>JAOTQM010000066.1:1100000-3500000 GCA_026939265.1 Oreonectes daqikongensis | reverse complement strand
ATATTATTAGCCGTTAGCCAGATGATCAACAAACACAGACCAGAAGTTAACTTAGGGCAATGGTGTGTGCGTCCGATGAAACTGTAACTGTCTATAGGTTCCAACATGTTTAAGCTCCAAAAAGTTGATTCATCCATCATAAAAGTAATCCAAATGATTTCATTGGGGTAATAAATGTCCCCTGAAGAGAAACGACAGTAGCAAACTATTATTTTAAACGTAAACCAATGAAATCCATTCAGTATCACCATTAAATTCAAATTTGGTGACACATCGATGACTTCTCATTGATTCTTGCGTATCTCATGACACATGCAAGAACCAGTTAGATTTAAAATGACTGTTATATTTTGGTTTTATTTTTGTTATATTAGCTCAAAACGTTTCTCACACACAACTAGTGTTTAGCTTCAGAAGACATGTATTAATCCACCGGTGTCATTTGGATTGCTTTCATAATGGACAGATTAGCTTTTTATCGCTTCAACATGTTGGTAAAAGTAAGATAAAATGATTGAATTTCAATAAAAAAATCATTTGTTAGCATTCAATTGAAGAATAGAAGTCAAATACATTTGAAATGGCATGAATGTAACTTATTACAGTATTACAGTATTACAGTATTCCCTTCTTCATTATACAGTAAACTTCCAAAATTGCTAAAACAATCAGCACAAACATACTGTTAATATAGAAATGTATGATTAGTCAGAAATATTTGTACGTGGCTATTGAATAAGACGTTTTATGTTTAAGTACCTAAACACCTTTGCAAATTTGCCCCTCAGAAAGCATTTAGTAGTGCTTTTAAATCAAGTGCATGAGAAAATGGCTTAGAACAGCACACGTCTCCATTGTGAGGGTGTGGATTAGCTCTAGATGGCATTCAGAGAGCTTTTCAATCCCACCCTACTCTACCTTTCCCATAATAGGATAACCCAAATGTCTAATAAAAAGCACATCATTTGTGCCATTCCAGCGCCTGCCTCAGCCATGCAGCAAACGCGGCTCGGCGGAGGCCAGATACACAGGTTAATGATGACACAGTTAGAATGTCAGGGCGCCGAGGGCACTTCATTCATTCATATTACACAGCTGCTGGAAACAGCTTAATGGACAGGATCCGAGGCCACGGCGCAGTATGAGGCCAGAAAACTGTAAAAGCAAGTAAAATGGACATGGCGAGGTACAGGAAAGGACTAGAAGAAAAAATCTTCAGAGGGGATGGTCACTGGGACAGCAGTGATATCCCTCAGGGCGGGGATAGAGGGATGCTGTTAAGAGCCAGATCTGGCATCAGATACAGAGCGTGAAAATCCACCAGTGCTCTCGCTGATACGGCAAGGCCTGATGTCACACAGTGCTCACATGGAGTACAAAGCGTTGACTGATCGTTTGAGCACACGTTTAAAAGAATAATGCACCTAAAAATAAATTCTGTCATTTTAAATTATTACATTCATTTCTTTTGAATATTTTAAGTTAAAGGGAAAGTTCAAAAATGTATTTACTCATCATTTATTCACCCTCGTTTAAAACCTGTAAATGACTCTTTCTTCTATGGAAAACACAATAAAAGATATTTTGAGAAATGTCTCAGTGGTTTTGTGCCCATACAATGGAAGTCAATTGGGGCCAATGTTGTTTGGTTGCCGACGTTCTTCAAAATATAATCTTTTGAAATGACATGAGGGTGAATAAATGATGAAAAAATTGTCATTTTTGGGTGAATTATATCTTTAAGCCTTAGGAAGAAACATGATGCATAATGTACAAAACACCACAAAAGCCCTCCATATGAATCTCGAGCTGTAAGTTAAGAAAAGACTAAAATTCAAGTCATTATATGCTAATAATCTTTATCGAGGAATCGCTGCAAACTCCCCTAATGATTTGTTAATGTGGAGATTCATTCTGGAATGGATCAATGGCTCATTGAAAATAACTGGTTTAAAAAGACTTTTACTGGTTCAGTTCCTGAGTTCAGCTCACTGAGGGGGAAGGTTATCAATAAATAATGACTTAAACTTCAGAAGTCTTTAAATATAATCCATGAAACACATAGACCAATGGTGCACATTTTGTGTGCATATTGAGAGCTTAACAGACTCTGCTCCTATGAACTATCACATGGAAGAGAGCCACTTGAAGATGGTTAACCCTTTTTAGTGCATAAATTTATGACAACTTCAGTCAAGATTTTTCTGTATGTGAGTTTTTATTGCTCTTAAGGAATGTAAAACAATAACTTCAAAGAGGTTTTCAGATGTGCACTTGAGTGGAAAGTAGCTGTCCTTAGTAGTAGTGACCTCAATGCATAAAATATTCTCCTTTAGGTTTCCACAAGATTTGTTCAACTGTTCCTTTAAGAGCTGCAGACAGCGAAACATAAAAGTCACACCAATAAAAACAAAAAGAGAGTCAAAAACGCTGGCCGTTTAAATGCTTTCTCCTTCTGTAACACGCTGTCAATGGGTTTCAGTTCAAGCACTTGACATTTATTGACATTTCAAAAGTTTTTCTTAGGTCAGCTCGGTCTCAACCCGTAGCTGCGGCTTTGCTGAGATAATTTAAAAGAGCAACAGAGAGTAAGAGGCATTTCCTTCTTGCAGGGATGCTGGTCTGTATTTTCCCTGTAAACAGCTTGGCTACTCTGCCCAGAGGGATATACTGGGGCCACACTGCGAATGGAAGAAACATCTGCCTGCAGAAGTCTATTCTGTTGTTTTCTGTCCACGGTGCTCCGACGGCAGTGCTAAAACTGTTACTGCTGTGAAAAACCTTGTAGTTGTTCTGTTTATGACACGAAAACTCTACTCTTTCCTCATGGTCTCAATATGACACAATCACACTATTACATATCATCCTTTTATTTATTTTTTAAAAATATAGTTCCTGTCTCCTATTTACAGTCTAGAGGTTTTGCACAGTATGCATTTCCTATAGGCGATAGTCAGCATCTGCTTCTCAGGCCTATCCCGCCTCCTGACTCCCCGGGCCCTTAGGCCAACCAATCAGAAAACAGACAATAGCCAGCAGCACACTACACCTGCAGCAATGAGCCAGCAGCAGCCAAAAGTTGTTGTTTTTTTGACACCCAAACTATTTACAGCATGACCTGTTGAGCCAGCACTGAAATTTCTGAAGACGACAACATTTTGTACAGTCACTATTATCAAAACCTGACTGCTGATTTATTACCATGCAAATAATTTTAAGTAAGAATGTCTGTTTTATATCAATTATAGTGTAAGATAATATACATGCAAGATTTTTAATCGTACATATCGTCGCTGTCCTTCCAAAACTTCCAAGTTCGCTGCTTTTAAGAAATGGGGAAAAAACACTGTAATTTTCAAATGATTAAATACCGTGTTGTCAAAGTCGACAAGCACTTTTCATATTTTTTATTGGTTAGATACTTGCAAAACACAGTGACAAACATAAAGGGCGACTAATAATACTGATTTATGGCACCAAATAATATAGAGATACAAGGTTTCAGAAACACAGCAGCGATATACACATTAAGATATAAATATTAAAGATATATGATTGTTTAACCTTTTGGTTCGGTTATAAATGTTCTGTTGGATGTATTCTATTCAAACATTTGTGTAATGTTACAAAACAGAAACAGGAAGTTCTTGTGGGCCAGCATTGTTTGTGTGTTCTAAAAGAATGTCTAAGCTGTAATAGCCATAAAGATTGTTTATATTAAAGACCCAATGCAAGGGGCGGATGCTGGATTCTAGAGTTTTTGATTGGTCAGAAATATTTGAAGTGCAGAATGACATCATAAAAATCTTTGATCTGTTTTGGTGTGAGAGATTGTGAGTTTTAAATGCTTATATGTTCTAAATGTGAATTTTGAAAATGCATTGAGTTTGATTCACACTAGTTTATAGATCCAAAAAACGTCCATTTTGGAGTGAAATTCAAGTCATACATAATACACAAATTATTTAATTATTGCATTTTCTCATTTGCTCGTCATAATATGTCATATCCCAAATAATATAATTTAGATATAATAACATAAAAACATTGAAAACGCTTGACAATTTTCCTGATACAGTCTTATTGTCTATCCATCAAAAACAGTTTCAAACCTCTTTTAAAGTGTCACGGGGACCTGGCTTTGGCACCTGAACAAATAAAAAAACACCATTACTGAGGAGACAATGTTTTAAAATCAAACGTTGTCCAGATAAATTCTATATAAAACATCTCCTCGTTGCTAAGTGGTTATTTGGTCCCAACTGTGTATAATTAAAGATGTTCCCTGAATTCTTTCATGTCTGGGTTCAGATTTATTGCCGACACAATTAGAGTAATTATACTTCTGCAGTCTGGCCTGGCTGTTGGTGGCAAGAATGCTGGCGAGGCTCAAAATGTTTTCTCATTTTCTTCGACGTAATTGCAAAAGCAGTGGCCCTTTGTTCTATACGTTTAAATCATTTAGACTAATGTAAACCTTTTCTCTATAAATATACGTTAGACTATTCTCTGCTGTCGGTTTGAAACATTCCCTGCGGCTCATTTAGTGTACTTCATAAAATTATAATTTGTAATATTTTTGTATTCCCTCCCAAAATCATGCCCAGGTAAAATGCAGCCGTAAGCGATAAAATAACAACTCCCTGAGTCTGTGGTAAGCACTCCACCATGAAATTAGGTAAATTGGTGGGTGGAAAAGTAAAGCGAGAGTTGATAAGCAGAGTCTATAAATTAAAGGGCAAGAAAAGACCCAGCCCAGGTTGGAGCACTTGTATTCCGCTCTCCGATTTTTAGCAGTTTTTGATTATAACCCTTGTGATTTAAGGCCTGTTGAGAATCGTCATTGCTTACAACAATTTGAAGATATATAGACAGTAGACTGACAGAAGGTTTAGTAATTCTAAGATCTAATACAATTTAAAAAGGGATCTGGGGTCACTACTAAATTTGACTTAAATCATATGCTATTGACCATGTGGTAAAACACAGAATCCAGAAGCTGGAAACATTTCGGCCACAGTGTAGACAGCAGAACTAGAATCAAAATCGTTAAACATTTATAGGAACAGTCTGACATGCTTTATAGAGAGGAAAAAACAGGTCTGTGAGAGAAAGCTTGGATTAACTACTCTTTTGATGCTGGCTTGGTTAAAGCAGTTCATATTTTCCAGCTATGTAGAAGCTCCCTTCACAATTCCCTAAGCACAGACACAAAAGACAGGGGAAAGAATAAAAAACAGAAAAACACATTTGCACTAAGATCTGAAATCCACAGCAATCCCACTGGTATATTGGAGACTGCTGAACGTGGCGTATCGCCTTCTCAGAACTGTGAGTGGATTACAGATGACATTGATTATAGAGATGGGTAGACAAAAGCGAACAGCTATTTCTCTCTTTCTCTCTTCATATATACCCACACAAAGTTTTATTCTATACATATATGTCTGTGAAGTTCTTACTAATCTTTAAAATGTTTCATTGGTCAAAAGGCTGCTTTCTAGGAGGGACTGTGCTTGTGCAGACAGGGATTATGAAATACTTGAGACAGTTTCTCAATGAGAGGTTTTTGGGTGTTGCCAGTCGTTGTCAAGGTGTGAAACTGAATCTCCGTCTCTCTCTTATTTTCCTCAATCCTATAACCGTACTGCAGTATTGGTCAAATATAATGCAGGCATACTATTTTAGCCACAAAACCAAGTGTTTCAGTGAAAAATTAGATTCCAAAGCTCATATTTGCATACGCTGTACCACAAAAGGGGTGGCGTGTTTTCTCAGGTCTACCCATTTCTGCAATCCTGCGTAAACAGATCAATGGACTCCTGCAAGCTGTTTTGCTCTTGGCCTGTGTAGTCATTAGCCTACATCTCCCAGTCCAACAGACCATTAGAACTACGTTTGAGACTAAAGGCTGTAACAAATGACTTATTTACTTCTTGTGTGTTGGGGTTTCCTGCTGTGCAGCACCTCTTAAACTTATTTAAAAAATGTATATGCTTGTGTAATATTTTAAAAATTACCAACATTATGCTCTGATAAAGTTCAATGAGCTTATTAATTATACTTAAAGTGGCTGTCCGTAAGAACACCATCTCAGTTTGTAACTTGCTACTGCAGGTGATGTGCTGAGGTAATTATCTTTATGCGAGTTGTAATTCGGCACTGCTCAACTGCGTGGATGAGTCTGATGTTTTGAGACGCATGTCACATGTAGCCTGTGACAGTGCAGTGGTGAGAATCTTAACTGTATATCAGTAGCGCATCTATAACGAAAGACACCAAACAAGGATTTCCGGAGAAACACGACCCGACATGAAAATTACAAACCACTATTACAAGCTGTCCTTGGTGAATCCAGCAAGGGTAAAGACACAGTTATAAACATTGTTCGTTCATGTACTTGCTCAATAATTGGTTTTAGTACATTTTTAATCAAAAATACTTACTGAATGCCACTTTAATACAATTAAAACATTATGATACTGTATGATTCTTTACAAAATGGCAAAAGCTAAATGCTCAGGTAGGAGAACACTAGCTGGTGTTTGTGTCTTCCCTAAAATGATGTCACTTCCGGAAAAATGATGTCATTTTGAAACTGGCTTTGAAGATAAAGGTATATCCCAAAATACTTGATAAAATACTTGAATCTGAAAGACCAATTAAAATGAAAACATTTGAGAACAGGGCCAGAGGGGCTTGGTTGTCCCCCCCCAGATTTTAGTTCTCCACCACCCAGCTGACAATTAATAATAAAAAATAATAAAAGAATTAAAGCTTCTGATTTGTATTATCTATTAAATAATGATTTGTCAATTTAATCACAGAAAAGTTAATTGTGAAAAATGTATGCAATTCAACCAGAATATCTGATTCCCAGTTGAGCCAGCCTAGTACTGGGCATGTTTGAGAATGAGAAATACTTAGAAAATGTATTAATACATTGCCAGTTTTCTTTTAGAAGTTAGCACCCAGCACTTGACATTGCAAATATGCTCAAAGCAGTTGGGAAATTATTTAAAATTCACCCCAGGTTGTGATACTGAGAAAAAAGAACGCTAACAAATACATTATCCAACATATGAAGACAAACAGAATATAAAAGGGCCACGAAAAAACACTGCACAGTACGAACGATACAGCTGTGCATTCTCATTGCTCTTGATCTTCCAGTATGAACACAGAAGAGCCCTGAGCCTCAAACGCACAGACTTAAAAAACTACAATGAGCTGTGCTTTTCCTGGATATAGTCAAGTGCTTATCACAACACAAACAGTATCTACAGTAATCCTGGACGAGCGAGTAACAGAATGCAGGAGAAAAAGAAAGAGAGACTTCTAACGCAGATTAGCTAAAGGCATCCAAGGCCGTTACATCATGCATTGTGTCTACCTAACCTCACTATATCTGAAAGCTACCCACGAGTACCAAAGAGAGAGTTGTGCTCATTCAGTGCTAAGCTAAATAACAGATGTTTTTAAAGCTTCGGTTGGTATATATATATATATATGTATATATAATGCACTGAAGTACTGCACTCGATCGAGCTGCTGCTGTCTATTATGTTGTCCGCTAATAATCTGTAATATTTAGTGTTATGTGCAGGTACTCTGGGGCATCTGGGGCCAATTAGAGAGTTTGTCGTACTGCAAAAGAGACTAAATAATGCATCCACCACCTTTAAAATTAGAAGTGACAATCAAGATTTTTAACAACATAAACACGGTATTTTACCTTGTGCCTCATTATAGGATAATTATTCCCAGTGGCGCTCAGCTGACAGTAACTACAGGTTATAAAATAGATCTGTTTGTGTTGTTGTGCTCTGTGATAGCTTTTATATGACCCTCTGATTTTAAGACTACAGTTAAAGTCAGAAACTAATTTAATACAATACACAAACATTTTAAGACTAAAATGTTTTAAAGGTGCTGTGTGTAATATTTAGCAGGATCTACTGACAAAAGTGCAATATAATATACATAACTATGTCTTCAGAGGTGTATAAAGATCTTACATAATGAAGCGTTATGTTTTTAGTACCTTAGAATGAGCTATTTTTATCTACATACACCGCGGGCCCCCTTACATGGAATTCACCATGTTGTTTCTACAGTAGCACTTAAAGGACAAACTGATATAGAACGTGTTTTGTAAATATGTCCTTCGGCAAAGAAGCAAAAACGTGACAACATCATTGTAATGTGTCAGCCACCGTAGTGCTTCGAAAGTGAGGGGGAAGCGCTGGAGTGAGCAGTTGGTTGCAATTCACAACCTCGCCACTACATGCTGCTAAAACGTCAACATTGCTCTTTTAACACTATTCACTTTATTATTATAATACAGTAAATTAATCAAAACTAGAAAATATATAAAAAGTATGTAAATTATTTCCTGCAAGAAAAACCTTTCTTTGAAGCTACACGGAAATTTGGACCAAAAAGGGTTTACGAAGTTGTTTTGAATGCCATCTTATGAGTCAGGCCTTGGCAAGGACAGGACAACAACTTAGCAGATGCACTATTAATGGGATTGAACATCGAGCAGTACTATGGAAGACATTAAACAGATTCTGATGATTTATCAAAGTCATATATGGGATGGAGACGGATTTGTGGATACTGTACTGCAAAGATAGATATCATTAACCTTGTGGATGCACGAAACCTCCGAGCCTTTTGACAGTAATACGTTATGACAGACATCCCTGAAGCCAACACTTCTGAGGCTACGACTCAAGAATGAGTACGAGGCACATGAATCACTAAGCCTCCTGATAGATCCTGTTGCTGCTAACCAACTTAACACAAGATAATGTAACAGAGAACACTTCAAGGAGTTCACTCAAGTTCAGGGTTCTCAGAACGGCTGGCTTGGTGGCTGGGAGGTGTTTTTCTACTTTTTGGCTTTATTGAAGCATTATTGCAAAAAATTATTACTACAAAAAGATCCTAACACTCATAATAAGTGCCCATACAGAAATGTATTATATGTACATATATGAAATAAATGTTCATTTATGGCCACACAATATATGAAATATACGCTTAAGCAATATATTAAACCTATTAAAGGGACAGTCCACCCAAAAATCTAAATTTACTCACCACCAGGTTGTTCCAAATCTGTATACATTTCTTTGCTCTGCTGAACACAAAGGAAGACATTGACTCTCATAGTATTGAGTACTCCTACTATTGCAGTAAATGGGGGATCTGTTTGGTTACTGACATTCTTACAAATATCTTCCTTTGAGTTAATCAGAACAAAACATGTTTATATGTTTGGAACAATCTGAGGGTGAGTAAATGACGACCAGAGTATGTGAGCGATGTAAAGTGTGAACAGATTGTCTGAATCTTGCAGTTGAATCACTGTGCTGACATTCTATAAACAGCAATGTTTATAGATAGAAAATCCTTGAGAACAAGCATTCAGTAGACAATAAATTTTTCACTCCTGAACAAAATGCCCACCTGTAGCAAAAACTTTCTTTGTAATCTTTCGTTCATCTCTCATCTGTCAAGCAGCTACACAAAAAGCACAGGAATGACTCATCAGATTAACTTAATCAATGACAGCATGTTTGTCCAAAAAAAACCTCTTGTGTGACCAAGGAGGAGCTGATTATGGATGAGAAATGTCAGTGTTTCCGCTACAGTCGGGCATCATGATGTATCGACGTTAATGGAGATTTCATGAGTAAGAAAACCTGCAAACGCGCTTGTTTATAACCCTGAATCTCACGGCCTTATTTTCCATCAGGCTTATCATCGGCATGTGCTTGTCATGTGACATTTCGAGGACGATGTCACACAATGGAAGCAGATGAGAACAACCGTGTTGTTGTCCCTTTGCCTCTTTGTGTCAGAACAGAAGGAGATCCATTTTGCAGTATTTCATGCCCCAGAGAGCAGCTTTTAAGACACGTCTGTTAGCTATTGAAATCTCTTTTATCTTGAAATAGTGCCTGAGCAATGATGCATTTAAAGCAGCTCATCTCTCCAATACTGACTGCCTGCATCTACTCTTTATTAAACCTTGTGGAAGTTCTCAGGAAATCATCCACTCTGATCTCTCCACGAGCTAATCCACTCACACACCCATCATCATTAATTCTCTGTTAAATATCCAAAGTCCTTTTGTGTAAGTAGACTGCAGACAAACAACATAAAAAAAACATCTTTTGAGACTTTTCAATTTCCATTTTCAAGTAAAACACGAGGTTCAAAATGAATAAATGAAGAAAATGTTTAGTACTAACCAAAGTTTGGGCTAATTTCATTAAGAGAAGTAAAGCTGGCTTCTTGCGGTTGTTCTGTAACAAATGAAGAAGCTCTGAGTATGAAGCATACGTGCGCATGCAGACATGAGTCATCTGAGATAAACATGTTCGACTTTACGAAATAGCTCACGCCACAAAGAACATTCTTTTTTTATTGACCCTTACGTTGTGCATGTGTTTTTCTGTGGAGCACAAAGGATCCTTTTTTAAGAATCTTCATAGACGTTTCTCCAAGCAATGATTTTAAATGCCAATTCTTATTAAACTTCAAAAATGACAAAAAGCGACAGTATGTTACTAGATTTCTTAATCCGTGCAATAGCATTGTGTGTGAAACACTGCATTTATTTAGTCCATATTACTTTTGTTATCCATTTCAGAGCTTCAAAAGAATCAAAGATTGAGTAATGCCTTTCTATCTTCAAAAAATGTTGGTAACCAAACATTTGACCCCATTGACTTCCATTGTATGGACACATTTCTCAAAATATCTTCTGTTGTGTTTCACAGACGAAAGAGTCATATATTGTACAACATGGTAGTGAATAAATGATGACAGCAAATTTCCAAATTATTTTGTAGTAAACTATCCCCTTAAATGTAGGTCTATTCCTACAAATGGCTTTAAATATAGCCTACAATGTATTAAAAAAAGAGTAATGGAACAAAGCCACCGTGATCTCTCATAATATGAAAAAAGAGATGCATTAAGATTCCTAAAAAACCCTCTTTAGTCTTCCTAATATCACACAACAACATGAGAGTACACAATGACAGGGTTTTTTCTGGGTGATCCAAGCATAAAACCACAAGTATTTAAAAGACACGTCTCTACTCATCGGGGAACGGCTGTAAAACGCATAATCAAATCAGTTTGTGAAAACAATATTTAGAAATGTAATTAGAAGGCTCCAGGAAAGACGGCGATGAACGCAGACGTTTCGAAGTTACGTTTTGACTTTGATTACATTAGCGGTGGTGGTAAAAGGATAAACACCTCAAAGAAGCTGAGATGTCCTTAAAGAAGGTCGCATAAGTGCCGGTTTTCAAACCTATCAGTGAAAAATGAGAAGGCAAGAGAAAAGATGATCTGAAAAACAGGATGGGGTTGATGCGTAAAGCTTGTGGTTTGAAGGAATGAGTGTGTCTTTGTTGGTCTGTGCTAATTATAGCAGGAACAGGCCTGGTGCAGACCTCCTCTCTCTAATAACATTTATCAGCTTCTTGTCTCCAAAGACCCATTGTTCTCATCTCTCCCTAAATACACCCCGAGAACATCTCCCAATGACCGAATCATCTGGGACTCACTCGTGCGCAAAGTGCACCTCACACAAGCTTCCTTTACTATCTAAAATGTCTATTTACTGTTCTTTGTCAAGCTTACAGTATAGAGGGATTATTGATCAACTGAAATAGCTTCTCGTATTAAAGTCTGCCAAGCTTGTTTTTATGAATACAGGATGTTTACAATTGGAACACCTACGTCATGGCTAATAAAGGCTCTGAGCTGGCAGGACATATGGCCAAGCGGCACATCAGTAATGATCCAGTCACCCACATCCTGCATGCATTAGTCTTTAACTGGTGCTATTAAGGATGTTGCAGAGAAGATCTCAATGATGCAATGAGACCACTAGGACGTTAAATACTAATTTGCCAGAGAAAGAAAGAGAACCGTGCCTGAAACCGACAGTTAAAGCGCATGCAGATGGAGGGGCTGCTGCTCCAGATCCGACAATGACACCGAAGATGCCATTTATAGATCTAGAAAATTACAGGGAGGCGAGTATTATTTGCGCTGAGGGGTTGTCAAATCCATAAAAACAACCTCCCTTCCATTGTAACCTACATTTCAGATGGGATATGATCCGTCCATTGTGGATCACTACGGCGACGGATATAAATCCTTTCTCAATAGCCCTGATCCGAGCATATTATCACAGGACTATAATAACAGCCATATCCAAATTGAATTGAGCAACTAAGCCAAAAATGTCACAAAATGGCTGGGTGTCTGTCAGAAGATTTAATAACAGAGTAAGGACAACTATAGAGGACAAGAAATGTTCACATTAAAGAGTCGGCTACTGTATATTCTGAATAAAACTGAAAATCCATACAGTATCTGGACACCACGGGGTGTAGGAATGCTGTGCATACTCAAAAACTGTAAGACAGCAGTAACTAATGATGTAAAATTCACCGCAAAGCTCAGGAAAAAGGATTTTTCATGTGGCTCAGTCAGGCTAGATTCAGATATGTATCACAAAAACTAAATATTTTCTTTTTGTGTATTTTATTAACTTGTCAGACAGAAATGTACTGTCGCTGTCGGATTAAAACCTTGTATTTCTATTTTTCATGAGTTAATACTAAATCATTACTATTGGTCAACCTTCATGTTTTCTGTTTTCTGTGCAAATATTTAACCCAACAAAAACAAAATATTGAAAAAAAACTTGTTTTGTTGTTATTGAAAATGCTGTGTTTTTTCACTTGCTGTAAAGTAGAAAATGCAAGGTTTTAGTCTGACAGTGACGTTATGTAAATAGTTATTTGTAATAATTTATTAGATTTGCATTGATGAATTGCAAATATAGTCAAAAATATTATATAAATATATAGCAAATTTAGTTTCATAGAAATTATTCACTGACTGCTGCTGTATAAATTGATGAACACACTTTTACTAAAACATTATAGCACACACAGTTTCTATTTATAATTTTAAAGAGTTTTCACAACAAAACCTCATCTAGTTAGCTAGTTAGATAACAGATGTGGACCAAAATCCGTGTTTGACTGACCTAGATCAGCCAAATTCACAACCGCGTTCTAAACAACACAGAAAGTCAAATGTACATAATCAATAAATGTAATACATATATTGAACTGGCCCAAAACTCTCTAACACTGGCACCCTGATTATTGACCATAAATCAATTCTTCATGCAATCTTAGTATTTAACCACAGGCTGCTATCAGTTGGTTATTATCACTTACTTCATAGGTTTGAAGAGAGCCTGGCCATAGTTCTGGAATGTCATGATGAGCTTCAGCTGCGTGCCTCCGGATTTCATTGCTAAAGAGAGAACAAGAGTGACGCTTAACCAAACTGGAGTCTTCTTACAAAACACCATCTTTAAGACAAGACCCTTTTCATGTAAATAGCAATACCAAGGTGAAAACTGTGAGGTTTTAAGTGTCAACAAAGCCAAGGAAAGCTTTCTTTCCTAAAATATAGTTGATAAGGCAACAAGTGTATTTTGGACAAACACACTTTCCTTGACCTTGATGAAGCAGCTTGTACAGAATCTTTTGGCAATCACAAGTCAACAAAGAGGCTGTTGTGTTGTGTCCATACCAGTTTTGATTGCTATCACTGTAGAAGTAAACCTATGTTGGACTCCAAATGCCCTTTCTATATTCCTTCTATAGGTCTTCAGGACTCTTACTGCACAGCAGACATATTGACCCTGGGGGTCCACATAAATGCGGCCCATCAGTCGTGTCTTTCTCTCCTACTTGAAGATAGCCGTGCTTGGCAGGAGATACTTTTCCACAGCGTGGTGTTTGATTAAGTCTAAATTGCACACTCTTCTAATTCATTTACCCAGCTGGAATCCACTACCTGTAAATCTCAGTCCAATTTTAATGATGCACCCATAGACAATACGCAGAATCAAGCCATTATCTATACTCAAAATGAACTTACGCATCGTCGTGCATCATAAAATATCTTAAATATTGTCTTACCGACACTGGTAATTCGTTGCGAGACCAGGTCCTTCAGCATCGCATCAATGATTGGGTTGTGCCTGGAGTACAGCTCGTACCGGTTGATCCCAATGTGGAAGCGGAGCCAGTTTGGGTAGGAGTCTGAGGAAATCTCACCCGTAGGAGCATAATCTCCATCCTTTCCTTCTCCCTGCCTGTGGAGAAATAACATAACATTCATTGCATTTGGGGCATTTAAAAAAATGCATTAGAGAGGTAGTCATGTTTTCTTGATCTCATGGTTTCTTTTTCATTTAAATGAGATTTTCCACCTACCACTCGGGGTTTTCAGCAGCTTTTGGGTCAAATCTTATATCTGTGTTGACATTGAACAGCGTGTCTTCATCAGTCAAAGCAGGCAACGGCCTCGTGTATAAAGGATGCTGAAACAGAGCGGAAAGCTTTGAACCCCTGACGGCTGCGTTACTGAAGGCAGCGTCCCGTGTCGCCTGCCGCTTCTCGTCACCTGTCTTCAACTGCTCGATTCTTTTCAAAGCCTCAGATTTCTCCCCGATGGTGATCTTTTCTAGCGAGTGAGAGGACAGGTTTGAGTTTGGCTCGTTGCTGAAGTCTTGAAGTATTCTGAGAGTGTGTTTATTAGGCCAGCCGGACTCTGATCCCGGCTGGGCTCGATGCTTCGCCCAGTTCTGCGGCTCTTCGCTGGGCGAGTGAGAGCACGAGCAGGCGCCACTGCCCCGTCTCTCCAGCTTTGGTAGTAAGTCTATCATAATGTGCAAAGAGCACGCTATAAGAAACACCATTAAAATCAAGACGCGAAATTTTCGGAAAAGGATCATCTTCGCTGTGTCAGGTTCAAGAAAAGATTTGTTGGGAATGGCAGGGATAAAAGTGAGCAAGCGCACTACATCGCAAACAGTACATAAAACACGGGCTCCCAGTTTGATGAGAACACCACATGGATCGCTTTCGTTTGCCAGTTTAAGGAAAGAAGTGAGGATTTATTTGGAGGAGGCTCATGTCCGCTCATCCACATTCATGCGAAACAATAATCCGGTTATCCGATTAAATTCCTCCCGTGCGTTCAGGTACGATGAGTTGGCGATACGCGAAAACAATTTCCGCCGCGCTATCGCTCAGATTTTATTTCAACATTTAGAAATGTGGGCATTGTATTTAGGATGTTTGCGAGTTAATAAGCCCCATCCGAGAGATCATCCACAAAAGTGCGTGTTCGCAATGCTGAAAGCGCAGCGGTCCATCACACTGCTGGCGAAGGACCGGTCGCTTCGCGGAAATCTGCTACGGAGAAAACATCTGCCGCTATTCATACAACGCAAAAGATTTCTCTTCCACAAGTTCACTCGCTCTATTTGATCCAGGATAAACCAAGGCTGTTCAGCTGAAAGCGACGAGGCGCACGGTGGACCTGGCAGGTTTCGAGAAAGTGTGCATCTCACCTCCTTCCGTCCAGCATAACGTGATCTTTGGACAAGTTTCAGCGTTTAACCCTGAAGATTCAACGCACTTCAGACGTGAGCGCTGTGGTGACAAACGAAAGTGATTTTTACGCGTTGACAGGCGCTTGAGGAAATACCTCTGTCGGGTGTTCAGGGTGGGTGTGTTAAATATCATGATGCTGAAGCCACTCCGAGCGAGCGTCACACATAGAGGATTGGCTGAGCTTGAAAACAGCAGTACAGACAGCCCCGACTTGTTTCTTCCTGTAAAGTCAAACTGTGCAAGAAGAGGGCGTCTTAACACACACTTCTGCCTATTATTGTCTGAAATGATTTCTGAAGTAGCTACTTAGCACGCACGTCCTAACCACTTAGCGTGCACATCAGTTTGGACATTTCGTACGTTTTCTATGTGACAGTTTAGGCTAATAAAGATGTCATTTCGAAACTGTATGACTAACACTAAAACTATAGGCTACATTTCACATGACTTCAACCTGATCAAGTGTCCAACAATACAAAAGGTTCAGTTCAGTGCACAGACAACAGTAATTGTCTTAATAACACTAATTCATTATTAGGTCAAATGTCACTTTTCAGACAAGGGAATTGTCAGAGGACAATAAAAGATAGATTGTCTCCAGAAGGACTTAAAATTTCCTTTGATATTTAGTGACAATGCTCCAAAACAAAGTGTTTTTGTTGGTTGAATGTTTGCCTGGGGAAAGGCCTAATAAATAAGTACTGGTTTCAAACAAGGTTTCGATTTCACCGTGAGAGAGTGCGAGAGAGAGAGAGAGAGAGAGAGAGAGCTCCTTTTCTTTGCCCCAGTCACGCTGTTGTATTTTCTATGTTAGCTTCAACTTCTGTCAATCTTGGAGCCATAACAGTTAGCCGCCTGCTAGGTCTGGCCATAACACGAACATAACTTTTTCCATAACAATAACTCGACAGTGTCCTTCGCCTAAGGCCACAGTGTTGTATAAAAAAGGAATGTAAAAAAAAACCATCTCTGAGATGGGTCATTTAAAGCAGAACGCGCAGCTGATGCATTGACTTGATGCTGGGTGCATCTCTGTCTCATCTCTCTGTGGTGTGCAGGCCAGTCGGCGGAGGCACTGGCTAGAGAGCTCTACAGATGGCAAAAGGCAACAGAGGATTTGTTCCTTTCAAAGTGCTGACTACAGCAGAGGCTGTAAATAAGAATAGATTTATGACCACTTCTGTATGTCTCTGCAAGGTATCAGGGTGGACCATTAGATACAGTTCTGTGGACAGAGATAGGGGATTATTCTGAAGATATAGATAGAGATATAGATAGGGCCATGGCAAGAAAGCATTGGATGACAAGTCTATTCATTATTTAGTCAGAGATTTATGCTATACTTTGCTTCAATGCCGACAGAGTTTGGTGGGAGTTGAAATTAATTCGGAGTACACTTTATTTTTAAATGTCCTTCAGAAGAGATGTAATTATGGGATGAAATTCCAACATTTCATTAAAGTAAAACTATTTGAAGTAGGAGGAATTTCACATTGTGTAAAATTTTTTTTCTCTAATACACCCTGACCAAGGTGACTAGAAACATGTTGTCCAGTCATGATTTCTTGTTGCACAGGAGAATAAATATTAATAACACAAAGCCCAAACCCCCTTAAAATTTCATCACAATGAGTAAAACTAAATAATATAGTTCTGATGTGCAGCAAAAGATTGTTGCGCTACCCAAAATAGAAAGTGGATTTAAAAAGAAATGGATAAAAAAATCCCATTTCCAACATCAGGGCAATAACTAAGAAGTTTTAATGGGCTGGAGATGTTGCAAATCTGCCTGAAAGAGAATGTGTGGCTATATTGTCTTAATGCACAGCAAAGAGAATATTTTGAGTGGCCAAAGACTTTTCAAAGATCACAGATGGAGAATTGCAGAAATTAGTTTTAGTGTCAGAAAAAGAAAAGAAAAGAAATCTGCACATCCATCACCACAAGTTGTTTGGGACACTGTTCAAGAAACAAATCATCTGCTCTCATGCAAAAACAAACTCCACCATATTAATCTGCCATACTGGACCTTTAAACAGGACTGGGGTTTATGGCCATATGAAATGAAAAAGAGTTTTTTTGGCAGCAATAACACAAGATAAGTTTGGTGCACACAGGGATAAAAAAAAAAACAGGGATTTATATCAAATACCTAAAAACCTGACTTGCTCTGCTAAAATATTATAATGGGTCATGGTTAGATCTTCCATCAGCACATTGGTTCAAAACAAACCCAAAAAATGGGTCACTGAACACAAAATCAAGATCCTGCCATAGCCATCCCAGTTCCCTGATCTGAACCCTAGAAAATGAGTGGAATGAACTGAAGAAAAGGGAGCACCAACATTTGAAGGATCTGGAGAGATTCTTTATGGAGGAATGGACTCGGATGACTCTCAATGTATTCTCAAACCTCATCCGACTGAAAAGACTCAGAGCTGTTTTTTCTTGCAAATTGAGGTTGCAGAATGTATTAAATACAAGGGTGCCAATAATTGTGGCCAACATGTATGGGAGAAAACTTTATTTTTCATAATCAGATATTCCCCCTTCAAATAAGTTTTACTTTAATGAAATGTTGGAATTTTGTAGATTTTTTAAAATAAAAGATCAAAACAAGAAACAATGCAGATTTATTTTTACAGCCTTCTTTGCTCATATTTACCAAGGGTGCCAATAATTGTGGAGGGCGCTGTACACAGCCAGCTGTTTAAGTCACAGAGTAAATAAACAGTGTTATGGCATATAAAGAAATAGAATGATTTTTATGATAGAAGAGGAAGTAAACAGTCTTAGGCCAGCAGATCTGTGGTAACACACAAGACTAAAATAGGCCAGGGCAGTAACATTATGAAAGCTATGCCTATCACTACTCTCTTGGACCCCCCCATCCCCCCCCCCCAGTTTCTCTTCTGTCTTTGCCTTGTTTATTTATAGCAATGTTTTGCAACTACACCTCTTCGGTATATATGTTTGTTTAGGCAGTGATTGAAAAGTGAGAGGTCACATAAACTAAGCGTGCAATGTTTGTGTCTTGAGTGGATGATCCAGAGGAATAAATCGCACACTACAGGCCCCATATAACACTATAATTAGCTCTGCGCGGATGGTTTTAATGAGTGTGAGGTTTTGACGGTGAAGCTTTCGAGCTCAAATGATTTCGTTAGGCTTGTGTTTATTACAGTGTGTGGGTTTTAATGTGCGTCCCTAAGGATGGCCGGTCAGCACTGATTATAGTAACAACCCCCTTGCCCTGTCCAAATAACAGTCATCTTTGCCACACTGTTTGTTATTTTGCTCAAGTGCTATATATATTCGAAGCTGAAAATGACAGCCAAGGGATTTGGGTTTGTTTTTAAAGACGAGCATCACTGAATGAAGAAACTCAGCATGATTTGAATATATTTACAGCTTATTCATTCATGAATTCAATTGGATGAGAGTAAGAAGGAGATTAGAGGTCGACCTGATATATCATTTTTATTTATTTCGCAGCAATAGCAGTTTTTGGAACTATTGATTGTCAGAAAAATCAACACTCATAGTTCTATGTAACTAGGTTTTTAATTTGTTATTTAATGTACTAACTTTTTGTTTAGTTTGGATTGTCTGTTTTATAGTTATAATTTTGTAATTCTTTATTTGTAAAACATGTGACATATTATTTAATGTCTTATTTATTTTATTATTTAATGTAAATATACCCACAGAAAATTGAAGAGACCGTTTCAAAGATTTCCATTTTCCGTTTTTCTGAATTTACTATTTATTAGGCTATGTGTTTAGGTAAAAAAAAAATTCATTCTGTGACTTACAATATTTTTACCAAATCTTAAAACTTGTCTATTTGCATTTTTGCCACAATACATCTAAAAATGCTGATTAAAAGAAATTTTGGAATGGTCTCTTAATTTTTTACCACATTAGATTTTTTTACTTATCATAAAATAGTATATAAAAATATTTTGACATTTTTATTTAATTTTTCATTATTCACTTTTTAATGTTTTGTTTGTAGTCAAATAAAGCACTATTTTAATAATAATGAATACATAATAATGATAGATTATTATATTATTTATTATTATGCTGTACTATTATTTATTGTACTATTACTAATTGTAACAATCTATTTATAATAATATAATAATCTTATGTATACAGTATTCATAATGTTCTACTGTTTTATATTTAATGTTCTAATAAAGGTAAGCAACGTTTTTTATTTACGTCCATATTTGAACATGATCAGCCGAATAGCCCATCGATCTCCGCCAAGCTCTGACGAACATTACTGTTGTATCTGAATATTGATTCGTATATCTCAAGGTAATTTAATATGGATTGTTCTCATTAGTACATAGACTTGCAAATCCTGTTTGTGTGAACATGAGTGCACATGTCTGTTTACAAAGATTGTCTGGTAAGCCCCGTCATACCTTCAGCACTGTAGGCTTTACCGCAGCAATAGCCGTTGTGTTGAGGACTCTATTATGTATTATTCAATAGAATAAATTGATGTGCCAGTGCAGATGATTGGGGTGTAGAACTTTCTGTGTAAATTAGAGTCGAGTGTGTTCAGCCTTCACCTTTCTATCGGCTAGCACCTGCTATTTTAACCTTGTGATGAGTCAGTAATCAGCTATGGGTGGAAGGTTACTCCCATGGGTCTGTTGCCATTCATGTGCTCTAAAGTTATCTCTCTCTCTCTTCTCTTGTTTCTTAACACCTCTTTCATTATTTCCCTTTATCATACCTCTAAAAGTCGAAGCTACTGAGGAGGGATTTGTTTAAAAGGCAGCGCTTCAAAGAGCTTAATTTAAAGAAGTTCTCATGATGTATATTAATCTCAAGATGTCAAAATAAAAGACATGTATGTCTGACTGGCTTTATTGATGTTTTTTTCACAGGCCTTCCCATGTGTTGTGTTGACATAAGTTATCGCTATTAAAACCGCGTGTCTGAAGTCAAACTTCTCCAACTTTTCATAAGGTGAACTTTCAGCCTGTTACCTTTACTCTTTCTTTCGCTAGAATTGTAGCGCTCACATCTCCCTTACATGGCAATTATGTGAGTGCTGACTCTGCAGGTTATCTTCTAGCACATTCTCACAGTTATAAGTTAGCAGACACCCGGCTGTGGCAGGTAGCGCTGAACACTAAGACCTTTATTACCAAGGCTGTCTTCTTGCAAAATGTCACTACGGTGCATTGTTAGGAGGCTAGAACCCCTGCATAAACATGAGGTCATGGCACGATGACAGAGATAGATAGAGGGAACTGACAGGTCACAGTGACTTGAGTCCTAGCTCAGTTCTGTTATTTAGTATATCACTAAATGAAGTACATCAATGTGGAGCAGATTCTGAAATACTATGATATCACAAACAAATGGCGCAAAATGAGAGTTGTATGTAGTTCTTTATACAGTCGCCCTGTGTTGTTCGCTTTGTTTAAATGGGTGTGAAATGTTTCGCTTCAGAGAAGGCAGACATTTTTAGGTTCTTGTGATGCTAAATGGGATCGAAATGCTCTTGCACATATTTAAGTGGTTTTGTACGTTTGCCAATTACAGGCTTAAAATAGTACTGTTGCTTGAAGAAGTCTGAAGACAGAATGCTAATTCAGAGGCCGTGAGGTCTGAGAGTCGCCTTGTGGGATACGAGTCCAACGTGGGCGCAATATCTGTTATCAGACTCACAAAGACACAGTGTGTTTAAAGAGGGAGGACGGTAATACCAGTTTTCTCCAAATAAAAGCATGTTGAAAGGGCAATAAAAGTGTTATGTATGCTTTTAAGAGGAAAGCTCTAATGAATGAAAAATGTTGTTCAAAACTCTTCTGTGGAACACAAATAAAGATATCTTGGAAATTCACTCTCTAATTGTTCCAAACCTGTATACATTTCTTTGTTTGCTTGAACACAGAGAAAGATATTTAGACAAATGCTTGCATATTAAAAATATGAGAAAGCCTTTAAAATAAAAAGCTCTTAACTTTAAACTTTTTTCTAAAACAGATCCTTCAAAACTCTTTACATCGGCAGGGGCAAAGGCAAGGACACAATGGGATGACATGGGATTTTTTAATGACACTTGAGAAGGCAATGTCCCAGTCACTCTTCAATAAAGCTTTTGTGCTTTGAGTGACCTGTAATACCTCCAGGGAAAGTACCTCACACGTAAGTCGAGAGTTTCATTTTGGTTTGCTATCTTGTGTACTTCTATTTGCTGTTGTTATAATAATGTTTAAAGGAACAGTTCACCCAAAAATTTTAATTCTGTCTTCATTTACACACCCTCGAGTTGTTCCAAATCTGTATACATATCTGGTGAACAAAGAGAAAGATATTTAAAAGAATGCTTGTAACCAAACAGTTCTTGGCCACCATTGACTAAATTACCAAAAAATTACAATGTCAATTTTTTAAAATTGAGATTTTTACATAATCTAAAAGCTGAATAAATAAGCTTTATTTCTATTGATGTATGCTTTCTTAGGATAGGACAATATTTGGTCGAGATACAACTATTTAAAACTCAGAAATCTGAGGGTGCAAAAAAATCTAAATATTGAGAAAATTGCCTTTAAAGTTGTCCAAATGAAGTCCTTAGCGTATTACTAACGTAAAGAAAGTTTTGATACATTTATGGTAGGAAATGTACAAAATATCTTCATGGAACATGATCTTTACTTAATATCCTAATGATTTTTGGCATAAAAGAACAATGGCTAATTTTAACCCATATAATGTATTTTTTGGCTATTACTAAACTAAAGACTGGTTTTGTGATCCAGGGTCACATTTCTGTTTCACAAAAGGTTCTTTGTGGAGAAAAAGATTCCGGATGGAATTTTAGTTCTGGAGAACCTTTTTGGAGGAACACTTTAGCTCCTCCTCTGTGGCAGGATCTAAACCAGCAGGACAGGAACGATCAGCAGGACAGGAACGATTAAATTACATTGCTGTCGACTGGCTTACGTCACAAAATAGTTCCTTTAGCAAATGCGATTGGGCAAATGGCCTTTTGTGATAAAGTGATGTGAAGTGAGATCATGACAGCACAGAAAGGCTGTTTCTCAATATGAGTTCTTCAGTGATCTTGCGTCCTCACTCCAAAAGTAGCCAGATGTATTCTTGATATCAAGGATGATAAGAATGCAGACTTGCATGTACCAAACCAGCTCAAAGTCCCAGATGTCAATGTAGCATGTCCATCCGAGTTGTTGTCCCGAAGTTGCCTTGCAAGACCGGTCTACGCGCATTCTTGGAATCGAGAAATTTTATGAGGTAATACAAGTAATTTCAGTTCACATTTGAGCAAAGCATGATGGTACTTTATATAGACTTGCTGTACAGATGACCGCTGCTGTACAGATGACAGCGGCTGTACAGATGACAGCGGCTGTACAGACCTGATCCAGACTGTTAATGGCCAAATGATCAAGATCTGTGATCCAAATGATCAAGGAATATTTAAGGATGACATCATCAATGCTTTAAGACATTGATTTCACATTTACACTCATCATCGCAGAGAGCGATTTGTCTATTTATTTCAGCTGAGCAGAATGAATAGACACTTATTTAATCATCTGAAATATGAGGTCTTGACCCTCATCTTGAGCTGTTTGTGTACACCACAACTAATGATGTACTCTAAATACAACAAAAGACAAATGCTGTAAAATACTGCGTTCGATCATTTCAAATTTTGTATTTTTCTTTTATGTCAAAAAGCATTAAGATATTAAGTAAAGATCATGTTCCATGAAGATATCTTCCTAGAGTAAATATACGCTTACAAAAATGTCCGGAAACACTTCTACAAACTTCACTCGCTGCTGTCCGCTCTTTTGGAATTACCCACTCAAATTTGGTATCTATGTAAAGCTTAGAATTTCAGCTTTCAGGTTCATCTATCTATCTTACAGAGGTAAGCCAATAGAGAGTGTTAAAACAAACCTGTTTCTTCTTGGCAGCCGTCTGCTACAGCGCCTCTGATGAACAACTTTAAAGGCGATTTTCAAATTTAGATTTTTTTCACGCTTAGATTCAAGAGTTTTAAATTGTAATATCTCAGCCAAATATTGTCCTATCCTAACAAACCATTTATCAATAGAAAGTTTATTTATTCAGCTTTCAGATGATGTAAAAATCTCAATTTCGAAAAATTGCCCCTTAAAACTGGTTTTGTTGTCTATGGTCACATTTCCTCTTGTATGTCTAATGAAACCTGATATTTTCCAGCTTCAGTGGTCGACGTGGAACAAATGCAAGGAGCAATTTACCTCATGTCTACGTATGTGAATTAAGCACCTTCCCTTTCCAATGAAAGGACAATGCAAATTGTTGAGACCCGAAAGGTCACGCTGTCTGCAGCTGCAATCTGAGATCGGAGTTTTCCGGGAGAAATCCAATTAGAGCATTACCTCATGTGGCAGCAGAAAAACAGCCCCAACAGCCCCAACATCCCCACCTTTGTTTAACAAGACCTTTAACTTTGGTCTAGTCTGTTCCTGCGACACCCCTCTGTGCTCTCCACCTGCATAGGTGTGCTCTGTCAGGAGGTCAGGCTATATCAAACATCCAATTAGAGGCTTGTAACGGAGACGCGCGCACCTGCACATTGGCGCGCCGCTCTGTTCTCATTACACATAGAAGCAAGCCCTCTGTCAACTAGCCGTCGCCCTGCAGGCTTACTTTCCCCATACAATATTAGATGAGAAAATTCAGCATGGATGGTTTCTTCAGCACATTCACAGTCAAATGGAACAGAGCTCAAACGCAGAATGATGGCTTCCAGCAAACATTTTCATTCTTTCAGCAGCATCATAAAATGCTGTGAATTTATTCAAAATGGAAGAGCCATTTGTCCCTTTTAATTTAAGAAATATGTTCAATATATCAGTTATTAGGGCAAGCATTGATGGCATATTATTTCATACAGCCTGCACTGGTCCAGACTGGTTTACGTTGGTCTTGTGTTGGTCTAGCAAAGCCTTGCAGGTTAGCAAAGATTTGCAGATAAGTTGGTCAACCAGCAAGTTTCTTTTTATATCTAGTGGTTATATTAATGTATTCTGTCTCTCTCTTAAAAACATGACAAGATTCAATAAGACGTGTGTATATGTTGTGTGTTTCTCAGGTGATACAGTTTACCGGTTATTTATCTTTCCCCAGGTGGCGTTGAGTCACAAAGCACCTCCAGCGGTCCCTCTCCACCTGAAATACAGTAGAGCCAAAGCAGTAATTGTCCACATCAATAAAGCTTTCATATTGCATCCGATTCTCTCTTTCAGAGAGTATGACTGGGTGGAGGACATCATAATTTCATTGAAAAGAAAATGGGGCAAAGGCTGAAATAATATCTATATTACTCCTGGAGATGAGGGGGGATGGGACAGAACTGTCCGGTTCACAAGAGCCAATGATTTTTCTTTCTTTTCTTTCTTTATGATCTGGCCTCCCAATTACCTGGCAGTGATCTTGTGTAGAGAGAGGAAATGGATCTATAACTCATTTACACCAATATCAATGAGGCCACAGCGGACCTCGGTTTCTTAGTAGCTGAGGACGGGGGATAGATTCCTGTCAAAAATGATGAGGCTTCTAATAGGAACTGTCCCTCTTTTGTTTTGATATCATTCTCTAGGCCCCCGCATGACTAATAAAGACATCTATGCTTCATGATTGAAATGGAAATATAATATTACCATGAAATCTGTCAACACAAAAAAAATATCATATGTATGTAAACCAGTTATCTATGTTTTTGAACAAGAAAGTAACATACCGACAGAAAAACCAATTATTGCGATCAAAATTTCCATAGCTTATCTTGCGAGGTTATTAAAAACTGTCTGTAATGTCAGCCCTCATTTAGAGCTGAAAGTGAGAAAATTCTCATCTTTTGGGGTGTGAGATCTTGACTGACCTTAGAATGGATCAGAAAAGACTTGAACATTAACTGCCGTCCACTGATTCCTGCTTATTCGAAGCATTCATGCTCCTTATAAAGCAGCTTTGAATACTGCAAGGCTTGAAATTCAAATTGGGATGAGCTTTGAACCACATCAGCATCTGAATTTCAGTCTAACAGTGAGAGCAAGTTGATAGAAAATGTGATTTCGGCCAACACCATGGACAGATGCTACATTCTCAGGTTCTTGACAAAATTTCTTATAAATCTCCAAAGTCAATCATGTACTCTATCCTGCATCCAAAATTCTATACTGTCACAGTACGTACTGAATAAGAACTATCTATTCATTGTCATGTGACCATTAGCCTACATACCTCAACATAGTGTACCAAAATCCAGGAGACGTAAGTTGTGCGTCCGACTCCGTCTTTCGCGATCTCGTACCGGGAGAACAACCACACGGGTTTGAAATACGGGCGTTTGTCGACGGGCGTGGACCATCTTCTCTGACCTATGACCAGGGTTTGAAATAAATTATGATTTGTCATAAATTATGTTCAATTCTTTTTTGCCATCTGCATAGATTGCAAATAGTCAACACGTAAGCAAACACGTGGTAACCATAAGAACATTTATAATTAAATCAAAATGTTAACCGAATATCGAATTAATTATATAATACATACGGTATATAGGCTACAGCTTTATTTCGCCTGGTCAGTCTGTATTTATTTGATATTTAATTTATATTAACATTTAATTTTATTTTAATTGTATTCATTTAAATTCATTTAAATGCTTATGTTGTTGCCGCTGAAATTTGTATGTAGGACTTAAAGGACCAGTGTGTAATTTCTTGGAGGCTCTATTGACAGAAATGCAATATAATATACAAAACTATGTGTTCAGATGTGTATGAAGACCTAACATAATGAAGCGTTATGTTTTTCTTACCTTAGAACAAGCTATTTTTATCTACATTCACCGCGGTCACCTTACATAAACTTCGCCATAGCATGTTGTTTCTACAGTAGCCCTTAATGGACAAACTATAATCTCTTTTGGAAAAGAAGCGAAAACGTGACGACATCTTAATCCTCTCACGGCCTCCATAGCGCTTCGAACGGGGTTGCAACCCCACGCTAGATCCCGCTAAAAAATTCCACACAATGCCTTTAAAAAAACTGAAACCGGAAATGCTTCATGGTTGGTAATCTGTTATTGTTATCTGTTATTTATGTGGTTGAATCGAGTATGAAGGCTTTGGTAATTTGGGTATTTTTCTGTCTAATGGAAATTCTAAATGGTTGGTATTTAACATTTTGTAGCCAAATTGGCTGGTAAGTGAAAAAGTTCATTGCAAACCCTCAAAAATAATTTACTCAAGGATTGTTAAACAATACAGTACAATACAATTCTTGGTACTTATATCTCCCACCTCCCATCAGTTTTTGAATTTGGTAGCTGGTCAGCTCCTGTGGCTCATGGGATAGAATAGTGTCCATTTAACACAGTGGCGACATCTTGCTGGAAACGGCAGTCCATCCAAGTATCTCTCATGTACTGTATACTGCAGGTTTCAGTACACATACTGATTTTCGACAACTATATAGTTTGGAACTGGGCGATTTTGGACACAGGGTACGAATTGGCTACTCTGTGGCAACTGTATAGCTGTAAAGCCAGAAAGAAGTATTTAAAGGGACGGTTCACAAAAAAAGACAGTTCTATCATCATTTACTTAATATCACATCATTTCAGACCTGTATGACTGCTTCCACTGAACACAAAAGGAGATAATTTAATGGATATCTGGTTGGGTGGATTCAATATACTGTAATGGCAGAACACGTTAAATGATTCACTTTATCGCTTAATAAAGCACCAAAGAGCAAAAATATTTATGCAGCTCGCTCATCCTTTCCACATACACAGATCCTGTTTTGCTGAAATAAACACCTGATGTTTAAGCAATTCACAGTGAGAACGTGGCGCCCATCATGACACCTAAACGGAGCACATAGAAAATGATCAGCGAGCCGCACACGCTTTCTTGCTGACACTCCTCGGTGCTTTATTAAGCGTTAAAGTGAGTCATAATGTACCGCCATTGTGTTGAATCCACCCAGCCAGACATTCATTAAATTATCTCATTTTGTGTTCCGCAGAAGAGAATAAAGTCATACGGGTAACACGAGGTGAGTAAATGACGACAGAATTGTTCTTTTTGGGTGAACTAATCCTTTAAGAAGCGGTAGGGATATTTGCATCTCATTTGATAGTACATCCATATGGTTACGGCAGATGGTGAAAAGCTTCCTCGAGACCTTCAAGAGAAATGTTATTACTCTGCAGAGAAATCATATCTACTCTTAAACAACAGCAGCACGCTGGATACGGCAAATACAAGTTTTCAAAACCCACTGCGAAGATATACAGCATATTGTTGTTTTCTTTTTTATAATGCTAATCGGTTGTTTATGCGTTGGATGTCAACACAAGGCAGCTATTAAGGTTCAAGAAGGTTTAAAAGCTGACTGCGTGCATTAGGATTTTAAAGAAAAAATATAGAACATTTTTTCTATTTTGAAAACAGATGGTGAAGTCAAAGCAGACTCCAAACAAAATGTTGTGCCATGTGGAAAAAAAAATCTTTAAATCACAGCAGAAGAGCTTCCCTCAGTGCAGCGTCTGGATTGTGTGTGTTTCACGAACAGAGTAGAGTCTTATGGTCAAGGAAACCGTAATGATATTAATTATCCTAAAATCTGCCATGTTAAAAATCCAGTGGGATCCGTGAAAGAGAGAAACCCAGCGTTCTCCCCGATCAACATCCACAGTCAAGCTTTATCTCTCGCTCATAGGAGCTAATGGTCAGGGTTGGAGGATGAGGTTTTCGTTCAAATGGACGGAGCAATTAACGCCTGCCTGTACTCATTATCTTCCGTGTCGGTGGGTGGAGGCTGGAGGCCAGGAGGTGGATTAGGCAGAAAATGAAAGGAGAATTATAGACACTTAATGCTTGCTGCGTTAGATTTCTCTGCAAGTTCTATTAACCCTAATTTAAATCAATTTTCTCCTTTCTGCAATTCTGCGCTAATAAAGCTATCTGTCTGATACCGATGCTGTGTGTCTCATACGGGTTTGTTTCAGATACATTAGGCTGCTCTCATTTTGCTAAGTGCCCCAATGCACACAATGTTGTTAGGAAGCAAGAGACATGCTTGGCAGTATTATTCTACACAGTGGCCTTTGATTCAGGTGCAATCTCTCGATTTAATGCATTTTCCTGTGGATTTGGTGCTCTGGAGTGATGCTGCTTAATGTGAAAATGAAAATCCTGTCATTGTTTACTCATCCTCATACTTCCAAACCTGTATGACTTTCTTGCGGAAGAATATCCTCTTTTATATTTAATGAATGTCAATAAGGACTGGGGTAAAGAGCAATAAAAGTGATTTCAAATGTCAACCACGGGACTCATGCCTTATTTTTTAAGACGTCTGAAGCCTTACGATTGTGCAAGACAGGCAGAATTCTATGACGTTATTCATGTTATTTAGCATGAGAACTGGATCAGTCTGATTTGTGAACAAATAATTCTGTTTGGTCAACTGGATCAAGAAATTCATTGAAAACATCCAAGTTAATAAAATCACTACTGCATAAATCCTTGTTTCTCTCATTACCATCATTAATGGGAAAGTTCACCCAAAAACTGAAATTTTGTCATTTTATTCACCCTTATGTCTTTCAAAACCTGTTGATCACGAAATGTCTCAGTGGTTTTGTGTCCATACAATAGAAGTCAATTGGGCACCAACGTTATTGGCGCACAAGCGTTCTTTAAAATATTTTATTTTGTGTTCTGCAGAAGAAAGAAAGAAAGTCATAGAGGTTTGAAAACAAATGTAATTTTCCAAAATCACAACTAATAAGCTCTCCCTGTTATTCATAAACATTTACTCAGTAGTCTTTTCATCAAAGTTACTGAGTGCCGCTGTGACACGTCAGAGTCGCGACCTGGACCTCCCTACTGAGACTGGTCTCTCCCGAGGTTTTTTGCGAAATAACAATTTCAGGTGGACAACTGCACCACAGAAGGTTGGATGTCAACTACCGTAAATCCCTAAAGAAGAAGAATCGACCGTGTTGTTTTCACTTCTTATTCTGCTCAGTATGTCTACTTTGGGTTGTTAACTTTCGCGTGTATAGTGTAAATTCAGATTTCAGATATGGGTCACTTTCAAACTATAATGAAAGCATGTTGTCAAAATAGTCAGATGTAGACACAAAATCGCAATGGGGCATCAAGGCCTGTAATGTAAACAAGGCCTTAAAGTCTCAGATATGTCTTTGAAAATCTCACAAATTCTCAATTGGTTTTTGAAAATATCTCAACAATGTAGCAAACTAAGTTTAGATTTGCATTCTCAGATTTCAATATGAACTCAAATAAGATTTTCCCAATCCAGATTATTATACAAAATACATTAAAAAAAAAAAAAAATTCTCCCAAGTAACTTTAAAGAGAACATCTGAGACTAGGTCATTACTTATAAAATAAATAAAACATAATTGAACTCCATAAAATCTTCAGAGCTATAAAAGAGAAATCTCTGAGCAATACAAAATTTCCTCTAGGGAGACACACATACACATTCGCAATGACATGAGGATAAGTTAATAATGACAGAATGTAAAACTATTGCTTTCACTCGCCGTCAGTCATGTGTCAAATTTATGATTTCTAAATTGTGTCCCTTTTAGGGTGGAGTACAGGAAATCGCTGTCAACAGCAAGCTGCTTAAAGAACACATTAGCATCGGTTAGACAGTTTCATCTCCTCCTGCAGACAGATGATTATGTGCTAAGTTATGTCATCCGAGTTGATCATGTCGGGTCTGAAGTACAATATTATATATTATTGGCTCTGATAGGGACCTAATTAGGAGCATAATGGTATGGTAACCTATCAGTCAAGGCTAATTACTCTGGCTTTCATGCAAGAGTAATTAGGTTTTTAGTTCAGGGGCTGAGGTTTGGGACACTGGTATGAAGCAACAATTACTGGCGACAGAGATCACAAGATTTATGGGTTGAAATCCAAGATGGAAAATGATGACATGTGATTCATCAAATCGCTTTAGCGACCCCCACCTCCACCACACACACACATCACGTTGTTATGAGCTTTGGCTTGTTTGAGAACCACTGAGAACTGATTCTTTGAATCGAAGCTGTTGGCAAAGAACACCGTTAGAAAAAATTACACTAATTTGACTGAAAACCTTACAGTAACAAAATCCTTAGGTAAATTAACAGTGCATGGTTTTATCATAGTGAAAGTGTAGTAATGTTTTTTTTTTTTTTTTAAAGAAACAGTTTTACTATAAATATTAGAAATCAAATTGGACATAAAAATGATGATAATTGGAAGTACTGATCTCTGCTGTCCTTCTGAATTCTCCAAATTTTGTGATTTTGTTTTTAACATAAATCATTACTATTAGACTCCCTTTATGTTTGTCACTGGGTTTTGCCAATATCTAACCAATAAAAAGTAAAAACTGATTGTCAATTTTGACATTTGAAAAGTATTTTTTCAAATAGGACATCCAAGGTTTTGGAAGAACAGCAGCAATTCTTAATAATGCATCAAATAAGGAATGAAATAAGAATTCAGAGTGATCCGAATGACAAAATTATGTCATTTAAACCCATAATAGACATTAGATTAGATTCAACTTTATTGTCATTACACATGTACAAGTACAAGCCAACAAAATGTAGTAACAAAATGTAGATATGCATGTATCTTTGGGATATCTTTAATAGAAATGTATTCATTTGTGTAAAATTTCTTGCTGAAAGACAATCTCTTCTGGTATTCCACACAAGCATTGTCAAAGACAGACTTCTGTCTCTGTGGAGTCTCAATGTTTCTTCGTTTCTTACTGGAGGGAATCAGTACATCAAACAATGTCTATACTAAACTGAAACCACACTCTCTTTCTCTCTGTCTCTTCATGTTTCTGATTGATACACCTATTCCACATGAAGATTTCACGCCTCAAAGAGTCTAAATGGCTCTGCTCCCATGGCAAACAAATCAATTGTTATAGACTTTAAAGTTGCTGGTCTTGAAAATTGTTTGAATACCTTCAGAGATTCTCTAATCCACCCATTTTTGGCACGTCGGATTGGTATCGACAAGCGGGCCTCATGAAATTTGAAAAGACGCGACACATCTATCTCACTGCACCGTAAACTGAAAATTGCTATACGCTGGACTGAACCGTATGTTTTTTGATACGTGAAACACTTATGACAGTTATGAATTTTGCTTTTCTTAACATTTTGCTTTCCTTAAAAGAAAGTGATATGCGCTTTTGGGCTACAAAGAAGGCTTTGTGCGTTTGGCTCTAATGTTTTGTCATTTAGCACTTATTGAAGTTTTTTAAACCAAACAAAATGAATCTGAGCTCTCGAAACACCTGCAGTATGCGCATTATCATTCCTTTCTTCTTAAATCATTAAAATCTGCAGTGTATTGAGTCTCTAAATTGAGTTATTTAGTATTATTTCCCTTGACGCGCAAACATAACAGGTTCATCATCAAACTGGAATCTCATCACTAGACCTCTTGATATATTGCTGGATTTATTGAACTGTGTCTGTCTGTCTCTGTGTGTGTGTGTGTGTATTCAGACAGAGATATGTAAACATGTTTATTATAACCCACCTGTCATGAGAATTCAGTGCAAAGACAAAATCAATACTGGATATAAAAAGATAGAAATGTGTGATGTGTGAAATGCTCCACGAGATTAGTAACGGATGAACTTCACGGGTGTTTGCTGTCCGTCACTCTCACAACGGCAGAGAAAAGTGTATCACGACTTAGTGAGTGACATTTTATTCATCTTTTATGCTTATTGTGACTCGCGTATCTTCATCTGCATGTGTTAAATGCGGATGCTGTCAAAAACGTCCCTTTGGTCACATTATTATCATCCGAAAACATGCAAGAATTCGCCCTCTAGAACTATTAAATTCAAACGCAAGATTTGTGATTTTCGTACAAGATAATATATTTTTAGATTTGAGCAACAGCTCTGGTGTTTACCTTTAATAAGTTACTTATTAGATTTGCTTTGATAAAGGTGTAAGAATGTCTTGGGATTGCCGACTTTAATAATAATAATTTAATAATTTGATAAGTGCATGTAGATCTGTTCAGCCGATGTTAATAAAACTTTAGTATTACGCCGCACAGTGAGCAGTGTAACTTCTTTATAGTTTATTTAAACTCATGAAGCACAGAGATAACCCAGGGGTAATCACAAATATTGATATTATGTAAATGATATGAAAAAATGACTACTGGGAACATTTCCCCAATTGCTCGGTAGCCGAACCGAAATCTCGTGCCGGCGTTATTACAGGTGTAAAGACGAGAGCCAGCAGCCTTTAATAACAAGAGCTTATTATTGTCCCTTATGATCTTGACACTTGAGTCTAAGAGCTTTTCAGCTCCATAAAATGAGGGAATATCTCTACCGTCAATATTCAACGCTTTCATTTCCTACAGGCCAAGGACACGAGCTCACAAAAGCCGAGATGGCACATGAAAGACCGTCTCGCTCCTTTGTGGAAGACCAAAAGAATAATGCAGTCCGAGGATTCGTTTCATATGGAAAAGTTTAGTCAGCCACTTTTCATCCCAGGTGTTTGATGTTTAAGCGGGGCTGATGGGAGTTCAAGGGCAGATCTGGTAGGAGAGCGCAGGGCCCTGCGTCCGGTCTTCAGACGTTTACCTGTATCTACTGGGGCTCTGCAGAGAAATGGCTGTTTGATTCTATTACACTTTCATTACAGCTGTAGTTAATGGTTGTGTCACAGTCTATTAGCCGCATTCATCTTTCCTGTGATACACAGCGAGACACAGGCGCGCAGAAACAAAGACAAATGACTTTGACTTACGGGAACAGCATTACAATTCAAACATTATTTTCTGTATGGCTAGAAACAGGCAGACGGGCAGTCGTATCGGTAATGGCATGGAGAAATGCGTTTTCTAATCGAAACGACTCAATTATCTGTAGCGCCACCATCCTTGATCAAAAACATTACCATAACCATATTCAATTGAAAAACACGACGTTACAACCGAAGGCGACGGGAAATAAATCTGCCCGCTCCGCCTGTTATCTCTCAATGTGACTGTCGGGTTGGCAGTGTAAGGTTCGCCTCGGCGCAGTTTCCCACTTGCCAACAGTAATCGATGTAAAAATGCTTTTAACAACTTCATCATCGCTATATTCTTTCACAATTTATGAACTCCTAATCAATAAGCAATGGAGCGTCTACGCTGGGAACGGTAATAGCAAAACCTCCGGGACTTGACATCAAAGAATCCCTTCCTATGAAATAGACACCAGATGAAACAGATACGAGTCGTTTGGAAATATAAAATTCGTAAGTGCTATGAAAGCCGATATTCAGACTGCTGGGCCATTAGCCCACTGTAACACCATTTTGTGTACACAAACAGATTCGGCGACGCTCGGAGCTCCACGGCTACTTTACGATCTCTCGCACACGTGCTGCGAAATGACGCAGTCGTTGAAAGTTTAATGAAGGCGAGAGCTATGCGCCACTTTTTGATCTCATTTCATTAATATGTATTTCCTGTCAGCACTCACTATAGACCGTATTAAACTGTACCCTCTGATGCGGAATTAAACCTCTTCCATTGTAAACAACTGCTATACGTGTTCAACATATTGCATTTTTATATGGTGGTTTCAACTAGCTGTTAAATTTAACTGGTGTGGTATATTTAGTTGTTTTACAATGTTTGAGACTTAATATGCGATGTTAAATACATACAGTAAGTTCCTTGTTTACACATGACCAATCTCTCTCTTTAATTTCCTCTTTGAAATCTGCAATTTTACAAGCCGTGTTTAGCACAAATATTGTAAAATCCAGTTGTAAAAAACATCAGAAAAATACATTAAAGACTTCATAGAAGAACATTAATTCTTCAACATGTCATTGTTTCTTATTCTTGAGCATATAAATATAATTTTGTTAAACTGATTCTTACAGTGCATCATGCCCATCCAGTAGCCTGTTTAGTATTTCTGTCATCTCACTTTTCTTAATCTAACATGTTTTATTAAAGCTCACCACCATATAGGCTTTCATCTTTCTGTAACTTGCCGTTTGAATTATTGCTAATAGCTCAATGTTTTAATTAACGCCTCGGGCCGCGGGTTCATGCAGTGAAGTGTTGTTCTAAAATCAGCCTCATTACATTATAAGGCACTTTTACGGGCCACTGAGGCAAAACTCATTTATTTGAAAATATCTGAAAAATGTATCAACATTCACAATGAAGTCTTAATAACCAGGGTCAGCTTGTCAATGAACAGCACTTTTCTATTAAACGAAAACTTTTCAATAATCTCGCCGCCGCAACGTTACGACAAGAATTAAATGACTGTATGTTAGCAATTTTTCAATAACAGCTGGGAACATTAACACACATGAGGAACAAAACACTGCTAGAATGACCTTCAGCTAATCTTATACAGTAATAAACGGTGTTATTTTCACACATCTTCTGTATCTTAAAATGTTTGTTTTAATGCTAGCCATGGACATTTTTTCCTATTAGATCCATACTCGCATTTATGTTACATGCAAGACGAATCATACGAATAATATTCAATTTCATATTTATATCACACGAAATCCAATATCAAGAGTATCACTGTATATGTAACTGATCAAACATTTTAGAGTAACAAAAAAGGTATTGTCAAATTGTTACAATTTTCTGTCAAATGAGACAACTAGGGCACGGATGCAAAATATCCACCAGAGCTTAAGGGGTTAATACATTTCTTTACCTGATGTACACATTGATCACAGTAGTAGTATGACTTAAATTCAAATCTATTTTATTCACATGAGTTAATGTATACGGGTGATGTGCACTGTGGGCTAAAGCCTTATTCACCAGGACCGCTCGGGCTTCATTTGTCAGGTTGGTATTGTATTCGTTTTCTAGCTGACACTGATGTGAGCTGGAGCCTGTGACACTATTTTGGCATGATAGAGATGCTGTCGCTCAGCAAAACCTCATCACTCTTCCTGCTTAACACTAACCTGATACAATTGTGTGTCTGTGGGCCAGTACAGGTACACAGCATCACTCCATACCACCCTTAACATTTCTGGGACTGTAGTCAAACAAAGAAAAAGCAATATAATAAGATAAAGGACAGGCTGAAATAAGCTAAAATCATTTTCATTTCACAGCAGAATATCACAAATATATACTTCTTGTTGACAATGTTATGAAAGCCACTTTCAGTTTTAGTCCATGAAACATGACTTACGTTAACAATTGAAGTGGGAGTTGAACGTCCCAATACCAATGATTGATTCGGCCGTTTATTGCTGGAAAACACCTTGGAAGGTCTAATTCCAATTATCTGGCATCCTTCCAGACCCAGCGGGATGAGGCATGTTCGTAAATAGCTGATTGAGAACAATCTGGGATTTAATCTACAGGGCTATCACTGCCATGATCTGTAATTACTACTGGCTGTCAATTTACCACCCACTTGCAGTGGACCTGAGAGCTCCGAAAACTCTCTCCGCCCGTACTCATGCATTTCAAAAACATACTTGCACACTCGTAACACATTCATTTGTCTCAATTGCCAGGGTGTGTCAGGTTTGTTCATTTAAATGAGATACTGCAACGGCGGAAGAGATGGGAAATTTATGGCTTACCTCAACAGTTTTGGGCTTTCAAAAATGATGCTAGAAACATTTTTGCCAGATTTGCATGGAGGCAAGTTTTGGATATCATTTCTGCTTTTGGCTGTAAATAAGAGCGGATACTGTAGTAGGCCAACATAATAGCAATTTCTAACAATTTTACGAGCTGGCTAATTTGTGTGAATTCATACCATCCATACACTGTAAAAACTTTAATTTGATAGAATTTAACCTTTTAGTCACGTATTCGTATAAATTACAGAAATAAACTGCAAAAGTTATAAGTTGGATGTAAAATAACATGTAAAACCAAAGAAAAAACAACAAAAGAAAAGCATGTAATTTTAGCTTACAATAAAATGCAATTTTGCTGGTACCACAATATTACAGTTTTTTGACGGTGTATGTTTTAATACATCCGACGTTGTTAGAGATGGTGCTTCATTCTTGCTTTTTTTCATATAATTGTGCAGTTTTATATGATTCATGTCATAAAAATTCATAGAAATTCACCAGCTCTCACAATATCATATTTTATAATATTTAATTGAATATATTAAATATTATATATTAATAGCAGTTATTTTGCCCCCCAAAAAAAATCACAACAATGCTATCAATCAGTCATATTTCATTCATTTCTTTTGTGTTTTGTCTTTTTATTGTGTCAGTGAATCACAGGGAGACAGAGAGACAGAGAGAGAGAGAGAGAGAGAGAGAGAGAGAGAGAGAGAGAGAGAGAGAGAGAGAGAGAGAGAGAGAGAGAGAGAGAGAGAGAGAGAGAGAGAGAGAGAGTGTGTGTGTGTGTGTGTGTGTGTGTGTGTGTGTGTGTGTGTGTGTGTGTGTGTGTGTGTGTGTGTGTGTGTGTGTGTGTGTGTGTGTGTTTGTAACTATGGGTGCCGAATAGTTTTCGGTACTATGTGCAGAATTAACACAATATAAATAATCATAAAAAAAATATATAGATTATTGACAATACCAGTATATAAAATACATTTTGCGTGAGTGTTCAACAAATACAAGAATTGACACTGTGGGTTTTTGTTATGTAGGGGCTAAACCAAGGTTAACCAAAACATAGCCAGTGATCCAATGTATTTCTTTGTCAACTATACAAATGTTGGTTCAGCTTAAAAAAATAAGTAACCTGGCTGTCTTAAAATGTTGAATTAAATCATCTTAAAAATATTAGTTAACATAACAGGTTTGTATGAAATTCATTAGTTTTTTAAGTTGAATGAACTCAAAATTTTAAGGCAGTCAGGTTACTTATTTTTTTAAGTTAAGCCCCCAAATTGTTTTTTACAGTGTACTGTATTTCAGTTCATGTTAAATTAATACTGGAGAGAATTTTAAGGAGAGAGAGCATGAAAATATATGTTTATAACTAAAAGTCAAATGCAAGGCCGTTCCTCTTGTTTCCTGCAGAGAGGGAGAATTGATTTATTGACATTGACAACTGTATTACTGCTTTTAATTATAGACGCACAGTACAGTGTCCAGGTGTAATCTAGCAATCACACGCACGGCCAATGAGGTTATTTGTCCTACCGTAACCTGACACCTTGATTAATTTGACAATTGTCCCCAGCGTCTAGTGTAACTACAATTCCGGGTAGATAAGAATGTTATTGCGGATGATTATATGACTCTGACCCTTCATACTGAGTGCATACTGTACAGTACATATTAAGAGTTTTCATTTCTCTTGTTCATCCTGGTATTATTACTGGGGTGTAAAAGTTCAAAGCTTTGCTTAGTGATTGTGTTGCTACAATCAAATCAGCTGTGAAATGAACCTGCAGTTGTCAGGAGTGTGTGCTTGTGAATTAAAGCGCTCACTAGAAGCTTATGAGAGGTTGTCATTTCTACAGAATTGTGTAACGGTGTTTGCATTGCTGCACAACTCAAAAAGAAAGAAATTCAAATGTTCCGGCATCTTAAATTAATGTTTGGTTCCCATTTGGGAACTATAAAACAATGTTACCAGAATGTTCTTGGAACCAAACTTGTTTGCTGGGATGTACTTAATTGTGATATGGTCGAAGCACAAAATGTGTCACTTGCTGTGGTAAAATCTTGACACAATCAAATGAAATGAAATTTGTGATGAAATGCACATGTATGTAAATTTAGAATCAGAATCGAACATTAGTCATTATGTTGCATGTGCTTCAGCTCAGCTGCGCTTTTCAATTAAAGTGCAAATGATAGGATGCTGTCTCTGTAAGGATCACGACTGGTGATACGGCTATTTAGTCACATGCTGTTCTTAAAAAAAATCCATTCTGATGAAACCCTTAACAAATGTTCTTTGACAGCCTGTATTTATATTGCATTATAAGGGCATTCTTAAGGCATTATAATGCAGGCATTAACGTGAAGTTTATTATGTGTTAAAAATCATCCCACAGTTACGACCACAAACAGCTGTAAGTATTGTAACTGTTGTTATGATGATGAGACAATATAACATTTGTAATAAGGATTATTTTCTATGCCTGACAGTAACAGACAATCAAGTTTGTTTCCTTTACAAAATAGGACAGAACACGATTAACAGACTTAAATAACTTGGTTGTTGATGAAAACTGAACGCACTGTTTACGCATCACAACTCAGGTTGAGTTAATCACAGTGGAAAGACTATAAAGCAATTACACCTGCTAATCTGTTTAAGAACAGCTCTCTTAAAAGAAGAAAGTTTCAGAACAAGTAATATGCAAGAACACTGCAGAGGTTTCTCTTCTCTAAAGCACGAGCTCAGAGTCTGCTTCAAGCTTGGTTTGGTTTTATTGCGAACATTCAACAAAAGAAGTTCTTGGAATATATTCAATGTGTTTAAGAACAGCATATCATGATCATTCCATCGTGATTTTCCTGCTTGCTTTTTGACAGATAGAGTAAGAAGTCAAGGTTTGGCATGGGTTGATAATGCATAAAATAGTTGAAATGGTGTCTGTTGAATTAATTTGATTATGATCTGAAGACGTTTCTTTCTTTCTGATTTCACAGGAATTCATAATTATTTTACAAGGTGGCTAATTCGTATGAATTTGTACGATGTGAATTGTAGAAAAACATACGATTATTAGAAAAATTTCCTCCCCTAACCCCACTGCATGGACATGTTGGAACATGTTATTTTCAGGGTCGACGCATCAGGATAACAATCAAAGCCAGAATAATTCAATACGTAATATATATATATATATATATATATATTTGTCAGTTGGATGCGTCTACATTCTTGTTAACAGATACCCTGCTGTCGTGAAGCACAACAAAGTTAAACCGTGTTGTATTTGACTTTTCTCAAGGCTACAGGAACTGGATAGTGTGAATGTAAGGCCTCTTGAAATGAAGGCTGTGGTTTGATGGCTATCGGTGAGATGGTAGAGCTCCGCTGAGCAAGCTTCCCTCAGAGAGTATTAAGAAATAAATAGTGTCCGTCATGTCAAATGGGATAATATTAGTCATGACATTACATTAGCCCGCTGATGGAAATAGAAGCAGACATACTGTCCAATTCAAACGCAGCAGGAAAGACCAATATTTGATGCATTCATACAGTTTATGCTTAGTGTATGAAAAATGATGCTTCATTTTTGATTTCATTACATCTTTAAACAAGTATTGTCCAGTATTGTTCCAACCTGTATATGACTCTTTCTTCCGTGTCCATACAATGGAAGTCAATGGGGTTAGTGTTTACCAACATCCTTCAAAATATCTTCTTTTGTGTTCTGCAGAAAAAGAAAGAGATTTGTAATGACACAGGGGTGAGTAAATGATAAAAGAAAGCTCATTTTTGGGTAAACTCTCTTTAACCAATTGTGCAACCCAATCTGCGCCCATTAAACTAGCTTACATACAAATGCTGGCAGTGCCAGTCGGCAGCAGCCGAATTGTAGTATAGAAGGTCTGGCCTATGAGAGGCGGAGGATTCGCTGTTTTGTAAACTGGATTTAGTTGATTTTCCTGTTGTTTGCGCTCTCCGGGAAGAGACGCTTTGCTCATTAGCTTGAACACATCGCTTGTAATAGAAGCTAATGGTTTATGCATATGGAGAAATCAGCTAGCGCTGCTATGATGTAGTATGATGTTTGTTTTATGGAAATAAAATAGCAGGATAAATAGAAGTCCTCCTTAGCATAGACACGAACACATAAACAGCAGAGCATACAACACAACAGAGTTGTTCTATAATTCGAGTCATTTTTCTGCATGAGGTGTGCGCGGGGGCGGTGGTTAAGATAGAAAGAGCTGAAAATAAACAAGCAAGCAAGCAAGCATTAAAGGTTAAATCCAAATTTTTGGGGGTCATAATCTCGTAATAAAAGCCAACCACGCCGACCCGGTGCATCTCTGAAACACCATGGTAAACAACCACAGTGGAGCATTCGTACAAATAGCCGAAAAGAAAAACAAATATGTGAGAAGAGTCCTCGGTGCATTGAAGTATGAAGCCTGTAATTAAAGATTTAATCAGGGATACCCACGGCAGAAATCTCAGGTATTTTGATGCAGCTTGCCTAAACCATTGGCTACATCATTAGCTTTTATTGTGCTTTCCTGATAGCGCCACAGCCCAGTTTAATAATCATTACAGGCCATAAAGAGAAATGGAGCAGGGAATGTTTCATTAAGACTATAATCTCAGGATACAGAAGCGTCAGGCAGTTGGGTGACGACACACTGCTGGGCTGCTGATGCAGCAGGATATCAGAATATAAAGTCATTTGGCCCCGTCCTGAGATGCTTTGCTGTTTAGCATAAAACATTAAGAGAAAATAGAGCAGGATTTGATCAGCTAACCAAATTAAAGCGCTTTTTCCGAAGTAAACATACAAAATGACCACGAGTTAAACTAAAGTGAGCGTATGGTACGGTAATGAGACAGGATCATATTTTAAATATTAAAGACCCCCTGAAATCACTAAAGAGGTACAGTTGAGCTTCCTACACTGACATTTTTTTACGCGGTTGTCACAATTTCAGGATTATGGATGTGACATTTTCATTCATTGAAATATAAATTCTAACAGAATGTATTTATTATCGATATATTGAAGCATTTGTGTGTCTTAAGTTGCACGAGAACATTTGTAGTAATAACCAAAAATACATTGTGTGGGTCAAAATGATAGATTTTTCTTTTATGCCAAAGATCATTAGGATATGAAGTAAAGATCATGTTCCATGAAGATATTTTGTAAATTTCCTACCGTAATATATCAAAACTTTATTTTTGTGATTGGATGCAGCAAAATCGTGACCAAAAATGCCCGGAAACTCGCCTACAAACTGTTTGGTATCTATGTAAAGCTTAAAATGTCAGCTTTCAGGTTTATCTATTCTCCACAATATCATTACAGCGCTAAGCCATAAGAGAGTGTTAAAACAAACCGGTTTCTTCTTAGCAGCGGCCTGATACAGCTCCTCAACAACTTGATTTTCTCAATATTTAATATCCAGACTTTTAAGTTGTTATATCTCAGCCAAATATCGTTCTCTCTTACGAAATTGACCTTTAAGACTGGTTTTGTTGTCCATATATATTCTAGTTTATTATGCATTTTAAGATCAATGTTTTTATTAAAATAAAATATACTTAATGACATGCTGGAGTTAATAACAACAACCCTTTGTATTGTGCATTGAACAGCAATTCTTTTATAGACAGTTGTCTGACCTAAGCCTTAAACCAGGTGTCCAGACAGTGTGTCATTTCTATCTGCTATCTTCCCTGAGGGTTGTCCCTCATACACACACCTTAAGGAGTCGTTTCCCTTCACTGCTGGTGGAAATGAGCCGGACTTAAGATGCTCCTGCTGTCCGACCCTCGAGACGAATAGGCAGATAGTCTGGGAAAAATAACTGCAGTGCTATGAGGTAAAAGAACATGACAGTGCTTTGTTTAATGGACTTCTATTATTAACCCACATGCAGGAGATTATCTGCTTCTTTAGTCATTAAGACAATATTATAAGTCAACTATTAATATCTCATAAGAAAACACTTACCAACCCCAAAGTGGTCACCATTTACTCATCTTTATTGTTCCAAGTCCATGACTGACTGTGGGGAAAATGACATCCTTAAGGCACCATTCACTGTTACAGCTCTCAAAAACACTTTTTAAAATATATTATTTGGCAAAATATGTTTTGTAAAAGTCTAGACATTTAGCATCTACTAAATCCATTTCTATCAGTCAAAGCTGTATGAACTCGAGCATTAAACCTGAAATGCTGCTGGATTCGACCAGTTTAATACTTTTTATCTTATATTATAAACTGAAACCATTTATTCTTTAGACACAAGGAAGAGACTGTGTTGTATATTTTAGGTTAAATTCACCTCTCCGCCTACAAAGCAGCACCATCCTCTTTACGGACTTCACACTTCTTCATGATGTCATTCCCTGAATCCTAAAGACGAGGACTAAATGAATTGATGTGTGGTTCTTTTAGGTGCTCACTGCAGGCATTCCCAATGCTCTCAGCCAGCTGTCAAGGTGAGACGGTTTTACACGTCGAAGCGCCAATGCCCTTGTCCAATTTCACTTCGCAGTGAATCTGGCCTGAACACGCCAATCCTCATATTACCAAACAAATTAAATCAGCGAACGGGGAGGAAGAAAGAGGGGAGATCCTGTCAGACACACAACAGCGTGCCAGGAGACCGGGGCACTCCGAGAAGAGCTTGGTTAATTGGTTTAGGACATGAAGTGTTTTTGACAAGTACCCAAAGACAGAAAAACTGATCTTAGGAGGAGCATTGGGAAAGTTTAAGTAATGAAAGTAATAGTGTAGCTGAGGTTATTTTTTAAGAGACGCAGTCAGAATTACGACTTAACAAAGTAATGACATTTTAACCAGTAAAATAAAATTAAGCCGCTTGTTTCAGTTAAAAAGCATAAAATCTACCAGACGCGAAATTTGAACAACCTCTTTGTGCATACGCAACGTTTCAACATCATCCCCTTGAATCCTCTCAGCTGTGCGGCACATGAGACTCCCTTCAAATGACTTTTAGCTTATAATGCATCACAGAACATCACCTTGAAAACTTCTGCTAGTAATTTGTAAGGGCAGAATATAACAGTCGCTCAACTATAAAAGAATTCTGCCATTCAGCAAAAGGAATCCAACTGTAATTCAAATCCTGCGCAGAAGCAATAAATGCCATTTCTTCGGTTCAAGGCATGCTTGTTTAGAGGAGGATAAGACTAACACACAAACACGCGATAGCCGTTGCAAATTGTCTAGGGTGTGAAATAAGAGGTTATGCTTGTTTTTAGACACAGCTTAGCATTTAATATCCAGGCATTTTATCGCACATCTGCAGCTGGTACCTTAGAAATGCTATGCAAGGTCAAGACGCTCACTTAATATGGAATGATTCACGCTAGCGACTAAAAGTAGATCAAGGAAGATTTTCTTAGGCAATAGTGGTTTGTTTGTTTTCCACGAGTCTTGCTCCTATCAGTCTAGACATCAACGCCCATAGGGTGGGAGGCAGCGGGCATCAAGGACCTGACACATCCACCACAACTCTCATGTCAACACAACACTGTCGTACGTCAGCTCCAGGGCCGTTTGATACCAAAAAACCTCTAAAGGAGGACAAAAGTGGGAGTGCAGTGTCCCTGACTGATGTCAGAAAGAGGCTGGAGAAAGATCAGAAGAAGAGGGATAAAGCGTCCGGGCTGTGTAAACATACAGGGTGATGCTATGGTTTATGGGATTGGAGCCAGAGTTGACAGCACGTGTAACTCAAGAAAAGACGGCGCTCTGTGAGATATACTGACGGGGTGTAATAAAGATCTGACCTGACCCTGCATGCTTTCACTCAGGTCCTCTTCTCTTGTACTTCAGACAATCAGCTACAGACAAGGTTATTCTTTTAGTGAGAGTCCTTCAATCAACCACCCGCAGACACACACACACAAACACATCATACGACGGGGTAACACATCCACAGACGGCACAGTTAGAGCTTCTATTCCGATGAAAACAAGATCAAACTGTGTTTTTAGAAAAAGAGCATTTTATTAAAACAAAATGCATATTTACATTGCAACGGTAACTATTCTTCAGTTGGCACAATGTTTTGTACCTTTCGAAAATAGAGGGAAATGTTTACAAAAATGTTAGGCGTGTAAGTCAGATACAAATGCTTTGGGACACCATCCTAAAAACGTCCAAAACCTTAAAGCTGGAATTCGGACAATTATTTGCTGTGGTTAACCGAGAATTAGAGAAGCTAAATATAGAGCCTACCCCTGTTTTAAGGCTCAGAGGTCTTTTGCCTTCCAGAGTGTTTCGCAAAAAAAGTAGTCGGAGCGATGTCTGAAAGTAAACGCGTCAGAGCTTTAAATAGCACAAACCTGTAAAAAAAAGTATACAGCAATGGATGCAATGCTATTTTTACATGATGTACAAAAAGTTAAAAAAAAAACATCCCCACATACTTTAAATAATGACATACTGACACATAACAACACGCTGAACATTGCTGGGTGTTAATTCATGTAAACTAAATTACTGAATTAAAAAGACGATCCCTCAGGCTGCCGTCAGTCAGAGAGAAACGGAGGCGGCGTGAAAGCATTATGGGAATTGCATAAAATCATCGTTGCCGTGCTTTCCAGTGTGGAGTCTGGGATATAAGGCTTTGGAAACTGCATTTTCTGAAATGCCGCCTCGTAGCGTCTCTTGCTAACAACAATGACAACAAAACAATGTCTCGACAAAAGCACCTCACTAAGCTCATCAGTTTAACAACAGCCTTTGTCTAACCGAACAAAGCCGCTTGTAATTACCGCCTGTATCTCATACCACAACATCCTCAATGATCGAGAATAACAGATAATCTTAAGTATCACGTTTTTCTAAATTGACAGTTTCCACACTGTCTTGGTTGTCCCTGACATTCAAGCAGTCACTTTCACAGTATTGTATTTCCTCTGAGACGTGGACACGTATCCACACGATCACCCTGATGTCCGGCCTGTCTACAACCACGGGTGCCAGGCGGGGTCCATGCGGCAGAGGTTGTCCAGGCTGTTGGCAGCCGCCACCAACGTGTTTACTTTGCTCTCTCCGCCTTCAAACTGCGCCAGGTTGTGGAGGCGGGTCATGATGGCAGTCACGGCCTTCTGAACCAGAGACACCAGCTGCTGGCTGTCCATGTTCTCAGGCTGTCCAGCTGGGGACAGAGGCATGGACGTGTCCTCCTGAGTCTTCTTATGCCAAGCGATGATCTCGTCTCGAAGGACCGCCTTCAAGATGCCATCGACCTGAGCGGGAGCAATAAGAGAACAGCATTGATGTGTGTGTTTTTAATTACACATGATGATGCATCCTATGATATGCATTATAAACATTATAAATTAGTATTTCTTTCACATTAGTGTACAATAAAACTGTTGTCGATTTTACTTGAAGAGTGAGCAGTTCACAAAATCCCTCTTTCACAGATTTCATTCTCTATTTTTACCCAATATCTCACTAGGGAACGTCATACAATCTGACAAGCTGCAATTGTGGAAAATATGAGGGAGGAAAATGCTGTGTGCGCACTTTTTTCATACCTTGAAGTTAGGCTGAGCAAAGCAGCGCGCCACAGCAATCATAGAAGCAGTGAGGGGTCCGGACACGCCGATGGTGGTCAAGAACTCAGAGATGTTCGGGGTCAGCCTGAACGGGACGGGCCGGTTGGCATCCAGATCACCGGTGGCATCATTGATATCGAAGCGAAAGTAGGAGACGTTGAGCTTTCCTGTGTCCTGTTGGGAGATGAACAGTGTTATGACGAACGCTCTGAAGCACAAACTCCAACTCTGACCTTGTCACTTAGACACTCAAATCTTCTGGCTAATGTACCAGAAACTTTGAGGATATGCATATCATGTGGCGCCAAGTCGTTCGTTTCCCTCCAGTGAAGGAAAGGAGATCAAATTTGGGAAAAGAGCTTGTTTGCGCATGTGGGACTTGATGGACCAACATCAGACAACAGCTAATCTATAGCGTGCTGGAAAACTGGATAGTGTTGTAGACATCCAACCACAAAAATGCGAGGATGTATTGATCCTACACTCACTGTGGTCTTGTGTCAGCATTTTAAAATATAAAAAAAATATAATACTCCATTTGTCTTCTTATGCCCTTGAGTGCAGATGTCCATGATGCGGCAAGATTCGAATGAAATCCTTTTTATTAAATTTTTTTTAATGTTAAAACAATTAAAAGGACAATTCAGACATTATGGATGTGACATTTTCAGTCAAAAGTTGAAACCGTACAAATTCTCAAAGAATGTATTTATTATCAATATATTGAAGCATTTGCTTATATTTTACTAAACCCCTAACGATAGATCAGTATATGCACAAGTTTTCTATTTTAAAAGAAGGAAAAAATCATGTGTTATGGAGGTGACAAAATAGGTAGCATGTTTTTAAGAGACAACATAATTTGCATTTCTGTGAACTAAAATGCGCAAACCAGAAGCAATAATAACCAACAAATGGAGAAGGGCTGGCTCTTTATAGAACATGAAATAGTTATTTTATTTTCCTTTTCATGTGCCCATTAATGAGAAATATGGACTGTTATGGATGTAATGGGTTATGAAAGCACTTATAAAAAACTATGCTATAAAAACTTGGGTATTTACACCAAATATTGAGATCTAAACCTTTGGTAAAAACTTTTTTCATCTTAAGGTTGACATTTGCATAAAAACAAATTTAATAATGATTTTTACTACCTCAGGCCATTTTGACCAGTTTTTAATATAAAAAAATTCACTTAAAAATATATTTTTAGTATTAGCACGATACCACCATGACTTTGGTCAAGACAAATACAAAGCACATTTATCAAAATGATAGGTTAAAAATAACACAGCACTTCTAGTCACAAAATACAGTATAAGGATTGAATAGGATTCGTTAAGAAGTCATTCACCTAAAATATCTTCAGGATAGTATTAAGTGACTCTTGCACACACCGTACAGGCACAATATCACCAAAACTCGGAAAGTTACTCGAGAAGTGATACAGAAGAGAAGTGTGTGAGAGAGAACGACAGCACATATCTGCTGGTCCTCTCTGCCTGCCGTGGTAATCTCCTGGTGCCTAATGAGATCTGTGGAGTGGAACTGGCAGCATGGGGGCTTACTATACTCACTTAGCTGCCCATTTCTCTGCCTGTCAGAAAGCGGCAGATTAGGATCAGAGGATGGGACGCCTGTTGACAATCATTTCTAATAAAGACTTTCAAATGCACTCGACGGACCCAATCTGACCTTACGCAAAATGCTACTGTGCAGTGTTAACAACGCACAACAGTGAAACTAACACAGTACTGTGACCTTGAACATGAAACGCCTAGTATGGGAGATGAGTTTCAGCAGCTGAAGTCATTCATCAGTTACCTGTGCGATTTGCAGCATCTCTGGGTTGAGACGGTTCAGGTGCAGCATGAACTCAGCCAGGCCAATTAGAGCCAGCTGGATGGTGAACATTTTGCGGAAGGTCCAGTAGTCGGTGGCGTTGGGGAATGTGTGCAGCGCCCACTCCTTTAACATGCTACGAGGAACCATGTTTCCCTGGACTTCCTTTAAAATGTCACGCAGAACCTAAAAACGTGTGCAGAAATAAGAAAATTGCTCCAAATTCACAAAATCACAAATGGGGTCAAACTCATGAAAACATCCCTTTTTAGCAAATTTTCTAATTCTCTGTGCTGATTCTTGTTGAGGACAACAACTGTTACATTTAGATTTTTTTCTGTAGATTTTTAGAATAAGATTTTTTATATTATATAACATATAATATATTTATATTATAAATCATTATGAAAGTATTATAAACGTATAATATTGTATTACATTTATATTACATATATTGTTTAATTATTAAAATACTTTTCTTAATTCTTTACAAAAGATAGATTTTTATATTACAGCAATCATATGAAGATTGTACGGTTATGAAAATTTTGTTAGGGGCATATACTTTATCACTATAAAAACGAAACTCACAAAACATGTTCAGATCCCATTCCACCCCCTTTTTTTTTTTACTTCTAATTCTTTGAGGACAACCATTGTTACATTGTTAGTACATTCTTAGTATTACATTATTTTATAAATGTTTATATTTTTATATGATATTTAAATTACATTTATTGTTTAATTATTTGAATACATTTCTTAATCTTTATCAAATATATTTTGAGTTACAGTGATCATAATGACACTTAACTGTTATAAAAATGTATGTAGAAAGAAGCAGATTCTTTCTTAGCTCAAGAATTCTTTCCATTTAGAGGTGAAAGAGGCCCCAGACATGTTCCCGACTCTTTGTGAGAGTCACCCAATGAGACATGCACTTCCTCTGGGATACATTTGTACCTAAGCACATCTATTCATGGCTTACCTGATGGCTGGCTTGAGTTCCTCGTGCCTGAACCGTGGCTAGCCTGTCATAATAGCGCGAGATGGGGTTGTCATGCTCGATGCCCTTCTTAGCACACCGCTGCTTGTAGATTTCCACCAGAGACAGAGATGACGGATTGTCCTCAACTAACCGCATCTGAGGAGACACGGCCACCACCCTTGGGACTAGAAAGAGAACAGGTTGAGTTTTAGAGAAGACTGACATACATGCATTTGATGTCGCCTTTTAGCTATAAACCCTTTTGTTGAATGCTTTCTTAAAGAGATAATTCACCCCAAAATGAAAATTCTGTCATCATTTAACCTATTGTCAAACCTGTATGACTTATCTTCTTTTGTGTTCTGCAGAAGAATGTATTTAGAAAAAAGGTGGTAAAGGAAAACCTTTGGTCCCCATTGACTTGCACTGGTTTTGTGTCCATACAATTGAAGTTAATGGGGACCAGCGGTTTTTGGTTATGAACATTCTTCAAAATATCTTCTTTTGTATTTTGCAGACTAATGAAAGTCATACGGGTTTAAAATGTCAAAGGGTGAGTAAATAATGAGAGAATGTTTGTTTTTGGGTGAACTAACCCCTTAATTCATTTTATTTGACCATCAAATTTAACCTTGAAACTTAAAATGCCTGTGAGAGTTTCAAAAAACCTGCTCACCTGTTTATACAACCTTTTAATTTATCGTGTTTTCAGACATTTCATTTTTAAACAAGAAAATCACGAAAACACCTGTACACATAGAACTAGAAAAAAAAAACATGTTGTACAACCACTGGGAAATAAAAACAAACAACAGAACCTAAAATATCTATATTTAATGCATAATAAAAACAAATGACAGTATATTACAAATTACCGTGATGTTGTGTAACCTAAATATTTACAGATTATTTATTGCTTGGCTGTGTAAAATTAACCTATTTTCTCACGATTCACAAAAGCGATAGATGTAGAACAGACCAAAACTGAATTTCCGCAACCGTGTGCCATCCTTGGCCTCTGACCTGACAGTTTTATCTCTAAAGTGTCTTTCACTAGAAATACAATTTGGATCTTCCACCCTCTGTCTCCACAGGGAACTCAGAACCTCATTTTTTATTCATTCTGCTCCTGTCCCCTCTTTCCTCTTCTGTTAACACCACACAGCTCTTTTCTGCTACTTCACACCTCAATCTCTCCTCTCCTCTGCAACTAGGCTATTCAGTCGGGCACTGAGAGCAAATGGGCAGCATTCGAACCTTATTCAGATCTTAATATATACATGCTGCTACTGTAAATAGGTGTGCAAAATGTTGAGTTGATGTGGGTATTAAAGAAGGCCTGTGTAAATATGCTGGTTTAGGATCCATCAGACACGGAACAGACGTGTTTATGGGGCAGGTGATCACGGAGGACACGTTCTGGTGTTTAAAAACAAATGGAGTGCAACAGCGTGGAACCAAGTTTAAGTTGAACTATATTTAACTGGACATGCTGTTCTAAAGGCAATGCTTATATCAGATGAAATGTAATGACAGAATACGGCTGTCTGCATGTGTACATAGACCAACAGTTATAAACAGCACATGCTGAACCCACTGCCCTTCAGTGCCATTTGAGGGAAAACTGAAAGATTTGAGTTTGATCTCTAGCGGCCGCAGTACCTGTAAAGAATAGGTGTCTCTTGGTGGTCTCCTTTCTTTTCTCCAGACAGGGGTTGAGCAGCCGTAAGAGCTGCAGCACACGCTCCTCTCTGCGGGACTCGGTGAGACAAGCGTCATTCATCACCAGGTACGGATAGATCTTTCCGTTGTGCCCGCGGATGTAGAGGCGACGAGCAGCTGTGTTGTGCTTTTGAACAATCTCCACCCTGGGCATGAACCTTAGGAGGGTGGTGAGAATGATGGGTCAATAATGAAGTAATCACTGAGAATTAAGGTCTCAGCAGGAGTCTTGCTAAGAACTCCAAAGGAAGGAAAAAAGTTCAATAAAAAAATCTTTTCGCAACAGCCACCTAGAAGTCAAAGTGCGAGCGTATTCATTGTTACCTGGCAATCTTGATGTAATAGTGTGTGGGCTTAGGCATGAGGAACTCTCCCGGGATCTCCACTTCGGCGGTTTGGGCCGAGAAGTTGCTAAGGAAACGGCACTTCTCTTCTATCAGAAAGAACTTGGGGAGCTGCTTGGTCTTTGCTTCAAGGATCTTGATCCACTTCTTGAGCTTGGAGATGAGGTTGTGTAACTTCATGGAGCCGGGAACACTAAAGTCAAAATCTGCGTGCGGTAGAGACACAAAATAAAGACGTTTCAATGGTTAGTATGGAGGAGAATGGCAAAAGATAATATGCTTTCCAACATATTTAATTAAAGAAGTTAAATATTATTTAATTAAATTAAATTTTCAAGTGAACAAATACAGCTTCAGGGTTTTCCAAGTTATTCATGTAAACATTCACCAAGGAGAAGTCTAATTCATGAGAGGCGGGGATTAGTTTTGATGTCTGTTGTTTGTTCTGACAGTGGTGGGTCTATTCTAGATATAATGCACAAATCGAATATTTTAATCAGATTTATGTCCTGCCTGTTCACATTTACACAAAGATCATTTACTCAACCTCACATCATTCCAAACCTGACAATGACTTTATTTCTTGTGCAGAACGCAAAACATATTTTAGAGAATATTGGTAACCAAACAATATTAGACCCCATTTTAGTCCATTGCAGGGACACCAAACCACCGAGACATTTCTCAAAATATCTTTTTTTTCCACAGTCATACCGATTTTGAACAACATGAGGGTAAATAAATAATGATCGAATTTTTATTTTAAGACATAACTGGTCACATTCACATTAATACAATGAAAACAGACATTAGGTATGAAAGAGGTTGAAGTGGAATGCGGAGAGAAAGCGAGAGAGATTTGTGATGTTATCTCTGGATCAGGGAACAGAAGGGGGAGGCACTTCCTCCCAGGTCTCCCTTGTGACGTGAAGGTGCTGATAACATCAAGGTTCATGAAGAGGCAAAAAAGGATTAACCGCTCAATGCAACTTCTAAATGACATTGCGCATTAAACCGGAGAGCGCGCACAAAAGGTGCGGTCGGAATGCAAGCCACGTTCCCAATTTTAGAGACAACCTCCGGGCCAGAACGTCTTCATCAAATGGGCTAAAAGCTGCTCCACTTTCATACAGCTGTTGTGCTACATTAATAAAACCACAAAAATGCAGACAGGAAATTTCAGATAGATAAACCTTAAGGAAATAATTCCATACAACAACCTTCTTATAAAGAACATTTTGACCCAAAAGGCTTAAATTTTAAGCATCATCAATTGAGATGCCACTTATGTCAACAGTAAACCCAGTGAGATGAGACCACGGCAGATAATGATGAGCCACTTAAAGAAACCTCAATACTCGCATGACATTGCTAATAATGTCAATGTCCCGTGTGACATTTTGATTAGCAGCGGACGGCCAGAAGCGACACTGATTCCGCCCATTTCCACACCCTGAATCAGACGACGTCTTTGAAAATCAGACACGGTCTGTAATCCGGCTCTTTCTGAACAGACTTTAAGAGTGTTTAGGTGCTTAATGACCAGCGAGCATATGAAAGCGATTTGACTTGGAATGCACAGCGGTCGACTCAGCGTAATCATTTTAGAAAAAAAAATGAGCAGTCCGTCCCCTGCAGTGCTTGGGCCCTGAAGTGAGGAGTTTTTTTAGATAACGCCGCTTAGAAGCGCCTCCTGGGCAGCGCAGTTCTCGTCTGATAAATGGAACGCCTTCGTAGGTTTTTGTACGAGCAAGGTGGGGATGGAGAGCAATTTCGGTGCTCTGTTTCCACCCGTTTCACTGACCTGGGATCAGCTCAGCTCAGGGGGATTTCATCTCCCCACTGCTGTGGAAAACAAAGTCCCTGCTATCTGACCTGTGAATAAGATACACCGAAGGCAGATGTTTCCTGCACCTAATAATGCTGGGACGGCAGAGGTGGCCGAGCGCTAAAAATACACCCCCTCGACGGGCGTCTGCCCGCGCCGCTCGCTGCGCAGCTGTCTCCTATGAATTCTCTGCTTTAAATTCCATCACTGAAACGCCTGAGTGAACACATTGTAGAGCGCGACGGGAGCCCTGAACAGCTCCAGCCCTGCAGACACCTGCATATGCTTTATATCAATGCAGACAACAACATGACCGTTACAGTAACACATTTCAGTAATATTAACAGCGTCCACTGTGCCGTCAACGTTATATTACATTACATGATAGCTCATTCACGATAATCACGTATATCGTGGCAAAAAGAATATTATCATGATATTTATTGGATTTTTTTAAATAAAATAAAAGTATTTCAAAATGAATTTGACTTAAAACAATTTATTTGTGTTTTCTTTTTTGGTCAAATGATTTTATATTGTATCATTATTTTGTCAAAACTTATCTGACATTTTGGGAGCCTGAAACCCCTATTTTTTTAAACCGGTTCCCAGAATGAAACATTTACATTTACGCATTTGGCAGACGCTTTTATCCAAAGTGACTTACATTACATTGTACTATACATTTTGAACATTTTGTATAGTAAGCAAGTGGGGCTTAAGTGCCTTGCTCAAGGGCACCCCAGCCCTGAGAATCGAACCAGCAACCTTCTGGTCATGAGTCCAACTCTCTATAACCACTGGGCCACGACTGCCAACAGAATTACAGCACCACATACTGGTCTGGCATGTATACAGTTTTAAGGGTTTTGTGTGTACGCAGATATATCTTGAGTCAACGCAGTGTGTACTAAATGTTTAGTACAGTAAAAAAAAGATTGGATAGGGAACGCTCTGGCTTCATGTGGATGTGGCTTTACACTCAAAATACTAATTTTGAAATGCGAAAAAAAAAGTTTAAGGCAAACTTTTAAATGGGTGCTGAATTATTTATTTTAAACATGTGCAGCATTAGCACAATATTGATAGTCAGGGATTTTAATATCATGGTTATTGTCAATATCAGTACAAGCCAGCAAAATGTTAAAATATCAGGAGTATTTGTACATTTTTGTTAACTCAGTTGATGTCATCTAAAATCAGACACGGTCTATAATTATTGCAGCAGACTACAAATTATTTTTTACATTTTCCAAAATTAACATTTTTGGTAACACTTAACCAGGTTATATGTGTTAACAGTAGCACAGTATATGTGTTAACAGTAGCTAACATCAACAACAATAAATAATGCTTCTACATCATTCATTAGGCTTAATTCATGTTTATTTTACCATTTACGAATACATTTTTGGAAATCAAATGTTGTAACGTTACATTAGTTAAAGCACCATGAACTAACAAATAATTGTATTGATATTAACTAACAAAATCAAAGATTAATAAATGCTGAAAAAACTTTATTGCTCATTGTCAATTCATGTTAGCTAAAGCATTTGTTAACAAATACAACCTTATTGTAAAGTGTAAGACATTTTTTTACATACACGACATGCCAGACTGCATATACCGGTTACATATGTCCACCAAAGATATTTTAAATTATTTCTAAAGTGATCTTTTTCACACAAAGAAAGTAGATTCACTTTCATTGTATAGCTTGCTAACTGCTCAGTCCTTTTGTGTTCTGCGCAAAAAGTTTTGAAAGGTTCATACGGGTTTGGAACGACATAAGGCTGTGCAAATAACAAACTCTTCATAAATATTTAGAGATGGCATTATCTTCTAAACAATAACACATGCACATGGTATGCTTATGATCGGATTAAAGAATTTTTGACAAATAGCGCTGTGTTTGTTTGCATGTGTGCGAATAAACCCGCATTTGAGGAATGGAGAGTTTGGGAGTAGACACAGCAAAAGGAGAGAAGGATACACAGAACAAAGTGAGAAGGGAGCTATTTACTCTGCTGGTTCCCCTCTAAAATTCATTCCCGCTGGCACGTGATGCCAGGCAGGCAGAATAGAGCTCCGGGCACTGGCCACGCCTCACTGCCCAGAGACAGCTGGCACCACAACATCTGTTTTACACTTTACAACCCTAACAATCCTCTAGGGCCACAAACACACACACACTGGCCTCTGGATAGGGCTTAAAATCTGGAGAGATGTGCTAACTTTAGGATTCAAGGTTTGCTGGAGGAACTGTAGGTGAATGGGGAAGGGAAGTATAAACACATTCTGCTCTCCTGAGCACAGGACACCCGAGGGGGAGTTTGTTTTAACACATGCTCTGCTTTCAGAGAGCCAGGTTTACGCCAGGGGTACTAGAAGGTTACTGTTGTGCAATGTGTACAAAACTGGCCAGAGGTAAAAGCCATGCCAACTTTCCCCCTACTCTGAGAGATTTCTAACAAATATCCTTGGGAGACTGAAGGTTCTGACATTTGGAGTTGAAAGGTAAAGTCACAAAAACACAGCCCTCTTTCTCACATTTAAAGTTTAAAAGTGGTATTTATAGAGTTGATAAGAAGTGTGTGATTTTTGCTGGACTCGGAGCACCAAACAAAACTGTGAAACAGCTGGTCCGGATATAGCAACATTGTCTCAACCATTCATGTTTTTATTTGGTGTCAATTTGCCAGTAAAACAGAAACGACAAACTGCACCTTTAATCTACATAACCGAAAAATCTGCAAAACAAATTAAACAATTTAAGAGAAAAAAAAATTGTCTGGCCATTGGTCGTTCAATACAGTCCCACCCCTGGGCTGAGACAAATGTCATGAAGAGCTGTTGTACTGTTTTAGGTTTAATATTAGATAAATATATTAAAATATTAGTGCACAGATAAATAATTTATAATAAACACTGCAATATTCCATAAATGCTAACAAACATGTAGGTTAGCATGCTGACTTTGATGAATATACCGTGTAATTTCTTTACAGTCAACGGCACCTTGATTCACGTACAGCCACAGCGCTGTCTATAGTCATCTTTCCATTAAATCTAATCACATGGTTCACAGAAGCAATTATTTTCTGAACCGGTGAGGTAGAGTCATGTGGTTAACTCGGAGCAGAACAGAGACAAAAGCGAGATTATGTGTAAATGTGCGAGGAGGATGTGATTCTTTAAGTGATGAAGAAAGATGTTCTAACAATTATGAGAAAAAATGCATTTAAGACAAATCGCTAATGTAATCTGATGCGTTTCAATGTAAAACAAAATATTCCTGGTTTTGCCCACTGAGATTTAACTTGATCATGAAAATTCAGCAAAGAAAATTTTATATTAGTAGAATTTTTTATTTATATTACTTTATATTACTTTTAGAATGCAAAATTTCTATGCAGACCCTAGCATTTAGGGACATCAACCAGAAAAACTGTTGATAATTTTTTTTATTTACACATCTGATGTATTTATTTAATAACGACGTGTTTGAGTAAAATGCTGACAAATCAGGCACAAGGTGGCGGAACAAAGTAAGATTGTGTTTTATATTAAATTTAAAGTATATGGTGGTGTTGGTGTGTTCTGACCTGTGGTGAACTGGCCCTTCATCTTCTGAAACACAGGGTCTTGAGCGGTCGCTTGAGCTCGGCGGGCCAGGGACTCAGATGCTGCACTAGAGAACATAGTTGACACATTGGAGACGTTCTCCAGCCCCACCCCGAATGTGCTAACCAGCTTCTTCACAAAGTTAAGCGTGTGAGGGGTGATCTTAGCATCTGATACGGCTCCGCTCTTCTCAAACGCCACAGAGTAGCATTTGGCCAGGCCCTGCTGGAGCTGACGCAAGACCTGAGAAAAGAAACACCGAAAAGAGTGAGGCGAGCAAGAAGCTACAAGATGAGAATGAATATTTAACCACTCTAGGGCTGTGACGGTGGCAGGTTTTAACCCCCGCGGTGGTAATGGACAAATTAACAGCGGTGGTGCGGTGGTTGGGAAATAAATATCATTTATATAAATAATACATAAATAATATTTAAATTATTATATTTGCATGTAGCAACCACATGACGAATGAAGGGGAAATATAGACCTTATTTAAATACAATTTTAAATTCAATATCTGAAATAAATGAGGATGAAACATCCATTCGTGTTTAATGCGCAAAGGTAAATATTAAATAAAAAAGCATTTGTTGCAGTCACAACTTCTGTCAATCCCGCATACATCCCTTATAAATTTCATTTGAAACATCCATCTCGTGTTTAATGCACAAATCCATCAGTGAAATGACACACAACAGCATATAAAACATTTAAATGAACATCAGTTAATAATAAAAACTTAAATAATATCAAAGTTAAATATTTAAAAAAAGCATTTGTTGCAGTGCCTTCAGTCTTTTAACCATACATTTAAAACCAACTGTTTAAACCTACCTCAGATTGCCATTAAAAAGTTACTTTTTCCTACTCGTTGATAGAAAACTAACATGTTGACATTGTCCAGATTAAGATGTGTACAGCTGCACTAAATACGCGTTCTTGTGCTCAAAGCGCAAATGAATTGATGATTCTCCGCCACTGCGACAACCTGCGTGCGCTCCGAAACACCAAGCAAGAGGGTGATAGCCGGTTTTGATTTTATGTAACTGTTAATTTCACAACAAGATCCATTGCAGAACCCGCAGAATAACCTGAATTTTGCCGTGCAGGCCCGCGCTCGAACGCACCAAAGGAACGGAAACGTAGTCTATGCCAATAATTTCTGTTAATGTAAAATCTTTTAAATAAAACCATCCACAACTGAAAGGCTATAAATACCAATCCTTATCGCAACTGTTGTTATTATTATTACACTTATATTTGTCACAGTATGTGACATGCACTACAGCCGGTGGCAGTTCACCACCGCCATGACACTTTACGGTTGTCACAGCCACCGTCACCAGCCCTAAACTCTTCTTCAGTTTACCATAAGGGATAACAATTTCCACATATTCAACCCATTTGCCATTTTGATAATACTGATAATCCTTCAGAGCCCAGATGTTCGCCAGAGAAATCAAGAAAATCCCGCCTCTATGAGTCTTCGCCGTGGAGATAACGCCTAGATTTCAAGTGAAGACGATCGCCAACTAATTTAGTCTGGGACTACGCTTCATCAATGTCTGCAAAATTAAACCCACGTTTTACTCTGCCGAACACTACATTTCTTTCCTCCTCCAATTCTCCTTGCTAAACTTCTTTCCCTGCCCTTTGCTTCCACCCTCTGCTGTCTACCGGCGAGCGTCCCACAGGAGTGTCCCTGTTCCTCGGTTCCTGTCCGGTTTCGACGCATCATCGCATCGGCCCTGTCACGGCAATCCAATCTCCCAGCGATCCTCCTTCACCCATCAATCACGGCAAGCCCCTCGCCAAATCCCGATTAGCGCCGGAGCGCCAGCGTCCACCTGCGCTGCAAAAGCACTTTTCAGCCTCACTGAGCCCCAATCGTTCCCCCTTGTCAGCTTTCATCTGGTCAGCCGGTCCTCTGAAAACAGCTCCGAGAGCACAGGGCGTTGGGATAAAGAACGTAAGCAAACTGGACAGAAAACGCATTCACGTCATGTTTAACTTGTGCTCGGGGCTGATGTGCCTTAAGAGGTAAGCACTCGCTTCTGGAATACAAAAATGGGCTTTTTATGCTTAAAAGTAAAGCCGGGGAAATTTTTCACATAAGCCTGGGATATCTTGCTCATGCGCAATCCACGCAACGCGAACGCCCTGCTCACGCATCCAGTGTGAATCCAGGGTAAAGTGAGTTTATAAAAGTTTTGCTTAAATGTGATTTGAATAAACAGTGCTCATAAACGCTTGAAGCTAGTGAAAGCTTGAACCTGGAAATGGAAACACGACTCAAGCAGATAGTGTGAAAATCCCTAAACTCTTCTCCTCTCCAACATAAATTAGGTGCTGCTCACCTCCTCATGCCAGTTCTCCCTGAACCACACCATCTGGTCCACGATGCCCTCCAGAGATGAGAGGAGGGTGGGGTGGAGCTCACGCTGCATGTGCATGATCCGACTGCATCGCCACATGGGAGCTGTGGCTCGGATGGGACCCGGGTCAGACGCCGAGTGGGTCTGGGCCGCCGCCGAACTGGGCTGCTGCTGGCCGGAGTCTGAAAAAAATTAATGTCAGTACTAAAACACATGAGACATGAAAGATGCCTTTGGTTGAGCTTTATATCGTTCACTGCAAGTTATCTACAAAAAAAAAAACTCATACCGCTCTTGTAGCGTTCCCTCTGCTCGATTTTCAGCGTCAGGTACAGGGTTCGGATGGGGAAGTACACGGCTTGAGGGTAGACACGTCCCACCTAAGAGAAACAGTGGTGGATTACATTTCAGATAGTCCCTGTGGGCTCGGTCAGAGTGAGAGAGGGGAACGTGCTGCTGACATGTTTTGAAACTTTTCGGTGATAGCACAGGCTTTTGAAAATGAAACCGTAGGGGGATCGAGGAGATGGACAAACATCAAGGGCAGATTAAAACCATGGCTCAATATGACACTCGCTAAAAGCTTGTCAAGACAGAACCTACGCACACACACATCTGCTGTGCCCTTGAGTAAGATCACAGAGAAGGTTTATACGGTTTAATGCTCGGCCTAAGAGCTCATTTGTTAGAATGAGACATTTACAAAAAAAATATTTTTCTTCTATTACATTACAAAATTATACACACAATTTTATTCTGCACTTTCAACATCTGTTTGGTGAGTAATGGAAGACTAATGAACATGTTACAAAGAATAGATTTTTTTGTGTGTTTTTAAAGAATCGTTTTCTATAATAAGGTAAATTGTTACATCCGTAACCGTCTATTTGCCTCATAAGGGGCTGTGTCCACCAAGGCGTTTATGCTGGCGCTTGGCGTGTTTTTTTTCAATCGTTTCCAATGGAAGTGCCACGGTTTTTGAAAACGTGAGCAGCTGACGTTTTTTCTATACTAAGCACCGGCATTTGACCGGGCGCCCAGAGTTGAAAAATGCTCAACTTGAGGCAGAACGTTCAGCTCATATGAGCCCGCAACGGGCATTTGCAGCCAAGCTTCTGGTGTTTTCAGCTGCGTAAAAAAGCCTCGGTGAACACAGACCCTTAAAGGGCAAATGAAAATTTTAATCTGATAACTATTTTATGTTCTATAAAGAGCCATCCCTTCTCCATTTATTGGGTATTATTGCTTCTGGTTTCAGAAATCCTACAAAGTTTGTCAAAAACATGCATTCTTTTTTGTCACATCTATAACACAATAATCTTTCCTCTTTTAAAATAGAAAACATGCATGGACTGAAATTTGACTGAAAACTGGAATTTAGTATAAGGTGTAAACCGATGGTTCAATATATTGGTAACAAATACATTCGCTGAGGATTTATATTTCAAGTTTTGACTGAAAATGTCACATCCATAACACTGAAAATTGTCTTATCCCTCTGTGATATCCATAAGGGTGTGATTGTGTCCATATCAGTGTGAGGGGGATAAGGACAAGTATGGAAGCATCAGACAACGTTCCTCGTGAAACTCGCCGCAGCCCCTCTCAGGTCTCACGGCACCCAGCTCATGCAGGCCATTAGAGAGGAAACTTGATCTCCGCCAAGCTCGCTTCAGAAAGCAGGCTGGCCTTTAGGCGTAAAGAGACACCTCCGAGTCCAGATGGGCTTTTACATGAAAAGCAGCAAAGGCCTTCTGTTAAGAGCTTGTTAAGTGTGGCATTAAAAATGAACGAGGCGAAAGAGAAAGAAATCGCCCCTAAAATTGGCGAGAAACCTCATCATATTTTAGGGGGTGTGTGCGTGCGTAAAGGTGTTGAGTTTTCCTTGCCTCTGTTTCATCTCAAGGCACCCCGCAGCTCACCTTCATCAATATTTTAGTAAACGTTTTTAAAACATCCCACCAAGAGAAGCACAGCTAAATAATTCAGCGCCCAAGATAAAGGTGCTTCATCTGCCGAAAATTTCAAGAGTTTTACAAAACAACCACTTTTCCCCATTATCTCCCCCTGTTTCATCAGAGCAAAAGATCCTTCGACAAGGATGGCCGTCATTTCCGAAACATCCCTGACAACCTCCATTAATTGAGATGATAGTGTGCACACATATCCATTTCATTTGGTGCTTATCTGGCAGTCAAGTGCACTTAATCTCAAAGTGAAACATTTCCAGCGCATGTGTGCATCAGAGTTGAATGCAGAGATTAGGAGTCGCTGGTTTAAAGCGTGTATGTGAGAGTCGGCAGGCAGAGCTTCACGCAAACCCGTTTGGAAGGAGTCAGTGAATGAGAGAGAGATTTTGGCACCTTTAGGTTATAGGAAAAGTTTACCTCAAGAAAAAGAAAATGAAGTCATTATTTATTCATCATTATGTCATTCCAAAACTTAGTGATTTACTACTGCAAAACACCAAAGAAGGAATTTTGAGGAATGTCTCTTTTTCTATGCATTTAAAATGAATGAGGCCTGAACTTTTTCCACCTTTTTCAACTATACTCCACCCTGGCTCTCCTTGGCATATGCAAAAGAAAAGATGTAGTCGTGAACAAATCATTCTTTTAAGTCAGATCTTTCCACAGGCTTTTCCAATTCACAAAAACACATCTGACTGATATGTCTAAAGAACTCTCTCAGATGCCAAAAAGAACTAGAGCGGAGGTCAAGACGAGTGAAAAATGACCTACATTTTTATTTTATTCTCACACAAAAGTAAAGGTTAGAAGACATGGAAAATAGAACATGGAATCATGACATTCTTCAAAATGTCTCATGAGTTTCATGAAAGAAAGTAATACGCTATTGATCAACAGTAAATGATGCCAGGATTTTCATATTTGGGTGAACTTTTAATTCAAGTGTAAGCTCTCTCTCTCTCTCCCTCTCTCTCTCTGAGCCCCTGGAGCAGCTGTTTCCTCTTTGAAGTTCAGGAGCTCTTTAAATGGCTTGGAAATAAAACTCCATCAAGGAGGGCAAATTAGTCTCTTGTTTAATTTGCGGTTCTGTTTCCACAGTTCGAGCGTTTGATATTAACTTAATAACAATGCTTTGCATAAATAATTAAAAGGCAGAAGGGAAGCAGTAAGCATAAATTTGACAAAGAGGGTACTGACGGCAAACTGTCTCTTGCTGAACAGAGTAAAATAAATTTGTCTCAATTAGATGGACAACAAGACCTTTTATATGTTCATTTAACTCAGAATTGTCCCCCAAAGTGGATAGTGTAGTCAAATATAAATGTGCTGCTAACAAAAGGTAGTATATAGTCCAACCTGGCTGATGAGGTTGAGGAGAGGTTTCCCTTCTGAGCCCACCAAACATGTGAGGAGCTGGGGGATCCAAGCCAACCACTGGATGGGCGGCACTCCAATGCAGTATTTGTCCACAGCATCTGCCAGAGTATTCTTATCGTCAAAGCTCAACAGCCACAAAACCTGAGGAAGAGGTGACAGAGAAACCAAGTGAGATATGAGTTTGGTTGCAACGTTGCTACAGTAACATCAAGTCTTCATCGTTCAGCTACACTTCATTGGTGGGTTCTTTTATGAAAGCTGGAGAAACATTAACAGATCAAAACCTCCAAGTTGAGGACTGATGGAGACATTAAGTGCAGGACACCGGCGGGCCGTGCGAACTGCGAATAATTACTGATAACCAGCGAGCAACTATTCTCATTAATCAAACACAAACCAACGTCTCTATAGCTTTAGTGGCCAGCGGCACTCCAGACGAAATCTAATGTGCTTCTCGCATTGAACCCCACAGAGGAAAAGCCAAATGGTGTGGAGCTGTTTGATGTGGCGTACAGGCTTCCTTGTGTATGATATCCATACAAAAGCCATCATCAGGTCTAATAATATAATTACATCCATCATTGGAGGTTCATCAGTCCTGCTGCGACGCATCCCCTCCGCTGCAGCTGCATTAATTCAGAAAGGGAGCACGGTGACGCATGTTTTTGGGACACGGATATGCCCTTCATTTAACAAAGCCATCAGAAAGCAGAATGGGTTTATTGGACCACAAATGGGTGCTGAGTTTGCCTCTGTGTTATGGTAAATTGGTTTAATGGTAAAACTAATTACAGGCCTGTCAAAAAAAGATGCTGCCCCATTAATACGCAGTGTGTGTATCTCTGCTGACCATTTTACCTATTCGGTAGAAAAGAGAAAACAGAGCACATGTTGTTCTCTTAGCAGCTTGTGACTGAACGTTTGGGTCACCGTGGCCCTTCTGTTCACGGGTCACGACCCACGGGAGAGTTCACGGGGTGTTTTATTGGTTGGCTTACGCAGGCGTTGCGAGGGGTCAGGCTACAGAGAACAGTGTAGATTGGACTGACAGAGGTGGAATGAAGCTTTTAACCTCTGGGTGGGATAGTGCTGCTGGTGGTTGTGGTAATTGAAGGAGTCTGTCTACTGGGCACGTTTGACACACTCAAGATGGCTGTTAAACTATTTAAGAGACACAATTTGGGTGTGAGAAGCTGTTTAGGTGACCCTCAGTATAAAACCCCTTGCCCATTTGTGACGGGTCACGATGAATAACAAGGCAATTCTGTCGCCAAACAATCAATTAGTGAATCTCAAACTGAGATTGACAAGTTATAGGTTTATTTGCACATTCCTAGAATCCACACTCCATCCCAAAATTTCAGAAAGTTGATAGAAGTTGACAGAAGAAATCTTACCTTGGCCAGGTACTTGCGGGATTTGCTCTCATTCTGATGCCGGCAGGCGTGCAGGTAACAAGTGATGGCAGATACACCAAGGTGGGGTTGGCGGTCTTTTACAAAGATGTTCTCCAAATAATCGCCCCACATAGCCCAGGCTTTTACCAGAACATCATGCATCTGCACCGCAGCTGAGAATGCTTTATTTGCCTCCTCTGACCTAGTGGAAGGGAGAAAAAAAATTAAGCAATTTGGACAGAATTGTTTTGACCAACACCATTCGTTTTTAACACCAAAGCGTAAGGGTCATTCCACCGAATTGGTGCCAATTCGGTCCCGAGGCCATTAAATGTATAAAATGAATGAATATTAACGTAACATTTTATTAATATTACATTTATTTTAAAAAGTATTACATTATATTATTAAGCAATGTTTTCTGCACATGTAACATTTTAAATATTAATAAAAACTAAAAAAAAGAAAAACAAACATTAGTTATATCTCTCCACTATCACTATATGATACTATTAAATAGATTTATTCAATTTATCAGAACTCTTAGTTTTTATTTGGATTTTCCCAAATCTACGCTGTAAATATTCTCTTTATTCAGAAGAAAGCCATAATATAGTAGACAAAATGATAATATTATTTTATTTCAGAATTTTTACTCTGTCCTGTTATCACCCCTTTTAAAACCTTGAAATAGAACAAGAAAATTGCATCATCTGGATCTTCTGAAGGCCATGGGAAAAACAAAAGTTAATTTTAACTTATTTTCTGTATATTTTATGATATTGTAAGTATGACTGGGAGTGTTAATCACAACTTACAGTCCTGTTACCTATATTATATCCTGGAGGTTATTGCTTATTTACAAAATACACATTTTTGGTAAATCAATAGAATTCGCTTAGTGTCCTCATGCTATTAGCATGTTCATACATTTCATGTATTTACTATGCTAAAAATGCAGTCCTGTTACTTTCAATCCTGCTTTAAAAATGCATCCATCTTTAATAAAAAAATGTTCAAATAAAATAGTACCCTAGGATTGACCAATAAACATTTTGAACCGTAAAATATGCAAATTCTATATTGAAATTTAGAAAAAAGTTTGAAGAGAGTTAAAACAATCAAATGGCACCCACTTGGTGGAATGACTCATAAGCAATTTGAAGTAGTAAAACATCTGCAACTGTAAATAAAAGGCATGCAGAATTAATCAATAATAAATTCGGCTATTGCAGGAACTTCAATTGACAACAAGGAAGATTTGACTTTAAGCCTGATGAGTATCTTGATGAACCAATAACACCAATATTTCTAAAACCCAACTAAAATCAGCTTGCCAAATCCAATATTTTGTTTCACCAGCCACTTCAGAATTGAAAATCTGTCCCCCAAGAGCATGTTTTCTAGGGCCCTTTATATTTACACATTTATGCATTTGGCAGACGCTTTTATCCAAAGCGACTTACATTACTATACATTGGTACATTTGTATAGTAAGCAAGTGGGGGTAAGGTGCCTTGCTCAAGGGCACCTCAGCCGTTACCCGCCAGCCCTGAGAATCGAACCAGCAACCTTCTGGTCATGAGTCCAACTCTCTAACCACTGGGCCACGACTGCCACATAGAAGCAGTTTATATAGAAGCAGAAAGAAAGAAATTTTTAGAAAGAATTTATATAGAAGCAGTTTAAGAATAGAACCTAAGAAAGACTCATAAAGGCTTTATAACCGTGAGTCATCATCAGAGCACCAAGCCCCATCCTAACCATCACATCTCCAAATGTTACCCCAACATGACACACCTACTAAACCAATCATGTATAATGAGAACTTTTAATGAGTATGTGGCAAGCAACAGAATTAAACTTGATTGCGATGGAAGTCAGGGGAGCCCAAATCCACTGAAGCGTTCTGTCAGTCGTGGACATGTATAATGCGTTTCTGCTCACGGCCTTTACTGAAAGTCGGACTTGGATAGCATGCAAACTCCCCACGCCCAGTCAAGAGTCAGACGTCTTCCTCTGACAGCTCGGCTGATCCCTACGTTAATATTCACAGAGAATGAAAATGTAATGATTGCATTAGGGCCCTGCTGAGACCGGAGGAAAGTTCTGCTGATCGCAGAGATTTCGCAAATTGCTATTGAGTTAATTATTCAGCATGTGTATTTAATAAGCTATTTCAATCCAGCGCCAGGCTCTGGGGTCACCATCAACTCGTCCACGGTGGGGAAAAGATGAAGAGTCGGGGTCTATACTGAGCTCAGGTGTTGCTTAGGGGGCCCTCATCTAAATGAGTTGATGGTTTAGTAAAATATTGCTCAATGTGGTCTTGATCTATTAAGCTCAAAATTATTTAACACATTATAAATGTAATTTAGAAAAACTGACTTTGAGTATTCTTACAGGTATTCGTATGAGTATATTTTCAGTTTGAAAAATACATTTAATTTTTCTTCTAAAAATGTCTTTGTGACAATAAAAGCTGAAAAGGCTATTATCATTGCTAAAACAAAAGCAGTTAAGCAGTTTTGCTCTGAAATTGTATTAATATTTGAAAACTTCTACCAATTGAAAGTCAGCGTGGTATAACCAACATGCAGCAAACCATTTACTGTCATAAAAAGAAAACAGGAAGTATCACACAGAGAACCATCTTTACTGCGTTTAAAGGTCAGCATATTCTTTCATGGCAAAGTTAGTTCAGTATTTCAAATGTCAAATGGAATAACCACACAAAATGCCAAGATATTTATGATATTTATAACAGAAAAAAATCATTTTGACTCTATATTATCACCTTTGTTTAATACATAAAATTGGTGCTTTATTTACCAGTTCAACAAAGTATATCTAGTCAGTATATTTTGGGTTATTAGTAGAAGAACCGTTACTTGGCTAAATGCGAAAAATGCAACAACGTTAAACGACCCATTCAACAAATTGTTTATGTAAAACAAATATTATACACTAAAATTGCTTATTTAAAGGCACAGTTTTGGATTTTTAGCGGCCACTAGCGTTTCAGTATAGATTTGCAATAAATCTTTCAGTCATTTGCTCATCCCTCCCTTTCGAAGTACGACGGTGGCCGCAACAGTAAAAAAAACATGTCGCTGACTGAGACAGCGGCTGTGATTCTAGCCACACTGTCATGTTACTTCACGTGAAATGACATTGCAGTTACATTATTTTTACACTTATAAGGAAAAACGTTTGTCTCTCGTAGGTTATATGCCCATTTGTATCAAATGCTAACGTTACCAAAAAAACTGGTTTCACTTTCACAAAAGTTAAATTATCTTACCAGACCAGCAGAAAACAGGCAACTTCGGCGTCGCGTTGAAAACATTTGTCCTTCATCTGGTAATAGCTATACCGATGTTTATCCTAAATTTCTGCCGTCGTTTGTCTCTAATTTGTCACATTTGCGCTTCACCGACGGAGATTCGCGCTCTGTCGGCTCTTGTGCACAATACGCATGGTCTTCCATTGTATCAAAACTTCTAAAAACAGAACGATCTATGCTTCAGCTAGATAACGATGACTACTCCTTCTTTTCGTACTACGACTAACTAACTTCTTCGTGCGTCTTCAACTCAGTGATGACGCAAGCTGCCTCTACGAATTACTAAATGCGCTCTGTGAGCTGTTTGTCCGTTTAGGGCTGCTGTAACCAAACATGGCCGCGCAACATGGAAAACTCCACATATATAGGCCCGCGCCTATGTAGATAAAACGGGGTTATTCTAAGGTAATAAAAACTGTTAGAACTGTTTAAAATAGAAACTGTTCATTACGTACGGTCTTTATACACCTCTGAAGCAACAGTTTTGTATGTTATATTGCATTTCTTTTAATAAATCATACAAAAAATCAAGTATTGTTCCTTTAAGACAATTACTAAACAATAAAATATAAATAATTAATATTAATGTAAATTAAATTAAATATAAATAGTTATATTATTAGCCACTAGCCAGACCGATTAATAAACACAGACTGGAGGTTAACTTCGGGCCAGGTGTCTAAAGCGGTTTTATTTACTGGTTACACTACTTGATATTTTTACATCAGTAATATTTAAGAGAAAACAATCAAAATAAATTAACAACAATAAAGATTTCTTCAACCATGGCATTTTCATAAAAATCAATATTTTTCCATAATCTCGTAAATCTGTATTAGTCACTGATCCATATCTGTTTAATGTCTGCCGTCTGAACGCAACAAACCTGAACGCACTACAAATAAATCTACTGTATTCTGAGCCATGAACCAGTTAAATGACAGACTGTCACAGAGATATACCGATCGACTCATGAAAATGCCACTCAATAGAAGTGCAGTAAGAGATGATCACTCATCATGAGCTCGGCACCATTATCCTCTGCCGCAGACACACTATAAAAGGTTAATTACTCATCATATTCTCATATTGACTGCTAATGACTCTCCTGACCTCATTATTGGCCCTAGGTTTAGCAGTGATGATTAGCAGCAAACACACAGATGTTTATCTACCCCACCCATAATGACTCTTTGTTGTTGATGTTCATTTTAAGAAGTGAGCATTTAATGATCTGTCCCTCAGACTCCTTAATGTTATGGCAAAGCAGATTCGCACGCGACACGAGATAATGCGCACAGCGTCGATTAAGGGTGAAGAAAGCGCGCGAGAGGGTGATAAAGAGAAGCCAGGCTTGATAAAGTGACAGGCAGAAGAGGAGAGAGGATGAACAAAGCCAGGGATCAACTCTTACTTATTGATCTGGGCCAGGAACATGCCCTTGAGTGCGTAGAACTCTGCGGTCATCTCCTTGGTGAAGTACTTCAGGTTCGTGGACTCAATCACCTCCAGACCCTGACAACACAATAACAATGATTGCATTTCAAATTCCTCCTATTTTACAGATATGAATCATATTCTCAACCAAAAAGGCTTTACATGCCAAAAAACAGGATGTATGGCAATTTTTAAAGCCTATTGATGAGGTTTAGTATTCTGAGATGACTTAAAGAAAGGAATATTGTTTTTTATTTAACAGTATATTAAAGTGCCTTGAAATGCACAGCTTTGTTCTATACATTGAAGCAATTTTCAAACAGGAAGTTATGACAGGATGTATTATCCCTATAAAACAGCCAACACCAATTTTGTCATAAAATAATAAATGTATGAAATTATTTTTGTCAAGTTACATTTGTCAAGTTTTTAATGAATTAATGATTTAATGAATTTATTTAAATAAAAAATCCTTTAATTAACGTGTAAAAACTTTTGATTACATGAGACTTTTTGTCTTTATATATGAATAAGGTCATATTTAAGTATTTATATTCGTAAGGCTACATGAAATCAATATTAAAGTTATTTTTCTAACAAAAATCATGTAAAATGACATGCAGGAGGTTCCATTAACACTTCTGAGTAATGCCAGAAACAAATCTCACTAAATCACTGTTTTGAACGGTTCATTAAAACAGGCGGTACTAAACTAATTCAAAGAATTAATTGGACTCCATCAACTGTATCTGTATTCTAAAAAACTTTTCACGGCCTTAAATAATTTGTGTAAAAACACTAAAATACATTCAAGGGATCTGTGTACACCGCCATCCTTTCTGGACCGGGCTGGCATTTCCTAAACATCAAAAGTGGACATTGCTGACAACAGACATCTCTGTAGCTCAATATAAGAGTGCCAGGTGAGAGTCAGTGAGTGTGCCAGAGCAGTGTGTGTGTGTGTGTGTGTGAGAGAGAGAGAGAGAGAGAGAGAGAGAGAGAGAGAGAGAGAGAGAGAGAGAGAGAGAGAGAGAGAGAGAGAGAGAGAGAGAGAGAGAGAGAGAGAGAGAGAGAGAGAGAGAGAGAGAGAGAGAGAGAGAGAGAGAGAGAGAGAGAGAGAGAGAGAGAGAGAGAGAGAGAGAGAGAGAGAGAGAGAGAGAGAGAGAGAGACTTATTAAATCCAATGGTAGTTTAATGACTTGAGCTCAGCTGAGGCAGCTCCATTAATCAGGCTTAAGCGAATGCTGCAGCAAGAGCTCCATTCCTTACACTGTTTGCAATGCATTTTTTACTCTGACAGCAATGCAGTCACTCTCAGCCTAATGAGAGCTGCGTTATTTGGATTAAGAGACTTCGGCTAACAGTAAAATGAGCAGGTAGGTCGACATGGTAAACCGGATTTGGTAAAACGGACTGACAGCAGTAAAGACAGCATCATATTTGAGTGTAAAAAATAACTATGATTCAATTTTCTTCTTGAATGTTTTGCATAAATAAATTGAACGCACCTTTAAATATTATTATTTAGTATTAAAAAATGTTGTATAAATGTATTACTAATTTAAAAAAATAAAAATTAGACGCCACATATTACATCTGTTACATAATGGTGTGGCTTACAAGCTTTCAGTACCGAAAATACAAATAAAAAATAATATCTATTGCAGTTAAATATAAACATTAAGAATACTCATTCAATTGAATTTGCCACATGTTAACTCCACTTGACAACAACAAGCAAAACTAGAATTCGGAGCTAAATTTTGAGTGTCCCTGAAAAGGGATGAATACTTAATAGCGTAATCATTTCAGTTTTGTATTTTTAATAAATTTGCAAAGTTGTGGTGTATGGGGTGTAGATTAATGTAAAAAAAAAGTAATTTATAGTAGTTTAACATAAGACCTAAACATAACAAAATGTGGGGAAAATGAAGGGGGGTGAATACTTTTTATAGGTACTGTACTTTACTACAATATGTTAAATCATATACATTTGATGTACGATTATTAAAAAACAGCAATACCGAAGCCTCTCCCCAAACCCCACCTATAAACCTAATGTCACAGGCATGAAAGCAAATCATATGAAATTGTATGAATAATATAGTACAAATTCATAGGAATTAGCCACCTTCCCAAATTACAAGGTTAAGAAATCTTGCGAGATATTGTTGGGATATAGGACATTGATAGTTCACTCACCTGCATGCATTCATTCTTGCCCATGACTCCAGCCAACTGCAGGTAGCATTTAACCTGCTGGCGGATCTTCTGGAAGCAGTCTACAATAGGCACAGTGGGGATGGTGTGGATGCGACTCAGAATGTCCAAAGCCACGTTTACTAGACCTTGTTTGCGGCCAATCTTTCCGTATTGAATAATGGCTGATGCGGAGGCGTGTACACCAAGCATGGCATTGTTAGTGTTTGGGTCGTGTTGTGTGTTGGTCTCGTAAGCAGTCACAATAGCTGCAAAAAATTTAAATAGGGTTAGAAGGGATACATTTTGGCCACTGTCTTAGCCATGTGTGAAATTATACGTAAACCGTACAAAGGCATACCCTGATAGTGGTGCTGCCGCCACATAAAGATGCTGCTCCAATGCGAGAGGTCATCTGAGACAATTGGTAGTCTGTTTCTCCAGGTCTTCACTACGGTCTTCATGTCGTGAAGGCTTGTATTGCGACCCAGGTTGGTGGGCTGGAGTCCGGCATTAATCTGCGCAGCTTCCTGCAGCTCAATGATCTGCTGGGCCGCCTGTAGGATAATTAGAATAATCCCAAAACAAAAATGAGAATTTCAATCTGCTTAAATGCACAACATGTAACAAGGGATTAAACCTGCACGAGCCCTCATCAAAAGAAACCTCTAAAAAGAGACAAGCAGCAGAACTCCACAGCCACAGTCGTCCTTGGATCCAAATATCACACGCATGCAGCACACTGAAATCCATTACTGTGACTGTATTACAGGCTTATGATTCCTATTGAGAAAGAAAAAGAGTAACGCGGTCTTGAGGTGGCTGGGCGAATGGATGGATCAAAGTATCTTAAAAGCCATTTACTCCGAAAACAGGCGGAGAGAGAGTGAGGACAGAAGCGTCTATTTCATGATGCTTAATCTGACGACTCTTAGACAACACCAGTGGAGAATACGGACTACAATGACCACCAAAGTTGCTATCCATTCCTTACAAACCAGTGATGCATGACCTTAACTTAGACTGCAAATACACACCTGGCAGAGCTACACTTTTACCAAAAGGCTACCGAATCTGCGGATCGAATTAGAAAGATATGAGCTAGAATGTGGTGACTAACATCATGACTGTTTATTATTCAATGAGTAGTCGGCTCAAGCCAGGATAATAAATTACGGCAGTCGCCAAACACGCGCTCGCATCAAAAAACAATCCATTCGACATTAATACCTGGTTTACAAGATGAATGTGTCGAATCAGTCTATGGACTTGCCAAATCAAATCCCCCAAAACAAAATAAATTAGGCAATACTATATTTTTCACAATTATCTGTTAATATCAGCTGATGGCACATTATAACCTTCATTCGAAGTGGCCATTCATCATGTAAATTTAATTTTCCTGCAGGTATTTAATCAAACGCTATCTGATGGGGAAAAGTAATTACGAGCAGTTTTCACTCTCTCTGTCTTGGTGCTCTTGTCCTTTCAATCGCTTTTGTTGGACTTGGTTTTTCGGGCATAGTTGCATTCAGGAGTGCAGGTATAAACAGATTCATTTATCAGTAAATTCAGTTATCAGCGATGTCAATTGCTCTGGGACAAAGAGGGTCAGACTAAAGAGGGGCCATTTGTGTCTTTATTACTGCGGTTTTTTACAGTGCCTGCGAGGCTCCATTGTATTCATCTTCCTTAAACATTCTGAGATTTTTTCTTAACCCCTAACCCTAACCTGAAGTATACAAATATTTCAACTGCTAAACATACAGAATATTTTCTACATGTACTTTGTAGATAATTTAGCCCTACATATTATGTCATGTATTTTTGATTTCTGTAAACTTAAAAATTAGAGATCTGTATTGGTTGATAAAAGCAATTTTTCACAAATTTGGATATTGGCCGTTAGTTTAAAAACAGCCGATGACCAGGGCCGATATAATCTGTCAATCGAGAGGACAGGATTAATGCAATGACTTTGTTTTAAAGAAAATGTTTGATGTTCAATATTAATAGAACGTAATAACATTCAGAAATGTAAGAAATATTAGTATACAGTTAACATAACCACAAAACTATCGATATCAGCTATCGATGTTTGTGGAGAAATTTTGCAAAGACATCATCATAATCAAGTTTTTTTTAATTTGCATACTGAAATGGTCCTATTTTCCTTGCATAAATAGTCATTTACTTTTACGATAAATTGAAACAACTGCACACTTAAACAAAACATCTTGAACGCAACTCTTCAACCCCATGGATCACAGAGCCATCAGCCACAATCCAGAACAGCCTTTGTGGCATAACCACTGTCACCAACCTCAATGCCTTATTTTCTCAATTTGGCCATCATATTTGCCATCACACCAGAGGGGGGCTCCAAAAGAGCTGACAGTCTCTGGAGGACAAGGCACGAGGCCGGCTCTCACCCATTACTCTAATCTGCAGGCGCACATCACCTCGCCTCCGTCCTATTGTGTGCCCTGTCTGATTATGCGTGTGGCAGTCAGGAGGCTCTTCTTTCTACTGAATATTAATACAAGCTGCCTATTGAGCACCACAATGAAGCAGTCAACACTATCTCAGCTGTTTAAGGGCCTAAAAGAAAAAGAAAAGGCAAAGTCTGACAAAGAGAAAATACATTCTGTAGAGGGACAACGGCAATTATAAGAAAAATGTCTGTTTTAAGCATTCTCTCTATGCTGCCAGAGAGCGATCGTCTGAATCTCCAGCGTGTGTTTGCTGGTGATATCTGACCAGATGTTGTGCTTTTGAGATGTCATTATTTAAAACTGACAATCGATTTAGTTTTGGTGCTGGTGCTCTGAGTGAGCTAAAACATGGAAAATATTAAACCACAGCTGTAGAACGTCTGGTTAAAGGGTGTTTGTCAGCCCGAGCGTGTGATGTTCCTCACCTGGAGCAGCGGGGTGTGCACGTGAGAAACGATGTGTGGCAGTCTCCTCCACTCTCTGATGGCCAGACTGCTGGCCATCTCCACCAGGCGCTCGATGAAGTTGAGTTGTTGTTCCTCGGGGTGACAGATGGCTAGGTAGCCACGATGCATGTTTACCTTCCAGGCCATCTCCTTAGGACAGCTCAGCTCCACCTGATACACACAAAACCACAGGATGAACCAAATAGCTAGTGCTGAACAAACTATTTCGCAATATGAATTTACGGTCTGTGATCAGCGTGTGGTAATCATGACTGATATTTAAAGGATAACCCTGCATCGTTGCTGGCCTTTATTGAAACGGGGCACATTTAAACTTCCAAAGAGCAAGCGCTGCTGCCAAGCAGCCTGCCCTGGAACGGGGAAAACAAATCACTTCCCAGCAGATGTTTGAGCAATTATTCAAGCACGTATCCGTAAATATTAGATGCAAAGCGAAAGGAGGGGAAAGCGGGATGGGGGAGGTGTAGGTCTGTGAGGCTGGACAATTTAATTAGGTGTCACCTCAGGACAGAAACCTGAATGAATTTGTTCCAAGTCTCCTTGAACAAGAGCCAAGAGTATTTATAATGTGTCCAGGCCCATCACGCACTTTTTCTACTTTGTTTTAGAAGTGAAGCCCATAAATTATCCACCGAAGGCAAGGCTACAATTCTGAAGAGTCATAAAGAATTCCGCCAGCACAGTTAGCGAGTCACTTTCTGCATAATAAAAGTCATGTGCATTCACGTTCAGCACTAAGGGGGGGACTTTAATAATTATAGAAGGTGTAATAGTGAGGGTAATGCTTCAGGGTTACTTGACTGGATGTGAAATTTAAAGCATGAACTGTTTTAACTGTTGTGTGATGTATAGAGAACTTTTATTAAAGTGAAAGTATGATGATATACTGTCAAAAATGTTTCTAGCCAAAAGCATACTTGAAGGAAAGTAAACCAGTTTCCATATTTATGAGATTGTATTAAAAAGTAAATATATTTCTTAGTGTTTAAATTGACAGATTTTCACACTGAAGTAAAGTTTCTCAAACATTGCTTAAATAATTTTCTCAAATTCTTACAGTAGACAAAAAGTAATATTCTGAAGCCTGTTTTCTAAACCGGTTAAAGTGATAGTTCACCCAAAAATGAATCATTTACTCACCCTCTTGTCATTTCAAACCTGTATGACTTTCTTTCTTCGGCAGAAAAGATGACAGAATTTCATTTTTGGGGGAACTATTCCTGCCGACATGTGACTTGTTTTAAATTTTTATGCTTCATTTTGTGTTTTTACTCACTTTTGATCAAGAACCCAGTATTGTGTACTGTATCTTGAGGCCTCTGCATTCCTAATAGACTGAAAAGTATTCACTTTTGTGTGTGTGCTAACTGGGTTTACCTGCACCAGAGCCTCTTTCATTGCCGCCCAGTTAGACACTCTCCATGCACACTCCAGCACCAGGTATGGGTTGTTATGGCCTTTAGATTGTCCGTACTCAGTCAGAGGTTCCCACTGGTTCAGCTCCTTAGAACAACTACAAAATATCGTAACATTTAAGTTAAAGCAAACTTCAAATTTCATTGCCTAATGCAAAATATTTTAAGGCAAATGATGTTGGAATGGCTATAGCATTGTTTTATTTTGCTTTCAGTGAGGGAAGAAAAATAACTGTCCGGTAAAAACTTGTGGTGTCACACTCTTTCTAACTAGGCACAAAACCACAGTATGTCAAATTTAGAGTTGGAGAGCGATGAGTCAGACAGGCTTAATGAGAGGTGGCCTCAAGTGTTTTACAGGAACTTCTCATAAAAAACACACAAAAAAAAAACTTACCGGATCCAGTGATCTTCCCACAACTGGTACTCTGGGAAGATGGCAGGCGAAGCATTGTGCTCCTTGCGAGCTTTCTCCATCGCCTTCTCGTAGGTTTCTTGAGCCTTGTGATGAAGTAAAAACCATTATTGTCAGCATCTTTATATATGAAAATACAAAAGGGATGATGCACTTATACTCTGACTAACCTGTTCAAAGAAGCCGTGCTGTTCGTATGCGATGGCGGTGCTCGTCTCTGGAAACTTGCATCTCTTCTGCCACAGCCCTGCCCACATGTCTTCCTCCTGCAGCAGGGAGTAGAGCTCGGCCAGCGAGTCGAGGATCTCCTGGGGAAATATGAAAAGCACATCCTCAAAGAATATAGGGAACAAACACATACATATTCAGAAGCGGCCCAGTAACTGCTTAGCATAAGCAGCAAGAATGCTGGGAAACTTCAAACTGCACTCGCTGACAGGTCAAAACCAAACCGATTGAAAATTCAGTGAACAAGTTAATTCCAGGTGACATGGAGGAACCTTCAGATCCTGTGCCTGGAATATCAATGATAGCGGAGACTGATGAGCGCATGCATCACTGTACCTGCTGTGGAGGTGTGATGCTCTCCTGCTCATAGAACTCTGTGCTCTGTTTGGGTTTGATGTGGAGGCTGAGGCCCTTCTCAAAAGCTTGCTGCTCCAGCATCAGGGTGGAGCGCAGCCATAGATTATGCGTCTTGCCAAGGTACTTCAGCACGCAGGGCCTGATGGGAATGGGCGGCACACATTGAGACATGGCCTCCACGAAGCAGTTCAGGGCACTGGGCTGACAATCTCTCTGAGCTTGATGGCTACCGCTACACAGGAACGGGCCCATCTCGCCTGACAGTGCCTGCAAAAAATGCAAGTGGTTGTATAATAATACACATCAAATATATTAGTGAGATTAGTGTTTGATCAGAAAATAACAAGGCCTGAATTGAATAGGAGTATAAATAACCCAAATATCTTTTGATGCTAAAAACATCAAGTTCTTCCTCACACACCGAACATCAATAAAAATGCACTATTAATATTTCATAGGTATGCCAACTCTAAAGAAAAGTTGAGCAGGCGCAGTAAATACGTCCTAGTTATTTTATCTCCTGCAAAAGCAAAGTATAGTGGAAGATTTGGATTTTGAATGTTGTAGTTTACAGCCTCACTCATTTCAAATTAGAGTCCTTTAATGAGATTTCTAATACTTAAGACATCTGGTCCATTAAACTCTTAAATTTGCATAAAAGGTTTCATTTCTACTCATTAGCAAATGCCGCTTGCTTAAGTTCAGTAGTGGGGTCATGAAGACATCCCGTCTGCCCCCTCTCTCACACTCAAGGCTACAACATAAGCATAGAGTCATAACCTCTGACACCATTAACAACACAACGCACACTGATTCTGCAGTGATGTGCACTATTATTAGTGAAACAGCCAGTCTGCACTTTAACCACAACAAATGGTCAGTTTAAAACCTGCAGCAATCGTTCTTTCCTGCATTTCGATAAAAAGAGGTCAGTTGAAAAAGGCCTCAGATGTGTTGAAAACTGGGACAGAGAGGTACTCACGTGTTGCTGGCGGTCCGACAGAATCTTCCAGAGGCGGGGGAAGAGCTGAACCCAGGTCTTCTCAGCCAACGGGGTGGAGATGTGACACAGCTGAACCAGAGCATTGAGCAACGCTCCCGTCTAAATACACACAAACACACATGAGAGGTTTAGTTGGTAAAAGACCATACATATGCCGACATTTAGCCAATTGGAGATTATCACATTGGCGATAACTGTGCCTGCTTGATTTACAGACCTGCTACAGCCATTTGTGTCGATTATAAAATCTATTAACAGGCATTTAGCGTTTTCAAATACTGTAAAATTACAAAATCTTTTTTGAAGATTGAACTCAAATAAAATGCTACCAAAGTATTTTTTGGCATATCAAATCTCAGTATTATAGAGGGAATCAAATATACAACCAACTAAACAAACCACCCACATTTTTTTTTCCACTTTCAAGTTAGCAGTTATTTTAGTTTTTATAAAGGCTTTAATTTATATAATTTATTTTATTATTATTTAATAATAAAAGTTATTACTTAACTTATGTGCATTTGTCCTTTTATTTATATTTTTATTTGCATTATATTTATATATCGCAAATTTTATTTGTTCAGTTTTAGGCTATTTTTTATTTATTTTCAATTATTAATTTTAATGCCTCAACTTCTTTTACGGTTTTCAATGAATATTTAGTATATTTTATTACATTTTAACTAACAGAAATGTTTTAATACTTTTAGTTACCTATAATAACCCCATGTTTAAAGTGAAGACACGTTTACAAATACACCTTTACCTACAACGCTGCCCGTTCAAGGGCACAAGAAACTAGCTACATAAATTCTCTGAAAAATGACTTTTCATAAGGGACCACTGTACTTTCCTATGCATGACTGGTCATCACCTTTTGCCACTGAATAATTCTAAGGGCATAACCGAAGGTAAAGGTTTGGCCCTATGACCGTAAGAGGAATCGAGCTGTTAACATAAGTCAGAACTCAGATGTGTGCTTTGCCTTCTGACAGCTGCTCCGGTGGGCGACGGAGGAAGGTCAGGGCTTTGAACTCTTCCACTTCATCATTTATCTAAAGCCTGCTTGAGAGGTGCATATAAAACAGCACCGTGTCCAGGATTAAACAGAAATCAATGACGGCATGACCTCAAAGCACTCAGAGACAGAATCCCACGTTACCCTGATCAAACTCTCCTTAACAGAGACGCTTATGAGAGAGCAGCCAGGTAGAGATGAAAGGAACCAGAAACTAATGCATATTAAATAAACCACAACAAATAGCTTTTGTGTGTGAAACTGCTTATTCCAACATACATTTTTTTTTTATGTAAAAGCTTTGTCTTTTATATTTTAAGTTTTGTTTTATTTTTCCTATGCCTGAGGGTGCCATGAGGGTGGCATATGTTGGGGTGATGTCTCACCTTGACCTCTCTCAGGGAGTCCAGGAACTTGTCATGGCGGTTGGTAAGCATGTGCAGTTGGTTGCCCGAGTCTCTCTCCGCCTGCTCCTTGGTCTTGGGCAGGGTGGTCTGGTCCCCGGGTGCCAGCTCAATGTCTATCTCCACATCCTACGGATAAAAAGGTCACAAAAACACCAAATGTGGAAAGAAAATTTGTTTACTTGTTACACTTAGAGCAGGTCTCCCATGCCATGGGATTAACACTTCGGTCAAGATACTTTTTTAATGTCAAAATCCTAAAAAAGCAAAAAGACGCCACAACTAACCTCCTCCTTGGTCTCGCTGTTTTCTCTCTCGCGAGGTTCCTGTTTGATGTGAGTGGCCATGGCGAAGGCTGCACGGTCATGGCTGTCGGCCAGGTTGATGACATTGGTGATGGAGGGGAGCATGGAGCCCTGGCAGCTGGTGCCAATGGTGGTGTTTTTCTCACAAACAGCCAACAGCAGCTGTGAAAGAGACGACAGAATCAAACTCTGAACTGCCACGATTCTTCAACCACGCATGCAAACAGCTGCTCCTTATGTGAAGATCACACCATGTGGCTCACCACAGATTCTCCATGGGGAGAAAAGGAGCTAACGTTCACACTTAAATGGCACCTGTAGGAGCCCGCATCATTTAACAGCTGCCGTTTTGAACCACAGAGAGGCTGTGACACCAGCATATATTACTAAAGGCTTGATGCGGGCAAAGGAGCTCCAGATGTGAATGTTCTTCTGCTCCATCATGGCACGGTGCACACAAACGGCATGTGTAAGACGCCATTAATAATTCACCAGCCAGAGCGTCATTGATTGTGGCCGAGATGGATGGATTGTGAGTTGTGTGAGCAGCCGAAAGACAGAGATGTTACATCAGAGTGAATATAACAAAAATAAAAGAAGGCCAGATAGTGACCCACGAGCAAATTTAGCAGACAAATCTCTCAAAATGATGCTTGGATGAGATCATAAGGGGGAAACTGCAATGCTAAAATAATACGGTAAGCTGAATAGGTGTAAAATTCTGCATATGCAGCTAGATGCATTTATTTATTTAGTCATTGCTGAAGTCAGCTTGTAAAGTTTTGCCCTTTCTTCTGTCTGCAAAAGATGGAAAAAAAAGAACATATTTTGAAGACTGTTGGTCCCTATTGGTTTTGTGTCCATACAATAGAAATGACAAACGTTTTTTGTTTAACAACATTCTTCAGATCATCTTCTTTTGTGTTCTGCAAAAGAAAGTCATACAGGTTTAAAATGGGGTGAGTAAATGATGACAGAATTTTCAGTTTGGGGTGAACTATCACTTTAAGTGCAAATGTTGTGGGTTACATTCCCAGAGAACTGATATACTGCTAAAAACATGTAGCTTGAATGCACTATAAGAGTCTTTAGACAAAAGTGTCTGCCAAACATATAAATGCAAATGTAGTATTGGACAAAACGAGTATTTCTAAGTTAAAAAAAAATAAAAATACCTCAGTGCACTGTTTGATCCAGAAATGGCTTCCCATGGCCTCCCAGTTTTGCGAGCAGCAAATATACAGAAGCCTCTCATAGACGCGTCGCTTCATGGAAGCATCAAACACCTCGAAAAACTTTGCTCTGATCAGCGGCTGACTGCAGCGCAGCCCCGACAGGAATGCAGGTTCCAACTTGGACGTGATGTCACTTCCTGAGAGATTCTCATCTCTGCAAAAAAACAACACGTTTTGCAAGCATGCCGCAAGACATTTCATCTACCTTCTGAGACCCTATTAAATGAGGCATGACAAAAACAACATTGTAGGTCTTTAAAAAGAAAATCAATACAGAACCCATCACGTGTTCCCGCACAACTAGATGTTGATTTAGGCCCATGGGTTCATGCGAGAATGAATTGTAGCTGACAAAGGATAAACGCTCTCACGCCCAGGGTGGCGGAAGCCCCTAATGCCTCACCAGAAACCTCCAACCACACTTCAGCGATCAAATCCCCTGACCTGCCACCCACCCAAGCATCCGCAGTCTAGTTGCTAATGGCAATAAATGGAGGGCCGAAGCGGACGGCGGACCCCGTGATTAATCGTCGTAATTACCTGTAGACGTAATTAACGAGGTCCAGGAACTGGCCATTTAATTCAAGGTCATCAGGAAAGCGTTTCTCAATGTAGGTCATCATTTTCACCAGCAGAATGGACTTCTCTCTCGGATTAGGCACCTAGGAACGACAGAAGAACAGAAACGAAGATAAAGAGAGAGAGTGAGGTAAAAGGGATTGAAAAGAAAAGGGATTAAAAGAGGAGAGGTGTGGGGTGCCAGATTGATAAACTCCATTTATCTTTCATCTATCGGGAGCACCTTTGCTCAGCTCTTTTTTCTACCTGTCTGCTCTCTCGCCTTGAGCTAACAGAACAGACACCTGGGTTCGGCTGTCCGGTCCACAGCGCGATAGATACACAACACCTCATTTACAGCTGGGTGAGCTTTAGGCTGAAATGTTTAACATTGGTGCATCCAAGGCTGTGTGAGACAAGCAAGCCTACAGAAACAGGATGCGTTTTATATATAGCCTGATTCATGTCTAATTATAGGGTTTATTTAGGCTTTTTAAACCTCAACCTTGGTTTCTGTTGGTCCCTATGATGTTGGTCCCCATCATTTAATCCTTTAAATCTCAATCTTTGATCATTAAACGAAATATGTAAATGTTTTCCTGTGAAAATAATTTCTTCATGCTCTTAAATAGCTTCAATGCAAGTATCACACCAACTCGGACTACATGATCTACTCAATCAACATGTTTGTGATGAAAAAACAGGCGGTCTTAAACCGCGTCTTTAAACTGAAAATTTCATATTACACCACATAGTCATATAAACAACAATAATAATGTGATTTTCATCACCAATTCTGTTACAATCACTCTGCTGTTACAATCAGAGTATATATAAAATATATATATATAAAATAAATACTCGTCCAGATGAATCATTAAAATGATTGTTGCTTTACAGTCAGAACTTTCTATGTTAGTTTACACACAAGCAGGCTGGGCTTGTAAATGTAGCCGATAATATAAAGTGCATTTTTTGGGATGGGGGGCTTTAATTCTAAAGTGAACTATTTCTTCAGGGGAAATTTTTGCATCCTAATTTCAACAAATAGTTTTTGGATTAATAGTTTATGGAATGCTATTAATGCTATTAATGAGTGTTCATTATTTGAGGAAAATTAGAATCATGTTGTTTACCTGGTTGGTGGCCATGGGGTTACCAGAGTTCTTGACCCACTCCTCCACAATCTTCACCACAGCTCGAAGAATCTTTGGGTCTGAAGATTTCTCGATGAGGGAGGTGAGGATGACCTGGATGAAGTTCTTCCTCATTTCCATATTCATGACAGACAACCTGGTCTTCACCAGATCTAAACTGAGCATCACCAGTTCGCTTGTCACTAAATCCAGGACGAGAATGAAAGCATGTCTTTGTAAGAATGAAGCATTTGAAAATAATAACAATGATATGAGCATTACAAGTGATGTATCTATACACTATTATCGCAGAGTATTTTCTGCATTCTGTTATTTTCAAACCCTTTTTTCTCTTTTTCAAACCCTCAGGCTGAGGTTCAGTCAGTGTTACATAAATCTCAAATGCACAAACTGAACATACATCAAAAACTGTAAAAGACAGATGAGGATATGAACTATAAAACACAATATTCTGCCTTGCCCAAAAACTGTAGAAAGTCAAGTTTTAGCATGGAGAGCAGGAGGAGACAGAATTATGAGTTTAGTCTGGCCTCTGAATGTATTTTCTGCTTGATTTGCTCAAGGTAAAATGCAATTGTTCTGATCACTCCAACCCTTGGGGGAGAATATGTTAAAGGCTGATTTCCAGTTCGACTCCGGCTCACGCTGTCAGGGTGACATTGCGTTCTGAAGCCTTCCAGACACGCCGGGCCAACGAATGTGCGCGTGTCTGTTCAATCCTATCTCGTGTACCATTTAAAAATCATAATAGCATCTAGAAGAGCCACTGAGAGCTTGGGATTGTCTAGATTTTATATTCCGCTGGACACAGTGGGAGATTTTTGACTTCAATAACAGAAGATGTTTCTCAGTATGAATGGATTTGTGGGCCAGTCCGAGCACATCTGATTGGCCCTCCTGCAGCACCCAGTGGTCAAATATGGACACCACATGCTGAAGTCTGACTATTGCTCCTCACGCTCTGTTCCAAGGTGACAACGTGTCTTTTTGTCTTTCTTCCCACTTTTTAAACTCCTCCAGATGACTGCAGACAGGAGGATTAAGGCTGTGCCGGTAAGCGCGTATATTTTCCGTCCTAATGTCAAAAGGCTAAATTTAAGACAGACTGTCAGTTCTGCCAAGATGATCTGACAAAGCAATAGATCTTAACCTACCTCAGCTGGCTTCCATACACTGCCAAAAATAAACCAAGCCTAAAATCTTTAAAGCCTGCTGAAATGGAGGAAATGTTTTTAAGCGAGTACAAATGGGTTAATGTCAGAATGCGGCCAAACCTAAAGCACAAAATTGTTTAAATTGAGCCAAGTGTGCTGAATTGCATTAGCTTGACGTGGTTGCTTCGAGACAGCAGCCAATTAGAGATTGATTCAGTTTTGTTCAGACGTTGCAACGCTCACCCGAGCAGTTTGAGCAAAGTGTTTGAATGCGTTTTGAAATGGTCACCTGTGCTGGTTTCGGTGGCTCCGGGGTTGGGTTGCGGGCTCAAGTGCTCCCTCACCATCTTTTGCAGCGAGCGCATGAAGACGGAAATGAGGCGGTCGATATAGCTGGAGTTGTTGCTGCAGGCCGACTTCAGGATCATCAGCGTTCCTGGAAGCACAGAGGAGAGAAAGCGGTAACACGACGCCCCGCAGCCGCACGCCGCTCTCAGGGACAGCAAGACATGTGCCTGCTAATGACTTTGGGTGCAGCTTCTTTGTCCCTGTCGTTGTATTACAAGGACATTTCGGAAGAAATCTAACCGAGTTACAGGGTGAGAAGGGAAAAAGGCATGAGTAATGTATTTCTTAGATCACAGCTCTGGGGAGGAAAGATAAATGTAAAAAGTCACCCCCAATGGAGACACCATACAGTACATCGGGGTAAACGTAACTCTAGAGCGCTGCCAGAGCTGAATTGTGAGGCTTTTATTGACCAATGGTGCCATTTTAGGCTGAAATCAAACACCAATAATTCTGTTATCTGTTAGAGTTTCATCACCTTTTGGTTACATCAATGATTCAAGTTGTGAAATAACAGAGTGTTTCTTTTGAAAATATTAAATTGGAAATGCATCTGCCTAAACAAGATCTTATGCAAAATTCACACCAAAGACAGAAATTTCTAACTACGATTAAAACTGAGTATAAGGTTTTCAAAAAGACATCTGATGTTGAGGAATGCATTTTTAGAATATATCTTTGGGCTGAAAAGTACAGCTGTTAGTTACAAAGTTTCTTACCAAAAAGTTGAGTTGGGTTGGCACTGCTGGCTTTCTCATAGTTGGTTAAGCCTTCATAAATGACTTTCCCTACAGCAGCATACAAACACTCCAGCTCTTCGTATTTTGAAGCCACCGAGGATGTGCCTGAGGAAAAGAAACAAAAATATTGGGAAAAATGTTTTAATGCCTTCACCTCTCGCAGTAAAAACAAGCACAACTTTGAGGATAACAAAGCACAAAAATGAGGGTCTAACAAAAATACATTTTATTTTGGTATTAATAACAATAAACTACACTACCGTATCTCACAACCAAATCTCACGACAGAGGAACCAACAAGGTTTGATGTTATTTATGTGCCACCATATTTCAACTGTGCTCTATATACACAAGTTGATAAATGACAGAAATAACATGAATCATTCTTATGCTATTTTTAAAAAAAGATTAGACACTTTTCAAAATACTTTCACATATAGACGATTTCATCGGACGCACGCTCCTGGCCCAACGTTAAATTACGGTCTGTGTTTGCTTATCAGTCTGGCTACTGGCTAATAATATAACTATTTATATTTTATTTTATTTACATTAATATGAATTAATAAGCCAAACTGAATAGAAGAAAATCAGGAACACACTACACAGTGTACACTAAATGTGCCCTAGAAGTAGTTTTCTGTACTACACAGAAATACATTAAACATTTAGCATAATAATATATTATGCAAAGTATGACGTGTAAGCTAGTTGAAGTGCAAAGAATTGGGTTGTGTAAACTATGTAGTGTGCACTACACTGCAAATTTAGTAGCTGCTTGCTTAGATGAAGTTTATGGTACACCGCCTAAGAGGTCTCATGATCCACAGCTTATGAAGAATCTCCAAAACAAGCAAATCCATTCAGTTCTGTCATTTCTTATCTGTGGAAAGTCAAGCTGTTTATTTGTCTGTTGGCAGCTGTGGAGCATAACACAAGCCTGTGAAATGATTCCCCCTGACTGTATCCTGCACTCTTGACGTACTTTAAATCAAATGAGGGTATTATTGTTTGCCCTACATATATCCACGGCTATGCTAAACTGAGACATCCAGGTGAAGATAGTGCATCAATCGTGGCCAGTCTACTCACTGGGTTCTGTAGGGAAAGTGCTCATAAGCCTGGACAGAAGGGTGTGCACACCGCGCAACACTTTGGTGTTCCCGCAGGTCATACAAGCCGCGATGCCCCGCTGCAGGGGTTTGAAGTGAGCGAGGATGGCCGGAGGCTGCAGCACTGACAGAAGGAAGCTGAGAATCTCCAGCCCTGTGCAGATGTTGGAGAAGTTGGCCTGGTTAGGTTGCTCCTGAAAAAAAAAATTATATGATGGTAAATCGAGCACCTCGGGCATGTTTACATTTGTAATAGGTTTAGCTTTTAAGGAGTTTTGAAGACTGGGAAGATAAAATATAATCTTTTTTGTTGTAAGCATTTATATCCTTGCATTTTGTTCAATGCACATTTTCTGTTTCCACATCGATAATGTACATATTCGCTATAATGTAAGCTATAAGACAAAACCCCATTGTTAAAATGAATAGAAATGGGTGTCTTTTTCAATATCCCTCCATTGTCCATTTATTTCCTAATGTCGAAAAAGTGCATGTGCTTGGTACAATGAATGCAAAACAGTGTTGATCAGATTTCAGGTGCCACTGAAAGGTAAGACTTGTGTAATATTGACAACAGAGTTAGATGTGGCCCCTGAAGGCCAAGGAACCTGCAGACGGATGTGCACAAAGCTAAGCCCAGCCCCTAAATCCTGTTCTTTAATCACTGACAAGCCAGCACAATGAGATGATAAAAGCCCATCGGATTTGTGGTGCTGTTCATTAGTTGGGATAAGATAGAGCTGAACAGAGCAGCTCACTCCCTCACAGGGCTCTGGGGCACAGACGCTGAGTGACCTGCCTGTCAAACTCGTACCCCAGGAAGTGTCATTGACCCAGTCTGAAAATCAAGAAATATAGATGGAGGCATGGCAGGGTGGTACAGAAATACTTTTCTTGATTGACACAACAGCACATAAGTTGCATGGCATTTGCAATGAAAATAAACGGTAACAGGAGTCTCACTTTTTACAAGTTCAATTGTAATATTCAAGCTGATCCAAACATATAAAGACCAATATAACTAACAATATAACTTAAGCAAAATGTATGTGTGTCACTCAATGTCAGAATATGGCCTGGGATAGACAGCTGACTGTCACATTTACAAAATAATGCATGCAAGCTTGCTGCCTTCAAGTCATTTTGCAATGATCATATATATGAGATGAATGTAAATGAATGTACTAATATCCAGTGGGAAACTCTTTGAGTATTGACATTCAGAGATGGGGTGTTAAATTAATAATCATAAAGAAATCAGACTGGTAAAGATCAAAACCAAAGCACTAAAACTGTTACTGTATATGTTGAGTTTAGTTTTTTAGCAATCGGGATTTCCAAAAAACATTACTCATTAAGCCCAATGATGAGACAACCAAACATTTCACATCATTCTGTAATGCAACACAAGAATGACAAAATGCCCGAAGAATCAATTACACACCAAATGTGCATTCTCTGATTCTCATTTTATTGCACTAGTGCCAAAAAGCTGTTTTTTTTCTTTTCCTCAGTGAAAGGAGAAAAACATGAAATTGCCTAATGTGTTCATATTATGCTATCGTAATTACTGTTGTTTTGTGATAACATGTGACGTTCTTTTTACAAGTTGAAATCATGTAATTATGCTTAATTTCAACCAAAATCACGTCATAATTGCGAGTTTCAAACTTGCAAGTAGGAATTTCCCAGATCTGCCTATAAACAAAGGCAATACAAAGTGTTCCAATCTAAATAAGACAGGAACATAGGGAAGAGCACAACTATACGGCCCTGAGAAGAATCAACAGAGTGTTGAGAGAGAGAGAGAGAGAGAGAGAGAGAGAGAGAGAGAGAGAGAGAGAGAGAGAGAGAGAGAGAGAGAGAGAGAGAGAGAGAGAGCTAGTGCAGGTGGTTGTGAAGCTCACAGTGAGATCTGTTCTCTCACATGACAGCTGAATTAGTCACACCAGTGAACTCCAAAGAAAGAAAAATCAGTCATAAGAGTGGGGATATCGATTTGGCTGGCATCAAAACTGCTCTTGGAATGGCATTGGAGGTAATGAAGAGATGTGAGAGGAAAGAAATATGACAAATGACAGGAACACAAGATCTTCTCCTAGATGAAGCCTTCACTCTTTAACTTTTGAAGAGGACATTTTTCTTATTTCTTTTCAACTGACAAGACAATATTCCTTGTTCTTTTCAACCTCTTTCCTCCAACCACCCAATAAGAAACCCCTACTTTTCATGATCCATTCAATTCCTAATGGAATGTGCACTATCCTGTTTTCTTTGTTAAGCATCCTGTTTCAATCATGGTGTTTCATGTTCTTTAAAGAGAAAGGAGAATAAGGATCATTGTTTGGTAAGTAATGACTTTCAGACTCACCACTGTCATAAGGAGCTTATCAAACCACTGCAGTTTGAGTTCGGCACGGGGCCACATGTCCGGCCTGAGCGCAGTCTTCATCAGGTTCACACATCTTCGGGACAGCAGCTCACCGGGAGCGCCGGCTACATTAGTGCTATCATTAACCTGCAAAACCAGAGAAAAAGTTTAACCTAAGTTGCAATAGAGATTTTAATCAAACAGAAGTAAGAGCACTCCCTTTACCTGGCATGCAATACGAATGAGGAAGTTGACCACGGTATCTGTGTGCTGTTTCTCCACAGGTTTGGTAAGGAGAGCCTCAGTGCCCGGCATAGACTGACTGCGACCGAAGACCTGCGCATACCAACACAAACACAATACAGCCCATGTATTCAAACATGGCAGAGTCCATCATGACTGAGAGAGTGAGAGACTGATTGCAGCGGTCATACACGGGCCACATGAGGTTTAATGTTTCCTCACCGTGCCGACAGCTCCAGCGGCTGTGCGGAATCTCTTCACGTCCTGCGCCGAGTCCACGGACATTACTCTCTTTACAGCGGCAGATGCGCTCGTGCCCTCGCCGACATTACCTGGATCTGCATCTGATTCCGGCTGCAAAAATTGATTAATGGACAATATAACATTCAATTTACATTTATTATAGGAAACTGAAATACGTTCTCATTTTCTGGTGACAGACCTGCTGGTCCTTGATTCTCTGAAGCTCCCATTTGATGACAACCTCAGCCAGATCAACTGCTAACTTCCTCTGCTCGATAGTCACACTGGGTGTAAAGCCCAATCGCTGCATAGCACTGATCATGTGCTGAACCAAATGATGTCGAACAGGGTAATATACCTGTAAACAGAAACACAAGGAGTCAAGCAAATCCTAATGTTTAATGAATATTAAAAACACAAATATTTCTAACAAGATTTTTACAGCAATATTTGCATTATATGGATTTCTTAAATCAACCCAAAATAATTAATAAAATGAAATAAGAAAGGACCACTTATTTAAATGTAACAGAATATTAGCATAAAATAATATCATCATATCATTTCATTATTGTGAATCATTTTGGCCACAATAACCTATAAAAAGTCATTTTTCCTGCTATGGTAGTCAACAGGGTCCAATAACTGTTTGGTTACAAGCATTCATCCAAATATCTTTCTCTGTGTTTTTATACATTTTTGGGTGAACTACCCCTTTCAGTAACTCTGGACGTGTGTGTGAAGCCTGTAGTACAAGGTGGTTTTATTGTGTGCATGAGTAAACTATAGTAACATACTCTGAAGTGCTGTACTATGAGGTGCAGTATATGGACCAGCTGAGGAACCGTGTGGCCCTCTTCCACAATGATCTTCCGGGTCCAATGCGTGAGCATCTGATGACCGTCCTCCATCCGAGCAGGTACAGCGGGCGTGAGAATAGCCATGGCCTGCCTGACGATGGCACGGGCCTCCATGGTGTGAGCCTTTAGAAGACTGTGAAAAACCTGTACAGAACAGACATGCAGACATTGATAAGAAGTTCAGAGCACAAGTTAAACTGCAGTCAAATTGAAGTTGACTACTGTGGTTTCAACAGAGTAAACATCAGGCATTTCAATCACTGAATGTTAAAACAGTACCCATGAGCCTTTGCTATTCAATCCTTTGAAGAACTGGGTAACAGAGGAACTAAGTTTTAAGATGCATTGCATCTCCTACAATTGCTACAGTCCTATTTGTTAAGGCCCGGGTATACTTCACTTTCCGCGTCCCAGTCCATCTCGTGCACAGACTGTCCCGAGTTTGACACATGCACAGTACAAATGGATATTTGCCGCCCTGAACACATCTGTGTACTCTCGTAAACAAGAGTTGTACAAATGTGGGTACCTCCTGATCTCTTCGCACAAACGCTCGTCAAACTCGTTCTCCATTGTTGTCTCTCTCTGTCACTTCGGCTTCAGCGTGTTGCTTGTATATCGTTCTTCTTCGACAGTGGCACACTGCACACTTTCTGTATGTGTACTGCCCCCTAGTGGACTATTAACATGTTCTGCGCATGCGCTGTTGTACGTGTTCCTCAAAACATTTGGGCTGCACGCGGACGGGGTGTGCGGACTACCGCGGACCCTCCTGATGACAAAAATGACTTCATGCGAACGGCTGTACTGTACCCGGGCCTTTATACACTTTCTATAACTGGTCAGTCATGGCCCAAGTCACAGGTCTATACAGTGCATTGCAATAACCCAAACTTGGCTTAAATGTATTTGTCAAATGGTAAACAGACCTTTATGCTACTTCTCTACTTTTTGATTCTAGTACCTGTAGCACAATCTTCTTGTGAATAGCAAACTTGGCGATGATGTGAGCCAGCAGGAGGTGGCCACTGTACTTGCAGGCAGGGTCCACGCAGGTTTTGGGAAGCAGACAGGGCCAAGCGAAAGTCATGAGACGTCTCAGCTTGCTGTTCCTGCTTTTGTTGTTGTCGTGGATGTGATGAGGGGCGTGCTCTACCAGCAGAGTGGAGAACTGAAGCAGATAGATCCTCAAAGAGTCCGCCAGGTCTGCCTGTTTCTCAGGATCCAGCACCTGGAAGAACGAAAAATATGTAAAGGGATGTGAGGTTTAAGTCCAACATAATACAGGTTTTAAAGCGAATTTAAACATTCAACTTCCTCTTCCTCTCCTGACCAAGGTGTTAAACACAACACCCTGAAAACAACAGGACTGATTGGTTTGCTCTTTGATATGATTACCGCCAGGAGGGCAGAGACAATCAATTTCAAGCATGAAATAAATGAAGACATTAACCTCCACCTTTGTGTCTCATCGCATTAGCTTTAAAAGCAAACACTATACCCTTTAGTGTGGCCTTGACATTTCTGTCAGTGAAACAACAGCCAGAGGTCACACTAGGGGATTTTGGTGACTTGATGAAGAGAAACTGACAGAACTGCCACTGAAGACAGACTGGCGATGCTGGCTGAATGTTGGTTACCTTGGTGATGAAGACACTAGTGATGCTCTCAGGGTTGTCACCCTCTGGATTGGGCGGCCCCAGCAGCTGCTCGCCCTCTCCTTTCTCAAAGCTGTACAGGAAGGCTGGGTTCAGGATGTGCTGCAACACCTGCACAGTAAACACAAACCACATGGAATCAACATTTATCAATACTGAACAAAATCAACTGTCTTTACCAGTCGGTTCTTAAAAGAGAAATGTTGTCATTAGAGGTCGATCGACATGGATTTTGATGACAAAATCATTATCTATCAAAATACTATGAAAAGTGACAGCACCACCCACCGACTGTAAGATAAAATGTATGTCTACTTGTAAAATTTTACCTGATCTCTACTTGTAAAGGTAGTTTCCTATTTGTAAAAGTAAACTTGTAAATGTTTATCTGTAATTTTTACTCTGCAAACGTAGCTGCCTACTTGTAAGCGTAAACCTCGAAGCGTAAACCTCGAAGCGCAAACCTCGAAGCGCCTATCTGAAATGTTTAGTTAAACATAGCTCCCGATTTATAAAAGCGTAGCTCCCTTCTTGTAAAAATTTTTTGTATCTCCCTACTTTAAATTAAATGTAGATAAATGTAGCTCCTACTTATAAACGTAAACATTTATCTGTAATTTTTACAGATATACTTAGTTCCGTACTGGTAATCATAGCTCACTATTTGTAAAAATAGGTACTTGTAAATGTAATTTATCTGTATCTGTAAAGTATCTGTACTTGTAAACGATATGATTGATTATAGTGGCTGTCCGTAAAAGTGGCCTCTTTGTCACCATCTCAGTTTGTAACTTGCTACTGCAGGTGATGTGCTGAGGTAATTATCTTTATGCGAGTTGTAATTCGGCACTGCTCAACTGCGTGGATGAGTCTAATGTTTTGAGTCGCATGTAACCTGTGGCCTGTGACAGTGCAGTGGTGAGAATCTTAACTGTATATCAGTAGCGCATCTATAACGAAAGACACCAAACAAGGATTTCCGTAGAAACACGACCTGACAAGAAAATTACAAACAACTATTACAAGCTGTCTGTGGTGAATCCAGCAAGAGTAATGACACAGTTTTAAACACCGTTCTTTCATGTACTTGCTCAATAATTGGTTTTAGTTCATTTTTAATCCAAAATACTTACGGAATGCCACTTTAAGGTTTTCATGCATATGCTTTAAATTCCATGATTTGATTATATCTCTGTAAATGCTCAATTTTGGCAGCTCAGAGAAATAAAGCCATTAAGAAAAAGTAACAATGAGAGAACAGAGTGGGACAGGCACAGTGCAGCTCAGTGATATTAATCACTCTGATGAACATTATATTCCTGACACTGGTCTATTTATGACCGTATGTTTGCAAAGACTCAAAGATCCCAATTCCCTCAACCTTGACTTCCAGACCTCTGCTCTCGTGTTGTATAATTAGTGTCTCTGAACACTAATGACTTCATTTTTGCTCTACATTATTAAGTTAAGACAAACAACACTGGGAGATAATAACCATGTCATAACTTTTTCAAGTCGTGATTTAAGCAATGGGATAAAACTAGCTCTGTGCTTCCCTTACGCAGAGGTTATAGTTTGTATTGTCCGAGTCGATTGCAGGGATTTGTGCGTTTCAGCAGGTCTGTTCAAACATACGTTGCTCTATCAGAGGGCAATCAGACTGCATGCGTTCCTTTATTACCCTTCGTTCTAATGAGCCCCTCTACCGCTCACATGGGTGATAGATCACAACAGCCCCTCTTCTGCAAGATCCATCACATCCAAACCACGAGGCTCCATCTGCCTGCAAACATCACCTTAAACGTGTAAAAGAGCATGCAGCTGTCGAGCTCTCCCGGGGAATGTTTGGGATGCGACGTCTGTTTGGCTGTAAGGGGTGATTTGGAAGAGCAGAAATGGGCTCAGACTTCAAAATTACAAAAACAATTTGACTACGAGCTGTTGCTGTTCTTTAATGTAATTCCAAACCTGTATTACTTTGTTTTGCAGAACACAGAAGATATTTTGAAGAACGTTGGTAAACAAACAACACTGAACCCCATTGACAGTCATTGTAAGGACACCACTGAGACATTTCTCAAAATATCTTCTTTTCTAAGAATGGCATGAAGGCAAATAAATGACCCAGTGAAAACTCACAAACCCTATAACTCACATACCTGGAGAAAAAACTCTCAATGTATGAGCAACGGCCTCCAGAAAAATATTCATTAGTGTACTTTAAAGGTGATGGTTGACTGTGAATCTTCAAGCTTTAGAGATTCAAGCGTTATGCATGGCCAGTCCAGCTGACGCCCAATCTAGATCATACATATTCAACAGGAGCTGGTTGTTAGCCGGATTAGATGACCAGCACCGTTACGGTCCTCTCTAAAGAGATTTAACCCCAAAGGTGCTTATTGTAATGCTGACAGTGGAGCGCAGAAACACTGGCCTGTGTCGCTGGATTTGTCACGCTCGTAATCAAACATCCAAGGTTATCGCACAGACGTAATTGAGAGCATCTCCCATTGTGTTAAGATACGTGCAAAACCTCACCTTTGCCTTGAGCTCATTGTTGAAGTGCGGGTCATTGAATTCCACAAAGCGGAAGAAGAGCTCCCGTTTGTGTGTGATGCTGTAATTTTTGGGGATCTCCTCCTCCATGTATTCTTTCAAGAAGGTCATGTTGCACAGGAAGCGGCCAGTGAAGGCTCTGAGAAGCTGAAAGAGCAGCTCAATCTCAGAGTAATTGCGCCTGAGGGATAATATAAACATTTAGAGTTAATAAACCAAAATTAAACAAAAAAAGAAAGTGTATGACACCAATTTCTTGAAAACCACTTACTTGCAGTAGCTAAGCAAACAGAAAGCCAGTAGTTTCGGCTCCTTCCAGTTAGTCGCAGACATGTTGTCTTTGCGGTGGCGTTCCTGGAAGGCTTCGCTGACCCACACACGCCTGAGCTGACTGACCAGAGAGTGCTGCCCAGCCAACCAGCCTTCATCATGTTTCACTATGATGCTAATAATCTGAAAAGTGTGAAAATACTCATTAACATTCAGGCTCTACAAAAGACAATTACACTAGATTCGACAGTAAACCTCCATAGGTTCAATAAACAGACTGTGGGGCACCTTGATGGCTTGAAACTGTAGGTCAAGACGGGCTGTGCTGGTGGAGGGTGACCCAGGCCTGACAGTCGCTGCTGGACCAGCCGGAACCAAAAGAGGAACAAAACGATTTGGGTTGGAGGCCAAGACGTCTCTAAGAGGCTTGGCGTCTTTGTGCTTCAAGAAACTCTGTAGAGGGGAGAATGGTGAAAAGTTACAGGTGTTTCTGCAGCTTAACTGGAAGAGGTTTGAACCCCAGAAAACAGACATACTGATTAAGTTTATAATTGAAATGAACCACACTTTGAATAAAAGCACACCCAAAACACAAATTTAGGTTGAGAAACATGCTAGTGAAAGGCATTTGAGCTTATAATATTCTAAGGAATAAGAGGAAAACAATACTACCATAAACATGCGGCTCCACTGTGGGTCATTGAGCGTGGCCTCCATCATGAAGAGCTCCACTGTTTGTGATGGATGGCGCGTCAAGAACTTAATCAGTGGTTCTCTAAAGGGACTGCCCGCCTATGGAGGCACAAAACTCTTTAATAAAACCATAACACTGACCTGAACTGTAAATTTAATGTGTTTATTTTGCATTGTGCCCTCTGACCACAATGTAACAGGAAAGCTTCAATTAACCTCCACAACAGTCAACAGTTTTCACCAAATCATGCAGCACTGAAACAGTTTTATACCTCAATAAGCATTGCCCTCTCAGTCTTCATCACCACCTCCAGCAGAGGTTTGACCAGCGTCTGTGGAGCAGCCGGTATCAGGTGGAAGAGATTTATAATGGCCGAGCAGATTCTCATTTCCTGCAGAGGAAAAAAGATGAACGTACCGCAGTGACGGTTAGTGGTAACCCATCAGTAGAAACCCTGGAGTACCTCCTGTGATATATACTCAACAGTGACACATATTGAGGAACATCTGTGGGAAACATCTGAGGAGGTGAGATAAACTGTTTCTAAAGTTTGAAAATGAAGGGGTAGGGACAGTCTAGATTCAGACAGGCTGTTTTCCTGAAAAAACTCCAAGGAGCATCATATGGTAGCAGGTTTTAGACTTTCAACGTGAAATGCAGAGATTAATCACAACACCACAGACACAGAGGTATATAGAATCCACCAGCACAAATAAAACACAAGTATAATGAGAGCGGAGCTGGTGAGGACCACACAGCGGATCACCATCTCACCTCTACACCTTCCATGGCAGGCTGCGCCAGAACAGGAGACAACAAACAATCAGCAAAGCAGTGTGGGTAATGAGTACTGTATGGATCAAGGGCATGCATTTGACTCGATGTATGGTGCTTGTGTATGATGTAAATAAACCCTCTTAGATTTTCACATGCAAATTTTTCATCCAAAAATGTACTCATGTCATTACAAATCTGTTTGACCTTCTTTCTTCTGCAGAACACAGAAGATATTTTGAAGAATGTTGGTAACCACACAACATTGGACACCATTGACTTCCACTGGATGAACACAAAAGGGGAGACCTTTCACAAAATATCATCTTTTGTGTTCCACAGAAGATAGCTTCAAATACGGGTTTTGAACCACATTAGGGTAAAAAAAAGACAGACAATCCCTTAGGACTTCTACATTTTGCCACTGTCAAGATATTTTTACACCACTGAAAAAATAAAACAAGGCTATGGCCTCATCTAAACATTCACTCTCATAAAGAACAAATCTAAGATATGTGTTCTACCCTTGATTTGACCTTCTACTCTGTATGACTTAAACTAATCTTCCAGGAGCGTTCCAGGTCACCCCACACCCGTGGACCCGACTGACACCGCCTCATTGTCATGTACGGTCGGTCGTTCTGTCAATGTTGTAAGAATATTAAGAACTGCAAGAACAGAGGGCCAATTTGCATGTAATTACAATACATTTTAGAGAAAGAACAAAACCAAAAGAATGACAGCTCTTTTCGAGGTGCGGAAACAGCAAGCTTCCCGCCCCCCTCACCTTTTCTTCCTCTACAAGGTTATCTGTCAAACAAGATAACCAGGATCCAGAACTCCGAGCAGAGCTGAGGGCGGTTGGCGCCTAATTAATCATTGATTGTAATATGGTCACTCACGGAGTCTGAGTGGGGTGATCCAGTTCGGCTCTCTGCATCTACAAATCCCTTATGCACAGAGCTAAACAATGAGGATGCTGGCCGTGTGAAGTTTGACTGATAATTTAATAAAAACAGTTAAGATTTCATGTCTGACTGATGAGTAAAAAATGCAGCATCAGGACCCAACAAACCATGGCATATGAACACATTCAATGCAAAAACGTGCTTGTACTCACGCTGCCGTCACTGCGCTGGCCTCCTTTATGTGTGATCACCACCACCTCCATCCATTTGCGTAGATGTTGCTGGAAGAACGGGAAACACACATGGTGATTGTACTCTTGACTGCGTTTAGGCTTTTTAGAATAATACTCCACTAAGTATATTAAGCAATGCACTGTACTCTGAAACAACAGTTTTTATAACTTTATTAAACAACAATCAAAGCTTTATCTTTATGCTCTGTAAAGTGGTTGTTATAAGGCACCCCTACATCATCTAGTGCTTCTATTGGACCACATCACTGTTTATTTGCATAAGTAAAACTCTGCTCAGCATAGTTTGTAACCAGAAATCACCAACTCAACAAGTGATTTCCAGTTGCTTTGTTTCTAGAAAACAAAACGCCGTGTGCGTCGGTGTGAAAGCCCACTTGGACTATTTCAAGCCTGTACCTTTCAGCGCATTCATTGTATTGTTCCAAAATGAGACACAAGTGAAAATGATTTTCTATGCAAACAGACAGCATATGACATATGTTGTTAACAGAGGTTATTCCTAGGACTCGTGAACTCTTTCAAAGCACTGACGTACCATCATCTGGTCACAGAATTTGTCATTGAAGGAGTTTGGGAAGAGTCGAGTGACAGACGTCAGTCTGTTGACCACATTGAGCGTCAGGCTGCGATAGTCTCCGAGCATCATCAGCAGGGGACGCATGTGTGTATGAATCTGATCCACCTCAATAGTGGCTCCCTCTAAAAACTGAAAAACACAAACACTTCCACACTTAGCTGGATTTAAAAACCACATGTACATGGCCATTTAATAGTCCAAAGCTGCTTAATAGAGACTTTCAGACACCCTACATAGTTTATTACACAATAATGGCACCTTAAACCCAGCTTCTCACTATAGTGCTGTCAACTCAAGAGAGAAGAAAAACTCTAAACCTGGCGCATGAGAAAGGCCACGCCAGTTTTTCGCACCAAGATGATGCATCACGGCCAAATTCATTTTCCTCTCTGCTCGTTTCACTCCATCCTGTATTGATCTTTTCTGGCAGAACTCATTAGAGGCGGCAGGCAAAGGAAGAGCTCAAGGAAGAAACCCAGAGACATGACAAAAGGTGAGAAAATGAGGTTGGTGAAGAGAGAGGACTGACCTTTCTCATGCAGGCCTCTCCAGCCTCCTGAAGCTCACTGTTAGTGGAGTTGAGGGCTTTGAAAAGGGCGGCGATGATCTTCTCACGAGACTGTGGGAGGTAGTTACACGCCGCCAGGGCATCTGCTCAGAGACACGGGAGAAGACCCAAATTATGAAAACACTCAAGCCCTCCTATGCAATACATGTTTTTTACATTAATGTGACACAGCCTAACACATTTGCATTTATCAATAAGGCTCTGCGGAAAAAAGATTGCTAACAGTAATCATGGGTAAGAGAAGGAGAGCACATACTGAGGGCGGCGATGCGGAGAGGCACCAATGACGGCAGGCTTTTATAACACGGCAACTTCATCAGTGCGGCATCCTCCGCTTCACACAAGTTCAGCAACTGTTGAATCAAAGACACTGGAGCTCAGAAATGCACTTAACATGTCTTGTCATGCTTTGTGTTTTAATAATAAATCTACTTTAAAACTGCAGGTTTCAGCCTCACCTCTGTGTAAAACACTTTGTGCTCCACCACATTGAGGTCCATTGTGAAGAGACGAGGCTGCAGGGTGGTGCAGAAGGTGTTGCCCTCCATCAGGCCGATCTGAGCGTTGGCGGGCTGGTGGCGAAGCAGGTGTTTCTTTGGAGGAACCATGTCCTGCAGCACCTACAGAGAGATGTAAACTTCAGTTAAACAGAAAGATGACTTTTTAATGTTTCTTAAATCATTTGAGTAGATCACATACTTCTTTGTGGGGTTCCATGATGATGGTTACAGTCTTTCCCGTGACCTGAGCCAGCACCTGCAGGGAATGCATGGCCTGCTTACGGACTGTTGAATTGGGGGAGGTGACCTCTCGAACAAGGTCATGGGTCACCAAGTGGAAGGATTTATCCTGGGCAGCCAGGAGCTCCTCTGTCTTCTCCTCATCTTTGAGAGGGGTAGCACAGCGTATCAACAGCTGCTCCAGCGTTGTCTTTGCCATGGCAACGGCACCATTAGACACCTGCGAGGGTAGAGTACGGGACTAAGTTCATTGCAGGTAACCATAAAATGCAGGAAGTTAGAGATTAGTGAGGTTAGGGATTGTTTGTACCTCTCCTGTGAGGTCCATCATGACAAAGAGCAGAGCTTTGAGAAAAGTGAGCTGGTTCTGCAGCACCCAGATGAGAGGAAGCCTCTCCATCAGGAACTTAATGGACACCACACCACCAAGCTTAGCATACCAGGCCTGCTCATAACAACAGGCACAGAGACGCTCCACTATGTAGGAGAACAGCGGCAGCTGGCACGCCTGGAGAGAAAACCAGATCGTATTTCAACACAAGACCTATAAAATATGTCAATAATCTAATAAAACCCCCACATTCTGTGTTATTGGCTTTGTTCACACTGCACCCAATCCAGGTTTGTTTTTCAAATCAAATTGTTGGAATTGACTGTAGGTGCTATTTTTTGGAAAAGTAATAAAATTAGATCGGTGTTAGATCTATGTAGTCCACTGTAGCCTGCATGATACTGAAGAAAAGTCATTTAAAACTAGAGAAAAAAATCCTCACCCTTTCTTTAGAGCCCAAGATAATACTAGCAACATCAAAGATGACAGCCAGTGCCACTTCTCCAATCTTGCAGAGCTCCTTCTCCTCATAGGCCATGCAAATGGCAATGGCGTCTATCAACACGAGCGGGTCCATCCCTTTGGAGCCGTTCTCTTCGCTGTGGAACATTGCCGTGCTGGGCTGACTCCCCGACTGGTAGCACGGCAGCAGGAAGGGACCTAAGAGACCACATCAAAAGTTATTGTTGAACTTCAAGGGAAATTTTCATCATCATTTATTCAACCTCATGTCATTGAAAATATGTACATAACTCTTGCTTCTGTGGAACACAAAAGAAGATATTTTGAGAAATGTCTCAGTGGTTTTGAGTCCATACAATGGAAGTCAATGGGGGTGCAATGTTGTTTGGTTACCAACATTCTTCAAAAGACTTCTTACCGCACTGCTGCGCCACAGCCACCATGGTGTAATGCCTGATCAAGCTGGCTACAAAAGGCAGAGCGCTGGGCCTGAGATCCTTGATGACAGCCGACATGAAGGCCCCCGTCAGAGCCTGCTCGAACGTCCTCCGTGCCGGGGTGTCTTGGGCTTTGTACCGGTGAGAGATGATCACATTGGGGATCCACTTTTCTGTAAAGCTGTTGAAAACCAGCAAAAAAAGACTCACATCACATCCATGAAGTCGCTCCATTACATGCGCCCGAGGCTGAATAACCCAATCAGGCGATTTGATTTGATTACCGAGCATAAAAGGCTTTTTGCGTTTGGACAGCTGAGCCCCGCAGGAGACCGGCTTTGTGTCTGCCTGACGTTTTGTCTCATGTTTGGTTATTTACCCCGGCTGATAGCACCACAGTGATGGAGTGCGTGTTTTATCCGTGCTCGGGCTTGTGTTCTATAATGCCAAAGCCAGTAGCGGTGGTGATGGATCGCTCCATTTCATTATCGCTATTTAAAAGGCTTGGCTTAGGGAGAAGGCTGAGCGGCAGAGAGGCGGGCACAGTGGCCAGATCAATTCAAATTCATAACGCCGCCACTCGAATGAGACTTCATTATCCAGTCTGGCATTTGCGATATTAAGAGAGCATTCAGTCCTCTGAAAGGACCCCTTTCATGGTGACCGACGTAATGTGGCACATTGAATAAAGAAGAGAGGATGTCAAGAATCAAGACATTTGACAGCAGTGACGGCTATCGTCCTATATAACTGACGGTTGGTTATTTCGGCAGGGGCCCGTGCGATTGGCTTTTGGGGTAAACAGATGAAGTACAGTCAATTAGCCTCAGCGTGGAGATCAATGGCTGGGTAATGTGACCCTCCTGGCCTCCTGTGCAGCCAGTTGAAATGTCTCTGAGTAATTAGCCTTTTTAACACTGTAGACAGCGGCGGCCACGCTGGATGAGGCCCAGAGGAGCTGCAAACATGGCCAAAAAGTAGAAAATGCAGAGGCTGGTTTGTTTAAGGCTTAGAATGCTTTATCGCTTTGTTTTTTTCCCTTTTGGAAGTAATTTTGGACTTTAAATGTAGAATACACAGGAATGAGAAATCTCTCCCAGCCATTGTCCATTGTCCAAATTAACTGTCTTTTATTTCTATAAAAATGCAAAAACCAAGGTGTGTCGGTAGCCAAGTAATGTAATAAGTGGATAGCCATTGTGTTTTTTCATGATTCTGCTTGTAAGTGTTTTCAGCCGCATTACCTAATTTTGCATAAATCACCAATTAATTGATCGTTGATTAATCATTAACATCCCTACCCCAGATATTACTTTTGGCCACTACAAATGACAAAAATGTACTTCAAACACATAAAACAACAGTCAACAAAAATTACATAATATATTTTAAATCAGTGGTCTTACTTTGGATGTGCGAGGAGCTGGTAAAGGGCATACTTGTTATCCTCCAGGCTAGTCATGGCCACCAGGAAGCATTTGATCACCTCCCAGGCCTGTCGTCTATAATACGGCTCAGTATTGGCACTCTTCAGGCAATCCAGTGCGGTCTCAATAGCCTAAATAAATTAGAATAACAGTGTCAAACTTATACAGAGCAAATATTTCTATCAAAAAAATATACCAAATAGCTTAAGACTTAAAAGACTCGCATTAAGAACCACAAAATGTCAAGTACTCAAAATCTCAACGATTTTACATCTGATAAATCACTTTATATTCAAGTTACATTGCACATTTAAACTGTACTAATCTTGCACGCTTGAGTGAAATACTTTGTGATGACACTTAAAGACCCATCACACATTAAAACATTCGACACTAGTGATTGGATGCCTCTTCAACCCCTAAATTATAAAAAGACAAGCTAAAGTGGCGGGGCACATCGAGGGAAAAGATGAGCTAATTACTGCAACTCGAGGATAGAGAAGCTGCAGAAACACTGAGCTGTCGCGATGAATTATAACCGAAGACAGCGTGACCACTGACAGGCAGCAGGTCATTTCAGAGCGAAGGACCCGTTAGGAGATCTGTTACCAGAGTCCTCCCTCCTGATACCTCTGTGCTCTTGAAAGAGGTGAAATAATTGGCACACGAGCTGAGAAAAGAGTGCCATACCTGGTGCTACAGCACTGTTTTACAATTCCTAAGGGTCCTGAGCTGTTCTGCCTTGTTGAGACATCATTATAAATGTCACCTAACCTTGTACACATGTTCAATCCCCAAGAGGTCCCTCTACACACGACATGTCATTTTTTTAAAGCTGTAGGCCTCCTCTACAGTGAAGTCCTGGCCCTTCAGCACACATTTCGTAAAGAAATAGGATTTTTTTTCTTCTTGTACACACTTTGGGAAGCGCTGTGCACGGTAAACTTTTTTACCACAGAAATAAGTCTAGGAACAAAGTGTGAGGAAGTCTACGCTACTCACTACGATTTGTGTCGAGTTCTCAACTTTTCCCGATTAAAAGCATGATGTTGGCAAATCCCATGAATACGGGCAAGATCTCGAAGTCGACTAGAAGAACAGAAATTAATCAAGCGTTCATGCAGATAAAAAGAGACTTAGCATGCTAGCACCATCAACCCTGACTGAAGCCAATCTGTCTCCGACGCCAGCAAATTTGCAGAGAGCTTTACAGAATTCTGCTGTATTTACTCTCATTTACAAACCACCTGGAAAAATGATAGAAATGAAATCCACACCAGCATTGTCTTGGTCAAACTGATTGCAACTGATGAGACGGAGGAGAGTCCTGTGGGCAACAGTGCGTGCTATGAAGAGAAAGGCCATGTGGTGTAGTCTGTCCAAACACGTATCGCTGAGCTCTGGGCTGCTGCAAACAGTAGCTGACGCCTGTGGCAACCGCAGGGCGCATGCAAATGAAATTAAGCGGCAACGGCGCAATAGCGGCAGCATCCATCTTTGCGGAGTGAACACAATTACAGAAATGACAGTTTGCGTTTTCCCAAGCAGTGAGGAGCAGCAGGAAGGGCCATTAGCTGGAGTAAATAATCCCGTCTGCGCAGCGGGGAGAGATTGATTGGGGGGGTTGGGGAGGAGATGAGCACATCTTACAGCCTGATGATCTATTTAATTACCTGGGGAAGACAGTGTCTTTCTGCACACACATTCCTCTTTGACAAGGATTCATTACATGAAAATCTCTCTTCTAACCCCCAACACACATATTGAGGGCAAATTGACACATTAAAGTAAGTGGCTTTCTTTCTTTTTATAGAGACGGCCGCTGAACAAGCCTTAAACTAAAAGTGACATTTCTGTATGCTGTGGTGCGACTGCGTTTCGGAGAACGTGATGATCTCTCATGGCTCTATAGATGGTTTCATCTTAGAAACATAAACGCTACTGCGCATGCACACTTTTGTGGCCCAAACGTAACTTCCGATATCCATCCGCAAAGAATAGAGACTCTGCAGATTGATAACAAAGAAATAACATGTAGCAAGTTAAAATTATGTCTACCCAGTATTATTTTGGGTTACCAGTAGACGCTATAGCACCGAGAGTTTCTTATGTTGCCTCCGGAACACGATGGCTAACAGAGCAGACCGGATGTAAACTGGGGGCCAGGCTCAAGCCGCCGATGAAATGTCTATAAATTGGAATATAGCATCTAAAGGACCACCTTTGACTACATAAGCTTAGAATATTTTTTTGTTTTATTAGACTATTATAATTTCGCTTTAGAAGACATGTATTGTCAAGAAATAGGTACATTATTGTGCTTATTGAAAATATCACATGTGACATTCATTCAAAACACTGGTTGTATAAAAATAAAGAATCACCTTTTCCATGGGCAGCTGAATGGAAGCTTTGCAGTCAGTGAACTCTGCCTTGATGCTCGGGCCTTGAACCTCAGTCACAACATACTGCAACTTCTGTGACTCCTTCAGCATTTTCCTGTTACTCCCGCCAAACTTGCCCAGTACCCGGTAAGCCACGTGGGAAATAGTATCCGCTGGGTTACGAAGTGTTCGCCACAATGCCTGTTCACAAATAGAACCACTTCAGTCATCACACAGACCCACTTTCAGATATTTCAGACATCACTATTTCAGAGGCTTTACCTGCATCAGCTCTGCTCGAACCGGCTGGATGTGGTCGTACAGGAAGTCAGGCTGCAGGTTGTCCACGCAAAGCTCCAGCGTGCGCAGCCCCTGGCTGACCAGAGTCTGAGAACCATTGAGTGCAGACACCAGTGGATCCATAAGCATGGGCAGGTAGGGCAGCAGAGAGCTCAGTCTCACAGGAACAGTGAGACACAGTTCCACAAACAAATCCTTCATGTGCTGCTTGTGAAGGCCACTCTGCAGCATGTTCAAACCTAAGACATCACACAAGGTCAGTGATTCTTTATGGTGATAAACATCTCAATTTTGAAGCACCCTACAGTTGGTCATCTGCTCACCTTGTAGCAAATTAGGCAGGAGGGGCAGGAACTCCTGGTATAAGAGGTCATGGCTACCCCCGCCTATAGAGCGGAACAGCGCCCTCAGCAACAGGAAGTAGTTGTAGGGCTCCTTGGCTGATTGAGCCAGCTCCATGGAACTGTTCACTATTTTATGAAGGTGAGGCTGCAAGAGAATGAGAGATTCAATCTTCACTTTTCTGTAAGAAATAAACCTGTATATTTTATTATATAATTTAAGTAAATAATATTAGAATAATAAATGTGAAAGTGACTGACTGCTAACAGACAACTAATAGCTAATGGTCAAGGCATCTGAATGGCTATTGACGTTGTTGATTTTGTTTGACAACTGTGCGTACTTGGCTTCTACTGACAGCCTAGAATTATAATTATAAAATAAATATATAATGGTTATAATAATAATAAACAGATCCTTGATGCCAATTGGTCAATAGCTGTTGCTTATTCAAAATAAAGCATTCTGACATCTTTGACCTCTCTGTCTATTACAATATTGAATTATACAAGCAATCAGCCAATCTACTCTGTAGATATAGTATTGGCCATTGATAAAACATGATCAGCTGACAAATAGCTAAAAGATATACTGATGCCATCAAACGTGACAAAATACTCTTTCAAGACAGCAAATCATTTTATTAGTATTTATGAGTCCATATACAGTCAGCTGTGAATGTATGAAACAATAGTGCAAAAGAAATTGGGCTAAAACAAATCCTAATTCTTTAAGATAATTAGATAATAATTTTAGTGAGGATCGGGTTGGATGGCTCATAGGAAGCGAGATAAAGAAACCTTTTCAATTCCAGAATTTCACATTGACCTTCACTCTGGTCCTTCCTGTCAATCTCAGACACAAGTGTCATTTCTCATCAGAAGAGCTGACAGAACGCATTAAAATTAATGCCGCAAGGCTACTGCCACGGAGGCGTTAGATAGCAGTGTCGCAAGAGCCGGGAGGGTGCGAGCGATCCCTCCGTCTGATCGCTCTGAAAAACTGAATTACTTTCTCCAGACTCTTAATAAGCATTTTAGCTGACTCAAAGACAATAAATGCATTTATTAGCCGTTCTTCTGCATGTGTATTTGGCATACATAGAGAAAAGGCTCACCTTGAGCATTTGCTCGTTTTCTGCAGCGAAGAGAGAAACAGAGCCGAAGACCAGTTTAAAGAGTTTGAGATAGAGGTTTGATAGCTCTACGTTGGAGCCCATCTCAGGCAGTCGCTCCAGAAGATACTCCACCAGGATGGTGGCAAAAAGTGCTGAGGTGGTCAGGTTAGCCAGGAAGGAATTTGCTACAATCTGTTGGATTAAAAAGATTAAAAATCACATATAATATATATTGTCTGCTAGGTACATCTACATTTATTCATTTGGCAGACACTTTTATCCAAAGCAACTTACAATTGAGAAAAACAGCAAGCTATTTGTCTAAGTAAGCAATATTCAGAAGTGGTAGTAATACAAAGTTTCAGATACAACGTCAAGATAGTATAAGCAAATATACAGAGAACATTAGAAAAGGAAAAGAGACGTGGATTTAAATTATGAGACAGTTGAGGTTAAGGTACAGTTAAGGTACTCTTGCAACTTTGTTATGTGTCATTTGCCAATAGTAGAAATGATGCATTCATGTCTTAATTCTTTTTGTTTGCAATAAGCAACTTTTATAAAACTGAATGCGTCCCAATTAACAAAAGCTCAAGTCTTAATGTCTTAAAAATGAAAAACTAATTTTCTCATTCATTCTCAACACCAGTACCTGTAGGGCGTAGTTTTTAGATATCCGCTCCACCATGTATGGGACGGTGGTCTGAAAGATCTCCTTAAAGGTAAGAGGGTTCATCATGGTGAAGACCCCAGCGAAGTGCTCCAAAACCTCCTTCTCCTCCTTCATCCGTACCGTTTGACAGTTGGCCACACGGATGTACGTCTGCCCATTGCCGGCAATCTGTACCTAGCCAAAAGGGGGGTTGGCTCTGTGATAATCTGTAAACTTCAATTCTAAGCATCATGTACCTTGAATACGGTCTTAATTGTACACTGGTCTGAGCAGTGTATAAAACCAAGTGACCCTTTATCACACATCAGCGGATGGTCGTACCTGGTAGATGTCCAAGGCCTGCATGGCATATTTGACTAGTTTGATGTAGATCTGTGTCTCTTTAGGCTGGAGTTGCTTGTTGGGAATGAACTGAGCTTCTGTGATACAAAACAAAAAGCAAGCATGCTCATTGAAAGGAAATACTGAACACACCAACCCCATCAATGAATCTGAGATGCAACATAATGGATACAAACCAACTCAGAAATCTCTGAGCCAAAACTGAATAACATTTGATTAGAAATCGTCCTTTAGGTACAATCATCTTACCTCCAGGAGCTTTGCAAGAGGTGATGCCCCAGGTGATGGTTTTCACTCCACATACAAGGGTCTTCACCAGACTGCGACAGTCTGACACCTGAAAAGTCTGTTTGTCCTCTTTATCCCCAGGTCTATCGAAGGACGCTGTTGGAGGCGGAGCTGGGGTCACAGGGGTCACAGGGGTCGGGGGTGCAGGTGGAGGCAATGCGGGCGTAGCTACAGTGGGAGTGGCTGGAACTCCTGGTAACACCCCTGAATCAACCACACCCATCTCTGATTGGGGTTTGCACTTCTTGAAGATGGACACTAGCTGATAGCGTGCAATGGTGTGGAACTTTAACACAAAGACCTGAAGGGACAAAATCATTTAAATTTTATTACATTTTGTGCACACAAAAATGTCACACCCAACACTGTAATGTGTCCACATGTGGTTCAGACAACCAAATCTTTTGGCTACTGTGACAATTACGATCAGAACGTAAACACTTTAGGCAGCATAAACCATCTCACCTCCAGCATTCTCATGAGAATATCCCTTCCATTGCCGTTTTCCTGTTCGCTCTTGGATCGGATACAGTCCACAAGATTTAACAGCAGCTTACAGGACATGGTTTGAATACTGCTGGGCAAGGACTCGTCGTCGATGTTCTTCGCAAACAGTTGTACAGCCAGGGAGAGATCTGTCAACGGCAGGTTCTGTCTTACATGGTGCACCAGGTCTGCTAGTGTGCTGTATGCCAGGGGCCTACAAAATAAACAACAGACTCTCTGTGTTAAGACAATGAATTCTTGCTCAAAAAAATCAAAAGCTTCTTGTAAAAAATGATAACAAACATCCGTCAAAACGCAAATAGCTTTTGTTGTTAATATCTTGGGTCAATTCTTGGCAGATTTTAGTTGAGGTTGAGTCAAAGATTCTGTACAAACGACACTAATGACTTTGACACATCGCAAGTCCCGCCAAATTTGCCTGCTGAAGGCTGAGCTGTGGATGAAAAGCGGGAGATGTTGGCAGGCATATGACATCTGGGGCAGGGAGACAGACAGTGGGCAGCGCCAGGAGAACCTGGCACATGAAAATAGACACCTGGATCTCTTCTGCCCAGTGGGGCATCTCAGCTCAGTCACGCACCATTAACTATCAATTCTGATATGCTGTACTTGATGGAAACCCAACTTGGAGTTCCCAATTGCTTTTGCACAGAAACTCGGGAAGAAAAGATTGTGGCCTCCAGCAGGACAGAGTATTGTGAGGGAGGGATGACAAAACTAACATCTATGACTCCGGTCCAACACCTAGTGAGTTGCCTTGCTATCAACTCTCTACATACTTAGTTGTCTTAAGGCGGCATTCTAAACTAACAGAAACTTTATAACTGAGATATTACAATACTGAGCCAACCTCTTTTTCCTTTTCCACTATCTTGATTAGTACAGATCTTGATGCAATGCATTCTGGGATAGCTTTCACAAAGCCTACTTGCAAAGCCTTCTGCATCTAGAACACCTACATTGACTATAAATTTAACTCACTGAACTTTGGACTGTGTTGTTTTTCTTGTATTGGACAACAATGTGTAGGTTTGGAATCCATCAAAGACACAAAAGGGGTTAATCTACGTTCTTACCTTAGCGTCTCTCTCGCAGTGTATCCAGACCCAATGAGTATCGACTCATCAAAAAGCTTGTCCATGCATGGAATGAATTCTGCAACACAAACAGACACCATCAGATGCCGTTGCCGATGCTGAAGCCCAACACAACAGCAAAAAGCCTCACAAGATACATCAATGCCAAGTCTCAACAGTGAGTTTCTCATTGATTCATTTAACCTTCTCCACAGGACTAATGATTTAGCAGAGTGTATTAGATTCTTCTCTTGAATGCTATTGATCGAGAGGCGATGCTCAAAGAGAATGCAGCCGTTACGTATCAAAGCGGCACCCCGTGAAGCTCAACTGCATAATTAACAGCAGATACCGGTGCGTCTACAATAGCGGACGTTTTGCATATCTTAGCTGGCAACAATCTGTGAAGCGCTTTGCGAAGGGCAACTCACGGCTACGTAGATCCGTGGTTAGAATGTGCTTGGCAGCGATCAGCAGCTCTTTGCGCAGGTGAGCAGTCTCAGGGGGGCAGTTCGTCAGCAGCTGCAACATCCCTTTCACCATCTGCTTAGAATGCTTCCCGACCAAGTCCTGACACACACACACAAATACACATTTCCACATCAGTCATTGGTTTAGTATTAAGGTTTACAAGTTTACAGTAGGATCTTTATTTCTATCAGGTTACCTGGTAGATGCGGATAATGTAGGCGAGGAACGACAAGGTCTTAATCTGAGCAGCAATGAAATCGGCATACAGTTCCTTGTTGAAGAGCTTGTGTTGCCTGTCGTTGATATAAATAAGGAAGTTTAAATGTCACATGTTTAACTGCATCTATATAAGCGCAATAGTGATTTAACACCCCATACAATCACACATGCACACACAGTCAGAGATGTGAGGGGTCACTGACCGAGCCTGTGCAGACACCTGCAGCATGATGGTGTTCATGATAAGGGGCACAAACTCTGACACCACGTTGTGAATGTTCAGCTTGTACAGCTAGGAAAGACATCAGATGGAAAAGCAATTAGTGTGAAACAACAGTGGAGAAAAGGTAACCAACTAGTGCAATGTACACATCTATCAATGCATTTGTACAATAAAACTCGATTTGCACTATTTAAACAACAATAATTCCTTTTTTATAACAAAGGATTTAAAATACTACCACATCTAAAATATTCAATCTATAAAATCATGTCTGGCACATCTGGCAATCGGTTTTCTAGTGATATTTAAGGGTTTCAATTAAATGCAAAAAGCAACCTGCTGGTCAAATACATGTCCATACAGAAAACAAAAGCTGTATTTTGATTTGACATCACAAAGACACTTATCACTACCACCATACGGTTGTCAAATAACAGCAAGAAGGATTTCTGGATGATTGAAAGCATCCTTTAAACAGGAGCCAAATGTCTCACTGTCCTTTTGCGAAAGGATGGCTGCCATTTAGTCGGTCTTAAATGGATGTTTGTATGAGTGCTCACCTGATACATGAGCACTACGATGATGGGCAGCTCTGCCAACACTTTGAGTGAAAGTGATCCCCGGGGGATTATGGTATGCTGAGGACACAGAGATGAAACCAACTAGTTAAGAGTCAGAAAAATGATTCAAAGCATTTCTTTATTCTTTAAGCGCATGTCACCGTGTGCATTCGTGTTGAGAGTAAAAGATCAGAAATTTAGCACTACATGAGAAAAATATCAACAAAAGGCTGTATACAGAGGTTTATAATCAGGCACTTGGCACCCTCTACTGTCTACAAACTGTAAATGTAACGTTATTTGCATTGAAAGACTACCAGACAGCAAATTGGTCTAATGCTGGAACCATAACACCATAATTGTTTAAAATGAATGTAAAGTATATCAGCATACAGACACTCAGATCTTATCAGTTTTGCTTTCAGCGCCCAGGCTTATTGGTACTTTACACTTATCACACACACACGCAGACAAACACACACAAACACACACAGTACCATTCTCTGGACTAAAGCACATCGCTCTCATCATTGTGTCTTTGCTGATCATATTTCTCAATACCACACAGATAATGAAGTTTGCTGTAATGTTACACAGTGTATGTACTGACCGTCCGAGTCTCGCTGTCCTCACGCTCTGGAGCGGTCTTCACCAATACTGAGGTGATCATGCCCACCATCTCTGGGGACGGCACTGTGTTCTCTGCTATAACTTGAGGATTCTCAAAGTATCTTATCTGGAAGAAAGAAAATATTATTTAAAAAATTGTAAAAGCCCAACACAAGCAAATACTTCTAACTGACCTAATAGAAAAACAGCTTACCACTACTTTGGGTAGCTCGTTGTAAATTTGCTTCACAAAGTCCAAGAAGTGATGAATCTGTAAGAGATGGGAGATTGAATCTATCTTGAGTGTTTATTACTAAACTATATTAAAACATAGAAAAGCAAACACCGGCCTGCATAATAGAGTGCCAGAGGGCTTCATCTCACCTCTTGAGAGATCGGCGGACGGAACTGTTTATGCAGTTCAATGATAATGCGCAAACAAATGAGCACATTCTCCTCGCTTTCAATCTGAATGATGAAATACAGAGGTTACATTCAGTGTCTCTGACAGAATTAATAAAAAATAAAACTACATAAAATCAATAAAAACAACACAAAATATAATTTTTTTAATATTCAAAACAAAATACTGTAAACAAGATTAAATGGAGATTTGTGACATTCAGTCCATGTCTATTAGCTTAGTGCACTAAGTTATACAAATCATTTAAAATGCAATTTTTCTCTTCTAAGCAGCCTAATAAAATGCCATACAGAATGAGAAATAAGCATATCACCTGCCACCATTTAGCAAACTTAAGTAGCCAATTAAAAAAATAACTTTAAATGAGCTCTTCAACATTTGTCCAACCACAACATCATATTTCAACAAAGTACATCTAGGAAAGAAAGTAGAGCAGGCTGACCTCAAGGAAGCGGAACATGACAGAGAGGATATTTTTGGCGTGAGACCGCAGGTGTTCATTAGTTGGTATTCGGTGAATGATCTCCAGGACGAGTTTCCTTAATTGCTATAACAAAAGGCAAGAACACCTTTGAGTTTGAGTGAATTGGATAAGACCTCAATGAAGAAAGGTGATATTATGTCATCAGTAACACACCTGCGTTGGTTTCTCCTGAAGGAACTGCACTTCTCCATCCTGCAGAAATGTTAGGAAACGAGGGATGATGTGCTCCAAGAAAGTCGAATACTGTGGTGAGGATGTGACATTCTGGGAAGGAAGAATGAAACGACAAGAATTAAAACATGTAAGGATACCATCTTGCATCTCCTGCTTTGTATAAGATAAGGGCTTACCTCAAAATTCTCACTGACTTCCTGCATCATTTTCAGTTTGGTTTCATCCGCTGATATTTAAAAAGAGAAATGAGGCTGTGAGTCACTGCATCTTGTGTTCACAAGTAGGGTTGTCCCGATACCAATACCAGTATCGCAAATGCCACCAATACCACATCAAATTCTGGCATCGGTGAGTACTTAAATCCTTGTACCGATCCGATACCTTTTTCTTAAATGGTTAAACTAGTTATGCCCGCTAGCTTTACTGAATGCTGCAAATGGGAAATCACTTCTTCTTCGCTGCTCAGAATGCAATCATAGGAAGTTGTGCTGTCGTCACAAGCAACCACTGTTTAGAGCAATGAAGAAGAAATCCAAACATGCTAGCATAATGTCTGCTGTTTGGCAGTATTTCAGAGTAGACTAACCAGCCAGTAAAACTGCATCATAAGAAAAATAAATAATACTCTAGTTTCTATGTATTTGCTCATGTTTTATTATGGGACAAGTCTGAAGCACACCATAAAATAATCGTATCAATTCATACAGGGTAGTAGTATATATACAGCTGTATACAGATACACACCCAGGTATCGGATCAGTACTCCGTATCGGCCGAAACCCTGAGCACAGGTATCGGTATCGGGAAGAGAAAAAGGGTATCAGAACATCTCTATTCACAAGTACACAGGCAACTTCTTTTCTACCCATGTCGCATCACAGGTGTAATGAAACAGAGCTCATTATATATATTACATTACACAGTCAAGACCATTCATATATACCAACATGTGCAGATACATCATAATACTCACGTGTGTTGTTATCAGTGAGTGCCGCCACAAACTGCAAATACTTCTTCATGAGGGTGGTTTGATCCACCACCGTGGGGCTTGGGGTGGGCACAAAAGACATGGTGGGGGCCGGGACCGACAGGATTCCGCTGAATTGGTGCAGACTGGTGTCTGCGCTGATCTCAGGAGAAATTCATGCCGTCTTTAGGACAGTAAACACAAAGAGTAACCAATTAACACTTCACTTTGTGCACAGTGTGAACTGCTCAAGTATTATGGTACAGGGGCCTAATGATCTGTATTAATAAACACTTTACATTTATTCATTTAGCAGATGCATACGTTTTAGAGTTTTGCCGTGATGTCATGCATAAATGTAAGTGCTATCCATAAACAATTGAAGGAGCATTCAACAAGTTTATCACACTTGTGCTGAATTATTACCATAATAGCATTCGATTGTATAAATATGACACTTCAAAGTATACGATGATCCAATCATATTAAAAAATAGCAGCAATCATAAAGAACTTTTTTGTTACTTGAAATATTAATTACAACAGTTACGTCAGTGATTCAGTAATTCTAAGAAACGAACTAAAAGCCTCTTGTCAAATACGTCTTCACAACACTTCACAACAATTGCTCGCATTTATACTAAATATCAAAAACAAACACAACAACAAATAAACAAAATGCCATTCATCTCAATGCCGTACAATGTTTAGTTTATAACTTTATGGGTAGTTTTGGGGAAGCGGTGGGCGCGCCAAACTGCAACAACACGCCTACTGCAGTCGCGCTCACTGACATGATACTGTATGATGCGCTCGAGCCACAGTTCTAACATTAAAAGCAGAATAATTTCTTCAGTTAAGAAGCTAACATGAAAACATTGTTTACACATCTAAATGTGGAATTCTTTGTGTTTTTTAAGTATGTAGTAACCAAGCAGCACGTCAGGCCATTTACAAAGAGCCCGTTGTCGCTAACTGACTAGCCGCCTGCTAACATTCATCCATGCAAGTCACAATAAAGTCCTGCAGAACTCAACCTTTTCACATTTTACCTGAATTACTGCAAATATCCGGTGCGGTTTCAAATCCACACAAATTCAAATATGGAACTTTTGCGCTCATTATTCACATACACTGCAATATTAGTCTCAATAGAGCAGCACCAACTCACCAGCAAGAGGACAGGAAAGAGTTTTAAATGAACTTCCGCTAGACGGAATAAAATTTAGTGCAGGGTGTAAAATCAATCCGCCGTACCAATCGTTTGCTAGTTGTGTGAAATATTTTATTTTATTTACGTAACTATTTTAATTGTATACTTTAATATTACTCTTTTGGAACTGAGACTGCGTGTTAGGGATGTTGCCATAAGCAGTAACTATCATATTTAGACAGCAATATAGACCCACGCGGAAGGACACACCAGACAAAGCAACTGTTAGAAGACCATCGAAAATGATGGTCTTCCAGTTTTCGTTTCAACTGGCTCGTAAAGCGTCTTATTTTTAATTTTTGCGCCACAGTTAATACAATTGTTTTTAAATAAGCGATTCTCGTCTCGTAACACTCCAATTTTTATTAAATAAATTATTACAATTATTTTTGGACACGTTAAGCTGAATCAGGTTTATCTGGAATAATGGCATAGTTTACGATACTTAGATGCTCCTACTGCGTTTATAACGCTGCTGCATTGGTGTGCTTTATTGCTTCCATTATATGAATAAGGATGCTGAGAGAAAACAGCAATGCACAAATAATATGCAAGTACACAACGTGACCACTTGGGGGAGTTAGGAGCGTGAGGACAAAAAGTCTCCAAAATACCTGAAAATATGTATTACATTGCATAAAAACCAGCATGTGGGCCTATAGCACAGCAAAGTTTAACATTGCAGTTTGTGGTAACTGGCCTATATTTTATGTTAAATTGTAAACACATTTATGAAAGGATTTACTTACACAAACTTCGCTTTTCCTTAAAGTTACATTCATTTTGATGATTGCTTTCATGTTCATGATGATTGTTTTCAATACTTTTCATATAGACATATTATACATTTATTCTCAGTGCAGTGTAGTGTAGTTAATAGTAATGTGACAGCAGGTGGAGATTGGTGAGTGTGGTAAGGCTTATGGTTTGATATGACTGTGTGACACACACTAAAAAGTCCACAATATATGCTTTATGTTGAAATATAATTTAATATGTTTTATTACCACACTGACTATTTCAAATGAGTGAGTAAATCAGAGCAGTGATAGCTGATGTAATCCTGCTGAAGCTTTAACAGCCCAGATGGTAAAAGGTTACATTATCATTTCAGAGGCCCCTCTGTCGGCTGGAAGCATAGAGTAATAGAATCCCATCTTCAACAGAACATGCAAACAAAATAATTAGATCATTTAAGTAGAGAAAACAGTAAGAAGCCCTCTGTACATATTTGATAAAATAGTGCATTACAAAGATATATAATCATTATTTAGTCTAACTTGCATTATGTTTTAACTCCAGACTCTGAATTATAGATTTATGTGAAAATAACTTGATATTACAAACAACATTTTAGGCTTCCTGCAGTAAAAACATGCATCAATGTTGGCACATAAACATAATTGTTTATTACTATTTATCAGGAACATCGTGCATATTTTTAGTTGCATACATATATTAAATATGTTATATTTTATAATTATAACAGATCTTCTGCAGTACCGCTTTGGACCACCTGTTGAAGACCTCTGACATTAGACCCAGAAGAATGTCTTACAATACAATATGGTAAACATATAAATACTTAATAGTGCAAACACACTTTGCATGAACATGTTAAACTAAAGAAAGGGAGCCCTCAAACTACATTATAGTAGAAAACACAGTAAAAATAGAGAAAATGTGCTCGACAAGGTACATTTCAGAAGAAGGGCACAGTTATGTTTGTTGAAAACCTGATGACTCACTCCCTGCAGTCTCTAAAGAAGGTCATGTATCCACAGGAAATGTGTTTCCATCATAAACAGAGCTCTCGTTTCTTCAGTTTAATGAGTGTAGGTTATACACATCATTGTGTTAATATAATTCCTGGGTAATGTTTTCTTTGTGGGATGCACAGAGTGGTGTCTGTGGGCTCGTCTTATTAAAGTACTCCTTTTAAAGAGTCTTGTTTATTCACATCTCTTAGAAAAAGTCATTTAAGTGCCTTATTGGCAACACCTAATGTACTGCTCTTGGAGGGGATGCATTATAGTTTATTGAAAATTAAAATCTTATTGATTACATCTTTTTTTTGTATATTTCAGACTATTTCAGTATTCGTGTCTGTTGCAATACATACACATTGTATAACACGCTGTATACATGGACTCACTATTCATACTTCTCTTGCAGGCTGTTTTTAAGGACCCTCTTTTATGTGAACATACTTTAATGTTATGCAATAGACAGTGACTGGAACTTTAAAAATTGATAACAGATGATGTCATGTTCGCTCATGTCCATTTTGGCCTCATTTTCACTTTAATTGTATTGTGTAGGCCTACACCACAGCAGCCTTATAAATGTATACAGCATTTATTACAGGTCCTATTTACAGTATATTTTTGCAACCAGTATAGGGAGGTTTTTTGAGAGCCTCAGCAATATATGCTTGAGATGCTCCTGGCATCAATTTTCTCTGCAGTACCCCTGGTGGACAGCCAAGTTCATGATCCTGTTCAACCTCTGCTCCAGTCCGAAAGCACATCAAGTGTTTTTTCCACTTATAGATTTATTCAGAGGGCATTTGGTATAAATATTTGAATCTGGAATATTTGGATGGAAATGCATAGGCCTATTTTCCTGCATGGCCATAGAGTAAAAGGACAAAAACAAATGCCTGCTTGTCAGCGTGACATAAGCTTGCTAAGCTTAAAATGCACCGCTTTTTTGATATTGACTTCACTGCAGATGACATGACCTCTCAAGGTGATAAAACTAATGCAAATTTTACTTGACTTTATCTTGTCCATAGATAAGATGTATCCATAGTCAGGTAAAATAAAAAATGATGAAGTTTGGGGGTCTACAGTATGATTTATTTCGGTTTATTTACAAAGTAAATGAACCTTTTGCTGAGCTCCCTAAAGTTTTAATATAGTTTGTAGCTTGTTTAGTTCATTATTCAGTTTGTAACACATCTTTACAGTGCAGAATTACCCCCCCCCCAAAAAAAGAGTAAATTCACTGCTTTTTTAAATTGATCTTGTTAATTTGCAGGATTAAATCTGTTTTAATTGTTAAGAAGGTTATTTTACACCTGTTCTTTAGGGGCCACTGACGTAACAGCCAATCCAGTTCATTCGTGCGCACGAGGCTTACGTCTTTTCCTTCGTCTTTTAAACACAATAACAAAAACCTAACAGTTTTCTTTCGTCGGCGCTGATAACCAGATCTTATTTCTTTTACTTATTTTTTGTTAAGGAAACAGTTTCTTTGGACTGCACCTGTCATTCTAAAGAATAGGCTACAACGGCGTGCGCAACCTACGCCTTTGAATTTGGAGAGGTTCGCGCGCAGTCAGCGGACGGTCGAGGTGTGGTGTCAGGTATAAATTAAAATATACGGCTTTATAATAGACATAATCTGGCTTCAATACTTTAAAGGCAATGGATCGTTTTGATCACAAAACTACACGGAAATGTGTAGCTTAAGTAAGGTGCAATATTATATTAGCGTGCAGATTAATCTACCCGCGCGCATCTCTACAGTATAAGCAATTTGAACTTCGCAGCAATAGGATATTATCTCTACAAAATGCTTCACTTTGCCGCCGGGGTTTTATGCGTCTATGTATTTACGTGCGTAAAAGTTGCCTATGGACAAGATAAGAAAGGAGAGCGTTTTCTGTGTACTGCGATCCCCATTGACATGGATATAAGTTGTCCGTTGCAACCTCCGCCTGTTCAGAGCGCAACGGTTCAAGAGGAAGAACTGAGAAACACGGTCATGCAGCTTCGAGATATAATATTACAACAAAAGGAGACGATTGCGAATCAGTTAGGAACAATAAAACAACTGACGTCTAAACTGTCACGATGTGAGTCTGATTCTGAAGCTTTTCTGAAAAGCAATAAGGAAACGATGGATGATGTGCCTAAAGACTCAAATGACACCATTGACATTCTTGGAAAGACCATGCAGAGTCTAAAAGATCGCTTAGAAAATCTAGAGGTAAGATATAAAAAGTGTCTGATTTTGCATTTGCAACACATGAGATTAAAATAGTAAACGTGCATTTGTGCTGGATGTTTCTCTGTACTGGTAATCATATGGAGGCGTTGAAGATTTACAAGGATTATCTCATTAGTTAGTTAGTACATCCGTGTTCTTAAACCACAATGGAGAAGTTATTAAGGATGTCCCAAAAGTGTCTGGAAAGTGTGACTACGTCACCTTATCTTATCTTCTGTAACATTATCCGTAAGATTATGAGAACATAAGCATCAAAGTTTAATTTCAATTATATAATACATTTTTACTATATGATTTCACATACTCAGTTAATATTAAATATATCAAGATTATGTTTTCACACAATGTTCTTTACATTATGTAAGATGATTTTGTAAGATGTAGAAATGAGTAAATCACATACAAAACCCACTAGGTATTCACAAAATATAATATGGTCAACTTCCTTTGGATAGCATAAAGTGGAAAAATAAATGTGTGTCATACATTACAAAACAAAGAAAAAGAAAAACTTAATAAGCAAAAATATTATTATTACTAAATTAGTCTACCATATACATTATATATATATTTACCCAACCATGTGTTGAACAATTTAGAGCACAATTACTTTATTTAATATAGCTAATCTTTTATGCTATATGAAACCTTGTCCTTTGAATTTGATTTGCTAAAGCAACAGCAAATGCGAGCCAACATCTCCGGTGCTTCCTTCCCTAATGAGCTGAGAAATCTACTACAGCGTCGACTGGAGGACCTGGAGAATGAACTGCTCAAGAAGGTCAATGAACTTGAGGCAGAGAAGTCACAGCTATATAATGAAACCGTAGCTCATCGCCAGCACACAGACAATGCCCTCAATCTCCTCACCAACAGGATTTCTGAACTTGAGAGAGGTTTGTATAAAACATTACTTCTTTCGTATATTTGCATTTTTTTCTGGATTATTGCTATCAACATTTATTTTAACATTTATTTTTTATTCTACAATGGTTAGGGGGTTATTTTGTTGTGGTCACTTTGAGCATATTTCTGCATCATTCCAAAGTATTAAATCACATGTTTTTGGGGTACAGGAGAAGTTGGATTCAAGTCACCAGAGAACTTTAAAATCTCTCTTCCGCTACGCACAAATTACCATTATGGAAAAGTAAAGAGAAGCTTGCCAGAAATGTATGCCTTTACTATTTGCTTGTGGCTCAAGTCAAGTGCAAGCCTTGCAACCCCTGGTGTTGGAACCCCTTTTTCTTATGGAGTGCCAGGGCAGGCAAATGAGATTGTACTGATCGAATGGGACAATAACCCTGTAGAACTGCTCATCAATGACAAGGTACAGAACCTACATGTTAACAAAAGCATGTTTTTCACATAATGTTATTAATATTTTCCTATAGATATTAATGTTATGGATGAAAAAACTTCTTATACATACTATATACAACTATATGCAAGGTATAAAAAATTATTATAACCACATATTTTATTTTATTACATACACAAAATTATATTTATACTGATAATTTACAAAAAGGTCTGATGTCATACAATAGCTTTGAGTCAGGAACACACTGAAACTCAGTCCAGTTTTCACAAATAATCTTCACCTTTGCTGGATCTCACAAATCTCATTCTCACCTGGGATGGCATAACCACTGGTGGTGTGAGTATTTTTAGGTGGACTATATTGTTAACACAATCCTATTTTAAATAGGTGGCGAGACTGCCTCTATCACTGGGCGATGGGAGATGGCACCATGTCTGCATCACTTGGACTGTTAGGGATGGCGTTTGGGAAGCCTACCAGGATGGTCAAAAATTGGGTTCAGGTGAGAACCTGGCCCCTTGGCATCCGATTAAACCTGGTGGAGTCATTATCCTTGGCCAGGAGCAGGTGAGAATAAAATCAGATCTTATATATTACCTCTCTTATGTCTCTTCTGCAGCCCCCCCAAAAGGCATTAGGGCTCCCCATAAAAGGGGGTCCTCAGATATTTTTTATTTAGTTAAGATAATGATTCAAATTAAATACACAGTGAGGATTTGGTAAATTAAACAACAATATTATAAAATGGCATATTTACCAGTTACACTTGCAAGAGTATTATTGATTAATGGATCTTGAAACATTTGACATCAGAAATCAGTGCACATCCTTTAAAAGTGGTTATTGTTGTTGTTTTAACGAGGCCTGTCGTTTATGGCCTCAACAGGATATAGTGGGTGGGCGCTTTGATGCCAACCAGGCCTTTGTGGGGGAGCTGAGCCACTTTAACATCTGGGATCGGGTTTTGCGCTCCACTGACATTGTCTCCATGGCAAACTGCTCATCCTACATGCCTGGGAATGTGGTGGCCTGGACCGACAGTAATATTGAGGTGTTTGGTGGCGCATCAAAAGGGCCACTTGAGCTTTGTGAAGCCCGACTCTTTGACAATTAACGATGATGTTACAAATTCATTGAAAATGACAAAGTTCTGTTTTTTAAGAAAATAAAGGTGAATGTAACAATAGGAGGTAAGCATGGCACATGGCAATGTATACAATATAAATACCATCAAAATGAGCTTTGAAGTATAATCTTATGTCATACTATTTACAATGACCTTTTAAAGAACACCGTGGTATCCAAAAAAACATGGTAATTTTATGTATTGCCATTCAGATTTACTATGTTTGGGTCCCCTTTTCATTTAATCTGTACTGTGTCTCTAAAGCCAAAGATGACATGCTAATTGTTGGTTACAAAGCTGTAAAACCACTAAACTGTAAAACACAAGGATCAAAAAGAAGCTTTGTTATACACAGGGTAGCCTTGTTGCTAACCAAACCAGTGATTTGAAAGCACAATGACCACAAGTAATCTTTTTTAAGTGTAGCCTTGCTGATAAGCACATTCTGACTTATCATTTAATAGTCTAATTTTATGGTTTGAAACAGAATACTGTAGATGTTTAGCATGATCAAGTGTCAAAACTAAACTGTGTTAATGTGCAATAACAATAGATATTGATAAATAAATTTTTATTTTTATTATTACCTTATTTATTATTTTATCATTGTAGAAACATTAACTCCAAAGCTTATCTGTTTATGCTGACTGACATTGAATGATATAAATGTATAAGACTGTCAGATTTAATTAAACATGGTATCATGTTTTTATGCACTGTCTTTATTTTTTCATAATACATATAGTGTTGTCTTTGTTAAGGTACACCTATTTCTGTTTAATATAAGGCCTTGTTTTAGATTACTGTGCCAAGGATTTGCTTGACAATGTGAATTTGTATTTTCGCCAATGGAAAATAAATGAAAGCTTGAAAGATTTTGGGGCGCTTTTTTATCTCGCTCTATTTTTGTTCTGCTACGTTTCCTCCTTTGAGGTCAAAACCCGATAAATATAACATGATTCCTTTAGCACAATAAATAAAAGTCCTTACAAGGAATCTTCTTTCAAACAGACACTGCTCCAATATTTATTTAATATTTATTTGAATATTTAGGATAAATTGACCTATTTTCAATAGAAGAGAAAAATGAATGAGGTTGGACTGTTTTCTACAGATATAACTGTGGTTGTGGTCATAAATATCTTCTTTTGTGTTCTGCAGATAAAAGTCATCCAGGTTTGACATGAGTGTTAGCATGTGATGCCAGGTGGCTCTGAGAGCATTAGTCAGGCTTTTAAAGGAATGAGATCAGTCCAGAGCCAATTGTGTCACACAGACATTTTACAAATGCTCCATCTAAACTATTAAAAAGCAAAAATGAGTTTGAGATGACTATAAATTGGGTTAAAAGGTTCATGGGTGGTGTTAAAAGTCAATGAATACAGTATTTAGATTTAGGTAAACAGATCTCTGTGACCTTTATCTGCAGGGAGAGAAAATCTCCAGCTTCCTCACAGCTCACATCCCTGAGATGATTAACACTGTAAATAATGTTGTTTACCAATGCTCTTCCAGTCACACGTCAACATTATGAGCTTTAAAATACAGAACCTCTGCAATGTTTGATGTATGACTTATGACACATGCGGTTTTCACCTGAAAAAAGAAAAGTGATATATTTCAAATGTTGCTATTGTTTAAGCCAATATTAAGTTGTTAAAAGGTTGTTTGAATGACACTTAGGTATTTATTACAATATATATTTATTATAAGACATTACAAACAACCATTAAAGTGAAAGCGTTACAAACTTTTTGCTTGCCGAAACTTTAACCTTCTCACTGTTCTTGAAAATGAGGAATAAAAATAAAAAAATGACATCATCCATTCACCCTCATGTCGCTCAAAAATTGTATATGACTGATATTCTGTCAGAAATGTGTTTTGTGTCCATACAGTACAATGGAAGTCAATGGGGGCCAATGTTGTTTGGTTACCAACGTTCCTCAAAATATCTTCTTTTGAGTTCTGGTGAAGAAAGAAAATCATACGGGTTTGGAATGACATTTCAGTAAATGAATGAATGAACTCTGAATGAATTTAATGTCCTCAAATACAGCATTCCCCAAGATACTTATAGTAACAAATATGTCTAATAACACGGTTTAACTAATTGGACTGAAAAAGTAGGATTTAATTTTTTTTTTTAAAACACATTGTCCTTTCACATAAACACTACAACCACTTTTACACTTCCAAGGACAAGAATAATTCCTCAGCAAGTATTAAGCTGAAGGGCACAGTTATTACTAGAAGTATGATGCATTACACATAGCCTTTAACCCAGAGAGGTATTTTTCAGTCCCTTAAGGGGCTGTAATTCTTGTCTTCCTGATACCTCACAGCACAGATGGCAAATGTCATTGATCATCACAGCAGGAATATACAGGTCAGATTCATTTATTTCATTACAAAGAGCTTTCAGTATAGGGGCTCACTAAGACTTATGATCTTTCTATACAGGAGTGCTTGCTGTACATTGTTGGAACTTGGAATATCTAAAAACACTCTTGTTGAATTGCATGCAACATCATATACTCTTAAACAAAGACTGATTCATAAACAACAGCAACGACCATTTTAAAGAGCTTGCATTAATAAATGGCACCTTTTTGGAGTACAATCCTGAAACCCCCTCAAGAGTAAAATAAATATATAAGTAAAAAAAAAGAGGAAAACAGGAAGGTCAGTAAGAAACATTAGTGAGTTCACATTTTCTGACACATTCATGGTGTTGAGTCAAGACTTGCCACTTCTGTCTTGGTCTTTTTTTGTGTTCTGCAGAAGAAAGAAAGTCAGACAGGTTTTGAATAACACAAATTAACAATAATTTAGAACTTTAAATGTAAATATCTATTTAATAAAGCAAGATAATACAACAAAAAGCAAACTTTAAGACATACACCACATTTATAATGCCAACCAGATGGAATTAACACTGTTGAGTGTTGTAGGATGTCTCTTGTTGATTAAGAAGAGGCTGTGATTCATTTTTTCTAGAAGATGTTGGTGGACAATTATCCTTTAAGGGGGAGGTTGCATCCTTGGCATGCATCTCAACTTTTGTGACGGCATCATCAATCTTACCCGACAGCTGAAGACAGACAAAAAGACAAAATGTATACCAAATTATATTGGAAATTCAACACTTTTATCTATTCAGTCACATTTTTACGTAGAAACTGATTACAAGATAAGATTATTTTTACGGTCACTATAGACGCTTTCATCGGACGCATACACTAGCCCAAAGTTAACTGCAGGTCTGAGTTTGGTGAAAATATAGCAATTTATTTTATACTACTTTGTTTATTTTGTTGCCGCTGAAACGTCTATACATCTCACAAAAAGTAAATGAATGTTTTTTGTTAATGTTAATGTTTCGTAAAACACCCACTGAAAAGATCAGCAGCTTTGTTTAATACATTGATATAATTTCCTCTAAAACAGGAAGTTAGGGTGGGACATATTGAGTGGCTACTGCCCTTTTAAAATAGTCAATAGTGCAGGCAGATGCTGGATTCTAGAGCTTTTGATTGGTCACAAATATCTGATGACAAGCTAAAGTGCAGAATGATGTCATAAAAATCTTTGATCTGTTTTGGCGGAAGTGAGAGACTGTGAGTTTCGAAGGCTTATATGTTTTAAATGTAAATTTTGTCAATGCTTTGAATCACACTAGTTTATAGATATCCATATGGCTGATATATTTATCCTAAAAGCAATCAATTTTGATTTCATAAGAACTTTACGTTTAGTTAATCATATTCAGGAAATTGCTATAATATATTCTAATAACCTACCATATATTCTATGTTTTCTATATCTTTTATACTGACATATTTCTCTTTTGTTACTATCTGTATGTAAAGTTGCTTTGCAAGACTGCAAAATTGTATATAATATAATATATGTAATATAAATATAGTACACAAATACAAATACAGAAAGTAGATCGCATATAGTAACAGTACATATACATATTCACATAAACAGTTGAAAAGTATGAGACCACCATAAAAATCTGGGGTTCAAATATAGGTTTTAAATGTTGTCAAATTAAGTATATACAATTCCACACTATATGTGTGGGATTAAATATACAATTTTAGATCAACATGTTAACTCGTTAACCTCATACAAAATGTCTGATTTTCATGTTTTCCTGGAAGCACACAAGATTGAAACATTCTCAAAGCATTTTGGGATAATATGGATTATCACGTTTTCTGGAATCACATTTATGCTGATGTGTGATTAAAAATAGTAGTTTAGCAAAAAGGACTATTTTCACTAGTGGCCCAACATTATTTATTGACCTATAAACTCTTGAGTAAATCCAAACGCATGAATCTTAAGAAAAATTGTCTGGTTTATATCAGCCTCTAGTGGACAAACCTGAATGGTGCATCTCCTAATATTTCCACTAAATCCAAATATAGGTAAAGAAAATAAATACAAACATTCAACTCTTTCATGATGTAAATCACTCACCAGTGTCTTATACATGAAACAAGATTCCTCCAATGGACAACACACCGAGACAGAGATAAATATGAGAGTAGCAAAAATCACTGCAGCAGAGGGCAAAATAAAGATGAGGTGATTCACAGCTGAGGAAAAATGATGTTTTACATGTGAGCTGAGAAATAACAAATTAAAAATAATATATTGAAGTCTATTATATTTAAAGCTAAACACACATCATGTGTATCCTGTGGAAAGTCTCAAATGTGTCTGTGTCTGTGCAGCTGCATGAATCACGAATAATGAATCAAATCACAATGCTTTGCCACTTTAGCTCAACTGGTACAGTGTGATGCTTGCAGGTCATGGGTTTAATCCTCCGATTCATTTACATGGGCTTAGAGTTCCTATTATTTCTTTCAATAAATGATTTTCTTTCGTTTAACAACACGCACCTACAGTTATAAAGGCAACCCCGACACATAAAGTTTATACTTACGACTGTTCTGCACATAGATGTTGTAGGATGTCTGAAGCTTGCTGATATTATTCCTCGCGCTGAGTTCTAGGCAATACATTCCTGCTGATGTGAACGTGTAGTTCAGATTGAATATGTTCTTATAAAGCTTGACTAACTTGCAGGATGTTGGACTGAATGAGTGACAGTCAGGCAAAACTCTCCAGCAGAGCCAAACAGGAGGACTTGTAAAAAATGTAATTATATAAAAAATTATATGAAAATAATACAGAGAAGAATTAATAGTGTTCCTACTTTAAATTGATTTACCTTCCTCCAACATGAAAAGACAGACTGGTACTTTGATCCATGTTATAATTCAATGGTCCTCTCAATTCAATGCTCCGTATTGCATCTATACAAAACAAAAGGAGACCAGAGTGCTGATCTTTGGCATGTTAACACTATAATACAATGTAAAGATTTGAATAAAAGTACTGGTGACAAATGATAGTGATGTTGCACCCACCTAACACTGTCAAATCTATAGAGTACAGCCCGGTAATTCTGGATTGTTTGGTTGTGTTGGTTCCAATGCTCAAATTAAATGTGTAATTCCCAGGTGTGGTGTAGCTACACCGCACAAAAGGCTCTGGGCCTTTAAACACTTCCCTTAAAAACAATGACAATTGAAGAAAAAAAAGATTAGTTAAAGGTTAAATATTAGTTAAGTGAAACAATGGCTAGGACATAAATTACCCATTGCCTAAGTCCCATGTGTACATGAAAGCCACAGAGCGAAAGTTACGCCTTGGGTCAGAGAGTTTAAAGGTAACCAGGGTGGGTTCGTAAGAGGCCAGATCGCCACTGTCCCGCAAATATGTTGAACTCCCCTCCGTCTGATAGAAGGTGATCTTTCCTGTCACATCTCCTGTGGCAAAATAGAAACAACGTGGCAAAAATAAACACCAAGTAACAGCCAAGCCAAAAGACATTAGAGGACTAGTCAGCTTACCTGATGAATGGATTAAGTTGTCAGGTATGCCGACAGCAAGAGACAAGAGTGAGAGAAAAGTGGGAACCAGAACACTCCAGATCCTGAAAGAAATCAATGTGCAGATTATTTATACATTAAAGATCAATATAAAAAGTAAAAACTAAAATGTTTACCTATAATGATGACGCATGTTACTCTGAACTATAAGCTGTATTTTACCAGTTCATGTGGACTCTTTAGCATGGCTCTCCAAATGGGTATAGACGACGGCTTGTGACTTACAACGGAGTTCAACATTTATGTCTTTTCACACTCTTTGGTGTAGGCTTGAAATCACATCCACGTGAGTTCTTGTGCTTATATAAATGAGGTGTATTGTGTTGCCAGAGAATATAATTCAAGCAGAAACGTAACAAATTCACAAGCCCACGTACTCCACCCGTCAGAGACACAAAACGTAAAACATATTCGAATATATATATACGGCTGCAGAACAATTAAGAGACCATTCCAGATTTTAATTTATTCAACATTTCTAGATGTATTGTGGCCATTCCAGTCCAGTCTAAATTAAACCTCAGGAGTGAGATAAAATCATCCAACAGCAATGTGTAAGACTGACAGCATGACAAGACACATGAAAACTGTGATAAACATTTTATCACATAAAAAATATTTTTTTAACTTTTCCTAAATACATGTATTAATATTACTGTTGCATTGCTTAAAGTGAATATAACTTGTTTTCTTTGCAGTTTTTGGGGTCTGAAAAAGTACAAAGCATCTTTTTTGTTGTTATTATTATCTTTTTCTCCAGTTTCCATTTTCATTTAAAAAAGTAAATTCATAAAAGATGAAAGTGGTCTTTGAAATGGTCTCTTAATTTGATCTGCGCTATATATATGTAACATATATGTATAGCCTACAAATGTATACATTTATTATTGTATAAAGAAGGCATCTCCCTTTAAGACAATGTAAACACAGCGTTTTGGTTTTATTTGTAGTAGCCTAAATCATTTTTAAAAGTAAATCAAAATGTATTGGTCTCTTATAACCACACAAATAACCACAGTTTAACCATCGTAGCTATATAGTAAAACTATTGTAGTACAAAGGTAAACACATGGTTGTTTTAGGGGCGAAATGGCCACAGGGTGGTGCTGTACATTTGTGCAGTTTTAAGTTACAGACACTCCCCAAAAGTTGATTCGTTTGATCAATTTGATATCAGTCTTCGATATAGGCTACACGTGACTTTCAAAATTAAACTTGTAAGGCTTGCAGATGTGTGTTTTTGTATAGACCAAAAAGAGCTTGAAAACAAGTCAAGTTTCAGCAGTGTTTAGAGTAATGAATAATAAATAAATAAAATAAATAAATACACATTTTCCATAGCCTATATTTAGTCCAGTGTTGATTCTCCCTACATATGATTGTTGTTATTATTATTATTCGGTATTACAATCTTTTAAAATAATGGTGAATGTACCATTAAATGACAAGGTCGGTCTTAAGTTAAATATTAATAACCATGTACCAGTATCTATTTTTAATTCAACTGTAAAACTGTTCAATGGGAGAAAGTCAGCCGGTGACGTCACAGATCCCACCTTTTCCACGCGTGGCATGAGTTTGCTGCTCAGAAAGGTTCATCTTCTTTCAGTCCACCAGTGCGTGCGGTGTGTTGTGTTCGCCGAGCGCGCGCTTCTGCGCTCCTTTCTCTGCCCGCGTCCACACACTTTTAACAGGTGCGACGAAATCACAGCGTTCGTACTGGGAAGCCGAAACAAACACATTATTACTGAGGACCTTTGAGGACCACTTGCCAAAATGTCTCGAAACCCGGAGGACGTGAACAAACTCACCGAGAGCACGTATAAGGTACAACTCACTTTACCTGTTGAGGTGTGTTTGGCGTATGACATCAAAGTAGCGCGAGAGCCATTCGAAAGCTTAGTTTGTCTTATTTGTCATTGACTGGATTATAAAATGCAGACTTGTGAAAGTTGTTTAGCTGAGTTTAATAATGAAAAAGGGTCAACTTCGTTACATAATAGAACCATGAATGCGAATTACTGTGGCTCCGTTGGGTTTATGTGTTAGAAACCTGTTTGTGCTGCAGTGTTTCTGTTGTTGCATACCTGACAGTTCATTGTTTTGCCAAGGGTGTGTGCCTGGGGAATTAACAGAGGAACTGCCCAGAATTACATTGTCGGGCATTTCAATAGAGAGACACAGGGTCCTGGAATGACTTGGACCTTATAAGGCAATTGAATGAATATGAGTAAATGATTAAACAGCTACAATGGAGCTATATTTAGAAAACAGTAAAACAAAAGTGTAATAAATCTCTGTTGTATATTCCTTAAGCAATAACATGGTTGGGCAGTCTTGTATTGGCACTGTATTCTGTATCAGTAGTTGAAGTTGCTTAAAGGGCTAGTTCACGATCTACTCACCCTCATTTTAAACCTGTATGATCTTCTTTCTTCCGCAAAACACAAAAGAAGATATTTTGAAGAAAGTTGGTAACCGAACAGCAGCGGCACCCGTTCACTTCTATTGTATGGACACAAAACCAATGCAAGTGAATGGGTGCCAGTTACAACATTCTTTAAAATATATTTTTTTGTGTTCTGGGAAAGGAAGAAAGTCATACAAGTATTAAAAGTCAAGAGGGTGAGTAAATGATATTTTTGGGTGAACTATCACTTTAAGTTTCATTCAGCCATAACAAACTGCTTTCTGCTGAAACTTACCGTATGAGCTGTGTTTCCTGCTTTTCCAGAATGTGGTGGAGCAGTTCAATCCAGGGCTGCGAAATCTAGTCAACCTGGGGAAGAACTATGAGAAATCAGTGGCAGGTAACCACATTACATTTCATGCACCATCACAGCTGCCCTGTGCAAGTTTAATAAAAGCTACAGTGACATGCGATTGTGGATCAAATGGGGAAAATGTGAGAATACCTCCAGCATTGATTTTAGTACTTGTTAATCAATGTGAGCTATTTGTGTTCTACAGCAATGACCCTTGCTGGAAAGGCATATTTTGACGCAGTCTCAAAGATTGGGGAAAATGCTGCAGTATCACCGGTTTCCAGAGAGCTGGGTGAGTTTGACTTGCTACTATAGACGTGGTCTGCACAAAGAGTGACTTAACATTTCCTATTTGATGAGTCATTGTCGTGTCTTTGAATACCGAGTACCAGTTATTTCCTCTTTTTAATCAAAAGTCTGCGTAAACCACATTTACAGGATACAGACAGGTTTGGTTCTTGTCTCTTGTGACTCAGCAACAGTTGAATTTAAATTGTCTGAAAACTATGACAGCTTTACTAGAATTTTACTAGAATTTATCTGTTTGGTCATTTGGGATTGGGGAGAGAAAATGTACGAGACCCAGCACGAGAACATTTGTAGTAATAGCCAAAAATACATTGTGTGGGTCAAAATTATAGATTGTTTTCTTTTTTGCTAAATATCATTAGGATATTAAGTAAAGATTATGTTCCATGAAGATATTTTTTACATTTCCTACCATAAATATTATTATATGCAGCAAAATCGCAAAAAAATGGCCGGAAACACGTCTACAAACTTCACTCGCTGCTCTTTGGGAATAACCCACTCAAAGTTTGTTAGGCAACAGATGTGTGTGATTTGTAAAACATTTAGAAAACCCTTCTAGACAGCTCAGATGACAACCAGACAGTGTGAATTCTCGCACATGTTTAGCACAAACCAGCAGCAAACACACAAAACAAACAGATGTGCTGCGAGACTGTAAGCATTGCTCAAATCCTTCAAAAACCGTCCAAATGCACACCTTAAAAAAATCACACATTACGATCCAAATGGCTGTGATGCAGGAGTCATGACTCATAAGACAATGTCTCATATCAATGTTTGCAATCGGAGGTGATGTTGGCCTCTATTATGATAAGCTGTTTTGTATATAATGCATGGCTTGTGATTGCTTTTGACACTTTGTTGACATGTGAACATTGTCAACCTGAGTTAAAGGTCCAGAAAGCAAATATATGTTGGTGTAACACTATGTACATTTGAAAGTGACTAATAAGAATACTAGACTACAGGTCTGTCCAAACATTTGAAACTGTATGACAGGAATGTGAGAGGTGCTCCGCCTGGTCACCACCCCTTTCCAGCACTGACACATTCTTCTAAAATTAAGCCCCAGAACATCCAAATGCAAAATACTTTTTGTTCTTTTAGAGATACAAGCTATTTACAGAAGGTTTGAGTGGTCTCCTTGGTTGAATTTTCACCATAATTTTTCACCATAGTTAGCAACGTGCTGAATTTGAGACTTCTTGGTGAATGTTTGGTTTAGGTGCTTGATGATGTCAATGATGTCATGATATTTTACTTTAGTTGGCATGAACCCTGTCACAGATACTGGGCTATGATAGCTAGATAAAGAGCACCAAAAAAATGAAAATTCTGTCATCATTTACTTAACCTCGAGTTGTTTGTTACCCTTTGTTCTGCTAAACACAGAGAACGATATTTGAAGGAATGCTTGTAACCAAACAGTTCTTGGCCACCATTGACTATTATAGGAAAATTACTTTATACATTTCTTTGATCTGTAAAACACAAAAGAAGATATTTTGAAGAATGTAGGAAAGCAAACCGTTCTGAGCACTTTTGACTACCATTGTCATTTTTGGTTACAAGCATTCTTCCAAATATCTTTCTCCATGAACTATCCCTTTAAAGAGGTTCTGGGTTGCTCCTTTTTTCTGAAATTGATGTATGAAAAATTTAAATGTTTTTTAAAGTGTTCTTCCTATTTTTCTGTGATTTATAGCTGCACTATTTATTTTTCAATCAGTCATTGAATGGGATGCTTGGGATGCTTTCCAATAATTGCATCTAAATTGAACTTTGGAAAGCACTTTAACAACAGAATACAAACCCAAACAAATGCTGCTGTAAACAAAAATATCTCCGGTTAAATTGCCCATGAAATACAAAGTAAAATCACATCTGTCATTAAAATGTTTAGCCGTGGATGTTTCCTTTAGATGTATCTACTTGGAGGTGTCTAAAGTAGAACAAATGCTTTCCCAAGGCATTTCAGATTTGCTTTAAGAGCACAATTCACTGACAGTGTACTACTTTTATTTTTAAGCCATCCTAATAAATGCAGTTGCATTTGAATAGTCTAAATCATGCCACAGTTTCAGTTTCTGTGCTGTTAATTTGCCAAGTGTCTCTTGTAGGCATGGGCCGAATACCGGCTTTGAAGCCACAGTTTTCTGTAATACCGTTCCAAAGGTCTGAGTCTCATCAAAGACGGAAAGGCAAGGAATCCACCAGGTTCTGTGCTATTTTTTGTTTATGCTTAATTTATTGTTTGCTCATCTGCATTACATTTATTTATATTTCTATGCGTATGTTTGCATGTCAGTATAATGACTAGAAATGCATGTAAAAAATGACTAAGGGTGCCATGCTTTTCAAAATGTTTGGGAACCACTGATTTAACCTGATGTACTGTACATGTTTACTACTGTTACAAATATTGTATATTTCTTAAATACTGTGTCCAATGGAAAAAAGCTGTTTATTTTACCCATGCACATTTTGTAGTTGTAATTGCAATACCGTGAAACCATGTATTATAATATGTACCAATATTTTGGCTTAAGGTTATCACACCGGACTCAAAATCTCATACTGGCCCATGCCTAGTCACTTGTCATGCCCAATAACCTTCCTTGTTGAAGGAATGTATGGCATCAAAATTGCATAATTATATTGTTTGCATCTCTGCATAGCAAGAAGAACATCTGGTGTTTTAAATGTGCTTGTTCTTATGCATGATCAATATAAATAATCATCCCAGCTGTACCTATGGTAGTACAGTATAGATAATGTTATTCACTGTCATATATCCCTGTTGTTTTTTATAAGATTAGTTTTGATAAAATATTATGAAGGCAATTATCTTTTTTATATATAATCTGCACTAGATTTCATTTAGATTTCTCATTGATTTTAAATCTAGATTACATTAAAAGCTGTAGATTTGGGGGATTTAGGAGAACTAATGGTAATCCATTTGCAATGCCCTGTAACCTTTGTAAGGTTGTGCTGCTCATACGTCATCTCTGGGCTTCTGTTGGCACTCTCAGTACAAAGACAGCATTTACCAGCTCATCCTGCTGACCTCTTCATGCTAATAATGCTATTAAACTGTCTATATGCTTGTCAGCCACAATGCACATTTTACATTCACTCCCCTCTGTTTATAAAAGCAAACCATACTGAAAACAGAGCTAATGGTGATCTGTCATGCTGAAATGACATTGAACTGATCAGTGAATAGTCAGTCTGCATCAAACACAAAAACATGATTTTGTGGCTTAAGAGTATTCTATATGTATTGCCAAAACAAGTGTTTCAGAGAAAAAAATACATTCTCTTGTTGTACACTGATGGTAAAGTTGTTGGAGCGTATGTCATGACATATGGTACAACAAAACCAGTTTACATTTTTCAAAATGTTGATGTTTTGAATAAATAAGCTCTCCATTTATATACTGTTTGTTAGGATAGGACGATATTTGGCCGAGATACAACTATTTGAATAACTGGAATCTGAGGGTGCAAAAAATAAAAATATTGAGAAAATCGCCTTTAAAGTTGTCCAAATGAAGTCATTAGTATAGCATATTAATCACAAAATAAAGTTTTGATATATTTATGGTAGGACATTAACAAAATATATTTATGGAACATGATCTTTACTTAATATCCTAATTATTTTTTGGCATAAAAGAAAAATCGATTATTTTGAACCATACAATGTATTTTTGGCTATTTTTTATCTGACAGGTTTCTATGCCTTTGATATGAATTTCTCACATTACTAAGAAAACAAAGGCCAGGCTGCTAATATTCATAAAGTTTATTTGAAAACTAAAATCTAGAACAGGGAAAACTAAAAGAGAAAACTAATTTTTACTCTCAAAAAAACCTTACTTATTTACTCTCCAGAGACTCACAAGGATGGATGGGAATTGTTATCCTAAATCAAGAATAGAATATCTATGAAAAGTTGCAGTCAGAGACATGTTTGAAGGCAGCTTTGAATTATTTATTCAAGTTGAGACATCCCTAGAAATATTTACAACAGCACTGACGTGTCATGAATGTTTCATTTTCTCTCAGGTGTGGTTCTGATGGAGATTTCAGAAGTGCATAAGAAGGTCCAACTGGAATTGGAGGAATCTGTAAGTAGTTTACTTTTTTTATTCGAACTACTAGGCAGTTCAGAGTTTAGGTGACATCAGACTTAAAGTATGCCGTCATGTCGCAATACAAATATAGAAAAAAGTGCGAGAAGCCCTAATCCAATACAATGAGAAGAAAGGTATTAGCATTGAAGAAATAAGACATACTCTCTTAAACAACTATATTTGTACTCAAACATTTTGTAGTCGGATGCTTTTGAAAATGACTGAGGTTTGTAGTACAAATTTTATTGTTTAAAGAACTATACTATACTTTCTCAGCTTTCTTTTTATATATATCACATGCCATCATTTGTTGCCTTAGGGAAGGTGTGTGTGCTTTTCTTTGAACTAAGTTTATCTGTGGTATGTGACAATAAAAAGGGCTGACCCACCACTCTCTTGACTTTAAGAGAATTTCTCTGTTTAAACCCTACAGAACCCTTTTTTATCAGAAAATCTTTGGTATTCACATACAAAGAATGCGTTATGAATAGTTAACCCCAGAAGATAAGAAAACCCTTTTGTTTAAGTTCTTGAGTACATAGTAACGGCGTCTTATTTGTGGAATTTACCATAATATAATATGACATTTATTGATTTGGTTTCTTTGTGATAAGTAACTGTCATTGATGTTGTTGAATCAGTTCAAGAAGTTCCACCGGGAGCTCATCAGCGAACTGGAAAAGAAAACAGATATGGACATCAAGTACATGAATGTAAGTATTGTATGATTTAGACATAATCTTTTATAATATGTGACACAGTCTCTGAAAACCAGGCTAAAGTCTCAAAATCCAATGATGAGATAAAAAAAGGATTTCAACCATTAATTTCACTGATTTCAATCTTTGGCATGGTCTTACTCAGTCAGTATTAAAGATATCGTATATAAAGAAATTATATGTTTACAGAATGTTATTTATATTAAGTAGAATGATTTTATGTAGAAAATCACAGGTTTTTACAGGGTCACATATGTAATATTCAAAAATGACATGCACCTGGGATGGGATGTTTCATTAATGCTGTGATTTTTACAATCCCTCTAGGCCACTTACAAAAGATATCAGTCAGAGCACAAAATAAGACAAGACTCTTTGGACAAATCCGAAGCTGACCTGAAGAAATTGCGTAGAAAGAGTCAAGGGAAGCATTCGTCTAAATATGAAGTCAAAGAAAATGAGGTGAGGGCATCTTGTAGTTCTGTATCATGTTATCACGCACTGTAGTGTTTATACTTTTTTTCTGGACATTGGCTTTTCTGGAAGAGGTGAACATATTGACAAATTAAAAGAAATATTCGAAAGAAAATGCACTTTTTTTAAATTTTTAAATGTTTCTTACTCATTGAATTACGTAAATTGTTCACTTGAGTTTCTGTGATGTCAAATGATTAATCGCGATTAATCGCATTCAGAAGAGGTTTTCTATGTTTCTTTAATATATGCATGTATGTGTATGTGTTTGTAAATACAAAATTAATATGCACAGTACACAGACATATATTATTTAAACACAAACCTTTATTCTATATGCGATTAATCACGATTAATCGTTTGACATCTTTACTTGGTATGGAAATACATGTATAATTTACAGGCAAAGGCTCTTTAGTTTTTAATTGCAGTTTGTTTTATCATCACCATTGAGCTTCTTCCAAAGGGTCATTACTTCTTTGAACAATTAGCAGTGAAAAACTGTTTTCATAACATGTTTGCTTATGAATGCATTTCAGTCCTGTTTTAAAACAGATGCATAAAGGCAAATTGAAATTAACAAAGGAACCAACAATGGTGTGCTTTTAGTCCGTCCATCATTTTGGTTGCCATTTACGAATCATCAGCGAGAAATTACAAAGTCTCATGAAACAGTATACAGTAAACACAACAGCACACTCCAGACTATCACTCTGGGTGGGGCCGGTGAAGCTTGTATTAAAACTTGTTTCTCAACCCGAAAGTATCTGTTGACCGAAAGCGGTTTAAGTGTCGCCCGGTTTATTCATTTACCTTCATTATGACGTAATTTAAACGCTGCGGCTTTATTGCTTGTCATATAATGTCATTAGTGTCTGGGATCGCCTCCAAAAACGTGTCAGCCACTGACAAATCCTAAAGTAATAACAAGCTGCTCTCTGTAAAACCATGGTGAGATAAAACTTTAGTCATCCACTTGTAGACATATCATAAAGTACAATGGAAAAAATGATTCAGACAAACGACAGAAAACAACTCCAAGGAAACGAGCAACGTTCATGGTCACTATGACAACTTAGGAGCAGAGCTATTATAAGAAGGGCTATCCTGTACAGAAGAATATAGCTCTATGTGTTTCTTGTGTCATTTTACAGCTCTGCTGGATAAAAGCAGTGATTCTGCTGTCTGGAAAGCAAAACAATGTTACTCGCAAAACAATGACTACATACTCATCTGAATGCATCTGTGAATGTAATGAAAGCTAAAAGAAAGCTCTAGAAACAGACCATCATGTAATCAGTTATGTTAATATATTATCTTACATTTACATTTATGCATTTGTAAGATGCTTTTATCCAAAGCGACTTGCATTGCATTATACTACATTAGTATAACATAACTAGAATCGTAAAATAAATGTAGTTAACGTAAACAATTTCTAGATAACATATTAACATATTAAAATGCTGGTACATTTGTTTCTGAGTATGTGCGATCGAACTTATGACCTTGACGTTGCTAGCGCCATGCTCTAAACACTGAGCTACAGACCATTTTAATACAGTATGTTATCTAGAAATTATTTACGTTAATTATTACATTTGTTTTACGATTCTAGTTATGTTATATTTTCTGATTGATATGGTTTTTAGTGTTTGGAGGGCATCACATCCCGGCAGTCAGACATGCAGAGGTTTATTGCAGAGGGATGCAGGGAAGCCCTGTTGGAGGAGAAGAGGAGATTCTGTTTCCTAGTGGACAAACACTGTGCCTTCACCTATGAACTAGCGGCCTTTCACGACAAGGTGACCCACTGAAAATCAAGAATTTATGTTGAGCTTATATCTGTTTAATTCATAGTCTCTTTATATAATGTTAAACCAGGGGAAGTAAGATGGGTGATGGTTTTACATGACTGTGATCTGCCATCAAAATGCATGTACTGTATGTGGTTTGCTTGGTTTCCATTAAACTGTTTGATTTTTCCACAGGCCAAAGAGATGCTGACTGTCAAACTGCCAAGCTGGCAGGATAAGTGTACCGATGCCACCAAGGTGCCCGACACAGTGATTACCATGATTGAGAACCTTCAGACCCCAATACCTGAGATCTCGCCCTCGGCGGAACGCAGCAACAGGGTCAGTATGACAAAGAACACTCTACATTCACTGGCATTAGCAGGTTTTGTACTTAAAGCTGTGATCTGTTACTTTTTTGGTTGAACAAAATTATTAAGCAAGTATTCAAAACGGTCTCCTCTTACCACGATTCAGAATGGTAAGCATTTAATAGTGATTTATAACTTAAGGTGTCAGGTTGGGCAAAAGATTCAGTGTTAAACAAACTTTGGAGAAGATCTGTAGTCACTGACAACTAAGTCATTTTTTCGTCAAATAAAATTGTGTTTTTAGACTTGACTCATGTCCTACTCTACTATTTTTCACATTGTTGTTTATTATTCTTGTCGATGTATCACACGGATTTATTTTCACATCAGAAACATTCAGTGAATCCGCCACCAGCCCCGTCGCTCAAAGCCCACACGAGCCCACTGGCTAACATGTTTTATCCGGACGCTCCCAGAAGCCCCATCTCATCCGAGCAGTACTCAGGCAAGCCCAATGCTCTCACGCTTTTATCTTGTTCGATATGTTTCTGCGTAAATAACACTTGCTTTGATATCAACAGATCAGGACAGTCTAGATGGAAATGGCATGTCTAGATCTACGTCTGTGGCCAGCGGGATGGATATGGGAAAGAAGACCAGGGTACAAACTATTTTCCCCCACACAGCAGGGAATAATGAGACTCTGCTGAGCTTTGATGATGGAGACATCATTACGCTGCTGATTCAAGAGGAGCGGGACGGATGGCTGTATGGAGAACTAGAACATACTGGACAGTAAGTTCAGACCATTCCATGCCATATATAAACAAATACACTACTATTAAAAAGTTTGACTGAAATGTTTTTATGATTTTAAAACCTTTTTGATCTGAAGGCATGAATATTGGAAATTATTTACGTGAAGTTAGATTAGTTATGCTTTTTTATAATAAGAAAATTAACAAAGCAATTCGTCTACATCATTTATTCATTTGGTTTATATTAGTCTTAGCATTTACTGATGTATTTTTAAAATTAAAAGTTGTTAAAACTGTCAACACAATGAAAATGAACAATTGTATTGAAATTAACTAACATTAACAAAGGATAATAAATGGTGAAAAATTCTAATCGTTGTTCATTCATTAGCTAATGGATTTACAAATACAGACTTATTATAAAGCGATTCTATAAACATAATTTCTTTTTTATAATAGGGAATGTTTTACGCCCAGTAAGTCAATAATAAATGGGAACTCCTGAACTGTTTTAAAAGCATCTCGGGGTGAGACCTAAAGAAACTGGTTGATGAAAGGCTAAAGAACATTTTACCAAATCTAGACGTGACTACTGGTAAAAAATGTTAAAATACCACATATTTTATTTTTGAGGTCTAGTTACAAATAGTTACATTTGTGTTATTGCATTGATTTGATTAGTTTATTCATATTTTTGCCAGAATATGGAATAATAATAAGGAATGTGTAATGTAACCCTAAAGGTAGTGTTTTTAGGTATAGTCACTTTTATGAAATAGTGCTTTTCACAATGCACAGAAAAACTGTGATGTGTCTTAATTCCATGAGATCATCAAGGTTATTCTTTTGTTGTGTGAAGATGTTTTCATGGTAAATGTTTATAGAGTCAGCACGTACGTTTCTCTCTATGACGTATACATTTACTTCTGATATGCCTGGCATGTCAAACATGCCTCACCATATTTCTCCAAAATTAAGTTAGTTAAATTGTCAGAAACATAGAACCTGTATTTCCAGCTCCGAAAAGTAAATGTTGCTTACAATATAAACTTAATTATAGAAGTATAAATTAAAGAAGTTGTAGTGAAAAATGAAAGAGAAGACTGAAAGAAAGAATTCTTCTCTTTTGTGTATTAAATGATTTGCCACCTTTCTCTGCTTGACACCAACATGCAGACTACTAGAATTAATCTAATAGTTATTCATATAATAATAACTGGACCTTTTCTTACAGTATATACCAAACAGAGACGGGTATTTTTTCTGAAAATGTTGACAGCAAAATAAATACCAGGACATAATGACAAATATTTAAGTAATCCAGATTTTAAAAGCTCCTGTAACAATTTCAGACAGTCATGAGTTTTGCATGGTCTTGTTTTTGTTTATTTTGCCTATTTTAATGAGCCACTGTGTTTTCTACCATTTAAAAGGTCCAGGGTCCGCAGGTTTCCCCTCGCTAGTGATTATGTTGTCACCGGCACTATTTTGAGAAATAAAATGTCTTGATGCACTGACGCACACCGAGTTCAAAGTTGCTGTGTGACAGTTCCTAAGCAACCACATCCAAATGCATTTTTCATATTGTGTTCTGCTTTACATCTGTGCCACTGTAATGATTTTTGAGAACTCTGAAAAACAAAAATGACACATTTTGTCTATCAGACACATCAATAAAAAATCTTGATGGTCCACATTATAGTTTTGCATTTTGTGTTCAATTGCAGGCGGGGTTGGTTCCCTTCATCCTATTGTCGAACTTACAACGAGCCAGCGGTCGGGAACAGGTGATTGAGGGTTATCTTCAAATTTGGGGAGGAAAATATTGATACTATTCATTTGTTAAAAAATGGAAAGTGATCAAGTGAAAGACTGTCATGTGTGTAATTTGAGTTTAGCAGAGTGGAGAGCCTGATGCACACTCAAACTGACGGTCCAAAACGCCGGGAGGAGGTGGAGGAACCCGTGCTGCTGCCACCGACTGACTACAGTGACTCATCCTGGGAGAGACCCAACAAACCCTCCACTCCCTCTCCACAGAACACGGTAAACACAACTCAGCCACTAATGTGCAAGCTGAGAGCAAAGTTAGTTGAAAAATTTACCATTTACAGCAGTGAAGGGGAACTTTCTTTGGAACAGTAGCTTGCCAAGTTGCTGTAAAAGAAAAAGAAATTTCTCAAAATATCTTCATTTGTGTTTCCCAGAAGAAAGACTCATATACAGGTTTCAAATGACATGAGGGTGAATAAATGATTTTTGGGTGAACTGTCCCTTTGAGGCTGCATGCACAATACAGTATTACTGTAAAACCAGCAATGTGGCTTTTTTGTTGTTACGCAACTTTGTTAGAAGCAACAGCTGATCTACACTTACACCAGTGGAACCTCTAACTGGGCCTTTTCTTTTAGATCATTTTTGTTCTGTGGCTGGAATGAAATAGGCAAAGTCATTGATGTGTATTTCAGGAGGGACTCCCTGATCAGATCAGGTTCCTCGCTAGAAAACATGAAACCACTGCTTTTCACTGCTAGTAGAGATGCATTTAGGATGCAGTCAAGCAGAGTTGGGCATTTATGCTATAGACTGTTTCATCAGACGCATGCGTCTGGGCCTAAGTTAACTTGCTAGCTAATGTCATTTAATAAATTTGATTTATTTGGCTTGTTATCAGAAATAATCTACAGGGACTCGATTCTTTGCAGATGTGTACCAGAAGTTAAGTTTGGGCCACAAAAGCGTTCATGCACAGTAACGTTTGCTTACGTTGTTGTTTTGAAACCCTCTATAAGCTTTTATTATATATCGCTGCTGTCCTTCTGAAACCTTGTATCGCCATACTCATTATTACGTTTGTCACTGGGTTTGCAAACCTCTAACAATAAAAAGTATTAAAAAGCGCTTGTCAATTTTGACAACACAGAATTGAAACGGTACAGTGTTTTTCCATTTCCTGAAAAACCGCACATTTGGACATCCAAGGTTTCAGGACAACAGTGACAATAGATAGGCTGCTATTATTTTTTTATTAATGATTGTTTGGTTTTAGGATCTCAATAGCTGCATATACACCCGGAGTAATGTAACCTTTGTTAGTTGCCAGGGGGCTTAGGGAGGTGTAGTGAATACTCTGCATTACTATCATAGTAAGGAATAAAAAGACATTTTAAAAATGCTTTCTACCAGGTTGACAACATGAGGGAGACTTGGGGACAATATAACAGCTGTATGACCCCACATTTCAGAATAAAGCCACAAATCACTGCCTTAGGGCACTGACATTAAATAAAGCATTTTAATTAGGTAGCTAAGTGTGTTTGGATAGCATTTAACCTCAACTGAGATTATATAATAATAGGTACAATAGGTTTGTGGATACTGACTAAACTTGCAGTTCATGCTTTTGTTCACTGCTCAGTTGTTTGTATTGCAATGTTGATATCTCATATCAAAGTCATAGTGGACATAGATAACCCGATATTGGTAGCGGTTGATCGGTATATCAGATTTGTTCGCAATGTTGAGTAGAATGGTGATTTTTTTATTAGATTAGTTCAACATAAACATAGTCAAAATGAAAGATTATTAAAATCTGTCTTTGGCTCACTTTCTTGTCACTTGAGGTTTCTGATTAGATGTCAACACTTGTTGATAAGCAAGCAAGCGTTTCAAGATTATTAAGATTCCTGACGCAGATAATGAGGTCATAGAACACAGCAAATGTTCCAAGTGCTCAAGTTGGCTGGCGCAGTGACAGAATGGCATTGACATCCTAATCGAACCAGTCCAACAAGGAAACGTCAGTCCTTTATAGCTCCAGAGAGCGGAAACTCACTAAATTGTTTTTAATTCCCGACAGGTGCCAAATGGTCACGTCATGTCTTCTTTTCTGGGGTGAGTAATTTCAATGAAAATTTTACGAGTACCAGTAAAATGACCTAGAATTGATCTCTCTCCCTGCAACCACAATGTCTTTGTTTCTCCTCAGGGGCGGGAATCCATTTGAAACAGTGAGACTACGACCCACGGTCACAAATGACAGATCGGCCCCGATTATTTAATGACATGATTTGGATGCCCCCCACAAACCCATGTACATTTGTGACTGAGAGGTTTTGATCTATAATGATACAGTGCAGATGTGACAGAGGAACCAAATGAAAGGGTTCTGTTAAAGCATCATTTTTAATCCACGGAGTTTCTTAAAGACAAACACCAGCACATTTAAATTCATACGTCGTTATTTATAGGAATTTTGATTAAATTATTATTTTACATTGTAACTAAGAGAATGCACGGCGCTAAACAAGCTCTTGACCTCTACGCAATGTATACTCAGTTTCCGACCATATTGGTCCCCTGTCTACTAGGGTCACATTAGGGTAAACTGAAGTCACGTATGTATGGCCTTATATAGTCCCTTATTCAAAACACGAAACATAAAATCTTGTTTCATTTCAAATTCAAGTAGTTTTTACATTTTTATTTGACTTTTGATTGGTATACAGTATGGATTCATTTTAGCCTGTTTCCATTATACAATATAATAGTTTTTTTATTGAAATATTCCTCACTGCACATGTTCTACACTTTTAAAGGAGGAAATGTATAGACTGTGTTTTATTCCTAACCTTGTAAAAAAAGTAAATGTGTGGTAATGTTGGATTTAATCTGATAACCATGAGCATTTTACCTTACTTATAGAAGACAGATACTTGAATCTTTAAGTAAATGCTGTTTTTTAATATATAAAGTATTATAAGGTTGTGTACGTTATGCCGTTTCTAGAATGTTATGTCGGGGAAACAATTCTTTTAAACCTTTTACTTTTGTGTTGCAATATTGATTCATTGCCTCATTTCCATTTGCGCCACATTACTTTGAAATAAAGATATTTGTGTATGAGAAAATTATATTGAATATTGATTTTTTATGATATTTTTGTTATTTTATTGGAATACACCCATAACCAAGGCTTTGAAATGTAAAGCGGTTTTGGTGAATTTATTTGGATAAAACCGGTCAGGCAATTGCCCATTATGCAATTTCATAAGTTTGCAGAAGTATGAAGCTCACCATTGTTTCATATAGTGGTGTCTATTCCCCACAATACTGTTAATATCTGTAACAATTAAATGTGCTGTGATTTGGTTTACATGGGCCTTAACTGGGCAGTTTCCTGTTAGTGCTTGTAGTCAAGAGAGACTGAGATTCAGACCGCCCACAATTGTTTTGACATAATGTACCTGTAGCTATATTTAAATGACATGTTTCTCTTCAATAGAGTTTTACCCATAGGAAAACGTTTGTGAAAACAAATTATGTTTGTCAGTGTCGTGCCGTTATATACATTAAGATGCATATACTTTAAAGGAAGTGTTTACAGCAGCATTTATTATCTGTCCTTTCCTAGTATTACAGTCACTCGTCCTGTTGACTGTTGATATGACATCTGAGTGTATTTTAGACCTGTAGCTCAATGTGTAGAACATTGTGTTAGCAATCCCAAATGAGATATACTGCAGTATACTTTAGTGTTTAGTATAGTAGGCTGTATACTGAATTATTGCAAACTATAGTATAGTGAAGTATAGTTCATTATTCTGGGATAACTAAACTGATTAAATTGTGTTAAATAAACTGTGATAAATACACTTTAATGTTTACTGTTGTACGATTCACCACAGTATGGTTTCAATACTGTAGTAATCTTTAGTAATAGTGCTGTATACTGTAGTATGCAGTATTTGTTTATGTGGGTTCAATGCCAAGAGAAACCATATCTGTTAAAAATAACGTAAACCTTGAACTGTTAGCCACTTGGAATAAAGCATCTGACAAATGCATCAACCCACCCAAAATTCCTAGATACTTTACTATAGTAAATATTAAAGTACAGTGTTTACAGTTTATTACTATTGTCTACAGAATACTTAGGTATTCATTAACAAAGTGTATTAATTACAAAAATATATTACAGTACTACAGTATACTATTAAGTTTTTTATAGTAAATAATAAAGTATTTTCTTTTATTTTTTATAAATAGTTTTATTCAGGAAAGAACAGAGTGACATATTGCATCCAGAAAAAGTTAACAATGCTCTTCTTAAATTGTACAATTTTCTCCCTTACCTCACAGCCCACCCCCAGAAAAAAACAATAAACAATTATTATATTTTGATAAATTATAACAAGTAATCGTATAATAAATAAAAACTATTTACAAAAACACGTATTTTTTTCATATGTTGTACATGTAATTTATGTCGAAAGCAATAAAACAGATACACAGTCAATATTATAACAACTGGTTATTGTAGGCACTGTTACACAATATAACTGTTCCGAGCCTTTCAGTTATTGAGTCATTGGCGCCCCCTACCGAAGCAATAAGCAATTGCCGACAACACGACTCTTAGCACTTCCTGTTTGGGATTTTAGAAGTCAACAGCAGACGCAATCACAGACAGGCTTAACACAACTAAACGACTGCAAAATGACAACATAAACACAGTACTTTACACCCTGACGCAGATAAGGTAAGTTAACGCTAACATCTCTAATGCTTCAACTGTAATGATATTTACGTCCATGTCGTTTACCTGTCACTGCGGAAGCAGTGCAGTCATTCATCTTAACATGTAGCCGCTTGTATCTCTGTTTATTTGCATCCAGTGTTGTTTTTGCTTTACGCTCTACACACGTATGTATGCGTTATGTGATGTCAGTGCTGGTTTACGTGCTATTTGGCGTTACCTGCATCTACAAATAAATATAAATACAACAAACAATATAAATATTTACCGAATATGTGCGAGTGTTTCTGATTAAATGTATTGCTCTGTGGACTCCCCTAACATACAAGTGCCAAAAAATAACACGATGCTCTTGTTTGACATTATTCCGGTCACCGTGGTTTAAAGTACTATTTTAAAGCACTTTACAGTATCAAGTAAATAATGTAAAACATAAATACAGCGTTCATTCAGCAGCATGGTATTTACATCTGATACCGTCGTTTAACCACAGGGTTGTTTTGTAAAGGCTGCATGTTATGTACAGTTATGGTCTGTTATGTATTTTATCAGGTACAGTTGGCCTAATGATGCTGAATTTCATTCATATAGTTTATAGTTAAGGTGTAGTAACTATGTTTTTAGTAAATTTCTTACCAATCTATTTATCACCAATGTTGAGAACTTAACTGTCTCATAATAAAAAAAATAAAAATAAAAATTCTACCTCTATTTTTCCTTTCCTAATGTTCTCTATATACTTGCTTATACTATCTTGACGTTGTATTTGAAACCTTGTATTACTAGCACTTCTCGTGAATATTGCTTGCTTAGACGAATCGCTTGCTGTTTTCCTCAATTGTAAGTCGCTTTGGATAAACGCGTCTGCCAAATGAATAAATGTAAATATAAATGCTACAAATGCCAAGGTTAAACTATTGTTTTGTGGTAAGATATATAGTACATTTGTGGTTACTATCGTTTACTACAAATATCAAAACCTATTTGGTTACTCTACACTTAAAACATCAAAGAAAAATTCTGTCATCATTCACTCACCCTCAAGTTGTTTCAAATCTGTATACATTTATTTTTTGTTCAGATGAACACAGAAAAAAATATTTAAATTTGACTACCATAGTAGGAAAATTGTTTTATACATGTCTTGTTTTGTTGAACACCAAAGAAGATATTCTGAAGAATCTAGGAAAGCAAATCGTTCTGGGGCACTTTTGACTACCATTGTCATTTTTCCTACTATGTATTTTTCCTACAACTTGAGGGTAAATAAATCATTTTTTAGGGGTACTGTTCCTTTAAGTCTGATCTAAGTTCATTAATGCAGTAGGCCTATTTTCTGCTTGACTGAGGTAGATTCTTTATAGGTTCAAAAAAAAATTCAGATGTTTGTTATTTACCATCTGATAGATGGTATTGCTGGGGCACCGGTCTTGAATTGTATTTATAGAAAAGCTTAGGAGGCAATAAAATAACTTTAAGGTTTAATCTTCAAGGTTCATTTAGTGTTTTAGTGCAGCTTCAATATCTGTAATAAATACCTGGCTTATAAGTCAGCTACTGATGTATGTATGATATACAGTATCACACAATACAAAAAAGTCTAATATCTATTGTAGAACTATGGCTTTTTTTAACAATAAGATGTTTGTCAATCCTAGTATTGGTTGCGCTGCCAACACGTGACATCACAGCTTCTGACTTAAAATGTGGATATGCATGTTAGTATTTTATGTAAGTAATTTAAAAAAACTAAAGCTGTTTGTGTTGATTTTACTTCAACAAAACACTTTATAATTTAATTAATGTTTTAATGTTTTTTTGTGCTTTTACTTGGTTTTAGTATTACTTGTAGGGTCAGGCTGTGAGGTGATGATTGTACACCCGTATAAAAGACCCAGTCGTTTGAGTCATATACAGGGTTTGAATGACATAATAAATGATAAATAAATAAATAAATGAAGTTTTGACTAAACTATTCTTTTAAAAAGGATCTCTTAGGGTTTCGTTTTCTACATTTGTTTTCTTAAAGGTCCTGTCTGTAAAATTTAGCAGCATCTAGTGGTGAGGTTTTGAATTGCAACCAACGGCTCACTCCACTGCTTACCCCTCCCTTTCCAAGCACTATGGTGGCTGACTCAGGACAAAGATGTCGTCACATTTTCTTTTTTTTTTCGAAAGAGCTAACATATTTACCATACACGCTCTGTCGAGCAGTTTGTCTGTTTAGGGCTACTGTAGAAACAACATGGCGAATTCTATGTATAGGGAGCCGCGGTGTATGTAGATAAAAATAGCTCGTTCTAAGGTAATAAAAACATAACGCTTTATTATGTAAGATCTTTATACACCTCTGAACACATAGTTATGTATATTATATTGTGTTTCTGTCAATAGATCCTCCTTAATATTATACACAGCATCTTTAATATTACTATTATGTTCTGTTCTGTTTTATATTAATTTACACAGAAGGTTCAATTAAACCTTGAATGTTGTCAATTCTAAAACTAAAAGTTGTATACAAATTTGTTTTATTGGAAATGATTCAAAAATCTGTTAATCTGTTTAAATTTCAGTGTATTGTGATGCTGTCGTGTCCTTCACCCAGTATCATATATCATTGTATCAAGAGCTGAGTTGTTAGTTGAGCCCTAGTCAGCTGTGTACACAACTGCTGTCAAAGCATAGTGTAAAACAGTGTAGGCACAAAATTACTCTTAGCCACATTTCATTTAAACAATACAGTTCATATATCTGGGTTTTTTTTGGTCTCCATCTCTCTTGTCTCCTGCAGCAGGGTGCATCATGCCTAGCTCCCTCCTGTGGGCTGTTGATGTTTACGGGAGGGTTTACAGCCTTTCAACAGCGGGCCAACAGTGGGAACACTGTCGCGATGCCCACTTGGAGTTCAAACGTGTCTCCGCCGTGCAGCAGTGTTGCTGGGGAATCGCCTGTGACCACAACATCTATCTAAACATCCATGCCAGCGATGTGCCCATTCGCTACCAAGAGGAGACATATGAGAACCAGGTGGGATAACTATCAATATTATCGGTGTGTATGTTTAATAGGTGAATCTCATTCATATTTCCGCCTCTCAAACAGAGGTGGAACCCCGTCGATGGCTTCTCGGACCGACTGTTGCCCAGCGATCGCTGGCAGTTGAGTGATGTCACAGGATTGAATCACCAGCCGCTGAGTGGGTTTCAGTTGCCCTCTGAGAACTGGGAGTGGGAGGCAGACTGGTATGTGGATGAAAACTTTGGTGGAGAGCCCACAGAAAAAGGGGTGAGTATTGATCTTTGTAACCATAGCGTTCGCATACGCTTCTTTAAGTCATGGCTTATCTTTGTGGTTTTCAGGGATGGTCATATGCAATCGATTTTCCAGCTACGTACACGAAAGACAAAAAGTGGAATTCTTGCGTGCGGCGCTGTAGATGGATACGATACAGACGGTACAAGTCACAGGACGCCTGGGTAAAGGTGGGTACTTGCACAAAAGTGTCTGAGAAAACGGTGTTGTCTGTGTTTTGCACATGTTGGTGAATGTTTGTTTGTGCGAGCAGATCCCCTCGGAGCAGACTGGAGCTCTCTCCGACCCATTCAATGACATCAGCTGTGGTGGCTGGGAGATCACTGAGGAACCCAGAGGGTGTTTGGCACTGTGGGCCGTGTCTCTGCAGGGAAAGGTCAGAACTCAGTTCATTCCAGCCTAACATACTGTGCTCAACATCTTGTATATAATTTATTTCTATATTGTTACATTTACGTTGCACATTTTTGCCAATTTTATGTAAATGTCAACCCTACCATGACACGTTTTTACTAAAGGTTTTCACCATGCTGCTATGTCAGATGTCAGTATTTGGTGGTTTAAATACTCATGTGAGGTCTGTCCTAATGTTTTTAAAACCTTTTTTAAATTTTTTATTTTCCATAGTCATGTAAGTGCTGCTTTCAGAATGGTCACATCCATAACGGTCCATGTTCCTCATGAGTTGGCACATGAAATATTAAGTATAATATAATATCTAGTTTGTATTTGGACCTAAAGATGTTGGTGCTGTTTGGAGCAGGTATGGTTCAGAAGTGGCATCCACCACCATAATCCTGAAGGTTCTGTTTGGGATGAGGTGCCTGTGCCAGGGGAGGTGGTACAGATAAGCTGTGGGCCGGGAGATCTGGTGTGGGCCGTCCTGTGGGAGGGTCAACTGCTGGTCAGAGAGGGCATTGGCAGAGACTGTCTTAAGGGTGAGTTTACAGTAGTGGTATAGTACATATGATTTCCTGCGCCGGGTCATAGCCAGACCTCGCGCTCATATGCACCGGGGGTTTCGGTACCAACCCTTAAAAAAATGTCCCATTTCTTTACATCATAAATAATATTTTTGGTGGTTCAGTGCGTGCCCGTCTGCTACGCATCTGCCATAAAACCAAAATGGCATGATCCCAATTGCATAACACCTCTGTGAAGATTCAACTGTGAGATTCGTAGTCGAATCAGGTTCCTGCTATCGAAGCATCGAAACTTCAAGTATTCGGGTCACCCCTATGGAGAGGTTGATTTTTCCTTATCTTATAATATCTGTTTTTTCACACAGGCACATCCTGGGTCACAGTGGAATCACCGAACCCTGAAGTGGGTGCGGTGCATGTAGCTGTTGGTGTAAATGTAGTGTGGGCTGTTACTAAAGATCATAAAGTAAGTCTTATATTAAAATAGCAGTAGCTTCTGGCAAACCATTTGTATAGTGCTTCTATGCTTGCTTTTGCTCATCTTTTAATATTTAATAGGTCTGGTTTAGACGGGGTGTGAATTCCCATAATCCTTGTGGCTCGGGTTGGATAGGTATGGTTGGAGAGATGGTGATGATCAATGTAGGCCTCAATGACCAGGTGACTCTTCTTTTGAATTTTGTCTTCATCTGTTTTATGACAAACATATTTACATTCATAACATATTCTTGATCATCAAGAAAAGAATATTGATTAAAAGTAAATATGTACTTGTTTTCTTTGCAGTATTTGAGGTCTGAAGAACAGCATCTTTTCTGTTATTTTGACCTGTTTGTCCAGTTTTGGTTTTCTACAAGTGAATGCAAAAAGAATCAATATTTAAAATTATGGGAGAAATATTATTAGTAGTTCACAGAATGAAACAAAAATAACAATTTTACCTTAACACATACCTATAAATAGTAAATTCAAATGATGCTTTGAAATAGTGTCTTATTTCTTCCATCTCTGAAGGAAACACCACATTTTTATTTATTTCCATTTAAAGGCATGTAAAAGAATCTCATATGTTCATTTGAAGGTGTGTGGTTGTGTTTTGTGCTCAGGTGTGGGCGATTGGTTTTGAAGACCGGGCAGTGTATTTTCGTCAGGGTGTGACAGCGATTGAGCTGAGTGGGAAGACGTGGAGGGTTGTGTCTGTTTCTAGAGACAGCGATCGTTCCCATTCCAGCGCCAGCACAAACAGTCTTCAGAGGTTAGCTGTTGCCTTCAGTCTAAACTACAACAGCAGCTGGGACCCATCTTGCCTTACATAATTCACCACTAGATGGCATCATTCACAGGTTCTCCCTCACCTTTTCTTTTTTCAGCGCTGGCTGTTTCTTTGGCGGTGAGGTGCGTCCGCAGTCTCAAGCTTCTGTGGTGAGCGACGTCGACCCTGAGACCGAAAGAGCAGTGAGCAATGTTCTTCCCTCCTCTGAGACTGAAGACTCCCCTAAACCACGTATCCCCAAAGTCACCAGTGACAGCTTCATCTCAGAGCTGGTGTCTGACCGCGAGGGTCAAATCAGTCGGCGTGACGCGTCCGTGCCGGCAGCAGGTCCGTCTATCCCTGAAGAGGAGTCTGCGGAAAAGGAAGAGGAGGACAGAGGTTCTCCAGCACAGGTTCTCTCTCCAAGCCAGTCCGGTGGGCTGGACCCTCAGTGGAGCAATGTGGACCTGGAAGAGGCTCAGACTCACCTGACTTCAGGACCTGCGGGTGACACAGCCGATACCAGCAGTCTATCTTCTGTAGCTACCTATAATTTGGCCCTAGAGGAACCTTACGGGACTGATGAGCATCCAAAATGGGCCTGGGTCAGTGGAGGAGGATGTTCTGTCGACAGTCACATGCAGCTCAGCTGGTTTAACTCATCTGCATCCACAGGTTATCCACACATTGATTTATGATATTAGATTACTATAATATAATTGATTGTTTTTTCAAGTATAAATGGTAAGTAAACCAATAAAGCTCTTAAAGGGCTAGGTCACCCAAAAATGAAAATTCTGTCATCATTTACTCACCATCTTGTCATTTTAAACCTGTATGACTTTCTTCTGCAGAACACAAAGGAAGATATTTAAAAGAATGTTCAAAATATCTTGGTGACCAAACAACGGTGATACCCATTCTCTTCTATTGTATAGACACAAAACCAATTCAAGTCGATGGGTGCCACCGTTGTTTGGTTACCAACATTTTTCAAAATATTTTCTTTTGTGTTTGCTGAAGAATAAAGTCATACAGGTTTGAAATAACAAGAAGGTGAATATATGATGACAGAATTGTCATTTTTGGGTGAACTATCCTTTTAATAACAAATATTTTACGCATTTGTAAATATTTTATTGAAAACATTATTATAATATTATGTCATTTTGTCCCAGTGTGATATTTGTTTACAGAGGTAGAACAGAAATCATCTATTTTATTCTTTCGATGAAACAAAATAACATTTTAAATATTAAATAAAATAAATAAAACTATAAATAAAATAGTGATTTGAATACAATGTAATGATTTACATTTACATTTACGCATTTGGCAGACGCATTTATCCAAAGCGACTTACATTACATTGTACTATACATTTGTACATTTTTGTATAGTAAGCAAGTGGGGGTTAGGTGCCTTGCTCAAGGGCACCTCAGCCGTTACCCGCCGGCCCTGAGAATCGAACCAGCAACCTTCTGGTCATGAGTCCAACTCTCTAACCACTGGGCCACGACTGCCCACATTTTTAAAGATTTGTAAAGTTAGTCCATAATGTGATGGAGACTGCTCTTTTATTGCCTTAAAGTTCACCAAAAAAAACCACTCATGTCATTACAAACCCATATGACATTCTTTCTTATGCAGAACACAAATGAAGATATTTGAAAAACATTGGTAGAATGTCTGTACAACGTTTGAGGAACGTCGGTAACCAAACAATATTAGCTCTCATTGACTTCCATTGTATGGACACGAAGACATTTCTCAAAATATTTTCTTTCGTGTTTCACTTGAGAGAATCATATACAGGTTTTGAATGACATGAGGGTGAATAATAATGGTAGATAAAAAATTTTTTTGATGAATTATCCTTTTATTTCTGTTTATTGATCCTCATTGTTTCTCATAACTGTCTCCGCAGCACTGAACTGCTCTATGCAGGCCATGTCTCTTTCTCTCACACCTGCACAAACAGCAGCCTGGCGCAAACAGATTTTCGAGCAGCTCAGCGAGCGCTCCAAGAGAGAAATGGAGAATTTCATGCATTATGAGCAGGCCATTGAGCAGGTAGTGATTAAAAACAGAGAAGTTTTCCTCATCTGATCTTTCCCCCAATGCTAACCAATTTCTTTTTGTCATTTATTTTTATATGATTGTATTCAGACTGTCATTGATATTGCGACCGTAAGTCTTTAAAAGTTAGACTGATAGTCCGTTGTAATATTATGTGCAGTATTGTTTAACCCGGTAGAAATCTCAGATTCCCCTAGAACTTCTCCGTCTTTCAAACCCTAAAAAAATGTATAAATCGATAACTTGTCCGATTCTTCTCTGTCTCACAGTCCGTGTGGGTGAAGAAGGGCAGCATGCAGTGGTGGCGAGACTGGAAACCTCATAAGTGGGTGGATGTTCAGTTTGCGCTGGAGCAGTTCTCAGGAGCAGAGGGCAACAAAGATGGGATTCTGTTTATCTACTACACCTTCAACGATGAGAAGAAGGTAAACTACTGCTATAGACGTTTCAAAGCAACATAAACAAGCGTTACTGAGCATTTGCGCTTTTGTGGCCCAAACTAAACTTCTGGTACACATCCGCAAAGAATAGAGTCCCTGCAGATTATTTCTGATAACAAGTAAAAGAAATAACAAGTAAATGACATTAGCTAGCAAGTTTAAAGGCTAGCCAGTCTTACAACCCATTCAACAAATTGTTATTCAATAAAATTAATATGCAATAAAATATTAATACAAATTAATATGAATATAAATTAAATAAAATATGAATAGTTTTGTTATTAGCCACTAGCCAGACCGATCAACAAACACCGAAAGTTAACTTCGGGCCAGGCGCATGCGTCCGATGAAACCGTCTATATACTTCATGCAATCTACTGTATATACTGTACTTCCTATAAAATCCATTGCTTTAATTCATTGCTTCTCCTCTGCCCAGTATCTGCACACATTCATTAATGAAGTGACAATTCTGGTGCCAGTACTGAATGACTCAAAGCACACGTTTGCCATCTACACAGCCGAGAGAACCAAACAGAGGTGGCCTATACGCCTGGCTGCGGCAACAGAGCTGGAGATGCACGACTGGGTAAGCAAATAAAATTTGGGATGTTTATCTCCATCACTCTGCAATTTGTATTGAACCAATTTTTAATCCTATCAGCTGGCTCTGCTCAGTGTGTCCTGCTGTGACTCTAGAGGAATACAAGGCCCTCCCTCAAAACAGGCCATCTGGTCGGTCACCTGTAAAGGTGACATCTTTGTGAGCGAGCCTACGAAAGATCTAGAGGCATCTCTGTATCCTACACCCTGTGATCAGATGTAAGGATTGCTTTTGAGCAGTATGTTTTTAACTACAAATATAATTTTTCTTTGAAATTCTGTGAAAATATCACTGTTTTGTTGTGAACAGGTTCTGGCGTCAAGTCGGAGGGCATTTGCGTATTATCGAGTCTAACAGTCTTGGTGTGGTATGGGGTATCGGTCATGACCATACTGCCTGGGTTCATACTGGAGGCTATGGAGGAGGATTCTTTCAAGGTAAATCCATCACTGAAGTTTCATGATGTATAAAATATACTATAAGTTAATATAAGTTCATCCCACGCATATAGGGTTGGCAAGCAGCACAGATAACATCTACACACAGACAGATGTAAAGAGTGTTTATATATATGAGAACCAGCGCTGGAACCCTGTCACTGGTTACACTAACAGGTATACACCGAGCTTTATTATACAATGAACAGCTTTGTGTTTCAGATGTGCTCAGTATACTGTGCATCACTCTTTGTCCACTAGGGGTCTCCCTACTGATCGCTACATGTGGAGCGATGCCTCGGGTCTGAAGGAGTGCACCAAAACCAACACTAAACCACCCTCCCCAAACTGGACATGGGTTTGTGATGTTACCTGTATTCAATCTGTAGATAAATGTGATATGTTGTGTGCCGAATTGTTGTATGAATTCCAATGTAAAGAGTACAAAGCATTTTTGGATATGTTTGATTACATTATACTATGCAGGTGTCAGACTGGACTATTGACTACGCTGTGCCAGGAGGAACAGACAGAGAGGGCTGGCAGTATGCAGCTGACTTTCCTGCGTAAGTCATATTAGATTTCTGCCTCTCTCAGGGGTATTTTGGGGGGTTTTTTACAAGTGGTTTGCATCGTTTCAGTGCTTGAATTATTTTCAAAATTTGCAACTGCTTTTACATAACATTTAGTGTGCAGTAAAAACTACAAATGAGTCTAAAAGAATGACAATTTCATGTAAATACTGTCATTAAAAACCTGGCACTTAAAGGCACAATATGGAAAATTTCCAAAACCTACTAGCACAGTGTTACATATTTTGTTCACCTGTGTATTTAAATTTCCCAAAATGTTTCCAACTATGTCTGTATCAAGAAAATTTGCGATACGGCCCTTTTCTTTGCGTAAGGAGGGACGCCTGTCAATGGCGTCATGTCCACATTATCCTCGGCTTCCAGATTTGCGCAAATGTCAGCAGCATATGACATTAAAGTATCACAAGAGGGATTTGAAAGCAATACTGTTACTACTTTGAAGATGACATATTTTAAGAAATTGTGGATTTTTATTTGAAGATTTTTTTCATATTGTTCACAGTTCTAAAATATTTGTGCTAAATAAGTTTACTGCTTTTTAAAACCTCATTTAGTAATAAGAATGGAGCAGTAATGGAAATTAGCTGGTCACACGCTGAAAACCCTGAAACTTTCATCACAGCACTATTTTAGCACATTTAGCATCAGGTTAAGTTGAACTGTGGGTTGTCCGCATGAAATGCAGGTTTTTGTGCTGAAATACTGCCTGCTAAAAATGACCGTTTAGTCGATTCACTCCTGAGTTCTGAGTGATGAAGCCATTTAACCACAGTCTACAGCAACGTTACTTTTATTCGCATGGTTGAGAGAGATCTAATCCCCTCTATTGTTTTCTCTCATTTTATTTACTTTTCCAGGTCATACCATGGAAATAAAACTTTAAAGGACTTTGTCCGGCGCAGGCGTTGGGCCAGGTATGTTTCACTGTGTATATTCTGCTCTGTTTATCCACGCACTTCTAATCATACCTCGCTCCTTCATCATAGAAAGTGTAAACTCACAACAACCGGCCCCTGGCAGGAGGTTCCACCTATACCTTTGAGTGACGTAACAATCCTGCCATGCGGGCCAAAGAACACAGTAGAACAGGTGTCACTCTGGGCCATCAGCAACAAAGGAGACGTCTTGTGTCGCCTGGGTGTCACCTCACTGACCCCTGCAGTAAGAGCCAAGTTCCTTATTTTCTAGATAAAAGATAATTGGTTTACAAACTGTTTTTAGATGTTCATAAGGTCATTTGGTGAACACCATTTTGTAACTCTCACTAAAGCGACGGTTTTTTGCTCACAGGGGTCATCATGGTTACACGTAGGAACTGACCAGCCTTTCAAGTCCATCTCCATAGGTGCTGTCCATCAGGTTTGGGCCATCGCTAAGGACGGCTCTGCATTCTATAGGGGCTCTGTATCGGCCCAGAACCTGGCAGGTGAGAGTATAGCATCTCATCACGAAGCCCTGACTCTTACATTTCTCTTACGACAGTTTCCTAGTTGTAAAGTAGCATAAATTTATACACCCTCCATCAAATGCACCATCATTTGCACGCTCTTGTTATCATGTTACATCTTTTCCGCAGCATACATCATCAGCATGACAGGCAGTTTTATATGTTCTTACAGGAGATTGCTGGTACCACATCCCCTCTCCAGCCGGACAGAAACTCAAACAGGTGTCAGTGGGCAGGACGTCGGTTTACACGGTGGATGAAAATGGTACGGCATTACTTCTTATTGGAAGACGAGAATAGAAAGATGGTTTCCATTGAAGCTATTAAATATAAATGTGCAAGCAGCATTAATGTGTAGTACAATAACTGGTTTTTTTTGCTATGTACAGGTAACCTGTGGTACAGACAGGGTGTGACCCCCAGTTACCCTCAGGGCTCATCTTGGGAGCACATCTCGAATAACGTGCGAAAAGTATCACTGGGACCTCTGGACCAGGTCTGGAACATTTCCTCTTACGTAGTTATAAGGGTGGGGGAATGGATTACTGCTGCGTTGTGATTCATCCTTAAAGTTACCAAGAAATCCAAAATGACTATTCTTATTTTTATTCTTATGTTTATTATAAATAATTGATCTGTGCAAGTCATTTTTCTTTAATTAATGTGCCCTCATAATTTTACATGAAATCTGAAAATGCCCTTCCGCCCTCTAGTGGCGATCCTTGTGATGATGTCAGTTTGACAGGCTTGGGCAGAACATCCGTTAACTCCACCCCTCCACCTGTCAAGCGGAGAAGCGAGTCATGCCACGTTTTAAAAATCGTAACAAATTGTTTTCTGTGAGGGTGGTTGCGATCCTCCACAATTCTGGATGCTGTTGTCCTAGACGTGAGTGACGTGGTGCTGCGCTTCTCGTCCGGTGTGCGTCCCACTTCAGTTCAAAGTGAAACGCTTTTATACATCCAATTAATCTGCTGTGTAAAACACAAGCCACACCCACTATCTTTATCAAAACTGAAGTAAAGACGCCAAAGATCGCCACTTCCGGTTCACAGGGGTTTTAAACAATTCTGAATTGGTCCACAACAACTAATTTGCAGAATTAAAAATTGAAGTACTAATAATGCTGTTATACAACAAACAAGCACAGAACTAAACAGATACAGGTAAGCTATACTGCATATTGCAAAATTGAAAAATTGCACTTCGGCAACAAACATGTGAGGGAGATTGCAGATAAGTTTAAAAGCCAGCGCTATATAAAGCTCAATATTTGTAAAATATGGATATGACATGAATAAATTTGCACAGCATCACAACTTCCTCAAAACTTGAATTGAGTTGCGGTGTGTCCACAGCCTGAGTTTGTTTTAACTTCACTAGGTTTTCCCCTGTGTAAATGTAACATATGGGTTTTTTTCCTTAAGGTGTGGATCATTGCAGATAAAGTGCAGGGAAGTCACAGTCTGAGCTGTGGAACTGTGTGTCGCCGGCTGGGAGTGCTGCCTACAGAACCCAAAGGCCACTCGTGGGACTACGGCATTGGGGTGAGCACTGCTGACATACATCAAACTGCTATATTCGCCTGTACAGACAATTGAGTAACAGGTGCTAAGTGTGAAATCCTGTGTTGTCTTTTCAGGGTGGATGGGATCACATAACGGTGAGAGGCAACGCCGTGGAAACCCCTCGCATCCAGATGCCACCCTTAACTGACATCAGCAGCCACCAAACATCAGGCCGCGGTCCACTGCAAACCCGCAACCAACCGGAGATGAATGGAAACCCAGTGGGATGTTAGTGAACCACCCCCAGACCCACTCGCTAACCATCTCTCATGTAGCCATATTCACTTCTCTTCTGTAGCACAGTTGTGAGCTCCCGTGTGTGCAGATGACTCGGTGGTTTTATTTGTCCCTCTTCTTCCATATCCTGTTGGCCTGTGTCTTCCTGTCAGCTTTACAAACATTTGTTTCGAGCGCTTTCGTGGATAATGTGGTCACAGTACTGCTCTCTATTTTATTCCGAACAGTCGTCAATGTTTTTACGCTTTTGGATAGGATCTTAATTTAATGGTTATTTATTTGTTTGTGGTTATATTATGATTTCCTATTTTCGTTTTTATTGGAGTTTAGGGGCATTAAATACAAAAGACACACAAGGCACAATGTGAGCAACAGAAAATGTTTAACAAGCATTACAAACAAAGATATCGATTCAAAAAATACTTCTGAAATATGTATGCAGTTTGGCTGCAATGTCATTAAGCGCGAGTTATGGGGTAGAAAACAATATATTATGGCACAGGACATACAAAAAAATTGCCACAAATTAAGAATGAATTCCTACGATTTATTAATACTTAAGCGGGTTTTGTTCATTTATTCCCTCGTTTAATATCAATCTGACTAATTCGATCTCGCATTTAAGGAAAATCATGGTCACAGCATAATAATAAAAGACGTTGCTGCTGTTGTGAACAGAAAAACTTTGATGATGTTTATTGACATGTGAACAGCAAGATTTGTAAAATTATGAATAAATGGATTTATCTAAAACAAGACAACAAATTATAAAACATAAGCACAATTTAACTAAAACGAGAAGACAAATTAGTAAACATGTCAATAAATATTATAACACACATTAATAAATTATGGGAACCTATTCATGACCACAATATACTTTTTCACATGACACGTGTGGGGCTCCATATAGTGACATATATTATGACATAATTTAGTGACCAAGACCTCAAAATAACACTCAGTAATAACACTTTTGTTATCTGCTTGTATCAGGTTAATAGATTTTCACATTTTTACTGAAATGGCACTGTGGTACTATGAAAAAAAAGGAAATGTTTAGTTTTGGCATTAGCAAAAAAAGTGCAATATTTAATTTTGAACTTGACAATGTTATGAAACATTTGTTTCCTCAGGATGATTTCTTTCCATTCACACATAACAGGGGTATAATTTTGTTGAAAGGCAGCGGCACAAATTTCAGAGATTATTACAGTATTTATACTAAAACTTAGATTGTTTTTATCATTCCTATTCTACTAGGTTATGTTGTAAATGTGGCTGTATAAATGTGAACTGTTATACCATTGGATGTTGGTATTTAAGGGTCTAATGTGAAACGGTTGTGGGCATTATTTAAGGTCACTGCTGTACATATGAAGAAATGCTTTATATTAAATATTAAATATATGCAGATGAGAGATAGAGAGAGAGCATCTAAGAAACATTGTAATATGTCTCTCCACAGGTCTGTGAACTTGAAAATGAAATGGATATAATAGTTTTGAATGATTTAGTGTAGACAGATGAAAATGCTACAGTAAGAAATCTTTGAGTGCACTTTAGCTTTCAGTGTCTTTGTGCATGGTTTGTGTCCACAATAAATATAAAATCTACTCCACAACTCTGCACTTTTTTCATTTGAAAATATACTTGTAATAAGTATATACCATATACATGTAACCTCTTATGGGCCGGAAGATTTACTCGAGGTAAAAACTTTGATGGAAGGTTGGCAAACAACATCCACATACGACCAGTTTGTATGCAATTAAATGATCATATTCATAGTATGTAGCACTTAACCCTTTCTTTCTTCTTAAGAGCTGCATGCACTTCCTCGTTGTCTGTCTTGACACCACAGTGTCCTCTCGTTCAACACTCAGTGTTTGTGTGTGTGTCAGCTGCCCTGACTGAAGCTCTGAATGTGGTTCAGGTAGCTCGAGAGATCCTCCTCGCCCTCCTCCTCCAGATGCTGCTGATAACACTGCAGGAGACGGGAGGCGTTACTCTCCTGCTTCTCGTGAGGCAGGCACGCGCTAGACATGCCCAGGATGATGGTGGTTAACGACTTGATGTAATTCTTGGCCAGCGTCAGAGTCTCGATCTTAGAAAGTTTCTTGTCTGTTTTGACGTGAGGGATTGACTCCCGCAGGGCCTGAAAGGCGTTGTTGAGTTTGTGCATCCTCTGCCTTTCCCTCTCGTTACTCTCCAGCCTGCGCACGTTGCGCTCCTTGGCGCTGCCGTTGTGTCGCCTGCGGCGCGTGGACGCTCGTGAGCCGCCGTCACCCCGACGCGTCCTCCACGTCCTGTCGAGCCTCACGGACGCCTCTGAACCCTCCTGCTCGCTGGAACCTGGCTCTGTTTCCAGCGTAAAGTCTGGGTCATCGTGCTCTGCCCAAGACTGACCGTTCCGTTTTGACCTTTTTCCTTTGGACTTCATGCTTCACTCGCCCACACCCTGGTGTAGGGCTCTGCTATGATCATACACATTTGTTTAGATTGAGTAATACAATTATTTATCATGCAAAGATTTACATTTTTGTATACATTTACATACTGTATGACTTTATTATTTAGGCTATATTAACTCTATTAAAATGTTTACTGTACAATAATTCAAGTAGCCTATTACTACCATCTTATCTGAAACACGTAAACATTGTAGCGTTAAGTAGTCTAACTTGCAATAAATAACTGTTTAGATTAAGTTATATTTACAATGGTTAGGCTACGTTCTTTTTGTAGTAGACCGCTAACCACAATTTACCTCGTCTTACTATCAAAGCCTCATATTTGTAGAACAATAGATGGTTTCAACATAAACATGCGTACTTTTTATTTCATTAATATTTATTTTAAATAATATATAGCCTATACACATATTTTTTATATAGCTAGGAGAGACCTAGGCTATGGGCATGGATAACGTGTGAATGTGTTCTCCAATAACTTATTACACTTTTACATCATATTATTTTGCCTATTACATGATATTCATTTCTAAATAAGGAAACACATTTTCAAGTAATCTGCCGAAAATAATAATCTGTACCTACTCTATAAAGGCGTGCACAGTTTCGTTTTCTCCGACAGAAGTCAAGCTGTCAATCAATCTTTTTTTTTTTTTTAGGAAAAAAGTATTTCTTACCTCTAAATAAATGTCCGCCAAACTCAAAGTGCTGAGTGTTCACGATAAGAGCGTCACTACGAGCGGTGTCGTCGAGCTGACAGATGCAGTCAGAATGAAATGATAACGGTCACATGCGCTCTACCTGTTGCTGCTCGATGTCCACGTAGCGCTTTTTCAGCCAATCAAATGCGGGATCCGTTTCGTCTCGAGTCACTCATGAGCTGGCGCATGCATCGGAAATAGAGATTTGAATCTTGTTCATGCGCTCGGATGATGGTGACAGCGCTCTGCCACATCTCTGCTCTTACTGAAGAAATACAGATAGGCCTACAGTGTCTTAACAATGCAAATCACAAACACACTTTGTGGGGACTTTCCAGTGATAAACATGGGGTTTCAAGTGCATTTATTTTTAATAGCTAGGTGACAGGACTGATACAAGACTGTTTCCTTATCATTTTATCAATTTAAACACTCGAATATTTGCATTTCCATTTGCATTTCAAATTACCCTTACATGCATACCATTTAAACATTTTAAGGAGATGTGCGACGTCTTTTGTCTTGAGGAATCGTCCAATGTGTAAGTGTGTACAGGGAACCTCCCTTTAAACAAACCGTGGCATCAGACAGATCAAACACAGACATGTTTGTTTTTCACCTGACCACAGGGAACCCTAAGGCAAGATCCCCATTTAAGGCCAGATCTGTCCACTATTAACCGTTTTCTCATGTTTTCATGTATTGCATATCCTATTTCCTGCATTGTTGCATGAAAAACTACAAACCACTCATGCTTATAAAAGCAGGTTGTCTGAATATACACAACAGGCTTTATATAGGCTACGATATAGGCTATATGTAGTTTATTTGCAAAACAGATTTTTTTATTACAATATCATGCTTTTATTGTGTTATTATAACTTAATTAAAACAACCAACTGCAGTTTGATTGTACGTTTTTTTCAACTGAGTTATGTTTTTGCAAATAAATTCTTTATAGGTTTCAAATCAACAACATAAACAAACGTTACTGTGCATGCACGCTTTTATGGTCCAAACTTAACTTCTGGTACACATCCACAAAGAATCGAGTCCGTGCAGGATAACAAGCAAAAGAAATAATAAATAAAAGACATTAGCTAGCAAGTTTAAAGTATGTCTAGTCAGTATTATTTTGGGTTACCAGTAGAAGAACCGTTACTTTAATGCAACAAAGTTACTCAACCCATTTAACTAATTGTTCATTTAATAAAATTAATATACAATCAAATTCAACAAATTGTTTATATAATACAAACATATATTTATATAATACACATATATTATACAATAATATATTATAAATTAATATGAATGTAAATGAAATAAAATATTGTTATGCTATTAGCCACTAGCAGACACAGACTGGAAGTTAACTGGCATGCGCAGATGAAACTGTCTACATACGAAGTTCTTTTTATTACTTTTATTTAAGCCAAGTATGTTTTTAAGTAAACCTTATGTAGTATGCATAGTAGGCCTACTAGTATAGTGTAAGTGTGTTATTTCAATACTATAGCAATAGTACTATACTATACTATAGTAGTGTTCGTGTACTATTTTAAAACTACTTGGGACTAAATTTGCCCACTTTTTAGTTTGTAAAAGTATATTTTTAGGTGTTACAGTACCAGGTTACAACTACTGTACATTTTCTGAGAGGTAGTCTAGACTACAAATATTCTTTCTTATTTTTAGTATAAAAAGTTTACTAATAAGTCAAAGGTTGAAATCATAGTGAAATTAATGGTTGAAATCAAACTTTGATGCTCGATATCTCATCATTACATGATGAGACGTTAGCCTGGTTTTCACAGACTGTCACATTTTGGTAAGGGATATAATAAACCTTGGATTTTAAACCTTGTTAAATTGTATAAGAACACAACAAACATTTCATCCAAAAGTTAGTGAGAACAAGTGCATTTCACACCTGTTGAACTCACAAGTGCTATCAGCTCAAATAAACCCTCCCCCTTGTACTGATGTCCTTGGTCGTTGTAAAGTTTGGCCTCAGACTAATGCCTGGGCTAGTGTGGCAGGGACTGCATGCTGAGACTATGGAAACAGTTTCTATCCCAACCCTCAGTTTATTTAGTGTGGAACCTCCGGTATACTCCAACCACTTACACTGATAGCAGTCTGCTTACAAGCGAAGAGTCATCCTGATGCAAAACCACAAACAGACACAACAAAACAACATTCATTCAAATATTTAGTAGTAGTAATGATATAATACACTGTATAGTTTACTACAGTTCACCGTAGTATTATGTTTTAAGATAACTCTCTCATTTGCATACTCTACACGGAGGTTACATCTCAAACGCCTCTTGTGTAAATAAGTCACTCATTATCAGCCCCATGCTAAAGTGTTACATTCCATTCAGAGAAATAAATGACAACTAAACACTAACTGTGTGTTTGATGAGAAATTAAGGTGATAAGGCTCAATATATTTTAATTAGCAATAAACAAATATGAGTTTCGTAGCTCAAACCAGACCCGAAGCTCACAGCTGGCTGTCTTCAAGGTTGAATGTAAAAATAGCTGTTCAAACATAGATCTGTACACCTGCACTGTTCACTTGAATGCTGAACACATGAACTGATGTTTGAAACTATATACTGTAATAAAATACAGCTAGAGCTTTGTCGCTGAGCAATTCACAGACTGGAACAGAGTATGTGAGTAAAGTGGGACAGGACCTTCCCCTTCCTTTTCAAGACTTCTGTAATCACTCCGATCCAGGTCCACTCCAGGTTTTGCTAACTCCTTTTCCACTCCACAACACATACAGTTGTGGCCAAAACTGATGTCCAACTTGGGTAAAACTCTTCACTCTTTATACAAATATAATATTAAAAACGCAATCAAAAATGTTGTATGTATGTTGCATTGTGCTTGGAGTGTAACCAATGTGTGAACAAAGTGATAGTTCACCCAAAAATGAGAATTCGGTCACAAACCCTCTTGTCATTTCAAACCTGCATGACTTTCTTTCTTTCTTCTGCAAAACACACAAAAAAGATATTTTGAAGAATGTTGGTGACCAAACAATGGCAGTACCCATTCTCTTCTATTGTACGGACGCAAAACCAATGCAAGTAAATGGGTACCGCCGTTGTTCGATTACCAACATTCTTCAAAATATCTTATTTTCTGTTCTGCAGAAGTCACACAGGTTTGAAATGACAAGAGGGTGAGTAAATGATGAAGTTTCATTTTTGAACTATCCCTTTAAGGAAGCTATGCCAAAACTAACAGACAATGCTTGGACAAAACTTATTGAGTAAAGGCCCTAGTGAATAGCTAAAAAAAATGTACTGCTAAAATATAAAAAAATCATCAAATTGTAGTCAATGTATGATGATTTTTGTTATAAAATGCTGAATAAATGACGTGTATGCAATGCACTGGCTTGCATAACACACAAAATCCATTCTTCATGCATCCCGCATGTCATAATCCTGCTTATGTCATCATGTGATCTGACTGGACAAAACACCATCCTGGAGCTATAGAGCACTCAGGTCTGACTCATGCCACGTCATAAAAAGGGGGACAAGTCACTTTTTCCATGAAAAGTACAACCTGTTGTGTCAGTTTAGCTTCGACAGATGCTAAGGAAATGCTGCATCAGTCATCTTCACTAAGGCACCTTAGGCTCATATAAAAATTGCCTTTACAAAAAAATAATAGATATTTTAAAGTTCTTAATTTGCTGAAAATTTACACATGCAATTTTTACAAATTAAAGGAGCAATGTGAAGATTTTAGCAGCATCTAGTGGTCAGGTTGCGAATTGCAACCAACGGCTCACTCCACAGCTCCCCTTTTGAAGCACTACGGTGGCTGACACAGGACAAAGATGTCGTCATGTTTTCGCTTCTTTAACATATTTATAGAAATAGCTTATTCTAAGATAATAAAAACATAACGCTTCATTATGAAAGATCTTTATACACCTCTGAACACATAGTTATATATAATATTGCATTTCTGTCTGTAGATTCTCCTAAATATTACTCACAGCACTCCTAAGCAAATAAATGATGATTCTTCTAAACAATTGCATTAGTGTACTATATTTGTAAAAAGTTGGATAAAAGTGTCTATTAAGTAATGTAAATGTGTTTTGCATCCTCACACCACAGCTTTTTATTAATGGTTAAAGATAGAACATATTGCCAGTCACAAAATATCAACCTGAAAGTTTAGTCGGACAGAGAAACTTCATATGCTAAAACACTTTTCATCATTTTAATCCTGCAGTTGTGCACGGACCAATACTATACAGCTTAGAGGACACCTGAGACCTTAAGTCGTACTCATGAATATGTGAATTAAGTGTCTCCACCTGCTTTTTACACTCACATTATTCTTGTTGAGGTGGTTGGTATATCAAAACAGAAAAAAGGAAACACTATCTTCACAAGCACACCAAACTCTGTGCATGACTTGGTAAATATTTGGCTAGCAACACTCGATCTTCTGTTATGACAGTTCTTTCAACAGGAAACCTGTAAAACCACTTGACAAACTATCATTCAACACACCACTGGAAACAAATAAGCTTAACACCATATTCCTGAAGTCCAGCTCACATCGCTGGAGTTCTGAACATTTTATGTCATCTCAATTTTTAGAAGTCGTTCACTCATAAATGACATTTTTGTCATCATGTTGCTCTTTCTATACAATGTAAGTAAATGGTGACTGCTGTTCCTGGTTCACATGTACTGTTTAAAAAAGAATAAATAAATAATTAAGCTTATAAATAAATAAAAGAATAAATAAGCTTCAGTTATGACCTGCTCTTTCATGTTGGAGCATTTAATGCCCACTAGGTGGAGCACCACACAACGCTGTCTTATGCAGAAAGGTATTTATTTTATCATCAGGGCAATTGATTATTATTTAAAAATATAAATGTATTATATACAAGTATCAAATGATGTGTCGGTTAAAAGTTACACAGAGCACAATTTTTGACTTGACACTTTAAGAAACAACCGTGTTTCACATTTATTTATTTTTATATTAACATCATTTTGTAAGCAAATTAGGTAAGCATGAAAAACAAGGGAAACGTTTTAACGGTTGGCTGAATATCATTGCAATCGCCTCAAAATGCATCAATTATTTTCTCTAGGCCTCTTACTGCACCGCTTGAATAAATATTGGTGCCGAGCATCAGCGAATGCGCAATAGGAAACGTTTAGCCTGCCACTGTCTCTAGGCAACCCTGAAACGGATGACTCAGTGCGCTGACTCAATAACTACTGCGACGAAGTCAGTTAAGACACATACACGCACACACGCACGCACACATGCACACACCATCTGTATGCGTCAAGGAAATCTCTCTGTGTTGAGGTAGAGACCTAATCCTTTTCTCCTTTAGCCACTGGATCAACATGTTTGTGTCCAACAGGTGTGTGGAAAACCTCTTTCCCCACCCTGTAAATAAATACAAACACACGCACGCGCACACACACGCACACACACACACACAAGCACTTTCTTGTAAACTTACTGTGTACTAGGCATATCTTTCTCCTTTTCAACTGTTGTTCTAAACACACTAAATGCATTGCGTTGCATACAACAACATTTACGTTCAAATAAAGTTACATGCAAGTTTATATTGAAATATTATTTTCCAAGCAACTGTTAGCTGTGACCAAAGTATGTGATCTGCATGCTGGCATCTTTAGCCTACCTACTACATGGGAGCCAATCATCTGAGCAATACATGTCATGTGACTGATCAATAAGCAATTTCAAACAATAAGCAATTTCAAATTATTATTATTAGTTACAGCGCTCACTGAAAAAAGTAAGTTGAAATGACTTAAAATAGCCTATATAGTGAAATATATAGGGAGTGAAACAGGTGTATAATATATAGCGCCCTCTGGTGGACATTACTAAGCGCAGGCCACAGTTTGCGTTTGTGGACATCTGGTGGCCATTTCTGAACATAACACTCCACTAATGGAGTCCTAGATATTTTACTCGGAGATCTGAGATGATGTGCACATGAAAAAAAATAAAATCAATACACGTAAATGTAAATATATTTATTATAAATGTATTTATTTATGTATTATTTATCTGGGCATTTATTTTTAGTAAACATATTAGTAAATAAACTGTGTAAGGTGTTACCTGGTTGTTACAATACAAAATGATTTAATACAGTTTGTCACTTCTGTTGTTACTGCTGAATGTTGACGTATGTTGAATTGAAATATTGAGAATGTACACTACCGGTCAAAAGTTAGGATCACTTATTCTTTTTTTCTATCTTTATATTATCTATACATCCAAATTAAATGAACTTGATGTTATATTATAGCATCTTCAAAGTAGTCACCCTTTTCCTAGAATTTGCTAAATCACTTGATATTTTATCATCCAGTATCTTAAGATCTCAACCTGGGAAGCTTTTTAAACAGTATTAAAGGAATTTCCATGCTGGACTCTTATTGGCTGCTTTTTATTTATTATTTGGTCCAAGTAATCTTTTTCCCCAAAAAAATGTTTTTAATAAAAATGTTGTTTTCTAATGATTTCCTAAAGTAATTTCAAACATTGAAACATACAAACATAAGATTTTTAAGATCATGAGAAACATTTTTTGGCATCATTTTGATCGCTAGTGTATATACCCCAACAAATTCATTTAAAGAATAACACTTTCCAACCACATGGAGTTGTATTCCTAAATAAGATGACAATAGGAGCAGATGGTCCTCTGAAGCTCATTGTGCTCCTCTGGCAACAAAATCACTGATGCTGGAGTTTTACTGAACACACTCAACGGCATCAGGATGTTGTTCCCAGCAGACACACACACACACACACACACACACACACACACACACACACACACACACACACACACACACACACACACACACACACGTGGAGAAGAGCAAACATGCAGCTGAACACATATGGTAGTTCAATCCACACAGGACAAGAAGTGAAAGAGAGCTTTGGTTTCTTCATGGGTGTCCACTCATCACAGTTTTGCTTCAAGCTTCTGAAACTGAAGACCCACACAGCTCCTGTTAAAACTGGCAGCTGAAAGCACTAAGATAAAAAAATAATAGTTTGTCCAGTGCCATGAATTAAAATAAGTCATGACATGCAAACTATAAGGTGTTTTATGAATGCCACTACTTTATTATGATATTATTATTGATTTAATTTATAAATCATATTTGTGTTCCAGAACCTTTCTGGTAAATAACATCAGACTACTGTTAACAGATACGTTGACCGAGCTCAAATGCAGTCGTCTGATTTAACAGTGTAGTGTACACTACTATGTGTTTTTACTGTCAGTATAGTAAGCTTCTTTTTCATAGCCTTAAATTTGCAACATTATAAAACGGAGTAAATTTCCAATAACCTCCGTAACCTTGTCACGGGGTAACTCCATACTTCCAAAATAGGAGCAGGTTCAGTATTTTTTTAATGGGTTTGCACCGACGGTCCCACCAATTGAGTAATAACGCTTCACAAAAAGGGGGCCAGAACCTCAGCCTATCCTTTTACACCCGAAAAGCAGAATCATCATATCCTTCAAACAGATGACAAGTGACACCGAACAATTCATAAGAGCTGTGTAATTGGATGCCTTTGGGCTTATTCTGAGCATGCAAATCAGAGCCAGTCGCACTGGGTTGTGCATGCCCCACTACAACAGTTACTCCATTCGCCCCGTGCCCCGCTGCATTCTGGGTAAGGGACAAAAATGAAACGTCAGCCTTGGCCACCGCAACCTTTTTTGGAAAAGTTGGGAAGTGCCTCGTACAGCAGCTTCGGTGTGCAGACGGTCTGAATGGTGTGAGTAATATAAGATGTATTTGTAAACACAAATAAATTAGCGTCTTCGGCTGAAGTTAATATGGTGACATAATACCTCATTCATTTATGTGCTTATTTTTTAAGAAAATACAGTCAAGTTTTATTATAGAGTACAAAAAGAACATTTTAACCATATATAGCTTGTTTTATATATATATATATATATATATATATATATATATATATATATATGGGATGTCTATTAAAGAAATAATAAAAAGTATTTATTGCTGTTTAAGCAAAAACAAAACAAAATATATTTTTTAAAAATCAGATACCAGAGATAAAGTTTCAGCACACAAGTAATGTGTTTGTAATATCTGTCCCCTGCCAGAGAGGCTGATAGATCTGAGGTGGGCTGATTTGGCACAGGGTGTGAGTTACTGAACTTAAATTAGAGCCGTAGGAAGTTTGCTGTTAACTGTAGCTGGAACAGAGGCCAGTTCAGGCCAAATCCACTGTAACTATTTCAAGTCCTCCTGACACGATGTGAGGATCCGTAGGAATAACATAATGTTATTAGAGGGACAATATTCTACAATAACTTCTTGTAATTCCTTTTTTAAAATGCTCATTATTGATGAGAAAAGTAGCACATGATGATGTCAAATAACCCAACTTTAGACTGTAAGGCTATTAACAATCTTTAAACTAATCATGATTTATCTTATACTGTAAAAAACAAATCGTAAAGAAAACGGAAATTTCCGTCAGCTGGAGTGACAGAAATAACCGTAAAATAATTTTATTTTCCCGTTTCCCCGGATTTCTGGTAAATTTGCTGTCTTTTTCTGTAATAATAAAAAAATTGTCTGTAAAACAGTAAAATTCCGTATTTTTTTTTACATTTTACAGTAAAAATGTTTACAGTGTACATGCAAATATACTACTTACTAATATAAATAAAATTAAAACAGAACATTTTATAAGCAAATTTTATTAAAAAAATTATACATTTTAAAATGAGTGTTTAACGTAATTTAAAACACATTTTCGGTCAATGAAAGAATACTGATTGAGCTGTAAACACATTAATAGAACATTATATTAACAATAAAATCATTTAGTTTTGACAATAATATGCAACAGTAATACACTGTACTCATACTATTAGTCTAGTTCAGTATGAAAGCTATATATGGGCAAGGATGTTTGGTAGATTTTGCTATATGCTGTGTCACTATAATTTAAAAATAAAAGAACCTCTGTCAGTCTCGGCAGTCTGCCTGCCTTTGCACTGCATTTATGGATCAGGTTTCTGTGTCTTGCGGTTAAAAGGACCCACTCTACTGTAAAAAATATCTAGAATATATTACAAAGCAGTTTATTCACTAAGACCAATATTTAAGATGCATAAACATGCAGCCCATAAAATGTGAGTAAAACTCAAGAAAGAAAACACTGTCTCAGTTGTTTTTGAAGGCACTCAGAAAAACGTTTTATCGTGGTGTGTGTGTGTGTGTGTGTGTGTGTGTGTGTGTGTGTGTGGGTGTGTGTGTGTGTGTGTGTGTGTTGCTTTCCTCTCTCTTTTGATAAATCCCCCAAAATGAATACATTTAGCCTCCTTATAATATAATAATAGCCTATAATATGAGATACATTGTTTATTTCACTATAGTTTTCTTTGAATATATTTTAATATAATAAAAATGTATGTATTTCTGCTATTTTGAGTATTTAATGATGTGAATCTGAATGTGTCTGACCTTAAGAGCTTGTGAGTGAGACAGACAGCATTGAATCACACCTTTGACCCATAAGTCATCACTGAGGTCATCTTGCCTGCTGTTTACTTCTCTTCACTATGTTTACAGGGAGTTTATGCAAAGAAACACACGTCACATCTTTCTTACTGGAACAGTTTGAGAGTTGACACATTTGCAGAATGAAACGCTGTAAAAATGCGACGCCAGGTTTGTATGCAGCGCCATGACGGTTTGTTGCCATTGTATTAAACATGAAGTCTATCCAAGAGATTTTGTCATACTCATAAAACCAGAGCCAGATCAGAGGTGGCTTAGGGAAACCCCAAAGCTGCAAGCAGAGGGACAGATACTAAGTCGTAATGCAGCTGGCATGCTTGACCCCTGCTCTTGTTGCATGGCTGACTGCGGTTCGGTCCAAAATTCATCGAGTAAGAGATACTGCTGTGCTTAAATGCAGAAATACCCCCAGCTCACATTGAAATTGAGAATGTTTTGCAACTCTTTTAAAATAATGAAGACCACCCATAAATTGAAATTTAGCGACATCTAGCGGTGAGGTTGTGAATTGCAACCAACAGCTCACTCCACCGCTCACCCCTCCCTTTCCAAGCACTACGGTGGCTGACACAGGACAAAGATGTTATCAAACTTTCGCTTCTTTGTCAAAGGAGATAACATATTTATGAAACGCGCTGAGCAGTTTGTCCTTTAAGGGCTACTAGAAACAACATGGTGGATTCCATGTAAGGGGACCCGCGGCTTATGTAGATAGAAATAGCTCATTGTAAAATAATAAAAACATAACAGTTTAATATGTATGATCTTTATACACCTCTGAAGAAATAGTTGTGTATATTATATTGCATTTCTGTGAATAGATCCTCCTAAATATTACACACTTGTCCTTTAAGAGCCACAAACTCTCTCTCTCTGCATCCCTACACTTGTATTTTGAGGATAATTCATGCAGCAAAATAAAAACAAAATAAAGAAAACTGAATATGAATTTGACTAATAGTATTAAAATCAATAGGTGTTGCAATAATATTGCTATTGAGAATTGTTTTGGCCACAAAGTCATATATCATGACAACCCTAATAGCTCATTTGCCTTAAACACTTAATGTCAAAATTCATTCAAACTTCATTTTCACATTTTTTACCAAAAATTCAATTCTTTACAAAAAAATTCATTATTTTCAAATTGATAAACTAAAACTAAATTCATTAAATTTTTAGGTGAAATCAAATGGCTTTTTAAGTCACAAATGTAAATGGCATTTTACATTTACATTTACATCTATGCATTTGGCAGACGCTTTTATCCAAAGCTATAAACTAAAAGTTGTATTTCAAATGTGTTCTTTATTGTTATATGTTATACAAAATTCAACTAGATTTTTAAAATCATTTTAATATCATTTAAATTAAGATGACTAGGTTGCTTATAAACTAAAGTCAAAATAATTGTACAGTGCCACTATGCTGATTTTAAAACCAGCTGTAATTGAGAATGGTGTTTTGCATCGCTCACTAAACTGAGAAGCATCTCATTTTACAGTAAATACGCTCTTTGCACTTTAGGCATCTGTTCTTAAAAAATGCGCCCATGTCAACCACAATCATTTTTATTCTGAGCATTTATCCAAATCATTTAGTGAGGCATTGAAAAAATCTTTTAACAGGACGGCACTCTCGACATTCTCACACTTGTTCGCGCTGGTAGAGCCAGCTGCTGTCCAGATCTAATCCCCACATGCCTGCAGCTCACAACATGACATTGCTCACGGCCTTGTTGAGGATAGACATCAGAATTCTAGTGCAAAGTCTTTCTTGGTATTACACAACTGCCCTAAGTCTTGGTGAGCTCATTGTGTAGCACCAGGACTCTCTCTGGCCTCCTGCCACACATCTAGACCCATCGGGCATATCAGCGCCCAGCACAAGAGGAATTCACAGCCTGGCGACATGGGTTGCTCAATTAGCGCTTCATTTATTTCGGAGACGCGGAGCAGGAAGTGCATCCAGCAGCGCGGCTCCTCGCCGATCACGTGCCGATTCATGGGATACGTGTTGCGTAAGACTTCAGCCTGATGGCCAAATGTGCTTTAATGAGTTTGTTTTGTGGCGGCCTTTAGATTTACGGCTAATGATGGGATCTGGACTGAGGTCACTTTGGGTTGTCCACGCGTGCACACACACGGATTCCAAATTACGCACACTTGGTGTTGAGTGATCCATGTCGGGGAAAAGGAGGAGCGGGAACTAAAAGCGAAGCGGTTGGCTTGGCTAAATCTGAGAGTCTCATCGGCATGCGTCGTTCACAGCTGGTCAACTGGAAATAGATGGAGATGCAACTGTAGCCGAGAGACGGGGAACGGCGAAATCTCAGCCTGGACTTATGAAGGATATGATTGGCTTTTACTAGGGCAGCTTTTAAAAGCGATAACCCCATTTTATATACATTTAATGCACTGATGACAATGATTTTGGCATATATGAAGAGCAATTGAAGATAAATGAAACAAGCTGTAAATGCATTAGGAAGGGATTTAGAGGTTTGGACAGTGGGGTGTTTTAGTCGGTTTCTGAGAACGCTGGTATGGAAAATGAGCGGCTTAAAATAAAACAGGGCGGGTTTTAGACGGGTAATGATTAAAATACACATTTCTCATTTAGAAGCTTGTTAATCATTTCTCGCTGTCAAATTTAACAAGTTTTTATGAAACTATTAAAAGAATTGAAACAATTCATGGGTACATGGACTTTTTATAGATTGTATGTGTATAAGGGAAAGGACATATTTTATATAACATAAAAGTTTTTCAAGTTTTTTATTTTCCTTTCACCTAAACTAGGTGAATTTAGGCACAAACATTTGGCATTGTGTCACTTGTATTTTGTAATGTCTTCAAATAATAAGGTCACAAATATGGTCGCTAACAATTATAATTATCAGATTTTAAATCAATTTTTAAATATTTGAGTATATTATGTCACATAAAGTAGTTTATGTCAACAAAAAAAAAAAAACATTTGTCCATCATTCCATATCACTAGCGCTACTGGAAGAACATGGTGTTAACAACGCATAGGTCAAAGGTCGATTCCCAGTGAACACACATGCTTGAAAAATGAGAAACATTTTCATTCTATACATTTTTTCATCATGTTCAGCTTTAAGAACACACGTCCCTAATTTAGTTAAAGGCTGGAATTAATAAAGAGAAGCAAAAATTTACTATTTTATATTTACGTTTAAATATAATAACAGTCATATATTTTAAATGACAATAAGAAGTTCTTATATAGTAAATATAATCTGCCTTCACTCACCATCACAGACATGCAGAAAAAATCATGTTGTTATTTTCCTGATAAAAACAGTTCATAATAATAAAATAAGACCATATATCCTCAGACACTCCTCACTGCACCTGGTATATCACATAAAAAAGCACACAGAATGTCTGTGTTCCTGACAATATGAAGTCCAGCCCTAATCTCTGTCAGTCAGGAAACATGGCTTTCCTGAAAACAAGAGGTAGTGTATGGAGAGGGACAAGGCCACAGGAGCAGGTAGTGAGCTGGAAGGATGTTTTTGTCATTGCTTTGGACTCTGGTTGGCAGCACACTCAAACAGGCAGACGTCCATCCTCAGGAAAAAAGGCTGAAGAGGAAGTCACGCTCACGTCACATCGGCGTACAGTCAGCCTGCTGTGGGCCGACATGTGCAAACACAAAGCTAACAGTCACATAAACACACAAACAGGTGCACTTCATCTGATGTTTCGACAGCCCAATGTCTTCGATCTTTGTTCGGTGGAAAAAATGTCAAGATTCTCAGAAGAATCTACGTCACAACAGTTGCCTTTATATCATTTTGTGTCAGCAAGCGTCCAATAGGACGACCGAGGAATAGCAGGATGTTTACAAAGATATTAATTTTAACCAAGTGAACAAAGCAAAGAAGCACAAGAAGGAAAAAACATCTTTTTGAACTAAATATAACCGCTTTTATCATACAGCTCTGGAAAAACAAGATCACAACATTTTTGCCATAATCAGCATTTTTGCGTGTATTGTGAGAATTCCAGTCCAGTGTTTGAGGAATTTATGACATAAAACAGCAATGTGAAAGACTGAGAGAATGCAAAGACGCATTAAAAAATTTGGCTTATTTCATCATATACTCATTTTTGAACTATTCCTAAAAAATGTAAAATGTTAGTATTGTGTTGTTTAAACATGGATATGAACATGAAACTGTTTTCTTTGCAGTATTCAAGATGTGCAAAGACTGATCATTTAAACACACAAATAATAAATACAGAACATTGTAGTTGTCTCTTTTATCAATGGTTGTACAAGTTTTGCTTGTCACAATATCAAACTTTCACTACGCAATTAAAAACAACCACAGTAATGATATTATTGCATCTATTGCTTTTTCTTTCAATGAACGGTGTTCTCAGTCCAAATCATCTTTCATTTAGTTTGTTTTGTATGAATTACACTTCAAATACAAGTATAACAAGAAGAGAAGAGTTTATAAACATTGTTACACAGTGTTAAAATGATGGTTATATATATCATCAGTATATTGTGATACTTCATAAATCATAAGGCCTTTTGTGTCCTGAACATGTCAGATGGTGTAGAGGACACAGCTGCGAGTGACATACAAACACCGGTGGTTTTTTGACATCATGAAGTGACGTTCTGACTGCAGGTTTCACAGTTATATTTGGTGAGGATACTGTCGCATAGAGTCATCTGACTTTCTGATAATCCTTTGAAAAATGGCTATTACAGATCTTTTGGCTGCTTCTGATATCTCTTCTGCCATAAATGCATGTAAAGGTAATATATGATCTCTATGTAATGCTGATCTCTGTGAATGCTCTTTAAGCATAGCTTTTGGGTCAGGAGGAGGGAATCGTGTGCACGTTTCTGACTTTTGGCCTTGTTTTGTGTTTATTTCTATTACAGCGAAGGATTCTTTCAACCCAAAGACGTTTTTTGCAACAGTAGGTTTGTCCTCCTGAGAAGGTCTTTAAAATGTTAGACCAGGACAAGAGTGGCTTCATTGAGCAGGATGAGCTACAGTTGAGTCATTTCCTCAATTCTTCCCTACTTTTTACCCATTTATGTTTTTGTAGTATGTATAGCTTAACGTTGCGTAATATGAGTTGACTAATTTACAATATATAAATTACAAAGATACTGTTGTTAACCCATTTTCTAGGTTGTTTCTGCAGAACTTCGCGAAAGGGGCTTGTGCTCTTACGGCAGCTGAGACCAAGGCCTTCCTCGTGGCTGGAGATATGGATGGAGATGGGAAGATTGGATGGAAGGTAAGTCTACAGTGTTTAGCCGACTCTACCACAGAGAAAAAGTAACAAATACGCTTGTTTATACAATAAATGTTGATAAATATTCTTTTTAAATATCTTTTTCCTTTAGAATTCTCAGCACTTGTTAACGCTTCCTGAGTTTATTCCTCTGGTCTTGTCTGTCGGCAGTAGTTTCCAAAACTACATTTTGAGGATTGCGCTATCTTTTTTGTAATTTTTACTGTAATTATTCTATGTAATGTTATTCTATTGAGAAAATAAAGATGTGGCAAATATTTAAGGCCAAAAGGTCCTGAAGTAATATTGTAACTATTGTAAATAAATTAAATATTGTCAAACATTACAAATAATCACACATAAACAAGGTTTTCCCCCAAATTTGTATATTATAAAAAAATACATTTGAATCACTTATTTTGTGGTTTCATGCTATTTAAAACATTTTACAATACATCCTTGATTCAATCTACTTTAAAACCTATAGAAATGTTTGGTGACCTTTGCAGTGCATCTCATAACTCTGCAATGCTAAATGTCTCTAAAATCTTTTCACTTCGCATTTAGCACTGGAAACAATAATTCTTTAGATCTATATGTATTCATATAATAGGTTATAATAAAAAATTGTTGTGTTGAGTTTATTATTCAGTAGAACATTGTGTTTAGTAGCCGTCTTGTAAGAAGAAAACATTATTTCACAATGTTTGTCAGTAATCTGAAACTTTTGCTTCTCTGTCTAAGCTTTCAGCTGTCCTCGAATCTGCTTAGCACAGTCATACAGCATGTATGGATTATATATAGTCAGAAACTGTAAACGGTGTGTTGGCCTCCTAAACCCAATGCACCGCCCCCTCCAAAGAAATATTAAACTATTCCTTAATGTTTAATTAAAAAATTAATTGATTTAATACATTTTCATTTTTGGCCTGCAAAAATGTACAAAACATGAAGTATTGAAGCATAGACAAAATACAACTTAAAAATAAAAATAATGTCACAAAGAATCACATTTACTTGGAAAACATTATTTTGGTGGTGGACAAGAATCCTAACATGCACTTCTTGTATTTCCCATATGGACTTGGAACATCCTCATGTAAAGGCTAAAAATAGAGCTATATGACCATTGGACACATTTTTTCGAAAGTAAACACAACCTAAGCAAACGGTGTCTGTTACAGCCAAAGAGACAAGAGTATAAAAGTCAGGCTCACTGGTGCTTTGGACAGCCGTCACACATCTGTGGAACAGTTGCAAGAAGCAGCCCAAAGGTGAGTTTGCGATGGTGGATGAATCTGAGGAAGCATCTCTGTATCACCATGGAATATGTCTTTCTTAAAAAAATGGAGGAACAAAATGAGGATGTAAATGGACTTTAAAAAGCAGCAGGACTGAATACATGAATCTTCTCAGTTAACCAGCTCAAGGACCAGCTACTACTACTACTACCAGCTAGTTTTGGATGCGTTTTACAGAGGCAAACATCAGATTTTAACTTTAGGAAGAAGATTAACTCTAATGGGTGACCTGACACAGTGAATTTATACAGTGTTTGGTGGAGCAACTCTCTATACTCGGCTCTAAGGAATAGTTTAGTTTGGGAGTTTTTAAAGATTTATTTGTTGGAAATGTCTTGCTAGAAAAGCCTGGCTTTAACTGCCGAATGATTTTCTGGCAAAGTGTGCGGTGTTATTTCTGTATATTTACCAAAGAAAACTCATCTAGTTTCACTCCAATTTTCAGATCTCAAAAATGGCCTTTGCTGGAATTCTCAAGGACGAGGATGTCGCTGCAGCCATCGCTGACTGCGCTGGTAAGAGTTATACAGGAGACATGGAATGAAGTGAAACATTTCAAGCAAATAAATAAATAAATAATGCTCTTTGTTTGTCATTTACAGCTGCTGACTCTTTCAACTACAAGACCTTCTTCGCCAAGGTCGGCCTGAGCGCAAAATCCGCTGACGATGTCAAAAAGGCTTTCTACGTCATTGACCAGGACAAGAGCGGCTTCATTGAGGAGGATGAGCTGAAGTAAATAACATACTAACTCATTTTAAATCGACTTCATTGAATGTTAAGTTTATCCTCTCATCTAATCTCTCCAATGTTTCCAGACTGTTTCTCCAGACCTTCTCCGCCAGCGCCAGAGCACTCACTGATGCTGAGACCAAGGCCTTCCTCGCCGCCGGAGACAGCGACGGTGACGGCAAAATTGGAGTTGATGGTACTAAATCTCTTATATTTACAATATTCATGCCTTTATTATATTGGTAAATCTTAATCCTTTAGTAGGTTTATCTTACTATCCTATTGGATATTAGTATTAGATTTGACCACTTTCAAACTTTCAACAAACCAAGCTTGAACTAAATCTTTCACCTTTAGGAATCAATAATTGAATAATATTTATGTACTATTAATAATTGGACTACATGATCAATCATACTTATTTATCAAACTAATTTTTTGTTTCTTTTTCCATTCCACAGAGTTTGCTTCCCTTGTGAAGGCTTAAGCACTCATGGACCCTCGTCTTTGGAACCAGAGCTCTGCTTAGATCTTTTTTATATTTATTTATGAAAGCCCTGCAAACTCCTCCTCGCAAAGAGCGCATGTCCAATGTCTTGGAAAGCTATTTATTATTAATGTCGTTTCATTGTACTGTTCTGTGCGAAAATATAAAATCTCTTTTGCACTAAAAGGAAATAAAAACAAATTTCATGTAAAACTGTCTCCTCCAAATTTCTCACAAATCTCTGTATATATTCCATATACAAATATCAATACATGTAGATGTAGGCAAAGACAAAACCACTTGATTTTGGGCATGTGAATGAATAATGTTGCAATCTTTAGGCAATTGTTGAAATGACACAGCTAAGCACTTTGTAATTGCAAGCGTAGAATGTCAGACGCTCAAGGAGGATTTTCTACACATGCTCAGTGAATGTCCTCACCAGGAAGCAAGAAAATGAGATGTCCAGGCATCACTTACACTGAGTGCGCAGGGTTATTTTAGATCCTACAGGCTTTTGCACAACTAAGCAATGCATGATACTGTACACGCTGTCTTTACCGCAGTGCACTTTTAAAACGACACCACAACTACATCTACAGCCAATACAGTTACTTTAAACTGAAAGTCAAAGAAGAGGAAAAATGTAAGGACTGTGGTAAAAAGACATTACCATGGGAAGAAACACTGAGATTACATTATTAGATTTACTCTCATGTCGTGCAGATCTTGTGCACAGAAACAGAATCTGTCTGATAGTTTTCATAGGTTGTACATTTCTACACTACTTTGCATTGGATCTTCAGGTGCCATATTTGTTTAAAAAAGGGATTTTTCTGAATTCCAACTATGATTTAGTTTTGGGTTGCCTGATACTTCATAGTTTGTGCAAAACTCTTACAATGTTTTTAAAATAGATTTTAGAGATTTTATCTTTAGTGATTAGGATAATTCACCCAAAAATGACCATTCTTTCATCATTGATTCACCATCATGTCATTCCAAACATGTATGACTTTCTTCTTCAATACACATAAGAAGATATTTTGAAGAATGTTGGTAACTAAACAACATTCACCCCTATTGACATCCATTGTATAGACACGAAACCACTGAGACATTTCTCAAAATTGTGTTGCACAGAAGAAAGAGTCATATACAGGTGGTTGAATGAAATGAGGATGAAAAATTATCCTATAGGAGGAGCTTAGTTTCTATTTTAGAAATGTAATTTTTTTTTCTTTGATTATTTGAGCCCGAAGCTTGATGTGGTATATTTTTATTCTACCCACCTGATACCGGCATCCAGTCGTTCACCTCAGTGTCCAAGACACCTATATACCAGGTAGATACTAAACAACCTGAACTTTTACTCAGGTGGTCCTGAGTCGGACAGCATCCCATCTTTCATGGACAACACTGTTCTTTGGGAATAGACTTATGAAGCTCTAGTGCCCCACTAACCTGATACCACACTCCGGTTAATGTCGAGATATTCTTTATTCGGCCAAGAGTATCTCAAAACAATTCACAGATAAACTCACAAGACAAGATTTTTATAGGACAGATAAATGGGCAGTGATAACATGGCATGATAATTTTTCCTTTCCTTTATTGATCATTTCTTTATCTATGCGCTTAAGAAACCTCCTGTAAAAATGTTTAAAAAAACTTGATTTAAAGATTCTTTAAACTTGATTCATTAGTTAATTCTTTAAGGTATGAAATAACAAGTTAACGCCTGAGTCCTGTCTGTGTGATACTTGTTTTCATTCACTCCATGTAGGTACTTCCTCACATTGCATCTAACGCTTGTTCATCTTATGTGCCTTTAAAACAATGACAGTAGATAAATGATCCTATAAAACACTCAGAAATAAGCCAATGGTGATAATTAATAATGTATTAATGAATAAGTTACAGGCATTTCATAGCACAATTTTACATATCAGGCAAATAACATAATAAAAACTTTATCCTAAACAGCAGCCACCTTTCTATAAACCTCAAAAGAATTTCAATCACAGACCTATTTATGAGATACGTATCTTTTTAACAATATATTATGTTTTATTGTTTAATGCATTGAAATCAAGGGGCAAGCAAAACGCAAGCGCACGACGTACGCGTATTGAGAAGCGCCAAATACCGCTGAAATCCTTATCCCAGTTTAAGTAACACCAACACAACACAACCCTTATAATCCCCTTGAGTGTGTATTTACCTTACGTTTCCTCAAAGTAATGTTACAACTGAAAAGGCAGTATTACGGATTCATATTTAATTTTTTGACGCACAAAATGCGCCCCAGTTACGCGCTGTAGGCTACTGATGGCGAAATCTCACAGGCAAAATGAGCAGAACTCTTCTCCTTCATCCTCCCAATACATCCAAAGCTTACATCTATATCAGCATCGTATATTATTAGCCCTCGCGATATTAAGGACTTATACATACGTACCTTTTATGCATCTTCAATGAAGCGCATATAAATAGAACAGCCTGACTACTGGACAAGTTTTTCAACCAACTGCCTCCCATGTGGTGTCCATTACATTATGCCTTATATTTCGGTTGAGTAGTGGTATATAAAGGTGGAAGCCACGGAGTTGGTGGTCACTGCAGTAGCCAGTTTCATCCCTTCCAATCCAAACCCAAACCCAAACCCCAGAGGCAACCAGAGGTGAGTGTCTGCACAGATGAAGCTTCATGGCACATTAAAAGCTGACAGTATCTTGCGATGAGAGAGGAAAACGACATGCAACAAAGCAATATTTCACTTTGGGCTGAGTCGGAGAGGATGCCTTGATAAGTCTCATCCACCAGACTTGGGAATAATTTGTCCTCGAGTTTGGACTTGACGTCATTATTTACATGGCGTGGGGATATCGCTTTGATCACGCGGAGGACTGGGTGGGATTTATCATTTATTTTTCATAAACCTGACAAAGCAAGGGAGCGGGTCATCTTCAATTTTTTTGTTTTTGTTCTCTTTTCCTTGTTTTTCCTTGTATTGGCGTATGATCATTGAAATGGTAATTTTATGATTCAACAATATACTAAAAATAAATTTGTCATTTTTTTAGGCTAAAATGGCATTCGCTGGTATTTTGAATGAAGCTGACATCACTGCAGCCCTGCAGGGTTGCTCAGGTAGGGGCCAACATTTGAAACATTTGTTTGAATACCTTAGAACTCAAATGCAAGTTCACCTATTATGTACTACAGTTTGTTTGTTTGTTTGTTTTAAATATTGCCATCATGAGCTCCACCTTGCTAACAACTTTCAGCTGCTGACTCCTTCAACTACAAGAACTTCTTCGCCAAGGTCGGCCTGGCCGCCAAGTCCGCAGATGACATCAAGAAGGCCTTCGCTGTCATTGACCAGGACAAGAGTGGCTTCATTGAGGAGGATGAGCTGAAGTAAGTTCAGCAAACTTCTTTAGGACTCTTTCATTTCACACTCTGGATATTTATTATAAATACTTGATTGTCTGCTTTTGTTTCAGACTGTTCCTGCAGAACTTCTCCGCCGGTGCCAGAGCATTGACTGATGCTGAGACAAAGGCCTTCCTGAAAGCTGGAGACTCTGATGGTGATGGCAAGATTGGAGTGGATGGTGAGGAATACTCTCTTTATTCAATAAAGTTTTAAATCTAACATTTTTCACTTCTAATTCTTCTTTCTCCTTACATTTACAGAGTTTGCTGCCTTGGTCAAGGCATAAATGGCTTCTAAACATCATCTCTAAGTTACAACCAGCAATGTAGCCATAGAACTCCATATTTTTGTCTGGGTGGCTGATTTTTATACATAACTCTGGCTGTCCACTCCCATGCTGCATTCTGTCCGGAATGACTGTAAATATCACACGGTCTTTCGTGTTGTAGATATGAATGTTTCTGTAAAATCTTGTAAGCTGTTTTGGGGAAGGGACAATGCGAAATAATAAATAATCTTTTTCATTTCTGAGTTTTTCTTCTTTTTCTTTGCAAGTGATGTAAATCTCATTTAACCTGTTAACTGTCAGAAAATGTATGAAGATATACATAAAATATTTACATTCCAAGCTTTAATGGTTTTAATAAATTCATAATTTGGAATGGAGTCTTAAAGTTGCCTTTTAAAAAAGGGATTATTGCTCACCAAAAAAAATCACCAAAAATAGAGACTTTTTTTTAGATCAATTACTATTTCTACATAATTTATCTTGTAATAAACTGGACAGGTATGTATTTTAGAGGCTTTGGACTTTATAGTGATATAGTTTGTCATGATTAGATTAGAATTTAATTGAACAATTTTCCTTTTTTTTTTAAACAAAACAAGCAATGCCTTTGTGAATCATATTTGTAGATAAATAACAGATATAGCTTTTAAAAGCATGCAAAACTATGACTTGTAAACATTACCTGCGACTTCAAACCATCAACAAGAATCGTGTCTGTCGTGTCAACAAGAGTCGTGTACGACTATGTCTGCTTGGTGCTTTTCGAGAGGATGTAGCTAACCTAAACTAAAGCTGCTGATGACAGAGATACTTTTAAAAGTCATGAAGTGACGTATTCACGCCACTAGATGGCGCCTAGTGCCACACTTTATAAGAGCCTATCTCTGTATAAAACTAGTTTATATGTTTTTATTTTACTCTAATATATTCTAATATCATATTACTTGTATAGTAAAAGTGTACAGATAGCTTAACCATTTAATGTTTTTAAACATTGGTGTGAATTGCAGACTCCACAAAAAGCAGCTCAGATGGAACATCATTATTATACTGTACCAACAAATATTTCTATACTGTAACACAACCAGTTTAGTCACATTACAGTGTGTTTGTAGGATGGGTGGCTCCAATGTCCCTTTGACAGGTCAAGTGAGCCTAGGTAATTTCATTTCTTCAGAATTACAGTGTTAAATCTTTTTTTAGACATGACAGTATTACTGGCAGCCAGCGGCAGTTCTCGGATTTGATTCTAGAGTATTTGAAGCCTCTCCCATGTACACTGAAACTTTGCTATAGTTTTGCAGCGGGTTTGCCAGTGACTTATAGTTTTAATTAACAATTTTATTTGAAACATAAACTTACCTAGTTCTTATATTTTCTTTCATCAACATAGACTAAATATCTTAGGTCACTTTTCTTGTTATGTAAATGTATCATAATTTAAGAAGCTTTAAATATATTTTACTAGAAAACAAAACAAAAATGCTTTGGAAGAATATCATTTTTTGCAATGTTGCAAATGCCAGCAATGAGACCAGTCTCTTCTTGCTCATTTTGAATCTCTAAAGTTGTGGTTATTAATTCTGATAAAAGTAAAGTTGAACTCAAACTGAAAACAGTAGGTTACTAATAGGAAAGTAATCTACTGGCAAACCTGCTGAACTATCATTTACTAAAACTACAGCAAAGTTTTACAGTGTAGTTCCTTGAACTTGATATTTATCTTAATAATAATTATAGAATTTTCTCTGCTGTTTTTGTACTGGCGTTAAATTATTACTTTTTATTAATTTTATTGATTCTTTTCTTGAAAACCACACAAAATTGTGGGTGCTGGGAAACAGCAGTGTTTCAATTGTGAAAACACTAGAAACTTTATTCTCTATGTGCCCTTCAGTTGGTGCTTCAAGTTTGTTTAGGTCGATTTTTTCTTTGTTTACTATTTAAAGAATTTAAAAAATATATTCTTTACAGACACAAGTTTTGCAGGTCTTTTGCACACGTAGTTCAGACAATTCTGTACAAATACGTGAAGATATGCATTGCGATATAAATGCAGCATGTTGAATCTGGGTCAGCATATTATGTTCTCACATAAAAAAAACATTCAGTTAGTTGACCATTGTCTTTGCTACATATACTTTACCTTGAATTCTGAATGATTCTCCTGAAGAGCAGATGATGCAGAACGTTAGTTGGCAGCTGGGCTCAATCATTACTCGGCGGGATATCGGTCAGATTAGTGACAGAGTCAAAGAAAAGTGAAGTTGCGTGAGTAGATGCAGTCTCAATGTCAACCTGAAGCTCTCATTTAAATAACAGAAACGTTCACAGGATCTCAAAAGGAGTTTTAAGAAGCAAAATGTATTTTTATGATTTCATTACAAATTTAAAGAGCATCAAATATTATTACTTAGCCTACAGTATTGTTATTAAATAACAGAGTAGGACACAATAGCCTACGTGAAGATATTCACAACTAAATCATGTGAACAGATCAAAGGTTTTGCAACAGTGGTCAAAGATTTATAAGAAATACATATGTAATAGCCTAGCAAACGGTTTATCACTAATCTCTTGCGTGTCTGATGAATGTGAATGTGTGTGTGTGTGTGTGTGTGTGTGTGTGTGTGTGTGTGTGTGTGTGAGAGAGAGAGAGAGAGAGAGAGAGAGAGAGAGCATCTTTCCTACCAAGCATTTGGAAGGAATGCAGGTGCCTCATTTACATAGTAAAGGATAATTAGTTAGAAATTCAAGTCGAGAAAAGAATTTGATACACGGACAGGTAACCCAAGCATCGCTCTTTGTCCGGCCCATTAGCATATACATATATATATAAGTTCGTACCGGATGGGAGCCGCTATCACACAGCCTTACCTCTTACTCAGGATCACAGGAACCGGAATCTAAAAAGCGGTGAGATGCTGTTATCTCTTTTTATGTTATAAAGCTTTCAGTTTATGTATTTTTGTATATTTTACAAATTTGCTTATTTATTTAAATAACGAAACTTGAATAAAAACAATTTCGTAGTGAAATGTCCATGTTAAAAAATGTTATGCAACGTCGACGACTTTAGAATAAATAAATCAAGATTTTTCTCTACCAGATCAAATATGTCACTTACTTCAATCCTCTCGGCTGAGGCGATAGAGAATGCTGTCAAAGACTGCCAAGGTATAGCAAACAAAAACCTAATAGAATAAAAACGTATACGTTTTGGATAATTTTTCGCATGTGCATTTCTCCGACAGCTCCAGACTCTTTTTGTTACAAAAAGTTTTTCCAACTTTGTGGCTTAAGCCAGAAAAGTCCTCAAGAGGTAAAGGAAGTGTTCTGCATCTTGGATGAAGATAACAGTGGAAGTATTGAGGAGTCTGAGCTCAAGTATGTCATCATAGCATCTTTTTTCGCGTCATGCACATCACTGAACATTATAAGAACACAATATGGCTTTAAAGTGATTTGCTTTAAATCTTCTAGATGTAACATTGTGATAGAATGTTATGCACAGTTTCTTTGTTTTTCATATTTAAAGTACTACTGTATTGTTATGTCTGATGAGATAATCCTAATGTGAAGAATAATGCACTTCTGCTTATCTGACATGAATAATAAAATCATGTGCATAGGGAATTGCTTTTGTTTAAGCTTAACAGTACATTACATTTTCATGTCTTAACTGGCAATGTCAAAGTTCTTTTTCCCCCCAGATGTAATCCATGAATATGCTGGTCTTATGCTCTGTTCTGTCCCCGTTTTATGTAATTCATCTACATTATGTAATAACGTTAATAGAACCCAGGGAAAGAAAGATAAATCTGTCCTTGAAGGGTTTTATTTTAGCTTAGATTTCAGCACACCTGGTGAATGAGAAACAAATGGTAGATGATATAAAGAGCTAAAATAAAACTGTTTATTTTTTCTCATCAACAAATTTGTGTGCACCAGGTTCTTTCTCCAGCGATTTTCCCCGGGGGCCCGAACTTTGACAGAAAATGAGATCAAGAGCCTCATTAAAGCTGCAGATAAGGACGCCGATGGCACCATTGGAGTAGATGGTAACTTTTTCTTTGTAGTCTTATGAAATTGTGGGTTATTTATTCATTTGTGATGCTATTTTATTCATTTCACCTGTAATTTGTAAGTAAAGGATCTATGTGATTTTTCTAATTTCTATTACAAACCTTTGCTCATGTATTGTGTTTAACTATACATCATCAAAATTTTATACAATGTCATGGCGCCTTAACCCATGTAAAAAACCCATATGGAACAAGAAACAACATATGCTAATGTGCGTGTCTGAACAATGCAAAATCTAAAAGCAAATCTAACAAAGAGATTAAAAATGACAATGTAACCTTACGCATTCTCTTGGGACCCCATCTACTGTTTTAACCAGATTAAAACCAGCAGAGTATTTTATCGAAGAACATACTTAAAATATATTAAATCTCTTTCTTTGTATTTTAAGCTGAATTATTCACGGGTGTCCCATTAATTTTAATATTTTTTTTCCTCTACAGAGTTCCAAACTATGGTGTTATCCTGAAAGCCCTCAGTCATACTCAATCCCAGTCTCCGGCTTACAGCCACAACACTGTCTGTGGCCTTATCTCTCCCTGCTTTTTACACCGAGTTTCTTATTGAAATTTTGCCTCGGCACATTTATTTAAATACATGAGTCTGTGATATTGTCCTGCACTGACCCCAAATGACCAATGACAAAACTGTTCAGGGAAAATAAAATAAAGATATTAAAACTAGACTGTGTGTTATCTCGTCTTTTGAAATCTTTAGCTGTAGATGATGGCGCAGAGTTTTATGAGCATTTTTACACAATGGCTTCTGTGCAAGTATGTCGTTTTCATTTATCTTTGTGTGTGACAACCTCCAGAATGAGACCGCGAATAACCCTCTGGCCATGAGCTTGTACTTTGAACTCTGTCTGTCAGGGATTATTGCAGTTGCCTGATGTTCAACCATGGTGAATATATCTAACTGTGCATAGCTACATGCAAAAACAACAAAGAAAATATTGTTTTCATGGTTTCTTCAACTAAAGATGCAGTATGTTAAAATTTATGTAAATCTAGTTGCAAAGTGTGCAATGTTTTGTGTAAAGTTTTATATTCCGATATAATATGCAGAAATAAATATAGGCAATACTTTGTATGTTGTCTACCTGCATTGAAAGCATAAATACTTATTTCAATAGCTCAGTCAATAAATTCGGGTTGTGTAACATGTTTCGACCAAAGGAAGATCATTTTTCTGTCATTTTTATACATGTAGTTTACATGTCTTCTTATTACACTTATTAAGAAACATGGAACAAATGATTCATTTAAGAAAACCTAAAATTGAAAGTAAAAGTACAAATGCTGGATTAGTTTCAATGGTGATCATCCTCTCAGATTTTTGTTGCAATAATGTGTCATGTGTGCATTATCCAATGTCCATAACAAATCAAATGCAAAAAAATGAGACTCATTTGAGTTTATTACGCTTGGCCTGTATCAGATAACATCGGATTTTCTCAACAAACAAAAAACTTTATGAGAGAAGCACATTCAGAACTTTTAAGATGTAATGAAGATTTTCAAGCTATTGTATTGTGTCATTTGTTTACATAAGCATGTGCATTTGTAATCAATCAATACAATATATCTCATTGCAAATACAAAACATCAAAGGTGGTTTACTTTCATTAGATATAGCCTTAAAAACAATAGATCTAGATTGTAAAGCAAACTAAGGAGGCACAAAAGAGACAGAGAGTGAGAGCAGGTGTATGTTTCAGTGAAGAGGGCCTCTCTCAGTACAGAATGGCGAGGATATCGACTCAGGTTACCGCTTAGCTCATTAGAACAATGGAATTGAAAATGCCGCATCAATCCTGGCTTGTGATTATCTCCTTACTGCACTAAAGCCACACACCTAAATGAGCCATGCAAACATGTGCATTAATGCCGATAGCTGCAGCCAGATAATCCCAGTGAGTGCGGCCCTAAATATTAGATTTAATTGGGAAGCTTAAACAACAATTATGATACAAAGTTTATCTACTGTTTTGTTTGTTGAGTAGCCAGAGGTCACCTGTTTATACATGAATGAAATGAATGATGTCATAGAAAACATCATTCACCTTGGGACCAATGAGTAAGATATAAGCCATAGTTCCATATAGTTTAGGATAGTTCACCCAAAAATAAAATGATTTTATTTAGTCATTTACTCATTTACGCTCATATCGTTCCCTACCTGTATGACTTTTATTTCTGCAGAACACAAAAGAAGATATTTTGAAGAATTTTGGTAACCAAATAACATTGGACACCCCTGACCTCCATTGTATGGACACAAAACGACCGAGACATTTCTCAAAATATCTTCTTTTGTGTGCCTCAGAAGAAATCTAAATGTTTTTAACTACATGTGGGTCGATTTTTTGTGAACTATCCCTTTAAGACTTTTTATCGCAGCGCCTGGTTGTAGCCTGCTCAGAGGCAACTTCCCCATCACATTAATGTGCCGGTTTCACAAGTAATCCAACAATAATTATACATAATCACAATTAATCCAACACTAATTATATCGTAACCTTTAAAACGTTGAAAACAAAAATTCCCCGGAACAATCGTGACACGGAACTGTGAGTGAATAGCAGATGTAATCTACCGTAGCGGTTCAACTGTAACACACTGGCGACTGTCAAGAGCAGGAAGTGCATCATTTCATTGATCTCAGCTCTGTTTTCTTCAAGAGATAACACATTTAACAGTTTGTTTTTCTTGACATGCTGTAAAAGGTAAGGACCAATTCGTGCTCATAGTGGTGTGCTAGTCCTCGCTTTAAAAGCGTGTCACTAAGCAGTCAAACTGTTGATACAGCTAACTTGCTATCTTGTGTGTGATAAGCTAATGTTTTTGAGCACCGTCCGTTTCATTATGACTTGTGTGATGTCTTGGCGCATTTGCTTTAGTTTAAATGAGTTATGTCTCTAACTTCGTGTGTGATTTACATATTTTGTTTTTGTTTGGTGTTATCCGATGCTTACTAGCCTAAAAAGAAATGAACTTTTTTTTCTCACATTTTAACAAACTGTGTTGTACACGTTTAGTATGTGAGCAATCTTTAGGTTTTAAGTTCAGTCGTTTATTTGGCTTTGTTTGGTTCTGTAACTTTATATTTAGTTTTGCACGGCATCCTCCAAGTGCACATAGTTCAAAACCTTTACAAAAAAGTTTACAAAGCCTTTGGTCGTAGAGAGTATATGTAAGTAATGGGTAATTCACTGTATATTCATTGAAAAAATATTTTAAAAAATTTGTGTTTACAGGCCAAAGGCATGCATGCCAAACAAAATAAAAAAATAAGGAACCGTAGACGCAGACCACACTAATGCTGATGATCAGGTATTGAAAAGCAACATGCTGTCATTTGAGTCTATCAATTATGTTATAGAGGTTTTATTCAGAAATTTATACTCCATATTTTGTCCTCATAAGCCCAAGAATGGCCTCTGGAACCCAAGAAAAACAATACACACCATCGTTGCTGAGTTTTTTCATATATAACCCTAAATTTGGACCACGTGAGGGCGAGGTAAGAACAGCCTAAACATAATTGTGGCCATACAACAAAGTTTTGAATAGATTTGCTTTATTCCTCATAATTGGGTTTGCATGCAATGCTTGCAGAACAATTTTCATTGAGACTGAATGCCTTTCATTTACAAAGTTCAAACATTCTCTGCCCTTTGCATGCTTGTTTAATAAATATTTAACTACATTTGATTATACTCTTGAGTCACTAAAAGACTGATATTCTTGACATTTTTACACATTTACAATTTAGAAAATTCTGCAGATTATCCCCCAAAATTAAGAGTACAGATTTTGCCTGGTTCTGCGTAAATTCTGTAAAACAGACAAAATCCATTATTGTATGTTTAATATATGTTTTTTTCCTCTGTAGGAAGAAAAGAAAATTTTGTTTTACCACCCCATTGAAATAGAGAAAAATGAAAAGATACGCAATGTTGGACTGTGTGAGGCCATTGTTCAGTTCACCAGGTATACATCCTACTAGTAATAAAAAAAGTTACATGCCTGTTAAAAACAGTGCTTTATTTGAGAACAACAGGATATACCATTTTTATTAAATGATTGCTATTGCTGTTTTTTTCTCATTTAGAACCTTCTGTCCAACCAAACCAGCAAAATCTCTCCACACTCAGAAGAATAGACAGTTTTTCAATGAGCCCGAGGAGAATTACTGGATGGTCATGGTACATTCATGCACCTGTGATGTTTTGTTAACATTTATTTTAAATTGAAGTCAAACATAAGACAGCAGAGAATAACATTTATGTATATCTGTATCTGATTTTCTGTCAAGGTTGTTCGAAATCCAATGGTAGAAAAACCAAACAAAGATGGTAAACCACCAACTGTAGAATACCAAGAAGAAGAAATTATTGTGAGTAGTGTGTGCTTTATTAGTCAGCATTTAAATATAGTGTTTTTTATTGTTTTTAAAAATAATTTAGCTCTCTTTGTATTTCAGGATTCAGTTTATGGGTCGGTATTACAGCAGTGCTACAGCATGTATAAGGTAAACATTGTTCTGCAGCGTTCTGATCAGAAAGTTTATTCTGCTTGTGTTTTTGTCTTCATTTCTTTTTCCAAACAGAATAAAGCTGATAACAGTTTTTTGTTGTTGTTGATGGTTTCTAGCTCTTCAATGGCACATTCAGCAGAGCGTTTGAAGCTGGTGGAGTGGAACTGCTTACCCAAAAGCTTGAAAAGTTCTTTTACAGGGTAAATGAAGTATTAATTAAGAGAACACAATCCTTCAATCAGATAAAAGCTAGACTGTGACCTGTAGTCTGTGTGGCGCATGCATGTTGCAAACGGGACAATCATTGGTTTGTTTTTGGTTTTCATACTAAAAACCATCTTTGTAGTCATAATGTTATACATGTTAAACATATACCATTAGTACAATTGTAAAATAAGCAAATATGCGAAGGAGCTCCATGGTTTTTAAGTGACAGTCCAACCAGTGGTTTCCCCCAGTGTTGCGTCTTCTGTTACTGGAGAAGCCCAACAATCTCATTTGTCTATGTTTGTCTTATTGCTGCTTTGGTTTTAAATTTCTTCGAGGGCATCATGCTTGCTCACCTTTCTGAATAATTCAGCTTTGGTTAAGGGAAACCCTCAACGTCACCCTCCCCCTAACCTGAGCTGTGCCCTGGAGCTCTAAGTGAAAGTGCACTTTGTGCCTTAGGTTAAATGTCACTGACTGCTGCGCAAAGTCACACCGATGCTGCACCTCAGCACATTCAATTGTCAAATTACATTACATCAGCCTTGTCAGGAATGCTTTGGTAATCTCATCCATGTTTGCGGTCATAGTTTTGTTGAACAGTCACATTTAGACGTTTCTTTAGAATTTAGATGATCCTAATATTTTATATGGCCTTTTAATATTTTTTACTTTCTCTTTAACTACATCTTTTTGTAATTATGGTGATATAAAACCACGTAGATTCTTAAGTGTTTGCTGCGCAAAATAGGAGTAACATATGACTTTCATTTCTGTCTCAGTACCTGCAGACGCTTCACCTTCAGTCATGTGACCTGCTGGATGTGTTTGGGGGAATCAGCTTTTTTCCCTTGGACAAGATGACCTACCTGAAGATCCAGTCTTTTGTTAATAGAGCAGAAGAGAGCCTGAGCCTGGTTAAATACACAGCCTTCCTTTACAATGACCAGCTGATATGGTGAATGTCTATCTCTATCTATCTTATACATCTCTTACAGTTTCAGTATTGTTTGGACAATTTACCCATAATAAGAGAATTTCTGTGATCAGTTGGTTTTTTTTAGTCCATGTGTTGTTTTTAATGTGTCTGATTTTAGGTATAGCAGGCTGTTCACTCTGCTCTGTCCCATACATTGAAGTAGATTGTGACCAGTGGTTGAAAGGTTCTAAAAGGACAAAACATTAAGAGTTGCCCATACGGCTTGTGTGTTATGTAAATCTTGTCTATTTTTTAAGTATATTCAAAGATATTAATATTAAAAAGATTGCCATTACTATGAATGGGGAGGAATGCAACGTTTAAAATTCTGTTATCATTTACTCATCCTCGTGTGATTTTAAAGCTGTAACACAAAAGAAGATATGTTGATAACAGAAAACCATTGGTCCCCATTGACTTGCATTGGTTTTGTGTCAATACAATAGAAGTCAATAGGGATCAACGGTTTTTGTTTACCAGCATTCTTCAAATATCTTCTTTTGTATTTTCCGGAAGAAATAAAGTCATACAGGTTTGAAATTATATGAGGATGAGTAAATGATGACAGAATTGCATTGCTTTTATTGCATAGAAAAGGACAGTGCACTCTAAAATCTGCTTTGTTTCCTTTAAAAGAAAAAACTCACATGGGTTAGAAACAACATGAGGGCGAATAAATAAATTTTCATTTTTGTTGAACCATCACTTTAAATGGCTGGTATGCTATTGAAGATTTGAAATTAAAGATAAAGTTAAGGCTGGAGTTGGACTAAGATAATGATTTTGATAAACATGACTCCTGCTGTGAGTCCATGATGTGAATGAGGATTTAAGTGATGCTGAAGACACGAGTCAGGACTGCAGGGACTCAATAAAGCAGCACTGCCAAAGCTTCTTAATCACACACTGTCTGGAACAGGGATCCAGATAGACTTAAAACACGCCTTTTAATCCTCTTTGAGGAATTCACATCATGACTTTCACATCTTGTTTTTCCAAAACACTTTGTGTTTGTTAACTATCTCTGCCTTATTACTTTTAAATGAATAAGTGTCTCTTTGATAGCTCACTGTAACCCTGTTATGTTTTACATACAAATTAAAAGTTTATTAAGTACCTCATGCATCTTTTGTTCTAGAGGCTAATGTGTAAATACTTGAAATTAGTTATGTGGGAAAATATAGGTTGGGTGCACAAAACTTTTTTTTCTTTCAGTTTATTTTTAATGGGTTTATACTTTAGGTTTATACAGAGAAACAAGCCAACAAGTGCCCAGCATTCCCAGGATGTATTTTGTGAAGTTGGTTGGTAGAATACCCAGTGTAATCTGCTTTAATAAAGCTTTTGATTTAACTTTTTGGTCACTATATTCTTCTTAAATCCTTATATTGCAGGAGTGGTCTAGAGCAAGATGACATGCGCATTCTGTACAAATACCTGACAACCTCACTGTTCCCAAGACACACTGAACCCGAGGTGAGAAGATTTATTTTTAAGCTACGTCTACATTGTCCTCTTTATCAGAGATAATAAAATATACAGATAAAAATGTCTCTGATAGACTGGCCTTTTTTTTTTGTTCTCTTGTTTACTATTGTAATAACTGTATGTACTTTAAAGGGTTAGTTTGTTAATTCTGTCATCATTTACTCACCCTCAGGTTGTTTCAAACCTCTATACATTTCTTTGTTCTGTTAAACACAAAGAAAGATAATTGTAAGAATGTTAGCAATTTTCAGGGATATCATCCACTACCATAGTAGGAAAAAATATTGTATATTGTTTTGAAGAATTTAGAAAAACAAACAGAACAAAGTAATTTATACAGGGATGAAATTACATGAGGGTGAGTAAATGATGACAGAATTTTCATTTTTGGGTGACCTATCACTTTAAAAGCAGTTGCAACTAACTAATGTCTCTGCAAATTTGATATTTTGTATTTTACTCAATATTGAATTAAAACTGTACAATCACAACATGTCATTGGACATTTGCCATGTATAACTCATTTAACACTTTCTAAAAATCAGTTTATGATTTTTAGAAAGTGTTCCAAAGTAATCTGTATAACAGTGTATCTGTGTTAATAAACATCTTTGTGTGTACAAATGTTTGGCAGCTTGCAGGAAGGGACTCTCCTCTCAGACCAGAGGTGACTGGGAATCTGTTACACTATGGAAGGCAAGTATCCAAATGTTTCCCGAGTTGAACTGAGGGCTGGAACGACAGGCTCTTGGCTCGCTTGGGCTTAAGGCTTAGGAACACAAGCAGTCAACCACAGCGCTAAGACAACACAGATCAACCAGTGCTGCCAAATATCACATTGCACATGGGTAATTGAATTGCTTTGGTGGCAAACAGAAAAAGAGCCCAACAGACTTCACAATGGTGCATGTGATTGCTTTGCGAGTTGTGGATGATAAGCCAAAGATGATAAGGGGTTGCATTTGCTAATAATTTCTAAGATGTACAGATTAACATGAGAATCTGTTAGGAGAGGTTGATAAATAATTGACAGAGTTACTTTGGTGTGAGTGTTTTAAGGGATAGTTCACTTTCATCATTTACGCACCCTCAAACCTGTATAACTTTCTTTGTTTTGCATAACACAGAAGATGTTTTCAAGAAAGAGACATTTCTCAAAATAACTTCTTTTGTGTTGTACAGAGGAAAGTCATATACAGATTTAAAGGACATAAGAGTGAATACATTTGTGTGATGTATCCTTTTAATGTGGGTTAAAAGAGGAATAGTCTCATGCAACCAAACTTTTGACACGTAACAAATAACCTAGTCCACATTGCAGCTTTTCACAGCCATGAACCACCCACCTACAGAATCTGACCTGTCTTATGTACATCAGTTTATTTTGTTTTTAAGTTCAGTTTTAAGCAGACTTTGTAGTCTGGATGTGAGGTTGAGATTTGGCCAGATCTGCCCTCTGCAACTACTATTAATTCTCTGGGACAACAAACTTCACTTTTACAGAACCTAGGGAAATACTCACAGATTATAAACCAATTAAAATAAATATTTGTGAATTGTAGATGTAAGTTTTGTGAAAAGTTCATTTTAGTTAGGGGTTGTAGTGGTCAGTGTTTGGCTGGCAATTTGAAATCAAGTGGAAGTCAGAAGACATACTAAATAGGATTGAATTTATTTCAGCTAGAACAACAAACAAATATGATGAAAGTAATTGTTTCTTTATTGTAATGTTGCTCTGTGTTTGTTCAGTGCTGAACATGTTCATTGATCATTGGCATTAATCTTCCTTTTGTCATCTATGTTCATTAAAACAGATTTTTAACAGGACCAGCAAACCTTAAAGATCCAGATGCAAAATTCAGGTTTCCCAAGATATTTGTCAACACAGAGGACAGTTATGAGGAGCTACATTTGATTGTTTACAAGGTGAGAAAAGTGTGTTGTAACCCAAAATACAAATCTTTGATCATGAGACAATGGTTGCCAGATTTGTGGCCGGTGAAAACTAGCCCAGTCACTTTATTCGCATTACACGGTACTGTTCTTTAGTGTTTCTGCATTTATATTTTACATAAATCTTTTTTTAATCCAGGCAATGAGTGCAGCTGTATGCTTCATGGTAAATGGTAAGTGTTTTGTCTGTTTTTAACCAATATTTAACCTATATTATCAAATAACTTTTAAGTATTTGATTATAAGAGTACTTTTTAGAGAATATGTATTATCTATGTATAAAAAAGATCACCTGAATATTAACAATTTTCTCACACCCTGATTTTTCTGTGTACTGATAGCGGCAGTAGATTTGAATCGTGAGTTTTGCGAGCAGCTGGACAGTCTTGTTGGTCCCCAGCTCACCCTGCTGGCCTCTGACATATGTGAGCAGTACAACATTAACCGGAGAATATCAGGGTCAGTAGTAACCAAGTGCTTCACTTTAACTGCTGGAGACAATGAAGGTTCTGTAAAACAATTTAAGCTATTTAGTAACTCGCCACTAAATAGACGCCCTCTATCCAAAACCCTGCCCACTAAAGACAGGTCAAACTGGAACACACAACCAAAAAAGCATTTCTGTTTAGCTCATTTTTGCTGTTTACGACATATTTTACTTTCAGACTTGTACAGGACAACTGTTGCTTACAGCACCTTTTGAAGTGTTTGTTTAGTCATATGTACAACCTAACTTTGTTGTTCTCATACATGCATCAATCTTTAATGGTTGGGTCATCCTGTGACCCAAGTAACTTTTCAGAAATATAGGCATAGCTTTCACTCTTCTGCATGCTAAGAGAGAAGAATCCACTGTATCATCTCTCCTCCAGTAGCTGTTACCAAACCTTATCCATTAATCATATCTAAACAGTGTGTCCTGATCTTACCTGAGCACTGCATTATGCACAGTATTGTTTTGTGTGGTATAATCCCTCATATCAATTTACATACTCCCAATCACACACAACTGTGCTTTTATCTTCCATGCTTATTGGACATGGAGAGAATACATCAGCTTTAATAATTCTTTTAAATTGTATTGATAGGCCAGAGAAAGAGCCTCAGTTTAAATTCATCTACTTCAACCACATGAACCTGGCGGAGAAAAGCACCATCCACATGCGGAAGACCTCCAGCGTGTCTCTTACCTCTGTCCACGCGGACCTCATGAAAATCCTTGGAGACATCAACTGCGACTTTGCACGGTAAGTGCTGCTAATATCGGTTTAGGAAACTTAATTAAGAAAAAAATATAATAATATTAATGAGATTAAGTCTCTGTGTGTTTTTCTAGGGTTGATGAGGACGAGGAAATTATTGTTAAAGCGATGACGGATTACTGGGTTGTTGGCAAGAAGTCTGATCAGAGGGAGCTGTACGTGATTTTAAACCAGAAGAATGCAAACCTCATTGAAGTGAATGGTAGGCTGTGTTTATTCACAAAATTTGACGTTATATAATGATTTTAGTCAATAGCTCAAATTTGTTTGTATTTAAAACATATTTCTTTCAGAGGAAGTAAAGAGGCTGTGTGCAACACAATTCAATAATATTTTTTTCTTGGACTGAAGAGAGAGATGAGCATGAATGGACTACTTCACTACACTAAAACTGTCAACTGTTCAGGGTTTACTGACAGCATCAGTGTAATGCAATAATTGCATTGTAAAAAAAGATTTTTCACATCATGCAATTTTTTTAGATTTTTATTTAATCTATGAAAAAGGTGGTTGCTTTCTGTAATTATTTGTCATATCTGAATTTTACTGAGAGAGAATGTTTGTTTGTATGTACATTGTCTTGTTAAAGTATTGATCTGCTCTAGTCTTCTTCTTTTTTTTTGCATACAGGTTGTTCAGATTTGTTTTATCAAAGTTGACATTCAGTGTATCTTTCAAGTTATATTTGTGTCTAATTTTAAATGTCATTAGCATCATGATCTGTTAACATCCATGACTTAATAAATTGACATTTTCATTAAAAGTACTTTGCTGGTCTTCTTCTGGTACTCCTCAGTACACTGAACTGAAATGCTTTGCTATCATTCTCAAGTTTTCAGGCTTGTGCAGATCAAGAAAATATTAAAATGTCTACATACAGATTTCTAGTAAACTGATATAAAATGTCAATGTAACATCAGAAATATAGAAAAATATGTATGTTAACATCATACTTATGTTATTGGGTAGAAAAAGAACTGACACCACATTATTCTTACTGATATGCTAGTCAGTACTTTTTAATCAGATGTTACAAAGGTAAAAGACATTTAAGTTGCTAAGAAATATCAAAATAGCATCAGATAACATGAGGGAATATCTTGATTTTTTTATTGTACCAATCCTAAATGACCTAAACCTAAATGTATGATCCCGTGGACATCTGCTCTGAGTGATTTACATTGACTTTTATCCTCAATAAGAGTCTTGGCTTTCTGAAAACAATCATTTTAAACGTTAGAACAAGACAGGGTTAAGCATATGCACGTTTTATGTATTTATTTGTGAAAGGATTTTTGTAGTAGTAGAAAGAAACATATCTTAATATCTTCTAATATTAATTAACAAGATTAATTTTTTTTATAACATACAGAGTGGAGCACAATATATTCACTGTCACAAACAGTAAGTTACCTTAACGTAGTAAAGGAAGAAAGTGTAAAAATAAACTACAAAAAAGGACATCTTAACTCATCTACTGCACTGTTTACTTTAACTTAATAGCTGCTGTCCATCATTTATGCACACTTTATACTCATTTGCACTACTGTTCTGCATAGTCTAATTTATATTGTACATATCCATCAGTAAATTTCTGTTTTTAGTAAATAACCATCTGTATATAATGTTCATAGTACATTCCCACTTGTAAATTCTTCATAATTTTTGCTTTATTCTGTATTTATGCACAACTGTATATCCTGCACTTGCTTATTGCACTTCTGGTTAGACCTAAACTACATTTCGTTGCCTTGTACTTGTACATGTGTAATGACAATAAACTTGAATCTAATCTAATCTAATCTTAAATAAATAATTTTAAATGTTAAAAAAAATATTATTATTACTTATTACTTAAATATATTTTTAAATTATCAACCAGCATGCTTCGTACGTCTCCACGCTCAGCAGAAATACGTCAAGCGAGCGACGCATGTCGTCATCCAAACGTAACCACTCAAAGAAGAGTTCGGCGTAGCGGGCAGCCTATCAGATTAGCCGCCTTTATTTTTCAAAACCTGCCCGCCATCTTTCATGCGTTGTGTATTCTGGGCAGGTAAACGTTTGTTTACCGATCATTTAATATTTGGATACAGTGTTTTGTGATTTCAGGGACCCCAAAAATATTAAGGTAAGAAAATCCGTCCGTCTGTATCGATTGTAGAACTTATTTGTCAAACGTGACGCAATTGGTTTACTATAAACTGTCATTGCGTAATGCGTACAACTATTAGATCTTGATCGCTCTACAAGAGCAGTTCAAAGATAATATAGCTTTATATCTTTTATAAAGTTTAAATTGTATTCACATATATCAGAGATAGTAAATAAAATCAGAGACAAACGTAAGCGTATAAACCAAGAAATAAGTGTTGTAGAGTTATTCGCATAATTGCAAACTTGAAGTTAAGTATTACAAAAATACTAGATGTATTCCTGTTTTTTTGTTGTTATTCCTGTTGTATATTTATTGTTTGTCACAACACCTCAACCTTATCTGTATCATATAAATGGGTCTTTGTTTGTAATAGGCTGTTGTTGTGATAACTTTTGTAGGATGGACACTCGCTTTGCTCACCTGTACAAGCGGGACAGCAGTGTGTCCATGATCAGATTAAAGATGTCCAGACGCAGGTCTCAGTCTCAGAAAGAGAACCGAGTGAAGATGCAGAACCTGCGCAGACACATGGACCAGCTGCCAGAGATGGAGCTATCGATGGATGCCTCCAGCATCATGCTAACACAAGGCGATGCATCCAAAACTCAAGGTTCATACTCCTCTTTGTTGACTTTGTGTTTGGCTTGGCACTGTTTATCTTCATAAAATAAGTTACCTTCGCACTTAACAGATGTGAATGCTGCAGCCGAGGAGAGGAAGAAGATGCTTGCACGTTACAAGGAGAACAAGATGTTGCAGAAAGAGAAAGAAAAGAGGGAGAAAGAGAAGAAAGGTGTGTTTAAAGTCGGCCTGTATAAGCCACAGCCACTCGGGTATCTGCCTTCAAACACTGCTGGAACAGGCAGAGGCAAGGTGAGTCAATGTGAACGTAACAGATGGTTGTGTGTCTGTGTTGGTTGTAAATCTAAGACTGTAATTCTGATAATACATTCTTAATTTGATGTTGTCAGATAACAGAGCCTATCCAGTCCACCAGAGTGACCCGTTCTATGATGCAGAATCCAAAGGTACCAAAATGTTTCATCTTCTCAAAGTCAATCTTGTAGACTTTATAGTTCTTTATAAGTATGTATATACAGACATTATTGTGTGTTTGTATCTAAACATTCTCCTGCATTTACAATTTGACAGTTGTCATTGTTTATTGTGTTCTGTTCTTGTTCATTACAGCCAGCAGTTGAAAGGCAAGCTGCTTCAAAGAAAGGTTAGTAGTCCTGCATCTTTATTTAGTCATGTAACCAGACATAATAATCAGATTGAAAATGTTAATTATTTCAACTTTTTTTTGTATTAAAGTAATCTGTAATGTTGTATTTATACAGTGGAGATAGCACCAACCAGCAGAGCTCCAACCAAGAACAACTCAAAACTTTTGACCTCTACCAAAGGAAGAGTAGCTACAGGTGCACCTCTCTGTTAAAAAAAAGAAATCAGAAATTTCTGAATGTGCTGCTATGTAGATATGTGTGTATATATTGTTTAAGTCCTTTTAATGTGTATTATTTTACAGCTGAACCTTCCGTGAGAGCTCCAACCACACGATCATCTGCAAAAGCAAAACCGGCACCTGCGGCTAAACCGGTTGCTGGTGAGTTTTCTTTATCGTAACATTTTAAAACTGTCTTTGCGTGTGAGGGAAAGATTTGTCTCTATGACCTTACAACAACTATAAGTCACCACCTCTGTTATCTAGATTCTAGAGCTACCAAAACAAGATCAACTGTTAAATGTCCTCCAGCGCCCTCTACAGGTGAAGAGAAAGCTATACAAGGTAACATTACATTGTTTTATTCTGGCACGTTTTCTGATATTTTATTATGCTGGAATGTGGAAAATATGAATATTATTATCTTGCACAGGTAACACAAAACCAAATGCTGGCAATAAGGTTGAAAATAAGGTGAGGGATCTGTCTTTTGTCGTGTTCATTTTGAGAATTGGTTGTTATTGGGAATGGGAAATAAGATTTTGTATTTATGTTTAGCCTGCTGAGAAAAAGGAGACCGCAGTTGATTCTGTCAGTTTTATGGAAGAGAAGGAACCCAAAGCGACTCCTTCCTCATTTGCCCCGCAAGGCTTTGTGTTCCAGCCTCCTGATGGGCTGACGTCCTTTCAGCCTGAACCTCTCTCTCCACATTCAGCCAACGTCTTCCTCTCACCGAGGTATTCATTCCAAAAATGTAACAGTACTTGTCTTGATGATGATAAAGTTGTTTATTCATGACTCTTCAGTCACACATTGTTTACAATGTGGCAAGGGTTGTCATAATACAAAAATTAAGTCATTTCCAGTGGCAGAGAAATGTCAAAGAACAAATTTCAATGCCACATTCAAAAATGGTGTAATACAACTATTTGTTATGAGGTCTTGTATTATAATGTTATACATTTCACACATTTTATTTACCGACCGACATTTTATTTTTCACGTTTTTTCTGTTATTCATTATTCATTCATAAACATTCATTAGTAAAAAAAAGTCAAGCGTCAGAACAAATAAAATGATAGAATACAATTAATAAAGACAAGAAAATTGTTCTTAAACAATTCAGGTAAAACCAATGTTTTTCTGAAATGTAAAATATTTCATTAAAAGTTGCACATCAATATTTGTTGTACCAGGTTTGATGTGGAGTGTTTTTTTTTTAATTGCTGATTGTGGCTGTGATTTATAAAATAATCCAATTGTTTTTTTTTCTTCTATAGCTTTGTTTTTGAACCCAACATGGAGCCCACCTACCCCTCTCCTCCAAAACCTATTCTCCCAGCTCCTCCTGTCTCTTCTCCTCCATCTTCTTTATCTACACTTGCACCAGATCATCCTTCCAATCCTCTGCCAGTATTATCGCCGCCGCCTCCTGCCACATCTTCACCTCAGCCATCAACCTCAGCTGCAGCATCACCTCCATCAGTACCTATGGAGCCTCAGCATAATGTTGCCTATTTCAGGTGAGATGGGTTTGATAAATTACTCTTGTAAGTATAATTTTGTAGTGACTTTCTGGTTTTAATAACGCATTGTTTATATATGTGTACTGTGGCCATGACGGTGTAGAGAGTACAGTCAAGATTTTCTCATTTGTGACTTCTGTGTTGTACATAACATTACATATGTTTTGTTTACCTTTTTTTTAATAGGGCAGTGATGGTCATCGAGACCGAGCGTTTGAATGGGCTGTCTGAATTGTGGGAGTCACGTTTCGATGACACTTCTATCCCAGAGGAGAGTAAGTGTTCAACTAATTCATTTATAATGGCGTGAATGAAGAACCCAGTCCGAACACTAAAGTATATTTCTTCATACTCCTGTAGCGAGAGACCTGATGCGCACTGCTGTTGGTCAGGCCAAACTGCTGATGAAAGAACGCTTCGGTCAGTTCAGCGGGCTGGTGGATGACTGCGATTTGGGCCGTGGAGAGAAAATAACCACCTGCACTGACCTGCAGGGCTTCTGGGACATGGTTTACTTTCAGGTGAAGTTCACTTTAAATGTGGTGAAAAATATCTGGTTAATATGTTCTGTTTTTTCTAAATATTTTTGTTTTCTAGGTGGAAGATGTTAATAAAAAGTTTAATACCTTGAAAGAAGCAGAAGCAAGAGACTGGAAGGAGGAAGTTAGACCTGTGGCCAGAAAAAGAGTTGTCAAAGTAAATAAGATCATCAGCAACATACATTTATGTTTATGTCAAGATATGTTGTTCCACACGAGTTACTACAATAAAAGTCCAATATTTATTTTTGTCATTATTATCAGTGAAGTACTACACAGATCATGTTAGTGCTTTTATTGGTAAAGATGCACTATGTTCAGCTATATGTTGGTGTATTTGCAGAAGCCTGCCGCTGGAGGCAAGACCGCAGCGGGTGGAGGTGCCAGTGCTGCAGCTAAGAGTCGACTGGCTGCTATAAAGGCTGCTATGAGAGCCAAGCAGGCAGAACAGAAAACCACCGAGACCTCGGACAACAACCAGAATGCCTCGAGTTCAGCCCCTGCGGCTTCTGCCGACACACTGCCTGTACAGACTGTGGTGTTTCATGGAGGCTTCTTCCAGGTGGAAAGCCCAGTCAAGCCATCTGGTAAGAATGTTGTGTATTATGGAATACAAGGAAAGTAGTATCTAAAAATATCTTAAAAATAAAAACATTGAAGCCATGAAAAGTCATAGAAATGTTTTCAAATTATGCTTGTCTTGATTATTCAGGGGGGGTACATTTCTTTTAAATTATTATATACTTATTAAATAAATAAATATAGAAATATGAAATAACTAATTTATAATATGAATTATAATTAATAATTTAATAAATTATACAATTATTGTTCTAATGTTGTCCTGTTAATTAAAATTCTCTTATTTTTTCCTTTTTGTTTAAAGGACATTTTGAAAATGTTAATACTAAGATTTATCTCGGTCTAATAATTCATGTTTAATCTTATTTTCAGGTTTGGTTCGACGATCGTCACGTTTCAGTGCTGTCTCTTCACCACAGTGCTCCAAGTTTACCACTCCAAGCAAGCAGGGCAGACCGAACGCAGCTTCTCATGCCTCTCTTCTACCCCGCACGCCTTCTCGAAACCTCTCTGATGTATTACCCGTTTCCACTCCTCAACATTCTGCTGAGCCCCTGCTACAATCCCCCAAAGCCCCTCAGACCAGCCCTGAACACAACCAAACTGTACACGTTTCACCAGACACTGAGTCCTGTTCCATCAACCAACCTCAGTTTGATTTAAGCCCGAAGACCTGTACCTCACACATGCAAACAGATATCAGAAGTGTACCAGAAAACAGTGTAGCCGACCAGTCACATGATGCACTCAACCAATCAGAAACCGAGCTTCCTGTTGATTCTTCAGAACCTTGTCCTGAGCCTGAAGAATGCATTGCCGAGTCGATGGTTTGTAGCCCTTCCTCCCAGGAGAACGCAGAAGAAAGATGGATCTCTGAAGAAGGAATCCTAACTGGAGCTGAAGCCTGTTCAGGTACTGAAGAAGCAGATGCAGATCCCAGCATTTGTGCCTCTCCAACTCTCCAAGCCTCTATGGCTCTCAGTAATGATGTCGTCATTTTAGCTTGTGATAGGTAAGCTTTGTTATATCAGGACATTGTTACAGGATTATGCCATGCTGAATATCAAGCTCATACAGTCTGCACTGTCCATACAGCTCGCCAAGCAGTACAGATGTTGAAATGACTGGAAATCAAGACTGTGAGGTGACTACCTACCAAATTAAGTCTTCCTTTATATTACATGTATAGTCAATAGAGAATGATGGTAAGGTTGAGGATCCTGTTTTGTGATTATTCTTATTTTGTTTTTAAGGGGAATGCTTGTTTGGACATTGAGCGTTATCTGCAGCCATCAATGAGATACAGCATATCTCCAGTACAGAGGCTTACAGAAGAGAGGTTCTCTCTCGGAGCAGTGGATGCTGAGATGGAGAGCCCAGCGTCTCAGGTAGAAGAGCGTACTGCTGATGTTTTGGAAACCCCTACAGGTAATTTATGTTACATCATAATGTTAATCATAATGCTCACATGTGGTCACAGTTTGTTTGGGAGCACTTGGGCACTCACATTATTCTCTCTCACACTCCTGTCTCAGCCCTTCCCAGGATGCTTTTCACACCTCGGACTGATCAGGTGCTCTTTTTTTAAACTGTCATTTCTCTCTTTAGTTTTCAACAGGGTTCCCATGACCTGTTCCATTTGTATTACTAAATAGGGATTTAAATCAAGACTCAAATCATGTCAACCAGAAATATCACTTTTCATTTAAAAGCTGAAATGAATTATATGGGTCATTCTCAAAACTATTGAAACGTCATGGCAGTAGTGATTTGATATATAAAATACTGTATGTGTTCTATTATTTTTGTATTTTTTGCATCTTTTGCTAAAAATCTCATTATTGACATTTTTAGACTGTTACGGTGATGAGGTTTCTAAGCTCTTAAAAGTGTTTTTCAAAAACATGTTCAATGTTTTAAACATGTCAGACCTTGTTTAAAAATAGTTGATATAGATTTAAATATTATTTAAAAAAATACATTTAGCGTCAAGGAAACCAAGATTTCATGAGAATCACCCATATACTTAGTATGAAGATTTTATTAAGATATTCATTTGATAATTTCATCCAAAATGTAAGATTTATTATAATTTCCATTTATAATATGCATTTTTATTAGCATGGGAGCCTTGTTTAAATCACTAATATGTCAAAACTTGAAGCCCAAGTTTTTTTCTCTGACTGTTTGTGTTTTTATTTGTAGATGATGGACAATCTGTTACTGTTCACCCCAGAGAAGAGGGAGAGAGTGAGACAGTCAGTGTGTGAACACGACCTGATGACATTCACACCTCCCACAAATAAATAACAGCACATTCATAGTCACTGTCCAAGCTGTTCGATTGTTTTATTTTTGTTATTAAATTAGATTTGTTTGATACTTATATAGTGTTTTGCTACTCATATCTTTTGTACTTTATGGTGGCATTTGGATCAAGCAATATTTCTATGCAGTTTTGGCCCAAGAAAATATATTCTACATCTTTTAAAGGCTTTTAAATAAATGATTTTTTTTTGTTTAAAACCAATTAAATCATACAAGAATACAACTCAATTGTATCCTGTGAGTTTATTGCATTTTCATCTTCTGGCTAATGGGTGACTCTTATGAAACAACAGACTTGGTGGAGTTCACAAGGCTTATGGGAGGAGGTGGCGGCGGCGGTTTTCTGGACCACTGCCTCTGTCTCCATCTTTCTCTCTTTGTCCCTCCTCAGCTTCACACTTCTCCCTTTGTCTGAAAGATATCAAGTCACTAGTAAACACAAGTCACTGTACTGGTTCAAATGTTACTCGGTTCATTTTTCTACCTTGGCATCCTCTGTCTCTGCAAGAGAACTTTTGTTATTTTCTGTCAGCTTGAGTCTCTCTTTCACTAGCTCCTTCACGCTGTGCTCATATGCAGGGAAGAAGGTCTGAGAAAGGAACTGTTGGATTTTCTGTATCCGACCCGCCAGCTCTACCTCACTTTCACTTACTTCAGCAGCTTCTGAGAAGATAAGACCATTATTAGGACATGTCGTAAGTTTATTGTGTATGAGGAAGTGTAGTAATATAATGCATAAGAAATAACATGCTTCATCACATTAAGAAAATAAATAAAGAATGGCATTTGTGAAAAACCTTTGACGGCATGTGCCAGATATCGTCTTTGCTCAGTCTTCTCATATGTGGATAACTGAGCCATTTCATGCGATGAGACCACCTTAATAAAGACAATCTGGTTATCTTTCACCCCCAGCTCAGAAAATGATTCATTGACTCAAATTTGCTATTTAGTACCGAAGGAGGCTTTGTACTGACAAATCGAGAGTAAAATCACTCATTCACACAAACTATTGAACTATGATTTATTTATTTAGAATAATGTGTGTTGGATGATTGATAAAGGTTGTAATATTTTGTACAGTTTGGTCCTGGAGATCCGTGTCAGACTGTCTCTTAGCAGTTTGGATACTCTTGCCCTTAACTTCAGCACAGTCTAGCAGAGCTTCGAAGAACTCCAGAAATGTCATCTGCAACCAAACCGAACATAGACTACATAAAAGATATTTTGCCCAATGTTATGTTAAGTTATTTAGCCACTGACCTCTAATTCTAAGTTGCTGTGGGTTCCATCATAGATAGCAGGATCTTCCACAGAGACGATTTCTAATACTTTAGATGCAGTCAGCTCATTGTCATATATACAGAGATCCTGAGAACACAGATCAGCCATAAAAGTGTGCATGCAGATTACAGTTGGATGCAAAAACAAATGATATTATGTTTTTGTAATATAACTTTTCTCTTTAATTTTACTGCTAAAGTAATTTGTATTGAAAAAGTTGAATCAACAACATAATGTTCCTTTTAGTTCTGGCAGTCTCATCTAGAAATAGTAACATTATGCATTTTGTTGTATGTCATGTTTCTTTAGATTTGTTAAAAAGTTTAATTTATGGATCAAAATTTAGTTTTTCAATTACAGTATAGTTCTTAAAGGAATAGGTCACCTAAAATTGAAAATAGCCCTATTGTATATTTGAAGATATTTTGAAGAATGCTGATAACCAAAAACCATTGGACCCCCTTGACTTCTACTGTGACACAAAACCAATGCAAGTCAATGAGGACCAACTGTTAGTCAATGGGGATTTTCTGTAACCAACATTTTTCCAAATCTTTTATGTTCTGCAGAAGAAAGAAATGGATCAACTATCACTTTAATCATAATTCAGTATTTGTTTAGTAACCTGATCATAAATATATAAGAGGGATGTTACCTTGAGCATCAAAATAAACTGCCTTACAGTCAAGGTTTGGGCTGGTTTTGCCTTACACAGGGCCTGGTAAATGTTCCAGCATCTTTCTGTGTAGTTACAAGCAACCACAGGATGCACAAGATGACTGAATAGAAGCCCTACAATAAGAATGAATGAGAATAAGGCCTCAAGTATATATACAAAATACACAATTCAACAGCACCCACCTGTACCTTTCACATTCTTTGCATTGGGAATGATGTTCTGCCTCACGAGCATCGAAAAACAAGCTGCCAGAAGATTATTAGTAGACCTGAAATATGACAATGTGTGCTGTGACCAGAAAGCCACTTTTTGAACTATTAAACAAAAAAATAAAGCAAAAGACAAAATACGTACTCAATATCTTTGCTGAAGATATGATACGCTGCAGTGATAATATAGCTAATGCACTCTCTTGGAAGAATGGTGGTAAAAGGATAACAAACCCCATCTGGTTCTGCATCCCAAAAACAAAAAAGATATGTTTTATTGCGATAAGAAGAGAAAAGCTTGTCACAAATCTTCCTACGCACAAAGATGTTACCGTTGATGAGACGATCTATGTGCGCAAGGGTCATTCCATGCTGGTTCGCTTTGCAGTCCTTGAGGAAGCGCAAGAACTGCAGGTGGGTTAGTGGGAATGTTTTGTCCGGAGTCTGCTCATGTCCAAGGCTGCTGTAGAAGCTGTATATTTCCCTCAGCAAACCAATGTGTCTTAATACAGCAAATTCCACCTACACAGACATTGTGGTGAAAAAACTGCACAAATTTGATTATAGATCTGATCAGGATTCGTCTCAATACCTGTCTGAGCTCTTGATCTCTGTGAGTCTCAGGGAGTCTGTTTAACAGGGTCTGGATGTTCAGAGCCATGTCGGGTCCGAGCAGTGAGGAACTAGTGCTCGACTGTAGAAGTCTCTTGGGTAAGTCACCTTAGGCAAAGAGATAAAGACTGATGGTTTAAGAAAGATAACATTTGAAAAACAAATTGATGAAACTTATTTACTATCATCTGGGTAAGGAGTGCTAGGAGCACTCATGCCGGGGGTAAAAGCTGGAAAATCCGCCATGCAGTCCTTAACAAACTCTCCTTCATACATGCGTCCATCTTCAAAAGTGTATTTTCCCTGCAAAACACCATCTGCAATGTTATCATAAAATAATCTCAGGTCAGTCTTGTGAGCAGTTGGAAAGGTGACTTCATACCTGTCCGTGTTTCTTATCATGTTTCCACTCTCCACAATAAACAGCCCCACTGGCATATGAGAATTTTCCTCGCCCATGGCGCATTCTCTGAACAAATTCCCCGCTGTACTCGTTCATACAAGGGTAGAGTGAGCAAGGAACCATCCTTTTACGGAACCATGTGTGCGTCCCGTTTCCGTCCTAAAGTAAAACACTAAAGAAATCAGAAAACCTTCCTAAAAAACAGAGCAAATGTAGGGAATTGTCCTTGAGATATTCACAGACCTGGATACCATTCACCCACTGTCCACTGTATTGCTGATTCAACTGAATCCATCTCATCACTCCTTCTCCATGTTGGACATTGTTAGCCCACTGTCCCTCATATACGTTTCCAGACGGGTAGCTTAAGCGAAACACATTGAGTTTGCTTTTTTAAAAAGAATGAGCAGATCTTAAGAAATGTATTATTGATTTATAATTAAATAAACCGAACTGTGCTATGACATCACATACTGACGCACTCCCTGGCCTTCTCTGCTGTTGTTTATCCAGTCTCCCTCGTACCATGATGAGGATGCTTGGTTATAACGCATTATACCCTGTGAACACCACAAGACGCCAGTCAAGATATTTATTGACAGCGTGTGAAAGATGTCCATACAGTGGATATGTGTGGACATACCTTCCCTTGTCTTTTCCCCTGACACCACTGACCCGTGTACACAGTATTGGTTTTGGCACATTTGTAGGTCCCGACGCCATGGCGGATACCGTTGTGTACCTCACCCTCATAGGTGCTGCCATCTGGCCAAGTGTACGTCCCACGTCCCATAAGAACATTTGATTTGAAATCACCCTGATGCAACAGATAAAAAACATTTTTACCATTAAAACATATATTAAGAAAAAATTCTGTAGTGTGTTTTGGGATGTTATTCTAGTTGGGTTTAATGGTGATTTTAACCAGATAACGTCCCGCCAATACAACACATTACCAGTACAGAGACCATTATAGTTTCCATTCAACCCAGTGCAATTCCAGTTATAATAGTTTTTTTTTTTTAGCTGGGAATAATTCGCAAAATTCCCTGTAAACTCCAGTAAACGCACATGTAAAGGTTTACCTAAATGTGTGACTGATTCAATCCTGATTAAAATAAATCTTCATGTAAATTTTTAAACAACAGATGAATGGTCCCTGTGAACTCTTTACATACCTGATACTGCAACCCGTCCGACCAGATGTATTCACCACGCCCGTGCATTAACCCGTGTAAAAAACCACCCTAATAAACGCAACATGTAAGAAAGCTATTAAATGATTGCGTTCTGTTATTTAACCCACAACAGTCAGTTCTACAATCACCTTATATACGTGGCCACCTTGAAAATAAGCGACACCTTCTCCATGAAACAGATCTCCACACTTATCACCTTCATATCTGAAGGGAAAAAATGATAGCGCACAATAAATACTATTTGTTTACAAGTTTTGAGCATTTGAATGAATGCGTGTCTGACCTTTCAATTATTATATTGTGAAGAATGGGAAGTTCGCGGATGTGTTGATCTTCATTGGGTGGCATTGACGAGGTTTCTCTATCCTCGTGCTCTTCTACTGACTCTGACACTAAACTTGACTCGTACGACTGTTTTAAGTTTTTATTGAACGATGTTTCTGATGTAGATCTGTCAGAATTATCCATAGCGAGTCAAACTTAGCTGGTCGGCTAACATTGCGGGAAACGGACCGTACATAGCAACAAGACACCGGTTGCTAAGCAAAGTTACATTAGGGCTAGTTAGTCAAATCAAGTTTATAAACATTATATATATATAAAATAAATGTTTATAAACTTGATAAATAATGTAATATATATATAAAGCTGCGGTAACTTTTCATTTCAAACCAGCATTTCTAGATGCGTTATTGTACACAAAATCATCCAACGGCAATGTTAACGATTAACAGAATGATAAGACACCTGAAATCTATGATAAAAATGTATCACATAAAATATTTTTTTACTGTTGTATTGCTTTAAAGTGAATATGAACTTTTATTTGCAGTATTTGAGGTCTGAAAAAAATACAGAGCATCATTTTGACCTGTTTCTCCAGGTCTAATTTTCTGCAAATAAAAACAATATTTTATTTGAAATTTGGTAAATAAATATTGTTAGTAGTTCACAGAATGATAATGATTTTACCAAAACACCTATATATAAATAGTTATACTCAGAAAGTCTCTTATTATTCCGAGGATGTATTTATGTAATATTGTGCATGACAGTACAAATAGGAAATATAAAGTTTCTTTATTAAAATAAAAAAACAATAAAATCCTTTATTAAAACAAGTTTGGGATTAAAATCACAAACAAACAAACAAAGCAACAGTGTTTCAGTCAGATATCATATCCAGATTTGCAAGATGTCTCATAGTGGGTCTTCCATGAGGACAATTCCACGGCTGTTGAATTTCTCCCATGTGAACCACAAGTTTCTTCATTTCAGTGGTGTTGAGGGCAGTACCAACCATCACCTGTGGTAAACAGACATGATTTCACAAAGTTTGCCTTTTAACAGGCAAAAAATATTTAGGCAGGAAAGAGGAACTCTCCAAAAGCAGAAATGACAACTGCACCCTACACAAACCTAGTTCACGAGTTTGCCTTTGCAAATAATAAAGCAGAATAAAGGGTATGCGTATTTGGCATGCTGTCCGGGGAGAAGGCTCCGAGCTCGGTCTTATATCCCGAACCCAGAGTACTCCCCCCTCTGTCCTCCTGTGGGAGAAACAGACTTGTGGTGGAGCTGGGGTGGTGGAAGGATGCTGGAATTCTTTAAAGAGAATGCAGGTAAGATGGCTTTGACTATAGATGATCTGATCTAGGCCAATAGGACAGATGATGTGATTGCTGATAGTGAGCCAGCCGGATCGATTATCTACTCCTCCCGAACTTTGTTAATTAAAACATAATTTCATAAAGTATTATGCTTATGCATCTTAAACAAGAAAGGAAAAGCAGGCTGCGCTCACCGATTTGCGGCACGCTCTGGACGCAAACATCTGCCGTACGCGTGAAGGTCGGCACATGACTCCGGGACAGTCACTGAGCATGAAGATGAGTTCCTCAATGTCACTTGGGCCAAAAGTCCAATTCTTACTTGTTGGTAAAGACACCAGCTTCACTCGCTCCATAACCTGAGCTGAAAAACACAACATCTAACTTGAATTTGGAGAAACATTTAACAAGATTATGAAACACTGAACTTACCATCCTCATCAATGAGGAAGTCAAAACCATTCTTTCTGAAGATTTCTAGGTTTTCTAAAAGCACTGTTTCACTGATAGCAGGGAGGTGGAGACTTTGTGGACTGCACAAATAGAAAAGGTTATTTTAAAATAACTTTAAAAATTGAATACCTGCTTATCTTTGTGGTGTTTTACAGGTGACTTACACTATAAGACGCTGTCCCTTTAAGACGGTATTCTGTTGCAGCATCTCAAAGTTGTACTTTTCATCCGTGGCGTGCTGGTCGATTATGAAAAGGTCCGATTTCATCTTTGTGATAATAAAACCCAGGTTAAACTGACCTATGACTTCCATCTCCTTAAACATATCTTTGCTGTAAAAAACAAAGGCAAACTTTGTAAATAATGTGTAAACTTGTGATGTTGGCCCTTTAAAAGATTTACCTAAATTGTCACACAACCTTATTTCTTTCGTAAGCTCATCCTCAGCACTTTGGTTTTCCCCTGGGCTGATCTTTGCCCTGAACCGTCTGTATTTCGGCTCGCTGTCCTCTCTCTGCTGTTCCTGTACCCTCTGTATCCTTTTAGAAAGTTTCTGAAAAGAAAACTGTAGAAGCACAGTTTTCTTCTGTATGCTAACAGGTGAATCCAACAATTCCAGAAAAGCTGTTTTGATTTTGGAGTCTGGAGGGTCATCTTCACATCTAGCTCTTTTTGCTTCAGGACTGGAGATTCTGTCCTCGTGTTCTGATTTTATTTCTGGCACCGAAGCACAACTCCTGAACTCTGTATCTACAGCTTCATTAACCGTCTCTGTTTTAACACCATTCTTATCCACGATAGAGTCTGGTAAAACAGATTCAGAGTCGTGTCCATGAGTCTCTGGATCTTCTTTGGTAGAATTTTGGTTTGCGACTCCAGAATCTGCATCAGTATTAAAGGCGCTTTTAAATCGATCTAGGCAAACTGTGTAACTTTTGACAGATGAAACAGAAGTTGATTCTAAGGGCTTTCTTATAACGTCAGGGATTTTTTTGAGGCAGCTGACAAAGGAATATATCTTCTTCTGAGACGGGCCACCACAAACAGTTTTATGACTAGACTGCATTGACTTTATTCCAGGAGCTTGATGGTTTGAAAATGCTTGCTTGAGTCCAGCTAAATTGATGGAAGTCTTTGGGCTGCAGGTAGATGCCTCAGAGACATCATCTTGAATTGCTTCAGAATCACAACCTGTGTCTTGATCTTCCAAAACGCCACTTGTTTTTGATGCTCTGCACAGACCTACAAAAAAGAAGAGCATCTAAAAATGTGACACCATGACAACATACAATTTTCCTTTACTTTCTCAACTATTATAGGTTAAAATGTTCATAATACTCATTTAGTTTCTTCTGAAGCACTTACTGGTAATTGGTGTGGGTATGTGATTGAGACTGATTTTATTGACACCAGTCTCATACATAGCAATGAGTGAACTTTTCAGAATGGCCAGTAAGAGTTTTTCCTCTTGTAGAAGGATCTGACGTTTGTCTGGAGTCACATTCACATCGACACAGTCTAAAGTATCAAACCAAAAGGCCCAGTAAGTGACAATTTCCATTTAACTCACATTTTGGACGAAATTCAGACAGTTTCATCGGATACACGCACCTGGCACAAAGTTAACTTCTGGTCTGTGTTTGTTGGTCGTTCTGACTAGTGGCTAACAATGTAACTATTTATGTTTTATTTAATTTATAATAATATTAATTTATATTGATATTTCATTGTATAATAATTGCATTAAATAATCAATTTGAATGTATATTCATTTTATTAAATGAACAATTTCTTGAATAGGTCATGTAACTTTGTCACATTTAAGTTTAGCCAAATAACAGTTCTTCTACTGGTAACTGCTGGCTAAACATACTTTTAACTTGCTAGCTCATTTACTTGTTATTTCTATCGTTTGTTGTCAAAAATAATCTGCAGAGACTTACCTGAAGCAACAGAAATGTTTAGAGCAACAAAAGGGTATTGATGCCGATTGTACATGTGATAAACTTCATTTACAAGTTTGGAGACCTGTAAATGTTATAGCCAAACAAAACACAAGCAAACATAAAAAACACAGAACCATCAACACAAATTATTGCAATTCAAATCTAAATGTATGTACAACAATACCTTTACTGGATCACAGGGGCGTTTATTAATAAAAAAGAACTGTCTGTCTGTAGCACTTCGACCAATACCATGATCACTTTGTGACACAAAGCCTTCAATGCTGAAATTCAATAATAACACTTATGTTATTAACTTGTGTAACATACTTGTGCATAAATAGTAATTTACTTGTTATAAATCAGATGCAAACATTTAAATTAATAGTACTTTACATTAAAAGATAATGGTCATGGTTTAGTAAAGGTCATGACAAATGTTTTGAGGAAACGTGTTTGCAAAGTAAGTCTCACGTAAAAAGGATTTCTGGAACATCGACCCCACTAAGACCATAGTCTTCCTTAATTGACTCAGAAGCAGATATCTGTACAAATGGAATCAAACTCTGAAGCTGTGAACAAATAAGAATTTGATTAAAAAAAACACTATTAATACACATACGTTAATATACGTAATATAACTGTGTTAAATTTGTCAGGCGCTTTTGTTCAAAAAGCGTCTTCCCTGTGGATTGAACCTCAGCGGTCCTCCAGTTGAACTACATGAAGATTACATAAAAAAAGTTAAAGTTCAATGTTCTTACCTGCTTAGGGCCGAAAACAGCTCCGATGTTGTCCCGCATGCTGTTACTGCCACTGGTGCACAGTACCGTGGTGCGCTTGCCCTGTCCAATCTGGTTGGTGCATGTAATGCGCACACCAGTGGAGATGATGCAGTAGGACTGCAAGACAAAAACCATCTTGGCATATTCCTGTTGAAAAACACAATCCAGTTACTTCTCTTTCTAATAAGCAAAACAACCAAGTATGTTCATGCAAACCTTCTTGATGTTGCGTTGGAACTCCCTGTGTCGAACCGGTAGCGTGGAAAAGAGTTTCTGAAGAGTGACAGTCAGGCCGTGTTGACGGGGATGGGGCACGTTCTGAGTGAGCCGACCATCATGGTCGAACACCAACCGAGCTCCGATCTGAGCACTCTCGTGGCAGGTCACGACACAAAGATCACTGCATTACAAAACATGTCTTATTATCGTACAGATCATTAACCTATGATTCATGTTAGACGTAGGTATCTTCATTACAGAGCACATTGGATACACTTGAATCTTATACCATATATACATTTATATAATAACAGGTTAACCTTTCTGGTTTATAGAAATAGACCTTACCTAAGAGCACACAGCGAGCTGAGGGCTTCACCACGAAATCCAAACGTCTCCACATGTATCAAGTCAGAAAAATCTCTTAGTTTGGATGTGTGATGTTTCAAAGCTGCAGATTTGGAGAAGACAAGTAAATAAGCATGGCAGACATCTCTGTTATATCTAATCATCAAAGTTCAGAAAGCAACTTACTAAGTGCCTCAAAGTTTTGCTCCTCAACACCTTTGCCATTGTCAGATACCTCCACCAGCTCTGTTCCACTGTCTTTCAGCTTGACATCTATACGAAAAACACAAAAAATGACTGTGTGTATCATGACATCAAATGCAATGTTCTTTCTGATCTGTCATCCCTTCCGCTCACCGACATTAGTGGCAGCAGCATCAATACTGTTCTCCACCAGTTCCTTTACAGCCGTGGCCAAGCTCAGAACCACCTGCCCTGAACAGATCTGATGTACAGACTGCTTGTCTATTGCCTTTATGGCTACTGCAGACCCTGGGCTTTTTACACATAATGAAACCAACAGCAATTGGTCAAGAAAGTGTTTGCATTATCATATAAGCATAGTAACGTATTGGAGAAAGAATACGCAAAGCATTAAAAACTTACCACGTATCTGACATCCTTGCTTTTACTGCATTAGCATATGATAGAAATATCAATCAAAGAAGACAAACCGTTGCATTGCATGTCGTTGCGGTTATAAAGCCAGCAACAAAAAATGCATGCTTCATTGTTCAATGAGGACACTGAAACAGTAGAGATAAACTACAGTGTACTACTTCATATCTGGCTTTGAGCGCACGCGTACAACTGCATCGCCCCCTGCTGCTCTGAAGACATTTCCCGCGATGTGACGTAACAACGTCACCACATGTTATGGGTAGCACGTGATCAACTGTTGTTGTTTTTATTTATTGTATTAACTGTACTATTTTTGCCTTTTTATATTTTTTTACTTAGCTTTTTAAACATCAGGACTTTTGTATATGACATACAATTCACAAAAATATGTGACATTCTCATAGTTAGATTATTAATGTATTATACATTTTGCGAACAATTGCTTGGTTATGAGACCTCAATGCTTTGTCATAAAAGCCGATATTACATTTTGCTCTTTTATTTTGAAATACATTTCATCATCCTGTGCGTAGGATCCTCAAATAGGGACTGTGTGCCAAGTTCAGCTTCGATGGTGGACGAAACTGACATATCTCCCATGGAAAGTGTGTGTATTATGTGTTATATTCTTCTAACATGTGTTGTCTGTGGTAATAAATAGCCATAAAAACACACAACACTTACATTTATTTACCGTTTTTATGCATTATATTTTGTTTTAATCATCACATATGGCACACATTTTGAGACGGTTTCTTACTCGTGTCTGAACATGGCAGATCACTGTTACTTGTGTTATTTCTGGTCGAGAAACTTAAACGTTGTCAGTGGGGTTTTCTATTTTTAAAGGATTAGATTATTTATACGTTATGTCCTTCTTAAAATTACCAATAGATGGGACAAACCGAAGTGTCTTTTAGCGCCAACGGCCTATGTTTTATACAAAGGAGACTGTCATGGCAGAGGAAAGTTCGAGAAGTAGCAGTTTAGTTTCTGATATGACCAGTCACAGCCTTCAGATCCGAAGGGGCCTTGCCACACTAGATAGAGGCCCTAGAAGAGGATTATTCAGCCTGGCAGATACGGAGGACAATGTCCAATTTGACAGTAAGTCGGTTAGGATTTACTGTTTACTTTATCAATGCCCCTTATTGAGGCTATTGGGTTGTATTAATAGTAAAGCAGTGCTAGATTTAGTTTGTCAGTTGCACAGTTGAAGCACAAGGAGTTGTGTAAGTTCGTTTCTTAAAAGAGCATTTAATGTATAAGCCAAAACAGTACCTGTATGTAGTAGCACATTCTTTGTGGAGGTTAGAGACTGTAACCTCTTGGCTGCAAAAAAGTAATATTGATGTCCCTCCTACATAATATTTAATCTGTGTGCCTTCTTAAGGGTGTGGGGGTGACTTGAAAATGTTTAAAGCTGATAAGTTACTTCGACCTTACCCACCCCCAACTGCACAGCCAAGATGTTTCTTTGCTATGTTAACAAGGTACTGTAACTGTTTATTTATGTAATGTCTCAATGGATTCAGAGAAAAATGACATTATGACCTTAATTGCCAAGGTTATTGCTGAAGGTAAGCCATTGTGGTTTATATGGTGTGTTTAAAAAAAATTGTACTATTTTTTTTCCATCAACAAAAGAGAACCGTCAAAACCAATATGTTTGTTGTTTAAACGCAGCTTCAGACTCCGACAATAACCATGAAGTGTTGCTGGCGGGGAGACAGTACCCATCGATCCAGGAATTCGCCTCTGCCATTCCCAACCACCTGCTGCTGGGATCTCTCTTGGAACACTTGTGCTTTGTTTACGAGAGTGACCCCATACGATCACGCATGCTGTTCAAGGGTAAGCTTAAAAAAAAAAAAAAATACTAGTGATCCATATTTGTCCAAATGTACCATATAAAAACAGGTATTTCATAAAATCCTCTTCTGTTTCAGTGATTGGCCAGCGTTTAGCAGCCATGAACCTTCTTTCTCCATTGGCTGTCAGTGATGAGTTCAGCACAGTCCGACTGCAGCATAACCGAGCGTTCACAGAGCTCCTGCATGCAACAAGCTCATCGCTCTTTGCCCAGGTAATCTCACATATTTCATTCAGGTTATGATTTTAACTATTATTTAATCAATAAAACCAAACCTGTTCAACCTGTGACTTTCTGCAGGACCATGGCTACTTGAGTGCAGAAGACCAAAGTCTAAGGTGAAACACTTACATCACTTCTGCTACCATTTTGTGATATACAATGAAAAATTGAATTAACTGAAATATCTATCCTAGAACCAAAGATGCACTTTTCCAAGCACAAACATCCCGTTACCTTAGTGAATTTGATGAAATCGCAGCTCTAGGTAATGGATCCTATGGCAAAGTGTTTAAGGTACAGAGATGCAATGTAATCCTTTCTGTATGTTGAATTTGATTTAAAAGGTGCATGTAACCTTAAAGTGTTTTCTAAAGCCATTCCTACTGTTGTAGGTTACGAACAAGCTGGATGCTCAGGACTATGCTGTGAAAAAAATTCTCATTAAAAAAGTAACAAGAGATGACTGCATGAAGGTATGTCTCAGGTTAGGTGTGTGTTAGTGATGCCTACAATTCTGTGGTAAAATTTTGGCATATTTTTCTTGCAGGTTCTTAGAGAGGTTAAAGTCCTTTCAAGCCTCCAGCATCCCAATATTGTTGGATATCACACTGCCTGGATGGAGCATGTTCAGCCTGCTGTGGGAAGTTAGTAGATTTATCGAGCCATTCTGTAGATAAGATTGCCTTTTGATAAGTGGGCTTGTGTTTAATAATTTTCAACCTTTGATTTTACTGATACAATTTCTGTTCACCTCTAGATCCCAAAACCCTTATTTCACGAGTATTTCCAGCCTTAGAGGAACCTTCACAGAAAGATGGGTAAGATACTTAGAATCCGCTTTAGGTTAAACGCTTTTACAGTATTGTAATGAATCTTCTTTTTGTGTTTAGGAACACCCAGGAGGGCACTGACAGCAGCAATGGATCATCCATTGTTTTTGAACATTCTGGCCAACCAAAAGCCAAAGAAAATCAAGTTACATTAGAGAGCTTTTCAGTCAAACCCTCAACATCGAAAGAGGAGGTGGATCGTGCCGTGTGCCCAAAAAACATCCGCAACCCTCAGAACTTTGTTCCATGCGTGTTCCTGGGAAAACCTCGCACTGCGGGGAACAAATGTCCTGCAGCTACGTGGGACAACTCAGCAATCTCAGAAGATGGCCTTAGTCAAAACAGACTGGAATTGAACAATAACTCTTACATTGATGTGGACAGCCCTGAATTGTCAGAAAAGCAGACTCATGAGGTATGAGGTTCAATAACATTAGTTTACATTTATGCATTTTGCACGCTTTAATATTGCATGCGTTGTTACACCAATTAAATTAAAATAAGAAATAATTATTTTCTTCATTAAGGAAATATGAAGCATAATTTCCATTTTGTGTTTTTTCTTTTGTGGTTGTAATATTTGATAATAGTTTTTGTCTTGTTGTTGTGTGCAGGTTCAGTTCCACTTAATGCTTTACATACAAATGCAGTTATGCGAGCGATCTTTGAAAGACTGGATACAGGAACGGAACCTAATAACCATGGAGCAACTCCCAGTTTCCACAGGTGAGATCATTATGAGAGCATTTACACACCTCTTTAATTTTTTTTAAATGTTGTTTATTGGATTAGTAATGCAATTTTTGTCTCGTGATCATTTATATCAGATCCTTTATAAAACAAATAGTATCCATTATTTAGATGAGATGTCATTACATAAACTATTTTCTTGTTTATAAATAGGCTGATAGACACACACCTAAAAAGGAAAGACAAAAAAGGCTTTTTGCAGAGCCATATGGTTTAAATAAACAATGACAACATATGGTTGGATTATTGAAGATTTTTTAATTATTTACAGATGCCTGTGAGTCAGTTGACTGTGAACAAGGATTAAATATTTTAAAGAAAATACTTGAAGGAGTGGAATACATTCATTCCCGTGGAATTATGCACAGGGACCTAAAGGTATGTGTACTTATTTTGTTGGTTGTCCATTATAAACATGTCTAGTAGATGTTAGGTACAAGTTGGAGTACTGTGTAAGAATTAGTATATATGGGAGGAGACTTAGTGTTGTGATATCAAACATGAGGCTGTGAGATACAACAATTTGCAAACCAAACTGGTGCTTTCATGGTTGCACTTTTGTTCCACTAAAAGCTACAGGTGGTCCTTTCACCTTATTAATATTATAATTTGTACAAAACCACATAATGGCTTCTAATGTCATTTTTATATGACAGATTTGAAAGATACAACAGAATCAACAACTGAATAATGTTGCAAAATTCGTTTTTATATCTATTAGTTTCTTCATCCTAAGTATGTTTAATATTGCTGGTTTTGCTCCTTGGATCTTTGCATATGTACTTTTTTAAAACATTAAAAACTTTATTAAGATTATAAAAAAACACTATATCACAAATTTAGTTTTGTTATGTGTTCTTATGTTTGTTGTGTATATTAATTTACAGCCTAGAAACATTTTCCTCCATGGACCTGACTGCCATGTGAAGATAGGAGACTTTGGACTGGCGTGCCAAAACATTGTAATGGAGGAAAATGAGCAGCTGCCCTCCAACTCTCAAACAGGTGAGAGGCTGTACAACCTATATTATGCAAATCAAGATTATTGTAATCATAATAACTACAATATTTCAAGAAAATGTTTTATCTGGAATACTATTGTTTTTTGTTTTTGGCAAAAAATACTCCTGATTTAAAGGAAGGTAACAGTAGATGGTGCCAATAGTTAAACACAGCTCTGTAAATAAGCTATCACAGTCCATTTTTCAGATTCTGCTCACACCAGTGGAGTGGGAACATTTGTTTATGCTGCACCAGAGCAACTTGAGGGCTCTCATTATGATTCAAAGGTAAAGACACCAGATAATAAAATACTTAAGGACATTGTTATAATGCAAAATGCATAGTTATTACTGCTGTGTTCAGTGTGTCTCGTATGCATTTATTAATTATTCGGTATGTAGTACACTAGCGGTCAAAAGCTTTGGGACACTTCCTCACTTATGTGTTTATATTTTTTCTCCATTTCAGAATAATAATAAACTCAAAACAAAGGGAACTATGGGAATTATGTTGCTTTCGACTAGAATTTGCAGAAATGTTTTCATGTAATCTTATCAAGCAGCTTCTTGAGGTCTTACCCTAAAATGGTTTTTAAACTATATATAAACACCTTAGATCAAAAGGTTTTTTTAAATAATGAAGAGAAATTTCACTCAAGTGTCCCAAAACTTTTGATCGCTAGTGTAGAACATGATGCTCAGTGTTTCGAATATATTTCATTTCTACAGTCGGATATGTACAGTATAGGAATTATTGCATTCGAGTTATTCCAGCCATTTGGGACAGAAATGGAGCGTGTTCACACACTGGGAGAACTAAGACAGGGTAAAGTCCTTGAGACTCTATCCAAAAACTGGCCACTTTTGGCCAAGTATATCAAACTGCTGACCAGCTCTGATCCTTTCATGCGACCAAGTGCATCTCAGTTACTACACAGTGACCTCTTCAGCGCCAGTGACATGGTACGTGACTCTAACCACCATTTTTGGGGAATTAAACCAATGTGACCCATGTATGATCTCATTTTAAGTTATCGTATTTTGATAAAACATGCTTGATCTTGCACATTGTTAAAACATTACGTCATTAACATTTTTGTTATGTTGTAGGTTGTAAATAGTTTAAAGCGAAAGATCGATGAGCAAGAAGAAGAAATTGTCCAACTCAGGAGACAGATCAGTGAGCTACAGATCTCTCAAAACACACTACATTTTCCAGAAAAGACATAAAAAACTCTGTTGTACTTAAAGCGATACTTCACCGACAAATCAAAATTTCCTGATGTTTTACTCACCCTCAAGGAATCCTAACTGAATATGTTTTTCTTCTTGAAGCATAATGCAGTTATAATCACAGAGCCGTGTCGAATAGTTCTTTGATCGATAGATGCACTTTCTGGAGCTTCAAAATGTCAACATCTATTCACTCCCATTCTACCACTTGAAAGTAAAATGATACGTAGGATTTTAACTCCGACTGCATTATGCTTCAACAAGAAAAACATATTCAGTTAGGATGCCTTGTGGGTGAGTAAAACATAGGGAAATTTTGATTTGTCGGTGAAGTATCCCTTTAATACTTGTACATTATGTGAATTGTTATTTTAAAATGGGTGTGTGTGAACGCAGTTCTGCTTGTGTGTATATAAATGAGTGCTGCATTGAACTTGAATTAACTGTATAGTAAAGATCCATACCAATGAAGCAGTTTGTAGTGTCTTTATTTGATATTAAAGTGAAGTAATGACAAACATTATAATATTGTTATTACAATAATCATGAATAGTCATATTACTATGCTGAGGTCATGAATGACACTGCCAGAGTAATTTTAGTGTAATAGCAATGCAAAACAATAACAATTGTAAAACAAAATCTCTGGATTTTATTATGACTATAAACGAATAGATATTTCTATGGTAATCGTTTCTATGGCAATGCCTAAAATACATATTCTGTATAAATTACAGTTAAACAACTTTAGCACATAACTAATACAATAAGATTTGGGCGAAAAAATACATTTTCATTGGGAAATAACGAGGCCACGACCTACCGAACGGTCCACCCGTACAGTCCCGTTCCACCTCAAGATGGCTCAACGTGTACAAAACGTTACCGACCATAACGTTGCCATAGAAATTGCCTGTGAAATCCGACAACTGTTTAAATAACATTTATTTAAAAGACTGAATTGCTTTCTTTAACGACGACTTAACAGCAACAATCAGCTGCTTTGATAGTCCTCCAATAAGGCCACATCCACGCGACTCTGGGTTGGCTGACATTACGAAAGTGCCCGGATGCAACCGTGGGGAAACTACGTCATTGTTCACCGCCGGACGCGCTTTGGATTTTTAGAATGGATGAACACATTTAAATTAATCATAAATTAACAGGTACGTGCGTTGTTTGGTTTATATATAGTCTGTGGATGTTGTATGTTATTTTTGACGCCGTGCGTTGTGTGGTTGTTTTAGTTGCGTGGCACGAAATAGAAAACACCGGGTTTCGCAATGAGTCTGCCGGAGGAGCTTTCAGCGGCGTTGCCTTCTCCGCCACGGGGCCGGTGAATTTTAAATGCCGTGCCCCTCCTATCTACCTGTTTCTGATTAAATACAATTTCAGCTATTTATTTTAGTGCTGTTATGTGATTATAAGGATACAACCCACACATATCAACGTTATCCTGGTTGTAATACAAGCTTTTGGAAGTGCGTGACCATGTTCACCGCCGTGTTCCGTCTGTATTGTTACGTTTCGCCGTTACCATGGCGTTTCTAGCTGCACCGCCGCGCGAGCTTTATTTGGTCTTAACATTTTTCACACCCGACACGAAAACCAGTTAACCAGTGGAATTTTTGTTACATAGATTTCACACAGTTTGAACACGGCGTCAAATACATGTATTATGTATAAAATAACGCGAGGCCTATCTCGCTCGTGAAGCCTTTTGCCAGATAACAGTTGGCGGACGTGCGAGGAGTGTGTACTACAGGACAATTTCCTGATACGAAACAACGCACGAAGCGACACCGTAGTATTTAAACTTTATTTTTGATGTCACATAATCTATTCAGCTCCTCGAAATGTATCCGTTAGATACATTTTACTAAGGGTTTATTTATTAAAATTTGTTGGTACAAGTTTACTGTAAACTGTAGCTATAAAGTAACGTTGGCCAAGGCCACGGGCCCGTGCTGACGCTCAGCTTAATACATCAACAGACCAGCCGCTACGCACAAACAAACATTTAGCTTCAGCTATTAATGATTTGCTGGCGGGTTATATTTTTTTGTCAGATCAACACCACAGATTATTCTTAACGTAACACGGGTCGATTCATATATGCGAGTAGAGTTCAGTGTTCACGTACGCATGGGCACTTGCAGTTTGGCGCGATGTCTCCTGTAGTCATTTTAGTTTGTATGATGTTTTAGCTTTTGGATTGCATTAACTGATTGTTGCTACGTGGAAACAAACCTGTTTCTCTTAATTAAGAGTATCACAGTTGGATCTAAATTTGTGAGTTTACAAATAAAAAAAATGGCGTGAATGTCTGGGACAAACACTCTTTAGTCAAGATCAAATTAAAGTGACGTGACGTGTGGCCAAGAATGGTGTCCCATATACTTTGGAATTTGGATTTCACCCATCCAAGTTTTTTTAATATCACCCATTCAAGTGCACACCCACACACTGTTAACACGGTTCTGACTCTCTAAGCATCAGGCCACGAATGTAAGACAGTACATTACAAGGATGATTTAAAAAAATAAAAAATATGTTGTTCAAAACTTTGTTTGAAAAGTACTCTCTTTTTTTTTTTCTTTTTTTAAACAATAGTTAAAAAATTAAACATAATACATATGGGTAAAAACTGGAGTCATAAGAATTTACATTTAGTCTGTTTCTTGCTTTGTAATGCCGTAGTATATTGGCTGTGTTTTTAAAATTCCAAAAGAGCATATATCCATCATACAAGTAATCCATACATGTTAAAAATTGTCTTTGAAGGGATATGATACTATTGTGAGTAAAATTGATAGATATTTTGAGCTTATTTAGCCAATAGTTGCATTAGAATTTAAACACGTAACGTTATACATAATAGGACCACAATCAATATATGACCGCACAGTGCACTGGCTCCATGTATATCAATGTCAAATCTCATTGGTTCGTGCGTGTCTCCAGAATCAGTGTAATCAAAGGCAGAGATTTTACATTGAACATATAGCATAAATTGATTTTTTGTGTGAACTGTAGACAGTTTCAAACTAAAAATATAAACAAAAGTTACTGTACATTAACGCGCTTGTGTGGCCCAAACGTAACTTCCGGTACACATCCAAAGAATAGAGTCCCTGCAGATTATTTCTGATAACAAGCAAAAGAAATAACAAGTAAATGACATTAGCTCGCAAGATAAAAATATGTCTTCAGTATTATTTTGGGTTACCACTAGAAGAACCGTTACTGAAATGTGAGTCGAAAGTTACATGACACATTCAACAAATTGTTGATATAAAAAATTACATACAATCAAATTCAACAAATTGTTTATTTAGTAACATTTTATACAATAAATAATATAAAGTAAAAGTAATATAATGTAGTATAAATAGTTATGTATTATCCACTAGACAGACCGATCAACAAACACACACCGGAAGTTAACTTCAGGCCAGGCATCTATTCTTTTAAGGGACTTCAAAAGAAAAAAGGTGCTTTGAACAGATTATTGATCTGTTGAACAGTGCCCTGTGGTTGCATCACAGAGAGTCACAAAATCACAAGAAGGATTTTTGTTCACTGTTACCTTCTGGTGGAATGATCTTCCCAATTCTATCCGGATAGCCAAATCAAACATACTATTCCAAAAATGCCTGAAAACTCACCTCCTCCGAAAGCAGTTAACTGTAGATTACAAATAAAAAATCTTTTGACTTCCTCTGCTCTGTGTTGTCTTTACATACTATCTAAATGTTGTGTCTGAAACTTTGTATTACTGGCACTTGTCATAATTGTTTTCTTAATGCCTTCTTAAGATGAATTTCTAGTTGTATTCTTCAACTGTAAGTCTCTTTGGATCAAATAAATGTGTCTCTTTCCCCAGAAAATGAATAATGACCATAGTTGACAAACCTCCAGAGAAACCTGACCTGGAGTCAGTGCGGTTCAAGCACTCCAGCTCCCTCACACCTTTCTCCAGCAGAGACATGGAGAGCAGTAGTTCGAGCTGGAGTGTTGGTCCCTCTGCTACTGACATTTCAAGGGCCAAGACTGCTTGCATGGCCCCAAACATTGGAGCAACTGTGAATGGAAGTAACAACACTGCTCTACAAGTCGACAGGTCCCGGGAACAAGGCAAGTGCTTCTTATAATTCTTTTATTTTTTTACCAATTTGCATTTTATATAGAAGTTTTTTATATTTGTGGTAAATAATGCCTGTCATTCAATTTTTTTTTACCATGCAGTGGTGATGGCCAGTGGAGATGGCATTGCTCCTCCTCAGAAGGTCCTCTTTCCCCCAGAGCGACTTTGCTTGAAATGGAACCAGAGCCAGCGCATTGGATCAGGTCTCCAGAACCTGGGAAACACTTGCTTCCTAAATTCAACCCTTCAGTGTCTAACATACACGGCTCCCCTTGCCAACTACATGCTGACGAGAGAGCATTCCAAAACATGTAAGTGCTCTATTCACGCGTGCTGTCACAAGGATGTACAAAAGGTTTGAGACAACTTCTGATGGATTTCTTATTTCTATTAAGGTCATGAGCCTGGTTTTTGCATGATGTGTACCATGCAAAATCACATCATCCAGGTTTTTGCCAACTCTGGAAACGTCATCAAGCCTATTGGTGTGCTTAATGAACTGAAACGTAAGTGTTTTCTTTGAAATCATCTGAAAAATCTTTACATTTTATATTATTTCCAGAGACCTTCCTGCCAGATTGACTTAAAGAAGTGCTTATGTGCTAAGGAAAGCCTCAAGTTCTCGTCAAAACACAATTCTTTGCTGATAAAAGTTGAAGGTTAAGGTCAGATAAATCCTGATGTCCCACTGTGCTTTTCCCGGAGTTAGGCGATAAGGAATAGTCTGGGGTGGCGGTTATTTATAACATGATGATCCATTGATAATTTTTTTTGTGTATTTCTCAGGGATTGGAAAGCATTTTAGATTTGGAAGTCAAGAAGATGCCCATGAATTTCTGAGGTATACAGTAGATGCTATGCAAAAGTCCTGCCTCCCTGGAAGCAAGTAAGCATAAGTTTGTAACCATAAGTTTGAAGACCTTTTTTCTCGTAATATATGACTGATTCAACCAAATCAAACGCTATAATGATAATGTTATTAAATCTTGTTTTATTTTGTTAGACTGGACAGGCAAACGCAGGCTACCACTTTTGTACATCAGATATTTGGGGGTTATCTGAGATCAAGAGGTAGGTCATCAGTCGCTTATCTGTTAGAATGTCACCTTCAAAAAGGAAGGTGATTGAATATTTAATCTGTGCAGTCCAGATGTCTCCTGTTGGTTCATTTGTTAATACACGCATCTTTTTTACAGTCAAATGTTTGAATTGCAAAGCAGTCTCTGACACATTCGACCCATATCTGGATATTTCACTGGAGATAAAGGTGAGTGTACTGTACATTAAAAGAAAATTGACTTAAAAGGCAAAGTGCAAGCCTGGATCAGATAATCATTCAGTAATGTAATGAATGTTTTATTGAATATTAAACCTTTTATTTTTATTTACAGACCGCTCAGACACTTACGAAGGCATTTGAACAGTTTGTTAAGCCTGAGCAACTAGATGGGGATAATGCCTACAAATGCTCCAAGTACGTATTTCTGTGTATGTTACCACTACATCATTATATTAGAATTAAAAAATTATTGTAATGGTTTGTAATGCCTTTGAAACTCCTGAATTTCTCAATCTTATAGTGACTCTTCTTATCTTGGCAGATGTAAGAAAATGGTCACCGCCTCAAAGAGATTCACCATTCACCGCAGTTCTAATGTTCTTACCATCTCACTGAAGCGGTTCGCCAACTTTAATGGAGGAAAAATCACAAAGGTACTGTATCATAACACAAAGGTTTAGCAGATAATTCTGTAACCGCTTGCAGTGAATGTGGACAAACTGGTATGACCAGATCCATCGCATTTAGATAACACATCATGCAAAATATTCAATGAAGGAATTTATTAGGACTGTCAGTTGATTCTCTGACTGTAATTAATTTTATAACATATTAAGTTAAAAGATAAAGATAAAAAACCTATTGTTGATCAATTTGTTTGAACTGTTTAGTTCCTCTGGAGAAAAGAATACGAAAATAAACGCATTAAGAAGTTTTCAGCTTTGGACTTACTTCCTTTTTGCAGGATGTGAGATACACAGAGCATTTAGATTTGCGTCCGTTCATGTCTCAGTCTCATGGGGAGCCACAGGTCTATGCTCTGTATGCCGTGCTGGTTCATTCTGGCTTTAGTTGCCATGCTGGACATTACTACTGCTACATAAAGGTAAGGCCAGCATACTATAGAAAAGAATTCTGTTTTACTATGGTTGAAACTTGTGAAATGTATACCTTGTAATGCACTGTTACTTTGTTAACTTACTTTGGATAAAGGATATGCATAAATGTAAATGTGTTTATGACATGAGTCCATCCTCTGTTTTAGGCTAGCAATGGGCAGTGGTATCAGATGAACGACTCATCCGTATCTCTCAGCGATATTAGAGCTGTGCTTAACCAGCAGGCATACTTGCTGTTTTACATCAGGTACGTCTCTTAATTTACTTACCATGAGTCTCAAATGAAAACTCAAAGTGCTTGTGTTTTCTTGAAGTCTCACTCGAATGTGCCGGTTGTAATTTAGGTCACCTGATTTGAAGAACAGAAGTGACTTTGGCCAGGTGAACCATACAACGGATCAGTCATCTCCACGACCATCCATTGCACTTAAGATGAATGGACCTCAGTACACCTCCACATCCTTCATTGGTCCTCAGTTGCCACCACATATGGTGAAGGTACTGCAAGAGAAACAAATGACAGGAAGCATTGTATTGTCACCATTTGGATCATGAATTGTGGTTGATTACATCACTCTTTCTCTACTTTGCAGAATTCATCATACGTCAATGGAAACGGTTCCTCAAAGGACTACCAGGACTACCATAGTGGCTCAAAGCCCAACAGAAGCTTTTGTGGTGGGACCAAAACAGGTTCTGGTCCGTCTTCTTCATCCTCTTCAGCATCGTCTTCATCCTCCTCCACATCTTTGTCCAACCCGATTGTTCGACCCATGGGCATTCCAGATTCGTCTAAAAGGCCGAAGTTGACATTTTTCATCGGTCAGGGCAAGCCCGTGAGACCCGCTCAGACACTGTCAAGTCCGAATTGCTCCGTGTCTTCAGTCTCTCACACATCCTCTCACACGCCCACATCCTCCAGCACCTCAATGACTACCTCAGACGTCCCACAGGCCAAGCAGGTCAACGGAACTCACACTGGAGCTGCTTTTCTGGTCCCTTACGGTCAGGAGTCTTCAGAGGAATCCGACCAGGAGAATGGAGCATTGGAGAATGGGACAGCTAAGCCTCCCAAGATAACCAATGGAAATGGGGTGAAGGATGACGTCCAAGCCCACAATTCCAGCTCACTGCCTCAGCTTACCTCGAAGACAAACGGATCCAATGGCTTGCCAGAAATGCACGGGTGGGAAAACGGCTCAGGATCTGGCCGTAAATCTCAAAACGGCCTTCACAAATCCAATGGTTTTAATCATACTGATAAGGTACAACATTTTAATACATTTCTTGTTTGTCACATATATTACATGTATGGTTAGCTAAACCATTTTTTTGTTTTGTAGGTTACAGGTACTTCACATGTCTCATCTCATAAAACAAATCCATCTGATAGTTTGGACTCACAGTTGGGATTAAAGCCTGGATGCAGCGAGTCAAGGTGAGATGCTCAACAACCACAGTTTTGCAATGCTTTTTAGTTAACTAAAATCAACATCAGGATTTTGGCTGAATAAATATTCTTTGGTTTCTTGCACTTATTCAACAGCTGTGTTCCACCAAGTACGGACCTTCAACAATGTTCCTCACCTCCAAGCAAAAGAAATAAACTTGCATCAGATTCTTGTTCTCAGTCTTCTTCTACACACTCATCAAATGCCTCTTTGGTCTCCAAGACAGACAATGACCTTCATGACCAAGCATCCTCAAAGGTTGAGTCCATTCAGAGCCATGCCACCCATACAGCGGTCGGCATGTCAGACCATCAGGTCAACCATAGCCTCCATGCGGGTGACGGTCACACGAGTCCACACAGGTTAAAAGAGACGCGCAGGTGTTCGGAAGGTGAAAGTAAAGAGTCAAATCCTCCATACCCATCCAAGAACGGATCCAATGATGGAGGAAGATCAGGTGAAGATCCTAATAGACTTGTAGAGCGTCCACACTTTTCATCCACGCTGAAAGACAGGGATCGATACAAACACCATAGGGAATGTGACGAAAGGACCAGGAACCGCTACAGCCGACTTGAACGAGACCATCGTTCCAACAGGGAACGTTCAACCAGCAGAGAGCGCTATTATAGAGATCGCGATGGGGAGCGACACTGGGACAGGTACACACACCACCATCGTGACAACTATCATTCTCAAAGAAGACCCAGGGAGGAACAGGATCGCAGTAAGGATAGGAGATACGATAGGAGTGGACACGACACTTATCGTTCTTCTGGACATCACAGCAGGGATGGGTTTTCCAGTAACGGGCATCGTGCGGCGGATGGTGGCCGTGGAAGGGAGCTCCATACGGTTGGTGAGAGCAACTCCAAAACCAGACCTTCATCTCCACGCTCTGTCAGCCCAGCATCTGGACATCACAAGAGGAAACGCAGCCTGTCGGCGGATGTGAGAGACAGTTCAGATGAGTGCCGGGCTAAGAAAGCCAAAAAGAAGAAGAAGAACAAAGACAAACACAGGTCAGGAATTGTTAAATTTTTTTCATTTATTACTTTTATTTATTTAGTAAATGCTTACAGTGCGAGTTAAGAGGGTTCATATAAAATTTAGTCAAAGAGTTCAAATGAACTTCTTTTTTAACAGATACTGATGTTTTTGAAACTGCTTTGTGAATACTAGGCGGTTTCAAAGCAACAAAATCAACAAACATTACTGCGCGTGCACGCTTTTGTGTCCCAAACTTAACTTCTGGTACACATCCACAAAGAATCGAGTCCCTGCAGTTACTTCTGATAACATGCAAAAGAAATAACAAGTAAATGACATTAGCTAGCAAGTTAAAAGTATGTCTAATCAGATCATTGTGACACATGTAGACATTCAGAGAAAGACCCATCAGAGATAAATGAGGACAGTAGCTTTAAGAGGCATACGAAGAAGAAGAAAAAGAAAAAGAAGAGGAGGTGGGACGAGGATAAGCCTCATACTGGGACAGACGGCACTCATAAGCGGGACGAAAACGTGTCTAGATCGAGAAACGGGGGAGAAAGTTGTCATCACAGCTCTGAATCTACTCACAACGTCAGCCGAGATCATCATGTGGAGGACCAGCAACAGCTCAATGGACACAAAGGTACATCATTTACATCAACCAAGTACCTTTCAAACACTGATGTTATTTGGGCGAGTTGGTAAAAGAATGTTTTCTTTGTTCTGTCCAGCAAATGGCTTGAGCTGTTCCAGTGGAAGTGAACCTGACCTCTGTCACAATGGGCTGGAGAAAGATGTGAAACACAAACACGCTAGCACCGTCAACAGCACAAAGACACACTCGCAGAGAAACGGAGACGTGGACGGCGTCTACCACAGAGTCCCTGCAGATGGTGATGTGAGTGCACTTTCTACATTTCATCTACATTTGCCAAATGTTATTTCATGAAGGTGCACGGCTTAAATTGATGCCGTGCCATTACTCAAATCATACAACAATTATGACTAAATATACATTTGTACAACAATTGCACAATTCTGATTGACTTCTGGTTTTTACAGAAAGTCACGAATTCTCACTGAAGAGAAAGTGATTTCTCTCTCATACCTAAGGTAAGAAATCTAAGACTTAGAAATGTCTAAGAATTTTTGTGAATTCGACCAAATAATCTCAGTTATACTCCTATATCCTCTCTGTTTCTTTCAAGAACCTGAAACCACCCATACAAGCATGTGAAAGACAATATCTACAGTAACCGAGTTCTTGACATGGTGCTTAACATTTAGAACATACTGTATTTTTACCGCGAAATAATTTTAAAACGTCATTATTTCTTTTTCTTTATTTTTAAGCCTAATGATTTTTAGTACACTGTACAGATATGAACTTTGATCATGAAAAAGTCTATATAAAGTTAATATATGCGATTAGAAACAAAAGCCTGGAGCTTAACATCAGAGTTGCTGCTCAGACATAGACTCAGGATTTTCTCACTTGGTGAAGATGAGACGCGCTCTCCCTTTAAGGATTCAGGCCTGGGAAAGAAAAGACCATTTTTTATGCTGCATCGGCGGAGAAAGACAGCTCGTCTTTCAGCTTCGAGTTATGATGTCACCGTTTTCACATATCGGTTGAGAGAACTGTCTCAGAAGAGCAGACTTTGCTATTGCTACACGTGCACTTACATCACAATTAACCTGGACACACTTGAGGAGATAAGATATTTGCTTTGCTGTCTCTTGTACCTCTTTTTAGCATCTCACTGTAATATTTTCCCTTTCTGAGATTTATAAATCAAACCTGTCTAGAATGCAAGTTCATTGCATCTTTTTGGTTTCGTTTTAATTGTCGACATTTTGTTTTATTGAATCCAGTTTTTAATTTGAGTCTATATAATACTGTGAATTTAAGTTGAACTGTACTATCAGTTGTTTGTTTTTGGTCCTGTATCAGGAATTCATTTCTGTAAGACACTTTCTGTAATGCCACTCTGGACATAATGTCAATGTTTTTGTTTTTTCAGAAAAAAAGACATAAAAATGGTTATTCAGCGCATTCATTTTACTGTAGCATGTCAAAGTAAATGTATACAGTGTACAATATGTTGCGTGAGAGGAAACAGCCTTAATGTCTGAAATTGTAATATTTTCTCTCACTGCGTTTACAACATTTTGTTGGAGTGAATGAATATGTATGTGATGATGGAAAGAGTTTGGTTTTGTAAAGGGTGGGGTTTCCTTTTTACATATAAAGAATGATTTGTGAGATGTTCAGCCTTCAGTTTCATTATAAAGCGTGTTTGGGAAACTACAGCAGGATGGATTAAGTGTCTTAAACACAGCGAGGAGGTAATAATAAGATTTCTCTGTGACTGCGAGGATAATCCTTGAGATGGGGTGAAGGCGTATTAGATCTACAGGATGAGAAAATGATTTACTTCCATGTTTTATAATATGGTCACAGTAAAAAAGTCTGATCCAAGTTCCAAGGTGTAGATGTACAGATAACATTAATTAGTTGGTATTTTCTCAAGGCTACTGTACAATTTATTGTTCAGAATGTTTAGTGACAATTGAAGATGTCAGAATCATATATGTTTTTGAAAACACATCCCACAGCTATTTTAGGTTTGGGACCCTTTTAGTGGCCTTCTAAAACATACTGAAAGCAAAAACATACCTCATATTTGTGTGTAGATTGTTGAACCAATAATGTATTTGTTCCTGAGGATTATATGATCGCTACCATCAAATTAGCAAATCAAATTCTGGCAACGGTTATATTTTTACGAATATATTGTAACATTTACACAGAGCGACTTACATGGCATTGTACATTATACATTGTTTCGGGATATGTGCAATCCCTGGGATCAAACCCATGACCTTGGTGTTGCTAGCGCCATGCTTTAACCACTGAGCTACAGCAAAGCTATCATCATTTCATAGCACATCAGTTTGGGAAGCACTTAATACCACAGTCAGTCCCATCTGTCTGTATGGGATACGTGTGATCTGTGAGCATATACTAATACATTTATTTTTAGTGGTCCCCAGAACAATCGAATATTTCCCTGGACAGATAAAAAAAAAATTATATTGTCAATATGATTAGTATTGCTGTCCTACATGACACTGTGAATGTCATCGGGTGATGGTTACTGTAACGTTACAACAAACTGATTTCTAAGCATATGTAGTTTATTTGATCTATATCATATGGATTCATCAAACATGGCTGGATTACTATATTTATTGTATTGTATTATGTATTTGCATTATACCATAACAAATATCTTTTTACGGACCAAAAAAATCTACATTAAAAAGCTCTCACAGCTGTTTTAACTATAAAAAATTTCAATCATGGCTTTTGGGATGCATGTGTATGAGAATCAAACAACAGATTTACAAAATGTCATAAATACAATAAAAGTTTTTAACAACAGCAACAGTTTAAATAAAATAAAGCATTCACATGGGTAAAGAATTTCTATTATCGCTGAAAACACAAATTCTAGCATATTGAGAGAACATAAGAAAATATTAGTTTTACAGCATATTTCATAATACTATTAAAGACCTTATAACAAAACAAATAAATAGAATATACAAATGATGTCTAATGATTTTGTGTTTGAATTGGAACCAGTCCTGCTGATTTAAATGACTATGAGATAAACATAAGACATTCTACAATGAAACTGAATTTTGTTAAACATTGTACATTGAAATTGCATGACCACTTAAAAATTGTACAATAAATCTAAAATGTTACAAAACAATAAACATAGGCTATACCTGAACGTTTGTGATTCATGCTGTGGGCAGGAGGGGGCGCTAATCACTCTACATTGGACCCACACTTGAAATGATGCCGAGATCACTCTTAAAGTTCTTTTATGACAAACAAAATCAGAATATAACTGCATTCTCCATACAATCCATTGTTTTATTGTTTGTTTTTGTTTTTTTTACCAGAGAAAGAATATCTTCTAAGCAAACATCCTTTAGATAAGATGGACCTGATTTTAATAATATTGTCCTTTATCCTTAACTCTGACAGGTCTGTTCTGTCACCTGGCTGATCAAAAGAAGTTTCCATGGAAAGATTGATCAGTTGAAGCTTTCACTTTTTAAGGGCCACTCTCCGCTTCCTGGTGGCCAGCATGTCATAGAAAGGGTCCCTGCTGATGCTCGCCCTATAGAGACAACAGGGGTTGAGAAGCATATTTATTAAAATATACAATGATAATGTATATAAAACTATGAGGGATTAAAAGAAACTAGTAAATACGGAATTATGGGTAAAACCTGTAAATAAATAAAGAGCTGCTTATTTTGGGTGATGGTGACCCATATTTCCTGTTAGCTGCACAGAACGTGCTGAGGCAGCTTCTGCAGCGTAAACACAGTCATCACTGACCACAGACTGACTTTACTCCAGATGAGTCACAGGACATGTGTTAACTAGACACTTACATAGTTGCCTATGACTTATCGGCCTTGAGGATACATTTATGCCATAAGAAACTGCATAATATAATGAAATAATAATGTAATATAGTTTAAATCTTTGTAAGGACAGCCATTTAGACGATTGCTGATGCAATACAAATTAAGGCTGTCATGATATTATTATAGTGGCCAAAAGAATTTACAATAAGAACATTAAAAGTAGTGTCCAGGCGACACATTTCTAATAGAGTGGTGCAGGAATGACGTATTTTTGTAAGCAAACCCGGAAGTTAGCACCGCAGTGGGTCCCTTGACCGAAAGCATATGCATTTTTCCCATAGGAAGTTCGCAAAACCAATTTTTCTAATTAACAAAGGGTTTATGATACTTACACGTTTTGTCCATCAAGATAATATTTACTAATTATCACAACATTTGTTACTATTGAAGTCTAAATACAATCGTAAAAAGCTAACGTGGGGTTATGAACAGACTAGACGACGGTCGTTTGATATTAACATCACCACAACCAAGCCTCCAACGTGTATCCATGTTTTTAGAGATTTGTGCACACGTTGAATTATTTGGGGGATTTATATGTGCGATGGCATCTAACGTGCCCGCCAAAGGATGTAGTCACTTTTAGCAACTTGTTAGCAACCGCCGTACGCACAATATCTTTTAATTTTTTAAAACATGGGATATTGAGGGTATATAATTTTAATAACACACCGAAAAATATTGTATTTGCGCAACAAAGAAATCTGTTTAAGGCCACACCGGAAAAAAAAACACGGAACGCTTTTTAGCTTCCCTTTTCTCTGCCGATAAACGCTGATTTATCGTCAGGAAACCCATTTAACCTTGAGAGGACTTGGGTCAGTCAGACTCCATTAGTCTTGTCAGCACTACAATGTGAGAAAGCCATTCTCATTTCCCCAGTCCCTTTATGTGTACACACCAGTGTCAAGGTGTAAAACACAAAAACTACTGTACAGCTGTGATCATTTGTGATAGTCAATGCTGCTCAGTTTGCATATATGTGTATGTGTGTGTGTGTGTGTGTGTGTGTGTGTGTGTGCACATGACCTACAGCTGCCACACCTCGGTCACACAGGGAGAAAATAATAAGGCCTGACACGATAAAGTCTTACTTGATGGATTTAATCCACTCTTCCTTCTCTTCGGGAGTGGGCGCTGATATTCTGTACACCACGTGATTCCCCTCCACCACCTTCCCGTCAGCTTCCGTCTTGCACGCTTTTATAACCTGCCCCTTGTGACTGGGGTTGTAGAGCTCAAAGCAATTCTGAAAGTCAAAATATGACGTGGTCACTTTTACTTCTTTAATTCACCATTGACAAACTTTACGGGACTAAATATAGGACTATAAAAATGAAAACAGTTTAGCAGAAAACTGAGTTCACATTGTATCAGAATGAATATAATCACAGTACAAGGCAGTACAGTTCACATCCTCTGATTTATTCGTTTCTATGGCGACGCGACCATTAACTGCAAATCGTTCATCTGCGGCTTTGTTTCGTTCAGATTCGTTCATTTACTTCTATGTACTTGAAAAATGAAGGAAAGAAAGCAAAACAGTCCTGTAGCTCAGCTGGCACTAAGGTCACTGGTTTAATTCCCAGGGAACACATAAAGCAATAAACAAATGGATGGATAACAGGATAAAGGCATCTTGTAAATATAGTTACCTATCTGTCATAAGCTGTTGAGGTTAGAAACCAACTTTTATGTGACATTTTATAATTACGCAATTCCTAAAATGATGCAAGCGCAGCATCAAGAGGAACTCACAGGTTTTCTTGGTTCTTCCACCTCTCTTATACTGAGATTCTCCAGTGGAATGATCCCTCGAGGCTCTTTGTCCTGTGAACACACATATCATCCTTTAATCCGCATTTCAAGGTGTTACTTAAGCAGTTAAACCTTCATCTTCAATATGTTCCCTACATGTAAAGTGGAGGATGGGAAGCTTTGGAAAAAATGTCGTATTAAGCAACTACTGACTGTCTGTCTTTTAGTCTAAATATGGAACACAGCCAGGCGCGAAAAAAAGCATTGTTTCCTTCCACTTTGCTGATGAGATGGCACAGCGGGAGGCGATCGCCTCTGTGATTGTGTTCTGTGCACGGTTCTGGTATTAAACCAGCCACATGTTCACTTCCAACCCAGAGAGCACGAGCTTGTTTGGTCTCAGTTGAGAATGTAAGTCACGGAGGATCACTAGTATATGGCAAGATACTGAATAAAAAAAAGATCGTACTTTTCTTCTGTTTTTACTGACTGACATTAAAACATTTTCTGCATTTGCTCAAGCATTCCCTCCACATGCTGAAGCAATTCGGCATCACAATGCACTGGGTAGTCGGCCAATCAGAGCACACCGTGCTTTTCAGGAAGCATGTGTTTCAGAAAGGCGTGGCAGAGAAGAGCAACAATAATGTACGGTATGTGAAAAATAATGTGGTTTTTAAACCGCATACACACACTGTATTACACCAAATAATATCCGTTTTAGCTGTTATATGACCACTTTAAAAGACACTACAAAAAGGATATTTTTTAATGGTTTCAGTGGAAAAAGCGAATGGTTTATAATGATATTTCAATGGGATTTTTTTCAGCAGGGATGTGAGCATTTTACTTACTGTTGTATATTCAAAGTAATATAGACAATTGTCTGTCAAAATGAACCATCTCCTCTTCCAGGTCTTCACTCGCCCACCTGCAAGATAAAACATATCACTGAATAACTTCATAACATGGAGTTATGGCTAAGTGATAGTTCACCCAAAATGGAAATTCTGTCATCTTGTCACGTCAAACCTGTATGACTTTCTTTATTCTAGAGAACACAAAAGAAGATATTTTGAAGAATGTTGGTAACCAAAAAGCGTTGGTCCACATTCACTTCTTTTGTATGGACACAAAACCAATGCAAATCAATAGGGATCAACGGTTTTCATTCTTCAAAATATATTCATTTTTGTTCTGCAGAAGAAAGAAAGTCATACAGGTTTGAAATGAAACGAGGATGAATGGAGTATTCGATTTTGGGTGAACTACTCCTTTAATAAAGTAATAAATTACTAGATATTAAAGCATAATTACTCATAAACACAACTTAAGTTGTATAAACAGAATGCTCTCTTTCCATCCTAATTACTATGGGACTTATGCTACGAGGAAAAATGCTGAAAACTCATTATTACTTGGAATGATGTCATAGTAAAACATCTGCTATATGAGCCATAATGTTTACCATCCAAGAAAAAAAAGAACAGATGGATATGTAAAGCACAAATAAGGCAAACCTAATTTTAACAGCCACCCCTCTCGGTCCGGGTTAAAGAACGTGTGGGTTAGATCATTCCCATCATCTTCGGGAATTTTGAAAGGCTCGTTTTTAATGCTCTCATATAAATTCTGTGGGAACACAAGATCATTATGTAAATGCATGTTATGTGGTTACATAAGTGTATCGTATGAAACTTGAAGGCAGAAACTGACTCTGAGCAGCTCCTCAGGCAGATCTCCCCCCTCATTGATGCCCCGGTTCATTGAGATAAACCTCTCCACAGTGGGCTTGTCTCTGACATTGGGGTTGTGCAGGCTGGTGTTCAGCATTATGACGGAAAATGAGAGAATGTAGCACGTGTCTGTCGAGAGACGAAATCACAGGATTGGATAAAGCATTTATATGAAGATATTAAAACCTTGCAATTGCTTTCCTCAGTTTAATCTTTCTGTAGTTGCCTCCTATTGCCTCGTATTTAAAAACGTTCAGTATGATGTAACACACAGGCCACTTTTTCCTCTGACAGATAGTGTTTCTGGATCTTTTAGGAGGAATCATGCTGAAAGGAAAATATCGTAGTCGGAAATATTAATATTTCAGCCATTTGCACATAATAACTCCCCTGCGACTAGTTTTAGTGCAATGTTTTCAGTCCATTTCTACTCTGTTGCATTTTATACAGTCTTTAAGAATTGATGTGTCAATATGTGCACTATTTGACCGACAGTTTTGCAGCTCTCTGTTGAGTGGGCCAGATTCTCCAGAGAGTGTTGTGTAATTCAACCTTGCTTTATACAGAGAAAAACTAAAGTTGTGTCCCAAATGATGATATATTATACACCATACACATTATAAAGTGTGTTTTGAGCATAGATGCAATGTGCTACTCTTACGTATATCACGTTTTAATCTCGGTTAAAACGTTACTCCACTACACCACTACACTACACTGTTAGTAATAAAGCTTTCTAAAATCTACTTAGTTGGGCTGTATGGTTCCAAAAAAACCTTCAACAAAGATTCTTTTTGGTGGAAAAGGGTTCTACAGACTGTATTTGTTTAGGAACCATTGACTAAAATGTCCTTGGGAAACAAAAATGGTTCTTATATGTCATCACTGCTCAAAACACTTTAAAGCAGCTTTTTATAAGTATAGCAACAACCCAGCATACTTTAAAGTGTATACATTGTTTAGAGTGTACACTACAAAGTGTTGTAGAATAGTGCATATGTATATGCAGACTGTATGCACCACCATGTAAACACCATAATTTTAATTGCACATATATGTCAGAATTTTGGAAGTTTTGAGGAAAAGATGGGCTTTTATTAAAGCGCTGTGGTGGAATTCTGTTTCACCGCTGACAGACTCACCTGTGGACTGAAAGACACCTGGGTTACATTGGCAATATCGAGCAGCGAAAGCCTCCATCATCCGATCAATCTTCTGTGCTTCACCCGGAAGTCTGAAACTCCACAAAAACTGCCTACAAGGAGAAAGAAACATCTTACTTTAGATCTCAACCAATGAAATAAAAATATCTAGAACAAAAAGTAAAGGTTACACTGTTAAAATATTCTGTAGAAATTACAGTAACTTACTGTAAATGGATATTTATCTAATTTATTGGCAACATTTTGTTCAACGATAAATGAACATTAAACATTAAAAAGTCTTTATCTTTACAGAAAACAAATGCAAGCATTTTTGGGAACCAAAATCAGAAAAAAACTGAAAAAGGTTGATGAGGTTTCTTGGATCCCAGAATGTTTTGCATTTTATATTTTTTTCTGTAAAGATAAAGATGCATCTTTGAACACACCATTGCCAATAAATTAGACAAACATAAATCTACAGTAAGTTACTGGCAAACTGCTGCATAACTACGGCAAAAATAATAAGGTACGTTTTAAATATTAACACAAGATCAAAAAGATTTGCCTGAATCGGTTAATGATGAAAATGGCGTTCTTAAAAAAGTGACATGAAAAACAATGCTGGGTCATCTAAGCTGATGTTTGGAGATACAGAGCCGAGTTGCTGAGTTGCAAGAAGCAGACATCTTACCTCAAAGCTTGAACCAGGTTAAGATCCGCAAACTCGTGAAGCTCAACAAAAGCCTGTAGAACCTTAATGTTGAAATCATCTCTAAAAATAATGAAAAAACATCACTTTCAGTGTATTGCAGACCACTTAAAACAATCATAATCCATTTTTCGCATAATCCATTGAATTCACAAAAATCAATGTTTGGTTTTGACTATAAACATTACCATTTTAACACACGCAAGAATCTTTAAAGGGCTGTAACTAGATAATAACCCATTTTATCAGCAGCACATACTCCTGCTTCCACAAGCTGACATGATGCCAAGCCTCCACGTTTCTCTAATCAGATCTGCAATAATTACAGGTTCCAGCTCTCCTCGTAAATACAATGAACAGGAATTGCTGTGTATACTTCATGTGCCGCAAACGAAACGCTCACACTGTACATGAGCTGCAGGCTAGTGCGTCGCAAAGACGGCCATACAAATGTTATCAAGCTGGACAGGATGCTTACGTGGACATGGCTATTTTTACATCTAACAAATATTGCACAGTATATCAAGCTTCCTTTTTTATCTGTGCTCACAATTGTCAAGCTAGTTACAAACCTGCATGACTGCATATAACAGACATAATATTAATTGCTAGATTAATGCATTTGACAGATAATACAGTTTGTGTGTTCCCTTTGCATTGCCTATAGCTTTAATAACACTTTTAGCCAATCACATATTGGTAAAAATGAGATAAGCCCATACACACATTTATTTTTGGTGGTTTTGATCTGTTACAAAATAGGGAAGTCATTTCCTGACAGAACAATATCTTCTTCTATGGAAAGGCTTTATCTAACATCACACATATATCTTACAACCACTGGTTGTTGTGTGAGCTCTTTCACTTACCTTTCCCCTAAATAATCTCCTATGACGGTTTTGTTCAGGCCTTCGCCTTTATAGAGAAACTGCGCGATGTCCTCAGGTGTGTGTTGCAGAAGATCATTCTCCAAAAGAAATTGGATTCCCTGCAAAGATGTTTGAGATGTTAACCAGTATTAACTTTGAAATGTTTGCACAAACTAAAAACAACACGAATCTAATCCCAGCCTATATATTTGTGTGATATGTGCTCACTGTAAAAAAGAAATGATGATGGTTAGACTTAAAAAAGAAGTAACCTGGCTGCTTTAAAATGTTGAATTAATTCAACTTAAAAATATTAGTTAACAATGAGTTTGCATGAAATACATGAGTTAACCTACATTTATAAGGCAGCCAGGTCACTTATAGGCTACTTTATGTGTGAACCTCTGTGTGAATTATGTTTTACAGTGCTGCTATGTGTCTGTAGGGTGAATAAAACAATGGAAAACAATCTGAATATCAAAGTGATATGGAGAACTCACCTTTTTAGGATCCATATTAAATTTCTTTCTCCCAACTGCAATCTGTTTGTTCCTCTGAGTACTTTTGCTGTAGTGTAACATGAAATGAAATGTAATGTAAAGTCAAATACAAACAAATTAAGATAATCTGCAAGCTATCTTGATACCAACACACAAAAAATAATTCAAATAATAACCCGTAAAAATAGCAAACTACAAATGCTATGTGCAGGAAACCTGCATATAAGGAACTAAAAGTGCTTACTTTTCTCTGACGCATGTTAAATGCTCAATCTCTGTCATGACTTCAGAGATCTCAAACTTTAACCGCTGCAGGAATGAAGAAAGATTACTGAGGTTACAGTTAAACATGCTATAAAAAGATGATAAACCATATTAATAAGCAGAAATATTATATTTATAAATCTCTTTATTTCTTGAACAAACAATTACATATTACAAAAACAAGTGCATATTGTGGCTTTACAAATCTCAATACCTCAATGTCATCTAGCAGCTCTTTTTTCCTTCGTCTGATGTTTGACAGCTCATCTCTCTCTTCAAGTGACAGATCATCAGGCACTATCAGGGGAAAAATTGGACAAAAATGGCTCATGTAATAATAAGCAGGTATTATTTACCAAAAAACGCATTTAAAGGGATAGTTCACCCCCCAAAAAAATTCTGTCATCATTTACTCACCCTCATGTAATTCAAACCAGTATGACGTTCTTTCATATGCAGAACAAAAAAGAAGATATTTTGAAGAATGTTGGTAACAGAAAACTGTTGGTCCCCATTGACTTGCATTGGTTTTGTGTCCATACAATAGAAGTAAATGGGTACCAACGGTTTTTGTTTACCAAAATTCTTCAAAATATCTTTTTTTGGATTTTGCAACTATCCCTTAAGTGAGATACAAGAATTAAGAAAAGCTTATTTTTATATTTAGTTTATTTACAGGGTGTTTGGATCTGTCGAACCTGTTTTGAATTTTTACTAAAAATGATGTGATTAATAGTTTTTTTCAACTTTAGACATTTATATTTATTCAAGATAACAATGTTCACTCTCTCATAATGTATTTCCTTCTTTGTACATTTTATACAAAAACAAATAGCACCTTTTAAAAAAGTGATTTAACAGAGGTAAATGACTAATATTCTGTCGTCTACAGTATGTTGCGGTATAAAAGTAAAGTACTTCCCATACACAAAATAAAGCTTCTTCAAGACTCTTACAATTCAGTTCTACAATGTATTTAATAGGCATTTGTTTTATAGTTATTATTTGAACTCAATTTCTTGTATTTAATTAATTTTTTATATTAATTCTTCTATACAGTGTAGTCAACATGGGGACTTACAGTCAAGGGGAGGGTTTAAAAAAACGTTTGATAACCATCACAGTTTTTGCCATTTCATTTGGTGATGCTATATAGTTGCGCAGATGTATACTGTACCTTTAAATTACAGCGCATACTAAAACACAAAAGATTAGCAGATTAGATAACACTATTAAAAATGTACCCTTTGAGCATAATATCCTCCTACGTGTATGTTACTTAACTCATTTCTGGAGGTTTTTAATTGCTTTAGATTTAATGAAGTCACACAGGACCTTCTTCCCTGTTAATACCTGAACCACCTGCATCTGAAGTTTCAACAAACTTTCTCAAGTAGGACACACTGCAGCAGAGTTTTGGATTGGGACTTGTGGCTCATTCCCTGCAAATCTGGACAATAAGAGTTCATTATATAATAGTACCTTAAACAAAGCAGGATTAGACGGGTTTATAAGAGGGGCAGGGGGGAGTTTCCTGCGGTTGTCTGGTTTTGCCGCATGACAATGGAGGGGAAGTTGAGAATGAGTGCATGAATCAGAGTTCAACCTTAACAATAACATTATTGGGCTGATTCACTGCTGTCACCAGAGCTTTTAAATTCAGCGCAGTGGCATTTTCACTAAATCTTAATGAGGAACCATTTTGTTCAATACGCGACAGGGTCTGGGTATGGTCAAGCCCTACTATTATGGAAATAAAAGAGTTGGGGTAAAAATAGAATATTCCTTTTAGATATGAATGTCTGTGCCTCTCGTCTTCTCTTGTTAAAAATAAGGAAACAGTATTAGACTGCAGGGCAAGCATACATTGGCCTGAGGCTGACAGTAAAAATCTCTTAAGTCTTAAAAACAAACTGGTTGGCAAACTACATACGCAATAAATACAAAACAGACATGGAACATTGGAAAAATGCTACTTAATATATCTGAAGAAACTCAAGAAAGACTAAAACATCAGCAGCTAGTGATGATTTCACCACTTTGCATCTTGACCTGTGGGAAAACCAGGAACGTTGGGATATGCAAAGTTTCAATTTGAAAGCTTTATTCCATCAGTATGACTGACACTTTGCCAGTACAGTAACTCATCATGCTTGTGAAACAGAAAGCACTGCTGACATCGCTGAAGAAAACGCTGTATTTCAGCCCACGCTGATGATCCGGGGCGTGAATTTGGATATTAAGGGTTTGCAACAAGCCTCTTTAATCTACACACTGGCCTCAATCCCTCTGTATCTTACCCCTATTCTCAATAGCAGCGCAGGATGCCAGCTGCTGAAAATCCTTAGCCTTACCCACTGATATTAACCACACAAACACTCACATAGTTGTCTGCATGGGGAGTTACAGTACAGATGTTTACTGTACACATACATGTGTATGAGCTACAATTTTTTCCATTTTTAATAACAGCATGAGACATCGGAAGGGGTGTGGGTTGTCCATCATGAATCCTAATGCATCTGTCAATCATGGTAATGAGTATGGCCATAAAATTATTCATGAAGAGATTCTTTGGGGTCAAATCTACACGATCTAGTTCCAAGCTTAACATTTCACACAGAATAAGGAAAGCTATTTGCATTTCTGTTAACCAGTGGAACAGGACATAGAGCTTATCTCTGTTCAAAAGGAAAAGAGTTTCTACTTCCTTATCAGTGTGTGAGTCTTTTACTCGCCCATTTACAATAATATTAACAAAAAAGTAAAGAAATAACTGTGTTATTTGAAATGTGAACACCCAACGACAACATTTGCTGTAAATTAATATTTGATTGGACTAATGTGCAATAAAACAAATATATAGACTTATAAATACCTTTATATGTATATTTATATAGTATTTTAGTAATATAGCATCATAGGCTTAATTATGTTTTTTTAATAAAAGAATTTAAAAATATTGTCTTTTGACATTACCTTACTGAAAAACATAAAAATGTCATGACATGTTATTATTGGTATTATTGAAAGGATTCAAATATATTTGTGACCCTACATATGTGATGTCTTAAGTAATGGCACCCACATCATTTTCAATTACCCATCATGCATTTAGAAAACCTGCAAAGGATAAAGCAGTAATGCTCAAGTATGCAAGGCTGTCGACTCCTGCATTCCTGGCATTAAAGAGACGGGCTCAGGGACAGTTTTGACTCAGTGGGTGGAAAAATGGACAAAGGTTCTTTGTAGTGACTGTTTGTTTTTTTAATCTCCTGGCAAGACAAAAGGTTTTGACATCAAATAGCTATTTCCTTTTTTTACTTTCCCCTTTTACTTTTTGATTTAAAACTAAAAATATTTGTTTTCCATTCCAATTCACCCATTCCAACCCAACACCGGTTCAACTGTTGCTATGACTAATAAAACATCTTGGAAACTTTTCCAGACTTTGCTCAAATCAATTCCATATGTGGCACTTACTTCACAACAAACGCACTGAGTGCTGAACGCTCTCTCTCTCTCATGCTCTCATCTCATGAAACTACGACTAAAAATCAGGATGCTTTAACATTAATAGGTAGGTTTGCATTATCCACAGTTTACACAAAACCAAAACTCTAAACCACAAATTCTTCTTCATCTTAACTGAGTAATCCACTCATCTGTAGAGGGAGGTAAACATGACAATTTTCACCTGAAATTTGGAGCCATATTAAAGGAGGTAAAAAAGACATGAGAAATATGCCAGCATCATTATTTTATGTTTCCACAGAGATTGGTATATGTATTTGTAAAATCTGTTAATTTGAACAATCCTTGATGCATTTTATGCCAATTGAGACAGTTAAAAAAAATAAAGAACAAGCCCTTTTCGTGTTATTTTGACAAAATTGCATGTCTGTAACTCATTAAATATTAGAAATACCTTAATATCCTTTTTGATTCTTGTTCTTATAGCATTTCTTTTGGAAACCATATTTTTATGGTTCAGTCCTATATGAGGATCTAAATATGGCTTAATGAGTAACAGTTAAAATCATGTGTACATTTATCAGTCATCAAAAACCAAATGTGGATCATTTTGCAAAAATCTGAAGAATGTCTGAAGAACAAATAATGTTGAAGCAAGAAATGTATATTTTTTTCCAATGATCAAAACAACTGAATTAGTACAAGGATTCTATTTAAGGATGTTTTGTTGTCCTTTGGTGTGACACCCCTAACTTATATTTTTAATGAAAAACGAATAACACTATTAATAAACTAAATTAAATAACACTATGAAAATATGTGCCTAACAATAACATCTCTTTCATGCAATTTTATTCTACATTTTCGCTATGTCACACCATAGAACACATTTACAGTACAATACAGTGAAAAAGTTTTTAAAAACTGTAAAAGATTAAAAAGTTATTGACCTCTTACACTGTAAAAAATCTTGTAAAAAAATATTTTCCTTTAAATTTGACGTATTTTGATCAAAATTTCAAAAATAAACTGTAAAAAACCCTAACATTTCTGGCAGCTGGGGCAGCAGAAATAAACCGTAAAATAGCAGTTTTCCCTGTTTTTTTGTGAATTTTAAGTTTAATTACCTATTTTGAAAATAACATGAAAAATTCTGTAACATTCTGACTTCAAACTGCCTGAGTTTATTTTAATTTTTTTTCTCAAAAGTGAGTTTTACCAAAAACATTTTTTACTGCATTATTTGTCAACTATATATATATATACATTCCGTATATACTACATCCACCATGTTTTCATTGTCATGTCACCGGTATGTTAGCTCAAGTACAATATAACCATGAGGAATACATTCCTTGATACCCACATCACTTAAACCTAAAAAGAGATGCTTTTGATTTTGGGGGCTCCTCAGTTCCCTAACACAAACTGAGAAATTCTTATCTCATACGACTTACTGTGCATCAGTGTTATCAGTTGTGCGTTCCCTGGTAATCAAACCCATGATCTTTTTCATTTCTAGCACCATGTTGTACCAGCTGATCTACAGCAATAACTACATGGGTTTATGTTGTCTAGACCTTAGTTTTTCCAGGCCCAGCGTCCTTCAGATCTCAGTTGGGGAAGTCACACCATTGATGAGGTTTTGACCACTGCCTGTGTCATGGTGCCAGACGGCACCTCGTAGGGTCTGGACCAGACACCGGTGGAATAAAACACAGACCATATGTATGAGTGCCAGGACTCACTATCTCACTTTAATCAGTTTGAGAAGGTCCTGCTCTTTGTTGATCTGTGGTAAAGACACACAAGTCCTTGACACACTAGGGCCTTTCTTTTTAGTCAACCATCTGCACAGAAAAAGGAGGGAAAGTGGTTTTCCATTTGGTTATTCCCACGGTCAGATAAGACTAACTAGCCTCTGAGTCCAAGGCTTTGAAGTTGTCTGGATCATGATACTAGAGGAACCGAGAAGACGTATTGAGCTTAATGGTACCTCTACATCTTCTTGCTCTCTTGTCCTTATAGACATTTACAATGACCTTGGTCAGATTAAGTGATTACGGTTGTAAATCAACCAGGGTCTAGTTTTTTGATCCGGTTCCTGTTTTTTAAAACCCTGGTGGTACTTCAAAACAGCTATCGCTTAGTAATAAAGTCCAATATCTAAGTCACTATCACTGTCTGTTTAGATGATCCCATTGATCCCAAAGTAACAGGATACAGAATCATTGCAAACATGTTTAAATCATCTCGACGCCCATTGGTGCATGTCCATTTAATAAATCAAATCCACAAAATGTGTCAAACCAAGTTTGATATCTTCTATAATGGGCACTTACACTATAGAAAGGGCCAGATGGCTTTCATGGTCACACATTTAAAGGTATAGCTCACCCAAAAATGAAAATTCTGTCATCATTTGTTCACTCTCGTCATGACTTTCTTTCTTTTGCAGAACACAAAAGAAGATATTTTAAAGAATGTTGGTAACCAAACAACACTGGCCTCCCTTTGACTTCCATTGTATGGACACAAAACCACTGACACATTTGTTCCACAGAAGAAAAAGTCATATGGGTAATTGAAAAATATATTGCACTATATGCTATTTATATCGAAAATATAAATAATATAAAATAATATATTATTAACGGTTTTATTTTTACATAGGACACATGTCAACTACCCAGGTTTCGAAGGGTGAATAAATGATGACATCATTTTTATTTTACTTTAAGTCTTTTGATCACCAATATTGAGGTAAATCAAGTGTCTAGTATGTGTATGTAACATTCAGCATCTAAGACAACAGATTCAAATGACGTCAACAGAATCTTTCAGCTTTTTACTAAAATGAACCCTGGTAATACACCAAGGCTATACATACACCAAAATATATTTACTTTGACTATTCAGTTTACTATTCAAAACAAATGATGTTGGTATCTGCTTTCATATTGTGCTTCAAGAAGTGTTTGACATCATTCTCTTATTGATTTACTCTCTTTCTTATCTACTCACCAAAAATCTGTTATGTTTTGTTGTCCTTTGGTGTGACACCCCTAACTTATAGTTTTAATTAAAAACGAATAACACTATTAATTAACTAAATTAAATGACACTATGAAAATAAGTGTCTAACAATAACATCTCTTTTATACAATTTTCTTCTACATTTTCGCTGTCACACCATAGAACACATTTACAGTACAATACAGTGAAAAAGTTTTTAAAAACTGTAAAAGATTAAAAAAAGTTAGTGACCTCTTACAATGTAAACAATTTTATTTTATTTTTTTTACAGTTTTTCCTGTAAAATTACATGTTTTCTCAGTTTTTCTTGTAAATTCGCTGTCTTTTCCTTTAAAGGTCCTTTAAAAACCTTAACTGTAGTAGCCATAGATGCGTTCCCACTAAAGCTCTCTGACCTAAAATATAGCATTTTTAATGAATAAATTGTTAAATTATAAATTGGTCTATAAAAGCGCGAGCTCTGGAGTAATTAAATGCCTCATGATTCCTCCTGGCACCACCACTGTACTCATAAACATCTTGAGCTACTTCAAAGGATCTCCACATCAAACAAACTCACGACCTACATTGCAAAACGAGTCTGAAGCGGTACAAATCCCACAAAACACAATGACAGCATTGTCATATGCACTGCAATTTGACTTGTGTCATTCCCCTTTCAAATCTTTATGTAAGAAAATGACCAAATCCATGGAGATGAAACAACTTTTGTAAATAAAGAAAAAGATCCATTGAAAAACTCACTTTCTTCGCTCTTAGTATTTAGTGCTAATGACTGATTAAAAATCGTGTGTCGCGAAACCAAGTTGCTTACATAGTGTACTACAGTCTTTATTTTACGAGTCGTCTGAACGCGAAAATGCTGTCTATCTAGGGAGCATATACGTTGTGAAGCACAGCAAAAGATTGACAGCTGTTTAAGCTTGCGAAAAACCCCACACAAACCTTACCTCGATTATCTTCATCCATGTTCGTCTCTGAAGGGTCGTGATGCAAATAAATTCTTATTCCCCAATAAAATATAACGCTGGTTTGTGAAGCAAATTCACATAACGATAAAAACGGAGATTATCGTAACCCGGTTCAGATGTTGTGGGCTGTTCCGAGCGTCATCCGATTAATCCATACATTTCTGGAGAGATGAGAAAAATCCTGGTGTAAATAAATGAATATGCACACCGCTTCGTCCGCTCGTACTCGCCTTCATCCATAGAGAGGACTAGTGTGAAGAGATCGCTTCATTTAGCCAGCCAACAGAGACTCCGCCCACTATAATCCATCAACGTGTGACTGATTTCAAAAGTAGGCATTTTGGTTTCTATTTAGCCTATATAAGCCTCGTCGTGTACAATATCTCAAAAACCGAATCGATCAAAATAAATGCAACATTATTTTCCCAAAAAGGCACAGCTGAGAATGGCATTTGCTGTAGATTTATTGCATTTAATGTAAAATTCAGAATGTTCCCTATCAAAATGTTCATTGATGAAAGTGTATTAGCCTATCTGCCTTTTAAAAGTATCAAATGAATTTAAGAAAGCTCAAAAAGACCTTATATTGGTGTAATATGCAACATCCTGACTTCATATGTAGTGATGTCAGCATGAGGCGGACAAACCAAAAACCTTGCAACAACTACAGGAACCGTCCGGGTTTCCGGACAGTCACTATTAGTCACACAATTTCCCAGGACACTTATGTCATGATCTCCCCCCCCCATTCTTCCAATGCTTATAAGTTGTGCATCTCTTAATTAAATGATCCTGTCTGAGGAAATGTTATGTAAGGTTCATCTATGAGATAATGCTGATGAGCACATAACATAGCCAAACCCTGTGCGTGAGTGGAAGGGTTTGAATTAGGTGCACGGAAAACAGGGGCTTCAGGGTGGGAATGACATCCTGTGTTGGAAACAGATATCCGCTAAAGCTCAAGAAGAGAATGTTCTTTCCACTTTTCCTTTTTTCAAAGGCGAGGAAGAATAAAAATCCTCACAAACCTCCCTCGAAAGCCTGAGTTTAGACCAAATGAGGATGAAAATTATTTGGAATTAATCATTGCTCATATATCTGTCTGTCTGTCTGTCTGTCTGTAAACTACTTTTAACACTTAGCCTATTTTTGTTTTACACTTTAATGTATAATTGAATAGAAATATATCATGAGCCATTTTAACAACTGTTAGAAATGACAGTATCACTGGCAGCGGTTTGCCAGTAACTTACTGTAGATTTATATTTATTTAATTCATTGGCAACAGTTTGTTAAAGATAAACGGACATTAAACATTAACAATTCTTGAATCTTCTTGACACAGGAAACTATAAAATAACAGCCTAATGCAAGCATTTCTGGAAACCAAAAATCTGCACAAAAAAAAAGGTTGGTGAGGGTTTTTGGTTCCCAGAATGCTTTGCATGAGGCTGTTATTTTATAAAACAAATTCTGTGAAGATAAAGACTTATTAAAGTTTAATGTTCATTTATCTTTGAACAAACTGTTGCCAATAAATTAGATCAATATAAATCTACAGTAAGTTACTGGCAAACTGCTGCATAACTACAGCAAAATTGTTTTACAGTGCATTTCTGATATGTTTTTTTTTTATATCAACTAGGAAAAATTTGGTTTGTTTGTTTCTTATTTTATGTTTACTATTGATGATTTCATCAGACTGACCCAAAGTTACCTTCTGGTCTGTTTATTGATCGTCTGGCTAGTGGCTAATAATATAACTATTTATATTTTACTTAATTTATAATAATATTATATTATATAATAATTTTATTACATAAACAACTTGTTGGATTTTATTGTATATTAATTGCATTAAATAAACCATCTAATTGTGTAATTAATGTAATTTACTTGTTTACTAGAAATAATCAGCAGGGACTCTGTTCTTTGCAGATATGTACCGGAAGTTAAGTTTGGGACACAAAAGCGGGCATGCGCAGTAACCTTTGTTTATGTTGTTGCTTTGAAACCATCTATAATCTCAAATTTATTATTTTAAGACCAGAAGTGTAAGACTGGGAATGACACTGCATATCCACATTTTTATTTAAGACGTTTTAAGATAGCATGGGTTTAAATTAGGCTATTTGAATACTATAGTGAATGCTTGGAGTAGCCTAACAAATACTATAAAACACGAATATGGTACTATGGTATAAATGTAAGTAATAACGGTCTACCGTAACTATATTACAGAACTTAAACTTTTTGTTGTAAACTGCTGTAAAATGATGCGGACCACTGCCATCTAGTGGACTGAGGTGTTAAACTAAGAAATTATATTATTTTGCTACAGAGTTCTTCTAGGATATAGTTTTATAGACGAATGTTGTACATACTTCATCCCAGCTGCTTAGATTAAACAATAATCATATACATTCGGAATTGCATTAAAGATTTGTCTGCGCATCTAAACCTGTCAGGCCGATTTTGACCCGGAAGATTTTCTCTGTGTTTTGAGGCATGCTTCACACAATGCAAATCATTGTCGACATGGCACACAGTTGAACAACTAAACGACAGGTATTTTCGAAAAAGCGGGTATTTCACAGCCCAAAAAAGCTAAACAAAATGAAAACCGATGACGTCCTCTTACGCTTCATCGTTTTTCTAAGCATCACTATGGTTCGTTTGTCTTTCTCTAAACTCACGCGACCGGCGATTGCACATTACTTTGGGACAAAAGGCAGATACGAGGAAGTCAATCCACATCTTTTAGATGACATTTTGTTTGTAAACACCTCACTGGTTGCTCCACCGTCTCCAAACTGTAATGCTGTTCATCTGGTGTCCGTGATAAGACACGGGACGCGTTATCCGACCACCAAAAACGTGAAGAAGCTCGCGCGCCTGTTTGATCTGGTGGTATCTGACGCGTCGGGATCAGCCCCGTGGCTCAGTGACATTAAGAACAAATGGAAGATGTGGTACACTGAAGACATGGACGGTAAGCTGGTGGAGAAAGGTCGAGATGACCATAGGCATTTGGCTATACGACTGGCGAAGTCATTCCCGACTTTGGTTTCCGAGGATAGTCTCAGTGCCAACCGCATTGACTTTATCACCAGCTCCAAACACCGATGTGTTGACAGTATCAAAGCTTTCCAGGAGGGTCTGCACAAATTCTGGGATGTGCAGGGTAGGCACTGTAGTATCCCTTATTTATACAATGTTTATATTAGTTAGATAGACTATGAGTATAAAATATGTTAATACTTTTGGATACTCTCCCTTTTGGTAAGAGACACATCACAGATGCAACACACACATATATATATCGGTTTTTTACATATTCTTATAGCGGAATAAATAAACTTTCTATTGATGTATGGTTTTTGATGTATGATATTTGGCCGAGGTACAACTATTTGAAAATCTGGAATCTGAGGGTGGGAAAAAATCAAAATATTGAGAAAATCGTTTTAAAAAATTGTCCAAATGAAGTCCATAGCATAGCATATAACTCACAAAAATAAAGTTTGGATATATTTCTGGTAGGAAATGTACAAAATATCTTCATGGAACATGATCTTTACTTAATAGCCTAATTATTTTTGGCATGAAAGTAACATTGATCATTTTGACCCATACAATGTATTTTTGGCAATTACTGCAAATGTCCCTCTGGTTTTGTGATCCAGGGTCACATTTTATGTTTAATTTATTGTTTCAATAGAAAACAAAGATGCATAACTAGATGTAGTTAAATACCACATATCTATAGGGTCACTCCTCAAATCAAAAGTTGTGGCCGTTGTGGCCTAATGGTTAGAGAGTCGGACTCGTAACCAGAAGGTTGCTGGTTCGATTCTCAGTACCGGCAGGTAACAACTGATGTGTCCTTGAGCAAGGCACCTTACCCCCGTTTGCTCCCCGGGCGCTGCAGTGTTAGCTGCCCACTGCCCCGGTGTATGTGTGTTCACGACTTGAAGTGTGTGTGTTCACTATTCACTGGTTGGGTTAAATGCAGAGGTCACATTTCGGGTATGGGTCACCATATCTGACAAAAAAATTGGTCAAAAAAAAAATAGGTCACATAACACCCCAAAATTAACTAATATCGGACCGCCCCTTACAATATTCTCTCAAACCCACTCTTTACCCCTATCTGCTCGACTATCCATCCCAGTGGTCCCTTCTTACCTTCCAAGTTGCATTGGGGTCCTTTATCGCTCGGCCTTCATTTAACTTAAACAAAATCCCCACATTGAGTCTCTTTAAGCCACCAAACACAAGATGCCCATTCGTTCTTTTCTTTACTCTCCACAATTCATCCCTGACATTTTACAGTGTACATTAAAATAATAGTTGTGGCATGGTTCTTGCTCATGAGAAATAAGTAAGGTATGTCTTTGTGTCTCTTTCCTTTGGCAAATCTGCCATTACTTCTATTAACAACACACCCGATCTGTGAAATCCAGGTTTAACTTTGTGTATTAGACTTTGGGAAATGTTGTGATCTCACTTTAATTCCTGTCTTTCTAGATATGGATTACAAACATTATGTGGATGACTCACTCATGAGATTCTTTGATCATTGTGAGCGATTTGTTAACAGTGTTGAGAACAACAAAACCGCTTTATACGAGGTTCATCGTTTTAAGTCTTCAAGAGAGATGGATGCAGTGCGGAGGAAAATGGCCAATCGGCTTCAGATTCCGTATAATCAGTTCCCTACAGGTAATTTGACATGTAAAAAAGTTAGATTATTACAAAATGACTGTTTATTAATAATAATAATAAATATCAATTATTCTTCCTAATTTTGTTTTGTTTCATTGCAAGATATGGCAGAGGCAGCTTACTTTTTGTGCTCCTATGAGTTTGCCATCAAGTCTGAGATCTCCCCCTGGTGTAATCTGTTGGATGAGTCAGATGCTAAAGTACGTATGTTAGTGGGAAATTAGTAATCGCTTGTTTCAGTGGATAACTATGGACTTACAAGATAAATCAATATGTTGGGTCCATTACATATAATTCTGCATTCATTATCTCTTTGCTATTGCTCGAATGACAAAACTACACAACCAGTGCAATGTAGAGAATAAAGAAATGTTGCGTTTAGTTTGAGTTTAACACTTCTGCATGATAGTACTTATTGAGTGTCATGCAAGTATTGAGTTTCTCCTGAGATTCATAACTGGACTTAACTTTGCAAATGTGTAACATGTTTTCTCATAGGTCCTGGAGTATAAAAGTGACTTGAAACAGTACTGGAAGAGGGGATATGGACATGACATCAGCCGTAAATCCAGCTGCCCTCTATTTCATGATATTTTCAAGCGTCTTAATAAAGCTGCTTATGACTACAGGTTATTTATTTTATTAAAATGTCATAAAACATGTTTTTTCTCTATTCAGTATGCATAAATATATACATATATAATAAACAGTGCGATAAAGATAAAGAATTTATATTATTACTTTTTTTCTAACAGGTTTTCAGTTTTCTATACATATTTTTGTAATGTCTTCTGTATTCTGCTAGATTTGGGGAAGTAGTAAAAACTGCCACAATCCAGGTCGGTCATGGCGAGACTCTGCTTCCTCTTCTCTCTCTAATGGGTTTCTTCAAGGATGAGAAGCCGTTGACAGCAGAGAACTTCTCACTGCAGCACAACCGCAAGTTTCGCACCAGTCGGATTGTACCTTATGCTGCAAACTTGGTCTTTGTCCTGTATGAATGCAGCGATGGACTCAGAGTGCAGTTATTTCTTAATGAGAAGCCCATTCCATTTCCCAACATTAACCAGTTTGCTCCGTTGTATGAAACGGTCAGGAAGCATTACTCAAAGCTACTTCACGGTTGTGATTTTAAGAAAGAATGTGACATGCCTCAGATAAACCTCAGGAACACTGAACTGTAATTCAGGGTATAAAATAGTGAATTATGGGATCAATCACTGTGTGCTTGCAATATGGTGTGTAAAATGTGTTTTGTTTGTCTTACAAAGACAATTGAGAAATTGTTTTTTCACACTATGATTTAAAATTCAAGATATAATTTATTTTACCGGTTACCAAATGTCTATGTGGTGTATGGAATATTTTGTGCTTTGAAAATCATTATCGGTTTTGTTATTTTATGTGTTATGGTTTTTTAGCCAAAGAACTAAATGAAATGAGGTTTTAAGGTACCAAATTTGTTAATTTTTGTTAATAAATTATAAAACAGATTATTTATATTGATCTGTGTATTTTTCAAAAATATTTTTCCCACAACCAAAATGTATTCTGTGTTTTTATTAAATGATTATATGTTTTCCAGCAGGCTTCCGCCTCAATAAATGATGTAGAACCAGAGGTAGCACATCTTCTCAGTTACAAATGTCTTATCATAATGACCTACCGACAGCAGCACAAATCATAATTATTACACAGATCTTAACCATATGCAGAGGAGTTTTCATTTAGGTTCATATTGTGCTATGGCCAGTGTTTTAAACGGGGTCCCCCTTGGGGTCCAAGAAATTACTGCAGGGAGTCGATATCAAAATTATTAAACAGTTTGAAATATTTTTATTTTATATCATTAATATATGAATTATATTATTGATAGTTCTTAGGCTATACAGTGCCAACAATGTAACATTTTAGTATTTCTTACTCTGGAATGGAGGGTCCGGGGGGCAGGTTCCTTAGTCTGAAGACGATCTCTGGATTTATGGATTAAAAATGTTATGGATAAAACAAACACAAAGGACAAAGTAACTATAATTTATGAATTAATCAAATTAATCCGAAACGAAAAATAAACAAACAAACGTATTTTCCAAATTTGCATAATAAATCTGTCTTGTTGTGCTAATAGGGGTATATTTTGTTTATTGTGGTTTTATATATTAAGCTTCGTTAGAAAGCTATACATAACGTGAATAAAATTGTTTGTATGAGTTGAGAGAGTGAGGTGTCGTGATTGGTGACGTGATTTCTGGGGGAGGAGGATTTCAGGAAGAGCGCCGAGTGCTACGTGTCCAGTTATAACTCAACTTTCTCAAACTTTACTAACTTTCACTTTGTGTAAATCCCCGAAGGACTACGTCGTTGGAAAGGGTTGCTGTGAGGCAGTATGTCAGGGTTGAAAAAGCCGAAAACGGTACGTTTGCGCAGACCGCCATGCATGCTTTATCTTGCTTTGTTTTCTTTTCGCTTTGAAATGTTTCACAATAACCATGAAATGTCATTGGGCTTTAAACGAATAGTAAGTTAATAATCGTATATGTTAGAAGTAATGTCCGAATGGGCATCTAGATCACGCACTGCTCTTTTACTTTTTGCGCAAGCTTTCCTTTCCTCAGTAAAGAACGAGTCGCTGGTCCAGTTAACAAATCAAAGTTAGCAAAGTAAACATGGAGCGACGTAACGTAAATGAGAAAGTGTTTGATAATGCGGCTCGACTGATGTCTTTAAAGTGAACAGATTTTTAACGATGAATGCTTGGATGTGTGAATCAGGTTTACCCTTATCACCTTGTCTAGACTGGAGACGACGTCCAATGTGTGACTTGTGGTTGAAACAATTGCCAGAACCTCTATTTTCTGTTCATTTGTGCATGTATACCCATTAATGCAATTTAAGAGTGCTTTTTGCAGTTTATATAGTTGTTTATGAAGTCAGCATTTTCTCATTTGCACAAAAAACCTCCAGGTTATGTAAACCAAGCTGGGATTTCCTGTGTGTCCAAGGAGCCTGGGATTGCTGAGAAGGGAGCGTGAGAGAGCTGAATGGCCCTGTTCCAGCTTCAGCTGGCCACCTTTCCATGGGCCTTTATGAATAGCTGTGTTTGTTTCAGCAGTCTTCTCTTAAAAGCGGGTCCCTTTTCAACACTGATGACAGGGCTAGATACACAGGAATATAATACACAAGAAGAGAATTGTGCAAATCGAACAGGAGATTTCGCTTGTTCTTTGGGGGCATCCCTTTCTAAGCCATCTCTCGATTGCAGCTCTTAGAGGCTTTTTCATGAAATTAAATATGACTCATTGTCCCCATCCAAAGTGACTTACTTTAAAAATATTCTATAGACACAAAAAAAAACACACATCAAACATGATAATTTGCATCAATATTTTTGGGGTTTGACAACTTTATTATACAAGTCATCATTTACTAACCCTGTTGTCATTTCAAACCTGTATGACTTTCTTTCTCCTGCAGAACACAAAAGAAGATATTTTGAAGAATTTTGGTTAACGAAAACCATTGGTCCCCATTGACTTGCACTGGTTTTGTGTCCATACAATAGAAGTCAATGGGGACCAACATTCTTCAAAATATCTTCTTTTGTGTTTTGCAAGAAAGAAAGCCATATAGGGTAATAAAATGAATTAATTAGTAAATGATGACAGAATTTTTGTTTGTGGGTGAACTATCCCTTTAAGTCAGCACAACTCATCAAAATGGAGTTTAACACTTTAGCTTTATTAAAAACAATCAATTATTATTTTTGTACGTGCAGAAATGCATTAAACAGTGAACACAATTCCGCATAAAGCATTTTTTATGTGATATTTGGTGCATTATGTCCTTATCTCTTATCATTTAAACCTTGACTGATAAGAAAAGGCGTACCTGATTGGAAAACTTGCTCCTCTGCACATGCTTGCTGCTTCTTATCATTTACATCCTGTTTGTACACCTTTTTCTTTTGTTCGCAGAACCTGCAGAGAGCGACCAATGTTGTGTACCAGGCTCACCATGTTAGCAGAAGCAAGCGTGGCCAAGTGGTCGGGACCAGAGGTGGTTTCCGTGGCTGTACTGTTTGGCTTACAGGTGAGAATATCTTGCAGTCGGACCTTTAGATGCAAATGACCGGAAACATTCATGATCATTTATTTTGATGATTTTGTCCTACAGGGTTGTCTGGTGCTGGAAAGACTACTATTGGATTCGCTTTGGAGGAATATCTGGTTTCTCACGCTATTCCCTGCTATTCGCTGGATGGCGACAACATTCGACACGGCTTAAATAAGAACTTGGGCTTCACGGCAGCAGACAGGGAAGAGAACATCAGACGTATCGCTGAGGTGGCCAAATTGTTTGCGGACGCCGGTTTGGTTTGCATCACTAGTTTCATTTCGCCGTTTACTAAGGTATAGTGATATTGTGGATATTAGAAGTTCCTGAATTGTGAAATGTTTTCTGTGATCATCTGAAACTGGATGTGCTGAGATGATGGTTTTACATGTGCATTCGTACATTCTCACAACAGGATCGAAACGAAGCCAGGAGGATCAATGAGAGTGCAGGTCTGCCTTTCTTTGAGGTGTTTATAAATGCCCCGCTGGAGGTGTGCGAGAGCAGAGATGTGAAAGGACTTTATAAAAAGGCCCGTGCTGGAGAAATTATAGGTCATTTTTATATTGTTTTGACAATTTAATACAGTCATAACAATTTGCAGCAATAAATAATTTAAAGTGAGTATCTTGAAAACCTTTTAACTGCTGTGTTTGATATCACACAGGTTTTACCGGAATAGACTCTGACTATGAGAAACCCGAGTGTCCTGAGCTTGTGTTAAAGACGGGAGAGATCACTGTTAATGAATGTATTCAGCAGTTAGTAGATCTCTTGAAGGAACAGGTGGGCCTGTGGTTCCTTTCTATACGATTGTGCCAGAAAGAGTCTGTCAAATAACCTGTTCAAAACCATTGACCTGATGACCGTTTTCTTACAGGGTATTGTGCCCACTGGTGTGACTGAGGACGTGAATGAGCTCTTTGTTCCCGAAAACAAGCTGGACTTGGTACTGAGTGATGCCAACATACTCCCCACTGTAACCATTACAGAGGTAATGCACTACTGGTGTGGAAATCAACCGTCTGCACTTTACACCACAGACGTTTCATCACAGTTCAGTTAACTGAGAGCTTTTCATGGTTACTTGGTTTTTGGAGGCAGAAATCAACTGCATAATTTACATTTGTGCAGAAGTGTCCAAAAGTGAACATATAAGAACAATTCACTGTTGAAATCCAAGTTGTTTTCTCGAAAGTCATTGTTTTTCTATCATTAATTAAAGAACTAGTTCACACAAAAATAAAAAATCTCTTATAATTTACTCCAAGATTGATATGAATTACTTTCTTCAGTCAAATACAATTTGTTTTATATTAAAATGCTGTTATTTTAGTTTTTTATATGTGACCCAAACTGTAGGTCAAAAAGGCACATATAGCATTAAAGTCATCCAAACCACACCAGTGGGTTAATGTTTTCTGCAACAAAATAATACATTTGTTAGAAAACTATTAATATTTTGAACTTATTTGGCAAAATTCAGACCAAAACAAGCACATCTGAGTTTAAACATACATTTTCTTCATTTAGACAGATGTTTTTTTGCAACTACTCACAAGACCAATGGAATAAAGGTTACGTTTTGGCACTATTATGTGGTTGGTTTAGTTTGAATCTTGCTAAATAAACTCAAAACATGAATATTAAAATATGAATATTAATTTGATGGATGCATGTGCTTTCGGAGCATTCTGAGATAAAATAATGGAATTTTAATATGGAATTATTTGCATAAACAAGTCAAATACATCTGAGATGTGATAAGGGTTAGTGAATTATATGAGATTTTCAGTTTTTGGCTGAACATTTCCTTTAACATGAACTTCTGTTTGTGGTCCTGTAGCTGGATTTGCAGTGGGTGCAGGTTCTTGCTGAGGGATGGGCGACTCCGCTGAGAGGTTTCATGAGAGAGAGAGAATATCTGCAAGTCTTACACTTTGGAACTTTGCTTGATGGTAAGGATGCTTCCAAACTCCCAGCAAACATTTATCCATTCTCAGAATTTGTAGCTTAAGGTAACCATAACATGTCATTTTAGGTGGGACCATAAACATGTCTGTGCCCATTGTGCTGCCCGTATCCAAGAACGACAAAGAGAGACTGGATTGCTGTGCAGCTTTTACCCTGGAGTTCAAAGGTCGCAAAGTGGCGATCATGCGCAACCCAGAGTTTTATGAGCATCGCAAGGAAGAGAGATGCGCAAGGCAGTGGGGGACAACATGCCCCAAACATCCCTATATCAAGGTGAGTGGGCATCCCTCTGTGACAGTTTTTATTACTGTACATATCTTTTTTTTTTTTTTTACATGACACCCTATCTGATTTGTGTAGATGGTAATGGAGAGTGGTGATTGGCTGGCTGGTGGAGACTTGGAGGTATTTGAGCGAATTAGGTGGAATGATGATCTCGACCATTTACGTCTCACTCCAAGAGAGCTACGACAGAAATTTAAGGAACTGAGAGCAGGTAAAAAAATGTAAAAAAATTATAAATAAAAATCAAGATTTAAAAGTAAAACAAATGTGAAAAAAAAGTGAAAACTACTACTACTACTAATGAGGTGCAACATTCGGTATTTTGTCTTAATTATAAAGCTAACACCAAGCTAACACAATAATATGGCTAACACCATAGTGTTATACATTTGAACACTAGTATTTCAAAGATTCAAGTTATTTTCCAGTTCTTATTTTAGCCTTTTAGTAGTAACACATTTATACATTTACATCTCTTTCTTGCAGATGCAGTCTTCGCCTTCCAGCTGCGCAATCCTGTGCACAACGGCCACGCGCTCCTGATGCAAGACACAAAGCGACGTCTGCTAGCGCGAGGCTACAAGAACCCTGTACTGTTGCTGCATCCTCTGGGTGGCTGGACCAAAGAGGATGATGTACCTCTGGACTGGCGCATGAGGCAGCATGCTGCTGTGCTGGAGGAAGGGGTTCTGGATCCAGCAAACACCATTGTGGCCATTTTCCCCTCACCTATGATGTATGCCGGGCCTACAGAGGTCAGACTCTTAATGTGTTACACTGAACAAAATAAATGTAGTGAAGAAAATGTGTTCTTATTAGGGGAAGTGCTTCTTTACGCAACTAAGTAGAGGCCCACAAAGGCTTTGTGAAAAAAGGAATAATGCATGTGTGGGTTTCTGTGATGAAAGCCAGAATATTGCATATTCTGTCCTTTCCTGTTTTTACAATACAAATAATTTGTTAGTCAAACATTAGTTTAGCATTTCTCTATTTAATCATTTTTATGAAACTTTGTTTTTACAGGTACAGTGGCATTGCAGGGCTCGTATGATCGCCGGAGCCAACTTTTACATCGTAGGACGGGACCCAGCAGGTGTGCCCCATCCAGAGACAAAGCAGGACCTGTATGAGCCCACACACGGTGGAAAAGTGCTGACCATGGCACCAGGCCTCACTTCTCTGGAGATCATTCCCTTCAGAGTTGCCGCATACAATAAAGTCAAGAAGGCCATGGACTTCTACGACAAGGAAAGGTGTGACTATATTTTAATTTAGCCACAAAAATTTACAATATTGTATAGATGGTTTTAAAACGACAACATAATCGTTACTGCACATCCATAAAGAATAGAGTCCTTGCAGATTATTTCTGATAACAAGCAAAAGAAATAACATGTAAATGACATTAGCTAGCAAGTTAAAAGTATGTCTAGTCAGTAATATTTTGGGTTGCCAGTAGAAGAACCGTTACTTGGCTAAACTAAAAATTTGACAGTTACTCAACCCATTCAACAAATTGCTTATTTAATCAAATTTATATACAATAAAATTCAACAAATTGTTTATTTAATACAATTATAAAATAAAATATTAGTTAAATTATTAGCCACTAGCCAGACCGACCAACAAACACAGACCAGAAGATAAAACCATCTATATACAATGTTTTTTCGTCATCAAAATGTATTGTCACAATGCTGATTTTTTTTCAGACAAAATGAATTTGAGTTCATCTCAGGGACCAAGATGCGGAGCCTCGCCCGCAGTGGTGAAAACCCCCCAGATGGTTTCATGGCACTCAAAGCATGGAATGTCCTTGCTGAGTATTACTGCTCTCTGAAAAAGGACCAGTGAACAATAACCACTGGCCTGTGAATTACAGTAAATGTCTATATCATCTATTTCTTTAGGATTTATAGAAATATGTTTATAGAATAATGCAATATATATATATATACTACAAACCTGCAGTGTAAGACTGTTAAATAAGGCAGTATAAAAATCTATATTTATCTCCTGAAATTACCTACTTGTATGAGGTAGTATGTTTTATTCCCAGTATCCCTTTGTGGATCAAAAATCCCATTCACATTAGGACTACACAGCTATATGTGTTATACACAGGTCAAGCAAAGCTAAATTTAACTAAACAAGACCAATATTTTGCCACCTCAACTGGAACATTTTTGAGCATTAGTATTTGATAATATTGACAGTATTCAATTTGTGGGTGTGGAGAACATCTTGTATTTAATTACTTTTACATAATTGTGTAATTACAAAGAAAACAAATGTTATGAGCTGCAAAGACATAATGACTACATTTAAACTCCAAAGTCTTTATACAGTGTACATCCATATGAATTAATGTCAATTTGGCACTGATGTTATATTTTTAACATTCCCAAATGAACAATTTACCGTTACAAGTAACACATGAATGTGAAAAAGATTTGTGCGGGGTGCATAAAGGTAAATGCTTGACAAATCCAATGTGAAGGAACAAGAGAGTATTTATTGCCTTACCATTTTCTTAAGGGACCAACCTAAAGATATGATCTTACAGCAAATGTATTTAATGAATTCTACATTTTGTACAAACTTGTGTGATTGACACTTTCATACAGTATCTGGTGAAATGTGCATTCAGCAGTAATTCCAATAAAATCCATCAAGACAAACCCATGACCATTTAGTTATTTTACAAGGTAAACGAAACATTGACATGTTGTAATATATTCTGACTTCAGAACTGATCATTATTTTTAAACTGCAAACAATAGAATAAAAAAAAAACCTGGAAATGCATGTCAGTTTTCACTCATTCATACTCTTTTCACTGAGACGATTCACAAACCTCATAAATAATACCAGACTGATGAGTAACAGCAGTGGCTTGGCACTGGGACCATATTTGAAACAAAGTCTTATGAAACAGCTTGAAGTTCAATACAACAAATCAAATATTTTAGTGCAACCATATTTAATGTTTAGCAAATAAATATTTACATGATACACCATGTTCTGGACTAAATGAAAGATTTATCTGTAAACACATCTTACTCCCTAGACCAAAAAAATTATGGTTTAAATTTTCTTTATGTTAAAATCATGTTGAATAAACACAGAGTTTATCTATGCTCACAAATGTTTAGATAACACCATTGCCCATCTTTATGAACCCCATCACAGGATGATGTTATATGGAGCAAACAAAACCACACAATCAAAATGAGATACAACAACTGGATGGCAAAACAACAAAGCATGTAAATGATAGTGCAAGAAAAAAAGATCCATTTACAGATCTTGAGTTCCCTCTTTTGCGAACATGACACATCCTTATGTCACAGATAGGAAAAATGAATTGGGTCTAAGTTCATGTTATATTTTAAACAGCAGCAGCAACACGTTCAGTCCAGTGGTACATGCTTAAATGCCTCGTGCACTCCTGCGGATTTGGACTTCTTCATCTTCAGGATTGCCTTTTGCATGTCGTCTTGCCTGATAGGACGGATGCAATCTTCATCGGCACTGTCATATGGGATAGAGCCAGATTACCAAAGGAGAACTGCACTAATGCCATACAAGTTTAAATTAGAAGATAATATGTATGCTTTGCATTCTGTTCATCTTAATCACTTTAAAGCCTAATTTAAACATTTTACCTTTCATCATTGTTGTGTACAAAGTCACGCACACAGAGCAGTGCAGCATCTCTGCACATCTCCTTGAGGTCACTTCCTGAAAACCCTTCGGTTTCTTTTGCAATTTCAAAAAAGTCCACAGCAGACTCCACCTTTATATAATAAAAAAAAATGTTTAGGCACTGACAACATTCAACAACCTGACAGTCTTTGGGACTACTTGGAAAACATACTTACATTCTCATTTTCCAGGATCAGTTTCAATACATCTCTTCTCTGCTTGAGACTCTAAAGAAACAGCAAATGACTATGTACACAGTTGAACTAATATTACAAATATTTAAGTTAATATCAGATCAATCTTACAGGTTGATTGATATGGAATCGTGTTGGCATCCTTCTGAGTATAGCAGAATCAAGATCTTGTGGTCGATTGGTTGCTCCCATGATTATGACCTTTGTTGGGAACATAACCACAATACTCACATTTTCTACCAACTAGATGGGACTGTCACTGATCAACGATAGCAAAGTAATAAGAACAGATGCTTCATTCTACCTGGCAGTTGAAGTCAGTTTCCAGTCCATCCCATAAGCTCATGAACTGAGCCTTCATCATGGCCGTGGCCTCATGATCTGAACTTGACCGGCTCCTCAAAAAGGAATCTAAGACAAGTGTAGTAGAAATTACGAAGTTACACTGCCAAAACACTGAATAAAAATCAAAGTATACATTTACCAATCTCATCAATGAAGATGATGGAGGGTTGTAGTTTGATGGCCAGAGAGAACACAGCTGCAGCTAGTTTCTGGGATTCTCCGTACCATTTGTCAGTGAGCGTGGAAGGCTGTAAGTTAATGAAGCGGAATCCAGCCTCTTTGGCAGTAGCTTTGGCAATAAGAGTTTTGCCACATCCTGGAGGTCCATACAGCAACACTCCTGGGGAAAAAGAGATGTAAATCCACCTCAGAATTAGGCGTATGTAGTAAAGATGATAGACACTTTATTAGAAACACTTATTACCTCTAGGTGGCTGTAGAAGTCTAGATCCTTCAAACAAATGCCTCTTCTGGACTGGAAGTATAACTGTGTCTTTCAGTTCGGTTATGACTTCATCCAAGCCGGCAATATCACGCCATGTAATCTGTGGGTGGACATAAAGGATTTGTGTAACTTGCAAATAAAAAACTAAGAATCTAAGCAAATAAGCTGACAAAATGACTCACCTGCATGGACAAGGGATCCACAAGATGAGCTGCAATGCTCATCTCATATTCAGAAAGCTTGACATTCTGCACTCCTATCTTTCGCATGAGTTTCTCTGCCTGTGAGATTGCAAAGCTCCAGTTTTATGTCCAGTCCATGTTATGTAAAAATTCAAACCTAATGCTTATCTTTCTAAACTATATGGCATACCTGTTTTTGTGCCTCGACTTTTTGTTTTCTTGTTGGATCAATAGCATCAACCATCCACTTTATTGTAAAATATGTGACGGCACCAAATATTGTAAGACGGAAGAGTAAACCTATAACCTCATTCCTGCCCAAAGGGCGGGTGATATTGTCAGCTGGAATCTCTTTCAATACCATCCTCTCACATTCACCTATTGAAAAAATAAATACAACAAAAAATTGGAGATCAAAATTGGTTTTTGGTTCAAATACATAATAACTAACTAAGTCTATGGGTGTTAAAGGGATAGTTCACCCAAATTCTGTCATCATTTACTCACCATCTTGTCATTTCAAATCTGTATAAATGTATTTGTTCTGCTGAACACAAAGGAAGATATTTGGAGGAATGTCAGTACCCAAACAGATCTCACCCCCTATTTACTGCCATGGTAGGGAAAATAAATACTATAAGAGTCAATGAGGGGTGAGATCGGTTTGGTTACTCACATTCTTCCAAATAGCTTCCTTTGTGTTTTGCACATTTTTGAGTGAACCATCCCTTTAACAGCCTTTACAGAAACAAAGTTTACAATCAAGGAAATTATTCAGATCAGATACAAAAGACATGGGTGTAAGGACAAATCCAGCTGAAGCAGCACATTACATCATTCCTTCAAACTCAGCAAGTAACATTACTGCTTAGCTGGCCGGTTACACTATCCGGACAGCTGCCGTTTGCTGTAATTTTCGGCCACCTCGCTGAAATGCTTCTTAACGTAATGATCAGGTAAAGCACCGGAGTAGTTTGCTTTCATTTTCATTGGAGAGCGCTGATGTTGCTAAACTGGGAGGTTGCTTACTTGGCTATGACCTTCGTGTAAATGCATTATCTCAAACAAAACAGCCAAAGAGAGCCTCAATATCGAACAGAGTACTTACCAGAAGTGTCTTTATTATGAAGACTTGGAAGTGATGTTTAAAATGCAATTTATTTGAATCAGTTGGCTCATTTACGTCCAGCGATCAGACATGACACACTCACCTCCGCACCAACTAACTTTCTCGTCTCGCGTAAAGTGTTGCACTCTGCACACTACTGCCCTCTACCGGCCCGGAAGTGCAAAAGAAATCATAACAATTTAAATATTAAGCCAATAAATATCATTAAGATGTCGTTTAATTTGTGGTATGCATATGTCACAAATGGAAGAACACAACTTTTCTGAAAAGTGCACTTATTGCATCCATTTTATTGTGTATTGTGTACACGTGCTACAGTTGAGAAAAGGTCTGAAGGCAACAGGCTTATAAGGTTTTGCATTGAGCTACATTTTGGGTCTGTTTTTGTTTATTTTACTGGTTGAAATAAACAGGACTGTTGTGGAGAATGTCAAAGATACAGCTCGCATCCTGTGGGTATTCCAGAATTCTGGCAGATGGCGCTGTACAATAAAGATTATCCGTCCGAAAAGCGACTAGAACGTTCTACCTCCGCTCCGTTCCGCCCTTGGGGGCAAAATGCACATACGAGCCAATGATAAAGAACACAATTTGCCGTTAGCAGTTCCTTCTTATAGTAAATAATAGTTTAACTATATGACTTTTCTTTTTGTTAATTTCTAAATGTTGAATGATGTACTTGTGTCTTTATGGGCTAACTTTTCTGCTTGTGTAAGCATTTCAATAATTTCCTGCCTGTATTGCAGGATAGTCGAGACGCATTGGTTGGGGGTTTACTTTGCTTTCTCCACTTATTCATTAATACTGCAGAAAATATATAGCGGTTATCACTTTCTCGTTGGATTACGTAAACTCAACTACAATGTCTCTAAAGGCAACCGTGAATTACGTAATATCTACATTGCTTGAGTTGAAATCTGGTAAAAAATATAATGGAAACTTCCCTCATTTCTGTAAACACGTGACCCTGGAACAAAAAGTAGTCCGTGTGTGCTCTGTCCATGTTCCTCCGCTTACTTAAACAAAACATGAATTAGTTCAAACATGTATTAGTTTAAGGTAATGACAATACAGCATGTGTATTTAATATTTTTACCTTTATGATTTTTAAATCAATACGACTCCAAAATGCCAGGGCATGTTTATACAATAATGCATTCGTGGAACTATTTGGATCCGCGGAAGGAACATATTACCCGAACGTCACCTTTTTCAATGGGAAGCCATGATGGAAGTTTGAGAGTTTAATAGGGGAGAGGAGAAGCGGACCTGACTGATGAGCGTACTGAATCGCTCCTACGTGACATTTAACTATCGAGTTTTTACATTTCTTGGTGGAGGCTGTCACTTTTCATTTCATGTGTTGGAACCTGAGCATCGCTTGAAATCTTCGATGGCTTTTATTTTTCTAAGGATGTGTAGACGAGCTAGCGCGCTAGCCGCGGAAGCTAGCAGCTAGTCGCAGACAGACGAAGCGCGAGTTGAGCGCGAGCTGGGCTCTGTCAACCCTTCTTGAAGTGCAAGCGCCCGGAGAGGATCGTCTCTCCGCCTTTTCTCTCCATCACGGCGGCTACGGTGAGACCAGAGACTTGCCGTAAATTAGAAATACCGCAGTTCGTCACGAGTGGAGTTACTTGTCCCTTCACCCGGGGCTCGTCTGAGCCGAGGAGGGCATTTTGGAAGCCGGGCCTGTGGTGGTTTGGAGCGAGGCCCTTGATGAGAGAGCAGACTCAATTCTAGTTAGCAGGTGAGCTAGTAAAGAGCTGCAAAACGAGCAGACCAGACGACCGATCGCGCTAAAAGCAACAATACTCTCTCTCACACTAAATACGTTAAAGACTCCTGTCACAGCCATGGCTGGGATCATAAAGGAATTTGTCAGCCGCAACAAAAGGAGATACCAGGCAGATGGCTTCGACTTGGACTTGACCTGTATCCTTATTCATCAATCAAACGTTCCTGTTTTGTCTATTGTGTAGATTTCCATGTCTGCAATGAAGGTAATGGCTTGCATCTTGTTCCGAACCAACACGTCTCCGCTGTTTAACCAGATGATGCGTGTTTGTTCGTTTTAAGTTAGATTTGCGCTTTTGTAGAAACTATTGGCTCACTTAGTCACCGACTGAAGCTTGACTTGATATAGATCGATTTCTTTCCGTAGCCGGATCAAGTCAAAGTGCGCGCTGTTTAATTTCACGTCAGTTGTCAATTTGACCATGTTACCAAGCGGACAGAAAATCAACAAACTGCACGCGCACTCATTGGATTTGTACCGTCCCAGCCTCGTTCGCAACTCAACATCCATCCATTTCGCCATACGTTAGTGCTAACCAGCAGCGTCGGTGAGGTTCTAAAATGTCATTTTCTATTCTTATGTAATGTAATCTATCGATTGAGGGCTAATCGGTAATCCTAGACACAAAACGCAGTCATTTCAAGGCTCCTCGCACAAAAAACGCAGTTTGGGGGTTTTAAACAAAAGATCCATCACTGGCCTATATAATGCGATGGATTAGATGAAATGCACAGGCAGTGTCACACAAAGAGCCATTGCATCAGCTGCGTGCAGAAAATGGATCTTAATTTGGGATGGAGCAAAATTAAGCCCAAGCTTGCAAACCAAAAGAAAAGCCGAAATATGTCAAAAGAGTCGCACAGTCCTGTTACAGGGTCGCTCGGTTGGATCCTTTAGATGGCTGGTGGGTTTTATTTTAGATACGTCATTGATCCTTGCTCAGTATATGTGCCATATTTCAACGTGATTTGTAACAAGGCAAAAATACATTTTTATGACGACTGTACGTTTTTCAACGTACAGCATCATATTAACGTCTCTGATGCCTTGCTGTTTTTATTTCAGGAGGATTCAGTGCGACACTAGGACGCTTATTCAACGTAGAATATATATTAAGTCAGGTTTAAAACCTCAAAAGAGCAGGTATTTAAAAGCACAAGAAACAAGGCTGAAAGGACAGATAGAGGACATGATAAAAACACAGACTAGGTGCTGTGTTTTCTTTACACAGCAGTGTAACACCATCAAAATGAATATTAATTTACAAAGAACCATCAAGGTCAAAGCAATACATCTGTAAGTGTTTGACGACCTAGTATATTATAGGAGTAGCATATGAATGAATGGATTGCATGGGCATTGATTTTCTCCTGCATGCTGAGATGGTGTGTGGGCTCAATAAATTGACACATTGGATGTGGCCTTTGATTGCATCATGCTATGCACTCGTTGCATTTTACATGCATGCTGTCGGTTGATAAGGTGGTATGCAGGAATCCATGCAAGCAAAGAGAATACCTATATAAAGTACCTAAATATGATGACGACATTTCTTTATTACCTTTTAATGATGTAGATAAACACTATCTAAGGCATTGGATAGCGAGAGAAATTGTTAACTAATAAAATACAGCATACACAGGTTAAAAAATATGTTTACTAAACTTAATGAGACTAGGGTTTCATTACCATTTATATTTGATATCTTTTGTAGGTTAAAAATGGCATTATGGTCTCTGCATGTTTATATTGATAATCATTGTTTGATAAGATCTGTATTGCATTTAACAAATTACTTGTTAGGATGTGTAAAAATATATGGTTTCTGTTTGGTATTTTTAGACTTGATCAAAGCATTCTTTGTGACCTCTAAAATTTGACTAATCCAGGTCAGATCAAAAATCTGCGTTCTCACCAAAAGACGTTTTACATGTTAACATGCATTTTAACTGTAAACAGCTGGAGCAGATGACAAGAGGGGCCGCTGTCATATGCATCGACTTTAAACATTCTCTTATCTTATTTTCTTGTATTGCTTATCATTATGTTCTTAACATCCCAACCTTTCTTTTTCCTTTCCGATGAGTAATGTTTTTGCAGTAAACATCATGTTGGTCATTTAAGTTAGTGTGGCACTGTTCTCATACCGCAGCTTCGTCAGATGATGCAGACGTGCATGGCTTATTAGAATTTCACCGTCTCTGAGTTTATATCCATACAGCTGTCAAACATGTTTCCGTTTAGTTGCGGAAGTGTTAACGGTTTACCAGTTTTGCCGTGTGAACCTCAGGCTACAAGCACAAGAAGATGTTACTTAAAAACCATCATCTAATCCTGATGGTAATTTCTGCGTTCCAGTCATAGATGTGTTTGTGCTTTGTTTGAAATGATCACCAGAGAAAACCTGTTACAGTGAAATTGGTCATAAAGGTTTGTTTATTCAGATCGGCATAGATTTCCAAGGAATTGGATCACCCGTGATTTTTTTTGCATTTACTGCTTTCTGCTACCAGTAAAGAGGTTTATACTTTCAGCACCATTGAATACATATGACCATCTTAAAATCTATTTTACTGAATTATTTGTTTGCATACATCAGAGCAATGGTATAAAATGCTCAGATTTTGTCCAAGTCTGCCCATCAGTTCTGATCTTAAGCATGTCAGTGAATTTATTTGCTATTGCCGTGTTGATTGGTTATTTTGTTTGATAATACAGAGTTGCATGTATATGTCGAGCCCAAGCAGTGATGCACTCTCATGCGCTCGCTATAGAAAGGTGAGGAAGGAAAGTGATTCCAGGCCGGGCTAAGGCACAGTGTGATTTATTTAGTGCCCCTGTGTGGCCCTCTGGGTTAGAGGTCTTTGCATTGGTCTCTTACGGCGAGGACCATCTGTTCTATATTACCCAGTATCCTGTTATCTGAGCTCTCATTGCACAACTAAGAGTAAAACGCTGCTTTAGTGGAAATACTGAAGTTTGGTACTGAACCGGCATGATGTTTGTTTCTTATGAGTTGTAGTGCTTTGCGTTGCATCCACCCCCACTTTAATATTTAGCAGTCGCAAAAATTTTGTTCATTTTTTTATATTTAGCAGTAATATAAAATTGGTTCTATATAGTATATTTCTATAAAATAAATGGGGACTGGAACTGTTGTATAAAAGGATTACTAATATGGCCCATAATACTCATGCACCAAGTTCAAAGTCTTCTGATAGCTTTGTATGGTGATCAACAAAGCTCTCAAATGAACTACACGATTCATTTTTATACAAGTGCCAACTATTGGTTCCTGTGTGTCTGATGAGAAAGCTGATGATCCCTTATTTTATTTGAGAGTAGAATATTTCTAGTCAACACTGTGGGGTTTGTACATACTGCTTCAGAAGTCTAAGAATATGGTTCCCGATTTGTATGGAAAGATGACTCGTATGTAGATTTTATTTTTATGATTATTTTATTTCGATTTTCAAGATTGACTCTTCGTACATGGGATAGAGTTGCAAGGGTATTTAAAGTGTGCTTAGATTATCATGCTTGTTCAAAAGTATTTCGTACAGGTTTGGAACAAGGGTATGTGAATCATGACACAATTGTCTTTTTTGCTGCTTATCTTTGTTTGTTTGCCCAGATAGTTATACATTTTTGTTGTTGCTTTTTTTAAACCATTATCAGTTTTTCTAGAAAGATATCTCTACATTTCCTTGACTGAGTTGCCTAGATATTTATCCTAATATAATTGCGATGGGGTTTCCTGCAGAAAGACTCGAGGGAGTCTACAGGAACAACATAGATGATGTAGTGCGGTAAGTATTTCATTCTGATATGTAACAGCAAATCTTCAACCTTTCCTAATCTGATATTTGAACAATATTTTAGTGGTCCAAAAAAGGCAAAACTGCTTTGATCTTGACAAACATGTTGGACTAAGCCCCAGTTACCCAGTGACATTATCTCTAAGACGACTTGCTGTAATTCCCTGGAATTGTAAAGATTAGTGATTGTGAACAACCAGACAAAGAGAGTAGTGTATGGTGCTGTTTGTATAATGTAACCAATGTTGACATTGTTGATATCGTTGTTTTCTTTTTGCAGGTTCCTCGATTCAAAGCATAAAAATCATTACAAGATATATAATCTGTAAGTTTATTTTCAGCGACTTCAGTTCTCTGCTATCTGCTCTGTTTCTTTCAGTTTCTGTTTTTGCATAACAGAAACGTTAAAATCATGTTTAATTCAAGATATAAAAATAATCAACTAAATGATTTTGAATGGATTGAGTTGCATCTGTAATTTAGCTGAGTTGATTTTGGCAGTTATGCAAAGTTATTCAATAGAAAAGCGTTGATCCTCAGCACTCTCTTACACTTTCTATGTTTTTTTTTTTGTTTAGATGTGCAGAAAGACATTATGATGCTGCCAAATTTAATTGCAGAGGTAAGATGCATGAATGTCAGAAATGAGATCTGTGAAACATGATGTAATGTTGAAGTCAACGGACTCTCGATTTGTCTCCTGCAGTTGCACAGTATCCTTTTGAGGACCACAATCCTCCCCAGCTTGAGCTTATCAAACCTTTTTGTGAAGATTTGGATAAGTGGCTCGGTGAAAACGACAATCACGTGGCTGCCATTCATTGTAAAGCTGGAAAGGGACGTACGGGTGTCATGATTTGTGCGTACTTGTTACACCGAGGCAAATTCAAAAAAGCACAAGACGCTCTGGACTTCTACGGTGAAGTTAGGACCAGAGATAAGAAGGTATTTGGCATTTCTCTATTAGTTACCCAGTTTATCTGAAAAACCGCAGAAGATTTGAACATTAATGGGTCTGGGTTTGCTGTTTCACAGGGAGTGACTATTCCCAGTCAGAGGCGATACGTGTACTACTACAGCCACCTTCTGAAGAATAAGTTTGAGTACAAACCTGTGGCCTTGCTCTTTCACAAGATGGTGTTTGAGACCGTGCCTATGTTCAGTGGAGGAACCTGCAGTAAGTTCTCTTAATGTATGTGTCTGATTCGGTTTACACCTGGTATTAACATCCATCTCTGGTGGTCTGTGCACAAGTGGTCAGGTAAGACGGATTGCTGTTTACACCTGGTATTGGCATCTGTCTCAGATTGGGTTGTGGGGGGGTGGTTCTGGTTTTGTGAATGTATAGACTGCTAATTACATCCCTGTGTAGCTTTATGTTGTTTATTTACAAAATGGCAAAGAATGTTGGCCACTTGTGAATATAATTCAGTTTTAATCACCTGTGAATTGTTTCATGAGATGTATTCTTTGGCTCCTATGAGCTCTTAGATGAACAAAAAATGATTTGTTTCTCAACATTTTCAGCCAGATGTTTATTTTCTTGTCACAGTTTTAGCACAATTGATTGACAGGTTGCTTATAAGGTTCTTCACATAGATGCCATAGAAGAACCATTTAGTCAAAGGTTCTTTAAAGAACCATCTCTTTCTCACCTTTTTAAAATCTGAAGAACCTTTTTTCACCACAAAGAACCTTTTGTAAGACAGAAAGGTTCTTCAGATGTTTAAGGTTCTTTATGGAACCATTTAGACAAAACCTTTTTTTAAGAGTGTAGGCTGTCCTGTCATGAAACAAATTCAGTTTGGTTCAGTGTTATCCACCACTGCTCGGATCAGCCGAAACCGATCGTAATACCAGGTGTAAATGACTTCTCAAAGACACTCTGCCTTTTGCTTCACCTGTTTCAAATCCTGACCTACAAATTCTTATTTTCCTTTTCTCATTCACCTTAACGTTAAACAGAATGTCTAGAGCAGTTTATTGTGGGCTTTATTCTCTGGCTCTTCAGCTCTAGCCAAGTTCTCTTTAAAGAATGTTCTTGAAAGGTGGCGGCGATGCCAGGACATGTGTAAAGATTTTCCAGGCTGATTCTCTAGCACAGCATCTGTGTTTCTATGTGTGTGACTGTACCTCCTCTGGGCCCTATTCTGAACATGAGTCTGCTGTACACGGCCTTCAGATATCAGGGCGCTTGCTCAAATAGCTCCAGACAGAGAAGGACTGAAAGTACACAGCTACAGAACTGGATCATTCATGCATTTATTCATTTAGCCTCGATTTATTATTTGTATGTCTTTGTAATATGTGACTTTCCTGTCTTTGACAGGCATATGTATTTCAGTATTGCGACTTTGTGTGACTGTGTGTATTGTGTTGAGCTCTGAAACATTTCACTTCCCCTTCATAGTGCCCTTTTTTTGCTCTGACCAGACTGCTGGGCAGTCTTTAATCTCTTTTTTTTCTCCAAGGGGATACTTCTGTAAAAAGCAAGAGTGAGCAGATTCCACATGGGTTCAGAAAAACCAATTGGCATTGGGGTAACATCAGCTTTTTATCACTTGTCACAAAGTTTTGTTAGCTTAGACATATTACTGTGTAAAATGTTCTTGCCATTCAGAAGCCACTCTTGGGTGGTCTTTATAACGCCTAAAACGCGGCGAAGTGTGGTCTTGGTCAGATGTTCTCAGAAGGGCCCTTAATTTGTCTTTTTTGTATAATTACTGTCAGCAACCATGTGCTCTCTTTCCTGTTGCTTCCTCTATGCTTCTCTTATATTTCTAATATGAATTGGTTCATCTTTTTCGTCTGTAACAAGAAACCGTGAGCGGAATGACAGTTGCAATGCTCTTCTCACAGATCCTCAGTTTGTGGTGTACCAGCTGAAGGTGAAGATCCACACCTCCAACCCGACACACACCAAGAGAGAGGAGAAATACATGTTCTTTGAGTTTCCACAGCCGCTGCCCGTGTGTGGAGATATTAAGGTGGAGTTCTTCCACAAGCAGAACAAGATGATGAAAAAGGTACATTACCTCAAATAGCTCAAAGATGCTTGTGCTTTGGCTTGGTGTATCTTGCTGCATCATGCATCAGCGTTTTCACTTTTAGTACTGATACAATTTTTTTTCACCTTTACTTAATCAGGACAAGATGTTTCACTTTTGGGTGAACACCTTCTTCATCCCTGGACCTGAGGAGAGCTCAGAGAAGGTGGAAAACGGAGGTTTAGTGAAGGAACTGGATGGGATCCAGACCACAGAACGGGGAGAGAACGAAAAGGATTATCTAATCCTGACTTTAACCAAGAATGACTTGGATAAGGCCAATAAGGATAAAGCCAACAGATACTTCTCTCCAAACTTCAAGGTGTGTTACAGAAGCTACAAAACTGCTGGTGGCCTCGTCTTAACGTAGAATCGCAATAAAATGCACCGAGTCGGATTTGATAAATGTATGTTTTTTTTCTTCCTCTAGGTGAAACTTTACTTCACAAAACCAGTGGAGGAATCATCCAACTCGGAGGCCAGCACTTACACATCTGTAACCCCGGATGTTAGCGATAATGAACCGGACCATTATAGATATTCTGACACGACAGACTCGGACCCAGAAAATGAACCGTTTGACGATGAGCAGATTACAAAAGTTTGAAATATTTTTATGGGAAGAAAACGTACCTAATAGAATTGTATAAAGGAGAAAACTTGAATATGAACTGAAAGCAAGTACATTTTTCCAAACAGAAGTAGGACACGTCATGTTTAAACGCCACCGGTTTTAGGGATAAATGCTGACCAATTTTTTTTTAGTTTACCCTTCTCCATGAAGTATCAACACTGTTCTGTGGATACAAATGTGACAGTAGCTGTTATGTAAATACATTTTCATGCCGTATGGAAAAAGGAAACCCATTCAGGATGGGAGACGGTTTGTGGGAGAATCCAGTGGAGATGTAAGTTTGCTGCTCCGTCATTTGTTGAAACCAAGGCCAGTGCTTAAATCAACCTTCATGTCTCCTTACGCTTCTGTCCTACCTACTGTGAAGCTCTTACGCTGTTGGAACGCCGGCATGTGTCATTTGGGTTCTGTTCTGTGGAAACCATTTTTCGATCTGGATTCATCATTATTACTACAGCAGTGGTGGTAATGATTTGAGCTACATGACATTTTGGCAGGAAACGCTACAAATAGCACCACCATGTATTATCCTTTTTCTTTCTTTTTAATGCAAATCTACACAAACAACAGGGAGACCAGTGTTGCAATAATGTTAACACTATCGCTCATCCAAGAAGGTGTGCATGTTATTGGAATCCATATTGTCAAATAAACGCTATACAATGTTTTTCTAAAAGAAGTTTCATTTAAAATGTCCTTGTATTTTGAAGGAAGTCATTGCCATCCCACAATGAGATTTTAATCTATTAATGGCTCTTCATTTTATAATTCACAAGTTCCCCGTTTTCAACTGTCACTTGTTTGAATCCGCTAGATAGTCTGGTTTCAGTTCGTAACTGTTCATGATCCGAGCTTACAATCGCTTCAGTCACAAAATTGTTCCTTAACATGTTGAGTCAAACTTGCGCTAGGGCTCAGCTGGCCGCAGTTCCATGTCTAGCATAGCCCTTTGGAATGTATCAACCTTGGATGCAAGTTTTTGTTCGACAGTATTCACAAACCAACCTTGGAACATCTGAGAACATGTTTGTAGCCTTATCGTGCATGATCTAATGAAATCTAGATCAGCCGTTTATCCAGCAATGGTGCTTACAAACTGCAGACTCACAATGTATAGTCACTTCAGAGCAGATCTCATGGTGCATTCAAACATGCTGCCGCACTTCGACGTGCGTAACCGAGTCTCCAATGTTCTGATGTCCCCGACTAGCTAGAGCTCACAGTTTTATTTCACCTCTTCTTGAACAGGCCTCGTTCCAGTTTGGAACGATCATAGTGCAGCTACAGATTTTACAGTCCCGTGCTTGCTTCAGACGTATAAAGCCCTATATATGAGAATATTTAAATGTATAATTTTCTTTTAAGCATGCCAAATCTTTTTTTAGCACACCTGGCTGATTAAGTCAGATGGAAATGAACTAAAAAGTCAACGATCTCCGTCTCATGGGCAAGAATCTTCACTGAGGGTAGTGAGTAATCTGCCTTTTCCTGTACTGTTAACATTCAAGCTTCACACACACACACACACACGTCACCAGCCCGCCGCACACCGTACGTCTCGCCGCCTTTAAAGAATACACGTCCCAGACATGAGGGGGAAACTCGGCCTTCCTTCATGAGTTTGTACACTAACCAACCCAGGAAATGCAAAGTAACCTTTTTAGGATTCTCTTTTTTTGTTTACATTTCAGATCACTGAAAACATGCCAAAATTAAGCTTGATCTTTCTTAGTGGAGGCAGGGCCCATGGGAGGTATTCTTTGCTTTACTTGAAGTTGACAATGCTTACTCTTCTACTGCTTTGATACCTACCAATCTGCCCATGCACTGACTTATTTAAAGCTACTATACGAGAGCAACATATTGTCCTAGACATGTGCACTGTTACAGGTTCTTGCAGGGTTTCAGTCAGCGATCCACAGTATTTTTAGTTTATTTTTGTTAGTTTGTCAGTTTTATTTTTCTATGGAAATGCTTGCTTCAATCCGAGAGCAGAGGAGGGATTAAAATTCTTGATGTCCATGAATTTTGTTGCTGTGCATCAACATAGAATCAAATGTGATATGACTGAAATGTTTTTATTTTTTAAAGAAAGCATAAAACAGAAAAAAATGCAATTATTTATGAAAGTATTCAATCACATTCTGACACAGACCCTCTGCCGTTATTTTAAGCGCTTTAATGTATGACATAACATAACTCTACCACACAATCCCACATTTCATTTAGACAATTTAGCCGCAGTACCTTAACGTGCAAAATCTCGGACATCCTTTACGTGGCACGGGCGCGTGGAGCTCACAGGCAGCATCGAAATTAACTTTCAGCTTTAATGAAAAAGTCTTCAAAGGTGCCAGTGTATGTTTCGTGTCACTCTTAGCTGATTCGTGCAATATGTTGTTATGATGCCTGTGGTTGCCACAAAGTGCCTCTTGTTTACAGTCGAAGAAAAGTGCTTTCTTTAAAAGCTGTTGTAGAACATCAAGTAGTGCATGCGGATGGATGGGGTGGTACTGTGCACTAAATCGTCCAGCTAGACCTGCAGCAGGGGGCCCTTTGGACTTCGGTCACGCTCCATTTGAAACCATTCTCTCCCGCCAGAGGGTTTTTACGTTCATCATGTAAACTCGGTATATTTTAGGTCTTTAAAAACAGCCTTACTCCGTTTCAAGCCTGTTTAGATACTATTGTGCTGTGCAACAGTTGCTCTGTGTGTGATCGCCTATGCACTGAGTACACCAACCAACCATGTATGAAATATTGTACAGGCAATCATGTTGCTCATACACATCACATGTTTGTTTGTAATTGTATGTGTAAACTGCCCTTTATCTTAGTGTTATAAACTTCACATAAATTCAATAAAGTCTCATTCTCGTCAGTTTGTCGTTTGTGTATCGATCTGAATAAAGGATATCACGATGTAATTGCTGCACATTATCATTTTTGTCTTAAGGGATAGTTCACTCAAATAAAAATCATTTACTCTGCATTAATCATTTAAAATCTGTATGACTTTTTTTAATCTGTTGAGCACAAATTGAAGATACTTTGAGAAGTCTCTACAAAGGAAGTAAAGTTGTTTTGCTACCAACATTCTTCAAAATATCTTCTATGTTCTGGAAAAGAAAGAAAGTCATAGGTTTAACGTGGTGTGATGGGAAATAAATGATGGAAGAATTTTCATTTTGGGGTGAACTATCCCTTTAAGAAGCCTTTGTAATAGCAAGTTCAGATCAAGTATAATTCATTATTTCATCAATTAAATAGGAAAATAAAAAGCTCCAATATTGTATAATAAACACTTTAAAGTTTGTTTTGTTTGAGCATGCATGACTGTGTTACTTCATACCTATTACAGCTCTATTACTGACTAAACCCATGACTCGAGATCTCATGCTGAAGGTGCTTTTCATGTCAGCTGAGGATAAATTCAAGAAAATGAATATATAGTTCTGTTTTTTCCTCCCGACTTCTCTAAAACTACTCTTGGGGACTATTTAGATTTTTCAGCAGAACGAAGAAATATTTATAACCTTGTGTAAATAAACTGCCTTATGGGATACATCGTTGTGCCCAGAATATAAACTTCACATTTTAAATATATCTCCATTAGGTTTAAAAGTGGTCCAAGTAAAAACCTCAAACCAAACTTTGTGTCTAGAAGCTGACCTGAGATCTCTTCATGTAAATGACCTGTGATTTACCCTCCGTCTCTGTTATCTAGAAATAATTGCATTGCTGTTGGACCCGGAGGAGCCGTAGAGAGTTTGCTTACGTAATCTGCATGCATGTATCCCACTAATTTCCATGGAAAACCGGTTTACTGCGGACTGATGAACTTCTCTTATCTTTGTTATCATTATGTCAAAAGTTAGAAATAAGGGGCAAACCCTTCCAAGTAAGAATAATTTGAGTTGAGTTTTGATTTCACGTTAAAATTTACATTTGTCATCTGTATTGTGTATGTTTGGGGACATGACAATGCATGGTCCAAAGTTCGTGTTAATTTAATAAAGAATTATAATGAGCCCATGTTTTTTGGTACAGAGAAACCCAAATAAGCTGTTATACAAACATTATGACATCCATATTAATTTAATTAAAAGAATAATTTTCTCTCTCGTTTTGTCTTGAGTTACAGATCAACTATAAACAGAATCCAACATGCTTGTGTATAGCGTGACTCGTGTTCTCAGTGCATAATGCGTCCCTGTTTGAATAGACCTGGGACATGCTCGGATCAGGACAGAATTCAAAAGCAGAAGTTTCAACACCCCCTTCCACATTCACCATTGTGATCATGTCATGATAAACATCCTTCACCAGGCGTGACCTCACGACCTCGTGATGAATCGGCATCTGCCGCTTTCACTTTTATTTCTCCCTTTCGAGTTGCTCAAATGAGAAATAAAGTTTGAACAATGCATAAGATGACAATGTGCTACAACTAGTACACCACGCCAAAACTGCAGTAAGGTGTTCCGAAGGCCATATGGGCTGCTGGGTAATAGTCTGCATTAGTGCGCCCTCAGCAAAAAGATGCCCCGTGGGAGCCTTGCGGTTGCTAAAGGAAGAGTTCATGAGCACCCTTCTGGAACTTAAAATGATCAATGGGATGCCCTGCGGTCTCGTGGACTTCACGGACGCGTGCGAGGGAAGGCCACAAGTCGACGTCATGTGCTCCGCTTGGAACGGCGCCATAGTGCTGAGGATTTGCCTTGAGGAGCAGATTCCCATTTCTTTGTTTCACGTTGCGGCAGAAATGTTCAACTATTTCCATTTGAACATCTGTAGAGACTTATTTCTGGGTTTCTCTCAGCTTGTAGTCTAGGGGCGCTGAACCACTGGCCCCACTGATCTAGTCCATTATCCACCCTAGCCACTGGACAATCTTAAAGTCTTTGTGAAGCTGAAATAAAGCAGAAGTTACTTTGCTGAAGTCTTGGCTCTAAGGTTCTCTCTGGTTCAGCTAGCTTACAGCAGTCTGACTGGTGCTTGTCGTAAGTGAGATAAACAGGCAGATCTGACACCAGGGGCCTCAATGTGTCCTAAATGTGATTTTACGATAATTTCTCAAAGTGCGTAACTACGACCAAATCCGTTCGCTTTATAAATGAGGCCCCAGGGCTCATCCCTGCACTGCAGCTTCTTGCCTGTTGATCTGATGTAACAAATGGATTTAAAGTTCTGTCTCAGTCAAGTTGGCTGACACTAAGGGTTGTGCCGCAGTTACCTAACAACACTCCAGCAGCATGGTAACTCCCCAAGAGAAAGATGACATAACCACCTCCCACACTCTGAATATACACTTGCCTCAACCTTCAACAGCTACTCTTAGCAGAGGGAAAACAAATCCTGCTCTTTTGGGAGCTAAAAAAGGTTTACTCAAAAAGAGTGGGTTACCTTCTCTGAAAGTGAAAAAACATGCTGTCTTTAGGAGAAAAACCCAACAGGTCTTCAAACCCCGCTAGAAAAGACCAGTTTAGACCAAAACAAATACACCTATAGATCATTATAGATATATACTTTCATATATAGACCAACAAAGACATAGACAAATATCCTAGACATATAGTTTAGAAATATAAACCATCATAGACAAAATTTAGACCTAGTGACCAAAAGTCGTGGGCAGCTGTGGCCTAATGGTTAGAGAGTCGGACTTGTAACCCAAAGGTTTGAGTATCAGTACAAGAAGGGATTGTAGGTGGGGGAGTGAATGACCAGCGCTCTCTTCCACCTTTAATACCACGACTGAGGTAAGACCCTTGAGCAAGGCACCAAACCCCCAACTGCTCCCCGGGCGCAAATAACTACATGTTGGCCGCAGTTATTGGCACCATTGTATTTAATACATTCTGCAACCTCAGTTTGTAAGAAAAAACATATGAGTCTTTTCTTTCAGTCTGATGAGGTTTGAGAATATATTAAGAGTCATCCGAGTCCATTCCTCCATAAAGAATCTCTCCAGATCCTTCAAATGTTGGTGCTCCCTTTTCTTCAGTTCATCCCACTCATTTTCTAGGGTTCAGATCAGGGAACTGGGATGGCTATGGCAGGATCTTGATTTTGTGTTCAGTGACCCATTTTTTGGGTTTGTTTTGAACCAATGTGCTTCTTATGTTCAATCTTGTGTTATTGCTACCAAAAAACTCTTTTTCATTTCATATGGCCATAAACCCCAGTCCTGTTTAAAGGTCCAGTATGGCAGATTAATATGGTGGAGTTTGTTTTTGCATGAGAGCAGAAGATTTGTTTCTTGAACAGTGTCCCAAACAACTTGTGGTGATGGATGTGCAGATTTCTTTTTCTTTTCTTTTTCTGACACTAAAACTAATTTCTGCAATTCTCCATCTGTGATCTTTGAAAAGTCTTTGGCCACTCAAAATATTCTCTTTGCTGTGCATTAAGACAATATAGCCACACATTCTCTTTCAGGCAGATTTGCAACATCTCCAGCCCATTAAAACTTCTTAGTTATTGCCCTGATGTTGGAAATGGGATTTTTAAAAAAATCCACTTTCTATTTTGGGTAGCGCAACAATCTTTTGCTGCACATCAGAACTATATTATTTAGTTTTACTCATTGTGATGAAATTTTAAGGGGGTTTGGGCTTTGTGTTATTTATTCTCCTGTGCAACAAGAGATCATGACTGGACAACAGGTTTCTAGTCACTTTGGTGTGCTCAGAAAAGGTAAATATCAATGGGAATATACTATGGGAGATCATTTACTCATAAGAATTTCTAGGGGTGTCAATAATTATGGTCAGGGTGTATTAGAGAAAAACATTTTTTTCACAATGTGATATTCCCCCCACTTCCAATTGTGTTACTTTAATGAAATGTAGGACTTTGGTAGATTTTTAAAATAAAAGATAAAAACAAGATACAATGCAGATTTATTTTTACAGCCTTCTTTAATTGTGAAGGGCGCTGTATATATATACAGTGTTATCACAAGATGAAAAAGACCTACTGTTTCCAGCCCATCTCAAGCGTCTCATTGCAAGACATGTGCTTCTGGACAGTCTTGTATAAACTCATCTTCTTCCAGCCTGAGACTGGCATCAGGCTGTGTGTATACTTAATGAGCAGGAGCTGTGGTTGGGTCTCAGATACACGATAAACTGTAACATACCAACACACACCCTTCCATTCTGACTTCCCCAGTAAAACTGTACATAATTCAGAGTGTAGGAATGGAAAAAGAGGTCAATAAAAATGTTACACAAGGATGTGTGTTTAGAAAGCACATCCTCAAGTCTGTATGTTTACTATAAACCTTGCGGCGTCCGGCCTGTGTATACAGTGATGAGAAAGGGAGGATAGGTAGAGACCTCTGGGCCGAGACTAATGGAGTGTGTCTTGGCTGGATGGATGGCTGGAGTCAAGGGTCTGCTGACAGACAGACAGGTGGGCCTTGTTCTTCTCCATCTGCAGCCAAGACTTCGCATATCAGCAGTTCCACTGCCAACATGGCTAAGCTCAGACAGACAAAAAAACGAAGATTTCTAAGTCTGTCTGGCACCTCTAACATTACAAAGGGTTATGGGTAATGCAAGCAGTAATCTGTAACATCAGTAGATAGTGTGAACAGCTGTATGGCTAAAAAACTTACATTGAAAACCGTAGATGTCTGTGCTGCCATAAAATGTGTCTGTGTGAGGTGGAGTGTTTAGGCTTAGTTCAAATCAAATGTTTTAAACTCTTAAAAATGAAGGTGCCACAAAAGGTTCTTCACCGCAATGCCATAAAATAACTATTTTTGCTTCCCCAAAGAACCATCCAGTCAAAGGTTCTAGATTCAAGATTATACTTGTCACGCACGCACGCACAGCTAGAAATAGGAAATGAAAGCTGGTGTATAACTCTATGCAAAATATTTAAAAGATATAATGAAACATGACGAAAAGTATCAAATAAAGTGTTAATGTATATGTAAATTTCTTTACATTTTTGATGATATTATTATATTTTATAGAACAGAAAATTCTGCAGATTTTAAATGTTCTTTATTGAACCATATATCATCAAACAAAAATCATTCTTCTATGGTGGTATCATATAGCACTGAAATATGCACGATGATGCAGTACACGCTGGAAACTCAAATATGAGTTTATGGTCTCTGCATGGTTCACTTTTATTTTAGATTTAAGAAAAACTAGTTTTATTACAGGTTCGGCCAACAGCTTTTACAATTGAGTTATTTTAAGTATATTTTAAGACAGTTATTCTAACACTAAATTTAAAGTTAGAAAATCTGGCATAGTGGGTTGTGCTAAACTTCATGACTTTTAAGAGCTTGAATCTGGCCTGTGTCATGTTTTGGACGATTACACCTGTCTCACAACTATTTTCCTGTCCTTTTTACAGATCTATAAATAACAAGAAAAATGCATGCAAATAAAAACTGCTATTAAAACCAATAGGAAAACTCATACATTACAGTGCACACCAACTCGTATAACAGCAATGTGTAAATTTGTTTTATTATACTATACAACCTGTAAAACATAAGTAGTAACTATACCAGACTTAACCTGAAGTCAAAAGCACTTCCCTGCAGCAGGACCGGGACGACTTCCAGCATCTGACTGCAGTGGATGATGAACTTATTCATCTCTAGCAGAGGGCAAGTGTGATTCACCACGAGTGCTCGAGGCAAGTCAATCTGAATAATTATTGCAGCTCGTCGAATCACATGCATAGAAAATGCGAGCAAATGTGACATTTGCAAAGTTCACAATGTCACTGATATTTCTCATGATGCATGAAGTCCTGAGATTGCATTATTGATCACAGCGGCCTATACACTAGCATCTGCAGAATCATCTTCTGCTCACGCTGTTCATGACAGATGCCTGCACTATGGGAATGATTAAGTTGGACGTGCGTTACCATGGGCGAACCAGAGAGGAATTATTTAGCATTGGCATCGGTGGTGAATGAGATATTCTTTCCTTCCGTAGGATGCTATGAATTTTTATAATGGCCTCTGAGAGATCTGGAGAGGAATTATTGTGTGAACCTCATGAAATCTGACAGGAACACATGCTGGTTATATTCAGGCCAATATATCCCCAATTCTTATTAATGACAATAATAAAAACATTTTTGTTTAATTTCTATTACTGTAATGCAGATTTTAATACATTTTTATTACAAAATTATTTGAGTTGCATCCATTCTTTTTTTAAGACTGATTCTTGCTCTTTTTAATGTGACATTAACATTTCCACTGACTGAATTAAACCAATATTGTTTTTTAATAGCCTATGTTAAATAAAGCCTTACGGCAATCATATCATGCTGTGTGTTTCTTTCACTGTTTACATCAAGGTTTTAGCCTCTCGTTGATGTCCACAGCTTTAGTACTGTAACATCTGCTATGGGAGTGGATTCTTCTGAAGCCCATCTGGGAGATGGTCTCTGTTGTCTCCAGAGCCTTGCTGTGGAGAGAGAGAGAGAGATGTCCTATCTGGGCCAGTCGGTGTAGGACTTACTCTGAGCCTTGATCCCAGTGACCCTGCAGAGGAGAGGGGACACGGTACAGATGCGTCTTCCCCACCTCCCCTTATGAAGCCAGAACAAGGCCAGAGGAGACCAGACACAGAGTCGAAGCTGCCCCCGGGGAGTCCTACCAAAGCCTTTTAAGTTCTCTGCAAGAGTATGCTACACTCTCTCAACACAACACACAACTATTTTCAAGGAATGATTTGATCAAAAACTCTGTGTGTGCAAGAAAAAGAAACAAATGTAAATGTATGGTTTACAGAGCCGTCAATGAGTCAGATGTTGTCTCTACATGTGGTGTCTTTATACGTTCCTTTCTTTTTATAAAAACGATTTTCACTTTTGTGAAGCCTTAAAAAGTTAAGGATAAAAGCCAAATTAGGGCTGTCAAAAGATTAATCGCGATTAATCGCAATCAGAATAAAACTTTGTGTTTACATAATATATGTCTGTTTACTGCGCATATTCATTTTGTATTTATGAACACAAACACATACATGTATATATATATAGGAAATATTTAGATGTATTTACTTATATTTACCAATAATTGAAATTATATTTAAATGTTTATTAATTTTTATATTTGATATTTTTCTAAAACATATACATGTATGGGTTTGTTTTTATAAATACAAAATTAATATGCACAGTACACTTATATTTTATGGAAACACAAACTTTTATTCTGGATGCGATTAATCGCGATTAATCGTTTGACAGCCCTAGTGCAAATACAAAAGGGTAAGATACTGAAGGCTGCACACTTGTTAATGTGGTCTGGAGCAAGAAGTCCAGGTGTTTAAACCTGGCCAGAAATCACACACACAAGGCTGGAAACACGGCCATGCCCCGCTGCCTTGCGTTGGTAATGCTCCACACCATTGAGCTCTCTGGTTCCCACAATCTGTTAAAACAGTTGAAGAGGTCACTTTCTCTCTTGCTCCCTCTCTCAAATCACCCGCCCCCTCGCTCCGGCACACAGCTGTCTTTCGTTTGGATTAGGCCAAGAATAAAGCAGGAAGTGGAAATTAAACAAGAGCAGGGGGGAGGGGGGGTGTAACAACACTGGACATGTAAGTTATCAAGGATGAAGAAACCTGTAGCCTGTAGAGTGGGTGGATATCCAGTGAAAATCAACAGAATTTATAAAAGACAGAAGAATGACTTGAATCACTTTGAGGTTTGGTTTTCTTTTCCAGTAAATGTACTTACAACATATCAAACAGATCAGTATTAAATGATCACTTTAACCAAAAAAGATCATTCTGACTCAGTGATTCTCAATGCAAGTCAAAGATGATCAGCGTATAATGACTTGTATTTCAGTCTAGTTGTCACACAAAGAAATTAGACTTGGAACATACCACATGAGTCAGACAAGCTTCTTTTGGTAGGTTTACAGTGCTTTTCTCTCAGTGTTCTTCAAGTTCGTTTTCAACTAACTACATATACTTAAGGACACATTGTTTATGTTTGCTTCATGAACATCGCTTTAAAGGGATAGATCGCCCAAAAATACATTTTACTCTGTATGACTTTCTTTCTTCTGCAGAAAACAAAATAAAGAATGTTGGTAACCAAACAACAATGGTTCCTATTGACTTCCTCTGTGTTGAGACATTTCTCAAAATATCTTATTAATGCAACAGCGCTCAGGTAGGAGTGTGATGGTGCTCTACATCAGCACAGCTGCGCTAGGTCGGCACGGTGTTGTGCCGAATTTTGACTGACCCCCTCATTCAAACTGCTTGGGGTTTCGCTAATCCTAACCCCTCCTGGGGAATGGGGGAGTCATAATTTGGCAGGAGTCATTTTTCGGCACCACACCGGAGACAATCACAGCCACTGACCTAGAGCACCATCACACGACTACGAGTGCGATGTTGCATTTATACAACAGTTCGACGGTGTGTAGATAAATCAGAAACAACATCAGAGTCAAAACCGCCATGAATTCCCGACCAGCGCAGTGAATCTAACCGTCACGTCTTTTAAATTCGAGCTGTGCTGCTTCAGTGAAGTTATTACTGAGGATTAATGAAGCCGAGCATGTGTGTGAATGAAAGAGAGAGAGAATGTTAAAGGAAACTCACTGAGGATGCGTTATTCCCATTCCACTGCGGTACTTTTCCATTGCTTTTTAATGTAAACATGTGTAACGGAGGCCTGCTAGTGTGAGCGCTGTGCAGGTTAAATCACACTCGGATGATAGCGGCTGCTGTCTTTACTTCTCGTCAGAGCGCTCGTCTCCCTTGCCGGACCGAACGCCGGTTCAAAGGGGGCCATACAGCGAAAAAGTCATTTTATTAAAATACTCTTTGTTAAAATGGCCCCTATGAGAATGACTACAGTGGCCTCCAGGTCATTTAAGTTATCACCACAGGACTCAAGGATTTCAGCATGCTGCAAAATACTTACATTGACAATTAACAACATTTTTTTGTAAAACAGATTGTCTCTTTTTATCTCCTGATCTCTTTCTCTGTTTTCCCCCTCATCCTCTCCTGCTACATGAGGGTCTGGTCACCAACCCAACAGACCCAACAGACCCAACAGATGGCAGTTAATAGGCTGGTTGTAAAGACACTTATTATTTGGTTTCAGGGCTAAAAGGTTCCATCTCGCTGGTTGTTAATGTGGGTTATCTGAACTAAATCCGTTGTATTGTTGCAGTGTCCATTTAATCTGGGCTTTTTCAAGCTGGCTAAAGCCCCTTTAACCCTTTCACACACTGACGTATGTGTGTTCAACCCCCTCTGACATCCTCATTAACCTCTGCCATCACCCCATACCCCCAATGACCTCACACTTGGCCTTCAGAGTCAGACTCTTAGTTCTCACACAAACAAAAGGGAAAAAGGGTAATGGATCGAAAGAGTATGTAATATTAAGTAGTTATTAAGCTCATTTGTGTAAAAAACAAATTCAACACATACATTCTGCCATCTACATAAATTATAAATCTTTCCAAGTACCCATGAACCTCCTGAATTGACAGTTTACCGAGAAATGACAATGTTTTCATAATGTCATTACAAACCTGTATGACTTTCTTTCTTCTGCAGAACAACATTGGCCCCCATTGACTTTCATTAACACACTTGATGCTTTCAAATGAAGCAACACATGCTCCTGTACATCACTGCAAGAGTTCAACCTTCCATATGAAGCAAACAAACACACATCTCTGCACCATCGCTTCCGCGTCGTATTTATCCACCTGCAGAGGCTGTAAAAGTCTGCTGTGTTGCCTTTACGCATATGTGACTCATCCCATGACCTCTGCAAACACAGAGGCAGAGAACAAGAGAGCCAGTGTTGGCCAACATCTCACTGGGTTAAGCAGAGGAGCACGCAAGTATACAGGCCTCCTCCAGCCATGTGGGGAGAAAAGTTCCTTTCCCTTCAGCGACAGACGGCCAAAGCAAACACGGCAAGCGAACAGAGCGGGAGGAATGCACTGAACACACATTCTTAGGTTAAGCCAGAGGATGTCGAATTATCTTATTAACATCTTACTGTATATCATGTCTCCGGTTTTTCTAATCGCTAAATGCTTCCTTTTTTGCATCTGATGTTGAACTGATAAAACATGTTCAGAACAATTTAACCAGCCAGCAGTGTTGGGTGTATTGTATCGTGTCCGTGTTTTCATTCTGTAAACATATACTCCAGTTTTAATTCACAGAATTTTCCAGCCTCTTTTTGTGCGTCCAGCATGACTTTCTTCATTACTTTTGGAGGCATTTCATCACAGCTGGATGCAGAATAAAAACAAGAGGTTGCTGCTTGTGTTACTGAAATCTGCATACAATCGTGGTCATGCTTGGGCGGTACAAAATGTTCCCCTTTTGAATGTCAAGCAGTAGTCTGAAAAAAGAGAACGCAGGACCTTAAAAACCAAACTGTCTGCTTGGTGTTGTTCATCCTAAACTTTACCTTGAGATTTACAGCTTGTACTTTAGTTTACCCTGAAATGAAAATCTATTTTTTGTTCTAAAAGGAGTGACCGGTGCAAAGTGACCTCCACAACCCATTAAAAAAATGTTTATTCAAGTGTGCTATTGGTATATTTCTTTTAAACCAAAGACAAGAAAGTAAAGTATGTACTGACATTCTGGCAGAAATTATACAGTATATTTGGCCAAAAAGTTTTAGAACACTTAGGGTTAACTTGCTTAAATATTTTACACATTACGAGAATTATGTTGCCAATAAAAAACTTTACTTAATATTTTAGCATCTTCAGTGTAGTCATCTTTTTTCTAGAATTTGCAGATATATTCTCTTGGCATTTTATCATTCAGCTTCTTGAGGTTTCAACCTAAAATGCTTTTTAAACAATTTTGAAGGAGTTCATATCTATTCTGTGCTCTTATAGACGGTTTCATCGGACGCACTCATGCATTTGTTGAATGGGTCATTAGCCAAGCAATGGTTCTTCTACTGGTAACCCAAAATAATACTGACTAGACAAACTTTTAACTTGCTAGCTAATGTCATTTCCTTGTTATTTCTTTTGCTTGTTATCAGAAATAATCTGCAGGGACTTTGCGGATATGTACCGGAAGTTAAATTTGGGATGACTTTTGGTTGAAAATAACCAGGCATTTTAAGAGTGTACACTTACAGTGTAGGCTACTACTAGTACCTTGATATTAGTATAGTCGTGATAAAATCACTATAACACACTACAGATTTTTGGCATTTTTGCTTTTATTAATTACAAGCAGCAGCAATATATTGACATTATTGACTAGAATATAGTTCATGTACATGCACAGCTCAATGGCCAAGATATGGACCAGCCTTTACTCTTTAGGGATGACAAACATCTGTATAAGCGATCAGAATAGCCACATAGCTGCTCACTCACTCCCCAGCGGCTGCGCACAGCGAGGCTAAACCAGGGCCTCTACCACCCCCCACTGCTGCTTGGACCACTGTTTGTCTAACGCCCCTGTAGACTTCCATCCAGGCCTTGACGCAGTACAAGACAGAATGAGAAATTCATCATCATGAGAAACAGGTAGTGATCAAAGTTCTGCCTATCTAGCATCCGGGTCGCAGGGTCCCTCTTCGGCTCCTCTTTCCTCACACGAACCAAGAAAGTTGCGATTGCAGGATAATTACTTCTCCAGTCATTAATGTCGCTTGTCGGAGAGAAAGATTGTTTTAATATTAATGTCCGCGGGGGACGAGGAATCAAAAACGTAACTCGGTTACGCCGCTATGATCAGAGGGTCTGGCCTGCAGAGTGAGAAGAGTCTCTTTGATTCTCTTCTGAGTTTTACAGTCCAGCAACCACATTGTAATTCCTGAGTTGTTTGCTAATGAGATTTCCAGTCAAGCTAAAGCCATGTTTTTCTTGTCCCATTTTATGAAACTCAAGATCTCTTCTTCACTTTCCCCAAAAATAGCGGACTCTGAAAGCACTGTTTATATTCCGTCATCTCTTTGTGCTCACACCAGCTATTCGAGATTTTAACCAGGAAATCCTCTGTTGCTAAATGTGCAGCGCATGAGATCAGGTGCGTGCGCACTGGGTGGTTCCTAAGGTACCGTCAAAGTCACCAAACAGATCTCATCCCCCATTGACTCCCATAGCATTGGATGAGATCTGTTTGGTTAGTGACATTCTTCCAAATATCTTTCTTTGTATTCAGCAGAACAAATACATATATATCTGAGAGGGTATATTTTAAGTTATATTTTTGGGCTTTTTGTACAAGAATATAGGACACATTTATTTGTCAAGTATACCTAAGCCATTTAATTAATTTTCAGTAAAATTCAGTAGACTGAAGGTACAGTGTAAAAGAAGTATACTGAATAAACTTCTTTTTTGTAAGGGAATATTCTTGAGCTCTTGTTTAGCTTGCAAGGGGACCAGGCTTTTCATTTTTAATATAGTGTTATTATATATGAAACTGAATTCAGTTAAATAACAGAACTGATGTCTTGTTAATATCTATAGTCTTTGGTACTGTACGTAAAGACATAATGTCTGTTTAAAAGAAAACATCCACCCCTAATTTTGAGGCCGGTGGATACAAAAAGTAACTTAAAAGTGAATTAATTTAGGTTAAAAGTGTAAAAAGACTAGCAATACATATACCCATTATGGTACATTTTGAAAGTTTAACAAAAGTGGCACATTTTTCTGTACATATATTCAGCATACATTTGATTAGGTCATGCATTGACTGGGTATTGAACCCATGACCTTGGTGTTGCTAGTGCAATGCTCCATGGTTGAGCTTTAGGAAAGCAATGGTATCATTAACTGCTTTCTTCCAGACCACATACAGTACACGGCGATCACTGGCAATTTTTCGTGTTTTATTTCAAAATAATTATACACCAAGTCAGGACTTGAACCCCAGTCTTTTGCATACTAAACAAGAGCTACACCACTAAACTAACATGTCTCGTCCTTACTAACGTTTCTTCCTTCGGTCATGTGTTATCTGGCCTAGGACACTAAGTGAGGTCACTGGTGCCCCCTCCAAACTAAACACATGCATGCCGCTCCCGACCAAGCTGATGGAATTGTGTCCCACTCCAGCCAAAGGCAAAGGCAGGGAATGGGTGTTCAAATGGAGAACACATATTCCCCAGACTGCAGTGGAGCCACACTGTAGGAAGTGGATGAAAGTAAACACAGCATGTGGAGGGAAAATGATGCTGAAATCGCTTTCTCCAAAAAAATGTCTGACGAAATTTGGATGACCCCCTGGCCTTTCCCACAACCGTAAAAGCCCAAGTGTCTGCAGGCCACAGCCTACCACTGCAGCGGGTAAACTATCATACAGTCTCTCTCTCTCGCTCATGCTGTCGCATTCTTTCCTCCTTTATCCTCCCACATATCCTAATTACTTGACTTCCATGACAATAATGTGTCTTTCTTTACAGCCTGACTTTTAAAATATGTTCTTCAATTATACGTCTGTGAATTTGCTAATGGCAACAAAAACTCAAAATGGAACAAACATAAAGGGCAGGCGTCTACCGCATTTGCATTTGTTGAAGAAAATTCGTAATGTTTGAGGAAAGTTTTGGGTCATATTTTGGTCAAGAGCATATAAGAATCGTAAAAACAGCAATAAATGCAATGCTCTTGGTCCTGATATTAGCATCTGGAAGAACAGTATAGTGCAGTATGCTGGAGACAAGCTTGCATACTTAGAAGTGTTGTGACAAGTCTTTGATAAAGTGTATGATATAAAAAATGTAAAAGCATTGGCTATACGATAGGTGCACTGTGAAACCCCATCTGTTCAATTCCTACAACTCCAAAAAGCCACAGAAACTAAAGGAAGTTTCTTGATGACCAAAAAACCACGATGAGTTGTCCATTGGTTGACAAATCCAATGCTGGTGACTATGACAACCTCGCTGTTGCAAAATGTAAGAAAACTAGAAACAGGAAACAAAGCTTGATCAAAAAAGTAGATTTTGAGCTTGACATACAGTGGCCTAAATGTGCCAGTTTTGATTTTGTTCTGATGTTTATATATGATCTTGTTTTACCCTCTCACATAGAAAAACGCTCTGGTTAACACTGAACTTTCAATATGACACATCAAATTTCCTCTTACTGCATCATTTGGGGTGAACTGTCCCTTTAAAGAAAAGCAAGAGAGACATTGCTTCAGGTTTGTGTTACAGTTTCAATCTAGTGCTGTATATTCCTCCATAAAGTAAGAAGCACGGTAACTTTGGAAGACTAATACATAACACAAACTCCATAATTAAGTTCAAACAGATTTGAGATATGAATTTTGTTTCGAGAGATTTCAAACCGCTCCAAGTCATAATCGGATGTGTACTAGAAGAATGTGTTTCATTTTCAGACTGAAGTTAATGTTCTCAAACAAACACATTGCGACTGCATTGGGCTTTAGGTCAGCTCAGGCTGTCTCAGACAACTTTACAAGCCGACAAAGAATGAACAGAGACGAGTGAATTCTCCACCAAGCCTCCGTCTGACTGCTTAATACACTCAAGGCTGTCTGAAATGCAATATGCATGCTCTGTTCTATTAAAACTAATATACTTTTGAACATCTATATGAATAATACACTGCATATGAGACCTGGCTGAGAATATGAAGTATTTTGTGGCATTGAAAATATAGAAACGATGGTAAATGTATGTGACCAGTCAAAACAGTAACAGTAACAGACGTGTCCTCACATCTTATTGGCTGTGCCTCCTCGTCTCTCTCTCTCTCTCTCTCTCTCTCTCTCTCTCTCTCTCTCTCTCTCTCTCCCTTCCCCCCACTCAGCCCCGAAATGAGACAGAAGTGCTCACGCCAGCTCTACCAGATTTCTGCCCTCTTTTCTGCAGTCTAAAGTCCAAAGCTGTAACAGATTTACAACTAGGGGAGGGCTATTGTGTATAATACAGAGCGCCGGTCTAATCTGAGCTGAAAAGGCTTTGGCAGAGTTAGATCGTCCTGCTCGTGGTTCCGTCCAAGTAATGCACTCTTCCTTTTATACACGAGCCCTTCATAAAGCTGATTAATGAGAGAAGGACTATAAAATGAGCAGATAGAAATCAGACAGCATGGCAGGCCAACTTCTTTAAACTTTCAAGAAGCTGAAGTGAGTCCAGACCGAATTCTGCACAGTGGCTGCTTAAAATCTCTGCAGTGCTCTCAGAGTTCTATGAGACGGTATTAAAAATGTTTATGAGGATAAAATCAGGAAATCAAATCAAATTGTTAACATGAAAGTGTAAAACAACTTGAATGAGTAGATCTATCTGGGTGAAGTCGGAGAGTGAGGTATGTGGTGTTACAGGCTTACACACACATTAATAGGTGTGTGTGTGTGTGTGTGTGTGTGTGTGTCTCCACTCCCCTGAGAGAATGAGCGTGCACATTTCCCCTAGAAGTTAAGGGTTAGGGTGTGCCACTGCCGTAACGCATGTACAGCTAACCGTCTCAACTCTCTTCTCATGAGAGGTTAGGACGTTTATTATGCACTTAAACTGTAACTGGGTTCATACCAGACACATGCATTTGCATTTACATTTATGCATTTATGCATTTGGCAGATGCTTTTCATACGAATCACTGATTCGTATATGGCCAAAGGTGGTAATATATGCTAGTAAATCTGTTTCTGTTTCCAGGACTTCAGCCTCTAAAAGAACACGTGCTACAGAAGTTAAAGGAAATGTGATGCTAAAATGAAAACAAAATAAAGCATTTTACCATTTCAGATACTTAATCATGGCTGGATTGGGGGTATGCAACCACTTTACATGTACCTGCATTTCACTATCAGTTTTTCCAAAATCTGATTAAAAATCTAAAGTCACAGTAAACAAACACAGTCGGCTTAAATAACATCCAAACAATACATTTTCACTGTAAACACAGTTTAAACAAGTGCAAATTGCCCTCTTTGGGTGGCAATAACCTTCACCAAACACTTCCTGTATATGCAGATAAGACTTGCATAAAGGTCAGGAAACATTTGGCCTTATTCCTCTTTACAAAAGGAACAAAAACACAGGTCATTTAAATAATAATTTGAAATAAAAATAAAAAACTGTTTAGCTTTTGGCTCGTATTTTTTTGGCTCTTAAAATTATAGGAAAAATATACTAGTTCATTTGTAAAAGGGATAGTTCACCCAACATTAAAATGCTTTTATTATTTCAGTCCAAACCTGTATGACTTTCTTTCTTCTGCAGAACACAAAAGAAGATATTTTAAAGTACATACCAAACCAAACGTTCACTTTATACATACAAAACCACTGAGACATTTCTTAAAATATGTGTTCCACAGAAGTCATACAGGTTTTGAACAACATGAAGGTAAATAAATATGACAACATTTTGGGATGATCTATCCCTTTAAAACAGCCATACAGCAAGAATATAGTACTTTAATAAATGTAATGAATAGAAGTTCAATGACACTTTTTATTGCAGACTTCAAGATCCTTCAAGACACTGCTGTGATCCCTTCTAAAACTCCAGAGAACTAACACTGTGATTACTCTTGGTTTGATCTCAAGGGAAACAGCAGAGAAGCGAGAGACTTGATCTCTCATCTAATCCTGGTCTAGAACAAACAATTGGGAGATTAAGGATCTCATTTGTGATTTTTCTCTTCTATGGGGACATATATTTCTCAGTCAGGGCCAACTTTGTGGTGTGGCACCATTTCACAAGCTACAGATGGCGCGGATCCTGCTGGCGTTGCGTAAAGCATAAGGCCTGTTAATGACTCTCTGCACTCTCAAAACAATCCCTGAGAAGAGCTCAGGCAGGAGGCTTGCACTAGCTGGACGGGCTGTGCTCAAGTCACCTTGATGTCTGGATGCTTTCTGGGGTTCGGGACAGAAATGACAGTTTTATGTGCATCTGCTGGTACTAGATTTGTTTGTAATTGCCTTATGTAATGTTTATTGGTACTGTTTAGCAATTTTCCAATTGTAAATAATTCAGCACCCATTTAAAGTTTTGCCTTAAAGGAATAGTTCACTTTAGAATTAAAATTGTATGATTATTTACTCACCCTCGCGTTGTACATCGAGTAAGTTACCCTTGAAAACTATACCAAAAGACTAACACTTCCAAACTACTACAATTGTTAAATGTTAGTGAGCAAGGATCACAACCTGACAATGCCACTGAAAAAGAACTGATGCTGTCCATGACTGTGGATAAGAGGTCGAGCCCTGCAGCTAAAGTTGTGTTACCAATAGTTTGCTGCCATGTGTGTAAAGTCACCCCTTCCAGATCAATGGAGAACTTTTGAATATTGACGGCTGAGAATGTCATGCTGTGAGAGAGAGAGAGAGAGAGAGAGAGAGAGAGAGAGAGAGAGAGAGAGAGAGAGAGAGAGAGAGAGAGAGAGAGAGAGAGAGAGAGAGAGAGAGAGAGAGAGAGATATGGAGGGCCAATGACATCAGAGCCCATTACCCATGGTACCACCCCTCTAATTAAACAAGCCTGAGCTCCCCAGAGATCTAAGAGGGAGAAGAGTCTAAACATCCCAATCTCCTGTCTGCCTCGCTCTATCTCTCACACACGCACACACACACACGAATCCTTACATCCCCAAACCCAGGCACTACATCCTTTCATTTCCTCCCAGAAAACATCTCTCCCTCTAACCAAATATGAAGGAGAAAAAAATCTTATTAGTGATGCCCTTGAATCCAGCTACAAATGCCTTCTCAATGTGAGTGAAGCCTAAGCACGTATGATATGATGCCAGAGCTTTTCATCCAGCTCTGAGGGGCGGGGGGGTCCGACTTCTACTCACAGTGGGGGAAGGGATTGTGTATGATGTTGAGGAGTATTGTATGTGTGTCTATCGAGATTAGTCTACCGCTATCTCCTCAACCTCTGGTGCCATCTGCCAGTGACTTTGCAAAAATGCAAATCAGATACCCAGAATGCAGTGCAGCCGGAGCCGCACTCCATCAGAAAAATAGGTCAGTGGAGCTACGATCCTCAACACGCTCTATCTGGCGGTCTGGGGGGCAAAGAGAGACGGTCTGGAGGGACCCTCGTGTGCATGCGAAGCGAGCAAAACAGGATAAAATAAAGAGAGCGAGATTATTTCACGCAGAGAGGAAGATAAAAGCATAAGGAGTCAGGGGAACATTTGAAACGAGTCATGGCAGGAGAACAAAGGCTTCGGTTGACTGTCATCCACCAAACACACACAAAGATGGGGCGCAGGTTTGCGCAAGGCTTCGACATAGTGGATGAGACGTACAATATTCACCGTCTCATCTGCGCTCACAGACATCCCCTGATGGCCATCCATCAGTGTAGTAGTGGGTTTAGGATGGCCATCAACAACCCAAATCAAATCACCAACCGTTTCAACCCAGCTATGGAGCGTTCAGCCACGGCTCATTCTTTTTTATAGACTGCTAAAAAAAGATCAAAGACCCTAGTCGGTAATGTGCGTATTAATGAAAGCGAGGCGGCTGATGCAACGTTGTGGTAAGGCTTCTGCAACCCAGGCAGCTAAGCTTGATTCCTCGCAGGATGACTCTTGTATGAATAATGTATCCATTAGAGCAAACCCTTGCTTCTTTTTAGCGATCAGACCGGTCTCTGCACAGCCATAGAAAGACACATGCAACCTTTTGTTCATATGCTTTTAGTCTGAATGATAAAACTCAATTGTACAGGATACATAACAGGATGATCTAAGTAACCTTCGCTTTTTGGTTCCTTAAAATCAAACCAAGCTGCGATCACTTGGATTTCTAACAAGAATCTATGAAGAGCAACAACATATTAAATGTGTGGTGGATGAAGCCTTGCTCGGGCTATTTAACATGGAAGACGTGGGTGATTGTTTTGAATTGAACAATTGCAGAAGCAGGCAGGCAACCTTTAAAAAAAGACAAGGGAACACATACAATACATACGAAGAATACAAAATATAAGCCCAAGTATGTGTGTGTATGTATATGCATATATACTGCTGTGTAGACAGAGGAGTCCAAAAGTCTGAGATCACACAAATTCAATTATTTGTGACATTGAGCATGTTAACTCCACCGTACAAAAGGTCAATTTCCTCGCTTCCATTGAAACACACAAGAGACTCTTTGGAACATTCTCAAATCTTACTAAGATAACTTGGACAAACATGCTGAGTCTATGCCAGATTGAGTGCACGCTGTAATAAAGTGTTAGAAAATTCAATATAATCTTTTTGTGATGAAAATCTTTTGAAACGATCCTAAACACCACAATAAATACATATACAGTACTGTTTAGGACCCAACCTGATCTCACAAGGATATGTAACTATTTTATGAGGTGGCTAATTCGTATGACTTCCTACAATGTGAATCGTATAAAAGTGTACGATTAGTAGAAAAAGCAATATTTTCTCCAAATAACAATTAGACGAATCCGCTTCCAACTATTTTTTACAAGGGAGCTAATTCGTAAAATGTGAATAGTGCAAAAAGTGTACGATTAATAGAAAAAAAGAAAATATCTTTTACGAATTAGCCGCCTTTTAGAATAGCTATGAACCTATTGTGTTAGACATATGTGACCCTTGACCATAAATGACCTCAAACTTTTAAATGGCAGTGTAAGCAGTTTATGGGATTCGATGCACAGGAATACATGCTATCAATTTTCATCTGGCTTACATATAGCTACAAAAACCCTCTCGCTCAATGGCTTCATGAGAGCCCATCTATCTTACATGGAAATACATGGAGTTCTTTGACTCTTTATTGACAATAAAGTGCCGTGTATCTCACTAAAAGTGTAATATAATCCTGGTAAAGGCACAGAGGCTAATATTAGTAGTGGGGAGGGGAGGTTTGAATTGGGGAGATGAAGTAACTGATAAAGAGAAAAAGGGAGAGGTCAAGACAGAGAGGCAGACCCAGCTGTGCAGTGAGCCCGGGGCCCACCCGCTCATAATTATGACTGGATTAAGAGAAGCTCTCCCTCCAGACAGACTGCCAAACATTTTGTCCCAGATTATGGCCCAGATGCAGTGCCACTAAGCTGCACAAGTCGGTCAATGGCTGCTCACTCTCCTCTAAGCAGAATTATAGCCCACCCGGAGCAGTGGGGGGTGGCAGCCGAGCTGGGCCAACTTTCGCCCCCACTCCTGCGCTTAACAACCGAATGCAAGATGGGTCTGATTTGCACAAATAATCTCTGAGCTCTTGTGAGCTGTGCAATCAAAAACACATGTGTAGTAATTACATCAAATGTAAATGGGACTATAACATAAACCCATAAACGTTTTTAAATCAACCTAAATAAAATAAAATATATTTTAAAATAATTTGTTTTATAACTGGCCATTCATCTCTTTTAAACTAAGTAAAGGTCTAATATAATAAAATAAAATTAGTAAAAATATTTGCATATCCTTTAAACAATATACACTTACTTAAATATTGAAAAAATACACTTTTTGGAGAAATTATGTTGTACTAAATTTGTACAAAATTGTTGGTTTCATTTTGCAGGAATAAACCTCATATTCATTATTTTTTACAGAACAACAAAATAAAAGTAGAGAGAGAAAATGTTTTTTTGCTGTACAGTCATAAAATAATGATATTACTAAAGTTACACAGCAATTTTAATTTGTGTACAGTATTATATCATACAGCAGGACATATCAGCTTCCCACACAGACAAAGAGACAAATAAAATAAGTTCTTATTTTTTATTAATAAAAGAACACATAAAACACATAATATTTGCCAGACTTTAGCAGACCGACTGCTGCATTGTTGCCGTCTGCAGGTCCAGTATGAGGCATCAGTCTGTGGCGTTCTCTTTGTCCTCTAATCCTCAGCATCCGGCCCAGACGGTATAATTGGTTTTTGTAACAAAATGCGTGTCTGCAGACACAAGCGAGTTCTCCGTGCTCGGTGCTGCACATCCATCTTCCTGCCGGGAGGGGCTCAAATCTAAAATCAATGCTGGCATCCATAACGAAAACCCAAAATGTAGGCTGTCTTTTCAAACCCCCTTTCAAAGAGAAGACTTCAGAACCTCAAAGGCCTTCAGGGCGGATTCGACGCAGCCGTCGAAATTGGAGTGTGTGAAGCCATCACCCCCACACACCAGCAAAGGTTGGGAGAGTAATGTCATTTGCCCTGGGCAATCCACCACCGATCTTGTCACCTAATTAGAGAACAACAAAATTGAGTGATTGAGCTTCCAATAGCTGATGCAGCCTCAATCTTACCCTGATAATAGTTAACAAGGGTCTAGTGTCCCAAATAGAGCTCATGGTTGCCTGCATGCAAATGTGATGGAAGTGATGTAGATGTAAAGATGCTTTCTTCCATCATTAAATGTGCACTGTGACAACTATAAAAAGTTGTTTATTAAGTTCCTTTACTTAAAAGCATTTTGTTTGTTTGAACATTACAATCAACAATACAGCAACGTTGGCTCAACCAACGACGTCAGTTGACATGAATATTATGTGCCGATTTGACTTCAATTATCACAATGTTAACAGCCCGGATGGCTCTCTCTTATCTCTTTTCTTGGTTACAACAGAAACATGACTACAGTGAGGGCTTGATTGTGATGTTTGGAATTGCCTCAACAGATCACAGATATCAATGGCTGGACTGCGAGCTGGAGATGATCTGAGCGCATTCAGCAGCAGTATAGAATTACAGTGCACTTCTTAATACAGTTTTACAATTTAATGTGGAATTGATAAACTTATTTGTGATCCTGTCTGTGAAATCCAAGCAAAATAATTGAGATTAAAAGCATCCAGATTTCAATCATTAATTTCACTCATTTCATCATTGACATTACTCAAGATCAAGATTATATTTTCACAGGCAGGGTCACATTTTAGAATGAAACATGCATTTTGTTTACTGTGCTGACTATTTTTGTATGAGATTTTAGCCCATACTAAGCTATAAACTAAAATTATTTTATTAAGATTTTCACAATTACGTCCTGTTACATGAATCTACAGATCTACACTAGCGGTCAAAAGTTTTGGGACACTTTAGTGAATTTTGTTTTCATTTTTAAGGTGTTTGCTTAAATATCTGAAATTAGTTTAGTAGACAAAAATATAATTTGCCAAACATACATGTTTTTTCATGACAAAACTAACATTATAGTTAATAAAATGCTTTTTAAATGGACAACTTTGACAGAATAATTAAAAAAGAACAGCCAATAAGAGCACAGAATAGATCAAAACTCCTTTAATGTTGTTTAAAGAAAGAAGAAAGAAAGAAATGTTAAAAAGCATCTAAGGGTGAGACCTCAAGAAACTGCTTGAGAAAATTACAAGAAAACATTTCTGCAAATTCTAGTCGAAAGGTGACTACACTGAAGACTATAAAATGTTTTAATTTCTTTTTTTATTACAACATAATTCCCATAGTTCTCTTTGTTTTATTTCATAATTTTGATGAGTTTATTATTATTCTACTTAAGTGAGTAAGTGTCCCAAAACGTTTGATCGCTATTGTCTACTGTATATTCAAATAGAGTTCAAATAAATATTTGTATATACAAATACAGCAAATACAGTTCACCTGAAATTCAATGTAGGGTTGCACAGTGTACCGGTGCTAGAGTAGCATCGTGATGCTAAAGCTTCGGTATACTCACGATATAGCTTTATTTTTTTAACAGTAGTATCGTAGTATCGTACGTATTGTTGCATATATTCATTAACGTTGACTTGAAGACTTGCATGTGCCTTTTTACAGTGTTTCTGTCCTAAATGAATCTGTCCTAAATGAATTTCTGTCTCTTCAATAAATTAGCCGTTTGAATGAATCTGTTGAATGATTCACTGACTCAGTGAAAAATTACCACCACCTACTGGCTCTTTTAGTTTTTATATTGAAAAGCAAGCCTAACATCCGCTCACAGCGACTGGCAGCGACAGAGCAACATGATCTCATTCATTTCAATAGTAGCTTAGCGACATCCGGCAACACGAACGATAGTTACTGTTGGTGACAGGAAGTGGGTGTGTCTGGCGACACAGTCGCTGGCTGTGTGCACGCAGCATATTTCCCTTTACAAACATTGCTGTATAAATCAAATTTGTCGCACATTTGAATTAGTTCCCATGTGAAAAACGTTTTAGAGTACTTTAATATTTACTGCGGTAAGACTCAAAAACCCAATTTCTAGGAATTTTAGTAAAGTTTGCTATAGTAAATACAAGTATACTACAGTTTTTGCTACAATTTTTTATTTAATAGCTATAGTTAATACTACAAAATATTGTAGTGTACATTAAACAAAGTGTGGTAATACTGCACTATATTACAGTATAATACAGTTTACTATAGTAAATATAAAATGTTTTCATCTAGATCTGTGTTTAGGAAATTTTGGTTTATTTTGCAGATTTGAATAATGAACATGCACAGTGATTCTACTTGGTATCGTGATACTACAGCCGGTATATTATCGTAAGATATGTTAATGGTAACCTAGTTTAGAGTTTTTACAGTCTAAAAAGTTCTAGCTTCTTTTTCCCATAAGGGAAGTTCTCACAAGTGGTTTGCAAGGGAGGGGTTATTATTATATTTGGTTAAATGCAGAGCTTTTAATAGCACTGGAGGCGCCTTCATTGGGTTAAACCACAGCTCGGAATAGATGGCAAAATGAGTAGAATTTGGATGATACACGCACCCTCAAAAATAAAAAAGGTAAAAATGGGATTTGAGACTAGGAAGTAAAAAGGCTTATAAAACTTGAAAATATGAACAAAAATCCAAACGCAAACAACTACATATTCTCCTAAAATGTCAGTCAGAAAAAGAAAACTCTTGGCTGACTACACAGGTCGCATGTCTGTGGCTTCTCCGTAGTGTATATGTTAGATGTGTCAGAAGTATATATATATGTAACAGTTACACAGGACAGACACGTTCTACCGCTAACCTAAAACTAAATATCTCTTCAACATTTTATAAACTACCTCTGCGCCTCATTAAAATGATGTATGTATTTTACGAAGAACCGTAAATGATACAGGTCCTCACTGTAAATCGCTTCAGTAAAAATCAAGGCTTGTAAGTAACTCCAAAAGAGAATATGATGTTCAAATGTAGATACGCAGCACGTAAACACATTCAGTGCACGGCCCATTACAAAGGCTTCAGCTGCCCCGACTCTCGGCCAGATAAACATCGAGGTGTAGCGCTCAAGAGACGAGGAAATAGTGTCCATTTCCTGAGGCCATCGTACTGTCCGAACCTCCCCTTGTATATTTAAATGGTAATCTGTGTGTAAATCAATTGATAAATGTTAGGCCTAAAATGAGGCCAAGAACAAATTGGTTTATTTAAGAGGTAAGCTGATGCAAGCAGGGCCGAGCTCCTTCACCTCCCTAAATCTGCCTTACTTGATGTTCCTCTGGTCTTCATTCAGAAACTCAAACCGCAGAGCCTGATATTTCTTACACTTCTGAAAATAGGTCAATGAACACAAAATTATTAGTATGCAATGCAGCTTCTACAGAACAAACCATCCTGAAACAAATTATAGTCTCCTGGCAACAAAACCTGTGTTATTTTTACATTATTAAGCATGTGTGAAAACATACAAAGTAGTGTATGCTGAAAAATGTTTGCGGTTTGCATTTACCAAAGATTAAAAGTCATGATTCATGAAGTCTTTAAAGCCATTAGACTCAATGACTTTGACATGTGGTGTGTGCACTGCTGGTTTAGGCTCAGCAAACTGTGATGTGTATAACTGACTCGTGCTCTCTACCCTCTATGTGTTTGACCGAGATCTGGCACGTGCACAGGTGTGTGTGTGTGTGTATGACAGCAAGTGTTCTGTTCCCGTCTGTGCAGTCTAAACGGGCCTTGGCCCAGTCTTTGGTACTCAGCGCTCCCACACAGATGTTCTGTGTCCTTTGACCTCAAACTGGGTCCCAGCGCTGCATGTCACAGGGGCCGACAGCGTGGGGGCCCAAAAACAGAAAGTCTGTGCGCGCGTCGGCGTGCATGTATGAGAGAAAGCGACTGTGAGAGAAAGGGCGCTGTCCCACACAGTGTGTGAATGCATAACGTACTACTGTAAGTGTGTGAGAGCCAAGCGAGTGGGGGGAGAGGACGGATTAGTATGTGTGCGTCTACCAACCCTCTTTTGATAAAGTTAGACTTGCTTTTTTCCCACTAGAACATTCTCTCTATTCACCGCTGCCGTCTGCAGAGCGGCTTTATTAAAAATGAATGTCTTTTGCTGTATAGCGGAGAGGCTTTTATTAGTTGTGCTGGCCTAAATAAGCCAAGGCCTGAAAACTCTTTTTCATTCTTGCTATACATGATGCCAGCAGGGTGAGTGTTTTTGAATGCGTTTTTGATCAATAAATAAATAAACAAACAAAAGAACCTCCAAGTGAAGAAACAACAGCAAAACTTCAAACAGAGGTTATATCAAGATCTGCTGTGTTGGTAGACAGCAGAGAGCTGAACAATCCAACACAGACCAATTTGTTCACAATAGACTCTTTAACGTGTGTACGGTATGTTGCAGTGCATTATTTACAAAACTTTTTGCGTTAGATGTTGATCTGACATCATTATTAACAGTTGATATGTTTTGAAAATGGCATAAAAGCTTTTCATTAAAATAAAAAAAAATTATTATGCATTAAAACCTTTGTATTAATGTTGCATAGTTAAACACAACACATATGCAAAAGGTTCATGAAGACATAGCTCAGAAGAATGGATACAAAATGACTACATGAGAGGATCAACAAATATTAATATCTACTTCATAAACATCTTACATTAAACTTGAATTATGCATTTAACCTTAATTAACTTATGCATTCTATTGGCATGTTATGGTTTTATTATATTGTATTAGTTTCCAGTAGCATTTTGATGTTGATAATTTGAAAATCATAATACAGTAAATAGCCCAGTGTCAGTAATCATAACATTCACTAACTGTGATATTAATCAGGATCACTAATATTTTATAAAAAAGGCACATTATGATATTATAAATAACCGAGCGAAAGCAACCATAATATTAAGATTGATACTGATATTGTGTTAATACTATACTGTAATACTGCATCTGAAAAATTGTCAATATCGAGATGTAAACAGTAGTATCGAGAAAAATTGCAATATTACCATGTATTATAATACCATTGTGTCTTTATTTATTTATCTATTTCTTTCTATTCTTTTATTTACTACAGTAACCACTGCTTAGTTGTATGGAAAGCTATTGCAACAATGCAAAAGTGTGCAAACTCTATATAAATAAAATTGAATTGAAAATTGTAATTAAAAACAGATAACATTGTATTCATTGTATTTTTGCTTTATTTCCTGCAAGCTTTTTGTTTTTCTGTGCATTTTTTGTATATTCTAATAAACCCATATTCCCTAACATGCTGTTGTTTGCTTTTTTGCCAAATAATTCTGTCTAACAAATAGACGGTTTTAAAGCAACAACATAAACAAACGTTACGGCGCATGCACGCTTTTGTGGCCCAAACTTAAAATTGGCCCAATTTTATATACATTTAAAAAAATATATATATAAATAGTTATTCTAAGTTAACTTCAGGCCAAGCGGATATGTCTGATTTGTCAATTATATACCATACACCTCATATTTTGATGGTTTAATTGAACCTGCATTTAAAGCAAATAATGTACAAATTTAACCCCACCCAAACATCACTTTTGGCCAGTATACTGTATTCTTACCTGGGAGTATCTCCACTTTTGACACTTGATGCTATCAGGTTGAGGAAGCCCTGGCATCACCTTCTCCAGTTCTTCAAGGATGATGGTCTGCACTGCATCTTTTTCCTTCTCCAGGTGCTGGACTCCAAAGGGAACACTGGTGTGGACCACCATGGAAGTCCCGAAGTCCTTTGATGCTGTAGAGAGATATGAGGTCATACTCATGAACATGAACAAATCACAGCTTCCAGGAGGAAACATTTTACATTTGGACAGCAAAAGAACTGTGCAGATACAGAAAAAGCCACAAACACTATAGAGAAAAGTAACAAAAGATGACAGAACTTCTTTTTTGAGAAAGATAATCTTAAACACAGTGTGATGCACATTTCAATACGCAATCTAGCGTATTCAATGTAAATTGTTAGTCACAAGCCTGGGGGTTAGGGTTAGCGTGAGTGGAATATCTGTTCCAAACACTGTCCAGCCTTCTCATCGCCAGACTACGGTTTCTCAGTGATATCATCTATGGGCACACCAAACCAAATGATCTAATGCATTACGTGCCAAAACTCATCGGCAGATCCGCAGCCCACGACTGAGACCAGCCCTGATATAGTGTAGTCGACACTCCATTAACACTGCTTTAAAACACATATTTAACATGACTGCAGGAAATAATCCTTTATTGGGTTCTATAAACATGGGCTGGGTTTGAACAGCTGGAGATGAAGAGATTGGAAATGAGATGGAGATGCTACAAGGCATCGGCTGGTTCTGAATTAGACCAATGAGACCTGATTTATAATGTTAAAGCCGTTGGCAGATTCACACGGTTAACACATGGACTTTATGGCCACCTGTGAGGAGGGGTTATTACACTTAATACAGTCAATTCAGTTAAATCAATTGTATTCAGAAATGTTTTGTGGACCAACAGGGAACAATGAGTCATTTAAATCGCGTCCATTGGTGTGAGCGGGGCGTTTGAGGTTGTGTGATTCTAGGAAAAGGTATCAAATATTAGCCGCGAAGCTGACATGCTTCTAGCAAAGGAAAGAGGAAGTCATTTTTTCCCAGATGTAGTCAGTTGCTTATATAAGAGTTTATAAACTAAGTGAAAACCTAGATGCTTCACCTTTTACCTTTCAGGAAAAATTATTGATGAATAATGAACATTGAGGAAAAGTATAAAAAGCGATTACTAAAATGATAGTCTCAAGCGGTCAAGATACCGTAAGGGTGGACAACTCAATACTTGTATAACTGTAAGTATCGGGTTTAAAACACAAGAGGCACCGTCATTTTCCCTTTGCAGAACAGTCAAAGTATATACGTGTTTGGCACAGTGCCAGGCAAAGAGGAGAGGAAAAGGAGAAGCTGAGGGTGAGCGAGAGAGAGAGAGAGAGAGAGAGAGAGAGAGAGAGAGAGAGAGAGAGAGAGAGAGAGAGAGAGAGAGAGAGAGAGAGAGAGAGAGAGAGAGAGAGAGAGAGAGAGAGAGAGAGAGAGAGAGAGAGAGAGAGAGAGAGAGAGAGAGAGACCTTCCTTAAAAAGAGAGTTACAGTGTTTATGTGTATGTGTGCATGTGCCAGAATGTGACTGAGCACCAGAGAGAGAGAGAGAGGTCATGTAGCGTGGGTAGAGGGCTGGCATTGTGCCCGCTGGATGAGTCACATATTTCTTGGTGGGGGCAAAGGTTTGTCGCTAAGTTCACAGGGTGAACAGGAAACTGCAAGTACTGTCTGACAGAAAAAAACTTGCATTCAAATTCAATTTACAGGATTCCTCATTATAAAAATCCAAGTATTACATGTAAATCAAAGGTTTCCTTCTATTCCAGTTTAATATGCAAAAACAACTATAATTGAGTCATTTGCTGGTTTACTTACAAACACTGTGGCTCTGTGATGATCATTGTGTGGCTGAGCTATAATGTTGTAGTCAAGACCACCTAAGCCGAGACCAGAGTGTTTTAAAACCAAGACAAGACCAAAAATATAATATAATCAAAATAAAATAATAATAATAATAAAAGTCACTGTGGTGATTCATTGAGCAGAATTATCGTTTGGTTTCTTTGAGCAAATAAATACAAACACTAAGGAGATTCAATTAACATCACATTCAACACTTATTTTTCATGTTTTATTACAGACTTATTACATGGCGCACTGGAATACTTGATTCTGATTGGCCAATCGCTACATTCCAAGGTATGATATTCCCAAATAACACATGGTAACCCGGATGCAACTTTGATACTACACAAAAAATAAATATAATCTGAAAGCTCTTTTAATCAGAGGTGCTGTAGAAAAAACAGGTTTGTTTTAACGCTCTCTTTTGGCTTACCGCTGTAATGATGTTGTGGAGAATAGCTGAAATTCTAAGCTTTACATAGATATCAAACTTGAGTGGGTAATTCCCAAAGAGCGTCAGCAGCGAGCAAAGTTTGTAGATGTGTTTCCAGCCATTTTTGTTAGAGATTTTGCTGCATCCACTCACAAAAATAAAGTTTTGATATATTTACGGTAGGAAATGTACAAAATATCTTCATGGAACATGATCTTTACTTAATATCCTAATGATTTTTGGCATAAAAGAAAAATGTATCATTTTGACCAATACAATTTGCTATTGCTACAAAAAATGTTCTCGTGCTACTTCAGACTGGTTTTGTGATCCAGGGTCACATATTTCAAATCTATATTTCATGTTCAATAACATACCTATGAGGTAAGTAGCGGGATAATATACAGACAGATGGTTGTTATTGCAGAATAAACCCAGACAGTGTGATCCCAGACAGGACCCGACGCTTACCTAACACATTACAATATTTGAGCCAGTGAAAATGCCAGAATGTAACATTTAAATGCAGAAAACATGCTATTGAAGTCTGTGAACTTGTTCAATGAAACAATAATTAAAAGCAACAATTATACAGTATGTAACATTGCTGCTAATGAGTGTAAACTACAAACAAGAGTTTTCACTTTCACAAATTTCATTTTGAATTTAAAATAACATAAATATATCTTATACATAATATAGATAAATAAACACAATCTCATAAAAGAGATCTTTTTTGCAATCATATCTTGGATTTTGTTGACAGATTTATTTTTTGACAATTCCCTATTCATCTATTACCGGCACAACAGTAACATAGAAAATCAAATTACAAATGAGTTTTTGATTGCATTTAAAGCAGAAAGTTTTACATCCATTCACATTAATGATGTTAACAGATCAGATCAGGCAATGGACCCGCAACTTGCACCCGCAACAAATCCTGCAGTTGTGGTCTTGAAATAAGACCAAGAAGACCATCAAAAAATTACAAAACTAGGTTGAGCATCTCAAACAATCAAATCAATCATCGATTTGATCAACCAGTGCGCTTTGGAAACTTGTGTACAAACTTCAAGTATCAAAGTAGTGTGCTAATCTTCTGACTGAAGGTATTATGGGTTAAATAGTGCTTTCTGGGATCCCATCTGACATCAAAACAATTGTGAGCCGGATTTTTGAAACCGCTCAGATAAGATTTTTACTTTCATTAATTCCTTGACATAATTATATGTGTAATGTTATAATTATATAATTAATCACATCTAGACCACGCCAGTCAGAAACCTAGTCCTACCCGAATGGTGCTTTTGATCAGAATTCACATTTCCAGGTCATTTTAGTAAGCATTACACTTTTCTAATAAGTTTCAGATTTCTTATGTAATCAAACTCGCATCAATAATGAACAAGTTCTGATTTTTGGGAACCATCATCGAGCCCTGATATAACTCACTCCACATTAACCGAACTGCACAAATGTGCTTCGTGCCAGATGCTCAGGAACACAGTAATAGCTTATAATTAGCGGCCTGCCAAAAAGTTTTCAAAGAGAGCTCGGGGTGCTCTGCGAGATCAGACTCAGACCTACTTTACTGGAACTACAAGCAAAACACATTACAGAAATGAAAATGAAGATTAAAGCGTGGCCGCGTCAAGGCTGTGGAGGCTGGAAGGAGCGTTCGGCCTGAAAGAACAGCACAGCAGAATACAAAATTTAGCAGCTCGCCTAATTATGATGTTGCCCTGAGAAACGCTGGAGTGGATGAAAGGTGACAGGTGCGCAGGCTGTCTTTAGGAACTAATTCTATTGGACTCCTGTATGTACGATCATGAACCGACGCAATCTCTCTAAGAAAAAAATGTAAAAGCTTTGAACACAAGACTTTTTTCAGTCACAGATACACAAAATTCTAACACACATCAGACACAGAAACATAACTAGACTAGATGGCATGAGCTCTGTTCTAAAACCAAGCGAGCCGTCTTGCTGTCCACACCGACAGCTACCTTCATTTACATTCATGCATTTGCAGATGCCTATGCAGACAATTTGATCCTACAACTTACTTTCTGTCATCTAGGATAAACAACAACATGAAGACCACTGCAATGCATTCTGGGATTGTATTTTTGTGGGAAAGTTAGGGCAGCAGATCCAGTACAGGTACTTTTTTCTGTGATTAAATGTACATATCATAATAGATAATACAAATAAGAAGTGTTTACATTTTTTTAATTGTCCGGGGTTTTTTTTGGAGGGGCCTACGGAAAATCTAGCCCCCCCTTGACTCCGCCCTATAGGGCAGCCTAATTTTGCTACCTACTAGATTTTGGTACAGAAATGAATATGAATATAATAACTGATGTTGTGTGAAGCGGTAAAGCTCTGACGCACAAACTTTTCATGCTTTATATGACATTATTTCTTTATTCTGACATGTTTCAAGAGTATCGATTCATTATTGCGCAACTATATAACTGATGATTTACAATTTTGAACGAGTAATAGTGGCTTGGGCTTCTGGCAAACATTCTACACAAAGGAATTTTTTATGAACGAAGATCTAAAAATGGTCTTAAAGCACATGTGCATGTGATTTTCAATAACTGAACAGTGCATTATCTGTCATTTCTTACATAACATGCATGTCCACACACACACACACACACACACACACACACACACACACACACACACACACACACACACACACACGTAATCACAGAGACAGCTCTTCAGTATGCGTGTGAATACAATTGAGCGTTCGGCATAATTTCGAGACGCAGCCCTTTGTGCTATGGATAACACACTTCAAGGCAGACAAAACTCAATTGGACGGTGATGTTGCGTAATTTGAGAAGACAGAAAAGTGGAAGATAATAGACTAGCAAAGCGAACAGATGAACAGGGTGAGATGACAGGGCAACGTATTAAGCTTTGTTCAGCAAAGGCAGCAAAAATATAGTTTCGTTTTTTGTCTGAACAGTAAAAGAAACATGAAATACAATGTTTACAAACCCAATACATGTCACCATCATATGTGGTTTGAAATCCGTTTACATTTCTTGTAATGTGCCTTAATCTGAATTAGAGGTGTCACAATATACTGGTATCGTCAATAACTGTGATATTAAAAATCAAGATTATCTATATTGTGTAAATTCCACACACAACGTAATATCGTGAACTATTAAGCATCTATTCAAAATGTTTTGCAATGTATGCATGAAAGAATAAAATGTCTATGTTCTCTAAAGCACCTTGTAAATTTGATAACATGGTGAGATTTCATGATAGACATACGCAGAAGCAAAAATGTAAACACACAGGACATTGACAAATCTGTCCAAATCTGTTCGATTTCATCACTCGCAAATGACAGTGAGAACAATCAGTCCTAAAGTTTAAAATCGGATTTGTGTAAAGTGTAAAAATTTGTGATACACATTGAGTGAAAGACACATTAAAGCACAAAGAAACAAAAAAGACAGCAAAACAGGAAGATGCTAATGAGAGCAGAAGACAAACACAAGAAAAATCTGAAGGCACTGACCTAAATTGCGCTTTTTATCGTCTATGGCGATGAAGCGAATGCAGGGATTATTGGAGAAGTACTTGGCCGCCCAGGGGACGTCGATCCGCACGCCGGCTTTGTAGAAGAGTCCAAGTGCGTAGCGGGAAGAGTAACTGACAGCTCTTAGCTTCTTCAACTGGTTCTCCCCCATCACTGCACAGAAACACACAACAGCTGTGGATGAAGCCCATGGGCTGCTGTCAGAGCATCTCATATACTCTTCTCTTTGTTCAGTTCAGACACATCACACAGATCAGATGAGAGAACCGCTATGTTGCCAACTCACAACACAGCACCAGCCTGATAAACCACACGAGGTGGTGTGACAATAGCATGGAGGGAAATGTACACTTGATGCGCATGGCCCATAAAAAACAGTCAAGAGTTTGAAATGGACATTGAGTGGCAATTTAATGAGAATGCTGTGGAAAGACATGCTTGAGCTTATGGGGTTCTTCTGTGTCCTTGTTTCCTGTCTTGAACATCTGTTATTTATTGGAAACAAGCAGTCACACTAAGGCCTGCTTTAGTTATTTAGGGCCCACAGGTACTCATGTAGTCAGGGTCAAAGGTTACGCCTGAGGAATCGAATGCATATTTCTGCTCAAAGACACTCCTGTTTCCAGTAAGGAAGAAAGAGTTTTTGTGGAAAAGCAAAAGAGAGGAATATGTAGGATCTAATTAACATTAGTGTACTAAGCAGAATCTTCCCCCTGGAGGAACAAACAGATGTTTGGTCAAAACCAATGAACAAAAACGCAAACTCATCCGATTTCGCTTCACACATGTGAGCCATGTGCTGTGTCAGTGAGACTGGTGTCCAGTGGCCACTTTAAATTTTAATATGGGTATAAAATAATTATGTAAATCTCAAAGTTGTCCATAGTCAGGTAAGTGAATTGTCACATCCATAACAGAACTGTCACATCCATAATGGTCTATATTCCTTATAAATTGGCACATGAAATTTTTTTTAATGCAAATATTTTAACAAATGAGAAAATGTTTATGTATAGAAAACTTATGTATAGAAATAGCAACTAAAAAGCCAGTTAAATGATTTTAAACTATACCAAGGATCAACAGATCATATAAAAAAGGCTTTTTGGTCATGCGGTTTGCTGAATGACAGCGATGTCTTGCAGACCACCAGCACCCCCCCCACATCCTCAACCGCTGCTGTAATTTTGCTGTCACGGCGAACACTTCACCAACTGTTAGTTCAATTAAGAAGCAACCACCTGACTATGATGGAGTACGACAACAGAGGTGAAGCGGTCACATGACTATCCCCAGACACATCCCTTTTATCACCTTTTGTGTCATCGCTGAACATCTGGAGGAGATTAAGAGCATGTATGTGCCTCTTGGTACAGAGACAATCTGGTGAGGCATCTGAGCATGGAAAGCCCAGGGATAATGCAAACCCTGTCAGCTGAATCTAGAAACAGACTTTTTTCATGGTAATGGAATCTGGTTACAGAACACACTATTGTTATCGGCACAAAAGATCCTGACATAGGAAGGGTTATCTAATAAGACAGATATGAGTATGCTTTTGACACAATAATGCATTTGAGTTGCCAAAAATCACTAGAGCTGGACAATGACTATGGATCCACATTAATGAATCATTTTCAAAAGGCCACGACTTTCATTTCGAGTAACTTCAGCTGAGCCACATGTATTGAGGGGCTTTTGAAGATATTCTTTAAAAAGAAGCACAGACTATTTATTTTCAGTAGTGTAAAGTGCACCAGCTGATTTAAGAAATGAAAAGCAACAACCTTTTGGTTTCTTTCACATATAGAAAAGTTAAAGTGATAAATCACCCAAAAATTTAAATTCTGTCATCATTTACTTACCATCATGTCATTTCAAACCTGTATGACTTTCTTCTGCAGAAGACAAAAGAAGATATTCTGAATAACACTGGCAACCTAACAACACTGGCCCCCATTGACTTCCATAGTATGGATGGACACACCACCACAGAGATATTTTTATAAAATACAACTAAAAATACTAAGAGAAAATCATATGCAGGTTTAACCCAACATAAGGGTGATAAATGATGACAGATTCTTTAATTTTTGGGCGAACTATCCCTTTAAGAATGTTTACTGTAGGATGAATGCATTTCAGTATCTAAGGAAGAATATGGGGGCCATTCTTTAATCCTATGGGTTTGTTTTATTGGTTATTTTCTTTACGTACTGTAAATATACACTGCCAAAACAATCAAAATTTTGCAGCTGGGGCGCCGGAAACTTACACTGAGCCACATTGTGTGTATATTTTTTGAACACATGTGAACTCTGTACCACTACTATACTACTATAATAATAATAATGATACAAACAATTATTATAAAATAACTTAAAATTACAAAACTTCTTTGTAGAAAAGGTCACATTCTTATGCTATCACTGAAGCACATTGTGAAACATCTCCAAATCATCTTGTTAAACCACCGATCATTAGGTTTTGGACAAATTTGTGACGACCATGCCTGCTTAAATGCATCTTATCATTAACTGCGTGTTTGTGTACTTTCTCAAGAATCTACATTTAAGGGCAAAGGATAAAGTTTGAAATGCTTCTGGAAAAGAGTTAGGCAATATTACTGAATAATGAAGAGTCCCCATGGTGTGATGCTTTTCCCCTTATAGCATCTTTGTCAAGACTCATTCTTCGAAATTGTGACTTCTCAAAATTTTGTGGCTCCACAAAAAGAGCTTGTTTAGAGGAACTTGACATGATAGATATTGTGCATTTGTGCAAGCAGATGTAAAATGATATTCACCTTGAGGAACATTCATCCTTTCTCAATTTTCTTTCCCAATCATCCTCAGCCCTCAGAGAGATAATACTTTTTCCTAAAGTGACAAATAAAGCTCTGAATTGTTTAACATTTTCCATTTTATGGCCGACACCTTTATAAAAGATGCACACCTCCCATGTCCTCCCATACTGATGGTTTGTATTTGCTTGCTTGATGATAAGTAATGGCGCTAGTGTGCAGTGAGAGCACTGGTGAGCACTTCTGTAAAAATTTCCTCTTGGTTTAGACCAGAGGGATTTGATTTCATTATACACATCTGTGATCTTTAGCCTCCTTCCTTGACACATCCTCCGGTCGAAGGACTAACAAATCCACATGAGCAAAATTCTACCAAACATTCAAACTCCTTTGAAGAGAAAAAACTCACACCACTTTGCACGTGAGTGCTGCACAGCCTCAAACACAAGACATACCTTACACTACAGGGCCTTATACAGACACACCTGATGTCCTCTGCACACACACGTCACCATTGAGATTGTCAGAGTCTGTTTTGCATCTGTCTGTACATTATAAATCTGTGTGAGCAGGGTGGGAAGGGCAGAGTTAGGGGCTTTGGGCAGCTGTGCCGTATGTGCATGACCAGGCCTCACATAGAGAGCATGAGAGAAAAGAAAGATTAAAGCAGGGAGATGCTAACCCTTGCTTTGTTTTAAAGGGACAGTTTAACCAAAAATGAAAATTCTGTCATCATTTACTCACTCTCAAGTCATACCAAACCTGCATGACAAATTTAAAAGTTTAAGAGTTTGAAGAGCAAGTGCAACCAAAACAACAATGGTCAACTACAGGACTGTGTTTGTGCTACTCAACTTATTTACATTTCTCCACTATTATACATCATTTACATAAACATACATATATGCAGACAACAGCACATTTGGGTAAAACCGAGTGGCAATTCATATACTGGCCGCTAAAGACTGGCTCCAAAGCAGAGCAGAATCTCATTGAGCCCCATGTTAAAATGCCCAACTTTACAGCAGAAGCAGTTTACGGCCTGGTACAAAAAATGCCATTCATGACAACTGTGAGGGTGGTGCATTTTATTTTTATAACTCATTCGTTTAAATAATAATAAGCCTTAAAATTCTGCATAAAGGGTGTGGACATTTGAGTGACAGGTGGTTTCACCAATCAGGCACCTGAGCTCCACCCACGGCCCGGCTTTTTTCGGGAGTGACGCGCAGCCAAGACGGCGACGACGGGTCCTCCCACTTTAGGCTTTTAAATTGCTCTTCACAAACCTACGGGTGATGTCACGAACACTACGTACATGATTTAAACAGTCTATGGGTAAAACATGCACATCCGTATGTGCACAGGCGTGTTGCTGTATAACCAAGACAAGAGCCGAAGATGTTGACTGTAACTTTTCAAAACGCAAAGGGAAACCTTTTCAGTTTTTTACTACATCATTGTCTTATCTCTGACTGTTTTCCAGTCTGAAATGTAAATAAATGTTGGTTGACAGCCGTGGTCACCATTCACTTTCATGGTAAAACAGCAGCTTGTACACTGTGCTATAAATAACACTTTTGTGTCTCATGGAAGAAAAGTCATACAAGACACAAGGTTATAAAAGACCTGAACAAGAAAATGACACAATTTTCATACTTGGGCGAACAATTCCTTTAAACACATGCAGCACATTTCTGACCAAACAAAGCGAAAAACCCACTCAAGTTACATTAAACAAATGGTGCTGGGTTGCTTCAACCCACGGTTGGAACAAACAAACCCAACTGCTGGAGTAAATTAACCCAGAAATGTTGATATTTTACCCAACTATAGGTTGAAACAACTCAGCATTTTAGCGTGTCCTCAGTAAACATCAAAGCAGCATATGCCTGCAAATCAGCCATCGTCTAACTGTGTGCGTTTTACTTGTCCAACCTGAAAAACCGAAGCAACTCATGGCTACACAGACACGTGCTTGCCTGTAAGATCGACTACATTAGTATCTGTGAGTGTGTATGCATGTAGCTCAGGGACAAGAAGGTTAACATTTTCCAGTTGGCCGCTCGGGGGCATGTGTTGAACTCTGTGCACGCGGCCCCTGGATCTTTGATGTGGGAGTGGGTGAAATGTTCACTTTAACATCAGCATGTTGACTGAGCAATTCTTAATCAATGCAGGCCACAATTTACTTCAGTACACTTGTTTTTACAGCAATTAATAAAATAGGTTTTTAACTTGCATATCACTGCTTTCCTTCTAAAACCTTGCACCTCCATATGTGATGATTTATATATATTTTTGCTATAAATCATTATTATTAGTCACCCTTTATGTTTGTTGCGGGGTTTTGCAAATATCTAAACAATACAGAGCATTAAAAAGTGCTTGTCACCTTTGACAACACACGGTATTTAATCATTTATAAAGTACAGTTTTTTCCATGCAAATGAAAAGAATGATGTGTGCAGTGTGTGAAATGTGGTGGTTTCAGTTTTTTTTATCAAAGACTTTACATGTTCACACAACTACTGTGGTAGTCAATGGTGCTGCAGAACGGTTTGCTTTCCTACATTCTTCAAAATATGTTATTATGTGTTCAATAGAACAACAAAATTTATACAGGTTTATACAACTTAAAGGTGAGTAAATGATGACAGAATTTGTACTTTTAGTTGAACTATCCCTTCAAGGCATGAGATATGAGTCTTGCTTCTGGAGCTTCCTCTCATAAGCATGTGTGTGTATATATACTGTATAAGTGGGTGTGTGTTTGGATGAGGGGTGGAGAATTACTGAGCTACAGGGTGATTAGAAAAGTAAGGACCCAGGAGAGCATGTAGGAGTGAGTCTGGCCTGAGCCCAGGTAGTTATGCACATCTGCATTACATCTACACACACGCACGCATGCACGTACACACACGCACACACTGAATCTCAGATTACTCACGTGCAGTAATAGACTATTTCGACCTAAAAAGGTATTCAATCTTATTTCACACCATATTCTTAATGTTCAGTTCATACATCACAATCCACTCTATATTTCATTACAAATGCTACATGTTCCCACTTCCCAGCAATAACATTTAGTATCATTAAATAATTTCATGTAGAATCTGTTCCAAACTCAATTGGACACAGTATTTTAGGGCATCACTGACATGCTCCTGACATAAAGGCTGTTCTATAAACTTGGCAACATGATTATCCTAATTGTCATTTTAATTCTAAGAATGCATTCTATTCATTTTTTGCCAAGTTCACGTATGCCTCAGGGAGAAGGCAATCCCACAATGCACTGCAGTGAGCTTCGCAACAACAACAAAATTATCTGAGATGGCTGAAGATATACAGTGGTGGCCAAAAGTGATGTCCAACTTTGGACAATTATTGACATCTTTGCTCTTTATTTGAGTATATTATTAAAGATGCATAGACATTTGGCATGCATGTTTCTTTGGTGTGTTTGGATTATAAAATTAAGATCAGCACAACAAATACAACGTTTATAGAGACATAGCCCAGGAGAATGACTACAACAAGACAGGATCACCAAATATTAATATCAGATCAAACTGTAGTCAATGCATGCTTTATTTCTTGTGAGTTAATTGTTTTTCTATGCATTTTTGAATATTTGACCCCTGAAAATAAAACCTCTAATCATTGATATGTTGTGGCTTGCCTTTTTGCCAAATAAATTAATAAATATAAATAATATAATATACCATATAAATGTAGTGTTTTGTCCATTTTGTACCATACATCTCATATTTTAATCCTATAATCTGAGGGCGCATTAAAAGCTAATATTGTACAAATATGACATCACTTTTGTACTTCTGTACAAAATATACAACAAATATACTTGATTACAAATAATCAATTGGATTTCATTGGATAGTTTCATTGGATGCACGTGCCTGGCCTGAAGTTAACTTCTGGTCTGTGTTGAGCTAATAATATAACTATTTACATTTTATTTAATTTATATTAATATTTTATTTGTTGACTGGGTCAACTACTGGTAAACCATGATAATACTGGCTAGACAAACTTTTAACTTGCTAGCTAATGCCATTTACTTGCGGATGTGTACCGGACGTTAAGTTTGGACCTCAAAAGCGTGCATGCGGAGTAACCTTTGTCTATGATGTTGCTTTGAAAGCGCCTATAGCGTAGCAACATGCTAACTCTATTGTAATTACATTGCAAGTCAAACCTCTCATGAGCTCCAAGTGAGCAAAACAATCTCCTATGAGATTTCATATGGGTTAGGATACTTCCTTTAAAGACAGCTGCCTACACAGGCATCACATCAAGACATCTCATAGGTTTTGGAAAAGGCCACAATGGCCTTTGCTTACATCAGGAGACCTTTATTTCATAACATGACAAATGTGCTATTTTCAAATGAGTTTGTGTGGATTTAATCAGCAATAATTAACATAACAACAAGGCCATTGAAAAGTGCTATTTGCATGCTGGAAACATTTGGTTAGTGATATTTATGCAGAGTGCCATGTCATTTTCTGGGCTGGTTACACATCATAAATGCTGCTTGGCGTGAAAACTGAAATCCAGTGTTATTGTGCAACGCGTTCTCTGGTTCACAAGCAAATCAATGAGGGGTAAAAGGGAAAAGGTGATGAATTATGATACAAGGGCATTTTCTCACAAAACAAAGAGCGCACTTTGGCTGCTAATGTGTCATTTCTATAGTAACAAAGTCAAGCAGGACTGTTCCCACAGTGGTTCTGGATGTGTGAATATTCCCGAGAGGAACAGGTCTTGGGATCCAGCTTTCCTTCTCAGAAGTTTGCCTAATTGGAGCTATCGATGGAGTGTGTCAGGGGATGTGATTTAAACATTCTCCTGCTTTTGAACGTGACATAGCCAACTAGAGCTATCAGGTCTACAGTATTTAGTGTTCAATGCTGGAGAAGTCGAGATTCATTATGTTAAAAATAATTGAACTGTGCAAACATCAAATTCTGTTATCCTGTCTTCATGCCATTTTAAACCTGTAGTTTCCTTTTGCAGCAAAACACAAATATCGGTGTTAAACATTTTTCTATGAACCCTTTATATGGTTATTCGGCACTGGGATGAGTGAATTAAGAAATAATGCCTCGGCAACTTGGGTTGCGATACGCTGGCACAAGGAACTGAAGTATTTTTACCGAAGTACATTTTTAAATGTGTACTTTATGAGTGCGTGTTTTCTTTGGAAACATTTTACCACTACATTATAATGCATTTAGCATACTTTGTACTCCACTACATTCCATAAATAAATGTTGTTTTTTACCTTTTAATACTTGAGTACAATCTCAAATCTAGTGCTTTCTTTCAGTATTTTTCCTTTTTACATCTAAAAGTGTGAAAGTACTAGATTTTTAATGTACTTAAATACTGTAGTAAAGGTAAAAAAAATTTTTAAAAATGAAATGCTTTTTGTGAAGTTTTTTTTCCCTACAAAAAGCTATTATGCAGCCTCAGTATCCTGGCTTTCAATACACTGGCTGAATTGTACGGACTATAAGACACTACATGGTCACCTACAACTGTCGCTGTGTAAAAAACAGCTGTTACATGGAAAAGATAACATGGAAAAAATAACAGCAAACAACATAATGGTGAGCAAATAATAACAAAAGTTTTATTGTTGTGAACTCTTCCACTATTATAACAGATAACAAACAAAAAGGTCAAAACCAGACTTTTAGTATCATCGAAGGGAAACACCATATTACAAATGCCATTTCTGTCCTGCCCTGTCTTCTTTACTTTGAGAATAAATGGTAATGTCAAATGAGTATCGATTTGACCATCTTATAGACGGCCTACTGGGATGATTTTAATTCAAGCTGATATACTGAATGAACATCCAGCATGCACTGAATTTCAAAACAAGTTTATTTTTGAATTTGGGTGGTCATTTTTTTCGGGCTGGCATTGTTTGATTGTTTGAGGCAACATTGTTGCAAGCACACCAACTCCCATGCATTCATCATTGTTCCCTGGAAGGGCTGGCCTTTGCCGCTACCCTCTGGGACTCGGCACAGCAGCTCAGCAGCATACTGGAAGGCTATATAGAGTGCACCAGAGAGTTGAACCATTTCCCAATTTATGATCTCTCAGCCCTTTAAAGGTTGATTTAATATTTGCCTGAGAGGTTCTGGAAAGCTTCCCAAAAATAAAAGGGAAGATAAATACAAACAAAACACAAAAAGGGAGTCGAATGTTGTTTAGCTAACCTTTAATGCACTTGTTGGTGAACTGTGTCCAACAATAAGAAGTATTTATTACTCTGGGTAAAGTAAAGGGAGCCAGACTCCAATTCAGCTTTAAAGGGGCTTCGCATAGGATGAGAGGTCCATCATTAGCCGTGGCTCCTAATGGACCCCGTTACAAAACGGCTTTGCTGAAAAGACATCGGACGATGATGAGCTACAGCATGTCGGCAAGGAAGAGACCCGAATTGCTTTTCCAACTGCTCACAGAGAGCCAGGTTATAGTCAAGTCGCTTGGAAAAAATAAAGCAGCACGTTAAGATCTGCGTTACGGGTGCCAAAGCAAGCTGGAGGTAGTGCTGCCAAACCACCTGGATGCAAGAGCGCTTTATCTCATGTACGCAATTAAAGCAGCCAAGGCCAACGGAATTACAGATGCCTCCAAGTTGTCTGAAAACATTTAGCGGGTAGCCGATGTATCCAAACTCTGATAAATCAGCCCTCTTATTTGCCATGTGATTTCATTAAAGGTGACTCACAATTAGCTTATAAGAGGCCTCCATGCAGGCTGGATTCAGTTAAATGCTTATAAAGTCTTGGTTGTGAAAGAAACCAAACCTCAACTGATGGCACTTGTGATCGAGAGTTTGCCAAAAGCTTAACACATGCATGCTCAGTCTTTTTATACAGCTGGCAAATGTGTAAACAAAGTATATGCAAAAACACACAACAATCATTAAAAACGCACTTAGATTATGAGATGAAGTGGGCCAAAAATGTTAATAAGAGCTGTAATTCATCCACGGCACATTACACCGTATTTTCAAAAATGTTCAATTTGTTCAAATTAGGTAATGCAATAAAATAACAATGAACAATACTTTTGCTGAATTTATTAACCTTTTCATTTAAAATGTTCAATGTTCATTTTCAAATACTTGAATATTTATATTTTGAATGGCATAAATAACGCAAGTTAAAGGAGCATTGTGGAGATTATGGCGACATCTAGTGGTGAGGTTGCGAATTGCAACCAACGGCTCACTCCACCGCTCACTGCTAACTCCTCCCTTTCAAAGCACTATGCCAACTGACATAGGACAAAAATGTCATCATGTTCTCACTTCTTTGCCGAAGGAGATATTTACGACAGACATTCTATAGAGCAGTTTGTCCGTTTAGAGCTACTGTAGAAACAACATGATGAATTCCATGTAAGGACACCCGCGGTGTATGTAGATATAAATAACTAATTCTAACATAATAAAAATCATGTAAAGTTTTTATACACCTCTAAATACAAAGTTATGTATATTAGATTGCATTTCTGTCAATAGATCCTCCTAAATATTACACACAGCACCTTTAACATAATATGACAAATTAGTAAATTAATACATGCTGTAAAACCGTGTTCATGATACCTTATTAGCTGTTAAAAAAGTAGGCTCATTATTATTACTGAGGACAAATAAGAGATAATGTATCACACATCCAGGTTTTCTCTTAAACTGTTGGCCCAGAACACAGAGGAATCTGTTGGCCAGCTCCAGATTATCCATAAACTGTCGGCTTTGGCCGATGCTAAAAAATGAAAACATCTCAGCTCTTTATATCCGGAGTTTGAGCCCTGGCCGCTGGAGAGACGGATACGCTTCCACAGCTGCAGGCCACTTTAAAGCGACAGGTTTTCAGGCATGTTTATTAATGTCTTCACTGGAGAGACTTTTTTCGCTTTCCCTACAAACAGGGCAATAATGAACACTTTTGTGCAGCCAGGTAAGCGAAGAAGCAGCCGCTGTGATGTCGGCTGAAATATCTGTCGGATAAACAAGGCAATTGCCAGCACGGCTGAGCGGTGTGTTTCATAGATAGCTCGAGTGTAATTTGGGACCAAACAGAGACATTTAGGGCAGCCACCTGAGGGATTCGGCGCTGACGTCAAGCCACAGGTTATTTTAAGCAGTGGGTCAAAGGTGGCCTATTTTTTTTCAGAGAATATGTTGCCGAAAATGACGAGTTGTATGCAAAGACCAGTGTACAGCACAAACCTCTGTTTTTAACTAATGGATGATGTGAAAAGCTTTCATCATAGCTCGTATGGTGTGTGGGCTATCTGGTGTTGCAGTGGTGTGGTATAGGAAATCAATATGTCTCATTTCTGACCCTAGACTCATTCAAAAAGCAAATAAAAGCTGCTTTAGTGTGGCAACATAATCAATTTGGATATCTAAATGATGGCAAATTACTTTAGATGCGGGACTACTCCGATTTCTGGTTGTAATGCAATGTTTGAGCAAACTATCTGGAATTGTGGGAAGATCTACAACAGATTTAAAAGTGTGTCATTTTTATTTATTTCATTTTTTTGCCAAATAAAAATACTTTCTCTTATCCCAGATTAATACGCAGAGACAGCTACAAATAAACCATTGGTCAGTGGATTTCCAAAAAGTGTAAATATTAGCTGCGTTTCCATTACCTTGTAAAATGCGCAAATTAAAGACAGCATGAAATCGAAAGATCCGATTTTTAATGCAATATGGTAGTGTTTTTTATAAGTGACTTAGTGACTCAAGTGACTCTTCTTTTTTCTTTTCTTTTTATATTAATGTGCCCTCATAATCTCTAATCAAAAATGCTGACCTTCCCCCCCCCTTAAAACGACTTCTGCCAGCTTTCTTCTTGTGAGTCCGGTGGGAAATAAATAATCCTCCACGATTGACTGCAAACTCGCATTCAAATCTGCCTCCATTTTGTTAGCAACGGCCATCTTCCAGCGATCCAATCTGTTCTCGATGTGTGGATTCAAGTCCATCCACATTTTCTCTAATCTCAGAAGCCGTTTCACTCAGATGTACATCACTTCCGCTTCATGACGCGCTGCTAAGATGATGACAACCGGCTCCGCCCACTTTAGGCTTCAAAAAAGCTCATCAGAAACTCTACATCCATGTTTTATACATGGATGTCCTATTTATCCTATGATTATCACAAGAAGAAAAAATGACTTTTTAGTCACACAACATCGTTTAACAAAAATGCTGTAATATTTTTTATCAACATTTATAAAATAGCATGAAACAGCAACAGTAGCTCAACCAATGGCTTTAGTTTAGGGTGAGACTATCTGTTTGACCGACCAATGACAGACGAGAGACGTGTTCAGCAAAGTTCCCTAAATAAAGTGATAATGTGTCCTTCCTCAAATATATGGCTAAATGGTATAATACTCACGCTTTCCTTGTATTTCAATAAGTAACCGCAGCTGCATTTTTATACGATCACTGTTTTAAAAGCAGTTTCGTGCAGTCTAGCTGAAGTTAAATCAGGAGCGCATGATGAAACAGATCATGCAGAGAACTGGCACGCGAATGTGCGAGAGTAGCCATCACTCATAAAAGATCATTTCAGCTTTAAGATGGCTCGGCAAGGGAACCGCTATTAGGAGCGTGACTTTCCTGGCCCTGTCAAAAGAACCCCTTTCTCTCCAAGTCAGAGACATGAATCACAAATTCCTCTTAATTTAGAGGGCAATGCACTGCTCATTCATCTTCTCCTCTAATCCAAATACACATCATGGCACTACCCAGAAATGGCATTCGCTCTTGGCACACCAGGGATGAGATTATCTCGAGCCTCTGAAGCCTCTTCAGAGGTTTTTACACTCATGAGGTTTGGTTTATTATGGTACCATCTCTAATTTTGTGCACTTTTCCTCTTCTCTTATTTTGCATAGTTTCCAGAACAATGTTTCATCTGAATAGACACTAAAACATATGAAACTGTCAGTTCGTGAGAAATGTAATTCTCTTTTGTTCTTTTTTTAAAACAGTCAGGCGATACACCTAATAAAAATGAATTGCCTGGCTGCTAATGGTAAATACTTCATTATCTTCAGCGCCGCTCTGCATTCAAAACTGACACTATCGGTCAAACAACACCATCAGTTTTATGCGTCAAAATGTGACTCTGATGAACAGCAGAACAAAGGCACGACGGCACAAACCCGAGTGTTACTTTGACAGGGTTAAGCGACCCAATTATAAACGGCAAAAAAATATATCATCCTTCTATTGTTTGGACTCCTGAGTGCCTTTGAGAGAGCTGTATAGAGAGAAGGACTAAGTATCCGTTCCAGCACACAGCGGCCAGACAGTGCAGGGGAAATAAGCGTGTGTTTCTGTCAGGAGTCAGTGCGAGGCATTACATCACGCCAGACTCACAGACTTGAAAGCAGCCAACCCAGACAGCCACTCAATGGGAGACAAAAAGAGAATCTCTAACCAAGAGAAGGGATGATGTAACTCGACACATTTATTGTATTCCCAGCACGGGAATGGAGCTTGAGGTAATTGCTAGCAAAATGATACGCTCGGATATTTATGTTTGGTGACGGGAAACAAAAGGAGAGCCATTTTAGGTTTAATGATGCGTACTGTCATACCTTCTATCATATCCGTGGTTAAACAGGCGCTCTTAAAAGGCATACGGAAAAAAGGAAACAATCGGCACGCTACCTATCTCGCGGAGCCAGGCCCCAAATCAAATAACGCAACCGGGGAGACTGATTACCACATGAGAGAGCGAGCCTGCCAGAAATAGAGCTTTAATTTCATTAGAAATGAAGAATCATGTTTCTCAACATCAGCAGAGTTTCAAGGCCATCGGGGATCGGAGCTGTGGAAAAGATTCACACGAGTGAAGGCGCTGGCCGCGTAGAGGTTAGTAGCGAAACGTCTTATTTCAGCACAATGATGTAATCACTTTTAGGCACAAAGGCACGCTAAGTTTGGTGCGACAGACCTGCGAGGGGGTTGGACAGGAAGTAAGAGCAAGGACTTCACAATGGGAAGGGTGTGGGTACACCATCGCACATTGAGAGAAATGGAACTGGCAACTGACACGATGGATCAAGCTGCAGTGACAGAAATATTATTTTTGTTGTCCATAAGGACATCATGAAAACAAAATAATCAATATAGAAATGCTTATTATACTTTATATATGCTGTATGATAAATATTGATGACTCTAACTGCACTACTCATTTTTGAGTTCAACTGACCAGCAAGAAGCACATTAGTTCATAAAAAAGTCTATTGGTTATATTTTAAATGGATAACTATTAAAGAATATATTTTAAAGAACTACTGTATCACTTTAAGGTTTTACACCTCGTCCGATCTTATGGTTTTAATAGGAAATGCACCAACACAAGAGAGAATGTAAACTGCGCTTGTCAAAAGATTTCATGGGGTCTTTTCAATATTAAACTGTGTGTTCAACAAATGTTTGGAATGCAGAATGGAAAAAAATACCTACAGTAAATGACTAAATGATAAGCAACACTAAAGAAAGCAACTTTTTAAAGAAAAAATAATACAATTTCACGCATAGACTAGACACACAGAGGTCTAATATAAAAAATATTATATGTAGGAGAACCTGCTCAATGTTACTGTTCTATACTGAAAAAAATCAAGCTGACTGAAATGCTTGCTCGGAGTAGAATTTTAGAACAGCATTTTTTTAGGCATAGGGTCAGCTTCCTCTTTTGGATCTCAGTCTTAAAAAGCAGAAATGGTTTAACATGAGCATGAGCAAGCTTGCTAATGTGGAAGTGAATTTTGATCAGATTCTAATTTTGAAATGTACTAATTCAGCCTCTTACAGCATCGCTGGACTGACCACCTGTTAAAAAGTACATCCTCTAATACAGACCAAGTGTTCTAAGTTGAACTCCTTTTAGTTTGTGTTTGTTCTCACTAACATGTGCAGGGCAAGAGTGTGTTTATGCCTGCATATGTGTGGCATGTTACGAGGGCCAGAATGTGTCTGTTTTTTTCATTGAGTTACTATGGAGTGAAATCAGAGGCCTGAAAATATTCAAACATGTTATGTCACTCCAAGTCAAAGGGACTGTGCCAATGTTTGCAAAAGCTGCATTCCACTCTCGCGTGGTCATTTCTGCCAAATGGCGAAGCTTGTCAGAGAAAATAAAAAGTGAGAAATAAAGAAAGGCTGCCGTAACTCTGTGTTCCAAAGCCTTGGTCATACCACTAACCCTAAACATTAAGTAATATATCAAAGGGAACAAATCAGTCGTGATCTACATCAGGCGTGCTACAGCACAGCAGCGTGCATCGAGTTCATTCATCTTTTGCAAATAACACACACTCATACTTCCTCTTTACTTCCCCTGCACATGGAAAGCCAACGGGAAGGCCAAAGATCACTGAATGGAAGGGTAAGGTTGAGAACTTCATCTCATCATTATTTTATCATCAGTACCACCACCGCTGAACACAGATCTCCATATATTCACTTTGAGTCAAACATTAAAACTTACAACAACAAAAAATATATTTTAGCAAAAATTTTGAAACAAAAACTATGTCGTTTCTTATGCCATTTCATATTATATACATATTAATAATATATTAATATACTAAATCTTTGCTGTCAGTCACACAATAGGACACATGTACAGTTATGTTATATGGTCAGATCCATATCCTCTTTCTATGCAACTTATGATGCATTTTTGTATACATTTACTTAATTGTGTATTAAAGAGGACATTTGGAAGAAAAAATAGTTTATCCTCATTTTGGTTTGGGATTTTCACACATTGGCACACAATATACAAACATAAAAAGATTAGAGATCAATACACACATTCTACTAAATCATGCTGTCATGAAGCAGGAAGTGTGAGGCGTTCATTTTTTTCAAATATGCGGTTTGAATTTGTGAAAATTATTTCCAGATTGCATCTTCACAAGTGTGCAAGGGCCAGTGCCTGCCTGCTGCCACCAACTGTCCAGTGGCTGCCACTACAAATGCACATAAATGGTGACATCATGGCAAACAGAATTACAGGATCTATGCCCTGCAAACGTCTTCAGGCCAATATGGACAAAAATCAACACCGATATTTAAAGTGCTGGTATAACACTATTGTTTTTTTTTTATATAACTGTACCATTTGAATGCATTATGGAATAAATCAGCTCAGTAAAAAGTGATAGTTCACCCAAAAATTAAAAACAAATTACTTACCCTTTTGTCATTTCAAACCTGTATGACTCTCTTTTTACTGCTGAACACAAAAGAAGATATTTTGAAGAATATCGATAAGTTAACAACGGCGGTGAGTCAATGGGCTGTTTGGTTACCAACATTTTTAAAACATCTTCTTTTGTGTTTTGCAGAGGAAAGAAAGTCATACAGGTTTATATTTTTGGGTGAAGTATTCCTTTAAGTCCCACACAAAGCAACATAATGTAACAATGATCACAAATAGCTTAAAAAATGACTTTTCTAGATGATTTACATACTTTTAAAGACAATTTGCACAGCTTTGTTCCAAGTAAACAAAGATGAAAATGGTAAAAATGAAGAAAATAAATTAAAAACAACCCACTAGAAATGAAAGATCTAAAGGGTTTAAGGAATTTAGGGAAATTACTTTAATGTGTCTCCCAGGAGCAGTGCTTTTCTGAACACATGGTCGTTCTCACAGTAAAACCAGCCATGACACAAAACAATGTAACACTTGAAAGAGTCCAAAAAGCCTTGCCTTGTTGAAGTGGCTTTCAAAAAAACCTGATGATTTGACAGACAACCTGTTAAATGAGAGTTTACATTCACTGAAGTCTACCAGAAAATAAATCAACTTCCCCACATGTGTATTCAAGAAGTAAACCGGACAGTTATTGGTGCATGATCTTAGGCCTGCTGGAATAGAGCGAGGGGCCTCTAATGTTTGCATCCCTCTCCCAATTTCATTTGGTTATTTGAAGTCCTGTGCAACTGCACTATGACATTGATCACATGGCCTCCTTTCATCCAGAGCACTTCAGATTCATTTTTTCGTTTCATAGCATATCACCAGTGCCGAGATCCATGTGGCTCTGGCCTACTTCTGCTGCTCTGTGCGTGACACCACAACCATTTAAAGTGTGTTTTTTCAGCTAGCGACTCTTCAACCATTTTCAGCTGTCTCATTCCATTTTTCATTCATCCTTTAATTTGCGATGCAGCTCTTATTCCGAAGCTGTGACTTTCTCCTCGCGCTTTTCATTATTCACGGTTTCTCAGAATCTCTAACACCCAGAAGACCCAGACCTGACTCTTCCATTTCCATATTTGCACTTAAAGAAATAGTTCACCCAAAAACCAACATTTGGCATATTCGCATTACTTTCTTTCCTGGAACATAAAAGCAGACGCTGGGCAAAATATTAGGTATTGACATTCCTAGTCACCATTCATTTTCATTGTATGGAAAAAGATACAAGGATATATAGTTTTTCCTACTATATTAGTCAATGGTGGCCAAGAACCGTCTGTTTGGTTACAAGCATTCTTCCAAATATCTCCAAATATTTGGACAACTCAAAGGTGAGTAAATGGTGATTTTTGTGTGTGAACTGTCCCTTTAAGGACTTGTATTTAAGATATATGAAATATAAAGTCTATAAACTTTAGTCTTATGCATCTAAAAGCATATCTGAGACTTGTGGCCATCATTCATTTTTAACCCTCTAATGCATGTTTAAAGTAAAGGATTATAAGAAATTGTTACATTCCTTTTTAACCTTGTGATTTCATAATTCATGCATGAGATGGTTAAATATTTGCAAGACTGACAATGCTTCTTACAAAAACAAACCAGCTATAGCTTTATGCTTGGAGGCAAGACAGAAACTTCTGCAAACAATGGAACACAGCAGACCGAAATCCATATTTTAATTTTGATACGAGAAGGCCAAAGTGTGTGTGAGTGTTTGTGGTGTGGTAATAAACTCACAAGATCCCACGTCTCCCTGCAGCTGTAGTATTTGTGGTACTGGCATGGTTAGAACCACTATGTCAAACTGTTCTGGCGCTCCCTCTTTGTGACATACTTCCCAGCCAGCATCTCTCCGATATATGTGTGTGACGTGACGGTTGTAGAGCACCTCTGCTCCTGCTTGAGGGCAGAAGGGCACAGTTGGCAATGTTGCACAAAGCAAATTAAAATAAAATAGAGAAAAGGGGAAAGAAGTTTCAAAGTAGGTCACACAGAAGGAAAAGATCAGATTTTATGTCACTGGCGAGTCAAGATTTGATTTATCAGCTTAGAAACAAGAAAACAGTGGAAATAAACTTCCATAGTTACATAAAGAATATAAATTAGCACATTATATGAACCAAAGGCTTAAGGAGAGCAGTGTTTACATGGGTAAATGAAATCAAGATCTACTATCACGTCAGGTTTGAGATAAACTGTTCATCACGCAAAATTGACTTTTCATTTTATTCATAATATGTTGATCATTGAGTAATTGTTGTTTCCCAAAGTTATTCACATATTAAAGCAGTTCCATCTGACTTCTTTTTTTGTTCTTTGTTCCAGCACATGTAGAATATCAAAACATCCTGAACTTTTTCTAATGGCCCGGTCAGATTATCAACTAAACCTCCTGATCTTAGGGTAAATAAATCAATTTGCATAGTCTGGTCAAATTTGTTTCTCAAACATACTCTCTCTAGGAAATTGCTGAACGTATTTCTAAAAGGTAACATTGAGAAGGAACAACAGCTGGATAACTCAGGTCTTGCTGACCCAAAAATTATTTTCTGGCAGCACATTTTATGTCATTAAACAGCTGATGAAAACCAGCTGCATTATGAACAACAATAAAGTGGGTTATTAAACTTGCCTTGTTTCTCTCAAAGCATAAATACATCAAAGTCTTTCTGGGTAAAACACTTTCTGATGCAAAAAGCCAATGTTTCTATTTAACACTGACACTTTTGCATTACAATCACTGAAATTGTTTAATATACAGTAATAAACTGCCTTGCGATTTACATTATAAGCAACTTGTTGACTAAAAACAAAAGATTAAACAGAAAAGTGGCCAACACTGTAAATCATTCCAATCTGCCATATAGTAAAACTTAGTTACCTGACTTATTGAGGTAGTGTTTGACGATGGAGGAGACGCCACAGGGCGTCACATAGTTCAGAATACCATCTTCTTTATACACCATGCCTTCAACAGGTGCAACGAGAGGTTTTAAAAGATCTTGTGCTAATAGTTCTTCGTAAAAACTAGAAATAAAACAAAGTAATAATGAGAAGACCAATCTGAAATTGAAACAGAAAAATCCTATACCTACATTATACAGATCAGACATAGATTGCAGAAACTGCTCACCTGCTGTGAATACGGGCATAGTATGGTGTGGCACTTATGTACTGGGCACCAAGGTCAACTGTGCATTTAGGATTGCTTGGACTTCTGCTTGTGGCCATTCTCCCACCTATAATATTAACATGAATGCATATCATATATATTTTTAAGATCTATTCAGAATATCACTAGTTAAATAAAGCATCTAATACAGAGATAAGCATTTACTTTTACATTACAGCAGCTTACAATGAACTTTTACAATTTTTCCAAAAATTTTTTACAGTTTATTTACTGAATATTATATACATCTGACTTATCAGGATTATAAAAGTATATTCTAATAGTCTTGTCCCAAAAGCACCGCATCCACACAATCTAATCACTTTAAGGTGGGCGTGTCCTGTCAATCAAAGTACAAAGTTCAAGAGTTGTCTCTTAAGGTCATTCTGTCATAAACACATTAGGTAGCATGACTTAATTGTTTTGTTTGCAAAGACTAGCGATTAATTCAAAGAACCTGACTTCTAAAACGTCAACTTCAAGCTGCATTCAATGAAATAACATCAACTTTAATTCTGACCTTCGTCTCTTATAACAGGTCATCGCGATAAACGTTTTGACTTTTTTTTACTAATTTACCACCAATTCGTTGCCTAACACGTATACCACTGTACAGTTACCTCTGTGTTTGAAACAAGTATATCAAATAAGCATTGTGTGTCATTTTAACAGGACGCTAACCTGCACCACGAGATTTGTCCCACACGACTAGGTTACATTTGTTTGGCAGTTCCCTTCGCAGCAGACAAGCACATATACTGCCTGTAAGTCCAGCGCCAACTATTAAAACCCGTGACATTTTTTTAGAAAAGGCAAATAAACAGCAAAATGTACTAGCAAAGCAATGTTGCTATAAGCTCTAACACGATTCAGAGAGTCTGTCTGTCCCTTTAAGAATTATAAAACGCTGACGATTTGTGTTGGCCAACCAAAACATTCCTTTGGTTAGTGCGCAATGAATTGACAATTTGTGCAAGAATGTTTAGAAATGTACAACGAATATAGACCTCCAAAATACTACAAAAACCTAAACTTGAAAGATGTATGTTTCATGAGCGTCCTTTACTTATGAGGGCACGGCAATGCACAATTCATCAACTTTTAACGTTAGTTTCGTTGTGTGTAACCAGCTTTGAAGAAATCAAGAGATCACTAAAGACTAACGTTACCATCCAGATTTAAATATAAGCAGTAACGTTACTTCAGTGGAACAGACAACAATAGACCTCAACAATATCTTCAGAAAGGGGGCATGTCAAAGGCAGATTGATTAAAGCCCTTACACTGTGATATGTGAGCTCATTGTCAGCTGATGTTAAAGCATTATCAGTGTTAAGTTATTAGTACTGAGTAACGTCTGATTTCCATTTGGTGCTGTGGAGATAGGAACAAGTTGGGTGAGTTTCACGAACTGCTTGTTTTATTTTCAGGTTATAAACTGTTTAGGACTATATTATAAGCACTGTTTGAAATATATAGATGTATCCTGCGCGTATCATATCATGAGTCTGATCGTAACGCGCACATACAGTAAATGTGCTGCAGTGGATCAAAAGCGCAAAGAATTTACAGAAACGAACAAATGTACAATGAAGTGTGTGACTTACAATGTTTTGAACCTGTTGTTTGCATTGGCGGATAAATATTTTAGAAATATTGTAGCTATCTGTCATTCAAAGTGTAAACAACCTTCGTTTTGTGTAAGCGCCAGGTTGAAATGAAAACTAATGTGCTTGTTTACAGTGGAGACATACGAGCATAACGTACACAATGTCTTTTTTTGTCAGGAAAATGCGTATTATATTTAAATATTTGTTTGTATATTAGTTTACAATACTGCCAAGAACTGTTAATTGTTCATGCTTGCTAAGCAAACAAACTGTAAAATGTACATAGACTTTGTATATGTTTTGACCTGTTTGTGTACTGTACAGAGTCACGTGATGCTTGAGTCATAATGTTTTAATAAATACTTAAAGTGAGCAGATCATGGTGTGTTGGGGACACTCTACATATAAATTCATTGTTTGTGAATGTTCAATAGGAAAATGGCACGGCTAGTGTTTTCTTTGGCACTGATCACATTTGGGATGATTGGGTGCAGACCATCTTTCAAAGACAACCCAGGACTGGACCCTGAAGTCAATATGAACATTGTAAGTAACCATTAGTTACAGCATGTAATAAGATCTTATGTCGACATGTTTTAATATGTATTTTTTCTTTACTGTCCAGCTAATTGTTAACTTTAGATACATTCATTTGCCTCATGTTTATTTTATTATTTTAATACTCTACACTGTAGAGCCAGTGGATTCATAAGTGGACCCTCTCCATCATACCACATTTAAATCTTCCCATGTATCCCATGGATTAGCATAAACAATAACTTTAGTAATATGAAAATGCAGGGATGAAAAGTGAAAATGTTTGAGACTTTTCTTAAAATGGCCTTTTCTAGTATTAAGCCATATATTTCTTTGTTTTATATATTTGTTTTCTCTTGTATAACAAAATTAAACCACTGCTCAGCCCTATTCATTTGTTTTGGCTGAACAAATTGTTCAATTAATCGATGTAATGTCAGGTTACGCCTAGAGTGAACATTGCAGATGATTTGTAATATTATTTCCAGTTTCCCATTTTAATACTTGCTTTAGACACTGACAATGTTTATTCATAAGGTCATTTGGTAATAAATCAATGTTTGATTCTTTTTTGTTCTCTTGGTATCCCATGATTCACTGTGCCACTGTGGTGCACATAATAATGAACACTTATCACTTGTTAAAGTGTATATTTGCTCTGGTTGTTCAACGAAAGTTTTTTTTACTCACAAGCATTACCAGTTCCACATTTTTTTAAGGAATTAAACTCTAAACAGCATTTATGAACTTCACACACTTCAGGTGTGGTTAGATATAAACTGCATGAGTTTGTGGTTTTAAACAATGATATCTCATATTCATTGTTTGATGATTTACACACGTCAGAAATCTACTTGCAAAAATGCTGATAAGACAGTAATTTGTTAGATTTCATTCAAAAGTATTTTGTACACTGTACTTTTGTATACTTTTCCCTATTAACCATCCGTTTTGCAAGGAGATCATTTAGCCTTTAAAATTCATCACTTTGACCCCTTGGTGTACACTAGCGGTCAAAAGTTTTGGGACACTTGAGCGAAATTATTTTAATTATTTAAAAAAAACTTTTGATCAGAGGTGTTTTATTTAATAACATTCTAACATTTTATTTAATAAAATGATTTTTTTAATAGATAACTTTGACTGAATAATTAAAAAAGAACAGCCAATAAGAGAACAGAATAGATAAACACTCCTTTAATGTTTTTTAAAAAGTATCTCAGGGTGAGACCTCAAGAAGCTGCTTGATAAAATTACAAGATAAAAACATTTCTGCAAATTCTAGTTGAAAGGTGACTACACAGAAGATGATAAAATATAACATGTTTGATGAAATCGTCTTTAAGAATCATTAAATAATGACAGAATGTTCTTTAAAGGGGAATTAGGTCACTTTGGATAAAAGCGTTTGCTAAATTACTAGATATAAATGGTCATGACAGTTGTGTTTCGTAAGACTCAAGCTGTTCCTCTTGCAGTTTTATTCTGCAGAAGTGTTTGAAACAGTTCTTCTTTTCAGATCTTTTTTTTATAGAGAGACAAAGAAAAAACCCGTCTCAGATAGCGAAAGAGAGAGAGATGTTCACGTCCCCCAGTGCTTTCCCTCCCCATAATGTGTGTTAAGCCAGCAGTGAGTTTATCCTTAAGTGGCCTGAAGTAGAACGAGCAGACTGAAGACCCAGGGGAAGTGAGAAATTGCGGTGCCTTTAATTATGCATGGGGAGATTGCATGGCAGGCCTGGAACCAAAAGACTCACACAATTTCTTTGAAGTCTCTGATTATAATTTATCTCTCTATCGGCAGGAGGGGCAGCAGTGTGACTCCATACAAGCAAAATTATTGTGCTCTTGAAAAGACAAATGACTGAACTAAGAATTTAAGCTGGAATTGTGTTTTCTATTTTTATTACGTTTAAAAATACCGGCATGATACACTTATATGACGACAAGCAACCATGTTATGAAATGAAAGAGTGCGGAGGGTAAATATGGAGAAATGTAACTATTCTTACAAATGTATGGCAACTATTCTTTGTCATGCAATTACGGCTTTCGTTTTTTTTAGCGCAAAACAAAGCTTTTGCTATTTTTAACTGCTGTAGGATTGACTTAAAATGTTTGCTGTTCTGTATAATTGCTTTTCCTCTACATGGACGTTTGTTTACATATGCCTTGTCTTGGACTTTGCCCATATTCACTGCTCTGTTTATTTACTGTAGAGTGAGATCATAAGACACTGGGGCTACCAGGCTGAAGAATTTGAAGTGGTCACAGATGATGGGTACATCCTGAGCGTCAACCGAATCCCACACGGGGTCAAAGACAAGGCCTGGCAAGGTAAGGATTTGAGAAAGGGACACCAGTAGGAAAGATTTAAATGAGCCTATTATCTGTATGGCTTGCTTAAGCATGAATTATTAAAGATGGGAGCTTGCTGTCTGCTCTTATGTTGCCATCTGAAACAGGAATCACTGATTCAGACCGTGCTCCCATACATAAATACACACGCTGTCACATGCATGAAAAGATTGAGATTTCACATTTTAGCATCCCGTGGTTTTTAATAGTCATGTAGTGACATAAAGAGAGAGGAAAGCGGCTTCAGATCATGAGTCATTGGGGATTGTATGGAGGAGGATCTCCTATAACACACTTGCATAACTGCAGAGGAACCAAAAAGCAACCCATGTGTGACGTGTTTTGGGGATTTTCTGTTCATGAATAATCTGATCTCGTGACCTTTTATGACAATGTGTGTTTTCATGATCCTGTTTCTTAAATGGATTGATTTAGCATTTTTATCTTGTTCTACACATGGGGGAGATTTGTTTGCACAAAATAACCAACTGATCTAATTAAATCTAGATTAGAACACATTGATCTTAGAATAAGATGTGGTATTTGATGTTAAAAATAGAAAAACTTTTTAAAATAGATATAACAGCATATGACATGTAGATTATAAATATTATAAATAAAACAGCAGCGGAGAAAAAAATTGAGAGTTAATTACAAATTTTCATTTAATAAACATTTCTAGATGTTTTGTGGTCATTCCAGTCCAATGTTTGTTGAATTTCAACAAAATCAAACCTCAGGAGTGAGATAAAGTCATCCAACAGCAATGTGAAAGACTGACAAGAAACTGTGATAAATCACATAAGAAATTTACATTTTCGAAATACATGTACAAATATTACTGTTGTACTGCTTAAAAGTCAATATGAACTTATTTGCAGTATTTGAGGTCTGAAAAAATACAGAGCATCTTTTCTGTTATTTTCACCTGTTTCTCCAGTTTTCATTTTCTGCAAATAAATACAAATAGAAACAATAATTTTGTTTGAAATTTGGGAGAAATATTGTTAGTAGTTCACCGAATTAAACAAAAATAATCATTTTACCTAAACACATACCTATAAAAAGTAAATTCAGAAAAACTGAAAATGGTTTGCGGCTGTATTATAAATAGTAAATTATAACTATTATATATAAATAATCAAATATCAGAATTTGGTAAGAAAAGCTCCCAATATAATGTTTAAGATATTGTTTTATTATGGCAGATTATTTGTATTTAATAGCATTACGTGGTACATAAAGAAATAGTTCATTCGAAAATGAAAATGCTGTCATCATTTACTCACCATAAGTTTTGCTGAACACAATAGAAGTCAATGGTGCCCCAGAGATGTTTGGTTTGGAACATTCATCAAAATGACTTCTTTTATGTTTAACAGATCAAAAAAATGTATACAGGTTCGGCACAATTAGAGAGTAAGCGATGATTTTTGGGTGAACTTAAACTATCACTATAAAACCTTGCTTCAGATAGCAATTGTTAATGTATCTTATATTCTTTTATATTATTAATATATAAATAATTGAACTAAGTGAACACTTTAAGTTAATAGCCCTACTAATTACATACAAGCCTGATGTTATATCACCTGCTCTGTCCTCAGATATGACATCATCAGTTTATGCACAATGGATTCACTGTGATGTTACTGGAGGTTAACACATACTAAACACATTAAACTGTATAACTGTATGCATGCTAGTGTGATTCAATGTCTGCCCTGTAAAACAGCGCGTCTGGAATCAGTATTCAGTCGTTTGATGTTTAGCACTGCCTATATTTCATTAATGAGCAAAGAGATCTCTAAAGCTCGTGCTCTCGCGCTAATCTCACCAGGGATGCCACTGGAGCGGAAAACCAATTCGGCAGTCATACATTAGCTTCCACCCTCCGTCGTTGTGCTAACACAATCTCTCATGTTATTCTAAATGAGAATACATTTCTCAGACACAAATCCCTCTGCCGGAAGATTCGAGGGCCGTTTGGGAAACTTTGGCCTTGTGCATATTTGCCTTTCAGTCATTGTAGCAGACTATTGTGGGCCGGGTTCTTGAGTTGACCTTCAGATTAATAGAAAATTGGCTTATGCAAATGAATGCAAGGAAATGCGTTCGGTACGCTCGCAAGCGCGCTAAATCGGGAAAGCAGGGAATTTTAAAGATCGCGATAACAATGGGAACCCTGTGTTCCGTTTTTGTTTATAGCGCTTGCAAGGCTGCTCGTGCGCACGCTGGGAGCTGGTAAATGATAATAATACATAGGCCTACTGATTTGTGATAAATAAGAAAAAAGCCATCGAGATGTTTGTATGAGTGGATGGCTTGTGCCGAACGGTGTGATAAGCGCATTGAAGGTGGCGCATCTCATTTCCTGCTGTCCCACTTCTCCAAGTCACGGGGGACGTCGTGCCGCACGCTCAGGAGAAACGCCTGGGGATTGCAGTGTTTTGTAACGCCAAGTTAACAGTTGGCTAGAGATGGTGCTCGGCTCACTTGGGAAAATGTATGTGGCTATAAGTTTTAATGATTCAGTGTATATATTACCTTCAAAGCAGTGATTTTCTTTTCCATAAACTTCATTTCCCATAAACCCTATTGTGAGCCATTGTGCAACACTTTAGTTGGATTATTTTGGAGTTATGTCAAATGTAAAGTGTCCGCACCATGGTCCAAGTCTTACTCTGTAAGTTGCTGGGTGAGGAATGGCTGGTATGAAGTAAAACAATGATATCAGCCCAAGGTCTGTTTGTGCTGCTGAGAGGACCGACTCGCATCCTGTGTTTGACAGATATAGCGATAAAGTTCCCAAAAAAGAAAGGATGGCATGGTGGGGCGATAGTTAATGCGCATGCTCCCTCTGCTGGCCAAACACACTATAAGATAAATGCTTTTAAATCAGTTAACATCCATTAAACGTTTTTTATCAGTCCTGTAATCCAGTGTCTGGTTATCACAGAAGCCAAACCTGCAGTGTTTCTTCAACACGGTCTTCTTGCTGCTGGAAGTAACTGGGTGACAAACCTCCCCAACACGAGCCTGGGCTTCCTGTTAGCAGATTCTGGATTCGACGTGTGGATCGGCAACAGTCGTGGGAACACCTGGTCCAGAAAACATAAGCACCTTAACCCTGAAACTAAGGAATACTGGGAGTTCAGGTACGGGTATAGCAGGATTATTTGTGTGGTATTTAATAGTGCTTTGTATAGTCGCTTTATTTGTTTTGCCTTTCTTGGTCCGGTACTAGGCAAGGAAAATAGGCTAGACAAGGGGGAAGGCTAGACCCGACCCTATAGTATAAATCTTTCATGTATCGAGGCCACTGCAGTGGACAGCTACTCAAAAGCCAGACTTGTTGGCCGGGACCTTCAGATTAATATAAAATCGAAATCATTGTCACGGTTGCTTTAATGTTGCTGTCAGTACAGTAAATGCACATGTAATTGTTGTGTTGAGAATTCTCAGTTGTGGTAAAAACATATACTGAAAGCAGAACTAAAACTATGTATTTCTCTTTCTGTTGTTGATTGTTGTGTTTGTGCGAGACAGTCATGACGAAATGGCCAAGAAAGATCTTCCAGCAGTGATAAACTTCATTACAGAGACCACTGGCCAGAAGCAAATCTTTTACGTGGGCCATTCCCAGGGAACCACTATTGGTATCACCCATTCTCTTTTTATTTCCGACGTACAGTATTAACTCATTTTCGTGCGATTGGGAGACTGTGTTTGTATTCATCAAATCACTGGTTTACAAAATATTCTGTGCACATTATACATCCTCTTGTGTTGAATGGTGAAACGCTGAATCTGCTATTTTGTGGGGTAATATCACACGTCCCAGCGACTACAGTTTTTGCAATGCGTGACTACAGAATATAAGAAAATGTATGGGTTTTTTTCTGTGTAACTGAGCAACACATACTGATTATGTATTTCCTTTGTTGTGTTGATGTGTTCTTCACTATTGTATCTCAGCCTTCATGGCTTTCTCCACGATGCCGGAGCTGGCCAGCAAAATCAAGATGTTTTTTGCTCTGGCGCCTGTTGCCACAGTGGCATTGACAAAAAGCCCCATGACCAAGTTGTCTGTTATTCCAGAGTTTCTCATTTGGGTGAGCTGTTTGTTTACATTACAACTCTAGCGTGATGGTAATTTACCAGCTCAACAGCCCATGCATACATTTGTTTAAATTTGCAGGATCTGTTTGGACGGAAAGACTTCTTTCCCCAGAATGAACTGATCAAATTTTTTGCTACCGAGTTCTGCAGTAGAAAGCCTTTGAGTGTGCTGTGTGGAAACGTCTTCTTTCTTCTGTGTGGTTTTGATGAGAAGAACCTAAACATGGTATGATATTCTCAGCCACCTGCACTAGTAATGCTCACTTATGCGAAAGCTAATAAGCTAATATTTTTGAAAGTAGTTCAGATGTATTTTGTTCCAGTATAGCCTACTTAAAACCTTATTTTAAGTATAATTCAGTGTGACATATTCCTTAAAGATAATCTGTTTAGCAATCACTTATTTCTCATATCTCCAGACTGCTTAAAGGGATAGATCACCAAAACATGAAATTTATTCACCCTCACATTCAAACCTGTATATGGCTCTTTCTTCTGTGGAACACTAAACAAGATATTTTGTGTCCATACAGTGGAAGTCAATGGGGCCCCAGTGTTATTGGAAATGATTTTTTTCTTTTGCCTACAGAGCAGAACACCGGTGTACACAACACACTGCCCAGCCGGAACCTCGGTGCAGAACATGGTTCAGTGGGCTCAGGTAAATCACATTCTCTGTCATCTTTCTGTTTCTTTTATTATTTTGAAATCGAAGGTGCACAAAATGAGAGATGGTTCTAAAAATACAGTTTGTTGTATATTATCTGTCTCAGAATAAGATATGAATATGTATCAAAATCAGAGCAAAATCAAAATTGGGGCTTTTTGGTAAGGCCCATAGCTGCATTTTTGGGACTGTTCTACAACATTTCTCCACATGTCTTCTCTCATGCTTTTTAAAGTCGACTTATTCTGTTCCAAAATTCCATATAAAATGTTGTTTATATATTTCCCTTGTAACCGTAACCTCAAAAATGAATCAGTAGCAGACTATATTAGATACATCTATGTTATTCTATAGATGCTTGCAACAACATAAACAAACGTTACTGCACAAGTGCGCATGCACACTTTTGAGGTCCAAACTTAACTTCAGGTGCACATCCGCAAAGAATAGAGACCCTGCAGATTATTTCTGATAACAAGCAAAAGAAATAACAAATAAAAGACATTAGCTAGCAAGTTAAAAGTATGTCTAGTCAGTATTATTTTAGGTTACTAGTAGAACCACCATTGCTTGACTAAACTTAAATGCGACAAAGTGACTAAACTTTGTTTAAAAGTTTTAAAGTTTAACATAAAAGTATGTCTAGTCAGTATTATTTTAGGTTACTAGTAGAACCACCATTGCTTGACTAAACTTAAATGCGACAAAGTTACACGACCCATTCAACAAATTGTTTATTTATTACAATTATTATAAAATAAAATGTAAATTATTATAAATAAAATAAAGTATAAATAGTTATATTATTAGCCACTGGCTAGACTGATCAACAAACACAGACCAGAAGTTAACTTCGGGCCAGGCGTGTGCGAGTCCGATGAAACGATCTATACATTGCAATATTTGAATGTTAGTAACACAGACATTAGTTACAAACATCAGCATTTATAATTATAGCATTAAACTGTTAAAAAAAATCATTTTATTTTCATGCAATTTTGAATGCATTGTATTGTTAAAATAGGCTGTGAAAAGTGGTAACCTGATGGCGTACAATTATGGAAAAGCTGGAAATATGGCCCATTATAATCAGGTAATGTTGGATTCATGCTTAACATATCTGTCCCACTCATCAAAACTCTCCAATGCCAGATGAAAAACCTGTAACTCACTTATCTCCTGCTTTTTTTTCCAGTCGACCCCTCCTGTGTACAACATACAGGACATGACTGTCCCCACGGCTCTGTGGTCTGGTGGGCACGACACGTTAGCAGATCCCCAGGACGTGGCTGTGCTGCTTACACAGATACCAAAACTGGTGTATCACCGCAATATCGAACACTGGGAGCATCTGGACTTCATCTGGGGTTTGGATGCCCCTCAGGAGATGTACAACAAAATTATTGAAATGATGAGGCAGAATGTATAACAAGGACATTTAGTTTTAAAAGCAAAGTTAACTTTTAGCATTAATTCCAGAATTAAATCATGTTTGTACATGTCCTCTGAACAAAAACTAATGTTCTACCTCTCAGTGCTTTTTGTTTTAGGTGCTGGTAATGTTTTATGAATGTAATTGCAAACCTGTCTGAGCCTTTGAGTTTGTCAACCAAATACTGATTTTTACACTCATGTTGTCAGGTGTTGTCTGTTTATTTTAACAGAAATGCACTTGTTCACACTAACTTGTGCTAACTACTACAATCTGGTTATACTGTAGCATTTTATGGCTTGTTTTATACTCTTGTCATGTAATTCATGAAAAGATTTTAATGTTTTATGTTAATCTTAGATGGTTAATAGTAAAAATAAATTAACGTTTGTAAATCATGGCATAAAACCCAATAAACATAAACATAAAACATATTGGCATACAGTGAAAAAAAACTTCCATAGTTCTGCTTTCCTGAATATAGAAATCCATGTTTTTGTAAGATTCAAACATGTAAGTTTTATTTGTAACATGAACATTTTGCCAACCAAATTAAACAACTTTAACTGAATAACATTAAAACACAATCTACACCACATATACAATAAATTGTTATAAAGGAAAATATAATAAACATTCATTCATTGCTCTGAACAAAACTCACTTGTTTAAATAGAAGTCAATATGGCAACATCTTTTATCTGAGAAATTTAGTTTTGTAACAGTAAGTGTGATAGACTTTGTGAGAATGTGATAAAGTGCAAATGTTTCATGTGAAAACTGGTACAAAGCAAATGAATTAAAATGATCCCATTGTTGCTGCACATAACAAACTTTTGTCCTCTAATGCCCTCATTCACATTGATTTTGTTAACATTGCCACAATCTTGTGGAATTTCAGTTTTTTTGCAATATCTAGTGGCGTTTCGTGATTCTGTAAGAGAAAAGAATCTTAGATTTGACACAAAGCATGCAAGTAGCAATATAAAGTTCAGCACAATATCAACACAACTGAAATAAATGATAGTTACTAATCCTAGTTCCCATATTTGTCCAAAATCACATAAAGAACTTAATAAAAGTAATTTTGACTTACTTTGTTCTGTATTGAAACATCTGCATTTTTTGACAACAACAATGGAACAATTCTCCGACTTTTTCTTTGGCAAGCATAATGCAGCCCTGTGTTTCCTTTCTAAAAAGATGTAAAGGTACAATCATACACTTTGTAAACCTCCTTTTGGCAGGGTGAGGAACTACTTTAAGCGACACAGAGGTGTAAATGCTAAGCTAGGTATTCTACTTACATAGTCTACAGCATTTATGTCGACTTTACTGGCCAACAGAAGCTCCAACATATTCACATTTTTTCTTTGCTTCTCTTCCTTTAAAAAAAAAAAAAGGCACAGTGGTTTAGTGTCATACTATTAAACACACAGACAAACAAAACCAGCTTTAATGTAGCTCTTCTGGTAGAACATGGCACTTGCGATGCCAGATCATGAATTAGGAAGTGCACACTCATAAAATTTATAATTATTTTTAAAAGCATCTACCAAATATTTCAAATAACATTTAAATGCAAGAAAATAAATCACTTTCCTAATGTTCCTGCAACTTCCTGATCTGTTTTTGCACAGACTATCTACTGTAGCCTCTTCCAAAATCCCAATAACACTTGGAGCAGAGGGTTAACTTACCATTATAAGATAGCCAATTAACAGAATAGGCATTAAAATAATAATCATCAGGTAGTCCAGGAAGGTGAATGTTCTTCTTGTAGCATAGTGCAAACAAGTCCTGTCTTTCTACAACAAGAATATACACAGATATGTTTGAGAACAGACAAAGTAACCAATAATCATTAAAATGTCCACACTTTTGACTTAAAGAAACAATGCGCTTGTGTGAATTTTTAGGATTTTTAAGGTCCCCACAGATTTGAATAAAAAAAGGTTGAAGCAGAGCTGGTAAGACAGCAAGAAAGCCTAAAACAGCTGCAGTGGATTCTCTGATTCTGCTCGATACGCAACATTGGCTTGGTGTTTCACAAAACAAGATATGTTGTTGTAATATAAAATGTAGTAATGGAACATTTTTAAGTAGAAGATACAAAGTATGTTGTTTATCTGTAGCTGGATCTACTTCATTTAGTATATCTATGACAGCATTTCAATAAGGTTTGAAACAAGCCTACTCATTCTGCTGAAACGAAACACACACAATACCTTATTTCTAATGGAGACGTTAGCATTGTGATCCAGAAGGTATTTGATGATCCTGAGGTTTCCTTGTCTACAGGCGGCTATGATTGGTGTGTCTCCTGTTGTCTTATCTTGAACATTTGCATTTCTGCCATCGCCTAAGATCAGTTCTCGCACCTTTTGGAAATCATCCTCATATGCTGCCTGACACATGGGCTATGGAAAGTAAGTAGAAGAAACATATCAGTAACACAAAAAAGTCAGGTTTAGTGTACATTAAAAGAAAGTTTGTGACCCTGGATCGTCTTAAGCCTGGAATACACTACAAGACTTTTAAAATATGAACAGATTTTGAAAAACTAGACATCACACACTTGCAGACTTTTTGAAAGTTTGCAGAGAAAAACAGGGCATCACATACTACCGATAAAATCTGCAGACTGGCGCAGACTTTCTGCAACAAGTCCAGACTGGAAATCTGGGCAAAATCTGAGCAAAAGTCTTGGAGTGTATTCCAGTAGCCAATAGCCAAAAATACATTGTATGGGCCAAAATGATCCATTTTTATTTTAGCCCAAAAATCATTAGGATATTAAGTAAAGATCATGTTCCATGAAAACATCTTGCATTATTATTATTATTAAGATGTTGTCACGTTTTCGCTTCTTTCCCAAAAGAGAAAAGGTATTTACGAAACGCACTCTGTAGAGCAGTTTGTCCCTTTAGGGCTGCTGTAGAAACAACATGGAGAATTCCATGTAAAAGGACCCGCAGTGTATGTAGATAGAAATAACTCATTCCAAGATAATAAAAACATAACGCTTCATTATGTAGGATCTTTAAACACCTCTGCACTAATGTCAATAGAGCCTCCAAAAAAACTACACACTAGTCCTTTAAAGGCGATTTTTGAGATTTAAATCGTTATATCTTACCAAACCATATATCAATAAAAAGCTTATTTATTCAGCTTTCAGATGATGTAAAAAGTCTATTTACCCATAAAACTGGTTTTGTTGTCCAGGGTTACAATATGTGACATGTGATCTGTTTGTTTAGAAACATGACTTGATATCAGATTTATGGTGGACAGCAAAACGGGTCTGGTGACATCACAATCATGATAACTGAGAGGACACATGCATACACCCTTTCTAAACAGAACTCAGCGTGCCATGTTTATTTTAAAGAGTAAACATACAAACTCTTATTATGTAAACCATTTTGTGACTAGAAGATATAGGTGAACAACTTGGCAAAAGCCAATATTGTGTAACACACATGCCAGTATTAAAACAATTTCCACATGGCTTAGAAAAAAAAAAAAAAGCAATACTAATACAGTAATAACACCACTAATAATAATAATAATAATGATGATGATGATGATAATTATAAACATTCTGTCCCGTTTCTCATGTGTTTATATTTGACGATATCCTTCACTAGTCTTATAAACAATTTGTGGAAGAACAGAAGAGTTTCTAATCTGTTCATCCTTCATACTGACACAGACCAGTCGACACAGGTATAAAGAACATAATCCAATCTCCACAATTAAGTTGTTTTAGTTAATGATTTTTATAACCAGGAGATTACATGACGTTGGTCCAATCGTGTTCTAAAGATAACGAGTTGACAAGAAGGCGGTTAACGTTACTCACCTCTGAGTACAATATACCCATTTGGCTTCCTCTTTTCCCAATAGGTCACAAAATAAAACTCGAACTCTTTAAACCGAATTAAAATATAAACTAATCGCCTCTTGTGACCTGTTTGCCCCACGCGTGCGAATCGGCGTTTATGATAAGGGTGTGGCCATTTAACGATAACGCGTACATGGGTGACGTCATCACGCAGGTTCAGGTGTTGTTGCGGTAGATTCGTCACTACATACTACAAATTTCCACTCATTATAAACCTGTCTGAGGCCAGTTTAAGCATGTATAATAACAATAGAAAAAGCGTTAAAACATAAGGAAGCATTGGTTAAGTACAGATACAACTCTGGCTCAACCCTTATGTCAATGAAATGTTGTGAAATTGAATCTTGACAGCATTTCCTTTATGTGAGCCTACATCTAAATGTAAGGTCTACAATGTTAAAACTTTCCTAAGGTAATACGTAACATACTGATACGATGAGTCGATGTCTATATTCCTGCAATATGTTTTACAATTCAATTGATATTTTCAAAATCACAGACATACAAACCTCTCTATGTGATATGGAACGGTTGATCTTTTGTTTTCTTTGGTTTATTTATTTTTGAATGAGGCATTTAGACACAAATATCTGTTCATTTTACATGGGATATGGTGAATTTCGTCATATAGATCAGTGATGTAGATTAAATCCCTCGGCAAACAGCACGAGGTACTTGTCATTTAAATGAGTTCTGCGCCATCTAGTGGCTAGAAATTAGAATAGTATCTCAATGATTTATTTATTTTGTGGCACGACATCTGTTTAAATCTACATAATATATTGTTAAATTTGACATATATGATCACAACATGTAATCATCTTTAATGTGTACACTATTTCTGCATTAAGGCATATTACTGTGTCTGCGCTGCTGTTTTGACAGATAAATGAGAACAGGCTGCTTTTGGGTCCAGGCAACAACAAAACATCCCAGCCTAACATTCCAACATGAAGAGGCTTGTTAGTTCTTTTATTTCTTGACTCATTTTTATCTATTTAACTCATGTTTTAACTGTTTCCTGTGTTATCTGCTTTATGATGCAGGATGTCATAGTCCTGAGAGTTGTGTGAGAATTGTGTGATATCACGTTCAAATGTTCTCTTCTCTTTCTAGAATGTGTGGATGCCACGCAGGGCAATTTTGCGTTCCAAGACCATCACTCAGATACATGATGAGGCTAAGATGAAGGAGGTGGAACAGAGGAAGGTCAGCCGCTTGCTGTTTAAGAAGAGCTTTTAGTAATGAATAAAGTAAAAAATGGCAGATTAAATATTAAAATCCTTTAAAAAACTTGGTGTACAAACCAATCTGAACTGTGAAGAAGTTGTGTTTTGTATAGAAGTTGCATCTTCTCAATGCAAGTGTAAACTACTTTAACAATAGACTTTGATGTAACTTTGAAGCGTGTGCGTGCACCTACATGTGTACAAGTATGTGTTCTGCATTGGTAATGTTGTATAGGCCCACCTTCATTCATGTGTGTGTTTGATCCAGACTGTGTCAGATGTATTTATAGGCTATTGGACAAATAAAAAAATGGCTTTTGAATTACAGTCTCCCCCATTCATTTCTTTTTATAAACTAAATCTAGGTTAGTTGTTCTTAATATCCACTAGGAGGAGCCATTTACAAAAACCCGGTGGGCTGTGTCTGTATTGCAATCGTATCCACTAAATCAAGATTTAGAAAAATTATCTAAAATAATAAAAACAAACATTACAAAAACATGGTTATTATGTATATAATAATTGTATTGCTATAGTTAATTATGTAGATTTATAAAGTTAGATTTACTCTTAAATTCAGATTCGCGAGGAAACAACAAATAGGTAATCTATCTGTCCAATTGCGACATCAAGTTGTGTACTGCATTTGTAAACACAGATGCGAGAAAAAGACCGGCCTTTGATGACGTCACTCAAGCAGAGCCCCACCGCCGGTTGACACTTGCCATTCCACCTCCGTGAGCTGTCACACTGATAGTGTCTCAATAGCTTGTAAGCCAGATAGCATTGACTAGGAAGGCATCTGAGATGTTGTCTAGACAGGCTGCTTATAAGCTTTTCAAACACAGCCGCTGAAAGCAGCGCTACAGCCGCTTACAGCAGCATTCATCTGCTCCGGGCAAACCATCTGACATCGCTAGGTTATTCGCTCTGAAAAACAACAAATCAGCCATTTTAGCCCTGTGCGTGTATCCATGCAAAAAGAACAAAGCTTCCATGAGGAACAAAAGCAAAAGGCCGATAGTTTTAGACAATAATAAAAAACCTGCTCTTTTATTTCCGCGAGTTGCCTGTTTTCGCGCTGAATTCTAGCATGTGCCACATGTGACGGTTGTAGGAATGTGGAGCATGGGATCACAACAACCCATCACCAACAGGTAAGGGCTTTTCTTATTATATTTCTATATTACATTTTGTATTACTAGATAGGGCCTGTGATTATTCTTGTTTGGATTATATTTAACGCAATTTTCTATGTATGTGTACTATCTATGTGATCTGTTTAAATTGTAACCGTACGGAAGCCACAGATTGGAATGTATTTTTGACCTCGTCAGTGTTACTGAATGTTCGCTTGTTGTATAATGTGATCTGTAATGTTTTCAATATTGCACCGTACAATTTTGCTATACATTTTGGCTTGACATGTAGGTAAAAGCAATATTGATTGTCAATAATGGGTGTTCCAGGTTTAAATGAGCTGCATTTCAGTTCTGTAGTTCACTTTGATGGTTCTGTAATGATTTACAAATATAAATAATTATCATATTAGTGGTTGTGTTATTGAGTTTTTTTACATTATATGCTTCTAGCATATTATAACAAATATTTTATATTTACTACAATATATACAGACAATAGTCATCTTGTTATAATAATTAAAACTATATAGGCTATTTTGAGATGAGAGTTTATAATTTGACTTGATGTAAACATGTTTTCAGATGTAGGTTGTTGTAAAGTTAAAATGGCTTTTAAGCAATGTAGAAGAACCACCCAGGCCTCTTAAAAAATGCTTGCAATTGTACTGTATTAACCCTCCTTACACTTGAACAAAACGCACTTATAGTCATTTAGTCACATTTGTTTATTATTTGCTTAATCTCTAGTATCACACCTAAATTCATTTTGATATTATTTATGAGGGCATCTAGACAATTGCTGATTCATAATCTATTTAAAGCATTCTTTGCTTTTTTAAGAAATAATGGGTTACTCGTGAGTAATCGCGAACATTGATCTTGGATGCTAATATGAAGATTATATATTTTTGTATTTCATACAGATGCAATTATTTTAATTTATTTATGTATACAGCCATAGGGAAAAAAACAGCATTTCTAGATGTATTGTGGTCATTCCAGTCCAGTGAATTTCAACAAAATCAAACCTCAGGAGTGACAAAGTCATCCAACAGCAATGTAAAAGACATGGTAACTGTGATAAAAATCGAGGTTATAACATAAAAAATAATTTTTTAACTTTTCCTAAAATACATGTACAAATATTACTGTTGTATTGCTTAAAAGTTCAATTCACTTCTGTTCAGTTCATAAAAGTGAAATGAGCTATGAATTAGGGATGCTCCGATCCATATTTTTTGTTTCCGATACTGATTCCGATACCTGAGAATCAGTACTGGCCGATACTGAGTACCGATCTGATACAAAGGTAAAATGTTAAAAGTGCTGAATTACTTGATAAGCTGTATGCATTACTTTGCAATAGGGATGCACCGAAGTGAAAATTCTTAAAACACATGGGTTCTTGCATTTCTTCTATTTATATAGCCAATGTTTTCACTATTGCATAAACTGAATGGTCAAAATGTTATTTTTATATTTTCGGTTGCGAACTTTCTATGCATCCCTACTTTGCAAGACATCAGGCTCGACTTAAACAATAATTTCCTAACCCTGTAAAACAAAATAACAAACAATTTATTCCCAAGTTTAGTGAATTATTTATTAAACCAAATTTCTGAATTCTTTCCGTTGTCTCCTCCAATGTTTGCTTGTTTATTTGCGCTGCGTACAGAGCACGTTGCTAGCGTATGATGTCACACACTGCGCACAGCCGTGGCGCAAAAGCGTTTAAGCGCCGGTGTTTCTGTAAACTTTTACATCGGCCAGCAGATCGGGGCAATTGTCGCCGATACCCGATCTAGACGTTTATTACGTACCGACGCCGATACTCGATACAAAAATCGTATCGGAGCAATAGCATCCCTACTATGAATATGACGTGAATATGAACTTGGTTTTTTTTGTTGCTGTATTTGGGGTCTAAAAAATACAGAGCATCTTTTTTTTACCTGCTTCTCCAGTTTTCTGCAAATAAATGCAAACAGAAACAATATTTTCATTTGAAATTTGGGAGAAATATTGTTAGTAGTTCACAGAATGAAACAAAACTGATAATTTTACCTAAATGCATAGCCTACCTATAAATATTAAATTCAGAAAAACTAAAAAGGTGCTTTGAAATGGTATTTAATTTAAATATTTACGCGGCTTTATATATATATATATATATATATTACACAAGGCCCTAATTACGAGTTATTGCTCAGTGTTAAATCTCACCAACAGGTCACATCTCTCTTAAGGCCATTACACATTACATTTTCAAAATTCGCGTCCGAAGCGTTTGCACGTTAAAAAAGAATCACATTTACACACTGCCTCCGAAATTTTCGTTCGTCATAAAAATAATCTGACCGGGTTCGATTTTCTGCGCGTTTCACATCCGTAGCAAGCATTTTGAGGGGTGTTTTGAGAATTCAGAACCACCATACAAGCAAGGATGACGAATACGAAAAAACGTAAACAAAAATTTTGGACTCTACAGTATGTGCAATGGCCTTTACACCGTGCTTTTTATTTGAACCACACATCTACATTAAGTTGCCATGGCAGCATTCAGATCTGTGAATTTACTTTTATAGTGGTGATGATACACTTCATTTGATTCTCTTTATTTGCAAAAGTGTGCCACGGCTCTCAGCTTTCATTAAAAGACTTCAAAGAGAGAAACTGCATGTACCCAGCATTGTGCTCGGTGAAAAAGCTCACCAAGGATTTTTTTTCACAGCTGAAGATATCAATGAGTCACCATATTTTGCTGCATGGTAACAAGCTGTCATAGCAACTGTAGCACAGATTCTGGAACGAATAACCCGGTTATTTGGACCGAGATGCTGAAATTTCATTTCATAATCCCCATGGAAATGCACTAGACACTGTTACCGTGTAAATGGTTTAGGAAGAATACGCTAGTGATTCAAAGCCAGTGTTGAGTGTGCGGAAAGCATCATGTCTTTGTTGTCTGAGCCTAAATGGAAAGGCTGCATCGACCCAGTGGCCTCTTAAGCGCTGCCATGTTGTCAGATACAATGTTTCTTTCTCCCCAGCTTGGAATCATCTTGGGAGATGAAAGATGGATGCTTAAGGAGGATCAGAGCCTGCCAGCTAACATCATAAACTCACCATGGACCAGGGCTTCAGTTTCAGCACGCTGGTGAGTGGAATTGTGGGAGAAGGGGGGGTGGAAGGGGGGCAGCTGATGTTACTCTGAAGGGGTTGTAGGGATGGAGTGGCTCCTCTGACTCATTTCAATTAGTATTCCCATTTCCCACTGCAGCTGCTCTGTCATTCAGATCCCGGAGAGGGAGGGAAGCAACGGATATAACTGCACACACACACACGCACACACACGCTACACATCTCCTCTTCATGATGAAACACTGTTTTATTATTCCGGCCACCCAGAACCTTCTCAACCTTTATTTTGGCCCTCCATCAATATTCACAGATTTTTGTGCACATACTGTTGGAAACTGTCATGTCACCAAATGTAACAGCTCCGCAGGCCCTTATTGAAGTCCGTCGGTGCATGTTCATAAGTCGCCCACTCTTTTAGTGACCCTAAAAAACAGAGGCTCTGTGTAAAGATTAGTATGGAAGCGAGAAGCTAACGCTGCGTGGGTGCTGCCGGGTGTTCCGGTTTGTTCAAGCTGGGTGATGAACAGAGCTTATGTTGTGTTTATCTGAGGACTGCGAACAAACATTCTGCGCTCTGCTTTGCAGAAGAAGCTAGCATCCGAGCCGGACCACACCGACGTCACTCTTCCGGCGGTCGAGCGCATTCGGGCCCTCAGCAAAATGGGCTATAACATCGAGATCAATGAAGACATCACGCCACGGCGCTACTTCCGCTCGGGTGTGGAGATGGAGCGGATGGCAGCTGTTTATCTGGAGGAAGGCAGTCTGGAAAATGCCTTTGTCCTATACAACAAGTTCATCACGTACTGTCTTTCAACATATTATTAGTCTGCATGCATTACTACCATCATTTTGGACACAATTGAAGGTCTTAAAGGGATAGTTCACCCCAAAATTAAACATTTTCTGCAGAAGATAAAAGATAATTTGACGAATGTTGGAAACCAAACAACATTGGCTCCCATTGATTTCCATTGTATGGGACACAAAACCACTGTAACATTTCTCAATATATTTTCTTTTGTGTTCCACAGAATAAACTCAATAAATGAGGGTCAATAAATGATGACAGAATATTTTTTGGTGAACTATGCCTTTAAAGACCTTTTGATATAATATAATATAATCCAAAATGCTTGGGTATACATACTCCTAGGGCTGTGACGGTGGCAGTTTTTTTCCACTGCAGTGGTTGGGAAATATATATATTATTTATATAAATAATATATAAATAACATAAAAATATTATTATATTTGCATGTAGCAATCACATGACGAGTGGAAGAGAAACATAGACCTTATTTAAATACATTTTGAAATATGATATCTGATATAAATGAGGATGAAACATCCATCCGTGTTTAAAGCGCAAATCCATCAGTGAAACAGCACGCTACAACATTTAAATAATCAACAGTATATAATGAAAACTTAAATAATATCAGAGAGTTAAATATTAAATAAAAAAAGCATTTGTTGCAGTGACAACTTCAGCGTACAACTTCAGCAATCCCTACAGCCCTTAACAATTCCATTTGAACAAACTTGTTTAAACTTACCTCGGCTTTCCTGTTCAGATTTCCATACTATTCTGTTGCACTAAATGCACGTTCAGATGTGCTCAAAGCGCAAATGAATAGATGTTTCTCTGCAACCTGTGCGCTCCGACACCAAGCAAGCGGGTTTTTATTTTCATTTCACAATAAGATACATTGACGTTTTCCTACGGAAATGTATAAAACCATCCACAACTGACAGGCTATAAATACTAATCCTTATCACTACTGTCATTACTATTAGACTTATATTTGTCACAATGTGTGATGGCCATGGCACCACCATGGCACTTTACCACCTCGGTGGTGCGCTTGTTACGGCCACCGTCACAGCCCTACATACTACTAGTAAATGAAAATTGTTTGTGTTACAGTAAATCATAGTTTTCATGATTTCTCAATCTCAAATGTGGAAAATAGTAATATGAAAGTGTTGTGCTCAAATATTTGACTGGTAGTGTAAATTTACTTACTATTAAATATTTGTTTGTCCTACAGTCCAATAAATGTGTTCTATTATAATATCTATTTAATTAGTTGCATGCCATCAATACTTAGATGTGTTTTTCCTGTTTTATGTCATTACAGTTTATTTGTTGAGAAGCTCCCCAGTCACAGGGACTATCAGCAGTGCAATGTACCTGAAAAGCAAGTGATCATGAAGGTAAGAGTCCTGGAGTCCTGTGGTGCTCAGTTCACTGTACTGTAAATGTGATGAGCATCATGTTCAGTTATCTTTGCTCAAGGACATGTAATGCACCCAGCTGCTCATGCGGTGGGTTTGCCTTGTGTGGGCACAAGTTCTGCTTTTAATTTAGAATAGGGATGTGAAACCAACATGTTTGAAGTCCAAAGGGTTTTTCTGGTCAATGTATGTATCAGATTTATGATGAAACTAGTTCAGATTGGAACTTGATTGTTTGTTCTTCCTGGTCACTTGACATATTACAGTGAAATGTAAATTCTTGCATCATTTTCATTTTCTCGTGTCATTCCAAAACTGTGTGAATTTCTTTTAGTGTTGCCAAATTTGCAGGTTTCAGCTAGTTTTAAAAGCCACCTGATTTAGTTTCCCAAATCTGGCAACCCTAATTTCTTCTGTGGAGCACAAAAGATGATATTTTGAGAAAGAAGTTTTGTGTTCATACAATGGATTGCAATTGGGGTTAATGTTGTTTGGTAACCAACATTCTTTAAAATACATTTTAAAGAATAAATGATGAATTTTCATTTTTGAGTGAACTATTTCTTTATATTAGTTACAAAACTAGTTAAGAGGTTTTTTTTACTTAAACATAATAATATTTTATTACGCCGGAGCCGATGGTGTAGTGGACAGTGCTCCGGCATATAGCGCGGTTGCGCTCCGGGCGACCCGGGTTCGAGTCCCGACTCGAGGTCCTTTTCCGACCCCACCCCCCTCTCTCTCTCCCACCTCATTTCCTGTCCTCTCCATAACTACTAATAATAAAGGCATAAAAAAAGGCCAAAAATAAATCTTTAAAAAAAAAATAATAATAATAATATTTTATTACATTTATTATTTTTTCTGCTTTTATTTGCATAGCAGAACATAATATGAATTGATACAAAGCAGCTATATTTTTCTTATTTCATTCTTTAAAACATGACGGATATTATTTTTGCTTTTTCAAACTAAAATTTCTTTCATTTTGTACCTGACAGCCATTTAAAAATCTCAGTAGATGATTTGAATGTTTGTGGAGTGAGCTGAATGTCCCTGAATGCAAAATATGAGTAATTGGCTTAAGTGTCTTTTGTCCCAGCGGCCTTCAGAAATCATTGAGTTTCCCCTGAGAGCATTAGGTAACGTGTATTGATTCGGCACTCAGTGTAACACAACCCCTAATGTTTGCCCCATTATTCTTTCATCATGTTCAGAAATTACAGGAAGTGGCTTTTCCACGCAAGGATCAATTAAAGAGACTTCTCCATGAGAAATACAACAAAGAACACAGTGACTATCTGAAAAGCCAGGTACATATTGTGGTACATTAGTCTATGGCCAAAAATGTAGCTAATATAATACTGCTTTTCATAAACTGTATTTATTTATGTGCAGAGCCAAGCCATGGCAGCTGAGATGTGTGGAGATCGGCTGCAGAAGATGTCTCTGTTGGAGGAGGAGAGACAGCGTGTGGCTGATCTCAGGAAGATGCAAATCGAGTCAGAGCAGTTCCGCTATTTCGAGGACCAGTTGCGTAGACAAGAGCTGGCCAGTTGCAGAGAGGAGACTGTCCCCAAAGTGCCTGAACAAACCGACGGGTCCTGCTTATCCCAGATCCCTAAAAACCACGTGCGCCTTGACCCCAATCGTAACAAACCAGCGGTCCCTACCCCTAAACCGGCAGCCACTTTAGCTGCTGTACAAAGTGAGCATCCTCGCCTTATTTTTCTTGCTGAAATCTCATTAGCCGTACTAATATATATTCCTGTCTGATTCTAGATCAGCGTGTGGAAGGCTTGAGGCGGGTTGTGATCCCACGAGACCTGACATACAGGTTTCTTCTTCTGGCTGACAGTAACACTGCCAGAGGGGTTGAGACGTGTGGCGTTCTCTGTGGAAAGCTGGTAAGATCTTGCACCGTCCTCTTCGCAGGTGTGACATTCTTCTGAATAGACCGCTCAAGTCCTTTTTTCCTTGTGTGACTAAGCCGACGTTCCTGATTTTGTCATGTCACCTGATCTTTTTCTGGGAGCGAGTGTGAATGTGGGTTGTGGAGTATAATAACAAGTTGTTCTTGCATCATGCCTTTTACAACCCTTTGTTTAAGACACAAAGCAGGTGTTGCACAATAAGTGTAAATACAAGGTGTGAACTATATAGAGGACTTCCTCATACTTTCACCACACATGAAATAGTGAAACTATTCTGTATTGAATTCCAGTGGAATGTGATGGGTTCATGTGTTTGTTAAAGGGATAGTTAACCCAAAAATGAAAGTTTTGTCATCATTTACTCACTCTTTTGGCATTTCAGACCTGTATGACTTACTTTCTTCTGCAGAACACAAAAAAATATATATTGAAGAATGTTGGTAACCAAACAATGGCGGTACCCATTGACTTGGTTTTGTGTCCGTACAATAAAAGTGAATGGGTACCACCATTGGTCGGTTACCAACATTCTTCAAAATATCTTCTTTTGTTTGTGTTTGCTGGAATACTGTTCTTCTATGATCACAGCTGGAGAAATGTAAACTTGCGGTTGTCCAAAGTATACAGTGTCACTACAGTGTTTACTACACTTTTATTGTTGCAAGGATAGTAATTTTTTCTGTGACTCTTTCTTCCGTGGACCACAAGAGTTGTTCTCCTTCAGTTTTTCATGGAAGAAAGTCACATGGGTTTGGAACAACATGAGTGAGAACTGTAAATGATGACAGAAATGACATTTATATCTAAACCATACTTTTAACCCTGAGACAATAAAGCATGCAAACTGCATTTAGTCTAAATAAACTATAATAACATTTACTGTTGTTTTTCCTCACAGACGCACAATGAGTTCATGCTCACCCATGTGATTGTCCCCAAGCAATCCGCCGGCCCAGACTACTGTGATATGGAGAATGTGGAAGAGCTCTTCAGTTACCAGGACCATCATAACCTCCTGACCCTGGGCTGGATTCATGTGGGTGGTTTTTTTTTCTCTGTCTCTCTCCTGTTGTCCTATAATAAAAACAAGGACGTACATTTATTGACTCACACTTTATGCACTTGGAACAAAAAGCTGCTGATGAGTAATTTCTAATGAAACACTTTGAGTTGTCAAATGATATACTAAGGAGGGGCAGGCCAAAACCATTTCTAAACCAGTTAAACCATTAGTGTGTTATTTGCATAATGAAATATTAAAGTCATCGTTTACCCAAAAATGAAAATTCTGTCATGATTTATTCACCATCATGAATACTCTTTTGTGACTCTGTATCTGTGGCGCACGAAAGAAGAATTTCTGAAAATAGGGCTGTTTACTCCTTTGAATGAATGACAAATGAAGGTCACAAACTATTAAACACAAAAGTTGTCCCTTGTCATCTTTCTCACACAAGCTTTTACATGACTTCAGAATACTGGAATGCATGTTGAATTTCTCATTTCATGTTCCAGGTTTGAAACCACATGACAGAATTTTCATTTTTGGGAGAACTATCCTTTTAAGACGCAGCAATCTAAGGATAACCATCTTAATAATTTACGGTGCATTTATTTTCAGTCTTCAATACGTCACCCGCTGTTCAATTCACGCACTATTAGGTGGCCGCATGGGAGTAAGCTGATATTATTCAAATATATCTTGCTTGTTTGCCCCACAGACACACCCGACACAGACGGCCTTTCTCTCCAGCGTGGACCTTCATACTCACAGCTCCTATCAGCTCATGCTACCGGAAGCCATCGCTATTGTTTGCTCACCTAAACACAATGAGTATGATACTCTCAAACCTCCCACACCCTCCATTGTGCTAATACAACATCAAGGCTTTTCAATGTACAGCAGACTGATGCATATGAATGATTCTGCCTGTTAATGAATAACATACAAATTCAGCATGACCCGCATGATTCAGCCTGAACTCATGTCATTGGGTTTGCATAATCTGAAAATGATCTTGTGCAACTTAAGACTGGTTTTGTGAGCCAGGGTCACATGATAATGTTATTAATAATTCCTCACAAATTTAATATTTTGCCTTAAGAGCCACAGGGGTTAAAAACTTCCTACACTTTTGACTGATAGCATTATTTATTTGTTTTTAAAATACATTTTAATAGGTATTATGATTATTATGCTACAATCTGATCCCATCTGTAATTTGTATGAGGGCAGTGTAGTGAGATTTATGACAAAATAACAGTTATGTGTCTGAAATTGTGTTGTTTTGCTGTTTTAGCACAGGAGTGTTCCGACTCACCAGTGCCGGAATGGGAGAAGTGGCCGGATGCCGATTGAAAGGTTTTCACCCCCACTCTAAAGATCCGCCTTTGTTTGCTGTAAGAACCTGTCAACGTGAAAATCTGCCATTTTTGTTTCATCTGTTTCGTTAAAACAGAAGTAAAACACATTTAGATATGAAATTTAGCTGTTTCTGTTCACAGATTTGCAAGCACATTGTGGTAAAGGACTCAAAAACGACAGTGCTGGACCTCAGGTGACAAGAGAAGCGGAGAAATACTTAGAAAACCATTGAGAAGATCTGTTTACTTGAAGGCTTTTTTGTATTTATTTATTTTACAAAAAGGTACTGTGAAATGGAATGACAGAACGACGATATCTTTGAAGCTATATAAAGATGTTCCAGTGCTGTTTTGTGTGTTTTTAGTTCATTGTTCACTTTTTGTCTGTGGCCAGGTGTTTTTGAAGCATTTTATGTCAGAGCTGCTTGTCTCTTCTGATCTGATGGCTTTTACAGTTCGTTGTCCTCAAGGTGGCGTCATTTAGCAAGACATACTGCGAGGCTGCTTACATGTGAATTGTTTTCAGGACTTTTTTTATAAGGAATTTGTGTGGGTGTGTGTGTGAGAAAGAGAGAGCGATTTGCCTTCACCAGAACACAATATACTCTGAAAAGTGACTTTTTTGTTTTAGTTTTTATTATGCCAGTAAAAATTATTATTTAAAAAAACTTTTCTTGGCCTTACTTTTATGACATACATGAGGAAGTTTTAAATGGTTTATAATGTGTGATGGTTAATGAAGTATTATGCTGAAGTAATATGAACCACAATCTAGTTTTCAGTTCACTCAAGACAGGGTAAAAAGACTTGAGTCTTGTTGTTCTAAACATAAATTCAATAAGGCAATATATTCATGCTGGTTTTGAACCGATTTTGCCGACTCAAGTCTGCTTCTTTGTAAAGTGTACAGTATAGTTTATCTGATACACACTGAATTTTGAGTCGAACAAAGCTTTGCCATCAAGGCCTTGACTGCTGTAATCTCAGGGTAACATTCCCTTATTTTTAAAGCTGACATCAATTATCGTCTCCACTATTTTATTTAGATTTGAGCACGTTCGCTTTTTCACCAGCAGAAGATACACCAATATGTGTGGAGAGCCAGAGTTTAGAAAGTTTGGGATTTTCATCAGATTGTGGCTGTGTCGGTGGTTTCACTGAAATGTGCAGTGCTGTTGTGGCTCTTTGTGCACCGGAGAGGCTTATGTGTCTTTACAAGCATTGTCTCGGCACATTTGTTAATAAAAGCAAAAATGAACCATGAAACACCTTGTATTGATTCTCTTTCTTTGATTTGGAGTGAAACACTTTATTTAAGGGTTTCCCAGCTGGCGTCGTTGTGTTACGATGTAAGATGTCTTTAGTATTAAGAAGCCTGAAGCTATCGCTATTGTTTGTTCACCTAAACACAATAAGTATGATCCTCTCAATGGCATCGAAGAACCTTTTGGAGTGTAGAAAGTTTTCTTATTGTGTAAAAACATGTTTCCCTTAATTGTTGACTTCAGTTGAATGTTTTTTTTACAAATAAGTTTTTTTAAAATAATTTTATGTTCTAAAAATGGAAAAGTATAATTTGCATGTAATGAAGTCGATTCTGCTAAATCTGAACAACATTTACAAAACCAAGCAGCTCAGATTGTGCCGAAATAAAAGGATTCAAACCGTGTTTATTATAGCAGAGCTTTATTCCTTCATGGCATTATCATATGATATGACATCCATACAGACTGCCTGAAAGCCCACAGCAGTGTAAGAACACATACAGTCGTGTTACTTCAACATTTTAACACAAAAGGTCAAACAAGCTCTGTTCCTCCACCATAAAACACCTTCCACGTCCCTCATCTCCGGAGTCTCTCTACCCCAGCCAATCCCAAATCGTTCATATTGGCAGCGTGTCGAGCTTTCTGACCCATTGAAAATAACACTATCTTCTGGACATGATCAAATCAAAACATTCAAACAGATGTGGGCAGTGCAAAGTCAAAATAATAGAGGGAAGTAAAGGGTACGTTCACAGTTTACAGGCTATGAAGCAATAGCAGAATTAGGGGGGACCAGAGGGGGGTCGGAGGTGCCGTTTAGAAGCACTTGCGATGCACGATGGACGGCCCGGCCTCGTCGTACTCCTGCTTGCTTATCCACATCTGCTGGAAGGTGGAAAGGGACGCCAGGATGGAGCCGCCGATCCATACCGAGTACTTGCGCTCGGGTGGGGCAATGATCTAAATGCATACACACAAAAAAATGAGGTTAATGTATGAAACCAGAACCCTAGATGCACAAAATCCATTTGTGCTCACCTTGATCTTCATGGTGCTGGGGGCCAAAGCAGTGATCTCCTTCTGCATTCTGTCTGCAATACCAGGGTACATGGTAGTACCACCAGACAGCACGTTGTTGGCGTAGAGGTCCTTACGGATGTCAATGTCGCATTTCATGATGCTGTTGTAGGTGGTTTCGTGGATGCCGGCGGACTCCATTCCTAAGGCGAAGCAGATCAAAAGTGAGCCCAGATAGCAAAGATTATTCATTTATCAATGTTAAGAATAACCAATACCATGTTAATTTAACGTTAAATCAATTATCTTTGCTATATGGGAAACATATTTGACTTCAGATTAATATAATTCATCACCGATGAAGGACGGCTGAAAGAGGGTCTCTGGGCAGCGGAATCTCTCGTTGCCGATGGTGATGACCTGTCCATCAGGAAGCTCATAGCTCTTCTCCAGGGAAGATGAAGTGGCTGCGGTGGCCATCTCGTTCTCAAAGTCCAGCGCGACGTAGCACAACTTTTCCTTGATATCGCGAACGATTTCTCTTTCAGCTATAGGGTGGATGAGACCGCTTCATTAAAATGATTCCACCAGACACTGGACAATCTGTTTCTTTATCAGTGTTTTAATCTTAAAAAATATCAAAACATTTACATCTGACTGACACCTTCATTGATAAAAGCCACTTGAAACTAGATGTTTTATCAGTTTGTGCTTCCCTGAAAATCAAACCCACGATCTTTGCATTGATAGCCTCATGCTTTACTATTACATCTACACGTAGCATCTTCCATTACAGAAGCAAAATATCTTGGTAAAAAATATCTCAGTAATGTCATTTTTCGTAACACTACAATAAAGTTGTGTTTGTTGACATTAGTTAATCCAAAAAGCCTGTAAGAACAAACAACGAATAATACGTCCACTGTACAAAATTAGCCTAAATAGTTCATGTTAATTTTAGCATTTACTAATACATTTAAAAAAAAAAATCAAAAGTAACTGTTAACATTAGCGAATGGACAATGACACACTGTAAAAAATGTTGCTGTAGTTATGCAGCAGTTTGCCAGTAACTTACTGTAGATTTATATTGATCAAATTTATTACCAACAGTTTGTTCAAAGATAAATGAACATTAAACATTAATAAGTCTTAAGCCTTAAGAGAAAACAATAAATAACAGTCTCATGCAAAGCATTCTAGGAACCAAAAATCCTCATCAACCTTTTTCCCAGAAATGCTTACATGAGGCTGTTATTTTATAGTTTTTTTCTGTAAAGATAAATTATTGTTAATGTTTAATGTTAATTTATCTTTGAACAAACTGTTGCCTATAAATTAGATAAATATAAATCTACAGTAAGTTACTGGCAAACTGCTGCCAGTAATACTGTAATTTCTACAGTAATTACTGTTATTTTTATAACAGTGGAACATTAACAATTGTATTGGCATTAACTAATATTAACAAAGATTAATAAATGCTGATAAACTATACTGCTCATTGTTAGTTAAATGTTAACAAATACAACCTTATTGTAAAAACACACACGCATAACAATATAAAGAACAAAGATTGCCATTGAGACGTATGTCTTTTAGGGCATCTAACTCTTAGTATTTTAATCCATCTAGTATTAAATGGATTTATGTGTTTAATACATCTCCAGACTTACCAGTGGTGACGAATGAGTAGCCTCGCTCAGTTAGGATCTTCATGAGGTAGTCAGTGAGATCACGGCCGGCCAAGTCCAAACGCATGATGGCATGGGGAAGAGCGTAGCCCTCGTAAATGGGCACATTATGGGTGACACCATCACCAGAGTCGAGAACAATGCCTGACAGAGATAAGTATGGTGATTTGTCAGGGAAAGGCAACGTTTTATTACAAAAAGTGTTTCAAATTGCTTGTTTGGCGGTTTAAGTAACCTGTTGTGCGGCCAGAAGCGTACAGGGACAGCACCGCTTGGATAGCTACATACATGGCTGGAACGTTGAAGGTCTCGAACATGATCTACAAAGAGACGAGCATTGTTTTTGAAAAAACAAACACACACAACAGAGAGTCAACTAAACAAAGACAATAAATTTATACAGTACAGTAATATACATAATGCATTTTGTAGGTGTGTTTCTGGTAAAACTGGTACTTTACTGTAAGGAAACCTGTACAAAACTGCTGGGAGCTGGGAGCTTGTGTTATAAATATTTGCTGTCTGTTTTTGTAATTTGATGAAATGTGTATTTCTAACCTGGGTCATCTTCTCCCTGTTGGCCTTTGGGTTAAGCGGGGCCTCTGTCAGCAATGTTGGATGCTCCTCTGGAGCCACGCGAAGCTCATTGTAGAAAGAATGATGCCAGATCTGGTAAACATAAACAACTGACATTAACTAACAGACTCCATTAGGATAATAGATGATTAGATGAATCATTTTGTGCTCTTTTGTGGTGAGTGAAAGCTGATAATTGCGGTTTAACACACAGATGCGACAGGAGGTATCGTGTGGGTTGAAAGCTAAGTGAAAAATACCATCTGTTGCGTGCATCTGTTGAATGATGAAACCGTGTGGCATGACATTCTTGACATAAGTGGTGCATGAAGGTGTGAATCACCGGCAGAATTATTTGGATCTATGTGGAAGAGTGTTTGTGACACGTGTAGGTGTGAAGACTGTATCTGATGCGACTACCAGGTGTACAGTATCTGACAATCCTCCCGAGAAGTCATGCTCCTTAAAACGCTTCTTTATTTATCATTCCTGTCTGGCAGTATTGCATTACAAAGCGAGCGTTCAAATGTCTGGTGTGACGAAAAAAAGAGAATCTTGGGTAATAGATTCTATTTTAAGTGGACTGTTTGGTCTTCTCCATCCTTCGGCTTCACAGTCTCTCTCAGGGGTTTTTTATCTGCTGGCTCGGCGGATAGGATCTTTATACCTTTTCCATGTCATCCCAGTTTGTGATGATGCCATGCTCTATGGGGTACTTGAGGGTCAGGATTCCCCTTTTGCTTTGCGCCTCGTCGCCGACATAACTGTCTTTCTGTCCCATTCCCACCATCACTCCCTAAGGATAAGAGCCAATAAACAAAGTCAATACAGCTTCCCCCATCCCCTCTCTCAAATAAAAGTAACAGCGAGTTCCAGTAAATCACAACCTAATCTTTTTTGGCATGTTTAAACTCTGGGCAACAGTCCAGTTTTCCGCTCAGTTTTCAGATTGAGAGATTAAACATGTGCCAACACAGATGACGCTACAAATAGTCTCTATTACACCCTTAATCTTAATGTAACACATGTGCATTTTTTGTTATTTGAAATGTAGTAGTTTGATTGTTTTAATAGTATTGATTTGCAGTGGTCATCGCCCCCTATTGGCGTGTTGAGGGACGCTCACCTGATGTCTGGGACGACCCACTATGGAGGGGAACACGGCTCTGGGAGCATCATCCCCGGCGAAGCCTGCCTTACACAGACCTGATCCATTATCACACACAAGGGCGGTGCTTTCTTCGTCGTCACACATTTTCAGCTCAGATTTCCTTTCTTACTCCAACAGGAGACAATCACTGTGAACACGTCAGAAAAATCAAACAGAGATTAATGTTACACACGCTGTGTCAGATTTGCCTCGATTTGTCTTTTTCTGGAGTTGTAGGGGCTTGCGCCTAAGTGCATCAGAATCGCACAGGAATTTGTAACTATTTTACAACGTGGCTAATTTGTATAAATTCGTATGATCTTATTTGTACGATTTTGCCAGTGATGTTAGGTTTAGGGGAGGGGCTTCAGTATTGCGCTGTTAAAATTTACTGTAGCTTTGCAGCAGGTTTCCAGTAACTTACTGTAGATTTAATTACTACTTAATACTACTTTCCTATTAGTACTGTTTTCAAACCACCTATATTGAGTTAAGTTTTCCTTTAACAGACATTAAAACACTTTGATTTGTGAAACTCAAAATGAGCAAGAAGAGATTGACATGATTACAGTTGCACTGCAAATAAATGACATTCTTGCTAAACTTTTTCGTCTTGCTTTCTAGTAAAAATATAAAAAAACTTCTTAAATCAAGATAAATTTACTTAACAAGAAAAGTGATTTAAGATAAAAAATAAGAACTTGGTAAGTTTGTTTAAAAAATAGTAGCCTAAATTAAATCTACAGGCAACCTGCTGTAAAACTACAGCAATTTTTTACAGTGTGCGTTTTTCGAATAATCGTATGTTTTGTTCGATTCACTTACGAATTCATACATATTAGCCACCTCGTTAAATAGTTACGAATTCCCGTGAGATCAGGTTGGGTCCACACATTTTTTAATTGGTAGTAAATATGACAGAAAACCTTAAACAAACTGTTTGTACATAATATAATGTTGTTTTTTGTTTAGCCATAAAATGTTAAAATGATCAAATATAAAAAGCTTTATAAAAACCAGTAGTCTTTTGTGTGTTTATGTATGTGTGGGTTGTGCATGTTTTTACCATGCAAGTATTTACCAAGTATCTGCAGTACCACACCCTACTTGAAAACAGGGTACAAAAATCTGACCAGATCAACCTGGAAAGTCCATTCATAAATGAAATAATTCAAACAATTTTTCTCTTGTGCAATAATCATTTTACTAGATAACTGCTAAACCTGTTGCGAGTAGTTTGTTGTTTCACACATAACACTTAAAGCATAGTTAACTGTCAGCCTTTTCTTAGTTTCACAGCATCAAGCAAACATTGCAAAGCATTCAACTGCTGTCAATGGCATGAGGAAAACTGATGTTTTCACCATGCAAATATCTTAAACAAAAGCATTTACCACACCCTTCTGCTTGAAAACATGAATGTGAGCAGTACAAAGAAATTTCCCATGCAGGTGAACCTAGAAAGTCCATTCATAAAGTAATTAAAGGTTACCTGGTTATTTCATTCACTCTAAAATATGTTGGGTTGTTTTGATCCATTGTTGGGTAAAACATGGACAAAGCAAACCATGGTTTAAATTAACCTGTGCTGGGTTGGTTTAACTCAACCTATGGATTTTTAATGTTGTATACTGAACGTTGCTTTAACATTGATTTAATCTCTATCAATGTAATTTTAACTTATTTTTTCAAAAGCATATCTTGTTAAAATTCAGTATAAAATGTAATCTGTTCCAATACATTTTCTATAGAAGTTTCTACTGAGTGAACATTGCACCATGGGAAAACTTCCTAATTTGGAAATGATGGGGAGGCATGTCAGTCTCTGGACTTCACAAGCTAACCCTCCCTCTGTCCCTGCTATTCTACAAGAGTTTATAAAAAAAGAGACTGGGGAAAGAGAGGATTGGTCCCTGGTCCAGAAGAACCATATTTAGTCATAAACCACCCAAATCAGATCCACAGCCTTCCTGCCGTAAGCTTTCATCTGTGTATATAAAACACGCTCCAGCCTTCAGAGAGACATTCAGCATCATCATAAAATCCCATCATTGATATACACTTAATATAAAGATCACAGGCAGCTTTGCAAATTCTGCAACAGACTTTTGTGTCTACAGTACTATATGAAGGGTAGTTTATTTACGTATTTTTAGATTTTTAGAAAGAGCTATAGTCATATTTACTAAAATTAAAGTTAAACTGCTCGTTCAAATCACACAACCACTATCTAGCCAACCACAGAAAGCACAAGACATGAAAACAAGCATGCAAAGTATACAACTGCAGGACAACACTTACCCTGACAGCGCTGGCCGGGGGGGGGATTTAGTCACTTGGTGATGGTGTGCTACTCACAGGCTTGTGATGTTCTTATGTAGCTCCCATCCCTGCTCACCACACCCTCCCTCATCCCAAACAAGGAGCCTGGGCTGCACTCACATCAGTAGCTTTACTCCACTAAAGCCTTATAGGGATGACTGGGAGAGAAACACTCCAATCCGGGCGGCAGCAGGACGGCCGCCTGCTTCATCACCGGGCATTCCAATGGCAGTTTTTCTTTTTTTTCCTCTGAAATTTTGGGGTCCGCACCATGCAGGAACACAAACACAATGTTGGGCCCAGCTCTACTATAACTAGGTGTGTCATACATTTAAGAAGTGGATCAAAAAGTCAACTGAATGCCAACTGAATTTCATTTTTATTTTTGATTATAATGTATCAAAGTTTTTCAATTTTGACACAAAGGTGGGTGAGATGTAGGCAGCGGTAGTGTTTCTGAAGGTGCGACTCAATGTGAATAAATGGTTTCTGTGGAAGACTACAAAAATTAGTAATGTAAAATCTTTTAAAATCCACTTGCCCTCAGTTTATTTATAGCCCAACTTGACCTGCATACACACATACACAAGATCAAAGAATGTCAAGGCAATGTCAATATTTGGTCATTTACAGAACCCATAATGAATTTCTATTAAAGCTAAAGTATTTCTTTTGTGTTTTTAAAGCATATTGTGTAGTGTGGTAAGTGAATTGTCACATCCATAACATCCATAATTTTCATGAATAGGCACATAAAAAGGACCATCCCTTCTCCATTTGTTGGGTATTGCTTCTGATTCGTACATTTTGATTGACAGAAGTATGTTGTCTCAAAAACGTGCATCTTTTCTTGTCACACATACATATTTCTCTCTTTTATAATAAAAAATGTATGTAGAGAATACTATTTTTCTGATGTCTGGCTTCTATCATCAGGAGAATTTATATTTCAAAAAATGTCACATCTATTGTCGCTTTGGATAAAAAAAGCATCTGCCAAATGCATAAATGTATTGTTCAAAAACAAAAATGTCTGAAGAATCAGCTATGTGTAATGTGTAAAGTGAGGTTTATAACTCTTTAAATTGCTATATAACTTTACTAAAAAAGTGTAATACACAGGTAACTGTGAGGAGGCTTATAAGAATGGTCTTGTAGTTCACTTCAGCCATGAGAAGTGATGTCATATATCTTCCGAGAAAGCAATGCTGGGAAATCTTAAAGAAAGGAAATAAAGGTGCTACAAAAGGTTATTTACAGTGATGCCATAAAAGAACCATTTTTGGTTCCCCAAAGAACCATTAGCCAATAACAATTTTCTCCTCTTTTTATAGCCTAAAGAACCATTTTCCACTAAAAAAATAACATAGTGAAACAGAAAAATGTCAAATGTGAAACAATACATGTAGTTATTGTTCTTCTATGGCATCATTTACTAACCCTTAGATTGTTCCAAATCTGAACTTTTTTTTGTTCTGATAAACACAAAGTAAGATATTTGTAAGAATGTCAGTAACCATCCATGTCAGATCTCATCCCCCATTTACTGCCATAGTAGGGAAAATAAATACTATGGGAATCAATAGGGGATGAGATCTCTTTGGTTACTAACATTCTTTCAAATATCTTCCTTTGTGAAATGAAAAAGAAATGTATACAGATTTGGAAATAATTTTTGGGTGGACTGTCCGTTTAAGGAACCCTAGATGACAATAAAATAATACAAACTATATATGACACAACACAGTCTCAGGGGAATTCATAACTATATTTTACGAGGTGGCTAATTCATATAAATAAATCTCATTTCTATGTTTTAATATGATTTTCTGCCAGTGATGTTAGGGAAGGGGCTTCAGTATTGCTTTTTCTAATAATCGTACATTTTACATTTGTAAAATAGTTCAGAGTTCCCGTGAGATGAGGTTGGATCACAAAATGAATCCTGTTTTTGTAAAAATAAAAATCAACCCAACCTGCTGACTTAACAATGTTTTTATAAAATGACTAACAGGCAATACAGCAACAGATGGAAAAAGAAGCTTCCTTTCACTGTAACATATCAAATTCACAGGTACTAAATACTATAGCAATGTCATTTTTTGGTATTTGTCCACATTTTAGTAGAATTCCAGCTCAATGGAAGCAATTCATGGAATGCTTCTGTTCAACTATCAGGCCTGAAAATGAACCAGACAAGAATGACACAGATGCGTGAAATGATCAAAGTAAGCGAAAGGAAAATCGTGACACAACACAATCCCACACCACACCAGTCGCACCAGTTTCACATGTGCAGTATTTTTTTTCCGTTTGGATACATTCCTGACTAGGAAGACCTCAGGCCAGATTATTCTCCAGTAAACAAATTGGCAGGATGCGTCTGTCTACGTTTTCTTCCATTTTCTGCTCATTGAAGGAGAGAGCTCGGTTTCCCTTCCCCTTTAACAGTATGTGCGGCCTTATCGCACCAAAAAAGGAACTGTTCTGTAAATAAGGAGAGTCTTGGCAGAACTCATGCTCTCAGAGGCATGTAAGGAAAGAAATGACCTCGGAGAAGGTGTGGTCAGAGAAATCACACACAACAAGGTCTGCGGCAGAGAAATACAGCGCATGATGTATACTGCATGTACGTCAGCGATGGACATGTTTGTGTAAAAAAGACAGAAGAGGAGAATGGAAGAATGGCCTGCTATGGAAGGCCCCTATGGATTGGCATATCTTTCATGCAACTGCTTACAGTCAAGCTTCATTTCCATGTTTAGACTTGCGTCTGCAATGCGTCTACCTTGTGTTCCGGTTCATAGCGTTCAGATTCAGTAGCTGGAGGTGAATGTCAATGTACTACAAGATATAACATGCAACACATTTACAGCCAGCAAAATGATTTTTCACTCACATGTTTTTGAATACATTTGCGTCACACAATTTCGTCAACCCTGTCTGACTAAATCTAATAACATTTAATAGGCTACCTGTTGAGACATATCATACAGCAGGAAGTTTCCAAAAAGGTCTCAATTGGTCTCAATTCATATGATATCTCTTATGTCGCTATTACACGATCAATGTAAATAAAGTTAATATTTAAACTAAGGACATTTCAAGTCATTTATCAAAATGTAGTTTACCTTCCATTAATGCTTTCATATAAAGAATCTTCCAGTGCATGCAAACTCTTTACCACATGAGCTACAGAAGTACAAAACTGCTTATTGTTAACCTGAAATTGAGGAAGCCCCAAGCAAATACAGCCCATCATTATTAACCGTACAATAGGAGCATGTAGGAGACTGCTACTGGATGCCGGACAAACCTCTGCTCCTCTGGAATGTGCTTTGACCGAAAATGGCAAAGCAGCTGTGCTCTTAATGGACTCCAGCCTGTGTCTTATTGGACACCTCGCATCAACAAACATCTCCTTAGAACCAGCTCTGGAACGTCTTGTGACAACTGTGTGCAATGCTGTGTGCTATATCATTGTAACATTGTAACTATTTTGGAATCAATCCAATTAGGATTTTTAGATTGATTTAAAGATAGACAGAGAAACTAAAGAAAAAAGGACAAAAAGAGGGAGATGAACCAAGAAATGAATTCAGTCACAGTATTACACTGACTATGACATCTACTAATAAAATTCATTGTTGACCAACTTTTTAATGTTCATATTGTTCATAGGCTCTGCTTCTTTGGGGCTTAAAAAAGAGAAAAGAATCACTTTAAATTGAAAGTTCGACAGCTTCAGGCTGCCAAACTAAAATACAGTTTTGTAAAATAAATAATTAAAATGAATTGTCAATCAATCAACATAAATATATTGAACGACATATGTTGACATACGACATATGTTGACATACGACATATGTTGACATAAACATAAAATATTTATTGTGTATTATTTATTATGTATATAAATAACTAAAATATTTTAAGTTGCCTTTTCCTCAGAGGTTGTCAGACAGCATACCATATTTCCAAGTATTGCATCACGATGTGAAAAGGAAAACTGCGAATAGAAAGTGAGCAAGGCATGGACTTTCCCTCACGAGTTTTCGCTGTCTGATGAAACGCCACCCAGTGAGTGCTGCAATGTCCATCACAATGCAACTACATCCAATGTCCTCAAGAGGGCTCACGTGGCCATTTAGGAGCCGCTTTATTCAAGGCATCAGCACGCGCCTCTCACTGTACAGCTGCCATGACGTGTGGTTTGGGATTTCCAGAGCTTGACTTTTGGTGGTTTGCTGCACACCGAGAGAAAAATTCAATGTAATATCAGGGCTGAAAACTGATTCCATACTCACGCCCTCACACCCTCAGGCCACACATTTTTATTATCTTTTTTATTTTGATCTATTAATTAGGGCTATACGAAATTTGTATACTGTGTCCTGTCAAATTACTGTATTAACTGTACAACACTTCGGTACATCAGTTGTTGCTTTTGAACGTGCTTTAAAAATAATTATGATCTTGAATTTGAACGTCGTCTCGTAAAGTAGGCTATCACACGCACGCACGCACGTACGCGCACACGCAGTACATCACACACATTTAGGCCCTATGAATAAACACAAAAGGACTTTGCCCACAAAAAATATAGATGTTACAATAAACAGCTTGAAACTGAAAATTATGCTTCCATGTCTGTGATGGTGTGTAATAAAATTCATGAAAAAGTGCCTAATAGAGTTAACTGTGTTGTACAACAACTATAGGGGTTTTCAAATTGGGGTTGGGGGACGGCCAGAACATCTCCAGAAGGGGTCCTCTGAAAATTACTAATGTCATTTCTAAAGGGTCATAGTTATTTCGGAGCGCTAATCTCTCTTTATGTACTTCCCCAGAATTATTTGCATTTTGTATATCTTTCTATAGTAACTTTTTCTCACTCACGGGGGGTTGTACGGCAGAATTCTTTTTTAAGACACACATTATCAATGTTGCTGCAGTTAATATATATAAGAAATCGTTTCTCTTCAGGTTATACAGTACAACAAACATTAATCAAAGGATACAAACAAAATATATTTTCGATACAGTAGGTGCCCCTTTACAACAGCTTAATCGTATTTGGGGGTCCTGGGCATCGTAAGTTTGAACATGCCCCCTGGCATCAATCTCACTTCATGCTAAACTCAACAGCTGTCAGGCCTGTCTCAGATAATAAAAATAAATGTGCTTTACTCGCTGCCTCATCTTGCCTTATGTTTGTGTCTGCAGTAAAGTGTGGTAAAATGTTCACAAAATGTTTCAAAATTGTTTACAATCATTTACAAATTTGTCATTTGTAATGATTAATCCCAATATGGTTTAAACTGATAGGAAACACAAGAATGTTTTACTCATGTTTAATGACACCATGAGAAAGTATGCCGGAGCAAGTCAACACAAGAAACTTTCACACAGAACACAAACACGTTGACTTATGCTTACGTCTTATGCTTGAGGGCATATAATGTTGTTATTATAGTATTTCAGCTTAACCTCTTCACCCGTCAAACAAATTAAATGGAAGAGATCAAGATATTAACCTACATGTTTTATGGTCTACATTCGCGCGTGTGTGTGTTTGGGGGGATGGAGGTGTTCCTCTGCTCAATTTCCTCTCTCTTAACCTGGTATTTCTGCCTAACGTTGTGGTTGTGGTTATGCTTTTGTGTAAGTGGAAAAAGTTATGGGTAATTCAAAAGAATTCATTCTGATGTTGGCCACTGCATAAAAAATGCCCATATTAAGACTGCCGTGATAATCCTTCATCAGAAATGAAAAAGTTGGGCAATAAGTTCTTTATATTGATTACATGGGTTTTGCAATGGCATAACTCACTTCCTGTTTACATTACACTCTGATGTACATTACTCAGGACAAACATCAGACAGCTCTAGGCATGGGCCGAATACCGGTGTAAAGGTATACCACGGTTTGAACAAGTTTTAAAACCACTAAAATTGTCTGTTCCAAAGGGCTGAGCTGTTATTATTTTTTATCAAAGACGGAAAGTGCAGAAAAAGTTCCTTGTTCATCTGCATTTCATTTATTTATATGTGTGTGTGTATGTATGTAAGTTTAACTACTAGAAACGCATGTAAAAATGACTAGAAAAGGGTGCCATTCTTTCAAAAAGTTTGGGATTTAACCTGACATACTGTACATGTTTACTACTGTTGCTTAAATACTGTGTTCAATGGAAAAAAGCTTTTACCCAGACATTTTAAAAAACAGATTTTAAAGTTGTTATTGCACCATGATATGATGGCTTAAGGTATTCACCATGAAAGTCTCATACCGGCCCATAGACAGCTCAGTAAGATTTTGACTCATGAACAAGAGTAAAGAGAGTTTTTGAAAACCACATTGCTTGTCACAAACAAACAGTATAAATTATGTAATTAGATCCTTATTTTGGTTCAGGTTGGTACAAGGCCCTTAATGTCAAGACACCATTTTCTGTTTCTAGTTTCTTTTTCTCAGTTAATATATAATGTTACATTAGGATCTATCTCTCATTCCAATTGAGCTCTCAGGCAGATAACAGTAAATGGATTATTGGGCTGCTATTTCATTCAAAAATCCTTTTATCAACCTGCTGCTTTTCAGTTGTTCTCACAAGCAAGCCACTGTTGAATATCTCTTAGTCATATCTTGTCATTTGCTACAGCACCAGTATGACAGATGATGGGAAAGATTGTGGTGCAACGTGAGATTTTGTTCATTAACGGTGAAAACACGGTCTGACAAAACACGACAAAGCCAAGAGATCTAGTTGATAGAGACAGCAGTTGTTGTTCAATACTGTTTTTGTTTGTGACTCAGCTGGGAGAGCATGGTGATAGCAAAGGCAGGTTTGATTCTCACTGAACATACATACTGGTACTGTATATACCCTTGTAAGTCGATTTTAGCACCCGCTAAATGTACTATATTTTTTAACTACATCTTATCTAAAGAGAAATGTTAATGTTTGAATTAGTCTGCAGCTTATCAGGGATCAGTTTAGTTCCTGTAGCAGATAGAAGATTCAAATAAACGTTTGCGTCACCACAAGTGTCATTCAGCGTTCACACAGATGATGTGTAAATAGTTTCTTAAACAACTCTTATCAGGGAAAATCGGCAATAAAAACAAAAACAATTGTTGCTTTTGAACGTGCTTTATAAATAATTCTGAACTTGAATTTGAACGTTAAATATGGGTCGTTTCGTAAATAGGCCTACTGTTCATTATTTAATGAAGTAAAAATGCATCCCATATCAGAGCAATATGTAATGTTTTATGAAGTTCACATGCGCACGCGCACACAAACACACGCACGCACACACACACACACACACACACACACACACACACACACACACACACACACTGAATTGTATACTGTAATAATGTTTCTTTGTCTGCGATGGCGTGTAATAGAAGTAATGTAAAAATGCCTATTAGGGTTAACTGGGTTAACAACTATTAGGGGTTTTCATATTGGGGTTGTGGGACGGCCAGAAAACCTCCAAAAGGGGTCCTCTAAAAATTATTAATGTCATTTCTAAAGGTTCATAGTTATTTCTGAGCGCTAATCTCTCTTTATGTACTTCCCCAGAATTGTTTGCATTTAAAAAAAAAATTCTAGTAATTCTTTCTCACTACAGTCTCACTCACGGGGTTGTACGGCAGAATTCTTTGAAAGCTACTACGACACAAGATTTATTATCAAAGTTGCTGCAGTAAATATATATAAGAAAATTTCTTTCTCTTCAGGTTTATACAGTATAACGAACATTAATCAAGTAAATATTTGCGCTAAACAACTCTTATCAGGGAAATCAGCAATAAAAACAATTGTTGCTTTGGAACGTGCTTTACAAATAATTGGGCTGCTTATCAGGGATCAGTTTAGTTCCTGTAGCAGATAGAAGATTCGAGTAAACGTGTCATTCAGCGTTCACACAGATGATGTGTAAATCGTTTCTTAAAAGTTGCTGAACAACTCTTATCAGGCAAAATCGGCAATAAAAACTTTTTAAAATCGTTTTATAGTATGCAGTCTCAAATAATAAATGTACAACTTCCTTAATCCCTGATATCACACTCTAAAAAGTGCTGGGCTGCTTTTGACTCATGCTGGGTAAATATTGGACAGAACACACAGCTGGGTTAACAATGATGTTTTTTAACTCATGGTTGGGTAAAGACAACCCAGCAATTGGGTTAAAAAAAACCCAGCATTGGGTAATTGTTAACCCAGCAGTGTGTTTTGTCCAATATTTACCCAGCAAGAGTCATAGACAACCCAGCACTTTTTAGTATATGTATATTAAAAATCATGAAATTCATATTCATGTTTTATTTGAGTGTGCAAAACTGTGATGCTAAAAAAAGCAAACTGGTAGTTAGCAGATGTCCATCAACACTAATGATGTTTACATTGCCAGTCATACACGTAAAATCCTTTTAATTGAACAATAGACCTGTTAGCCAACCTATTCCCTTTGTTCCTCTTTTACACCAACATAGCCTTGTATTTATCTTTCCCAGGTGCTGAATAGAGGTCAAGAACGTGAGCAAACAGGTGCGCTATAAATAACCAGCGTTATAAAATTCCAGTCTATTTTTATCCCTTAAGTTATTTTAAACTTCCCCATGATGATGATATAATTACATCATGACTTGATATGGAAGTTAGCGCCTTTGTTAAGCATACAAATGTGCTTTCACCAAAACGTTTACTGGATGTTTCCTCCACTTTATAACACAGATCAATCAACATGTTGCATTGACATGAACCCTCCCAGCAAGTTCACAGTGATTTTAGCCGGACTTCAAAATGATTTTAATGTTTCATTCAAGTTCACACCTTTCTCTGAAAAGTGGACTTTTTAAATAACGTAGCAATGACTATTTGTGAGAACAAAGAGTTGCATAATGTGAAAAGTAACAAATGAATGTCATTTAGGGATTGTTGCAGTTAGTTCATCTACAGTTTTACTCTTGAATCATGTGCTTTGTGTGTCTCATCATTTCCGTTTTCAGAACTTCTCTATACAGAAATTAATCTGGGTGTAATCTCTTGGCTTCTTATTAGATCACCCACATTACCGTTTAAAATTCCAGTGTGACCAGGTTTGCCTTTGGCCTGTGCCACCACACAAACCAACATCATTTTCCATTTCCATTTGTCATTTATTCTAATTTCCCTGTTCTAAAAATAACCTCAGCTGAGAGAATTATGCATTGTGGTACATTCTACTTATAGCTACTGTGAAATTAATAAAGTCACTGTCACTTCCTGATGCATGCTTATACCTACACTGTAAAAAAGAATAAGAAAATACAGTAAAAAATACACATTTGATTTAATTGAACTTAAATATATTAGCTAACATAACAAGTTTGCATGAAAAGTATTAGTTAACTAATATTTTATAAGTTGAAACTCTAAATTTTAAGGTTGTTTTTTTAAGTTAACCCAAAAATTAATTTATAAGTGTCTACGTTTCTCATTGACAAAACATAATTAATAGTGTACACACACCATTACACTGTATTTTAAACTGTATTGGCACATTTTTAGGGGTTTCTCTTAATCAGAATTACTGTAAGAGTCTTGACATCACTAGTGTTTACAACCAGTGAATCATAATCTAAAATATGTTGAAGTGGTTCCAAGACATTGCCACACATCCTTAGGGATCAAGCTACTATTGTGGAATTTAATGTAAGGTGTAATATTAACTACTTTAGAAAAGGCATCCGCATGAACATGTTCATGCAGACGTCGCATCTTATTTAATTGTGGTAAAGATTTCGAAAAACTTGAAGGTGTTCAGTCATGCAAATATTTCTCAGGAAAAGATTTTATCCCGAGTTTACCCCCTCTTTTCATTCCATTGGGTTATACAGGATTGGAATACTTGAATGGCAATGCATGTATAAAACATAAGAGAACTGCAGGTTATATCAATTCATTAATTAAAATGTAAAGTGTCTGAACAAATAGAAGATTTGCTGTTCCTGCTGCCAATGGGAGTAAAATCCCACAGACCTGGAGTGATTTTATGTGCTCTGGAGCGTATTTGAGTTTGGATATGTCATGTGCTGAAAGAATTGTTGCCTTTATGGTTTTTATTAGCTACGTCACTGGAAATGTCTCAATCCATAATGATGGCAAGTAGACACAACCATCTCTTTACCACTGTTCTACTTTCCTCTGAGGCCTAAACACAACCCAGACAGCAGTTTTGTTGTTCCCAGCCATTTATCCTTAAATGAAAGCTTTGCTGCGGTGATCTGACCACTGCTGTTATGTTTATGTCTGCATATACATCTTTGCCAAAAAGTTCGAGTTTATTTTGTTTTTGTTGAATCATACCACTGTTTAGTGAAAGTTGACTGTGTGGCTGTGTTTTTCCCCCTGAGGTTTCCTGCCTACAGCAGAACCTTGATGTACACATGAATTTGACGTACATTTGGTAAAGGTCACATGACCAATTATTAGTTAGCATCCATTACTCAGTGATCACTATCTTGCGGTGGAAAAAGGCCTTCAAAACCATTTCACAAAAAGCCCCCGTCTCAACACATCAGACATAAGTATATACCGTTGTAAAGAATAGACTATTGTGTACAACGACATTTTAATTTGTATTATTTCTTGCAGAAAAATACAACTTTGTATGATCATGTGACTGAAGACGTAACAGACCTGAACACAAGATAATCGCAATACATAATAGGAACAATTTGAGCTTTTGTCTGTCTTGGAACACTAAAAAGATTGATTGACAACAACAAAGGAATAGGGAATAAACCTGAAAACAATGCAGTCTTAAAATGTCTAAATTCTAAAATGTAAAGTCAAGTCTAAAGTATAGAAATGCATGCATCTGTGTCTTTGAACCCAGACAATCTTCCATTCTCTACTCTTGCGAAACTCTGTCTGTCTATACTTGTGCAGGAAGTTGTGCAATGCACAGTTGTGATTGACTATCCCCAGAGGCACTCTTACAACCTTTTGTTCTTTCAGTTTTATGCAAGCTTCAGTTCTTGTTGAAGAGAGACGCTTTCACTCACTTTTTTGGGTCTTTGACTTTTGCTTTTTAACATCCTTTGATCTTTTGGATGACAATAGCGGGCCATACAGATATATGACAATCATTGTGCGACGATAGGTACTAAAATTCATATTAAAACTTTATTATAAGTTTACATTTACATTTATTCATTTGGCAGACGCTTTTATCCAAAGCGACTTACGATTGAGGAAAACAGCAAGCGATTCGTCTAAGTAAGCAATATTCACGAGAAGTGCTAGTAATACAAAGTTTCAAATACAACGTCAAGATAGTATAAGCAAGTATATAGAGAACATTAGAAAAGGAAAAATAGAGGTAGACATTTTTTTTTGTTTTTTTTTTGTTAGGGTTAGGGTCTACAATGTTGTCTACAATGTTCTACAATGACACCTTTATCTATCCATTTTGATAAAGGATGTGACCTCATGTTGGATTCCCCCCCTCCCCATGTCTGAAAACCACTCATCTTAATATCTTCTACAGATAAGAGATCAGATATTTGGAATTAGTTTTATCGCTTTCCTTTACATTGCTGCAGGTCATTTGAGGTCTCTACATTGAATTGCATTACACATACTGATCAGATGAAATGACAACTTTTTGAAGTCTTTATGAGTCATAAGTTGTCAATTAGTCTTTTACAAGTCTTCCCACACTTTAAACAGAAACTCAAGCAGCAGATAAAGCGCAGATATTTAAGCCAAATTCCTAACATAATATCACTGTGAACATTGTAAAGGAGGATAAGACACGATGATGGACAGCTCATTTATGTACACTACTGTAAAATGTGAATACATGCATTTAAAACAATTAACCAACAGCTCTGATTTTCTAATGTTAGATCAAAAACTAGAGAAAACTAGGAAATCGCACATGATTTGTGAAATTCTCCATTATTTTATTCAGGATGCCTGGTGAAATAATACAAATAATACTAATACTTTCACTTTTTAAATCTTTGCCGTTGTCCAATGTAACAGTCTAATATTAATATATGCTTTTTATCTTTTAAAGGCAACATCCATTTATCTTACTTTAGAGCTCCATTTATTTAATATTTATCCAAAGAATTAAAATGGGTATTTAATTTTTATTAGAAAATTTTATCATTTTATCATCTTGTCACAAAACTCTAGTTAGGTCATCAAATTCTCTAAATGTCTTGAAAACAAGTCTCAGTATCTTCTAGTAAACAGATAAAAGATAAGATATATGGAACTTTAATAGGCTTTTAATTGCATCACACATACTGTATATTCAAATATATTTCACACTATGGATTCTAGTTTTTTACTTATTGTTTTAAATGTGTCATTAATACAGCTTTATTAAAGTTAACTTACACTGAAAAGCAGTCATAACCTTATTTAAGTATAATCAGATGAAATGACAACTAGGCCTATGCACATACTGTACAATGCTAATTTTAGACCGTTCCTATTTCTGTTCTTTCTTCTTTTTCAAGTCTTTGTGAGTGTCAAGTTGTTAATCTTTTAACTAAAGTCCTCCCACACCTTAAACTCTGATGTATTTCCTAAAAAAACCTGAGATAATCTAACTTCCACTTCCTTAATGTTGGAAAAACATGCGTGTCCTTCATCTACGGGTTGTATGATGGGAATTCTGGGAAATCGCACATGATTTTGGAAATTCTCCATTGTCTTTTTCAGGATGTCTGGTCAAATAACACTCACTTTTTAGCGTGTAAGCAACAGGAACTCTTATTAATAATAACCGTTTGGAAACTCACTCATGTTTTTTTTCCACTTTTTTAAATATTTGTCATTGTCTAATGTAACAGTGCTGTAATATGGGCAATTCCCTATACTGTACAGCAGGACAAATCAGCTTGAGTCTTTTAAACACCATCCTATTATCTTAGTTTGTGTTTACTTAATAATTGCACATTTCACACATTATTTATTACATTATTTATCACTTTACAGTATGTTTACTTTTTTATGTCACCTTTAATTTATATCATGCACATTCTATTTATTTCACCTGTTACATTAGTTTTTTTTTTACTTGTGGTGGTGTTGGCTTTTTGGCTTTATAATCTGTATTTACAGTCCTGTACTGTACAGTATAGGCATCATACACCTTTTACACTTAATGATACATTTACATTTAGATTACATTATATTTAGTTTTATCCCAAGTGACCTAGGCGGTGCTTTCCACACCTCTTTTGTCAGAATGTTTTCACAGGGTATCAAACCCACAACCTTTGCACAATACTTTACTGTTTGCGCTACATGAACACTACCATGCATAAAATATATCTATATCAATTTGTTCTTGCATTATTTAGCATACGTTATTTAAACTTTAATATGAATTAATGATGTCATTCTAATATATATTGAAATTAAGTTTTATTATTTTTAAACTATAGCCACTTTTTAGGATTTTTTTCAGAGCATCAAAGATGAAAAAACTCTTACACACAACATATTAAAGTATTTGATTCACAGTTTTATTGTTCAGTTTTGTTATTTTTGTTCTTCACAATTCTTTATAATACATTCAGTACAAAAACAGCAAAATAAATATAAAAGTTAGGGTTTAAATAATTGCAATATTTTATATTATGTTTATACACGGCGTTCTTGCAGACTCGCACTTAAATACAGTCATTCAAAAAAACAGTATAAAGCTAAGCAACTTCATTTTCAAGAGTCTTTTTAGTTCTTAGTAGCTTATTCATTCATGGAATGACAAAAGATAAATATACTTTTTACAAAAAAGATAGACACAGTCAGTTTGTCTAAAGTGTTCCAAGTGTTCAGTTCATTCAGAATGCAAAGTGCCAAAGAGTTTGTCCCAGTGGGTGAAGTATGGAGCATAGTTGGACTTGAACTTCTGATGGTGAACATCATGGTGCGGTGCTCCTCCATACAGTCCAAAAGGCACCAGTCGGTGTGTAGCCCAAGGCAGGTCATATCCACAGTGGTCCTCCACTGACAGCCACATGTTCAGAATATGGAACAGCATCTCTGTCATGGGATGAGCTCCAAGTAACATTGGATTTACAGCAGCGAAGAATCCCAAAGACAAAGTCTCCCAAGCCCCCGAGTACTCCGTAGTGAGGGCAAAGGTGGCCGTGTTCTTGTGATGCACCTTGTGGAAGGTGCGGTAGAGCCAGGGCACTCTGTGGTGAAGCAGATGCCACACAAAGTACTGGAAGTCAAAGAGAAGCAGGCAGGCTGCGAGATCCCTCACAACCTCAAAGATCCCAGGTGCAGTCGCTGTGTAGCTCACTGGTCTCCAGTACCAGTGCACGACGCTTAGTGGAAAGATGTACATCGCATGGTTGTAGAGTGACAGTGCCAGGCAGTTCCACATCATAGTCCATGTCACATTGGATTTCTGCTGAAGCTTGTATCTCCGTATCAGTGCTACTTTGGGAGATAGGATGTCCAAAACCACAAAGGGTAGGCAGAAGCTTAAGTAGACCGTAAGAGAGAAGAGCACCGGGAAGAATGGAGACCTCAGAAAGGTCTCGTGTTGTAAAACGCAGTCCCAGATGTTCTGAAGTCCAGACATGTTTTCAGCTCTGTATGCTTGAACTGAATGCTGCTTTACTGCTACTTATACTTGTGTGTAACCACGCCTTCTCTTGTACGTCAAACTGCCCCAAATTGTTCCTCCTTTTGGAATTTCCAGGGTTTTTCGTGCCGCTTTGTTGAATGGAAGATTTTTTACCACGTTTGATGTTTAACAGATGGATATGATTAACGTTAATATATATGAATCCAATCTAGCAATTCTGTAGACTTAAATTCATTTTAAGAAAATAAATCTAGGCTATAATAGCCTCTAACCTATAGGCCTACATACTATAATGAAAAGACGTGTTGTCTTACATTATTTAAACAGTGCAAGAATAATACTATTATATATAATAATATATAATACTATTTTTAAACACGATTAGCCAGTGCCATTCGTTATTCGTTTTAAGCAACACAGCTCAGTTACAATTGAAATGGATATATTTCACTTGATAGTAATACTTCAGACTACGCTACCTGGCAAAATGTTCATAAATGTGTCATAGAAAATATGTTCATGTTCACCTTCCACACGCTTGAAGTGAAGTCTCGTTGGAACTGTTTTTGACATGTTTTACAAGGTGAATACTGCCATCTTTTGGTTAGACTAGTCACTCGTTCTGCGACACTGATAGAATAAACTCGTATTATTGCTTACTGGCACTTCTTGCTAGAAACATGACGCGTTGCTCGCCACGTATTCATTCTTCTGATTTACATGTTGATCTATAAGATTAATAAATGTAGAAGCATTGTTTAGCCAAACTAATGCATTTGTTAACAAATACAACCTTATTAAAAAGTGTTGCCAATACAATTAAATATACGCCAGGAACATTTATAATGTGTGTTATAAAATGCACGTATAACATTATTCTACCACTACCTTTATAACATTAAATACCATATAGTCTATTTTATCCTTTTTAATCTTATTTGCATTCATTTCCTTATTTATTAAATAAGAAATATGAAACGGTACATTAAAATAGTTCAATATCGACGTATGGCAAATAAACAACAGCTATTTTATCTCCAAACCGAAACTTAGCCATCTGCGGTTTACTTTCGTTTTTGTGACATCGAATGTGACGGAGCAATTGGAACAAAGAGTCTTCACAAACTTTCGCATTTTCTAAAATGAGGTAGGACAAAAGGTCTCTTTCTTTTGCTTTTATAACAAGACGTGTTATCAATATTTTGCATAGGGTGAAATGCCCTAAAGTGGGACATTTTTTGCATTTCAGATTTAGTGAAATATTGAGATGTGTAGCCAAAACATTACATCCACAACCAATACCATTTAACAAAACCCAGGATGTGTCCTAATTAAATCAAAAAAGAAAATGCAGATAACACTTTCATAAAATTAATTATAGACATATTAGTGCTCTTAGTACCAATCGTCTGAGAAAATTTGCAGTTTCCTAATGTGGGACAGTTGTTTTCCTAATGTGGGACACTGAAAAGTCTATGATAAAAGGCCAATCTCTCCTTGATTTAATTGTAAAATGGTCTTTGCTATGGATGGTTAAAACATGGAAAATTGAACATCATCAGACAAATAATACAATATGATTGTATTTATTATAAAGACATTAAGCAACTATTATGATAGGCCTATGTTGTTATGATAGAAATAAGTTGCACAGAAAATGCAGCGTCAAAATTTCTTTACTGATCTTTTTATTTTTTCTTATTATATTATTTTTACTTAATAAACACATAGGCTACAACAACAACAACATGCATAGCATAGGTCTTTTTGAAGACAAAATAGAAAATCTTGCAGCTTAAAAAATAACAAAAACACAGCTTGCAACCAAACTTTAGGCAAGATTTAACCTGAAGTCAAAATTCATGAACATGCTATCAACTGCAATTAAAAACATTTAACACCATTTGTGTTTACATTTTACAAATGACCGTAAAGGAGTAGTTCACATTTTGTTACCAAAATGTCGGTAACAGAACAGCACAGCCCACCATTCACTTCTATTGAACAACCTTCAAAATATATTATTGTGTTCTGCAAATAATGACAGAATTTTCATGTTGTAGGTGAACTACTCCTTTAAACATCTGCATTAACAGCATTCTAATATTACAAAAAATATATAAAATAGCCATGTTTGTCCCACCACACATTTTTGACTGACTGAAGTACTGTCCCACATTAGGCTAATCATACTGTCCCACTTTTCGAAACCACTTGTCCTAAAGTGGGACATTAGGAAATTTGATAAAAATATAAAGTTTATACATACAAAGTTGTACTACAGTTTGATGGACAAACATTTCATAAGCACATTAGACCAAAAAGTAGCAGGACTGCTTTGTTTAAAATTAATTTATACTCCTTACATTTACATTTATGCATTTGGCAGACGCTTTTATCCAAAGCGACTTACATTACATTGTACTATACATTTGTACATTTTGTATAGTAAGCAAGTGGGGGTTAGGTGCCTTGCTCAAGGGCACCTCAGCCGTTACCCGCCAGCCCTGAGAATCAAACCAGCAACCTTCTGGTCATGAATCCAACTCTCTAACCACTGGGCCACGACTGCCACTGCCTTAATATCAAGTTTGTCAAAACTCTATGTCACTTACCTTTGGGCGGTCTTTACACCATGTGCTTCTTGTCTGTTGATTGCTCTGCCCTCAAATATGACTGGACATCTGAGAGGTCATGTGATTTTGATCACAAGACACCACAGCTTTGACTAACCAATAGTTTCACTGTCATTCATTTATTTAGGGGGGAGGGACAAACATTACACCTTAAGTGTCCCACATTAGGCAGTGTCCCACTTTAGGGCAATTCACCCTATGTATAATGTTGGTTGGCTCAAACAAAACCATTCAAAAAACTGTATTGACATTATAATGTCATATTGAACTGTTTATTGTTGTGCATTATAATTAAGATTCATTATAACCATAGTCTGTATACCAGAATAATAACTGAGCTAGAATTCCTATTTATATTTATCGTATTATTATTTTATCTCCCCTCCTCTTGTGTCCAGCATTGAAAACATGGACGCTAAACTCAAACAGCTGGAATGTCTTTTCACATGGCGGGTGGAAAAATCCGACATAAGAGATTTTAACATCCTGCCAGAAAAACTCCATGACAGGATCAAATTTTGCCCTAAGACGCACCATGCCACATATTTCAACATTCTGGCGTTCATCAGCCACTTGGATGGTAAAACGGAAAAAGCACTGGATTATCTTCAAAAGGCTGAGTCAGCGTTAAAGGAAGACAAAAGAAAAGATGGCGACTACCTGGTGACATTCTCAAGCTTTGCATGGGTCCACTATCACTTGCAGAACCTCGAGGATGTGGAAAAATACCTGATGAAGGTGACAAGTATATGCATGGATAAATCCTGCAACCCGCCCGCAGTAGATGGCGAGAGAGCATGGAGCTTTCTGCGGCTTGGAGGATCATTTTACGAGCGAGCGAAGGAGAGTTTCCTCAAAGCTCTTGAAGCAGAACCAGACAACGTGTCGTGTAATGCTGGCTATGCAGTAGTGCTATACAGAATAGAAGGTATGAACAAATACAGGGCAGTCGGTGCAGAAAACTCTGAAACAGTCACACAGCTCAGAAAGGCTCTCAACCTGGAACCCACAAATACTGAGATCATGGTGCTGTTGGCCCTGAAACTCCAAAGCTTAAAGAGACAAGAAGCCCAGAAGCTTATAAAGGAAGCCCTCAGGCTGTCCCCCGACGTCCCCCATGTGACCAGATATGTGGCGAAATATTTCAGAGCAGAGGGCTCCATTAAAGAATCCCTATCTATCCTTGAAAAAGCAGTAGAATTGGCTCCAAACTCATCTTTTCTGCATCATCAAATCGGTCTTTGCCATAAGCAGCTTCTTATTCAGATGTTGGGGGAGAGAAGGCATGGAAGACGCTTTTCTGCCGCTCATATATCTGCTAAGGCAGTCAAGTGCATCCAGCACTTTTCAAAGGCCGTAGAGTTAAAGCCTACCAATATTTACGCCAAAGTGAATTTAGCAGAAGCCTACGGTGAGAATCAACAGCACGTAGAGGCAGAGAAGATTTTTACCAGCCTGATAAGCGACACGGCTCTCAGTGTTTTTGAAAAGCAGCACTGCCGCACCTGTTATGGTTTGTTTTTGCTCTATAAGAGAAAGGATGATGACAAAGCAGTCGGTCAGTTCAAGATAGCATACACGATTCCAATAGACAGCTATGACAGAAAACAAGCAGGGAAGAAACTCAAACAGATTGCAGAGAAGCGTCTCAACAACAAGCGCAAAGTGAGAGAAGCATTCGAGATTTTGGCTTTTGTATCTTCTGAAGACAAGCAGGAGGCACAAGCAGAGATGTATCTCAAGAGGGCCCAACAGCACGCAGATACTGAGGAGCTTTCAGAAACTTTTGCCAAGGGACTGAGACTAAAACATAACTGAACTGTGACTAACATATACACAGATTTAGCAAAAGACTTGCTATTATTAGTACTGGTTTACTGTATTCACCATAAATAATATAATACACAGCTGCTGTAGCTTTTGATTTGAACAATGCATTTTTATTTTGCACTTGGCATGTCAAAATCAAATCACCTTTATTGTCACATCACCACGAGTGGTGAGTGAAAGTCTTGGATGCATGCTCAGTACAAAGCATAATGCAGTTGAACAGACAAACAACTGTATGACAACAACTGTATGACAAAACCTTGTAAGTAAGTAGACAGTATGTAGTGCAGGCAAGCATTGCAAATTATAACAGATAAGCTGTACAATTTTTTTTCTTCATGTAATCAGTGTGTGCACAAAGTGGCTTTATAGGCAGAATGTATAATATTCTGAATATTTTGTTTCATTAAATATGTTAACAAATATTGTGCTTATTAATGTAAATAAATCCTCTTATTTGTTCTTTGGTTTTTTTATATATTTGTGAAAACATGTTTATTTAACTTGCAAATATTTCACAGCTTTAAGTCTTTAAGGCTCTCTTTAGTGCTCTTTGTCTATTTCACTCTTTGGTTTCAGTTTCCATTCTGATTTTGATCCTCCCATCTCTGGGAGAGAATATAAAAGCAGCACCATCTCTCCATCAAACAGCTTCTAGAATATTTCACATACAGACGTAGTACAAGATTAGGTAAAAGTTTGGTTACAATCTGAATTAGTTTCATGGTTTAATTTAGGAGCTGAACATTTATATGTTATAGACTCCTAGGAATTACTGATTATTTAATATCTGACACCATTTCAGTTTTTCTGAATTTAGTATTAATAGGTATGTGTTTAGGTAAAAACAAATCATTCTGTGAACTAACAATATTTCTGCAAATTTCAAATAAAAAGATTGTTTCTATTTGCAGAAAATGCAAACTGGAGAAACAGGTTATATTTAAAGTTAGATAGCCTAAGTTGTATTTGTTATACATTTATACATTTGTTTTTAATAAAACAAGTTCATATTCACTTTTAAGTAACAGTTTTCATGTGACATACAGTATATATTTATCTTTATTAGACATATTTCACATCATTAGACAAACTTTTTAAAGGTTCTAAACTGCACCTTTGTATATTATTATATTTTCATCCATATTTATTTTAAATTATTTTCTATTTCTTGTGTTATGTGTATACTGTGTGTTTAAGAGCTCCTGTAACCAGAACGAATTCCTTGTATGTGCACAATTGGCAAATAAAGCTTATTCTTATTCTTATTTTGATTCTTTAGTAGGAATAGTTCATCCAAGAATAAAAATTCTGTCATAAATTACTAAGTTGCTCAACAACTGTAGGACCTTTGTTTATCTTTAAAATTAAGAAAAATATACCAATAACAAACAAACAATCTTTAATACGTTGTGCAGACAGAAATAATACATATGGGAATAATGATTACTGTCATCATAAGATGAACATCTCCTTTTGAATCAGTTAAACTGCAGGCAAGAAAATGAGAATTCATAAAGCCATGTTGCTGTTAATTCGTATGTGGGCTTGGAGGCAACAGGATAGTAAGAAATGAACAAGAGAAGTGTGGGGGGGGTCAATGCACATATGTGCATTCATTTTTAACATTAATTTAACATCCATCACTACTGTGTGAATGTATAACTTACCAATGTTTCATCTAATTTTTCAAAGCTCTGAGCACAAACTTTAAAAAATCATCAGCAAAAATCTTCAGTGACCACACAAAACGTACAGGTTACCTACACTGTAAAAAAAAAAACAGCTACAGAAATATACATAAATATATACTTTTTCTATTAATTGCAATTCTGTACTTCTGATCAGACAGTTTTTTGAGACAGTATTCCGCAATCGGGTCGTCGTTGTCTGCTTCCTTTGTGCAGTACTCTGTTAACAAACTGTAGTACCCCAAAAATGAGTTTACAGCTAGGTGACGCGACAGCCTTGTCTTAAAGACAGTGAGTCCAGTTCTAAAACATCTGTCAACATCTTGAAATACTTTTAGAGACATTATTTTAAGGTCGAAAAACTACACAGTGCTGCTTTAAGGTAGTCAAGTTTCCACTCTGTCCATGCTTTCCCAGTGGAAAAATCTAGGTTGGATGAGGGTGCGTGCAGTCTTCCTTCTTTTTTGTCCTTGGCTAATTAAATTCCAGAGAGCTAGTGGTGGTACACAGCGCATCTATGTTGGCACAATTGGCATATTGTGTGAGCAGAGAGCCTTAGGCCTGTATGCAGCCAGATGCTTGTCCTCTGATGTGATGTCATATGAGCACTGTCCTCTGAATCATATGAAAAGCACCAAAGAGACGTTCACAAGACGTGCCTCTGTGTTTTGACTGTTGCTGAACTTTTTAATGTAGCGCCAGCGTTCAAGAATGGAATTCACAATTCAATCTGGCTTCTGCAGGGAAAAACATCAGGCCTATTGTGTACAGATTAGAACAACTATACAACATTACTTTTAAAATGTACACGTTTTCCTCTACAGTGTAAAATCCCTGCACTCTAATTCTCGTAAATATTCCCATTGAAAGATAATTATCTAATGAGCATTTTAGACTTAACTGCCACAATACATTTTGGATTTCCCATACAGATGTGTGTGTCTATTATACTGTGATCGATATTTGGTATATTCTGATGAGGTCCGAGAGCTTTCTGACTCCCCATAGACAATTTAAAGGTGAATCATTTATGACAGAATTTTAATTCCTGGATGAACTATTCCTTTAATATTACAGTTAAATATTACAAAAATACTAATTCTAGAAAATGCTACCAATGTGCTGATGAGTAAATCCCATTTCTTTAGCAGTATGGATCATGACAGAGTTTTGAGGATAAAACTTCACCAGCTGGAATGTCACTTCACCTGGGCTCTGCTAAAAGATGACGTTGATGTACCTGATGTTCTCAATAGGCTGGAAGAACAGCTTAAGTTGGATCTTGGAAAAAAAGAAACACTTGCAAAAACTTACAATTCTTTAGCATATGTGAAGCTTCTTCAGGGGTCTCAAGAAGAGTCACTTAGTGATCTAATGACGTCTGTGAAACTTTACAAAGAGGAGGAATTCAACAAAACTCTCATTGTCACCTATGGAAACCTTGCCTGGTTAAACTACCACATGAAGAACTATACAGAATGTGAAAGTTACCTTCAGAAAGTCCAGAAGATAAATGAAAACATTTCATCTGTTCCAGAGGTGCTTGGTGAGAAGGGATGGGCCTTTCTTAAATTTTCTCGCAAGTATTATGAAAGAGCCAAAGAATGTTTCAAGAAGGCTTTAGATCTGAAACCAGAAGATGGTGAGTTGAACGCTGGTTATGCCATCACTCTGTATCGGACTGAATTTGAAGACTTCACCTATGAGAATTCACCCGCAGTAAAGCAACTAACACGAGCTATTGAAAGAAATCCTGATGATGATCTTCTTAAAGTCCTCTTAGCTATGCGACTGGCTAAATATGAGATGAGGCTAATAGATAAGGCTAAAAGATTGGTAGAAGAAGCTTTAGAAAGATCTCCAGATCACCTACATGTTCTGCAATATGCTGGAAAATTCTTCAGAAATAGAGGATGTGAGGACAGGGCTATTCTTCTCTTGAGTAAAGCACTTGAACTGTCACCTAATTCAAGTTTCACACATCATCAGTTAGCTCTCTGCTATAAGAGGAAGAAAGTCCAACTGCTGCAGGAGGGAAATCATCATGCCAAAGAGTCTAGGGTTCAACAGATTCGTGATCAGATCATCTACCATTTAGAAATTGTTATCACCCATGCAACTGGCTTTATCCCTGCAATGTGTGATCTAGCACTGCATTACGGAGAACAGCGTGAGATTTCACGAGCTGAAGAGATGTTTCAGATGACGTTTGAAACAGCCAAAAAGAAAAATGATAATCTACATGTGGTTCATTTCAATTACGCTGAATTCCAGTTGTACAGCAACAGACGTGAAGATTTAGCTATCAAGCACTACAAGGAATGCCTGAAGATGATCCCAGATTCACATGAAGGGAAGAGAAGTGAATTCAAGTTGAGAAAGATTGCAGAGAAGCGTATTAACAGAAACACACATGACGGGGAGGCTTATGGGATACTAGGGTTTATTCACAAAGAAAAAGGAGAGAAGCGGAAAGCCATTGAGTACTATGAGAAAGCTTTGCGTTACGGAGACAATGATGAGTACCTCAAAATTCTCTGTGCTCTCAGACTCTCCATACAGTAAAGCTATGACAATGTTTATATAATCATTGCCTAATAATGTATCCTAATTTTAATGTAGCTACTTTCACTTCATTTTAGAGCTGTACAGATACTAAATTAAAAATAGCTTTTATCAAACGATGCCGATTATTGGCCTATATATTAGTGCATTTCAAAGAAGAGATGAAGCAAACTAAGTTTGTGGCAGTTATGGTCGACGAGACGATTGCAGCGTAGCTACAACTGTAAATCAAAATTAGTGGCTGAATGCTATAATGGAGAACAGCCTCACACAAAAGACGAAGTCCCCCAGGCCCTCTTCATGCATACTTATCCAGACACTTTAAACCTAGTGATGTCTTGGGGAGCATCAACAATTTTTGGCAAATCTCGGCGGATTATCTGCATTTTTTACTTGTTCTCCCAAACGTACCAAATTACTGGATGAGTTTGTATAGATGGCTGCCACACATCACGCAGGTGAGGGGAAATTTTAATACCAGCCTTGTGAGCTTTTTTTCCAGCACATCCTTGACCATGCTGGAGATTTTGACAGGGAAACTTTTTTCTTTAATGAATTTTTGTCTTTACTTGCATTTTTGACATTGCTGATGTGCTGTTTGGAAGTGACACACGTATTGGCGATTACTTTTATTGACACATGTAGGGAAATTTAGTCTGCATTTGACCCACCTTAATCTACTGTTATGCTTGATCAGTTGTCATGTTGTTGAGAGCCTGTGTGTGACGTTAATAAAATAACCATTGTATTTCTAGCACCAATGTTAGTGTGATTCTGCTAGTATCCGTTTTGTCATGCCAGAATGAACTGAGCGTCATTTAGGCCTATTTAGTTTGTAATGTTAGAAGCAGGAGACCAAACATAAAAAATCGTTTTCAGTTATTTCTTGTGCAGTTTGTAACAGGCTTAAAAACTAACTACTGTTATCCTGGATAGTCAAATCTGGATATTAGAATCATCATTCGGTAATGTTGCAGCACTGCATACAAAAAAATATAATAAATGTGTTTATCTTCTAATAAACATTTTGAAGCTAACATTTAAATGATTCTGTGTCTGTGATCATTTCTTTATTGGCCTGTTAACTCCTGTTAATCCCATATATGAACATAAATAGACCAGGTCAGGTCACTCAACACCCAAAGGCCCGGCTTCTTATCAACACAGGACTCCATGTTGTCTTGATATGATGAGGGGAGAGACCATTGAATTGGTGCCATTATAGTTCACTAGCCAATAATGTTCTGAAAAAGTTAACTCAATTAGGTCTAGTTTTATTTAGCATTTATCTTGCATTAAAAGTAATAATAAAAACCAGTTTAAACGAATAGTCATAGTTTTTTTAGTTGGGATAAAATAAAGATAACAGTTTATATACAGAATACACTAAACAAACAGTCCATAAGCACCGTGCACCTCTACAGGATGAAGAGAGAAGCTTAGTGAGGATGGATGGTAGTTGTATTATCTACACAGTAAGTATATAGATATTTTTTCAAAGCATTGACCCCTTGCTCCTCTATATTTTCCTCTATAAGTTTAAATAATACTGAGAAACGTAGCTTCAATTTGAGTTTCTAAAGGTATGGATGTAATACTGATTAATAAATACAAAATATCGCTGCTGTCCTTCTGTAGGATCTTGTATCTCCATGTTTCGTGATTTTTTTTGTTGCCATAAATCATTATTGTTAGTCATCCTTTATGTTAATTCCTAGATTTTGTCAAAAGTGCTTGTCAACTTCGGTACCACAGTATTTAATCATTTAAAAAGTTTTTTCCATTTCCTGAAAAACTGTGAATTTGGACATTGACAATATGCACAATTCATTCAAATGCAGTTCTCAATGATGGCTGACACAATTCCAGAGAGTTTAATTTTTGGAAAGTTTCAGTCCTCGTTGCAGTTATTAAAACATTCTTAAAAGTTGTTAAGTGCTCGAAATAAACACAATGCACCTAACATCTAAATTATAAACTAAATGGATGCACTGCGTAAAATGAGCAAATCACAGGCTCAGTTCCAAACAGAGACGATCCTTCCTATACGCAGACTACGCAGGTTGCGTAGGGCCCCTGTACCACCAGGGGGCCTCATTGAGTACCAAATAAAAACATTATTGTAAACAAGACGCTATTTTTATAACTTATGCATTCAACTTCAGTGAAATCAATTGGAAATTACCTTTTTTCATACTAAATTTATTGAATTACTGTTACATAGATAGGATACTTGGAAAGCATGCGTGCAGTGGGCGGCAAGTAATCATGCGCATAATGTAGCCTATGCGTCTTTACATTATGACATGGCTTTAAAACGGAACTATCCGTCTGGAGCGGAAAAAACAGCACCAACGCGAAGCAAAAGAACAAGATGCAAATTATGCAATAAATTACTTATAAAACAATTCTCCAGTACAGATTTACAAATTCAGTAGGCTATTTGTAGGCCTACATTGTATTTCGTTTGCCCATGATAGCCTAATATGTAGGCCTAATTTTTAGTTTGTGTCATATTTAGAGAATGAATGATGTGTTTTGGTATGCTATAGTTTTATCATGCTTTTTTTGTTAGTAAATCACTCTTAGTAAAAACAGCCAATTGTGTCTTATAGATTTTTTTTGACAGCTAGATGGAAGAGCCACATTTAGTCAATCAAAATTTGAATTATATTTTATAGGTTACTGAATTGTTCTTAGTGTCACTGTAATGTTTTTTTTCTTTCAATCTTCATTCCTGTGATAATTGATTTATTATTTTTTATTAGTTTACAGTTATGTTTATTTCTAATTTTAATTATTTGAACAAGGGCCCCTCACAAGTTTGCTTAGGGCCCCCAAATGTCTAGGATCGGCACTGATTCCAAGATTCAACATATTTCACAGGACTAAAGAACAAACCTTCTCTTCTTCTCAGTTGGGCAACAGTTTTGGTTTTCATCCAGAGCTGCAAGGAGACACAATGCTTGTAACCCAATAAATTGGTACCTGAAAGCCTTCCATGAGGCTGGACCTCTCCTGAATCCATCAGGGAAGATGTCTGGCACTCGCACAGTCCGATTTGACTTTCTTACTCTGTGAACGGACTGATCTCTTTCCGTTTTCTGTATTTCTGGCAGGGTCCGGGTCCTTCATGCTTTGCTAAACTCTCATCATCGCAAACACAAACAAACTGAAAAGGCATACCAGGAGACTAAGTTAAAGGAGATTATGATCGAGGAAAAAGTGTATGGTAAAAAGATGCAGAGTGGCTATTAAAGTTTGCCCATTTAACTCTGGTCTTTACGACATTTAACATTAATGGTCTAGGTCTGCTGCTGTGTATAAGATGTCTTCTGGGGCTAGTACAGCAAATTGAAAGAATTTTGTAGAAAAAAAAAATTGTCTTATAAATAGGTAAGTGTACATTTCTTATCATGCTTTATTTTAATCAGTTTTTTTAGATTTAAGATGTAATATTTAAAGTGGTAAATATTAAATTGCTTTACTCCAACCATTCACTGACCTTTTCTGAATAATCATTAAAACTTAGACAACGTAAGTCAATGGAATTTTGGGGAGCTTTAAACCTACTCTTTTAGGAAAACCCCGGGTCTGATTGTGTAGAAAAAAATAGCACACCTCACCAAAGCAGTCCCAAGGTCTGTGAATTTTTTGGTGGCTGTACTGTAGCTTGAAAGCTCTGGGAGAAGTTTGAGACAATAGATTTATAATATAATAATAAATAAAGCTGCAAGCAGCAATTATGGGCTCAAGACCTACAAAGCACAAAATTACATGACCCTGGATCACAAAACCTTATGGGTCTTATGGGTCAATTTTTACATTTATAAAAATTTACATATTATATTTTGTGTATTTTCTATTGTATAAATGACCTAAAATAATGATGCCATACACCATCAAATTAGATAGCTAAATAAAACAGTACCATAAGTGAAGTCTATGGAAGATATTTGGGGTGGTTTCAGCTTAGTTCAGGAAGGCAGTTAAAAAATTCCGACAGCACAGACCAATTCTGGAACCCACAACAATTGTTAAATATAATTGGCTAGACTCAGTCCTGGAGACTCGTGCCGGATACACAGGACTGGACAGGACATGGTGCCTACAGGAAGGCGCTCCCAGTGCAGGGAGGATCCGGGAGCTTAGATGGCCACAGTGGCGCTAGCCGTTCGGGGGGCCTGGGAGGATCCAGGAGCTCTGGACACTCAGGGGATCTGGGGGGTGCCGGGAGTTTGGCAGATGACGGGTGCGCCAGAGCTCTCCCAGTTGGCTTATTTGGAAACCAGGGGGACATCCGGAGGCTCGGAAGGTTTTGCGAGGACCATTTTAGCAGATTAAGGGGTCAAACTACAGCAAAACCTGAGCCAACTGGGAGAGCTCTGGCATCTGAGAACGTCGGGGCGCAGGCTGAGCTGCGGCATGAACAGCATTTCCTACGGCGACGGGGCTTTGCGGAGGGCTGGGGCGTGGAGTGGGGGTGAGCAAAAGCGATTCCACCGCTGACGACTGGTATTGGATGACCTACCAATGCGCACCCATCCGCTTCCCCAATGCAGAAAAGAGAGCCCATAGTTAGGAAGACTTGATTCAAAAAGTCCTCCAGCGATAGCTCATCCAAATCAGGGAGCATGATAAGGGCGAGTAAATCGGTCCAAACCAGTCAGAAACACATGGTTTAGGGTGAAATCGTCCCAACTTACCCGCCTCAGAGAACTCCTCCACATACCGACAGCAGGATGGTCTCTGGAGGTGTGGTCGTGGTGGCAGGCTGTGGTGTGGTCATCTTTTGCGGTCTGGTCTTCTGTCACACCACAAGGGCTGGGAGAAACGAGGCACACCCCAGTTGTCCGTTTCCAAGTTTAATAAGTGCGGAAGCGTGAGGGAATGCTGGGAAATGTAGTCCGGGAAAGTCATGGGGAACAGACGGGAGTGCTACACAGACATCCTCCAGGTGACCAGAGGAGGCCTGGAAGATGCTCTCCTGCTCCTCAAATAGCTGCCAAGGGACCCGAGTGAATACAGCACTTTTCAAAGGCTATTTAGGGAAATTTAGCAGAAGCCTATGGGGAGAAGCTTGTGAAGAAGCATCTCAACGAGTGCACAGTCAAAGAAGCATTTGAGATTTTGGCTTTTCTGAAGACAAGCAGGAGGCAAAAGCAGAGATGTATCTCAAGAGGGCCCAACATGTTAATACATATTATGTCTATGATGATTTTCTTTCATTTGTGTCTAAATGTTTGTAAACGTGTAGGCTATAGGAAACTTTATTTAACTTGCAAATATTTCACAGCTTAAGGGCACCCTCGCTCTCCCTCAGCAAGGATTTCGGTTTGCATTCTGAATTTGACCCTTCCATCTCTGAGAGAGAATAAAGCAGAACCTAAACCATTTTCTCATCAAACAGCTTTTAGATTATTTCTCATACAGACTCAAGATGAGGTAAGTGTTCGGCTATAATCTATCTAAATTATTTGAATGTAATGGTTCAATTTTGCTTGCTGAACAAACTCCTATAGGAAACTGTGATTACTAATGACTTACTAATAAATAACTTAATAAGAGGAATACTACTTGCATGTACAGTGGTTATAGAAAAGAATCAACCCCCTTCAAAATAATCACATTTTGTTGCTTTTCAGCTTGAAATAAAGATGGACACAGTTTTTGTTTAATCCAGCTGTATTTACTCAGTGCAACTTATAACATCCAAGCAAAAGATTTAACACCAAAATGTCCGAAAAAAATTAAAATATATAAAACAAGAATCACCGAATTGGAAAAAGGATCACCCCCCTCCTAAAATTGACTTGTAAACTGTAGCTCACCATCTTACTAAATGGCACACAAAGCCACATGACTTTCAACTGTGATCAGCTGTAGTCATTTTGATTAGCTCAGCATGAAAAGAGCTTTTCCGGGAGCATTTCAGTCCTTGCTAGTGCAACTGAAGCAAACAATCAACTATGGGTGGCAAGGCACTGTCAAAAGATCTCCAGGATAAAGTTGTAGAGAGATACAAGTCAGGAGATGGATACAAAAAGATGTCAAAGGCTTTATCAATGCCTAGAAGCACAGTGAAGTCTATTATCAAGAAATGTAACAACGGAACAACAACACAGACCCTTCCTGGATCAGGACGTCACTCTAAACTGGATAAAAGAGCCAGGAGGAAACTGGTCAGAGAGGCTACCAAGAGGCCCACATCAACACTGAAGCAGTTGCAGGAATTTATGACTAAAAGTGGTCATTGTGTGGATGTGACAACAATATCACAAATTCTCCACAAATCTGACTTGTATGGGAGAGTTGCAAGAAAAAAGCCACTTCACAAGAAAGGCCACATGCAGTCACGACTGAGCTTTGCCAAAACGCACCTTGAAGATTCTGAGGCCACATTGAAAAAGGTGTTATGGTCAGATGAGACTAAAATTGAATTATTTGGCCTCAACACTACATTTACATTTACATTTATGCATTTGGCAGACGCTTTTATCCAAAGCGACTAGTAAACGTGTAGGCTATAGGAAACTTTATTTAACTTGCAAATATTACATATTTTAATTTTTTTCTGACATTTTGGTGTTAAATCTTTTGCTTGGATGTTATAATAATTTTTTTAAAAAGTAAATAGATGAGTGTCCATCTTTATTTCAAGCTGCAAAGCAACAAAATGTGATTATTTTGAAGGGGGGTTGATTCTTTTCTATAACCACTGTATACTGTAGGCATCAATTTCACAAATGCATTTATCCAAAGTGACGATAAGAGATGACAAGAGTACTCGCCATCATGAAAATGTATAAATAAAGTGTCAAATTTTAATTCTTAAAGAGCTTGCGCATTTAATATCAACTACCATATTCAAACAATATAAAAGTCAACATCTTTTCTTTGCATCTCTTTTCCACCTCTTAAGTCTATTCACATTTATAAACTAGCATATTTATTTTTTAAACAAATATCATAATTCACGCAGTTTCTGCCAGTCTCATGTTAATCTTGAACACCTATACAGTAGTATTGCATACGCTGTATCTTTGAAGAGTATTTAGTTTGATCACATTTATAAAAGAGAGATACAGCTGTACAATTATTTCCGGAAAAACACGATCTGCCAGAGGCACGGAACTGCTATAACCTTACATCATCGCATTAATCCTTTCGTGTTTTCAACATTATGCACATACCCGCCAATTGCCAACAAAACACACACACATATGACTTAGTTTCACTAACCACGTGCAGTTCATGACCGTGACATCTATCAGTTTCAATGGAGTGAATCAAGCACAGAAATACTATGTCGTACGTCCAACTCACTTTTTACAAACTGACCATGTTAAGCATAAGACAGCAGTTTAACAGTGTAAAGAAGTCAGAATGCACGAAACACCATTGCATCTCCACTTTAAAAAACATTTAATTTCACAATACAGTTCTGTTCTTTTAATTCTCATTCTGGGGAGGGATACAAATTTTGATAAATGTAATTCACATTTCTTTACCTGACTTTTCTTTAGCAGTATAGATCATGACAAAGTGTTGAAAACAAGACTTGACCAGCTGGAATGTCACTTCACATGGGCTGACATTGATGACATTGAGGTACCTGATGTTCTCAAAAGGCTGGACGAACAGCTTATGTTGGATCTTGGAAGAAAAGAAAGACTTGCACAAACTTACAATGCTTTAGCATTTGTAAAATTCAATCAGGAGTGTCAAGAAGAGGCACTTTGCACTCTTATGACATCTGTGAAGCTTTACATAGAGTGCCATGAGGAGGAATACCACAAAACTCTCATTGTCACCTATGGAAACCTTGCCTGGTTAAACTACCACATGAAGAACTATACAGAATGTGAAAGTTACCTGCAGAAAGTCCAGAAGATAAATGAAAACATTTCATGTGAGTCTTCATCTGTTCCAGAGGTGCTTGGTGAGAAGGGATGGACCTTTCTTAAATTTTCTCGAAAGTATTATGAGAGAGCCAAAGAATGTTTCAAGAAGGCTTTAGATCTGAAACCAGAAGATGGTGAGTTGAACGCTGGTTATGCCATCGCTCTGTATCGGACTGAATTTGAAGACTTCACCTATGAAAATTCACACACAGTCAAACAACTGAGACGAGCCATTGAAACAAATCCTGATGATGATGTTCTTAAGGTCTTCTTAGCTATACGACTCAATACATACAAGAGGCATGAAGAGGCTGAAAGATTGGTGGAAGAGGCTTTAGAAAGATCTCCAGATCATCAACATGCCTTGCGATATGCTGGGCAATTTTTCAGGAAAAGAGTATGTGTGGACAGGGCTATTGTTCTGTTAAGGAAAGCGTGGGGCAGTCGTGGCCCAGTGGTTAGAGAGTTGGACTCATGATCAGAAGGTTGCTGGTTCGATTCTCAGGGCTGGCGGGTAACGGCTGAGGTGCCCTTGAGCAAGGCACTTAACCCCCACTTGCTTACTATACAAAATGTACAAATGTATAGTACAATGTAATGTAAGTCGCTTTGGATAAAAGCGTCTGCCAAATGCGTAAATGTAAATGTAAAGCGCTTAAACAGTCACCAAAATCAAGTTTCACACATCATCAGTTAGCTCTCTGCTATAAGACGAAGAAAATCAAACTGCTGCAAGAAGGAAATCATCATGCAAAAAAGCAGGTGGGAAAAATCCGTGATCAGATCATCTTCCATTTAGAAAAAGCAACCAACCATGCATCCGGCTTTATCGCTGCAATGAGTGATCTAGCACTGCATTATGGAGAACGGCATGAGATTCCATGAGCTGAAGAGATGTTTCAGATGACGTTTGAAACAGCCACAAAGAAAGAGGACAGTGTATATGTGGTTCATTTTAATTATGCTGAATTTCAGTTGTACTGCAACAAAAGTGAAGCTTTAGCTATCAAGCACTACATGGAATGCCTGAAGATGAACCCAGATTCACCTGAAGGGCAGAAAAGTGCTGGCGGTTTGAGAAAGATTGCAGAGATGCGAATTAACAGAAACACACAGGATGGGGAGGCTTATGGGATACTAGGGTTCATCCACAAAGAAAAAGGAGAGAAGCATGAAGCCATTGAGTGCTATGAGAAAGCTTTGAGTTATGGAGACAATGACGAGTATCTTTCTATTCTCTGTGCTCTCAAGCTGTCCTGAGACAGTTTATATTATCACTGCCTATATGATATTTATGATCGTTATTTTATATAGGCAATGTGCTATTTTACTTTATTTATTAAGAATATTGTAAAACAGATATAGGTGTTTACTACACAAATACATTTTCATTGTTTAGTTATGTCTTAAAGCCATTTGTCTACACAGCATGTCAGAATTTACAATGTACCTTTTTATAAATATTTCACACGATATTTATAAAACTTATAATGTAATCTGAAACTTTATTAAAGGATTAGGCTATGTTGCAAATTTGAGATTTACATTTATTATTTAAAAAATGCTGAAAATGTATGTATTCACTTTTCACTTTCACTTTCACTAAATAGGTTTTATAGAATATAGGTACACATGTTACAAATCAAGTTATTTTAAAATGGATGTCATGTCACTGACCCACTAAACATATTCATCATTTAGTTTTGATTTTAACTTTAGAAATGACAGGCGTGTCAATGAAACCTAGTCGTATATATCATATACCGCCCCTTTAAGTGACAAGCTTGATCACATGTTCTAAAGTTGACGTTGCCCAGAAATGACGTTGATAGAGCTCTAAACTCGGTTTCCTAAAACATCGGACAGTTTCTAAATTACGCAAAAAAATGAGGTAGGCTGCGTTTCGTTTGTATTGTTGAATATTTGTTTTTCTCGGCCCGGCAGGCTGAATGTGAATCGAAACTGTAGACGAAGCGAACTGACCACCTGGTTCATTTACAGTATTACGATAATACGCACACATCGTCAGAATTCCTCCATCCGAGTTAAAAATGAATGATCTACCTATTATTGTTATATTTAAATTGCACTGTCTGTGAAATGATTTTATATAGGATATTATTTTTTGATAGGATTTAATGCATGTACATTTGTGGGGTAAAGTTAGGTCAAGTTAGACTCCTGGGGCAAGTGTGTGTTTATAACAACTAACGTTACATTACCAAATGTTTTAATGTGTTTATGTATTTTCCATGTTATTCGGGATGATGCATCATTATTCTGTACATACTAAACGAATTAATGTTGTACAAGTTATGATTACATGCTGAATGCTTATATGGATTAAATAAATATAGCTTTTTATTTACTGCAGTTGTTCAGAGGATAAACCTCTCAGTATGGAACTGGCCAAGCTGGAATGTCACTTCACGTGGGATTTGAAAAAAGAAGACACAAACATCACTGATCATTTATCTAGACTGGAGCAGCATCGTGACTTAAATCTGGGTGAGAAGTCTGGGACCGCACACACACACAACTCTTTGGCATACGTCAAGTATCTCCTGGGTTCTTATGAAGAAGCTCTAACAAACTTAAAGAAATCTGAGGAGCTCACTAAAGATTGTTATGGGGACAACTGTGATGAGAGACTCATTGTCACTTATGGAAATTTTGCTTGGTTACACTTTCACATGAAACAGTATGCTGAATGCAGAAGTTACCTGGACAAACTGAAGGAGATTAGAGAGAAAAAAACACCTGTCCCCAATTCTGATCTTTATCCTTATGTGGTTGGTCAGAAGGCTTGGGCCTTGTTTAAATTTTCACGTAAATACTACAACAGAGCTATAGAGTGTTTCAGAAACGCATTAGAGATGGAGCCAGAAAGAGATGAGTGGAATGCTGGTTATGCCATTGTACTGTATAGAACAGAAACTGTGTGCACTAGTCCAGAGGATTCAACTGCAATTCAACAACTCAGACGGGCTATAGACACAAACCCAGATAATGATGAAGTAAAGGCTCTTTTAGCTCTGAAACTTGCTGAGTTTAAGCTGTTTAATGAAGCTGAGGATCTGGTGGAAAGGGCTCTTGAGATGTCTCCAGAAAGTCCCCGTGTGATTCGATATGTGGGGAAATACATGAGAATCTATGGAGATGTAGACTGGTCTATTAGCCTGCTAAAAAGAGTACTGGATGTTACTCGAGATTCAGCACTTATACACCATCAGTTAGCTCTGTGCTACAAAAAGAGAAAAAACCAATTCAGGGAAGATGCTGAGAGTCAGAGATTTCGTCATTTGAGCATCTCCCATTTTGAAAAAGCCGTCACTTTGAAGAATGGCTTCGTCTTTGCAATGTCACAGCTGGCATCTCTCTACGGTGAGGACGGACAAATCGATCGGGCTGATGACATGTTTCAGACAGCCTTGTTTACAGCTAAGGAGAAAAACGAGGGAGTACAACATCTTTTCCTTTATTATGGTGAGTTTCAGCAGTATAGAAAAAGATGTCAATGGCTGGCCATCCAAAACTATAAGGATTGTTTGATGATGGCACCTGATACACTAGATGGAAAGAAAAGTGTTAAGAATCTGACAAAGATTGCCAACAAGCGTTTATCTTATAACACAAATGACACAAGGGCTTTAGGGATACTAGAATTTATTGAGCAGGTTACAAGTGGGAAACAATCCACTGAAGAGAACAGTTAACATGTGCTGGAATCTACATACAATGAGAAATAGTGCAAAATGAATATTGGTTATATGCACTTTACAAAAACTTGTATAATAAGAGTGTTTTAGAAAAGCATTAGAGATGAAGCCAGAAAGAGATGAGTGGAATGCTGGTTATGCCATTGTATAGAACACAAGTACGCACTAGTCCAGAGGATTCAACTGCAATTCAACAACTATAGATACAAACGGGATGAAACGATTACCGGTTTCACGATAAACCACGCTAAATGTCCTGACGGTTAGTAGTACCGTTTAAAATGTAAATATCATCAAAACCGGGTATGATTAGCGCGATATTGACAAGTCGCTGTGAAAGCTGCGCAGCCAGCATCTGTCTGATTCAGGCGCAGCATGCGACGTTGTTTTTTGCACGAGAAGACATGGGAGAAGGCGGTGACAGCGCTCGGGAGTCCAAAATTTTGGATTTTGGAGTCCCGATGGCAATTTAATCGAGAATGGTCAGCCTGTCTGTAGATCTTGCAAAAAGAAAGTCGCAGCAAAAGGGGGAAGCGCGTCAAATTTGCTGAGTCATATTTGTGAACACCACCCGCTGTTATATAGCAATGTAATTACATTTACCTCAATACCAAAACTAACTTGGCCAAGTAATTGCACAAAAAAATATTGATTCGAAATTAAATTCTTTATTATCTTACTTAACTTTTCTTCGCAAAGATTGCCTTAATCTTACATCAAGTGGCATCCGCGTCTCCACGGTGATACATGCGTATGGATGTGCGCTGTTTTAATGCGTTTGCGTTGTTATTGACGACAGAATCACGTATTCCTGTAGTTTACTCATCTTGATTCCTGACCCAAAAATATTTTGTTTATATAAAGTGTGTGGATGTGCGTGTGTGAGAGAATATTATTATTATCAATAATAATAATAATAAATCACTTTGTCACACACACACAAGTGAGTAAATCTTATTATTATTGATAATAGTAACCTAATACATTTACAGGGCTTTATATTAATGTTTATTTAATGTTTATGCTTAAACTTGCATAATTTTTTATAGCGTAATAGCGTCTATTACCAAAACAAATCCCTTAATTTAGGCAATAAATATCTTTCTTTAAAAATTCTGATTAAAAAAATGACACACGTAATTGTTGTTTGTTGGTTTTTCAATAAAACTTGAAATGTTTTCAGTGTGTGTATCAGTACTTGTTGAAGTAAGTAAGTAAGGTTTATTTATATAGCACATTTACACACAGCAAAGCTGACCAAAGTGCTTAACAGGAAAAAACACAAAAACAGTCAACACAATCATAAGTTGTATAAATATAAGGATTTACACTCTGTTATTATTAATGCACTACAATCCTGAGGTGCAAATGGTATTTGCCACTATTTATAAGTACCAGTATAACATCTTACTGTTATTTACATTTAATCCAAAGAAAATACAGCTATTTTCGGTTAGTGTAAATAGCATATCTTTAAGAAATGCTGCTATATTCACTTGGTGTAAATATAACCTATACTGCTATATTTAAACTTAGTGCAAATAGCCACTGCCATAATATTTACTTGCTCGTTGTGTCTGTCAATCATCATGTGCATTAGCATAAACTGAGCAAGGCTTAAAAATGAAAAGACTGCACTATCAATCTGTAACAGCTACTGTAACATGTACAAACCATTGACTCATTTTTCAATGATAATTGTATTGAATCAATATCACTTTTGCACCCACAATTAATGGGAAATTTGTTGAAATTTTAACAAATTCCCATTATTGTGATCAATGTTTGCTTTAATTGGGCTCTTGGTCTAGTTTTATCTGGCTAACAGTGTGTTAAAATGTGTTTGTTGTGGCAAAGTAAGCTAAGATTCAGTTGGATCAGAGCTCATTGATGTGAGTCAAATAAATACTTTTGATTCTTTTATGGTATTAATGTGTGGCACTGCAGTGTGAGATTAAAGTGTTATGGCTGTCATATTATTAGAAATTAACTAAATATATTTAACATTTTGTTAAATTGTTAAATCAATTATACATAAAGAATCAATGTATGAAACTCAACAATTTCTTTTGAATAAACTGTTTGCACAGTTTAAGCTTTCTCAGTTATGTTGTTATATTGTATATGTATTCTAATTACATTGATGTAGCATGCAAATTTACATTATACGGTGTTCTTAATTTGACATTGTCAGATTGTCTTTGTGAAATAATCTGTGTAAGGTTGTTGTGTACATTAGATGATGGGGCCTCATTTTGAAATCTGCGTAGGGCCCCCAAAATGCTAGGGCCGGCCCTGGTGAGGACAGACAAATCGGTCGGGCTGATGAAGTGTTTCAGACAGCCTTGTCCACAGAAAAACTTTGAGTAAAGTACTTGACTGTATTTTGGTGAGTTCCTGCAGTACAGAAAATGATGTAGCTGTTGGCTAAATATTACAAAATTACAATGAAAGAGTTCATTGAGCAGGTAACCGGTGGGAAACAATACATTGCAGAGGACTGTGAGCATGTTCTGTGAGCGTGATATAACTAGTTCATGAGACACACTGTAAAAAAAAACATCTAACTTGCAAAATGTATAAAGTGTAACTGATTTTTCTATTTGACAAAAGTTTAATTCTCTGCAGAGATTGGTATGCATTATGCATGAATGATGCTCTTTCTGTGCATGCCAAACTGAATAACTGAAATGGAGAACAAATTATGTGATGTCTGCTTATTTTGCTTTTCTTTATATTGTGCATTGCTTTTTAAGCTTTAAAAAATAAAAAGAAAGAGAATAATCCGACACACTATCAATGCTAGCAAAAGGTACAAAAATGTTTTATTTTACAATGCCAGCTTTAAAAAAATGTCCCCAAGTAGTGTCTTGTCAGGTCTACCGAAAAAGAGAAAATTGACAGAGCTAGAGTTTTATACGGGTGGGCCGAGACTACTTCAGGGGGTCCACAGACCATGAGAGAAAATGTAACCCTGACCTGGCATCGAATTATAATAAATAAATCCAAGGATTACTGAATAGAGATGATCATTTACTTCCCAGAGTTCCTCGATCTGTGTCAGTTGCACAATGCAATGAGATTAATGTAATTCTAAATGCAAATATAAAATATAAATGATGAAACATAGTTTAACCCTGATAACTCATTTAAACAGAAGCAAAGCAGCACAAGAAGTGTCTTTAAACTGATGTAACAGCATGTCAGATGTCATGGTTTACATGAAACAGAACCCAGATGCAGACAACTCTTGACAAAAACGATTTATTTAACAAAGACAAGACAAAAACTCAAAATCCCTCGAGGGGGAGACAAGACTAAAAAGACTAAGACAATAAATAATCAAACTAGAACATGACTGACTGTACAATGACACCGACAAGGACCAGACAGGACAAAGAAGACAAACGATCCAGCACGGGACAAAGAATACAAGGGCTTTAAATAGGGAGACGAACAAGGGATAATAACACGGGGACCAGGTGCGAATCATCAGAGACATTAGCGGGAGAGGTTACCAGAGAACGAGGGAGCGGGGTTTAGACGCGCGACACGGAAACACACGGCAACAGCAAACGAGCTCGAGCCGTGTGAATCCACACAAAACCTGAACACAAAGACAAGATACTGACGCAATCCTGCCCACTAGATCCAGAATACAAGACATAATCAAGGAGGACAGGATTGCGGAAGTATCCGGGGGGCGTGGCTATGACGAAAGACCGGAGAGCGCGTGACGTAGGCGATCCACGCCCAGGCCACGCGCTTCCACGAATAACATAAACATAAGACACGGCACTGTCATGGCCCCGCCCACAAGGCTCTAGGGATTTGCTAGACAAGACGGGCAGAACCATGACAGTCAGATATTATAAATATAAAACATATAGGGCCTACTCATACCATAGGACTGCAAGATTAAAACAAAATCATTGATGTTGATTATTGCCCTTGATGTTAAAATCTTTATTACTTTCAGATATTAGAACACATGAAAACCTTTTACATGCTACAAAACAAGCTGAGTGAGAAGCGTTTTTGAATGATTTTATTGTTTTTGTGCTTTTTCAAAGTGCACAATGATTTTCTAAGGAACATAAAAATTTTAATGTTTTTTAGACCAGATTTGGAACAATCTACGGGTGAGTAAATGATGACAGCATTTTCATTTTTGGGTGGACTGTCCCTTTAAGGTTTCAGTTTCCATTCTGACTGTGACCCTCCCAGCTCTGGACATATTAAAGCTGCACCCATGCACCATCTTCCCATCAAACAACATCTAGAACATCATACAGACTCAGTCCAAGATGAGGTAAGTGTTTGGCTATACTGTAATAAATCCAAATAAATGTTATGATATCATTTTAAAGCTGAAAAATTAAGATTTTAACTTCTTGCTAAACATGCTCTACTGTAGTAACTATATTTCAACTAATAAGAGGACAAACATGATAATAAAAGAGAGCTCATTTGTAATGTAAATTCAGCAAGAGCTTGTTTATCTAATGCACCAAACATTTTCCAGGAATTGAAAAGTGAAACTGATTCTATTCAAGGAAATATTTGTCCTCGCTACGTATGTCCACCGAGTTATTTTTCATATAAAACAAATGATTTACAGTAATGGTATAGTTTAATACTACATTAATGCCAATTTCTAAATTAGATTTCTAAATCAAATTTTTATACAATTCAAATATTGGAATTTCTATAGAATTATAACATTGTGCTAAAATTTCTATTTCTTTAGCAGTATAGATCATGACAGAGTTTTGAGGATAAAACTTCACCAGCTGGAATGTCACTTCACCTGGGCTCTGATAAAAGATGACATTGATGTACCTGATGTTCTCAATAGGCTGGATGAACAACTCAAGTTGGATGTTGGGAAAAAAGAAAGACTTACACGAACTTACAATGCTTTAGCATTTGTAAAGTTCCTTCAGGGGTCTCAAGAAGAGTCACTTAGTGATCTCATGACGTCTGTGAAGCTTTACAAAGAGGAGGAATTCAACAAAACTCTCATTGTCACCTATGGAAACCTTGCCTGGTTAAACTACCACATGAAGAACTATACAGAATGTGAAAGTTACCTTCAGAAAGTCCAGAAGATAAATGAAAACATTTCATCTGTTCCAGAGGTGCTTGGTGAGAAGGGATGGACCTTTCTTAAATTTTCTCGCAAGTATTATGAGAGAGCCAAAGAATGTTTCAAGAAGGCTTTAGATCTGAAACCAGAAGATGGTGAGTTGAACGCTGGTTATGCCATCGCTCTGTATCGGACTGAATTTGAAGACTTCACCTATGAAAATTCACACACAGTCAAACAACTGAGACGAGCCATTGAAACAAATCCTGATGATGATGTTCTTAAGGTCTTCTTAGCTATGCAACTCAATATATACAAGAGGCATGAAGAGGCTGAAAGATTGGTAGAAGAAGCTTTAGAAAGATCTCCAGATCATCCACATGTCATGCGATATGTTGGGAAATTCTTCAGAAATAGAGGATGTGTGGACAGGTCTATTCTTCTCTTGAGTAAAGCACTTGAACTGTCACCTAATTCAAGTCTCACACATCATCAGTTAGCTCTCTGCTATAAGAGGAAGAAAATCAAACTGCTGCAGGAGGGAAATCATCATGCCAAAGAGTCTAGGGTTCAACAGATTCGTGATCAGATCATCTACCATTTAGAAATGGCTACCACACTGCATGCAACTGGCTTTATCCCTGCAATGTGTGATCTAGCACTGCATTACGGAGAACAGCGTGAGATTCCACGAGCTGAAGAGATGTTTCAGACAACGTTTGAAACAGCCAAAGAGAAAAATGACAATCTATATGTGGTCAGTTTTTATTACGCTGAATTCCAGTTGTACAGCAACAGACGTGAAGATTTAGCTATCAAGCACTACATGGAATGCCTGAAGATGAACCCAGATTCACATGAAGGGAGGAGAAGTGTTTTCAGGCTAAGAAAGATTGCAGAGAAGCGTATTAACAGAAACACACATGACGGGGAGGCTTATGGGATACTAGGGTTCATTCACAAAGAAAAAGGAGAGAATCAGAAAGCCATTGAGTACTATGAGAAAGCTTTGAGTTATGGAGACAATGACGAGTACCTCACGATTCTCTGTGCTCTCAGACACTCCATACAGTAAAGTTAAGACACTATATGTTTAATGCACTTTACTTATTAAGAAAAATGTGAACAGACATCATTAGTATTTACTATAGAAATTAACTTTAATTTTTATGTCTCAGTTTTGTCATGTCAAGTTTTTTTCTGTATGTTAGAAGTTGAAACGATCCTTGCAAAGTATTTAACACAATTTATAAAATCATACATTTTATTTAAAAGGCACATGTTAAAACTGTATATAACAGACAGTATATATTTTGAGTACCTTCTGTTATTTATCACTTATGTTTTTACCAACTAAACAAAACAGTAAGTGAAGTCTGGTGATGATATCTGGGGTGTTTTCAGCTTAGTCCACTGGAAAGCAGTTTTGTAAATTTGGAAAGCAGGAAAAGATTCTGAGTGATCTGCTTTACAGTTTTTTGGTTCATTGCCTGTGTTTATGTGGATTACTGTGTTTTGCTTTTGCTCTTTGGATCTTGTTTTACGTGTGCTTCGACTTTGTGTCGGCGTGGATTATGACCTTGGATTACATATAATGAAGTTTGCATTTGAATTTTCTATCTTTAGCCTCAGAGCAGTGCTTTACAGAACCAGTGTGATTTTACCTTCCGGCTTGGCCCACAAAAAGAAGCAGCTGTGTGTTTTAAACAGTTAGATATTACCTACTTGAAGTCACAATGAGTCTGGAGGCTACAGTACACATAAGTCATGACCATTGTGTTGATGTGACAAAATTAGTGTAAATCTCTGTGTAAAAATAGAAGATCTATAAAACAACGTTCATAAAAGATAAATAATAAATCATTTTAAGTCTTTTAAAAAAACATGTTGTGGTAAGCAAAACAGTAACTTCACATCTGGATTGCAGTTTTATTTACACAAATGTTCTGTTATATTAAAAGGCTAGAATTTGCTGAATCTGCTCATTTCAATGTCTTTCCCTGCTTTCCAAATGTACAAAACTGCTTTCCAGTGGACTAAGCTGAAAACACTGAATGGATTTGATTGGCTGTCAATGTTCATCTGCTGGGAAAAATCATTCTGAAAGTGATCCCAATGATATCGTTCTCTGTATCTTTATCATTATAGTTATGGTCTGAACCTTGCTATTCTCTTGAATTAATTAACTTTATTTTTTTATAGTTATCGTTATAATGTGAACGCCCCTTTATATATATGTAGTCAAAACTGGATATTAAAATCCTCATTCGGTAATGTTCCAGCACTGCATACAAAAAATAATAAATGTGTTCATCTCTTAATAAACATTTTGAAGCTAATAACGTTTAAATGATTCTGTGTCTGTGATCATTTCTTTATTGGCCTGTAAGCAGCTGTTAATTCCATATATGAACATGACATAAATGACCCCATGTTGCATTGTGGATTATGGCAAACCACTGACTATTATGTAATATATTTTATTTTGTTTCAAGTGTCTTATACAAATGTGTGCTGTGTGTGAAGACGTGTTAGGCAGCGGCTATTTGCAATAAGTGCAAATAGCATTAGATACAATGTACAGTAGCTACTCATGTGGTCTTTTCACATCTACAGGATGAAGAGAGGATGGAACAGTTTTGGTTTTCATGCAGAGCTGCAAGGAAACACAATGCTTGTCACCCAGTAAACCCATTGGTGTCATGGCCCCGGTCTTTTCGGCCCTGTGTCATGCCTGTGTGTCTGTGTTTTGTTTTTCGTCGAGCACGTGGTGGTTTGTTTTGACAGCGCGCCATGTGCTCGGTGTCTGCCACTCGCCCCGCCCTGTGTCTCCCTGTCTAGTCTTTACCCCACTCACCGCTCTCGCACCTGTAGCATACTCCGTCCTTAGCGCCCGTCCTCTCCACCTGTTCCCCCTCTAGCTTTGATGGGTGCGCACGGCATCATCATTCAACCAGTTGTGCAAGCAGAACGACTGCACAATAATAAGTTGTATTGGATTTTATATGGTGCTGCACAGACGGATCGGTGTATGACATCATCAGATTATTGCGAGAACCGACTGCTCTATATGGTTTCGAAACACACTTGCGGTACTTTTGTTATCAGTCTGATGCATCACCTCATAAGTCCAACACACTTGCATCCAAAGAGTCCGTGGAAAAGGCTTCAAATATAGGCCTACTGTAGATTAGCACTTTTAAAAACACGTAGCCTACTATTATTTTCACTAACATTTATTTTAATTTCAGTGAAGAACTGAACTGTGTTTTGACAGTGTACGTTTTGTTAGTTACAAAATGCGGTAAAAACGTAACTTTTTGAAATTCTGAGTCGTCTGATATTGATTCAGTTCATTACATTTATGACAATGTTGACTGAAATGCAAAATGGCCAATAAATTAAATGATACTAATGGTTGAATTACTACTCGTTTATAAGTCATGTTGCAATAAATGGTCTAATCAATACGGAATTGTAAATGTACAAATTCTGCTAAATTTTGCGTTTTGAAATACTAATATTCATGCTGATGATACCACGTCACGAGTTAGCGGCACCATCTAGCGGTTGTTTGTGGAACTCTCATGAGCTAACAGTGTTTTGTTTTAATGTGTACGAATTATTAGGGAAATGAATTATTGCTGATAAAAATAAAATAAAAAGTAACTTTAAGTACTGAAGAGATTACATATTTAAATCTTATTTCACATCAGCATAAGACTGTTTTGCAATTATCATCCTATTTGGTTAAACATTATTTAGGGGACTATTAAACTATTGAACATTTAACTGCTAAAACTAATATTGATAATCAGTATCAGGTAATTATTATGGTTTGTATATTGTGTGGCAAAGTATGAAATATTTGTTTCAGGACAACAGGATTATAGTATTATAGTATAGCATCCTTACTAGTTAACTTAGAACTTAACATTTCATTATGTACATTAGAAACTATTTTAATTGTCATTTTACTGTAAGACAAAAATATGTATCATTTTGTGGAGGGTGGGGCTAATATGTGTGTGGGGGCGTGGTCAGGGGTGTGGATTATGTTCCTTCTTTTTTTTTCTTGGCCAATCACATGCCTGCATTTTCCATGAGGCATAACAAAGAGTTAAAAAAATATATAAAAAATAATAGACAAATAACAGATTTTGTAAATGCCTAGGTTCTCTCAAATCCTATTGATGCAATGGTTGTTTGATAAATTATGTTTGATAAAACGGAAAGAAACTGACCCTCAAAAAAACATTAAAGATCTAGGTCTGCTGTTGTGTATGAGCAAATTTTAAACCTACTGTTTTATAAATAGGAAAGTATACATTTCTGATCATGCTTTATTTTAATCTGTTTTTTTAGATTTAAGATGTAATTGCTTTACCCCATAATGTAGATTTGCCACTGCATCCATTCTTTGACCATAAATTAAAACTTAGCCAATGTAAGTCAAATTGATTTTGGGTGGCTTTAAACCCACTCTTTTAGGAAAACCTAAAAACTACTGATTGTGTAGAAAAAAATAACACACCTCACTAGAGCACCCCCCAAGGTCTGTGAATTTTTTGGTGGCTGTAGCTTGAAAGCTCTGGGAAAAGTTTGAGAAAACAGATTTAGTTTAGAGAAACAATAAAAGAGTCAAGCCCTACAAGGCACAAAGTGACATATATGTGGACATTTCTTTTAATGAGTTTTTGAAAAGCAGATCTAAAAGAATGAGTAAAACACCTTAGAACACAATATAAGTGCTTATAACTCTTGACCACTAGGAGGCACTGTCACTAAACCTTTGTGAGGTGATCAGGATGTCCCAGTGATGACACATACAGTTTCGTGTTGATATACAAATGTTTGGTAAAGATACAGCATAACATTTTGGCGTGCTTTTTATACATTTCGTTATATTTTTTTGTTCACAAGGGGACACCGAACTAAAATGTCCATGTTAGGTCGTAAGGTCACGATGACAGTTTCCAAGTGTCTTTGAAAAGAAACCTCAAAGCAATTTAAAACGATAGCCAAAAGCACTTAAAACACCATACAATTGCTTATAACTTTTGACCACTTTTGTCACCAAAGTGAAGATATTTGGGGTGGTTTCAGCTTAGTTCACTGGAAGGTAATTTGGAAATTTGGCACAGACCAATTCTGGAACAAACAACAATTGTTTAAAACAATTAGCTAAACTCATTTATTAACAACAGAAGAGAGCTGCTTCTTTTAATGGGCCAACCCGACTTTATTAAACGTAATCCAAGGTCAAAATACAGTCCAATGTTGTTTTAGTCCAAACATAAAACAAGATCCAAAGAGCATAGAAACAAAGTAAACCATAAAAAACACAGTATGATTAATGAACCAGGAAAACAGGAGGAACACCAGAGCCAGGCAGGTTTAGCTAAAGATTTCCACAGTGGAGCCTAAAGGCCCGGGTATAGTTTATCTGTCCGGGTCTGCACGCCACCCACATGACGTAATTTTCGTCAACAGGAGGGTCCGGAACGCCTACAACAGCGCATGCACAAAAAAATGTTGACTAGGTCCACTAGGTGCCGTACTTCACATGCTTCGAACTCGTCCATCCACGCTTATGCTCGGTTGAGTATGCTCAAGAAGCTGTGCGGACGCATCTGTGCGCGAGACGGACGCATATGAATGTGAAGTATACCTGGGCCTTAAGGCCAGCAGGGAGGGGCGGGCAGAGCAGGAGAACATCGAAGAAACCGTTGGTGACTGTGAACCAGGGTGAATGTGTCAATACTCACACTCTAATGTATTTTTTAACCCAGCAGTGTGTTCTGTCCAATATTTACCCAACATGGGTCAAAAACAACCCAGCACTTTTTAGAGTGCAAGTGAGGGAGCCCTCCGGTGGGAGAGAGAGAAACTACAAATGCTGGATTCGTGACAGGTTCCTTTGACAAAATGCAATCTTCACAAATCAGTACAACATTTATAAAACATTTTAAAGCCTAAATATAATTGCTAGAAATAAAAAGCTAATCGTAGGTTATAAACAAACTACACACAAGACATTCGACTTCAACGTCACCCCCACCAAGTTTCTATAAGAACTCTTTAAAACTTGTTAGCAACTGCCACAAAAAAGCTTTAAAACATGAGTGGGGAAATTACTGGTTTGTCATGAAATAAAACGCACAGTAAAATATATTTTGTTTGTGCTAACCACAACTATTATTTCAAGTCAATATTAATAATAGCAATAAGGCCAGTCAGTGCAGAAAACTCTGAAACAGTAACACAACTCAACTCAGAAAGGCTCTCATCCTGCAACCCACAAAAACTGAGATCCTGATGGCCCTGAAACTCTGAAGCTTAATGGCAAAAGAAGCCCAGAAGCTTAAAAAGGAAGCCCTTATGCTGTCCCCAGACATCCTCCAGGTGACCAGAGGAGGCCTGAAAGATGCTCTCCCAATGCAATCTCATGGCGAAATCATAAGTATTTTACGAGGTGGCTAATTTTGGCTAATTCGTATGAATTCTAACAATCTCAGTCAGTCCAATTTGCTTTCGCGCCAGTGACGTTAGGTGTAGGGGTGGGGTTAGGGGTGCGATCATTAATCGAAACTCCATAATACTCACTCAACTAGATTTTCACACTACTAAGACATTTAAAAACGTGGCTTTGAAAATTGGCTCGAAGTGTCCCCTCATAATTATTCTGATCTATAGACCACCCAAACAGCAGAACGACCTTTTCTCTGAATTCAGTCAAAAACAAACACTAGCGTGTGCCCTATCAACCCAAGCCATCGTGCTTGGTGACTTCAACATCCATGTCGACAAAACCTGTTTCAATGGAACTCAATTAAAGTCTGTTTTCAACTGTTTTGATCTTCATCAGAATGTTAATTTCCCAATTCACACCCATGGTCATACTCTGGACTATCAATGCTGACACATTTACTTAATCTCTTGCTTCATCTGCTATTTCTGATGTTTTCAATTTCACCTGTTCAGACGAGGTATTTGAAACGTTTGATTCTGCTATTGCTCATGTTTTGGATGAGCTTGCTCCAATTAGGACTAGGTCTGTTCCAGGGTCCCACTCCTCTCCATGGTTTGATGATGAGCTGCGTGCTATGAAAGTACAAAACAAACAACTCGAACGCCTTTATAGAAAAACAGGCACTTTCAAGCATTTGCAGAACATGTTAAGGCCACCTTGAGCTCACTCCTCCTACATTTCCAAAATGATTATTAATGCAAACAACAAACCTAAATCACTATTTAACATAGTAAATAGGCTAGCTCAGCCACCCACGCAGTCAGAACAAATCTGATGATTTATGTTGCTCTTTTTTGCACTATTTTCAAGGAAAGCTGAATGCTCTGTGTTTGCTATATATGTACCAAGATTTTGCTTGTCATCTCAGGGAGGCAGATCTTTCCCTGTAATGGCTCCTAAACTTTTGAACTCACTGCCCATAACTCTTAGAACAATCTTCACACTGCATGAATTTAAGACTAACCTAAAATCTGTTTAACCTTTACTTCAGGTCATAATCTGTTTTCTCCATAAACTGTTATGGTTGTACTTTATGTTAGCACTGATATTGCTGTTATCTGTTATCACACGTGTACTGATCTGTGTTCTCTGCAATGACTGCTAGCACTGTTGATGTGGTATGCAATCGCAATTGCACATGTAGTAACTGAGCATATGTGTATCCTGTCTGTATGATTGTCTATACTGTATGTCTCTTGCCACTGGTCATTGTAAAGCATCCTTGAGCTTGGGAAAGGCACTATATAAATATTATTATTATTCCTCTGTTCCAGAGGTGCTTGGTAAGAGAGGATGGACCTTTCTTAAATTATTATGAGAGAGCCAAAGAATGTTTCAAGAAGGCTTTAGATCTGAAACCAGAAGATGGTAAGTTGAACGCTGGTTATGCCATTGCTCTGTATCGAACAGAATTTGAAGACTTCACCTATATGAGAAATGACGCTTTATTAACAAAGTTTGGGAGGAGCACGTGCGGGGGGGGGGGGCCTTATTTGCTAAGGCGAACTTGTGAATTCACCAACAATCAAACAACTGAGACGAGCCATTGAAACAAATCCTGATATTCTTAAAATCTTCTTAGCTATATGACTCAATATATACAAGAAGCATGAAGAGGCTGAAATATTGGTAGAGGAGGTTTTAGAAAGATCTCCAGATCATCCACATGTCTTGCGATATGCTGGGCAATTTTTTAGGTTTTTATGTGTGGACAAGGTTATTGTTCTGTTAAGGAAAGCGCTTAAACAGCCATGACATGTCTTTGTGTTTATACGCTCTGTGTGGAGACACGGCTCTGGCGCTTCCGCCTTTTGCCGTGTGCTTTCATGTCGTGATAATCTACATGTGGTTCATTTTTATTATGCTGAATTCCAGTTGTACTGCAACAGAAGTGAAGATTTAGCTATCAAGCACTACATGGAATGCCTGAAGATGAACCCAGATTCACATAAAGGGAAGAGAGGTGAATTCAAGCTGAGAAAGATTGCAGAGAAGCATATTAGCAGAATCACAAATGACAGGGAGGGTTGTGGGATACTAGGGTTCATTTACAAAAAAAAATGAGAGAAGCATGAAGCCATTGAGTGCTATGAGAAAGCAAAGACGAGTACCTAACTAATCTCACCTAATCTTGCCTAATGATAATATATTTATTTAGCAATAGCCTATGCTGTCTTACTTTATTTATTAAGAATATTGTAAAACAGATATTGGTGTTTACTACACACAACACATTATCATTGTTTAGTTATGTGTTAAATCCAACTTGACAACACCACAATCACTCCTTCCAAAACAACCAGGAACCTTGGAGTCACCTTTGACGACCAGCTATCGTTCAGTGACCAGATTGCAAAAACAGCACAATCATTATTTGATGAAAGTCTTTATTTAGTTTTGATTTTAACTTTAAAATGACAGGCGTGTCAATGATAGCTAGTCGTATTCATGTTCTAAAGATGACATTGCCCAGAAATGACGCTGATAAAGCTATCAACTCTTGCTTAACTGCGCCATATTTCAAAGGTCTTTTGATTTAGGTCTTGGTTAAGTTTCCTCCAACATCGGATAGTTTTAGCTCACGCAAAAATGAGGTAGGTTGTGTTTCGTTTATATGGCTGGACTTTTTTCCCCTCTGCCTGGCAGGATGAATGTGAATCGAAACTGTAGATGAAGCAACGTGTAGTATGACTACCTGATATCACGATAATACGCTGCGGCAGGTTCTATTAACATTCGTCAGAATTTCTCATTCAGATCAGTTAAAAATTAAAATCTGTTATTGTTATTTTTAAATTGCACTGATCTGTGAAAGTTACTTGGTATTTACTGCATGTACATTTGTGGGGTAAAGTTAGACTCTTGGGGTAAGTGTGTGTTTATAACAGCTAAATACTTACCAAATGTTTTAATGTGTTAATGTATTTTCCATGTTATTTGGGATGATGCATCATTATTCTGTACATACTAAACTAATTAATGTTGTATAAGTTATAATTACATGCTGATTGTTTATATGGATTAAATAAATATTTATTTACTGCAGTTGTTCAGAGGATAAACCTCTCAGTATGGAACTGGCCAAGCTGGAATGTCACTTCACGTGGGATTTGAAAAAAGAAGATACAAACATCACTGATCATTTAACTAGACTGGAGGAGAACCGTGACTTAAATCTGTGGGAGAAGCCTGGGACCGCACACACACACAACTCTTTGGCATACGTCAGATATCTCTTGGGTTCTTATGAAGAAGCCCTAACAAACTTACAGAAGTCTGAGGAGCTCACTAAAGATTGTTATGGGGACAACTGTGATGAGAGACTCATTGTCACTTATGGAAATTTTGCTTGGTTACACTTTCACATGAAACAGTATGCTGAATGCAGAAGTTACCTGGACAAACTGAAGGAGATTAGAGAGAAAAAAACACCTGTCCCCAATTCTGATCTTTATCCTTATGTGGTTGGTCAGAAGGCTTGGGCCTTGTTTAAATTTTCACGAAAATACCATGACAGAGCTATAGAGTGTTTCAGAAAAGCATTAGAGATGGAGCCAGAAAGAGATGAGTGGAATGCTGGTTATGCCATTGTACTGTATAGAACAGAAACTGTGTGCACTAGTCCAGAGGATTCAACTGCAATTCAACAACTCAGACGGGCTATAGACACAAACCCAGATAATGATGAACTAAAACTGCTTTTAGCTCTGAAACTTGCTGAGTTTAAGATGTTTGATGAAGCTGAGGATCTGGTGGAAAGGGCTCTTGAGATGTCTCCAGAAAGTCCCCGTGTCATTCGATATGTGGGGAAATACATGAGAAACTATGGGGATGTAGACTGGTCTATTAGCCTGTTGAAAAGAGCATTAGATGTTACTCCAAATTCAGCATTTATACACCATCAGTTAGCTCTGTGCTACAAAAAGAAAAAAGACCAATTCAGGGAAGATGCTAAGAGTCAGAGATTTCGTCATTTGAGCATCTCCCATTTTGAAAAAGCCGTCACTTTGAAGAATGGCTTCATTGTTGCAATGTCACAGCTGGCAGCTCTCTACGGTGAGGACGGACAAATCGATCGGGCTGATGACATGTTTCAGACAGCCTTGCATAAAGCTAAGGAGAAAAATGAGGGACTACAAAAACTTTTCCTTTATTATGGTGAGTTTCAGCAGTATAGAAAAAGATGTCAATGGCTGGCCATCCAAAACTATAAGGATTGTTTGATGATGGCACCTGATACACTAGATGGAAAGAAAAGTGTTAAGAATCTGACAAAGATTGCCAACAAGCGTTTATCTTATAACACAAATGACACAAGGGCTTTAGGGATACTAGAATTTATTGAGCAGGTTACAAGTGGGAAACAATCCACTGAAGAGAACAGTGAACATGTGCTGGAATCTACATGCAATGAGAAATAGTGCAAAATGTATATTGGTTATATGCAAAATATTATTTTTTATTTACAAAAACTGGTATAATAACATTCTGCATACAGTAAATGCTAATCATTAAAATATTACACACTGTGATACAGCACAAATTTTCACAAGTTAATACTCACAACTCTTTGGCCCTAACAAGCTTACAGAAATCTGTGAGCTACTGTATAAAGCATTTCAGAAACGCATTAGAGATGGAGCCAGAAGGCGGCGAGTGGAATGCTGGTTATTGCCATTGTACTATATAGAACAGAAACTGTGTGCACTAGTCTAGAGATTCATCTGCAATTCAGCAACTCAGACGGGCTATAGAAACAAACCCAGATAATGATGAAATAAAGCTTCTTATAACTTGGAACTTGCTGAGTTTGAGCTGTTTGATGAAGCTGAGAATCTGGTGGAAAGGGCTCTTGAGATGTCTCCAGAAATTCAATGTGATTCAATACAGTATGTGGGGAAATTACTATGAAAAAACTATGCCTGGTCTATTAACCTGTTGAAAAGAGCACTGGACATTTCAGTATTCATACACCAGAAAAACTTTGAGCAAGTACTTGACTGTATTTTGGTGAGTTTCTGCAGTACAGAAAATGATACTGCAGGAACTGTAGCTGTTGGCTATCAGATATTACAAAGACTTTGAGTTATGGAGACAAAGACATGACACAAGGACTTTAGGGGTACTAGAGTTCATTGAGCAGGTAACCGGTGGGAAACATTGCAGAGGACTGTGAGCAAGTTCTGTGAGCGTGATATAACTTAATGATTCCATATTACAATTTGTTGCGATTTTTTTTGTTTGCTTTTTAAACAGCAGACAAAACAACGTTTAATCCTACACTTAAAGAGACTATGATGAGTCTCATTAACAAAAAACAATATATTACATCTTTTTGAACGTCTATTTCGAGAATAAATTCACAGTGTATTGTAAAAGTTAATGTGCGAGAGAGATGCGCGTATGCCTTAAGTTTAAACAGCTATTACAGTGGTGATGCGCAGAAGACGGATTTCTGCAGTTAGGTTGGATCGAGGTCGGGCTATGTTCACACCTTAAACTAACCACACTAGAGTTCGTTCAGAACCGGACCGAGACCACCTCTTCAGCTGGGTCTCGGTACGGTGGTTTGGTCCGCACCTGAGTGTGATTGCTGTATTCACACCTGCCCAAAAGATCCGCACCAAGGGAAAAAATGAACTTGAGTTCGATTCAAACGAACCAAACAAGACATGTGAGAATAGCCCCTAGGCCTTAGTTTAATTGGGACATTTAAGTCATTTAAACAAACATACCTTACTAAAAACATTACTTGTGTGCATTTTGAGACAACACAGAGGCACTGATGTATTTTGAGCTATGTCAGTACAAGTTGTTTTCAGTTTGGACAGCTCTTAAATTTCTTTTAGTCTAGAAGTAGTCTAATCCCTGTCCGAGAAACCGCCCTTTAATGTGTTTAAACTAGAAAACTAGTTTATGAAACAACTTGCAAAATGTGTAAAGTGTAACCGATTTTTTTATTAAACAAAAGTTTAATTCACTGCAGAGATTGGTATGCATTATGCATGAATGATGCTCTTTTTGTGCATAACTGAATAACATGCTGAAATGAAGAACAAATTATTGCATCTTGTCTGCTTATTTTGCTTTTCTTTATATTGTGCATTGCCTTTAAAGCTTTATTAAAAATAAACAGAAAGAGAACAATCCCACACACTATCAATGCCTGCAAAAATGTATTATTATGTTACAATGCAAGCTTTAAAAAAACAAAAGTAGGGTCTTGTCAGTTCTACCAAAAAAAGAGAAAATTGACAGAGCTAGAGTTTTATACGGGTGGGCCGAGGGTGACCGAGACTACTTCAGGGGGTCCGCAGACCATGACAGAAAATTTGTGTGTAACCCTGACCTGGCATCGAATTATCATAAATAAATCCTAGGATTACTGAATAGAGGTGATCATTTACTTCCCAGAGTTCCTTGATCAAAATCATTGATGTTGATTATTGCCCTTGATGTTAAAATCTTTATTATTACTTTCAGATATTACAATACATGAAAACCTGTTACACTCTACAAAACAAGCTGAGATGCGTTTATGAATGATTTTATTGCTGTTTTGTGCTTTTTCAAAGTGCACAATGAACATAAAAATTAAAATGGTTATATAAATGGAAAACAATCAAACAACATTCAACATCACGTAAACACTCAATGGCATCAGTTTATACATGAAAGAGTCTGACTAATCTGCAGAATTAATCTCTTTCTTACATCATATCTGTACGCATTTGTTCATGATAAACTTTGTGAACGTGGCACATTTCAACATAACTCTTTTTTATCGGTGAATCATCTAAACGCCTCTCATTGGCCAGTATATTCATACAATGAACTTCGATTGTTGGTTGTTGATATGTTGAGAATCTCTCTTATCTAATTATTTATCTTTTAATGGAGCCTAACATTAACTTGTTTAGGAATCTTAAACCCAAGGGTAAAGTAAAACTTATTTAGAACACGATGTTTCCTCCTTGTGTATTTCTAAAGTATGTATGAAGTAACATTACACCTGCATTTGAATGTTAAAAGAAATAGGGGATCTCTCCCAACACAGTTTGTATTTATCAACGGTTAGAAAACACTGGGAAAACTTTACATTTAGGCAACATATAAAGGTGTAAGAAAGATAGAAAGTAGGTAGATAACACTATAATGGTATGGTTCAACAAAAAACACTTATCTGGTTGAGTCTGACATGAATGACTAGCAAGCATCCACATTTCAATATTCTATTTGTTTCAGCAAATTGCAGCAATCCATTTGCTTCGTTTCTATCTTTCGTCAGTCTATAGATAGAAATCTAATTTCACGCTGTACAATCCATCGCACAATAACTTTTTCCCTTTCTAAACAGAATAGTGGTTAAACGTGCTGCAGTGACTCACTTGACTTTTGCGTGTGGTGACGTAACATACAAGCCTTACAATTAAAATGGCTACTTATTATATTGAAAAAGAGCTGTGTTTACAAGTACAGAATGCAGCAGTGCCCTCTGCTGACATAAAAAAAATTACTCCATCTGGAGCTTGAGTTACAATGCGTTACATTCTGTAATGTAATAGTCCACACATGCACACACACACACACACACGCCATGGTCAACCAGGCAGAGTAGGCAACGGCAGACAAAGCTAGACAAAGGCGTAATCCACATACAGGCTGAAGGTCAGGGCAGGCAGCAAAAGATTAAAAATACAGGTTAAAGTCCACTGGGAAATGTAAAGGGAGATAGGGTCAATGTTCAGGGGAGTGAGACCTCTGATGGTCAGAGACAGGAACTTCACCATTGGTGCATGTAAAGCCACGGTCACACTTGACTTTTTGTTCCATTGACTTCCATTCATACGCATGCGAATGCGTCAGACCGGAAACGCAAGCCTGTGCGAAGAAATTTCGCTGCGTAGCAAAGTTCAAGTTTGGTGAACTCTGACCTGCGAATTCGTGTCACGTGAGTGCGAGAGACCAATAGAAGATCAAAACGTCACAGCGTGACCTCTCGGTACAGAAATTTCAAATTTCAAATTTCACTTTGTCACTCCTGAGGGTTGATTTTGTTGAAATTCAACAGACACTGGACTGAAATTACCACAATAGCCTACATTTAGAAACGTTGATTTAAAATGAAAATTTGGAATGATCTCTTAAAGGCATAATGCATCATCAGTTAAGTTGCTAACTTTAGCCTGTTAGCACCGAGATCATGATCCCACCCTCTATGCGTATCGCCTTTCAAAGCCACGGCTTCTCCAAAACACATGAACGTGCACAGACCAAAAGCTGTTGGACGGCGGTACGACGAGAGACACGGCACATTCACTGGGGAGAAAGCATTGCAGTAACCTTTTAAGGGGTTCCTCCGGCAAGTCGGGTTTTTGATGCTTCTCCTCCATTCTCTCTACAACAGAGGACGTGATGTCTGCGTGAACTGGGTGCGCAGTGGGATGAAAAATATGTTGGATGAATATGTAAACCGGACCAGACTCTGAACCAATCTAAACGATCGGCCAGAATGTTTTTATTGGTCGAATGTTTTTTGGTCCTACACCCTTCACAGACATTGTATTTATATTTTTAAAAAATTGACCACTATACTTCTTGATTGCTATCAGGATGTGAAGAGATTTCCAACCAGCATGACAAAAAATGTTTCTGAACAGAATGATGCATTATGCCTTTAAATGAATACAGAATGTAGTCACCCTCTAGTTGTTCCAAACCTGTATACATTTCATTGTTCTGCTGAACACAAAGAAAGACATTTGGAGGACAGTATTTCAGTAACCAAACAGATCTTATCCCAGATCTTATCCTGACTGGGGCAGTCGTGGCCCAGTGGTTAGAGAGTTAGACTCATGACCAGAAGGTTGCTGGTTTGATTGCTGGCGGATAACGGCTTAGGTGCCCTTGAGCAAGACACTTAACCCCCACTTGCTTACTATACAAAATGTACAAATGTATAGTACAATGTAATGTAAGTCGCTTTGGATAAAAGTGTCTGCCAAATGTAAATGTAAAATCCCCCATTTACTGCCATACGAAAAATAAATACTATGAGAGTCAATGGGGGGTGAGATGTGTTTGGTTGCTGACATTCTTTCAAATATCTTCCTTTGTGTTTAGCAGAACAAAGAAATGTATACAGGTTTGGAACAATCTAAGGGTGAGTAACTGATGACAGAATTTTCATTTTTGGGTGGAGTGTCCCTTTAAGGCAACTAAATATATAAATATACAAAACACTAATCACATCAAATCTAAATATATTTATAGAGCACTTTTCTAAAACAACAATTGTTCACCAAAGTGCTGTACAACATAATTCTGGTCCAGAAGCACTTCCGATTTACGTTTTTATTTATTTTTAATTTGATTACTATTATTACTATCATTTGAAATATTACATACAAAATTTAAAGACATTTGTTAAACATTTTTGCTCGGTTAGACATGCTCTGTTTGTTGTATTTTGTTCAAACGTTTGTGTTTAAAAACTGACACAGGAAGTTCGTCTGGAGCAGCGTTGTTTAATGTCTTCTGGAGTGGTTACTCAAACTGGCTAGTGGTTATAGAAGTGTCTGACAATACAGACCAATGAACCTCTTTTACTTACATCGTATCACGCTGTTGTTAAGATGAACGCTCGGCTCCTTCGAGACGGACTCTTATTTTGAAACTGTTGCTATGGTAACATTCTACGGTAGCAAGTTGCAGTGGTTGAGTCGCTATATTCTGATAATATTCTCAGTTCGAAGTTTACAAATGTTATTTTCCTTTTCATTTGTTAGTTAACAGTTGTTCTGGCAGAAGTGTATTACCAAGATAGCTGTTATTGACAAAAAAATGTCTTCTTATTGCCTTAATGGTGACAACCGACAGGCTGATGACATCAAAGTACCGCGAGAGCAAACTTCTTATGGTTTTTTGAATCGCTCTCGCGGTACTTTGATGTCATCCGGCGCCACACGAAGTCGAAAACAGTTCGAGTATCATTTTGTAAACAGTATCATTTTGAACCCACCCCTATTAATGTCTAGACTGGCCCCTTTTTGCGGATTGTACTTTCGTTTTTAAAAAAACAGTCTGAAAATATTAACGGTAGTTCATTTACGGATCAAAGTGCCGGAGTCATGCAGAATATGAGGTAGGTTTTGTTTTTATCGTTACACTTTCTTATCAAAAGAGTAAAATGATCAAACAACTTAATATGAGACTGAAATACTTCATCTGGCTGATTAGTGATGAAATAGGCTACATGGATTTAATAAATAGGCCTATGTATATTTTTGAAATGCAGTTGTATTAAGGATGAACCGCCCGCTACTGAACTAGCTGAACTGGAATGTCACTTCACGTGGGATTTGAAAAAAGAAGACACAAACATCACTGATCATTTATCTAGACTGGAGCAGCATCGTGACTTAAATCTGGGAGAGAAGTCTGGGACCGCACACACACACACAACTCTTTGGCATACGTCAAGTATCTTCTGGGTTCTTATGAAGAAGCCCTAACAAACTTACAGAAATCTGAGGAGCTCACTAAAGATTGTTATGGGGACAACTGTGATGAGAGACTCATTGTCACTTATGGAAATTTTGCTTGGTTACACTTTCACATGAAACAGTATGCTGAATGCAGAAGTTACCTGGACAAACTGAAGGAGATTAGAGAGAAAAAAACACCTGTCCCCAATTCTGATCTTTATCCTTATGTGGTCGGTCAGAAGGCTTGGGCCTTGTTTAAATTTTCACGTAAATACTACAACAGAGCTATAGAGTGTTTCAGAAACGCATTAGAGATGGAGCCAGAAAGAGATGAGTGGAATGCTGGTTATGCCATTGTACTGTATAGAACAGAAACTGTGTGCACTAGTCCAGAGGATTCAACTGCAATTCAACAACTCAGACGGGCTATAGATACAAACCCAGATAATGATGAACTAAAACTGCTTTTAGCTCTGAAACTTGCAAAGTTTAAGCTGTTTGATGAAGCTGAGGATCTGGTGGAAAGGGCTCTTGAGATGTCTCCAGAAAGTCCACATGTGATTCGATATGTGGGGAAATACATGAGAGACTATGGGCAAACTGTAGACTGGTCTATCGGCCTACTAAAAAGAGCACTGGATGTTACGCCAAATTCGGCGTTTATACACCATCAGTTAGCTCTGTGCTACAAAAAGAAAAAAGACCAATTCAGGGAAGATGCTGAGAGTCAGAGATTTCGTCATTTGAGCATCTCCCATTTTGAAAAAGCCGTCACTTTGAAGAGTGGCTTCATTGTTGCAATGTCACAGCTGGCATCTCTCTACGGGGAGGACGGACAAATCGATCGGGCTGATGACATGTTTCAGACAGCCTTGTTTACAGCTAAGGAGAAAAACGAGGGAGTACAAAAACTTTACTTTTATTATGGTGAGTTTCAGCAGTATAGAAAAAGATGTCAATGGCTGGCCATCCAAAACTATAAGGATTGTTTGATGATGGCACCTGATACACTAGATGGAAAGAAAAGTGTTAAGAATCTGACAAAGATTGCCAACAAGCGTTTATCTTATAACACAAATGATACAAAAGTTTTAGGGATACTAGAATTTATTGAGCAGGTTACAAGTGGGAAACAATCCACTGAAGAGAACAGTGAACATGTGCTGGAATCTACATGCAATGAGAAATAGTGCAAAATGTATATTGGTTATATGCAAAATATAATTTTTATTTACAAACACTGGTAAAAACGATCTGCATAAGTATTAGGCTAAATATTAAGTATACACAAACTGTGATGTAACATATTTTCACAAGCTGTAAAAATGTGGTTTTACATATTGGAGATGTACTGAAATTGTTATTGCGTTAACTTTTAGTCACGTGCCATGCCATCTTTCTTATACTGTTAGTCAGCACTGCCCTCTACTGGTGTGAAGATGACATTAATAGGGACTAAAATGAACGTTCAGAATTCTGTGCATATCTATAAGTTTTGCATATACAAATCATTTGTTGTACAGTGTTACTATTAAAAATAAATATTATTTCAAAGCTATATGCAGAAGATCATGTTATCACACTAAGACTAGCTGAACCATAACAATAAGATTTTGTATTATAACAAATGCCACACTTAACCAAATCTTGTTCAGATCTTTGCTAAAGTGAACAATAAAACATCATTCACAAATAAATAATTAATTCTAACCTTATTTTATGTAATATTACATGTGTATGCATATGTCTGTGTTTGTTTGTTAAATATGAATATAATGTAAAATATAAAAAAATATATAAAATTTTACTGTTGTAGCTCAGAAGCTGTATAAAGTCTAAAAAACTTCACACGAGTGGTTGTGTTAAGGTAGCATGGCTGTGACTGGTTTATGAGGATATCTATAGTGTAAATAGAAATGATGGTAGATGGAAGAAGGGGACAACTTGTTAATGAATAATATTCTATTCTGTTGGTATTTTCTGTTATGTGGAGATTTCTGTTATTTTTTGCTATTATGTAGAACTGTAGAGCATTAACATAAGGACAGGTTTATTTAAGAGTGTTGATTGTTGCTTTTTTTATAAAACATTTCATTGAAAGTGCTAGAACCAAGTTCTTGACACCACTTGGAACAAAATAGATTTTTAAATTTTTTGTTTAACCACTATGAACCACAGAAGCTATTTTGTATGTGTATGACACATAATTTCTTTCGAAAAATGTGGAAACCACAATTTGGAATTTGGACTAATAATAAATGAACATTGGAATAAATAAAATAGCTTGTCATTTATAAGTGTAATTGCACATACACCTCTACTCTAAGATGTATTTTGAATATTGAATACTTTGATTTCTGATTTAATGGTAATGTAAAACAAAGGTAAAAATTGCAGGCATGCTAAAAAATGCCTTTCCCATGTGCATGTTTAAAGGTTTTAACTAGCTTGTTTTCTGGTTGCTCCCTGGCTTCCTCTTGCTTCTTAACTCTCTCTCTTTACTGCAGCCCCTTTCGGATCTCCTCTTGACCCTCTATCACCAAACTCATCCTTCCTATATCACCAAAATGGTCATTAAATACTTCTTAATCAAATGTTGGGGGAGAGAAGGCCTGTTTCCTGCTGCTTAAGCAGTGTATTCAAAGCTGTTTTCAGAAACCTTGGCCATAAATATTAAATGTTTATTGTTCATAATAAACACTGTTTTAGTATACCTGTTGTAAAGTCAAGCTCCTGATCTTCATTTTAATCCAATGCATTTTTATTTTCAACTTGGCACAATTAAGGTGGCATAAAGTGGCTTTGAAGGCAATACACATTTTACATTTTAGAAATCCCTGAACTGTTCTATTATTAAACAATTTCCTCTGAGTAATTTAGACTTATTGTACTGCCATTGCTTCTTGGTGTAAGATATACATGTAGGCTAACTATGTTCAGTGTTTCATTGTCTGGTCTTGTTGTCAGTTGTCTATACGATTAGCCCCTACCCCGTTGCCTATAATTGCATTTGTCTACCTGCCTGTTTTTGGATTGTTTACCTGTTTCATCTGTTGTTCACCTACTCTCCTGTTTGTGTTAACCTGCCAGCCTCATAATAAACCGTCTCACTTACCTCCTGTGGTGTGCCTCTCTTTCTCTGCCTAGATGTGACAATACATGAGGAATGAAAGTATTTTTTGTCCATTTCTCAGAAATGAGAAAAGCTTAGGAACTCTTACCAAAGGAATGTAAACTGAAAATTAAAGCATCTGTTTGAAACCTACACACATTCCTTCAGGGCAACTTTTCTATTACAACAGCGCCCTTTTCTCTTTTAGGCTTCAGTTTCCATTTTGATTTTGTCCCTCCCATCTCTGAGAGAGACTATTAAAGCAGTGCATTCACCATCTTCCCTATCAAACAGCTTCGAGAATATTTCTTATACAGACTCAGTCCAAGATGAGGTAAGTGTTTGGCTATAATCTATCCGAATTAGTTTTATGATTTTAACTTGTTGCTATACCTTCTAGAATACTGTAGTTATATATTAACTAATAAGAGAACAAACAATTGGTTGTACAAGTGCTGATTATAAATAAATGTTATTCCTATTTTCCAGTATGGATTCTGACAGAGTTTTGAGGACAAAACTTCACCAGCTGGAATGTCACTTCACCTGGGCTCTCATAAAAGATGACTTCGATCTACTTAGTGTTCTCAATAGGCTGAATGAACAGCTCAAGTTGGATGTTGGGAAGAAAGAAAGACTCACACGAACTTACAATTCTTTAGCATATGTAAAGTTCCTTCAGGAGTCTCAAGAAGAGTCACTTAGTGATCTCATGACGTCTGTGAAGCTTTACAAAGAGGAGGAATTCAACAAAACTCTCATTGTCACCTATGGAAACCTTGCCTGGTTAAACTACCACATGAAGAACTATACAGAATGTGAAAGTTACCTTCAGAAAGTCCAGAAGATAAATGAAAACATTTCATCTGTTCCAGAGGTGCTTGGTGAGAAGGGATGGGCCTTTCTTAAATTTTCTCGCAAGTATTATGAAAGAGCCAAAGAATGTTTCAAGAAGGCTTTAGATCTGGAACCAGAAGATGGTGAGTTGAACGCTGGTTATGCCATCACTCTGTATCGGACTGAATTCGGAAAATTCACTATTGAGGATTCACCCATAATCAAACAACTGAGACGAGCCATTGAAACAAATCCTGATGATGATGTTCTTAAGATCTTCTTAGCTATACAACTCAATACATACAAGAGGCATGAAGAGGCTGAAAGATTGGTTGAAGAAGCTTTAGAAAGATCTTCAGATCATCCACATGTCATGCGATATGCTGGAAAATTTTTCAGAAATAGAAGATTTGTGGACAGGGGTATAGTTCTGTTGAGCAAAGCGCTTGAACGATCTCCTAATTCAAGTCTCACACATCATCAGTTAGCTCTCTGCTACGAGACAAAGAAAACCCAACTGCTGCAGGAGGGAAATCATCATGCCAAAGAGTCTAGGGTTCAACAGATTCGTGATCAGATCATCTACCATTTAGAAATGGCTACAACCTCTGCACCCTGCTTTATCACAGCTATGAGTGATCTAGCACTGCATTACGGAGAACAGAATGAGATTTCACGAGCTGAAGAGATGTTTCAGACGACGTTTGAAACAGCCAAAGAGAAAAATGACAATCTATATGTTGTTAATTTTTATTATGCTGAATTTCAGTTGTACAGCAACAGACGTGAAGATTTAGCTATCAAGCACTACATGGAATGCCTGAAGATAAACCCAGATGCACATGAAGGGAAGAGAAGTGTTTTCAGGCTGAGAAAGATTGCAGAGAAGCGTATTAACAGAAACACACAGGACGGGGAGGCTTATGGGATACTAGGGTTTATTCACAAAGAGAAAGCAGAAAAGCAGGAAGCCATTGAGTGCTATGAAAAAGCTTTGAGTTATGGAGACAATGACGAGTACCTCACTAATCTCTGTGCTCTCAAAATGCAGTAATGGCACTCTAAGTTACCCACTTTATTAGCATTATATCATATGTAATGTAACATTTGCTTCAATTACCAATTTTACAATTATATACTCATTAAGATTATTTTAAAATAACATTTGTGTAGAGAAAAAATCTTTAAGTTCTTTTTCTGTTTGTCAGAATATACAATATACCTTTATATATTATAATTATTCTGGCACTATCATATAACTTGTTAAATGAAGCCATAAATATTTTAACACTATTTTTAAAATCTTACATTTGGGCTCTGCATTTGTTAGGAAATCATGAATATTTAAAATATTTATAACTCCAAGAGAAAATATGGAAGTGTATGTATACATTTTTTATTGAAAATAAATGATTTAAAATATTGTTTTGCCTTTGCCACTCACAACATCACTTATTTCAAATATGCTCTCATATCTTCTGTCCTTTCAGAGATAATATGTATATATGCAATAATGATTTCACTTGAGTGGATTATGTCTAGTAGGTTTACACTCAGAACTTGACATTATTCATAAGAAAATACTTCAGGGTGTTGTTTAGTAACAAAGTACAGAAAGTGAAAATTAATTCTAGTAATATTAACATCACGAATATTTTATATGAATAGCCTATATAAAAAGTCACTGCTAATGTTAAGCATGCTTTGTTACCTAAACTGATAGTATTAACTTTAGAACTTCGATTAACAAAGGAAAAATTGTATGATAAGCCTATAATTGGAAAATAAATCATGTGAACACTTTGGATGCAGGATTTTTTGAGTTTCCTTCTGTGCGCATGCTCAGCTGTTCCACAAAAGACTGCCCATCGATCAGATTGCTTCTCTAGAAATCGTTATGTAAACGGACTGATGGTAGAATACTTTCGGTTTCGATTCTTCCGGGTTGCGGCTAGTTCCTCGCACAAATGTAAAGGTTTATTTGTGCAGAAAATGAGGTTTGTTTTGTCTTCTTTTTCCACTTTTGTTTTGTCTAAGCTGGACGTGGATCGAAAATGTTTAAGATAAACCAACCAATTGAAAGTGCTGCGTACTGTAGGCTATTCTGATCTATATGGCGATTTGAGATGTAGTTGGCACTAAACCTGTAGGCTAATGTAAACATTTGTCAACACATTTATTTAACGTTGTGTTATTCTTAATATAGCCCAAGGGTAACATACGTCAGAATTATTCTATCAGAACAGTTAAAGATAAATGATCTGTTATTGTACTATTGCACTATGTACACGTTATATGGAATAGGCTACTATTTTGTGGGGATTTATAATGCATTTGTAGGGTTATATGAATTTGAAAACAAAAATAGACTCTTGGGGTAGTGTGTTCATACAACAGCTATGTAAAAACTACATTAGCAAATGTATGTGTTTTCCATGTAATTTAGGGGATGCATCATTATTCTTCATGTTAAACTTATATCTTATTTTAAATTAGTACATGGATAATTGACAAATAAATCGTACATGTGTAGCCTACTACGTGTGACATAGCAAAATTTAGAAAACAAACTGTTAATAATACATCGTTTTATATTATTCATATTTATATTAATCATATAAAATAGCATAAGAGAGATTTACCTTTATTGTTATAACAATAGTTTTTTTTTCTAAATCTTTGCCATCACACCATATGACAAACCTATGTTTCCTATGTATGCATATAATAAATATAGCTTTTTATTTACTGCAGTTGTTCAGAGGATAAACCTCTCAGTATGGAACTGGCCAAGCTGGAATGTCACTTCACGTGGGATTTGAAAAAAGAAGATACAAACATCACTGATCATTTAACTAGACTGGAGCAGAATCGTGACTTAAATCTGGGGCAGAAGGCTGGGACTTCACGCACCCACAACTCTTTGGCTTACGTCAGATATCTCTTGGGTTCTTATGAAGAAGCCCTAACAAACTTAAAGAAATCTGAAGAGCTCACTAAAGATTGTTATGGGGACAACTGTGATGAGAGACTCATTGTCACTTTTGGAAATTTTGCTTGGTTACACTTTCACATGAAACAGTATGCTGAATGCAGAAGTTACCTGGACAAACTGAAGGAGATCCAAGAAGAAAATTCACCTGTGTCCACTTCTGTTCTTTATCCTCATGTGGTCGGTGAGAAGGCTTGGGCCTTGTTTAAATTTTCACGTAAATACTATGGAAGAGCTATAGAGTGTTTCAGAAAAGCATTAGAGATGGAGCCAGAAGATGGTGAGTGGAATTCTGGTTATGCCATTGTACTGTATAGAACAGAAAACAAGTGCCCCACAAGTGCAATTCAACAACTCAGACGGGCTATAGACACAAACCCAGATAATGATGAACTAAAGCTTCTTTTAGCTCTAAAACTTGCAAAGTTTAAGCTGTTTGATGAAGCTGAGGATCTGGTGGAAAGGGCTCTTGAAAGGTCTCCAGAAAGTCCACATGTGATTCGATATGTGGGGAAATACATGAGAGACTATGGGGATGTAGACAGGTCCATTAGCCTGCTGAAAAGAGCATTAGATGTTACTCCAGATTCAGCGTTCATACACCATCAGTTAGCGATGTGCTATAAACAGAAAAAAGAACAATTAAAGGATAAATTTGAAAGACAAAGATTTCGTCATTTGAGCATCTCCCATTTTGAAAAGGCCATTACTCTGAAGAGTGGCTTTATTCTTGCAATGGCACAGCTGGCATGTCTGTACGGTGAGGACGGACAAATCAGTCGGGCTGAAGAAGTGTTTCAAACAGCCTTGTCCACAGCTGAAGACCAAACTTCAATTCAAGCACTTTACTTGTATTTTGGTGGGTTTCTGCAGTTTACAAAAAGATGCCAGCAGTTGGCCATCAGATATTTCAAAGACTGTTTAAAAATGGCACCTGATACGAAAGATGGGAAGAAAAGTGCTAAGAATCTGAGAAAGATTGCTATCAAGCATTTATCTAGAAACAGACATGACACATGGGCTTTAGAGATATTAGAGTTCATTGAGCAGGTAACAGGTGGCAGTCAATCCACTGCAGAAGACTGTGAACATGTTCTGGAATCTACATGCAATGAGAAATAGTATAACTGTATATTGGACTCATATATTGATTACATTGTCTTGATGCACTGAGCTTTCAGGTGTAGACTGAAGGCAAGTGAAGCTCACTTACTCACTTACCAACTTAGCCTTGCTCTGCCTTTTACAATACATACTGTTGCTAGGGAGCTTTAGAGAAAATCATGCCTTGATATCTTTATGCAGAAATCGAAGGACATCTAATAAAAATACATGTTACTTTATGTTGTCTAAACATGAACCTTGTTAATGTAAATCCATTATGTTTATAAAGCACAATTATATAATTATTGTAATTATTATAATTTTAATGTATTTCACATATATTTACAATTTTAGTAAAATCTCATATTTAGATGGAAACACAAATGGAAGCTAGCCATGTGCACTTGCTCAAGATGAAATTTTCAGAAATCCACTCATCATGGGTCAGAGATTAAGATGGTTTTATAGAATTTCACACATACCTAAATGTTCATGTTTGTCATTCACAGTTTGTTAATAACATTAAACATTTTAAGATTGACAATTTTTTATTAAAATACTTTTCAAGATGAAAGTCAAATCAACATTAATAATGTATGTCATATTTATGTCAAGTCTTGTGATTAATATATGTGTAATATTTGCTAGTGACTGATGTAAGTCAAATGTATTATAAATTTAAAAAAAGTCAGAGCTGCTGTTGTTGGGTGCAGCCTCTCAGTTTCAATTATATAACTGCAATTCCATATTACAATATATTGTGATTTTTGTTTGCTTTTTAAATGGTAGACAATAGGACAAATTGAATCCTATACTCTAAAACAGACTGCATATAATAAAGAAACTTTTATGAACTTTATTATTATTATTTCTTATTAAACTTTTAATGAACTATTATTTTAGGAGCATATCAATTCATAATGTATATTTAAAAGTGCCTTGAAAAACAGTGAACAATACATATATGTGTAATGTCGAGAAACCCACAAGGCAGCGGATCCAAATGGAATATAAACTTTTAATGAAAATAAGATAAGACAAGACAAAACAAAACAAGGTAATCCAGAGACTGAATACGTAAAACTGAACTCATGTAAAAACAAAGACTGACAAATGATATCTCAAACACTAAGGCTATACATACACAGGGGTAACAAGCTAACAAGACACACCTGGAGAGACAATCACAAGGGAACCAATGAACAAAAGAACTACAACACAAAAGATCTACTTTACAATAACTGAAAAGTCCACAAACACAGGGGAAACACTGACTGGGATTGTGACCATCTTGCGAACGGGCGGCCACGAATACTGGGCTTGCCACCTTCAGCGTGTAGGCTTACAAAACAAAACAAGAAGTTTTTCATTGTCGAGGAAGCATGACAGGCGGGCCTCAGGTAACAGATGCTTTCCAAGAAACGAAAGTTAGTCACAAAACAGAAAGTGAAATGAATGCGTGGTTTGTACCTGCTTTGTCTTAAAACATTGTTTTACTGTACACCGGCTGCATATCATTCCCACAAGGTAAAAGGAGAAAAAAGACATCTGAGATGAGGTAAGTCCTAAATCAGATTTTTCTTGAAATGATTGATTCAGTAGGCTGTATGTCAGGAAATTTAAAAAAATACATATATTTTTTATCTAAATAATTGATCAGACCATTAAAATAATGCTGTGGGTGCTTCAAATGATTGGCAGGGTTATAAAACCTACTGACAACTGGATTACATTCTCAAAAAGAATGTGTTAATTATTATTAACATTGTTTCTTTTATGCTATTTAACACGTGTCATATTGCATTGACTTTGTTAAATAAATAAAAGGAACAACACAAGTTGTGCTAAAAGTAACACAAAATGTCATGTCCCAGAAATAACACATTATTATTATTTAATATATATTAATATAATATTATTTAACTTAATCATTCTGGAGTGTAAAAAGAGCCCACCCAAATGTTCTGTTGCTAGGGTGCTCTAAATGGTTGCAAGGGTGTGGCTAGACAGTTACCAGGGTGATATGTAAAGACTGTAGTCTCTACAGTGATATTCCTTCTTTTAAAATGGAAGTCTATGGAGTGCTCATAGAAAGAAAGAAATGTTAATTCGGGTATGAAAATTTAGAGTAATTTACTGGCTAAAACATCATTAACTGTAATATAAAAAATGTAAACATACTTCAGTAACTTATCACAAAAGCATATGTCTTTCTAAACATTTTTTGAATCATTGAACTAATTATTTGGCCCAACCAGTGTTTGGATGAACATTGAAACTGATATCAATGGTCTGATGACTATTGATAAAGACACGTGTTTGGATCAACATTTTACATCTGGATGTTTCGGTATGTTTTTTTTCAGTCTGTTTCAGGACAGTTTAAAAGCAAAACTCAATCACCTGGAGTGTCACTTCACATGGGAACTTAAGAAGGATGATGTAGACCTTCCAAATCTCCTCAATAGGCTAGAGGAGCAGGTTGAGCTGGATCTAGGGAAGGAGCAAGGAGTTGCAAGAACTCATAACTTCATAGGATATGTAAAATTCCTTCTTGGTGGCAAAGAAGAGGCTTTTAGCCACCTGTTGAGATCTGAGGCACTCATAAGAGAACACTTTGGGGACAACTGTGCCAAACTTCTCATTGTTACGTATGGAAATTTTGCCTGGTTCAATTACCACATGAAGAACTATACAGAGTGTGACGTTTACTTGAAGAAACTTGAGGAGATAAATGAAAAAATCCCAACTGAGTCTGTTGCAGAGGTGCTTGGTGAGAAGGGATGGGCCTTTCTTAAATCCTCTCACAAGTATTATAAGCGAGCCAAAGACGTTTTCAAGAAGGCTGTAGAGATGGACCCAGACAATAGTGAATGGAATGCTGGTTATGCCATCGCTCTGTATCGGACTGAAACGGAATTTTGTACAGTGGATTCGCCTGCAATCAAGCAGCTGAGAAAAGCCATTGACATAAACCCAGATGATGATGTCATCAAAGCTCAATTAGGAATGAAACTATTGCTATGTTCTAAGCAATTGATAATTGAGTCTGAGAAGTTGGTGGAAGCAGCTTTGATCGGGTCTCCAGATCACCCTCACGTCGTGAGATATGTTGGGATGTACCGTAGGGATCGTGGATCTCTGGATAGGTCCATCGAACTGCTAGTGAACGTGCTTAAAAGCTCACCAAGCTCGTGCTTCCTACATCATCAGTTAGCATTATGCTACAGAAATAAGAAAATTAATTTACAGAAAGAAAAGTGTCACGTCGCTGAAGTAAACGAGGCTCGCGATAAAAGTATCTACCATTTAGAAATGGCAACCTCTCTGAAAGCTTCCTTCATTGTTGCATTTAGTCAGCTCGCACTTCAATACGGAGAGAGGGGCGATCTCCTTATGGCGGAGAACCTTTTTGAAACAACGTTTATAATGGCTACAGAGAAAAAAGATAACCTGCATGCAGTTCATTTCCATTATGCTGAGTTCCAGCAGTACAGTATTAGAAATAAGGATCAAGCAATCCATCACTACATGGAGTGTTTGACAACAGGTCCACATACTAGTGAGGGGACTAGAAGTGCTTATAAACTCAGGAAGATTGCCCAGAGTTGTCTCCAGAATGATCCAAATGATTGGAAAGGCAGTAAAATAATGGGATTAATTTTTCAACTAAGACCTGATTTGTGCGTGGACAGTCAGTGCAATGCCGATGAAGACGATGAAGTCTGCAATAATCTAAAAGAGATTATGTATTTTTAGTATGTAGTAACTTTCACTTTGTAAAATGTAGGGATGGAACGGTTCATGAAAAAGATCTGTACCGTTCAATTCACCAGACACGGTTCGAGACATGCATGTATTGTTCGTTCTGGTCATGTGCCGAACGACCTGCTTATCCCATTTGGCACAGAGACGAACGTTAGATAGTTACATAGTTGCCATGTCCGCTTATAATTTGCGAGTTTGAGCTTATTTTTCTGTCAAGTCGCATTAAAAAAATTGCAAACAAGCAACCTTGTTTCTCCTTCTTTTTTTTTTAACTATGTATACCAAATCAATCTGAAAACCCTAACCACAGAACCGTGATACAAACCAAACCTTGGATGTTGTGAACCGTTCCACCCCTAGTAAGAAGTTATCACTCCTGACTAGCTTCCAGTTTTAGTTTTTTTAAGGGGGACATTGGGTGAAATTGTACCTTTTTGTGTTTTATCTTTTTAATATTTAGTTAGATTTCTAGCATGTCTGCCAGCTAAGAAAACTGAAAAGAAAACACACAGTCAGTTTGTTATGGGCTATATGAGTTTGAAATTGTGTCATCCAGCAATTTCATCCAGTTTCTACAAAGATAGATAGTTATTTGATTAATACGGAGTGGCCCCTTCCCACCCATTTTGTACACAGGTAGGGAAGCAGGTCTTTGTGTTCGGCTGCTCCAGACATTTTTACATTTTGATTTTGTTATAAATGTTCTGTTGGTTGTATTTTTTTCAAACATCTGTGTAGGGTTGGAAAAAACAACAGGAATGTATTGCTGTGTCACAACCCCCTCTTCCCAAAAGGCTCCATTTGCCCTCTAAAGATCACAGGGGTGCTGATAGTGATCAACCACTATAGGCCGAGATGTTTGTATATTGTTGGCCCAGTACAGTGGGGTAAAGGGTGATCCTGATTGATCAATTTAAATGTATTATGTTATGTGTAGTCTAGGGCTGGGCGATTAATCAAAATCAAATTGCTTTTCCAGCAGGGTAACAATACTCATATTGTGCTGCAAACTATTGACAGTATTGAGCTGAAGCTTAACTTTGCAAAATTAAATCGCAAATCAAATCGCAATATCTGTCAAAATAATCGCAATTAGATATTTTCCTAAAATCACACAGCCCTAGTTTAGTCAAGGAAAGGATAAAAAAGCAAATGTAAATTATGCTCCGTATCTTTTCTTCTCCCTGGAAGCTACTTTCGAGGAGCTCTGCCTCTTCTCCTCTGACTCGTCTTCTCCTTTTATACTTTCTTTTCTATCCTATCTCTCAGGTAATATCACATACATTTGAAAACTGTTAGTTGTATCATTTACAATGTTATGCATTTATTTGTAATCATTTTACCTGTAACATCAATTGAAGTCTGTTATTAAATACTTTCATTTACAAATCTGCAGACTAGTGTTGGTTTAATGTTAATATTTAAATATTTAAAAGCTCTCCCACATATATTATTGACAAGAAATATGCAATTTTATACAATCTTGCTTTTAATGTTTCTTTCGGCATTTCGGCATCTATATAGCCTGAACCACTATAGTGGAACCACCCCACATCTGCGTAGTGTTAAAAAACTAAAATAGGACATTTTCTGGATCATTTTATCTTTGTACTGTAGTTTTGTTTTGAGTGCAGATTAGACAAATACAAAATAGTGCTACTTAAAAAACTACAGAACATGTGTCATTGCTGATCTTTGTGTTTTAAAAAAAAATGTTTTTGATAACCTCTACATAATAAAGTGGTATGTCATTTGATCATGTCTCAAACTTGAGAAAGTTTCAATTTACAGGTTAGGTATAATTCCTGCTTTGGCTTTCCAGCCTGTTGCACTTCCACCAGTGCCATTAGGTCAGCTGCAGGGTCGTCAGCTGGAGGTCGCCGATCACTGATGTTTCACCCCCTAAACCAGTACATCTTCCGGCAGGGGGGCAGTGGCATATAGGGGACGTCTCACCGCCACCCGCTGCAGCTGTTTTTACAGGGGTGCTGGCTCCCAACTGCTATGTTTCCTCCAGAACCACAACCAGTAGCTCACTTTCTCAGCCTCTTCTCCAAGCTGCTTTATGGCTTTTCGCAAGTTTGACCCCACCACTCCTGCAACAGGGAGCAGTTGGACTGCTGTTCTGACCACGAAGCCCTGGCACCCGAAGAAACATTAAGCCGGGTAGACCCTGGCTTTCCAGCCCGCCTCTTGGCTCTCCAGTGCCAGCTCGGAGTACTTGAGATGCTTCCTTTTGTGGGCTGCTGTCATGCCCGCTCCCCAAGTGATGGTAAGTTCAATGAGGAGGACCCGTTTCTTCATTGTGGACCACATGACGATGTCTGGCCAGAGGGTAATTGTCACAATCTCTTTTGGGAAGACCAACTGCTTCTCTCGGTCTGCCAACAGCTTGAAATGATTCACTGAGTCATATGCAGTGGCAAGATTTAGCCACACCATGTGCAGGTTGCTCTTCATTGTCTTTGCCCACTGGATTTGGTCCCAAATCAGAGAAGAGTGCTCAATGCAGCCTGGGATTGGGGAGTGGGGATGTATCAAATGGCACTGTCGGTAGAGCTGGCTGTGGTACGTGCCCTGAGGAGCCAAGCGGTGTCGCTCGTCTGTTGTCACTGTACTGGCTCTTAATGATTCCTCCAGCTCCTCCTTACTGATATCCAACTTCCCACTCCTCTAGCAATTCCCTGGCAAACCTATAAGGATCTCTGAAGAAGCTAATTCTTTCCTTCTCTATTTTCCTCCTCCTAATCCTCTCCACTCTTCGCAGCTTGGCAAGGCTTTGTTTAAGTTCGTCCCACAGCTACTTCAGGCCTACTTTCTCCTCGGCTGCCGCTTTCCTCCAGTTCCGGTTGAGTTGGCACTGATATATGACTAATTGCTCAATCTCTTTTTGTATTCTTTTTTCTTTGGGGCTGTGGGCTCCTTACTCCTGACCTCGCCAAACCTCCCCTTACATTTTTCAAAGATAATCTCCCCAAGGCTGTTAAGCTTGTTCTCAACACTGCCATGCAATGCCAGCTCCAACAGTTGACTCAGGTCAGAGTCGAATGAACTCAATGTAAACCACATTCATATCAATATTCTCAATGTCCATAGATCAAACTACAAATCTTTGGCATTATATATCCTTGATATACAGTACCCACAGTGTTCAGCCTAAATACAATTGTAACAAAGGGCTGGTCTCAGGCAGAAGAGCACACCACAGGGTTAGTGATAAATGGTGAATTTAATGATGACAAGACAGTAACAGGAAATCCAAACACACAGGAGAATAAATCCAAGGCAAAATATCCAAGCAAAAATAGGAAAGTATATCCAAATAACAGGTGCAAATATCCAAGCAAATCGGGTAAGTATATCCAAATACCAGGTACAAAAATCCAAGCAAACCGGGTAAGTGATAACAGGAACAAAGCCAGAGTATACACGGTGCGGAACTTACCACAAGACTGGACAACAAACAGGACAAAAGACTGAACTTAAATAGCACACAGAACACAAAACAGGTCCGAGTCCAAACAAGGTGCAGATGAAGATAATCAGACTGATGATGTGAGATGCATTGTGGGTAATGTAGTCAAAAGTCTGGTGAGAGGGAACGGGTGAAACGTGGTGTTGGCTCTGATGTAGGGGGCGTTGCTGGCGGATGAGATGATGCCATTACAACAATATAAATATATTCAATTATAAAACAATTGTTGAGCTGCTAGATGTGTAATTATGGGTTTTGCTTTATAATTTAGCTATATTTTAAATATTCATATTGTATTGTACAGTAGTATTGTATTGTTTTCAACTGTATTGCAGACTGCTTCAACAATTTAAAAGCTATTTCTTAATTATGCAATGTGCAATAGAAAGCACTGTACATTTAAGATTTATATATAAGATTAATATACACATATATATTTATATACATATATAAAAATAAATTTAATTCACAGCAGAGATTATGAATTAATTTAATTCAGTTTGGCATGAAAAAAAAGCATAATTCATTGAATTATGAAGAAGAGCCTGGATCAACCGACATTGACGTTCGGCCGAGACATTCTGACAAACCTTTTTCCTCTACAAAGAACCTTTTGTGAAACAGAAAGGTTGTTTGAATATTAACAGTTAAATGTTAGCCACTGAACCATCAAATGTTAATCATTTAATGGTTTTATAGCATCTATGGCAATCAAATATTTTCCACATTGTTTCAAAGAAGCTAAAGCCTGCGGCATGAAAGAAAACCCTTTTATATAACAGAAGATAGAAGTTACAGTAAAGACAGGTCAATGGTAGACAGAGATGTAGATAAATTTATGTTAACATTTTTTATGTTAAATGTTTTATAACCTTATTTTTCTCTATATATTTATGTGGTCAGTAATCAAGTAGTAATATTCCAAGATAATTTTATGTAAACTTATATATAATTATGCAATATAAGCTATGCAGTACATGGGTCTGTAGTTTTCATTACTTGATGTCTTACCAGGACTCCCAGAGAAAGGTAAAGATACTCCAAACTGGTAGCGAAAGAGCTGACTGCTAGTCCAAACTAGTACTCCCAACTAGTAATAAAAATAGCCAAGAATCCTCCTAGTATTACAGAGACACGACATGACAACCGATTCCCAATCAGGCTTCCAAGTGCTTCAAGAGCAATGTAGATGTGTGTTATGAATAACATATAATGTATATGTTTACAGGGTAAGGCAAATATTAAACACTTAGGATTCATTTATTATACTTATAGGTTTCTTACAAAAGTGTAGCTCAACAAGCAGTGCATTCTGCTTATAACATCAAGGTCCTGGGTTTGATTCCTAAAGAATGAAAATACTGATAGGTATGCCCTGAATCAGAATCAGAAAGAGCTTTATAAGTATGTCTACACATACGAGGAATTTGTTTTGGTAAAAGCAGCATCCAGTGCACAGAGACCATAATATAATACAAAAAAACAATATAATTGTTGGATATTTACATTATATTCACATGAACCGTACACATGAACTACACATATCCTTAACCACCGCAGGCTGTTTTGGATATGTGTTTTGTTGCATGGAAATGTAATGTAAATATCCAGCAATGCCCCAGAAACATATTAGCCCAGTGAAAATTGTCAATCATACATGATTTTGGAAGACTCTGTAATAACACATCTTCTTACATCTTTTGTTTTCAGGTCAGCAGGTCAATTTAAAACCTGCACACGTTCCCTCAAGTCAACTTTTCTATTACTCAACAGCTCCCTTTTCTCTTTTATGCCAGGGTTTCGTTTTCCATTCTGATTTTGTCCCTCCCATCTCTGGGAGAGAATATTAAAGCAGCGCATTCACCAGCTTCCCTATCAAACAGCTTCGAGAATATTTCTCATACAGGCTCAGTCCAAGATGAGGTAAGTGTCTGGCTATAATCTATCTACATTATACTGATACTGTAGTTACTATATCACTGTAAAAAATAAATAGTTGAGCCAACGTAATAAAACGAGGCAACCTAATACAGTAAGACTTTTGAGTTGACTCAATGTATATTATATAATTCTTGAAAGTAATAATACTTTGTTCAGCCAACTTAAATTGGTTTGTTTATGCAATGCTGATTGTCTTATTTTTCTATTAAAGATATTCCTGTCACACCAATACTGTTGTTCAGGCAATTATGAAATATTTCTGTTGTGTGGATGAAAAATGTTAAATTAGCCAAATGAAATATTCTAATTACTCTTACGTACTGCTAAATATTGTAGTTGTGTGCTTTAAATGTTTACAAATGACAAATATGGACAAACATGTTACTTTATCAATTTATTTCAATTTTTAAGTGTGACATTGCAACACTATATCAGCTGAAAAGCAAAAATCACAGCTCTCCTTTAAGGTAGACTCAAATAAGAAAACCACAAAAATGCAGTTACAATACAGATTGTTGTTTAACAGTTTAAACTCCAAATTAAACAACATGAGAATGCATGTTCAATAAAAGCTTTTAGATTGAAGCATAAACAAGCAGGGTGCATCCAGAGCTAGCTTCAAGAACACATTTAAAACAGTACTACATTTTTGCAATAAAATTTCCCCTTTGAAACACTTAAAACAATTTTAAATCCCTTTTAATGACCATAAAAGCTTGTTTAATTACAACAGTTTTCTTATAAGAGAAAGCACACGTTGGGTGCATCCAGCACCTATAGCTCCATGAGCACATTCTGCATATTATCAAATATGTACTTCAGAGGTTTAGGACAGGTTTAGTGCATAGAGAAGGCCAAAAAGGTATGCCAGAGCAGTAGAAAGATTTGAAAGATTGTCCAAAACGATGACCTCCTCCAATACAACAGCAATGTTCTGCATCTGATGTTGTTTTGGTCTCATCTTCCAAAACACACAGAACACCAATAGACAAGCCTCTTGCCCCACCCTGAATTTTCTGTTACACAAACAATAATACATTAAAAAGGAAGTTCATCTAATGGTATCATCTAATCCACAATACCAATGTAACAGTGAATAAACAAACAACACTTAAAGGGATAGTTCACACAAAAATGAAAATTCTGTCATTTTCTCACCCCCAGATTGTTCCAAACCCTAAATTTCTTTTCTCGGGTGCCACAAAGGATGATATTTGGATAAATGTCAGTAACCAAACAGATCTACTCTGTCAGAAAATTGGGCTGAGATCTGTTTGGTTACTAACATTCTTCCAAATTTCTTTCTTTGTGTTCAGCAGAATAAAGAAACAGTTTGAAACAATCTGAGGGTGAAAGAATCTTCATTTTTTGGGTGAACTATCATTTTAAGAGACTGGCAAGCCCAAGTACAGAACAAGTGTATATTCTCTTTCTGCACATTTTAAATATCCCTAATGAGCAGATAACGTCTCTGTTCCCTGATGGAGGGAACAAGACGTTGTGTCGACAGATGGGGTTGAACTTGAAAACCAATCTCTTCTGAGAGGAATTTAAAATGCCAATGAACTTGGCGAATGTGCCCGCTCGGACATCCGGGTATAAAAGGAGAACAGCGTGTGCATTCATTCATCTTTGTTCTTCGGAACCGCAAAGTATTAACTGAATGAAAAGTTTACATTTTTCTCTTCGAGAGCTTTTCTAAAAGCTGCTGGACTTACAACGCGAGCAGCAGAGCTGTCCTTTCTCTCTAACGGAGTTCAGCAGCGAGTCACAGACACTGAAAGAGCAAATTTCCTCTCGCAACATGCACGCTGTCTTCGCGCCATTGCGTCCTTGGGTGCGACACTCTAGTTGCTGAGTCGGATAGGCACGACACTTGCATTGCGTGTTTGGGACTCGGAAAAAATGCATTTGTTGACCTGGCATGTTCTGTGCGTGAACGCACGACGGTGAAGGTGTTGCAGTCACGGCTGGCTACATTATTTATGGGCATGGCCGCCACTCCGTTTTCCACTCATGGCGCTTTGGCGTGTAAGTTTGGCTTACTCTGCTGCGGGTCAGGCTGCCTCCGCTCTTCACGCCATGGCCATCCTCTAGGTCCACCAGGCAAAGGCGTTGAAAGAGCTCGACAAGGGGAAGACCGTCCCAGCGCACATACACGTCTGCCACCAATCTTGCGCTTCGTGCAACGAAGGTCACTGCGTGGTCCCTGGGTCGAGCAATGTCCACTATGGTGGTCAAAGAGCGCCATCTGTGGCACACGTTTGCGCAGATGAGTGACGCAGAGAAAGTTCGCTTTCTCAGTGCGCCCATCTCGCAAGCTGGGCTGTTTGGTGACACTGTGGAGGACTTCTCACAGCAGTTTTCCACAGTGAAGAAGCAGACGGTAGACTTGCGTCGTAGGAGCCTGCTCCGGTAGCAGCGCCAGTAAAATTAATCCTGTTAAGAGTTTTTCTACCACTGAAATAATTTTAGAGATATTTTAAGGTCAAAAAATGACATAGTGCTGCTTTAACATATGGAATTATGTGAATGCAGGTATTGTGAATGGGTTGCATTTACTGCGTATAATGAGATCCATGCGATGCTGCGCAGACCGACCAGTATATCACGTCAAAATACTGCACAAGCATACATAGCATACTGTTCTCGAATCATTCTCGTGGTACCTGATGTCACATGTTGATCTGTATTGGCATGAAGACAACACCTAATGCTGCAAGAACTACATCCTTAGCAGTATACAACATATATAAAACTCAGAAACAGATTGCATGTTAACGTTGCCTATCCCTCATACAAAACAAGCAATTTGATGCCACATTGAGACGTAACCAACGACAGAAGACTCCAACTTATTTCAAAGTGTAGAGAACAAATAGAATAGCTCTGAATTTTGGTTATCTTTCATATTAAGTAATAAGAGAACAAATAGTTTGAAAGCTGTTTGAAAATGTACATTTTGTAGCAAAATGACTCTGTCTACTTCACATAATTTATAAACAAACATTTATTAGTACAGTTCAATAATACTTAAATGTTAATTTTGAGGAATGATAAAAAAGTGCTGATTATAAGTCATTCTTATTCCTATTTTCCAGTATGGATTCTGAGAGAGTTTTGAGGACAAAACTTCACCAGCTGGAATGCCACTTCACCTGGGCTCTCATAAAAGATGACTTAGATCTACTTAGTATTCTTAATAGGCTAAATGAACAGCTCAAGTTGGATGTTGGGAAGAAAGAAAGACTCACACGAACTTACAATGCTTTAGCATATGTGAAGTTTCTTCAGGGGTCTCAAGAAGAGTCACTTAGTGATCTCATGACGTCTGTGAAGCTTTACAAAGAGGAGGAATTCAACAAAACTCTCATTGTCACCTATGGAAACCTTGCCTGGTTAAACTACCACATGAAGAACTATACAGAATGTGAAAGTTACCTTCAGAAAGTCCAGAAGATAAATGAAAACATTTCATCTGTTCCAGAGGTGCTTGGTGAGAAGGGATGGACCTTTCTTAAATTTTCTCGCAAGTATTATGAAAGAGCCAAAGAATGTTTCAAGAAGGGTTTAGATCTGGAACCAGAAGATGGTGAGTTGAACGCTGGTTATGCCATCACTCTGTATCGGACTGAATTCGGAAAATTCACTATTGAGGATTCACCCATAATCAAACAACTGAGACCAGCCATTGAAACAAATCCTGATGATGATGTTCTTAAGATCTTCTTAGCTATGCAACTGGTTATATACATGAGCTATGAAGAGGCTGAAAGATTGGTAGAAGAAGCTTTAGAAAGATCTCCAGATCACCAACATGTCATGCGATATGCTGGAAAATTTTTCAGAAATAGAAGATTTGTGGACAGGGGTATAGTTCTGTTGAGCAAAGCGCTTGAACGATCTCCTAATTCAAGTCTCACACATCATCAGTTAGCTCTCTGCTATGAGATTAAGAAAATTCAACTGCTGCAGGAGGGAAATCATCACGCCAGAGCGTCTAGGGTTCAACAGATTCGTGATCAGATCATCTACCATTTAGAAATGGCTACAACCTCTGCACCCTGCTTTATCACAGCTATGAGTGATCTAGCACTGCATTACGGAGAACAGCGTGACATTTCACAAGCTGAAGAGATGTTTCAGATGATTTTCAAAACAGCCAAAGAGAAAAATGATAATGTACATGTTGTTAATTTTTATTATGCTGAATTTCAGTTGTATAGCAACAGACGTGAAGATTTAGCTATCAAGCACTACATGGCATGCCTGACGATGAACCCAGATTCACCTGAAGGGCAGAAAAGTGCTCGCGGTTTGAGAAAACTTGCAGAGAAGCGTGTTAATAGAAACACACAGGATGGGGAGGCTTATGGGATACTAGGGTTCATTCACAAAGAAAAAGGAGAGAAGAATGAAGCCATTGAGTGCTATGAGAAAGCTTTAAATTATGGAGACAATGATGAGTATCTTTCTATTCTCTGTGCTCTCAGACTCTCCATACAGTAAAGTTACATACATTTTATATGTTTGTTATCATATCCGCATGTTATCATAACATAACATTTGCTTCATTTATTTGCAACAATTTTACAATTATATACTTATAGGATTGTAACATTAACATTATGTTTTAGGAAACTGTCATTGTTAAGTTCTTTTTCTGGTTGTCAGAATACACAATATACATTTTTAACAATTATTCTGGCACATATTGTATATCTTGTTAAATGAAGCCATAAATATTTGTACACAAAATATCTTACAAAATATCTTACATGTGTTTCCAAAAGGGCTCTACATTTGTTAAAAATAAAATAATAATGTTTAAAATGTTTTTAACATAAAATATGAAACTTTATGTATATATTTGTGGTTGAAAATACATTTTTTAATATTGTTTTGCCTTTCACCATCACAGCATCAACTGTCAAAAGTTTGAATGTTAAATATCAAATTAAACGAGAGTTCTGATTCAAATACCATGCCATATAACATAACAGCAAATAAAGTTATAATCCAGGAGTGTTTTCTTTTTTCAATTCTTGCTTACATTAAAACTGTTCTTTTTCTTCCGAAAAAGTTTTGATGTTGGGAAATTGTTTTACATTAATTAAAGTTGACATTTTGGATGCACATATAAAATATTTTATTCTGGTAGAATGCTCACATGTTCCACAGAGGTTTGACCTCGGATTGCTTTTCTAGAAATCCTTATGTAAAGTGACCGACGGTACTTTCGGTTTTGTTTCTTCTGCGTCGCTGTACTTATATGCACACAATTAGGTCTTGGGGATTGTTTTCACTCAGAAAATGAGGTTGGTTTTGCGTCTAGGGTTCAACAGATTTGTGATCAGATCATCTACCATTTAGAAATGGCTACAATACTGCATGCAACTGGCTTTATCACATGAGTGATCTAGCACTGCATTATGGAGAATGGCTTTGGACATTACACTGAGAGTTGTTTCAAAAGATTTTTTAAAACAGCAAAAGAGAAAAATGATAATCTACATGTTGTTAATTATTATTATGCTGAATTCCAGTTGTACTGCATCAGACGAGAGGAACCCAGATTCACCTGAAGTGCAGAAAAGTGCTTGCGGTTTGAAAAAGATTACAGAGAAGTGTATTAATAAAAACACACAGGACGGGGAGGCTTACGGGGTTCATTCACAAAGAGAAAGGCGAGAAGCATGAAACCATTGAGTGCTATGAGAAATCTTTGAGTTATGTAGACATGCACACCAATAATACAATAATTTCCAATAATCAGAGTAAGTAGGCTACTTAACTGCAGTAGCATGTTTACATTAAATGAGAACACCTCTCTGCTCCTGTTTACATGAGAGTTTTATTAGTCTGCTTATTTGCTATAAAACACTGTACAAACAATGATCTCAGATATGATGTTTTATTAACAAAGTTCGGGAAGAGCACGTGCAAATCATTACACAGCTGCCAGTTATTAGCCATCATGTCTCCCATCCTATCAAACCAAAGGGCGAGCTCTATAAATAATTAAATCCCCTTACCTGCCCTATCTCTACATTTTTGCGATATCCAAGCAACATGTCCGAGAATGGAAACTCCTCCAGCAATAACTCCTCGGCCGCTCAGGGTTTATCAGCAACCCCAGCCGCCACCCAAAGCACCGGCGCTAGCAAAGACGGCGCTACGAAGGCTACGGAAACACCACAGGGCCGCATGGCTTCCCGCACCCCAACAACAAATACAAATACTCGGCCGCTGGTCATCAGAAGCTTTCAAGAGTTACATTCGGTCTGACCGCTGCCACATCAAAGAACACCAAACCCTCATAAACCAAACAAAGCAAAATCAACCCGCTTCCAACCCCTAAGCCCACCATTGTTTTTCCTAACACATACAACACATCTCCAGCTACATACCTTTGTCATTCCATCAACCCATCTTCTTCCACTGACGCAGTAGTGCCACCCCTGCAGGAGCCTTCTGCGTCCTGCCGCAAGACCCTCCAACGCATAGTGAGAGCAGCTGAGAAGATCATTGGTGTCTCTCTCCCCTCCCTCCAGGACATTTTTGGTACCCGTCTCACCCGCAGAGCCCTCTGCATTGCAGGTGATCCCACCCACCTGTCACACAGCTTCTTCAGTCTTCAGTCTGCTGCCATCAGGGAGGAGACTTCGGAGTCTCCAGGCCAGGACCAGCAGACTGAAGGAGAGCTTCAAACATCAGGCAGTCAGGAAGCTAAACTCCCTTCCGACCCTGCCTTCCCACCCCTCCCTTGCCACACGTATCTCTAAACCCTGAACCCATCCATCCCTTCCCACATCATACACTGACCCGCACTTGTCACTTTACGGAACATTGGACTGCTCAACCCCTTCAGTATTGGTCTGAGCCTCCTCAACTACCTCTTAAGTCAGTTAAACAAGCCTTCTCTCTTGACACTTTAAAACAGACTGATAAGCTTTTTGCACTACATTACATCTGCACTGTTGTGTATTTCATCTACACTGTTGTTTATTTCATCTGCACTGTTGTGTATTTCATCTACACTGTTGTTTATTTCATCTGCACTGTTGTGTATTTCATCTGCACTGTTGTGTATTTCATCTGCACTGCTGTTTATTTCATCTGCACTGTTGTGTATTTCATCTGCACTGTTGTTCATTGATCTGCACTGCCGTTTATTCATCTGCACTGCCGTTTATTCATCTGCACTGCCGTTTATTCATCTGCACTGCCGTTTATTCATCTGCACCGTTTATTTAATCTGCACTGCCGTTTATTCATCTGCACCGTTTATTTCATCTGCACTGCCGTTTATTCATCTGCACTGCCGTTTATTTCATCTGCACTGCTGTTTATTTCATCTGCACTGCTGTTTATTTCATCTGCCCTGCTGTTTATTTCATCTGCACTGCTGTTTATTTCATCTGCACTGCTGTTTATTTCATCTGCACTGCTGTTTATTTCATCTGCACTGCTGTTTATTTCATCTGCACTGCTGTTTATTTCATCTGCACTGCTGTTTATTTCATCTGCACTGCTGTTTATTTATCTGCACTGCTGTTGACTATGGGAATGTAAACAGGTCTATTAGCCTGTTGAAAAGAGCATTAGATGTTACTCCAGATTCAGCGTTCATACACCATCAGTTAGCGATGTGCTACAAACAGAAAAAAATAACAATAAAAGGATAAAGTTGTCTCTGGACAACCATCTAGCTTCCGCCTGACTCCTCCCACCCTCCACGCCCCCATGGACTTTGCTCTTCAGTTGGACTGTGCGGCGCGAGGATGTGCCTCCCTGTTCTGTCTTGTTAGTTTTCCCTTGCTCTGTTCTTTTACTCATTTGTTGTCATGGTTATGTATTGTTTTAACCTGTTGCCCTTTATTAGCACCTTTATTTAAGCACCCTCTTTTGTTCAGTTGGGCCGGTTTTCAATTGTGGTTCTGCGACCTCTTCGTGTGGATGCTCCTATGTTTAGATTTTAATAAACTCTTCTTGTGGATTACCTTCTTCATCGTGTGCTTATGCAGCAGTATCGTGACAGCCAGGGTTGGGCAGTATTTATGATACATGTATTTAAAATACGTATTTTAAATACAAAATAGAATTTTGTAATTTGTATTTGATTGGGTTGATGAAAATGGCTTCATATTTTGTATCAAAATACTTTAGTGTTTGTATTTTTGTAGTTTCAAAATACTGCAAAATACTTTGTAAGAAGTCTACGTGATGATCATAAAAATGCGGCCTCTAGGTAGTTTGCCCGGACTTGTGAAGTGGAAGTGAAGTGACATGTGGCCAACTAGTGACATTAGTGTAAAATGTGCCATTTTTGCTGCGGTGCCCAGGGAGTTGGGGGTTCGGTGCCTTGCTCAAGGGTCTCACATCAGTCATGGTATTGAAGGTGGAAGAAAGAGCTGGTCATGGCCACGCATAATTTTTTTTTTCCCTGTACGTAAACAGGGAGACGTCGTAAATAATTGGGAAAACCGCCACAGCAGTTATTAACATCTCCTCCATTTTGCTCGAGAACTAATGTGGTCAGAACCAATGTTTACAGGGCTGCGTTCTCTGGAATCCAGAAAGGTGGACTTCCACGTTCTGATCAGTTGCAGCCGAACTGCGTCATAGCTCATTATCATAAAGTTGACCTGATTTCAACTCTCCTCGACGGCCTCAATGCACAAGACGTGCCGCACCGCTGCTCGCCGCCGGCTCACATAAAAAGAAAAAAATGAATAACTTCCGGCCACTTTGACGCTCTCGACGGCGGCGGTGTGAACGTACAGTAATGGTGTAAACTTGCATGAAGCAGCAGCATTTACTGTGAGCCACTCTAAGACACAGATACATACGACCCCATGTGAAAAAGCATAGCAGAGCTGCTCACAGAAGCTTCTTGTAACACCGATTCTTCATAATTTATACATTTAACAAACTTCGTTTTGCGCAAGATAAAAGGCCATACATGTCATTATTGCTTCGTGCATTAGAGATAAAAATTAAATATAATTTTTGCTGCAATGTTTGTTGTCAGCTCCCAATGATTAATAGGCCTACATATTTTTGCTAAATAAATTTGCTGAATATTGTACCTTAATTCAAGTAGCTGTTTAATAGAAGCATGATTTTGCATACCATTGCATGAATGACTGCCTGTCACACAATATATTATTATATGTTTATGATTATTTATGATTAAGAATCAAATGATTAATTAATGAGAAACTAGTTGCTATGAATAGGTGCCATCAGTTGTCTTCTTATAAATTACTTATTTGTCATTGAGTCAGTGTTGCTGCTGCACAGAAGGCCCTTTGTTGCCAAACACCAAGTAACTAAAATAGGGTACAATTACAAGTCATTTGCAAACTGTAAAACATTAAACTGTTGGTAACTTTAAAACTAACCTTCATCTGGGAGATCACAGCCAGGCATATGTGAATATTTGATCTGTTAACTGGTTGCATATGTCAGATTTATTGCATGACTTGGGCAGAGAAAAGCTGTTGCTATAAAACATGGTTTACTTAAACCACAGAATCAGTGTAATGGTGAAGGGATATTAGATCAAATAGGCCAATTGATGGGGGGGTTGTGAAGAAATTTCATGCTCCCTTGTAAAAGTATTTTGTAGTATTTTTAAAATACAAAAATACAGTAGTTTATTTTGATACATGGTGTGCCCGCTGTATTTTGTAGTTTATTTTGATACACTTAAAAGTAAGGTATTTGGTATTTTATTTTAAGATACATTTTGATGTATTTTTGCCCATCCCTGGTGACAGCTAGCCAAGTGTTCGTTCTTGATATGAAAACTGATGAGAGAATTAGATGTCATATTTCACACAATTTAGAAAAATCTACTTCGTAAGCTGCAGTCTCATGAAATATCTCGTTTGTTAATAAAATAATTGTTAACAAGGATATTACACATTTTAAAGATTTAAAAAAAAATACTTTATAAAGATTTTTCTTAAAATTTTAAAGATCTAATCAACATTTTTTGCCATGTCATATTTATGTCAAATTGTATTAAAATATTTTATTCATAATCCAAAAGATGTACATAATGTTTGCTAGTGAAGTTAAATATATAACATTATATATTATAAGCTCTCAGGTTAACCAAAACATTCCATTTATCACTTTTCTAAGATTCATCAACATATATGTTAAAATGTATTAGTTTGTAAATACTGGTTGTGCATGGGCTGCTCACATGTTATGGAATATTAATGCAATAAAGATATTACAAAATGTGTAAAAAAAAATTCAGTAGTGATTTCATTGAAATGATCCTTTCGGAATGCACCCAGAAAGTGATTTGTATTTTTTTTGTGATATTAACTATATATATTATTTTAAAGCAATGAAGAAAGCGTAAAAAACATACTTTAAATCAAGTTTTAAATATGTTTAAATCATAAAACTGTTAAGTATGTTATATATTATAGCACCACACAAAATGAGTATCATTTAGTGAAGTTAAATAGCAGTTACACACAAATCATGGCATGATTTTTTTTATTATATTGAAAAAGAGCAGCTTAGGCTGTTTAGAAGTACACAATGCAGCCCTGCCCTCTGTTGACATACAAAAGAATTACTCCAACTGGAGCTTGAGTTACAATGACTTACATTCTGGAATTTTGTGGTCAAAAACACATACACAAATAAAACTCACTTATTGTTGACACATTACTGTCTGATTATATATGAAAAGAATACTTAAAATGTTCTAATGCAGCAGCTTGGAGTCACTCAAGTGTTCATTCTAGATAAGAATGAAATGTTTTTCAGCAGCACCCAAAGTAAAAATGCTGGTATGCATTTTTACACATTTTGTACAACTTTGCTGCTCATTTAACAATCACTATAAATATGTGTTTTCTAACAATAACATTTTACAACATACTTAAAAAAAGAATACAAATGACTGTCCCAGTGCTATGACGTGGCTGGGATAATTACCATCAGGTCTTTATTTTTTGAAGAATAATAGTCCACTTGTTTGCTGTCACATGACTCTAGCTGTGGCTCTTTGCTCAGACAGTTTTGTTGTTTTCTCTGGCAGTGGCGAACCATGGCGGCTATGAACAGCAGGACAGAGCTGGAGATCATGGCAAACCCGCTCAGAAAGAATGTTGCTGTGTAGGTCCCTGTGGTGTCTACCAGCCAACCTAAAATTAACAAACCATATGATTACCTGAACTGATAACACTTTTTTCTTTTAAAAGTAGTCTGTATTATTGCAGTACAAAATATACACCAGTACCGGTATGTGCATTAGTAAAGTATATACTACACTCTTAAAATGTTGCTTTACAAGACAGTGATCCAAAGTACCTCAATACTTCTTTCTTAACATTTTTTCACTGCAAAGAACTATTTGTAAAACAGAAAGGTTCTTTGAATGTTACCAGTTAAATGTTAACCATCGAACCATCAAATGTTAATCATTCAGCCAAAAATGGTTCTTCTATGAGATGCATGGCACCTTTTTTAAAAGTGTAGCTACAGTCACTTATTTAATATTCTACATTCTAAAATAATAGTAAACTTATTAAATTGATGAACTACTACACAATGTAACTGTGGAAATTATGTTTTAACTAAAAAGATCAAAACATAGCATCTTAAAATAAAAAATAAAAATAATTAAGTTTTGTAATTTTATGTATATTGTATTATATATTTAAAGGAGCAATGTGTTTGAAGCACTATGGTGGCTGACACAGGACAAAGATGTTGTCGCGTTTCTTTGCCAAAGGAGAATATATATTTATGAAATGCGCCCTGTAGAGCAGTTTGTCCGTTTAGGGCTACTGCAGAAACAACATGATGAATTCCATGTAAGGGGACCTGTGTTGTATGTAGATAGAAATAGCTAATTTTAAGGTCATAAAAACATAAGGGTTCATTATGTAAGATCTTTATAAACCTTTGAACACATAGTTATGTATATAATATTGCATTTCTGAAAACAGAAATATACCTTAGAATAAAATGTTTTTCCTGTAAATTCCTGTACATTTTCTTGTAAATTTCCTGTCTTTTCTATAATGTTCTTGTAAATAAACATATTAACATATTTCCCCAGTTTTTCTTGAAAATTTGCATTTGTTTCCTGTCATGTTTAAAAAAATGTGACCGCACTTCAAAAATACATGAACAATCTGTAAATTCCATTTTTTGGACATTTTACGTGGAAAATCTGTAAAAAAAAAATCGTTTTTTAAATTGTAAGCCTTCAAATCAAAAGGTTCGTAACCCTATACTTTTGAATGACAGTGTATATTTATTGCTACTTTATTAAAAGAACAATATCCTATTTGTAGCATGTTAAAATAAAAGGGAAACATTTTTACTCCAATCCTAACGGAAACTTAAAATTCATAATAGATTAAAACACATAAAGGAGATTCAAAGAAATGTGTGGCTCTTACCCCCAATGGGTGGGCTGACCAGATAAGGAACCGCGTGGAGGAAGTACACCACCCCCAGAGCTGAAGATAAGTACGACGTTCCTACAACATCTGATGTTACCACAGGGATAAGAGCAACATAGGCTCCATCAAAGTAGCCGTAGAGCACAGAGAAAGGGACCAGCAGAACAAACGTTTGTAAGAGTGGAATAAAAAGACAGCATAATCCTTCCATTCCCACTGCAAACATGTAGCATATTTTCCTGTACTTTTTCAGACACCTAGGAGAGATACAAAAAGAGTTAGTCAGCATGATTGAAACTAGTACGCTAACTCCATTCTTTGTTTGCTTTCTTAAAATGTCTTTTTAAGGTTTTTGACCTCTTCCAATCATACAGAAGAGCGAAAACATACTTTAATTTTAAACTGACAGCTGTTTATTGAATAACATCATCTGTGCTTTAAAAAAAGAAAAATTGATAATCGAAAGCCCTAAAGAACGACATGTGGCTGTTTTTGATAGTAATGTAACACTGCCTGAATGCACAAAACAACACACCTCCTGTCAGTGAGCCAGCCAAACGTAATGTTGCCAATGATGTCAATGACTCCCAATATGGACATTAGAAAGGCAGCATTGTGATGGCTTACACCTACATCCAGCGAGTACGGCACCAAATATACAAACGGCAGACTGCAACCGCAAGCCAGGAGCAGAAAGGACCCTGCCAGCACCAGGAAGTCAGGCATGAGAAGAAAGCTGTATTCCTGCATATACTGAAGGCAGCGCTGTTTACCGTCCGCTTCTAATTTAACACCTGCGGCCTCTCTATGGATGCTATTCACCGCAGACAGGTTAACATTATAGCCAGACTCTGAGTCCACAGGAAGAGGACAGGCCTCTTCTTCCTTTAAAATGATGGGCCGTAACAAAGCTCCACATACACATAGGTTACACACAAAGCCGCCTAGAATAAGGAGGGCCCCGCGCCACGAGTAGTGCTCAATAAGCAGCTGCACAACAGGGGCCAGGATGAAAGTCCCGATGCCGCTTCCAGACATGGCAATGCCATAGGCCAAAGCCTTTCTCTCGCAGAAATACACGCCAACCATGGCAATGGCCGGAGTGTAACAAAGTGCAAACCCAAGCCCTGCAAAAAAAAATAAAAAATACTTAATGTGAAGAATTTTGTCATATAGAACATTATTATTTGAATCTAGCACACTGATATCACTGATAAATAATAATACTCTGTTAAAATAAAAGACTGTCTTATTTTATTCCAATGCAACTTAGAAAGTAGAGACAGACTGACTAACAACAGAAAAAGAATAATAAATGCTACTAATTTATTTTAGGTTAAAAAACATTGTAAGCTTATTTGTATATGTCAGTGATCAAGTAGTAATATGACAGGATGACTGTACCTTACTTAATCTTTAATGTCTTCATTTTTTCTCCATTTATTATTGGAGTTTTGGTTCCTTGCCACTGTTGGGCTTGCTCACTGGGAGCCTGCTGGCATCATGTTTATGTCTTTATACTTGAAAAGTGCCTATATAGATACGTATGTGTATGTTTTTGATTTTCTTTCTCTATTTCATATTATTTGAAGGTCATATCTTTATTTATTCTATGTGTATTCAAGTTTTTTCTTTTAAAGCTACTTTTTTCAAAAGCTCTAAAAAAAAAAAAAATTTGACTTGACTTATTATAAGCTATATTGCTTGTACATGTATATGGGTCTGTTGGGCTTATTCCTAGGTGTCTTACCAGTTAGGACTCCCAGGGAGAGGTAAAGATATTCCAGACTGGTAGCGAAAGAACTGAGTACTAGTCCTACAGAAGCCAGGAATCCTCCTAGTATTACAGTGACACGGCATGACAACCGATTCCCAATCAGGCTTCCGAGTGGAGCTTCAAGGGTAATGTGAACATGTGTTACGAACAACATGTAACGTAATATGCATGTATACATTGTAAGGCAAAGAAAAAGCATTTAGGATTTATTTTAAATTATAGGCTTTTTATACTACAATCTACAGACGTTAGTGTACCTCAAACAGTGCATGCTGCTTGCAACCTCAAGGTCATAGGTTTGATCCCCAGGGAATGCAAATACTGATATGTATGCCCTGAATGCACCACAGGTTGTTTTGGATATGTGTACTGTTCATGCAAATGCAATGTAAATATCCAGCAACGCCCCAGAAACCCATTACCCGTGTGATAAAATGTCAGTCAAACATGATTTTGGAAGGCTTTGTGTAATAACACCATTTCATACAGCTTTTGTTTACTAGTCAGCAGGTCCAGCCTAAAAACGGCCTTTCCTTAGCTATGTAATTCCTAACATTGCTTTACTGTCAACAGCAACCCGCACCGGGTGTAATGAAAGCAAACAGGGCTGTTTTCTTGGGATCAGGCTTGCGACACTGGCGTGTTCTCTCAAGATGTTCGCTGTGTGTTTCTGACATGAAGAGAACGATTTGTACCTCCCGCAGGCTACAAGTCTTCCTGGTGTCTTATGCAACAGTATTGTCTCAGATGGGAACAAACTCTGCTTCTCACTGTAAAGTGTGACTGGTCTGAAAATCAACCTGTTGAGATCAAATTTCTACCAAAAGATTTTCTTTTAAGCACGAACCATGTGACTGATGAAAGAAATTTTGCATCGTTTGCATTGTTGGTGTAACTAAAGATACTTTAATGACCAATAGTACAATCTTTGTGTTTATGAAGACGCCCCAGCATTCGGCGACACTTATCTAAATGCATTTAAAGGGATAGTTCACCCAAAAATGAAACTTCTTGTCATTTTAAACCTGTATGACTTTCTTTTTTTTCTGCAGAGCACAAAAGGCTATATTTTCAAGTATGCTGGTAACTGAACAAATGCGGTACCCATTCACTCCAATTGTATGGACACAAAACCAGTGTAAGTCAATGGGGACCACCATTGCCAACATTCTTCAAAATATCTTCTTTGGTGTTCTGCAGAAGAAAGAAAGTCAGGCAGGTTTGAAATCACAAAAGGAATTTTTATTTTTGGGTGAACTATCCCTTCAAAGCAATACATTCGATCAGTGCATGCATTTCATGAGAATCAAACCAAGAACCTTGCAGTTGCTAGCGCAACACTCAACCGGTTACACAACAGGAACATGATACCAACTTCTCATGCACTGTTGTCTAAAGTAATAAAAAACTACTTAAAACAACATTCCGGTCAGATTATTACATACCACAGAGCATGGTTGTGCAGTCCACTAGTGAATGAATCCACGCTGTCCCAGAGTAATCCCTTGCAAAGTGCATTTGAAATTCAACAAAGAATATGGAAATGCATCTGAAACAGAGAAGTGACAACACAACTTATCATACAGTTTGTAACACACACATCCCAGTACACACTGAGTGCATTTTAAAGATCACACATTGATGCAGAATAACAACACGCTTTAAAGTCCAATGCTGAGGTTGTAGATTTCAAGAGGCCTGAGTCACAGTCAGTAATAATGACTAGCCGTGAAGATTATGAGAGTCTGGAAAGGGGGTAATGAGGCTCTGTAATGCCTGTTCTGCACCTGAACAAACACAACTAGATCACCAGGCAGGTCACTCGGGTCAAGGCACTTGGTGTGGGTACAAGAGCCAGCAACTCTCACATCATCTGCCACCATTCGTAGACGGCCATCAAAGAAGTCAACCATTCAACAATCGGTGTAAAAAACCATAGACTTAAATAGAGTGTAAAAACATGAATGATAAGAAGAAGTGGGCTAACAGAAGAAAGGAAAGGGTTGAAAAGGCACATTTTCTGTCACTGGACCACTGGCTGCACTTTAAGCTTTGTGGGAGGTTTCATGTTCCTCTTCAGGTTGATTATTACCACTTATCTCCACAAGACTTCAGAAATGGTCAAAAGGGGCGTTGTTTCAGAGGTGAGAGGTCAGGTGACAAAGATGTTTTGTTCTGGCGTGTCTGCTTGCCTTTTGTCTTGAAATGTCCTATTACATGCCTTCAGTAGCTTTGAGAACTTGCTCATCAGGTTCTGGTGTTACTTACTTTGTTTGACAATGAATGTTAATCTCATAATGACGAATAATTAAAGTTTTTTTTCTTTTTTTGAAGCTCTCATATTACACATGTGGACAGACAGATTTACAGTTTGCATGGTTACCTCTTACAACATATGAAATATACTGAAATATACTGACAAGCATAATTATACTTTGAGTGAATAGAGGTAAAATAGGACACATAGTTGTAACTGTCTAAAATGTAACTACAGTGGGACACTTTAATCATCTATCATTTGTAGATCATTATAGGAGTTGTTCATCTAAAAAAGCTAATTTTATCAGATTTTATACACCTACATTCTTTGCATGAGAAACAAAATCAATAAGTAAACATGTTAGGTACCAGGGGTGTAACTTTTAACAAATCTGAACTAATCTGACGTTAAGTTTGGGTCACAGTTGCATGCATGCGCAGTAATGTTTGTGTTGTTGCTTTGAAACCGTCTATATGAACATATATAATGTCAAAATTATATTAATTTCTTACTTTTAATCATTTATTATTTGGGTAGTTGACAAATACCGTTGTGTCCTATGGCGTGACATAGCAAAAAAGAAAACAATTTTATATTATTAATATTAATCTTCATTGTTAGGTTTTTTTCAAATGTTTTGCTGTCACACCATAGGACACATTTACACATTTATGTCGACTACCCATTTGTCCGTTTTATAACAAGTTGAATGTACAACAAAATATTGTTCATATTTTGGGCATACATTTATTATTGGAGTTTCAGTTTCTTTTATATATTTTGTTTAAAATATCATAATAATATTGTCGTAAGCTGAGTGTGTTGTTACAGCTTCGGTCACTATTACCTTACATTAAGACAAAAGTCATACGGGTTTAAAATATGAGGATGAGTCTAAGACAGAATTTTCATGTTTGGGTAACTATACCTGTAAATCATTAAAATCATGGTAAACTAGTATGGGATGACATTTAATCATAATTAAAAACAGACCAATTAATAAGAAAGTGTCCCACTTTTGCTTAAGAACACTCAAACGTGTTTCCACAAGTCAAAAACGTTTTGCCAACAGCTGTAAAACAACACAGTGTTATGTTTATGCATGATGGCTTCATGTGTGAAGTTGTTTACAAGTCTGTCAAATGTAACCTGACCTGAAAGGCTGTGTCAGATAGCTCTTGTCACTTTGTTAACCAATGACTCATTCTAAGTAATTCTCAGAATGAACTAAATATAACATTTTGTTCTTTTTCGTGTACCCGTCATGTACACTGTGTACTTCTTAACAGGTTAAACCCATATGATGAATGAAACTAGGACAATGAGGATACAAACTATGATGTCAAATAATATTCATGTATTAACATGTAAACTGCTTTCTTAGTCATTACATTACAGCCAATAAAAATAATAGATCATACATTTACGTATTTGGCAGACACTTCTATCCAAAGTGACATACAGTGCGCTAATAAAGTTTGTGTCGCTTTAAAAGCAAACCTATGTAGTGTCGCATGACCATAACTCTTAAATAAAACCTCATGCAATTGTCTTCTAGTTTCACACAGGTATGTTCCACATAACAAAAAGCAAAGTTTACCTTGTGACAGCTCGTGTGCAAACTGTTACCATAAAGCAGCCAGCCACGATCATCCACCCCCAGCCACCATCAGGAGGAAGAACTCCTCCTTTCTTCTTTTCCCGAGCCATGGAGTCTGTCCTTCCCGCCACTTCTAATTCCCTTCAAGCTCCAAAAGCCCTCTGGCCGGTCCTAAACGCACGTTACACCTCCCTGTCGCCACACTCGCCGCTCATGGAATTCCTTCTGCAGATGTGAGGCCCTCTTAGAGACTCTGCTGAGAACAAGATGACACAAAGAGCAAAACAACCAGGAATAAGCAACAAGCACTGCTAAAATGATTAACATGCACGAGGTGTGATGTGACATCGGTGAGGGTTTCATGTTTTGTTTATTTTACATTTAGGCAGGATGCTGTTATCCAAAGAGACTTCGTGCACAGTGCACTATTTGGGTTTCAAACCCACAACCACAGTGTCAGTTGAGCTATAGTACAAAATGTGAAATTTTATTCAAAGTATAATGTATTAAAGAGATTAGAAATAGAAATTAGTAATATACTGCAGACTATCATTTTCTCAACAGTAGGCCTACAAAAATCCACAAAGAGCTAAAAACGAATCAAGTTCAATGTGGCTTGCTTTATACATGTATGTTGTCAGGACAGATCAATCTAGTATCTTATGCAACCGTTCTTCTAGTTTGTTTTTTATCTTTTATTCTTGATATCAGGGTGCTGCTCTCTGTGGGAACAGTCCAAATTGCATGTTATTTCACTGCAGCATGAAAAAAAACAATCAAGCTTGTCTGCCTACAGATCCTCTATTTGAAGCATGCTGTGTCAGCATTAACTTTAATGTGTGCAAATGTGTCTAAAATCTAATCTTTGACATGCCAGCCCAGTCACATGCAGGGACTTGCAAAGAATTGAGTTGGAACATTTTAAAAGGGCTTTTAATGTTGTTTGCTTAGTTGTGAATTGTTTTAAATAATACATTAAAAAAAGTACTACTTTGTACTGTTTTAAATTTGAGTTAAACCTCATTCAAAATAAAACACTTTGACTTTTGAAATTTAAAATTAACAAGAAGAAGGTCTCATTACAGGCATTAGCACTGCAACACTCAAAAAGTGTTCTTGTTTTCTACTAAAAATATTGAAAACTTCTAAAATTGCGATACATTTAGCCTACATAACAAGAAAAGTGACCTAAGATATTTAGACTTGTTTTATGAAAGAAAATATAAGAACTAAAATTTAGGATTAAAACAAAATTGTAAATTAAATCTACAGTAAGTTACCTGCTGCAAAAGTTTAACAGTGTAGAGTGCCTATGTAAATTATAAAAAATAATTGAAATATTATTTAACATTATTCTCATTAAAAACAAAGAAATTCATGAGAAAAGCGAAGTCAGATCTTAGTTGTGAACTCAAATATAGTTTGTTTGCACAATTAAATACAACTCAAACTTTCATTGCTTGTTGACACAAAGCAGATGGTAGAAAAACCGGCACTTAAAGCACTCACCATTTCATAAATCTACCGCCAGCACAGTCCACACATTCCTCATTTAATTCGAGTCTTTACGGTCTTATATTTGCATTAACACTCTATAAATTGAGTCGGGGCAATGTCCGGCATATTCATGCGGCTGTTTTCCAGAAATAATTTCGCATAAATTGCAACATCCCACCGCAGTACCGCGCTGAACATCCCGACCACATTAGGCAAACGTGTTAAAGCGTGCGAGCAGTGAACTTACCTACCTCTGTATCCACTCCCCTTTTCCCCTTTACCACGTGAAAGTATAATTATGCAAGCATGCAAAGAAAACGTATTGGGGGCTGGGGGGAGGGTTGGGTGGGCTGGACGTGTTTTGTGGGCTGTAATGGGCTTCTCAGTATATACCACATGCACCTCCGGAAAAATATTAGCTGGACAACCTCAAAAACCTCTAATTTTCAGTTTTTACTATTCGTTATGTAATTAAGTGTAATGATCGATTTTGTTTCATTCTGTAATCTAAAACTTTTATCCCAAATACCAAATTATTAATTTGTATTAATTTAGTCCTATTATTTACATTTTTATTTGTATCGGCATTCTCTTTCACGCGTTTTTGTTGGAATTAACAGACACTGGATTGGAAAAGGTATTTGGTTTGTGCAATGTTTTCGTTTGTTATTGTGTGTTATTTTCATCATTTAATTCCTGAGTTTTGTTTTTTGTCAGGCACAAAAATAAATGACAGTTCTTTAGGAGGCTTATAATTCTCCTTGAGTAGAAACTTGGGTGCAAAATAATTTAAATATTGAGAAAATAAAAGTTGTTAATCAGAGGTGCTGTGGCCACTGCTGAGAATAAACAGGTTTGTTTAAACGCTCTCTATTTGCTTACCGCTGTAATGACGTTGTGGAAAATAGATGAACCTGAAAGCTGAAATTCTAAGCTTTACATAGATAATAAACTTGAGTGGGTAATTCCCAAAGAGCGGCAGCAGCGAGTGAAGTTTGTAGACATGTTTCTGATATATTTATGGTAGGAAATTTACAAAATATTTTCATGGAACATGATCTTTACTTAATATCCTAATAATTTTTGGCATAAAAGAAAAATCAATAATTTTGACCCATACAATTACTGGCTATCATGTTCTTGTACTACTTAAGACTTAAATTAAATTATTTTGTGTTTAATCCTTGAAAATAAATTTCCTTAAATCTTTTCCTAAAACATGCAAATCTTTGTTAAATTATATTGATACTATTGATCCGTCACTTAAATACGTAGAAGAGGATTAACATATTTATTTTCTTTATTATCTTGTTCTGTTCCCTCTTTTGCCATTTATTGTACTACATAATTACTAAGCTTAAAGTATTATTGTTACTCGTGTTTGAGATGTTAGGGTATATGGGATGGGGAGTCGAAAAAATATATTTTTGTTTATACCATGGTCTGTTTGAATACTTGATTCTGATTGGCTGAAAGGTGTGCATTAAAACGTTTAATGCACGGTCAGTTTGATCATCATTTGAAATTAAATGACAAAAATAACCTTTCACCTGTCTGATAAAGAATTACACATTTACATTTAGTCATTTAGCAGACACTTTTATCCAAAGCGATTTACAGAGAGATTAGGAAGCAATAAAGCGATAGTACACTGTAAACACTGTACACTGTAAACATCAATAACAGCTTAACTTGGCAAATGATCATGGTATAAGATGGATAATCCACGGCTAGCCATGCATCAAAGGATTCTAATGAACTTTGCGGAGGCAACCACCCTCCTCTTCGCATCGGGCAGTTCTTGGCCTCCACGTTGTGCGTTAAAATCCTTTAATGCACGGCTAGCCGTGGATTAGCCCTTACATATAAGATGACAAAAAAAATGACAGTTCACGTTCTGGTGCGTATAAATGCAGCAATAACAGTTTTTCATAATTAACACATTTATTAGATATTTACAAAATAGGTTTATTGACAATTTAAGTTAGCTTTGTACATGATATAAATGAAAAACTGATATAAAATCTCTGTGACATGGATTTCAGAGCCAGTTCTGTGTAATGGGCCCTTCTACATCATCATCAAACGCTGTATCAATAGAAATACACGTATGACGTGCTGATACTGTTCGAGATTGATAGGTTTGCCTCAACACTTTTCAGAAATAAAACACCCTCTTTAGATCACAACATGTAAGACAGGAGAAATCTGTAAGAAGACTGAGGTCATTAATGCAGATTATTCGCACAGGATATTCACAACTCATTTTCTGTTATTGGTAAAGATATAACTTAGCTCTTGAAAAGCTGACAGTTCAGCTGCAATGACAGTTCGGCGATTACAAATTAAAACATGCTTTATGAAAATGGCCACTGAAAATGTACAGTTTGAGACAAACAGATTACACCATTTATATTAACAGAGAAGGTTATTACAAGTTGAGAACTGAACATGCGCTCACGTATGGGCCAAGCATTAAGCTGGTGAACATAGACAGACCATGATACAAAGGCATTTAGACTACATTAGAAGTCATGATCCACCCGAGGATCTATAAGGAAAAGACACACAGAAGTCGTGTACATGCTTTGCATTGGCTCAGGTAAAATGCACATGCATTTGGTCTAGGGGCATTTATGATAAAAAAATAAAACAACCATTAAATATACTGTGAAAATAGCATTAGCAACAACAGTGAATACAGAGATAAAGCCTTGTTTCAATCAGTTAAAGGCACCCCGTAACACTTGGAAGTTACTGTAGTGGCTCAGAGAGATGTTGGGGTGCCATTGAGCATAATCGAGACATCCAAAGTCAAAATGGCACCCCACTGCATAAGGCAAGTATAAGGACTAAGGACTGAGCAGAGGACATACAACATGTATCAATAGAAAGAAAGAAAGAAAGAAAGAAAGAAAGGAATAAACAGGAAAAGCATCAAGTGCATTTACAATTTGCATATCCTGCAAGTGCCATCAAGTCGTATAGAGGCAGTGCACTTCACTTGCTATTGCAGATGTTAGGAGCAGCTAGAAGACACTTTAAAGTTGGCAAGGGTCTGCTGTTGAACTGCAGTAGCTGGTGAATACATACTAGTTTAGGTACATACATAATGTGTGCATACCCTTTGACACACAACATGCAAAAAATTGCATCCTGATATTATTCATGGATAAATGACTTCCTTTCTTGATCTTGCTTTCTTGGTTCACAATTATTTAAAAAAAACCTTGAAGCTCAATAAATGAAGCTTACTACAGAAAACTTGAGAACTGCTTACTTTTTAGGAAAGTTAAAAATAAGCATGAGGACATGCAATTGCTGTCAAGCAGTGACCGAAACGATCCATGTTTTACTTTTGAAAGTGCGTTTTCTTACTTTACATATTCAGACCGACTATAATAATCAACATAGTTTTTTAGGTAATTTATGATTGCAGCTTTAGAAGCACATGTTTAGCGTAGGTTTAGCTCTGAATAACAATCTGGAGCTTTCACAGTCAGCCCCAAAACAAACAATGTCACTATCGCCGCATTTTAACCTCACAGCTTTCTACTATTAAATAAAAAAGTTAAAACTGCTGAAACGTGACAAACATTTGCTGAGGCAAAATATTATAAGTCATAGATGATGTCATTAACCTGAAGATGTTTGAAGGATGAAGGCGATCGCAAAAAAGGTTAGAGCAGGACTAAAGGTTAGCGGTTTCAAATGAAACTTCAGACACTACTGCATAATGACATGAATATGGTTAGTGTGATTCAATCATTAATTAATATATATATATATATATATTAATTTTAAAAAAAAATTTATATATATATATGTATATGTGTATATATATATGTATATGTATATGTGTATATGTGTATATATATATATATACACAAGGTAAGGAAAATCGGTAACACATTCAGATTGTAAGCCCAACCCTCCCCAAATCTAAATGTTTATCATTATCACAGATAAAAGCCTCATGTAGTGAACTATGACAAGTCTCTGTCTGATGAACATATATATATTCATGACTAGTTTTCCAGTCAACATATGGTCCCAACACAATAAGTGTCAGTTCAGATGCATATGTTCATGGTTCAATATACAGAGAAGAGGTAAAAGTATCTTAGAAACTACAGCTACTAATGTCATCAACAATCAACTAATCAGAAAAGGCCCAACAAAGATAAAACAGAAAATATTTTCCTATTCTGCAAGTTTAAAAAAACGTTTTAGACAACTAGTGTAATTCAATTGGCATTCGGATTTGAAATAGAAAATTATGCTTAATAATACTTAGTTGTTTGTCTACAACAGAAAGTTCTTTGACTTTTACATACTGCTGATAAATCCGATGAAACAAAATTTGTAGTTCAACCATTAAATACATAAACAGCTTTAGTTAAGAGGGAAAAGTTGTAGAAACACGCACATTTTGTACCGCAAACAGACCCTGAAACACACCGTCACCCCTTTTCATTTGATACAATTATTCACATAAAGCTAACAAACGTGATGGGAGGATATCAATATTAGTTTCCAAAATCTTGGTTAAAACAATGTTATGCTGGATTTAAAGCAGTGATGAAGAGACAGAGTTCTCATCACACTGTTAAACAGACCGCTGTGTAGTTGCGGTGACACCTCTCATAGTGAGCACAAGGGTCAAGATGTTGATGATTTGAAGGGAAATTCGGTTACATTACTACATGGCTTTTTCTTATTAGGGGATGTGGCTTTCCTGAAATCCTACAGCAGCTTCTGGTTTAAAGGTTGAGATGTCCTCAGTGTCTCAGGATTCTTCAGTCATCTTCAGTAGCTCTAGGAAGGCACCAACAGCTCCAAAATAACCCTGAGGAAAAACAGAAGAGCATTTTCATATATGCATGTGTTTAGTTAATCCGGTGTGGTAGAATTATAGTTTTCAATCAACTATACAGACGATTTACTTTACAAAACATTTACCCGAAATATCATAAGATGATACAGCTGGAGGTAAATTTTGAAGCTGACACAAGAGGGAGCTAAAGCTTCAGTTCATGAGCATAGCCAGTTTGGTTTGTGGCTGATGCTAAAAATGCTAAAACACCAAATACTGGTTGATTCCTTTGCTTTCCCAATATAAAAAGCATCAGTTGAACTAGAAAGTTCTATGTTTCTGGTTGAAAGTATCAATGTCGAAAACTGACAAACATTATAAAATGAAGGAAACGAAAAACTTACTTCATGTTCTAAGAAAAGGGCTCTCAGTTGTCCATCAGACCAGAAGTCCATGGCATAGGCTAGCAGCTTAGTCGATACTGTGTTTATTCGAAGGAAATTTCCAACAAAAACCACTCTATCAATTTTCTAAAAGATACAAAAAGACAAATAACACAAACAAACATTTATATTGTATTTCAAATTTGTGGAATACACTTCGAAGATAATAAAGAAACATTATGCATGTTTTCAACATCAACTTTTTTTGGGAATTAAAGATAAAAAAATCACTCATAAAGATTCAAATCACTCAAGATTAAACTCATAAACTTCATCAGGAATAACTACTAGAAATATAGAAATAAGCCACCAATGTGAAATTGTTACCAAATTGTAACCAAGTCTGTATAATGAGAAAACATGCGTGGTAGAAGAGATTATGTGTTTTGATGTATAGCTCATACTGTGGAGGTTCAGTGGGCTGTGATAGCCCTGTACAATGCTGCTTGATCTCCATGCCACAAGGCAACACTGTAAAGAAGCTCACAGCACACAGAGTTCATGTCCATCCTTGTTTCTTATTTGGTTTTGACTACATAAACTGTATGCGAGAATCACACATGAAGAGAAAGTTTACAAACCTCATTCACTGCACACATGCGGGCAATGGAGCCGATGTTGTTAGTGATGGTGACAAGTGTGGCCTTGGCCAGGTCCTCTTTACTTATACTGTCACGTTTCTCCTTGCTCATCATATGACCAAAACTAATTGATTCCAATGAAATGGAAAACATTATTTTCTTCACCTCATACATGATCAGTTTTTCATGTAATACAGGCAATTTGTCTGTACCTTGATGCAACGGCAGAACCCTGGAGACCGAAGCGTTCGTAATCGCCACCGTAAATGTCCTTCACCAGTTTGTCCACGTTTGTGCTGTCTCCTTTAGCTGCCATCTCCAAAGCCTCCTCAAACGTCTCACAGCCGGTCAGCAAGCAGCACAGGCCTAGAAACGTTCCACCTCCTACACTAATGCACAGGTGGAAAAAATTAAGAAATGTGGTACTGATTCCAGGATCATTAGAAATCGCATTTTTATGATGTGACAATTTGAGGGAAAAGTTCAGACAAGAAGAAGTTTAGAATTCTGTCAATATTTACTAATTCTCATGTTCTACCAAACCTATATGCTGCTATTTGTCCAATGAAAAGAACCAAAAGAAAATTCGGTTTTGGGCAATTCTGTTTAAAGCGCACATATACCTGGTGCCTGTTACCCGTTTGTAATCGTCCTTGGAATAGACGGCGAGGATGCTCACCCCCGATCCAATGTTTACCAGCAACATAGGAAAAGGGTTTTCCAGGCTACATGGCTTCTTGACACAGTTTTCAGGGTCAGACGGATTTTGGAAAAAATAACACTCGGAATGGCCGTTGAACCCAACCGAGTCAACGTACAGCAGACCTTGAATGAGACAGTCTAGTTCATCCAGCTTCTGCAGTTCCAAACCAGCCACCTGGGGGGGGAGGTAAACACACCACCATAACTTTAGAAGTGTCAGCTGTTAGGCATTTATTGTCCTGATAAGAAGAACGGGATAAGTTGTAGATGGACAGTCATTATGTCAGCAAAACACTAGTCTAGTAATGATCAACAAATGTTTTCATGAACCAAAACAATGTTGTTTTCATGACACAGAATCTTTGTTCAACATGTGTTTAGTAAGGTAACGATCAATCGTAGTTTCTCTCAAGTACCGTTCTAAAGTCTTCCTCAAACTTGTATGCGCCCCCACCCGTGGCGCACAGCGTAGTGTGCAGGCTAGAGAAGTTCTTGTCTCGGCCCATCTGGATAAAACGGTGCATGTCTTGCGTAGGAAAGCGGATGAAGTGCAGGTTGCCTTTGCGGCCACACATGGTGAGGTTCTTCAGCTCCAGGTGTACATCGCGGATACCCGTGTTGCCATAGGCCACGTTGGAGGTCAGGTAGCGGCGGATGCTCTTCAGGCTCTCGACTTCCTCCTGTTCCTCCTCGGCTGTGATGTCCTTGGGTTCGAAGTAAACCAGCTTTACCAGAGTGCCTCCAATATCCATGCCGAACCATGGAAAGGCTGAAAAAAACATTTTGAAACTGTTTTATTCATAACCTCATTTTTATACTATAGATTGTCACCTGATGTTGCGATTTTAAGATGAAAAGTATTGTTAATAAATACCAGACTGATTGCAAATTACTATGAGTTTAGGAAAAAAACTGTATTCCAGTCTATTCAATCTATGCAGGGTATGATGCCTTCTGTTGCTATGGTAACAGCAGATTCTAAGAGAATGCCTGGAGAGTCATAGAAACTGGCTGTATTCAAAATAAAAGTCCGATATCATTTCCACATGAAAAGCGCTAACGTAATATCTGAATAAAACCATAACAATGATTAAATTTGATTTATGGCTTTGCTCATAGCTAACACATATCAGAAAAAATGGCTTTGCAGCACGTAATAAAAATAACTTTCTAAGAAAATTGATTTGTTAAGCGAGTCTTTGCTTTGATCAGTGATGATAAAGCAGCTGGCAGAAGTTCATGTAGGTAAAAGGTGCATTACTCCTTGTCATGAGGCTCAGAGAGCAAAGTACTCCAAAGCCACCAAGAACAGAGTGACATTACAGCTGTTCGATATAAAAGTGAGGTTACAGCAGTTCACTTCTAAAAATCACACCAAAATGTATTAAAGCAATGCAATGGATATTTTCAGATTGTCATTTCTAAAATCAATGTTATTAATCACTGACAAATAAATGGATTCCAGTGCAGCTACTGTTTCTGCAAGCAGAGTGTACTGTAAGATTGTCACTTACAGTAAGGACCGCAAACAGTCCAACAATAAAACAGAAAACTTCATATTTAAACTTTTGAATCACTGAATGACATCTTAAAGGTTAAATGTTTACTGTCATGTGCTGATTGTATTACTGACAAATGAGGCAAAAGAAGTTACCTGATTTTTTAATTATTAGCTTCATAATTTCAGGCAAAACAGTCAGAATCTGAGCCCCCCAGCGATCTAATAAATGTATATCATTCACAATCCGGCGTCACAGGACAAAAATGTGTCACTTGAGTTGTGGGTATTGACTTTTATATCAATTCAACAAGAGCTGTACATTCTGATCGTTCATACTGGACGACTTCCCTCCTCTTTGTGTTTAACACGCCCATTTTCCGTGCCCATTGGTTAAACACGCTTGTCTATCATATCTGGCGTGTTTAAGCCACACCCCCTGGTTCTGACCTGGCCAATGAAATCCACACAACGAACAGCACATTGATTTCGCAACATTAAACAGCCCGGTTTTTCAAAACAAATAAACCCCTTAATACGGGGAATTTTAAACGTTTATAACGACGTGAAATATCTGGTCTTTTTCTTTCCTTCTTTTGATAACATTTCAAGGACGTGCCTGAATAAAACAAGAAATAGAGTAACAAAAATGTGGAGCTACTTCCGGGACTTTTAGTGACACACTACAATCCCTCCTTTCGCATTCTTGAAGGAAACATGAATAAAAACGTAATGTACAAAATAAAGATTCCTCGCATAAATACTTATTTCTCCTAACAGACAGAAAACAAACCAAATGTAATATACAAAGGATTCATATGCATGTTGTCCTAAATGTTATGACAATTATGATAATGGTGCGCAAAATTGTAAATAAGTATCGGGATATATGAATAGTGTTACACAAGGTTTTTATTCTACACTTCGCTTTAAGAAAAAGAACGCGCTGAAAACTAGTCTCTTTAAATATATAAAGCACCGGTCATAAATATCGCAGTATTGTGGTAATTAAGTTACCATTGTTATCAAACGCTAGAATTTAAGGCATCAATAAACGATAAAAGTCAGACGTACGTGGTCGGTTCTTCTTTCCCGAATCCATGCGTCTTCTGAGTTTGCAGCGCTTCGCTGGCGAACCATTGTTGTGTAAATCTTGGTGAAGATGGTGGAAATTTTCAATACCATTATGGCCACCGCTACTGTTACAGCCACTGTCACTACCGCCGAGACCACCACCGTTAGAAGCGCAAGAAACACAGTCCCCGTTTTCGGACTGCGGGTCGTGAAATCCGTTCGCTAAACTGTTGCCATAACGCGTCGTTCCGTTTTGATCTGATGTTTCAGCATTTTCCATCATTTACGCAGCAAACGTGAACACGCCGACAGACAGATGAGTAACGATCCGTTTCCCTCTCGATGTTTCGAAGGCGCGCTGAAATGTACAGTCGTTATTTTCAGAATTCTACATTAATGGCGATGTTATGTGAAGAGATGAAGGCAAAGAACAGGTCTCCAACATCTTATTCGAGGTCACTGTCGGTCATTTTCCGCTTTGCTGTATGGCTGTTTCCGAGTCAAACAGCCGGTTCCGACGTCACCAAAGAAACTGCCTCCACTCCCTTTGCTGAAACGTCATATTTCAGAGCCGCCTACCAAAACACGCCTTAAAATTAGGAATACATCACAGGTTCTGTCAAACTGAAAATGAAAATCACCTAAAGTTGAACTAGTTTTGTTTGAATAGAAAGTGCCATCATGTAGCTTAATACAAATTGAACTGTTCAGGAACATTTTCTATTATATAGCCTAAACTATTTTTATATGAAGGATTTTTTATCCTTATTAGTAAGTGATAGTGACTATTATCTCTGCTTTTGTGGCTGGAAAATAGTTTGTTGAATGATGAAATAGCTCAGTCTGCCCCTTTTAATTATTGACATAGGCTATATCTTAAACTGAAAAAGTGAGGCTTACATTTGTTTTTAAATTCAAAAGATGTATCAGTTTTAAAATGCAATCCAATATCATAATATTTCAAGTTTAACAAAAAAGATAAAATATGACTTTTTCTGCTGCTATTGTTGATAGGTTTAAAGTAGGCTACAGTATTGTCAATACACTCTCATCACTTAAAACACTGATCATGCCTTTTTCTAGCACTGTTACACTACAATCTGTACCAACAATGCTGGAAAATTACAATGATTTCATGGATGTCAAAATGTAATTAAAATATAGACAACTATTTACATAGGCTACTCTTATGTTGAACTTAACCCACACTTCTAAAACTATAATTTCTCTGTTTATGTGACAAATTAAAATGTATAGTAATAATGATATTTTTTCTCACATTGTGAATACTAAAATAAACCTTCTGTCCTAACATTTGTATGGCACTGCCTCTAGGGAGCGTATGGTGCAAGTTCATTATTCACATGCACTGTGTGTCTGTCAAACCACATAGGCTATACATACACTATATTGCCAAAAGTATTGGGTCACCCTATCTAATAAACAGGTTTGATGACTTTAGTCATTTCCTTAAATACAAATCTTAATGCTGCAGCATATCATGATATTCTATGGACTTGTGTGCTAATTTAATAGCAACAGTTTGGAAAGGGGTATTTTCTATTGTATAATGACAATGCCCCTGTGTATGAGACAAGGTTCAGAAAGAAAAATAATGATTCAGTCAGTGTGGAAGAACTTGATTGGTCTGCATGAAACCAAATCCTGAACCCAGCTGAACACATTTGGTGTCATTTTAAATGCAGTATTTGAGCCAAAAACTCATCACTCCACATCAATGGCTTGTACACAGAGATACAGCCAATTTGAAACAGAAAAAAGGTTTGTCTGTGCTTTGTCTGTATTGTGGGAGGGATGGCCATATAATCACCGCCTGTCCAGTTCGCCTGCCTCAACCAATGGTGAGTACAACCACCCATGACTTCATTTGATATTCCATTAACTGATGTTGTAGTAACTTCCCCATACGTATCCGTTTCAGTGAAAGCCCTCATAGATCCGGGAGCAGCGGGGAACTTCATCTCTCCTTCTCCGCTCAACTCACTTCGACTATCCCGGAGAAGGAATACCCATAGTCTGAGAATTCACAGTATATTAGGAAAACCATTGGGCCAAGGCAAAATTTGTTTCCACTCCCCCATCGTCAGCCTTCGAGTCAGAGCCTCTCATGTGGAATCTCTTTCTGCGTACTGGAGGGTTCAACTTCGGATATTGTACTGGGATGCCATTGGCTACAACTTCACCGACCCAATGTTGACTGGAGCTCGGGCCAAGTAATGCATTGGACTGAATTTTGTTATCCCCATTGTTATTCAAGTCCTTGCATCCACAGGCAAACGGCCAGGGTGAGAGAAAGATACAGGACATCAGGAGATACTTGAGAACCTATTGCCACGACCACCAGCATGGCTGGCACCGTTTCCTTGCGTGGGCCGAGTATGCATAGAACTCACTTTGCCAGACATCCACTGGGTGGACCTCCTTCCAGTGCATACTCCGCTACCAACCACACATGTTTCCCTGGTCCGGGGAACCCTCGACGGTGCCAGCTGTGGACCACTGGTTCCGGAAGAGCAAGAGGGTATGGAATTCAGCACACCATCACATTCAGCAGGCTGTCTGCAGGCAGAAACAGCATGCTGACACCCGTCGTTCTCCTAACCCCTATACCAGCCCGGACAAAGAGTGTGGCTTATCACTTGGGATCTTCGTCTGCGGCAGCCTTGCAAAAGGCTCAACCCCAAATTCATCGCCCCCCTCACCATCTTCCTACAGGCTCCAGCTTCCCCACACTACAAGATATCACATTCCTTTCATGTTTCACTTCTCAAACCCTAACATAACCCTGTGTCTGTTTCTTCCACAGAGCCTGGAGCAGCGGAAGAACCCCCGCCCCCTCCTATCGACGCAGACCAGCAGATATTTCGGATTGAGTCTGTCCTCAACTCTAGACGACGAGGCGGTCGGCTAGAGTACCTTATCGACTGGGAGGGGTACGGGCCTGAAGAACAATCCTGGGTGCCTCGTGACGATGTGCTAGATCCTACTGTTCTCCGAGAGTTCCACGCAGCCCACCCTGAATGCCCTGCCCTTCGTCCTAGAGGCCATCCTCGCCAGTTGAGTAGGTCTCTTTCACTTTCACCGGACTTTTAACAAAGGACTTCACTTCCCATAATCCCTAGCACCTGGCCACCATCTTTATTCACCTCTCACCTGCAGCTCATCACCAGGACTCTATATGTACTCTTGCTCTCCCCATGTGCTTTGTCAGGTCTAGTTGTCATTTACCCTAGTCTTTGACCTCTGTATATGTGTTCCCGTGGATGTTTACTTACCTGTATTCAATTGTTGGAAATCTACTTGTGGATTTACTTACCTGTGTTCATTTGTTGGATTACTTACTTGTGGATATACTTACCAGTGACTGTCTCCTGAACCTGTTTATTAAACCCTGTGTCAAGCTATCTCTGTGGTGTGTGTTTCGTCTTTCCAGGCCTTCCTAGTGTGTGACAGTATTATAAGTTGCAGCAACTGTGATTGTTGTATTGTGTTGGTATTTAACATGCATTAACTGTATTTGGAAATTAAATATAAAAAAATTAATATTGCATGTTATTTTTCATTTAAATTGTCTACCGAATTTGGGGGGAAATTAGTGTTTTCAGGTTAACCCAATGGTTGTGTTTGTCCTTTTTTGACCCACCGGTGGGTTGAAAATATCCCAGCATTTTTTAGATGAACCGAAAGCAGTCTATAGTTTAAAAGAATGTTTGTCAACCTTTTTTTATTGTCCTGTCTGGCCTCTCCTATGCCTTTTGAAACAGAGACAGATTTTGTTTGTGAAAGTTCCTAAGAGACCTCACCTTAAAAGACAATATAGACAACGAAAAGTGTTTGTATGCTTTTTTCACATTGTTAATTGAATAGTAGGTTAAGTCGATAATAAATAACATTAAAAACATAGTCACCATGTGACCGTACACAATTTTTTAACAATCCATGCATGTTTTCATTGTTGGAGGTTTTACATTTGTTTGATCCTTTGTGAATATCGAAAGTAATGTTTTAGACCTTTTTAGGTAAGACAAGTGCTTGTTTGGGAACAATACCTAAAATGACTATAGCAGGGTTGTTCTGTTACAACTCAGCAAACTCAAACTCAAATTATTTTCTTATTAATATTCATTACCATTCCAACAGCAGCACTTGACAGAAGTTTTCATACAACATACACATTTACATTTATTCACTTGGCAGACACTTTTTTTATCCAAAGCAGCTTACAATTGAGGAAAACAATAAATCAATATTCATGAGAAGTGCCAGTAATACAAAGTTTTAGATACAAAGGGTCCAGATACTAAGCCCCGCCCCTCGTTCCTCTGTAATCCTTCCCGCTAATGTTTTCATGCATCACACCTGTCCCCGTGTTATTATCCCTTGTTTGTCCCCCTTTATAAAAGTGTTTTTAAACCTCGTGTTCATTGTCTTGTGCTGGTTTGTTTTGTATACTTTGTAAAGTCTTGTTACCAAGTCCTGTCAGTTAAGTTTGAAGTACAGTTTGGTCTTTACCGTCTGTTTTGTTGTTTTGCTTTTACAGTGTCAAGTTACGTTTTCTGTTATTTTACCTTGTCTAGTTTTTTGTTGGGTTTGCCCCCTCGTGGAAGGTTTTCGTTTTACAGTTTTGCTTTGTGTGTTTTAGTCCCTAGTTTTTTGAGTTCTGTTTCCCCAGCTCGGGCCTTTTATTTAGACATTTAACAAAATTAAAGTCTTTTTGTTACCCCCTTACTGCTGTCTTGCATATGGGTCCTCCACACTAACCATGACAGCACAGATATGTCGGTCAATAATCGGTATCGGTCGATAAAAGCAAGTTTTCACACTGTAAAAAAGTAAAACAGCTGATGATAAGGGCCAATATACAGTACTGTGCTAAAGTAGGCACATTCGTTTTTTCTCTCAGTTAAATGGGTTTAAGCTAGTTATTTACATCATTTGCTGTAGTGTGTCAAAAGGAAATATACGTTTTTATTTTTTACATGCGTTTGCATTATTTGTATTAATACAGTAAGATTTTTGTATGCATGAAGAGTCTGACAGCAGCCTGTGCTACACACAGAGATCTGATCTCATCATCATCAAAGTCGAAGTCAGCTTTATTGTCAATTCTGCCACATGTACAGTACATACAAATGGAAGATTGAAATTGCGTTACTCTCAGACCCTAAGTGCATACAGATAACATAGAATAAACATATATAAAAAAATATATCAAATTACAGATAAATACAAAATCTATATATACACAATACAACTTACAAGCAAGGGATATGTAACCGAGATAAATGTGCAAACCAGTGAAATAAGCAGCAGTGCAGATAAAAATAAAAACAATCAACAGTGCGATGAAGTAAACAGCAGTGCAGATGAAATACACAACAGTGCAGATGAAATAAACAACAGTGCAGATGAAATAAACAACAGAGCACATTGAAATAACAACAGTGCAGATGTAATGTAGTGCAAAAAGCTTATCAGTCTGTTTTAAAGTGTCAAGAGAGAAGGCTTGTTTAACTGACTTAAGAGGTAGTTGAGGAGGCTCAGACCAATACTGAAGGGGTTGAGCAGTCCAATGTTTCATAAAGTGACAAGTGCGGGTCAGTGTATGATGTGGGAAGAGATGGATGGGTTCAGAGTTCAGAGGTGCATGTGGCAAGGGAGGGGAGGGAAGGCAGGGTCGGAAGGGAGTTTAGCTTCCTGACTGCCTGGTGTATGAAGCTCTCCTTCAGTGAAGAGGCTGTGTGACAGGTGGGTGGGATCACCTGCAATGCAGAGGGCTCTGCGGGTGAGACGGGTACCAAAAATGTCCCGGAGGGAGGGGAAAGAGACACCAACAATCTTCTCATCTTGCGGCAGGACGCGTTGCAGGCGCCATACCACACAGTGATGCAGTCATCAGGATGCTCTCGATGGTGTCGCTGTAGAAGGTGCACATGATGGGGGTTGGGGCTCTGGCTCTTCTCAGTTTGCGGAGAAAGTAGAGACGTTGTTGTGCTTTCTTGGTCAGTGCTGTGGTGTTGTTGGTCCAGAAGAGGTCCTCAGTGATGTGCACACTCAGGAACTTAGTGCTGCTCACTCTCTCCACAGTCACACCGTTGACAGTCAGAGGAGCATGCTGAGTGTGCACTCTCCTGAAGTCGACAACAATCTCCTTCGTCTTCTCCACGTTCAGAGAGAGATTGTTGTCACTGCACCACCTGGCCAAGTGGCTCACCTCACTCCTGTAGTTTGTCTCATCATCATCAAGTCTGTATCATTACATGAAGTAAGAGGAGAAAACTGAGACAAACTAAATCCAGAAGAACTGCCTGTTTTTATAAATGTATAAAGACAGACAACTTTCAATGAAAAAAAGAATTATAAACATTTTGTTTTTCAATATATGAGCCAACTTCCATTATGTGATTATGCCTTTCTCCCTTTAATTCAACTTAAAAACTGAGTTATTCTGTAGAGTTATTAATGAAAATTAGTTGGAGGCTTTATGAACATGTATTTTAACACTGCTTATGCAAAAATTCTATTTTAATTTTAAGCTATTTATGCATACAGTGCAGAAACTCTAAAGCTGTTATAAAATCTATTGTTCCATTTGGCAAAAAAACGAAAGTTAAACTGGTTCATGGCATTTATTCAGAAAACGCACCTGCAAACCTGTTCTGCCTGTATGAATCAAAGTAAGGGAGTAAAAAGGCTGATACTTATATTTCGGCATCACTGTGTTCTGTGACAAGAGAAGCTTTCTGAGGTCTTTAATGCAGTGATATTTAATCTCAGGTAAAGTTACACACTTGACACAGCTAGATGTTCTGTCTGAATAATTTGCTTATTGTGAATTTTTGTAGTATTATTACAATTTTGTTGTATTATTTTGTTATTTATTATTGTAAATCTGTAATTATTACACAGGAAATTTAAATTTTTAAGAACTGTACTGTTTGAACTGTTTTGTCATTTTAAAACGGCAAAAAACAACAAATAGTAGCCAGCAGCCTCTCATTGAATAAACTGAATACATTGCAGATTAATATTGTTTTTTTATTTATGAACTGTTGAATTGTTAAATTTACCTATGAATGCCTCTCATAGTGCATTTGAACATTTAGAAATATTCTATTATTTTTATCTCTTTAATTATTAGTTTTTTTCCCCAGTCCAGGTCTCAAAGTGCACTTTGCGAAAATGGGTTTTCTGATGTCATTGTATGTAGTGCTGCTACTAAGCAATGGTGAGATTTTGGTACCAGCTTTTCAAAAGTATTGTATACTCTTGTGTGTGGATTTATAAACATGTTTGTGTTATATATTAGTAATACCAGCCAGTAGAGGGTGCCATTTAAAATCGATTGTTCCTGAGATCTTTTTACTGTTTGCTCAGTCATGCTTTGTTGTATTGAGCAAAGCCTGTATTGTCATTAAACAAAGAGATTATTTAAATCAAAGATCAAGGTTCAATTGAGTATAGCATTCTGTTTTGATGAGTGAAAAAATGTTTTGTTCCTTTTAACTGCATGACAATTTTCACACTGCGTTAAATATATTTTGTCACTGAAATAGAATATATATTTATATTAAACAACTTGTTTTCCCGTTTTTATTGTTATGTTTCTAATAGATGTTACTAATATTTAAATATGTTATGGTAGATTTTTCTTGACATGCCCAATTTAAATGTCATAAAACAAACTCTTTTACATAAACTATGAAAACCCACGCATGCCTGTGGTTATATTTGCCTAGATCTTTAATATTTATAATTTACATGAAAAATATATTTATTTTATTTGACCAATGAATAGCTTTTTACCTACGTATTTACTTCTGCTGCTTAATGCATTGTTCCAGAAAACGTTTGGTATAGACACATTGATAGCCTACACTGTCAAAAAAATCCTGCACTCTAAAAAAACCCCCCGTAATTTTACATTATTTTTCTGTTATTTCACAGATTTCAAATGTAAAATGTAAAAAAGTTTTACTGTTTTGTTTTATAGATTTTTCATGCATTTTTTAAATACAGTCAAAAAAAATGTTTTATAAACAAAAATATAAAAAACTGTTACTTTAGTTTATTTCTGGTGCCCCAGCTGCGCTTCTTCGATTTTTGTTTTTTAAACAAGATTTTTTTTACAGTTTATTTGGCAAATATGGTAAAAAACTGTACAATTTACAAGAAAAATGTGGAAAACTATTTATTATATATCCTTATATCCTGTAATTGTACAGGGAAAAATATGTATATTGTACGGTATATTTCTGTCCTTCCAGCTGAAAGAAAATGTATTAACTGTAATACAGGGCACCAGAAAAAGTAAAATATAAGGCAATATCTGATCTGTATAATACTCTTCCTCATATTAGAAGTTGTAAGCATTGCTTCCTCAACAACTTCAGCTACAACAACAGAGGCAACAACAACCCCAGAGTCCACATCTGAGCCCATCACAACCACTGGTGAAGTATTGTACTATTTTCCAAATCTGGCATTTAAAATGACAAGAGCACATCTATTACACGAATTTCAATTTGCTATTTGTGATTAATTGTAGCACAACTGTAATACAAGCAAACTAGATAAACAATTGGGTGCCATTAATAATTTCTTTCATAAAAATGCAACTAGCCTTGTTCTGTAAATTATGCAAATAAGGTTGTTTTTAAATTCCATTACTCTTTTTTCCAGTCGCTTTAACCAGTCCAAGTGTTGACCCCTGTGACAGCTATACCAGTCTGTACGATTTTTGGAGATCCACCAGCAATTATAATTCCTATTATTATTCCTACGGATCATGTGACCATAACATGAACTGGAATGGCTGGTATAGACTTTTCTATTATGGACAGGATGCTCAAATGCCCGAGTCATGTGTAAATTCAGGCTCATGTGGCACTTCTCAACCACTGTGGCTCAGTGGCGGTCACCCACAGTCTGAAGATGGAGTGGTCACCCGGCAGGTTTGCGGTTCTTCTTATTGGAATGGGTGCTGTGGTTACTCGTATTCCATACAAGTTAAAGCTTGTCCAGGGAATTACTATGTCTATGAGCTTGTCAGTCCAGCATCCTGTTCTGCATACTGCACAGGTAAAAACATTTACACTTTTACACTGACTGACTATTTGATTTACACATAAAAATGACTGTAGATGCATTTTATTTCAGAGGTTAGACATCCCACTACATCTGTGCCTCCCACAACCACTGGTAAAGTACTTTACACTTTAATTCAATTATATCTAATAGAGCTTTTTTATTTGACTTATCCCTTGTGTTGTTTTAAATGCTTCCGTTTACCTCATTTGAAAGTCGCTTTGGATAAAAAAAAGTACTTACAGACCTGGCTAAAATGGCTCATGTAAACATACTCCCAAAAATCTTTGTCACTGTGTGCAAAGCATTGAATAACACCGCCCAAATGTATTCGCAAAGTAAGAAGATGTACTTCTGGGCAGAGAAGAGCAACAGTAATGTACTGTTTACTGTTTAACACGCTATTTGCAATTTTGAAGCCTAAATACAATCGGCAGAAGTAAAAAGCTAACACGAGGCTATAAACAGACTACACTACAGTCACTTGATATCAAAATGACCACCACCAAGCCTCCAACAACGTTTTAAAACTTTATTAAAAATGTGTTCCCTGGTATGTAATTACTCTGTGAAGAAATCCCTAACCATGTTTTTAGAGATTTGTGTCCATGTTGCATTACTTGTGAGATTTTTATGTGTGATGACTTTTGTGTGATATGTGTGAAGCACATATAGTCGACTCAGTCCAAAACACAAATCCTGTCGTCACAGCCCCTTTTTCTAACAACTACAACTGAACTTATTAGAAAATGAACACTTGAACATACATCAGCATAATAAGAACTAAAATGTAAAAAAACAAAATAGTTTTGATCTTTTTAGCTCATTTGTTTACATATGGGGGCGGGGTTTAGCTGTCAGCCACCTGGGGACGATCAAAATGTTTTGGGTTCACTTTCAGTATGTGTGTGTGACACACCTTGTTTGACTTCAAGTTTTTTATTTAAGTCCTTTTTAAATATCTCAAAAATGTTCTGTTTCAGTTCCATTCACCAGTCCAAGTGTTGACCCCTGTGAGAGCTATACCAGACTGGATGATTCTTGGAGATCCACCAGCAATTATAATTCCTATTATTATTATTACTACTATGGAACATGTGACTATAACATGAACTGGAATGGTTGGTATAGACTTTTCTATTATGGACAGGATGCTCAGATGCCCGAGTCATGTGTAAATTCAGGTTCATGTGGCACTTCTCAACCACTGTGGCTCAGTGGCGGTCACCCACAGTCTGAAGATGGAGTGGTCACCCGGCAGGTTTGCGGTTCTTCTAATTGGAATGGGTGCTGTGGTTACTCGTATTCCATACAAGTTAAAGCTTGTCCAGGGAATTACTATGTCTATGAGCTTGTCAGTCCAGCATCCTGTTCTGCGTACTGCACAGGTAAAAACATTTACACTTTTACATTGACTGACTATTTGATTTACACATAAAAATGACTGTAGATGCATTTTATTTCAGAGGTTAGACATCCCACTACATCTGTGCCTCCCACAACCACTGGTAAAGTACTTTACACTATAATTCAATTATATCTAATAGAGCTTTTTTATTTGACTTATCCCTTGTGTTGTTTTAAATGCTTTTATTGTTTACCTCATTTGCAAGTCGCTTTGGATAAAAGCGTCTGCTAAATGTAAATGTACTTACAGACCTGGTTAAAACGGCTCATGTAAACATACTCCCAAAAATCTTTGTCACTGTGTGAAAGCTTTGAATAACACCGCCCAAATGTATTCGCAAAGTAAGAAGACGTAACTATTCTCGCTTTAGTGTTGTTGTATGCTTTAGAAGTTGATGTTCCAAATATGGTAAGAGGTGTAACATATCCGCCACATGCTTGAGGTATTTGGCCAATTACAACGCACAGAGTAGCTGGCCAATCAGAGCACACTGCGCTTTTCAGAACGATGTTGACGTATGTTTTAGAAAAGCTGGGCAGAGAAGAGCAACAGTAATGTACGGTATGTGAAATATAATGTGTTTTTGAACCGTAAACTTACCTAAACACACTGTATTACACCAAATACACCAAATAATGTTTGTTTTAGCCATGCTGTATGACCCCATTAATAATGCCATACAGTTTGAGCCAATGTCTGCACAGTAATTATTACAAGGTGGATCCACAGGTATCAAAGTCTCGTCCATGTAGAGTGGGGCAGACATGACGTATTTTTGTAGGCCAACCCGGAAGTTCACTCCGCCCTGGTTCCCTTGACCGAAAGCCTATGGATTTTTCCCATAGACTTTTGGAAGATCGCAAAAAATAAGCTCTGTGGTTAACAAAGGTTTATCATGTTTACATGTTTTGTCCATCAAGATAATCTTTACAGATTAACACGCTATTTGCAATTTTGAAGCCTAAATACAATCGGCAGAAGTAAAAAGCTAACACAAGGCTATAAACAGACTACACTACAGTCACTCGATATCAAAATGACCACCACCAAGCCTCCAACAACGTTTTAAAACTTTATTAAAAATGTGTTCCCTGGTATGTAATTACTCTGTGAATGAATCCCTAACCATGTTTTTAGACATTTGTGTCCATGTTGCATTACATGTGAGATTTTTATGTGATGACTTTTATTTCCCCAACCCAAGGATGTAGTTGCTTTTAGCAACTTGTTAGCAACTGCCGTTAATAAGACACGATAAAACTTTCAAAATCACAAGCAGGTTATTTACATTTACACATTTGGCAGACGCTTTTATCCAAAGCGACTTACATTGCATTATACGATATTGTTTCTGAGAATGTGCAATCCCTGTGACAGAATCCATGACGTTGCTGTTGCTAACACCATGCTCTAACCACTGAGCCACAGGAAAGCACATATAGTCGACTCAGTTCAAAACACGAATCCTGTCCTCAAAGCCCCTTTTTCTAACAACTACAACTGAACTTATTAGAAAATGAACACTTGAACATACATCAGCATAATAAGAACTAAAATGTAAAAAAACAAAATAGTTTTGATCTTTTTAGCTCATTTGTTTACATATGGGGGCGGGGTTTAGCTGTCAGCCACCTGGGGACGATCAAAATGTTTTGGGTTCACTTTCAGTATGTGTGTGTGACACACCTTGTTTGACTTCAAGTTTTTTCTTTAAGTCCTTTTTTTAATATCTCAAAAATGTTCTGTTTCAGTTCCATTCACCAGTCCAAGTGTTGACCCCTGTGAGAGCTATACCAGACTGGATGATTCTTGGAGATCCACCAGCAATTATAATTCCTACTATTATTATTACTACTATGGAACATGTGACTATAACATGAACTGGAATGGTTGGTATAGACTTTTCTATTATGGACAGGATGCTCAGATGCCCGAGTCATGTGTAAATTCAGGCTCATGTGGCACTTCTCAACCACTGTGGCTCAGTGGCGGTCACCCACAGTCTGAAGATGGAGTGGTCACCCGGCAGGTTTGCGGTTCTTCTAATTGGAATGGGTGCTGTGGTTACTCGTATTCCATACAAGTTAAAGCTTGTCCAGGGAATTACTATGTCTATGAGCTTGTCAGTCCAGCATCCTGTTCTGCGTACTGCACAGGTAAAAACATTTACACTTTTACATTGACTGACTATTTGATTTACACATAAAAATGACTGTAGATGCATTTTATTTCAGAGGTTAGACATCCCACTACATCTGTGCCTCCCACAACCACTGGTAAAGTACTTTACACTTTAATTCAATTATATCTAATAGAGCTTTTTTATTTGACTTATCCCTTGTGTTGTTTTCAATGCTTCCGTTGTTTTAAATGCTTCCGTTTACCTCATTTGAAAGTCGCTTTGGATAAAAAAATGTACTTACAGACCTGGCTAAAATGGCTCATGTAAACATACTCCCAAAAATCTTTGTCACTGTGTGCAAAGCTTTGAATAACACCGCCCAAATGTATTCGCAAAGTAAGAAGATGTACTTCTGGGCAGAGAAGAGCAACAGTAATGTACTGTTTACTGTTTAACACGCTATTTGCAATTTTGAAGCCTAAATACAATCGGCAGAAGTAAAAAGCTAACACGAGGCTATAAACAGACTACACTACAGTCACTCGATATCAAAATGACCACCACCAAGCCTCCAACAACGTTTAAAAACTTTATTAAAAATGTGTTCCCTGGTATGTAATTACTCTGTGAATGAATCCCTAACCACGTTTTTAGAGATTTATGTCCATGTTGCATTACTTGTGAGATTTTTATGTGTGATGACTTTTGTGTGATATGTGTGAAGCACATATAGTCAACTCAGTCCAAAACACGAATCCTGTCGTCACAGCCCCTTTTTCTAATAACTACAACTGAACTTATTAGAAAATGAACACTTGAACATACATCAGCATAATAAGAACTAAAATGTAAAAAAAACGAAATAGTTTTGATCTTTTTAGCTCATTTGTTTACATATGGGGGCGGGGTTTAGCTGTCAGCCACCTGGGGACGATCAAAATGTTTTGGGTTCACTTTCAGTATGTGTGTGACACACCTTGTTTGACTTCAAGTTTTTTCTTTAAGTCCTTTTTAAATATCTCAAAAATGTTCTGTTTCAGTTCCATTCACCAGTCCAAGTGTTGACCCCTGTGAGAGCTATACCAGACTGGATGATTCTTGGAGATCCACCAGCAATTATAATTCCTACTATTATTATTACTACTACGGAACATGTGACTATAACATGAACTGGAATGGTTGGTATAGACTTTTCTATTATGGACAGGATGCTCAGATGCCCGAGTCATGTGTAAATTCAGGCTCATGTGGCACTTCTCAACCACTGTGGCTCAGTGGCGGTCACCCACAGTCTGAAGATGGAGTGGTCACCCGGCAGGTTTGCGGTTCTTCTAATTGGAATGGGTGCTGTGGTTACTCGTATTCCATACAAGTTAAAGCTTGTCCAGGGAATTACTATGTCTATGAGCTTGTCAGTCCAGCATCCTGTTCTGCGTACTGCACAGGTAAAAACATTTACACTTTTACATTGACTGACTATTTGATGTACACATAAAAATGACTGTAGATGCATTTTATTTCAGAGGTTAGACATCCCACTACATCTGTGCCTCCCACAACCACTGGTAAAGTACTTTACACTTTAATTCAATTATATCTAATAGAGCTTTTTTATTTGACTTATCCCTTGTGTTGTTTTAAATGCTTTTATTGTTTACCTCATTTGCAAGTCGCTTTGGATAAAAGCGTCTGCTAAATGTAAATGTACTTACAGACCTGGTTAAAACGGCTCATGTAAACATGCCCCCCAAAATCTTTGTCACTGTGTGAAAGCTTTGAATAACACCGCCCAAATGTATTCGCAAAGTAAGAAGACGTAACTATTCTCGCTTTAGTGTTGTTGTATGCTTTAGAAGTTGATGTTCCAAATATGGTAAGAGGTGTAACATATCCGCCACATGCTTGAGGTATTTGGCCAATTACAACGCACAGAGTAGCTGGCCAATCAGAGCACACTGCGCTTTTCAGAACGATGTTGACGTATGTTTTAGAAAAGCTGGGCAGAGAAGAGCAACAGTAATGTACGGTATGTGAAATATAATGTGTTTTTGAACCGTAAACTTACCTAAACACACTGTATTACACCAAATACACCAAATAATGTTTGTTTTAGCCATGCTGTATGACCCCATTAATAATGCCATACAGTTTGAGCCAATGTCTGCACAGTAATTATTACAAGGTGGATCCACAGGTATCAAAGTCTCGTCCATGTAGAGTGGGGCAGACATGACGTATTTTTGTAGGCCAACCCGGAAGTTCACTCCGCCCTGGTTCCCTTGACCGAAAGCCTATGGATTTTCCCCATAGACTTTTGGAAGATCGCAAAAAATAAGCTCTGTGGTTAACAAAGGTTTATCATGTTTACATGTTTTGTCCATCAAGATAATCTTTACAGATTAACACGCTATTTGCAATTTTGAAGCCTAAATACAATCGGCAGAAGTAAAAAGCTAACACGAGGCTATAAACAGACTACACTACAGTCACTCGATATCAAAATGACCACCACCAAGCCTCCAACAACGTTTAAAACTTTATTAAAAATGTGTTCCCTGGTATGTAATTACTCTGTGAATGAATCCCTAACCATGTTTTTAGAGATTTGTGTCCATGTTGCATTACATGTGAGATTTTTATGTGATGACTTTTAATTCCCCAAGGATGTAGTTGCTTTTAGCAACTTGTTAGCAACTGCCGTTAATAAGACACGATAAAACTTTCAAAATCACAAGCAGGTTATTTACATTTACACATTTGGCAGACGCTTTTATCCAAAGCGACTTACATTGCATTATACGATATTGTTTCTGAGAATGTGCAATCCCTGTGACAGAATCCATGACGTTTCTGTTGCTAACACCATGCTCTAACCACTGAGCCACAGGAAAGCACATATAGTCGACTCAGTTCAAAACACGAATCCTGTCCTCAAAGCCCCTTTTTCTAACAACTACAACTGAACTTATTAGAAAATGAACACTTGAACATACATCAGCATAATAAGAACTAAAATGTAAAAAAACAAAATAGTTTTGATCTTTTTAGCTCATTTGTTTACATATGGGGGCGGGGTTTAGCTGTCAGCCACCTGGGGACGATCAAAATGTTTTGGGTTCACTTTCAGTATGTGTGTGTGACACACCTTGTTTAACTTCAAGTTTTTTATTTAAGTCCTTTTTTTTAATATCTCAAAAATGTTCTGTTTCAGTTCCATTCACCAGTCCAAGTGTTGACCCCTGTGAGAGCTATACCAGACTGGATGATTCTTGGAGATCCACCAGCAATTATAATTCCTACTATTATTATTACTACTACGGAACATGTGACTATAACATGAACTGGAATGGTTGGTATAGACTTTTCTATTATGGACAGGATGCTCAGATGCCCGAGTCATGTGTAAATTCAGGCTCATGTGGCACTTCTCAACCACTGTGGCTCAGTGGCGGTCACCCACAGTCTGAAGATGGAGTGGTCACCCGGCAGGTTTGCGGTTCTTCTAATTGGAATGGGTGCTGTGGTTACTCGTATTCCATACAAGTTAAAGCTTGTCCAGGGAATTACTATGTCTATGAGCTTGTCAGTCCAGCATCCTGTTCTGCGTACTGCACAGGTAAAAACATTTACACTTTTACATTGACTGACTATTTGATTTACACATAAAAATGACTGTAGATGCATTTTATTTCAGAGGTTAGACATCCCACTACATCTGTGCCTCCCACAACCACTGGTAAAGTACTTTACACTTTAATTAAATAAAAAATTAACAGAGGTATGTAACATGTACATGTAAACTGTTTACATACATTTAAAGGTTTATATACCATATTCACCATACAATTTTTTGGGTTCAGTTTTGTGACACATCTGGTTTGAAAATGTCTTGCAATATGTAGTATTTTAGCTCTTTTTAAACATCCCCTAAACTTTTCTGTTTCAGTTCCATTCACCAGTCCAAGTGTTGACCCCTGTGAGAGCTATACCAGATTGGATGATTCTTGGAGATCCACCAGCAATTATTATTATTACTACTATGGAACATGTGACTATAACATGAACTGGAATGGCTGGTATAGACTTTTCTATTATGGACAGGATGCTCAGATGCCCGAGTCATGTGTAAATTCAGGCTCATGTGGCACTTCTCAACCACTGTGGCTCAGTGGCGGTCACCCACAGTCTGAAGATGGAGTGGTCACCCGGCAGGTTTGCGGTTCTTCTTATTGGAATGGGTGCTGTGGTTACTCGTATTCCATACAAGTTAAAGCTTGTCCAGGGAATTACTATGTCTATGAGCTTGTCAGTCCAGCATCCTGTTCTGCGTACTGCACAGGTAGAGACATTTACACATAAATAGTTACTCATGTTTGTATTCAGGATTGTTATGTAAAATTGTTAATGTTTTCAGAGGTTCGACATATCACAACAGCTTCAGCTACATCAGAGTCAGCAGAGTCCACAACATCAGTGACCATCACAACCGTCGGTAAAGTGCTCTACTCTTTCTTTGTTTTTCTTGCCATAGATACCATTTAGATGTTTAAGATCTGATGATCTTAAAAAAGGGGGGATATTGTTTTTTGACAACTGTTATTGTGTTAAGGGACCAGTGTGTAAGGAGGATCTATTGATAGAAATGCAATAAACTATGTCTTCAAAGGTGTATATCGGCCTTACATAATGAAAAAAATTTAAAATTTAAAAAAAGTGACCCCACATTTTTGAACAGTGTACATGTTAAACAAAACAAAACAAAACTGAACAACATCATGTTAACCATAACAGACCCCTGCGCTGAGGTCAACTGTACTGATGATGAATGGTGTGGAGAGAAAGACGGAATCTATGGCTGTTTCTGTAAACATCCCAGATCTGATCCGGACTCTTACGGTTGGATTATTTATATTTTCTTTAATAAAAACCTTTATTATCTACTTTTCAGTGAAATCTCATTTAATTTCTATTTCATTTCAGATTTCTCAGAAATGTGCGAGAGCAGTTCTGGCTTCTTCTCTCTGTCCCGTTGTCAGCTTTTTGAGGATGGTTTTCCTGCTGAAATCCTTCACCTCCGTGATGCTAATTGCAAAGGAACGGTCCGGAATGGCAGAGTGGAGTTTCGTTTTGATAGCATTGATTTGTGTGGTACAAATCTGGTGGTAAGTCATATTATATACAGTCTAATAGTCTTGTATTTACCAACCTCAGTTTTTCAAATAATTTTGTTAATGCAAGGTAAGCCATACATCAGCTCTAAGACGTCTTGACCACAATTTGTGTGATCTACTTGGATGTACATTTTACTAAAACTTCCAAATGTTATGGTCCTGTTATACAGGCTAATGGCACCCACTTCATCTATGAGAATGTTATTTTGGGGAATGTGAAATCAACACAGGTCATCAGCAGAAAGAGTCATCTGAAGTTACCTTTCTCCTGTATATATTCTCAAACTCAAACCTTTTCCATGAATGCACAAATCAATCCTCTGGAGAGGTGAGACTTACTTCACATGGCATAAACAAATGTCTGGCATAAATATACGCTTCCTTACTTTGTTCAATTATTATTGAAGGAGCAGTGTGGAGATTTTAGCTGCATCTATCATTTATATATATTATATTGCCCCTTTAAGTTAAGGCTCTAAAATTATAAATTAAAAACTAAACTAAAACCAAAATAAAATAGATACAAAAATATATACCAACATAAAGAAGTAAACAAATTAATATTACAATGACAAAAAACTTTTTCAGGGTCCATGACTACTTAATCATTGCATTAGAATGCTGCTGTCTATGTAGCCAGCTTTCTAGTCTTTGGAACAGACTACAATTTCCATAAAGATGTAATCTGAACTCATGTAAAGGTTGTATAATACATGTTCATATACGGTTTTTGTTAATTACATCATGTTTACACTTAACATTTCAACAGCTATATGCACAAGACGATTCCTGCAGGTCAAGGCACATATATGGTCAGGATGGTTCCGTATCTGGATCCGGCTTTCTCCCAACCCCTTAATGGTAGTGTGGATGTAGAGGTGGACCAGCCGATTTATGTGGAAGTTAATGTTGATGGAATTAATGGCCAACAGTTTGCATTGCTGATCGACACGTGTTGGGCAACTCCTGTGAAAGACCTTCTTTATCATGTCCGATGGGATCTGATTCAGGGAGAGTAAGAGACTGTTTTTATTTACTTACTTATTATATTGTATATAGCTGGGAGTCATAGAGACATTGCTTCAAAGATATCGCAATCCGGGACAAAATTTGACAATGAGGAATTTACAACACTTTCTCAGGTGCCCAAATCCAAAAGATGGAACAGTTGATCTGATGCAGAACGGTGTCTCCACATCAAGCCGGTTCTCCTTCAGGATGTTTACCTTCACTGAAACCTCTGAAACGGTCTTCTTGCATTGTTCCATTCACCTTTGCCTTTTGAAGGACAATGACTGCTCAGCTGTGAGTTTGTGAAACCCTTTCTAATCAATGTTTTATCCTGTCCATCTAATAATCATTTCCTTAAAAGATTTGGTCATATAGGTTCAATAGGTTGTCACAGACTTATAATGTTGACCTCCAAAGAAGATTGATCTGTCTGAACTAGTAACGGTTTTAGCTTTAAACATCTTGAAAGATTCATACGAGTTTATATATTATGTTTTAGCACTGTCAGTCTGGTTATAGAAGACGCAGGTCTGTGGACTTCTATGATGACTCGTCCATATCTATGGGTCCTCTGAAGCGATCTTTCAGGACAACAGGTAAAAATTATTACCTTTAATAAATACTAATGCAATAGTTTTCAATGTGGTGGATTTATTCTTTTTGTATACTGTTCACAGATACACAGAGTGGAGGCCGAGTGGAGGTGTCTAGAGCTTCAGATCTTTGTGGTTCTTTAATGGCATTGTTTCTCTTTGTCTTTAGCATCCATAATATCTTTTAGTACATTTCCACAACATATAGAATACATTCAATAGCCTTGCTTTAATTCTACTCTCTAAATATTTCCTAATGGCAATGGAGCTAGATAATCCCTTCTGGCATTTCTGAGTACTGTTTATGCTTACTCTTATACATTTATATTAAAGCATTGCTGTCTTTCTAAAACCTCTTATGTCTAAATTCACTGTTTTTCAGGAAGTGGTAAAACACTACTTTTGAAATGATTACATACTGCATCGTGATATTTGCAAAACCCAGTGACAAACATAAAGGGTGACTAATAATAATAATTTATCATAAAATCATAAAATATGAAAATACAAGGTTTCAGAAGGACAGCAGCGAAAGTATTTATCATAGACTGTACCACAGTATAATGGTTTATTAAATGTAGACTTATCAGCTACGAGTGTGTTTATGTGTAGGCTGGACATGGATGAATAAATACAGGATCGGTCAAGCAATGTTCCTCTATCAGGGGGTCTCAAAGTGAAATATTTGATATAGTATAAAACAAAACAAGGAGGAGGCAAACTTAAAAGGGTAAATCAGATTTCATTTTTAACTTTGACCAACAGGTGGCACCAAATCCCCTCTTGATTCCTATTTGGCATCTTCATGGCCAAGGGTTTGTTGGTAGGTCATATCATAATAAAGCAATATATTATTGCTTAATAGCAAAGGTCAGCCACAAATGAATCCAGGCTTTTCTAATCATGATGGCGAATGATTTACACATACCTCACACAATCCTTTTGACAAAAAGTTACAACATAGAGATGTGCTGAGAGTCAGATACTGTTGTCTTTCTAATATGAGGATCCCACTTAAAATACCAATTTCATGATCTGATTCAACATAACATGCACAGTCCCCAATGCCTATGCATACTTGAGTAACGCTGACATCCTGACAACAATGATTGATGAATGAATGCAAGAATGCACACAATCCCAAATTCTTCTCTAGAGACAATCCTGAGCTATATAATTCAGTAAATGTCTACTTTTATTAGGGTAGAAACAAGCTTTTTATAATAGTACAGTTTCAGTTTCTTCCCGCAGTAGCAGGAGAAAACTGACTGGTGAGATATTATCAGAACAACTATTATTGTCAGACAACAGTGAAATTTTATATATGCTATATGTGTAACAAACAAACAACACAAGGATTGGTCAGGAAACAGCTACAGTAGATAACAAGATAACTCTCAAAATTGTTATAAATAAATAATTTTAGGCTCACTACTGTCATGCTTGTCTTTAAAAACTATTAAATACATTTTTCTTTACTATATATATATATATTATATACCATTCATTATATTTGTGCTGTTCATATGTTTATTTGTATTAAGATTTTTTTATTTTTATATTTAGACATTATTTTTATTAGTGTGGTCTGTGGTGTATTGGAAAGCTTTTCCGGCAATATTGTTTCCTCTCCCCAGCAGTGACCTGCCCTTGTGCACAACTGAATGCTGAATGCTCTGAGAATAAATGGTGTGGGGTGGGGATAAAAATGGGGTCCACAGCTGCTTCTGTAACAAGACCTGACCTTGACTTCTGGTTCTGATGAATTCATTCTGATGTATAAATTCATGAACCTTTGTCAGTACTATAATTTGCTTTGCAACCACTCAAGGATTTTTTTCAATAGAAATCACTTATCAGCTGTGTTGAAATAATGTTATCATAAATAAAAAAAACATTACTACATACAAGGAAGACACCCGTATAGAAATATGGGTAGGGGTCAAAGGTCATGACCCACAGTGGGTTACAGGATAGGTTGAATACATTTATTATAAATACATTTATTTTTCTAAGATATATCTATGCCAAACATCCAAAGGTTAAAATGATTCCAATCTCCTGGGTGTTTTGACTGACAGGGAGGTGGAATTGATCCATTCTTTCATTAGCAAAAGGAGATTTTCTTGAAGCCTTTATATGATCCCAACAGACATTTTCCATGCATACTGACACCAGAGAAATGAAGTTCACTGAATTCAGCTGACAAATTGCTTATATATGCATCTCTACGATCTTCACAAAATCCTCAGACTGCTAACCCCCAGGGATTGAGTCTCCCTCTTCAAGTGCTTCTAGAATTATATTTCTCACTACATTAAAACAGATCATGGATATGAATCATGTCAGGGTGCTGGTTCATATAACTCAATTGTAAAAGTGTGATTTTACAAGGGAATCAGTGTATATTTGTAGACATGTGCGTTGATAGTGTTAAATGCCTCCAGGACCTTCAGTAAATATGACTAAGACCTCATAATGAAGTGAAATATGGTGTCAATATCACAATACTTTCTTACTATTTGTACATGCAATAAGAAAAATGTATGTCTTTTAACCTAAAGTCCTATGCCTTTATTATATTTCTATTTGACCTCTGGCATGATAAACCCTGTTCCAACGAATTTTTTGAAATTCTTTTTTCTACTTTTGGAAGCCAGTTATAACAGTAAGGGTACAATATGTCCATATCTTTACAAAGGTGTGTTTAGGACAAATCAAATAATGAAGAGCCATCGGCATTCTATCTTGTAGGCTCTATGGATTCACAAACAGAATTTCTTCAAGTGCTGTTGCTTAAGTTTAAAATGTAATGTTTAATAACTTTAGAATTAATTGTAGGCCTATATACTGTACAAATTTACTACTAGTCACTTAAAATCTAAATTGTACTTTATCATGGCTACTACGACTAACTTGGTTTGGAACAACCTATATAAAAGACATAAATGATAATGACAGAATTTTTGGGGGGTAAACTATAATTTTAAGCTCTGCAAATGTCAGATAAATTGGACATTATTTTTTAAAACAGATGACACGATTGTTTACCAAAAGTGTTTAAAATACAATTTGGCTGCATTGCATTAATTTATACTTACATTTTAAAAAACAAAAATATTTTTTTAAAACAATGTTTTCTTTTAGAAGGATGGGTGTTTTCAATGTCACATAATCTGTTGTTAATGAAATCATCTGTCAATTGGCATCACGTGAAACATTTTTATATGCCCACTTAGGCATTGAAACATGCTTAAGCGTTGTCCCTGATTTCATTTATTTCTCTACTCCTCCTTCTTTTTCTCCTACCTGTCCTCACTCTCCTCTGCTCGCCAATGTTTTTACTCTCCTCTTGAATATTTCATGACCTCACCTCTTTATTTCTTTCCTGCACGGTTTTTGGCACCGCTGCACAGTTCTGCGCTCTTCTCTGCGTGTTAGCTCGGGTCACTCTCTAGAGGGAGAACATATCATCATATCCTGACTTGAGTTGATGACTGCAATTCCACAGTTCCTGTGCATTAGTGTTTTCAGTATCTACTTTTGTAAATGTACAATGTAAAGAAAAAATATTATGCATGATGTAATAGAAGCATTTTTTTTTATTGTTATGCTGATTATATAATTTTTAAGTGTATAAAGTTAAAACAATCCATCCATTCTACTGTATGAACCTGCTTATCATTGGCATGTTTGTGGGTTTAAACCATCTTGCAAAATGTAACTTTTTTTGAACATCTAACAGCTAAGCCATCACTTTAAAAATACATTAATATATTAATGTATTAATGCCTGTATTAGAAAACAACGCATATGAAATTGTTTTGATTCGTCCTGCATATTTAAAACCACATTCATTTGTGACCGCCGGACCCTGTTAGTGAAGTTAAAGCAACCACCCCCAAACACTGACGTCACTACGCACAGGCAAGACGCCAATAAAAGCCAAGAAGAGCGCGCGTTTAGATCTTAGAGTTAAGCTGACAACGTGGTTTCAGCTCGTACAGCTTCCACGTTTTTCTATAAAGCAGCCCTCAAATATCTAAATGAAAATATCTAATATGTACGGCAATAAAGATCATGTATTTAACTTGGATAACTAATGGATAATGAGAATAGCATTCGTTCAGGACCAAGGACAGCTCTCAACAGTCAACATGATCTCCGCGCTGACGAAGGATCGCGTGCAGGAGCTCATGACTAGTTTAACATCTGAAGTGATGGACGTGAGTTTCCTCAATAAGATGCAAGAGACGACTTCAACTTTACCGACGGCAAGTTTTCTGGAGAACGACACCAGGTGCGGGGAGCAGATTCTGAGTTACGGACACGTTGAGAAAGTGCTCATCGGAGGGGTGCTTACTCTGTTTACTTTTCTAACCATTTGCGGCAATCTGCTGGTTGTCATATCGGTGTGTTTTGTCAAGAAACTGAAGCAACCTTCAAATTATTTGATCGTTTCTCTGGCCGTAGCGGACCTTTCGGTGGCGGTGGTCGTGATGCCCTTTGTCAGCATTACTGACCTCATAGGTGGACAGTGGATCTTTGGACGGCTTTTTTGCAACGTTTTTATTGCCATGGACGTGATGTGTTGCACGGCTTCGATAATGACACTTTGTGTAATAAGTATAGATAGGTAAGTGTCTCTGATATAAATGGCAAGATGAATAAATATTTACTATACTACAAGGCTTCATTGTATAGTTTTATCATAGTAAAAATGTAGTAACTATTGTATTTGGGGGCGTTGATACCCTTTGTATACTCATGTTTGTGTATATATAAACAATTATTAAATAGTTTTTTATTATATTATATTATATTATACATAATTGTATATATTATAATAAATAATAAATTCTGTTAAAGGTTTACATACACCAGACTCTTATTAATGTGTGTTAAGCATCAGTGAATTGTAATAACATGCACTTTTGTAACAGTTTACAAATATACCTATATATAGCATGCATATACCTATACTGTCCACACATATTACATATACACAATTATGTACATTTGGTATGCTACCAAAAATGACAGTGGATGTTACTGTGAAATCGGCCACCTTTATGCATTCTTTGACATTGATGCACTTGAACAGTTTGTTTATCCTTTGTCCCTATCCCCCCTCCATTTTCTCAGATACCTGGGCATCACTAAGCCACTGACGTATCCCGTGAGACAGAGCGGAAAGTGCATGGCCAGAATAGTGCTGTCCGTATGGCTTCTCTCCGCTTCCATCACCCTACCCCCACTATTCGGATGGGCTCAGAATATCAACGATGATAAGGTGTGTTTGATCAGCCAGGACCTGGGTTACACTATATACTCCACAGCCGTGGCCTTCTACATCCCCATGTCCGTCATGCTCATCATGTACTACCGCATATACAGGGTGGCAAAGGTCAGCGCTGCCAAGCACACTTTTGCCAGCTTTCCCAAAAATGAGCACAGCGTCAACTGCGTGACGGCGGCCCTGAAGCTGCAGAGGGAGGTGGAGGAATGCGTAAGCTTTTCTCGCCTTCTGAAAAGCGATCGTAAAAACATCTCCATTTTCAAAAGAGAGCAGAAGGCAGCGGCCACTCTGGGGATCGTCGTGGGGGCTTTCGCCGTGTGCTGGCTGCCCTTCTTTTTGCTCTCCACCACACGGCCGTTCATCTGCGGGGTGCAGTGCAGCTGCGTGCCTTTGTGGGTGGAGAGGACGCTGTTGTGGCTGGGCTACGCCAACTCGCTCATCAACCCCTTCATATATGCATTTTTCAACAGGGACCTCAGGACCACCTACCACAACCTCATACGCTGCCGTTATCGGAACATCAACCGGAAGCTCTCCGCGGCCAGCATGCACGAGGCTTTGAAACTGGCGGAGAGACCTGACCTGGTGATGTAGGCTGATCTCTTTATGTTTCTCCAGGGATGAGGAGAAATGGGACTGATGTAATCACACATAGTCTGAGAGACATTTTTGATGAATTCTTTATGGAACTCGCAGAGGTGCTTTCCAGTCACTTCAATGAAGCAAGATTGCAACGGTTGTAAAGCTTCACAAAATGTTTTCTAAATGCTTTCTAAATCGGATCTTATTGCTGTACAGTGTTCTCTTTATGAAGGAGAATTACAGTCAATAAGAGCTCAATGTTCTAGTATTTGTATTTCTTTTAGTGTATAATTTGCTCTTGCTTTGGGAATAACCCATGGCCCAATGTCATAACAAACGTATAGGCACAGCAAACCATAAATTAAAGATTGGTTATCATTTACTGACCATCAAAATGTTCCAAATCTGACTTTTCTATGGAACACAAAAGGCAAAATATTAGGTCCTGACAGCCACGGTCACTATTTCTTTTATATCTTTTCTTTTTTTATATATCTAAGTGATCGTGTATCCAAAAATGAATTTATATTAAAATACCTCTCGTCATTTCACATATGTACGAGTTTTGAAGATATTTTGAAGAATTTTGGTAACATTCTATTCTATTATACTGACACAAAACCAATCCAAGTCAATGAGCACCGCCATTGTTCTTTTATGTTTCGCAGAAGAAAGAAAGTCATACAGGTTTGGAATAACAAGAGGGTGAGTAAATGTTGACAGAATTTTCATTCTTTGGTCCTGTAAAAAATGGCCATTTAAAGCACCATTTAAAGTGAACATATTTCCATTTTGGGAGAACTATCCCTTTAAGTATCTGAATTGTTAGCAAAGTCGAATTCATAAAAGCGGATAAACAAATAAAGAATGGAGTTCTAATACACAATCAATCATAAGCACTCCAGTGATGCGCTTCACAAGGTTTCGGTTTATTTTTACAGTGTTGCAGTCTCAATGCTTTTGTCCTCGGCACATTCACCTGATTTGACCATCAGTGATAACCACTAATAATGTGACAGCAGGCTGAGCCTGTCTCAGCAGTGCTATTATTATTAGAAGCAAGGCATTTATTGTCTTCTAGCTGTGAGAAAGACAGTGAAGGGCAAAGACAGTGCCTTTCATTTCTATCCATATGCTTGGCCAACAAATGGTAAGTAATACAGAAACACCAGATTATCTTAAACGTTAAGTGACCATGTTTTTTATTTTTTATTATAGCATGAAAAATACTGAACATGAATAATAGGATAAATACAAGTTTTTTAAGACACTTTTTGATAAAGGGTGAAAAGACCTTTAAGACCAGCAGGTCAAAACTTAGTTATCATGTGTTCATATGAGGACTGAATTGTTCACCCAACAATAAAATAAATATATTTACATTATTTAGTTTTCTTTTTCAAACTCAAATTACTTTCCTTATTTGGAAGACAAATGTTAGTAACTGAGTCATTATTCACTTTCATTGCAGGGAGCAGCATCAACATTCCTCACGATTTCTCCCCTTGTGTCTCATTGAAAACTCAAAGACATGCAGGTTTAAAATGACACACTCTTTTAAAAATAAATGTGCTTCACAATGTCATAGAAGAACAAGAACCTCGAATTATAAAGATTATAAAAGATTTATATGATTATTAAAAAGATAAGAAAGAGATGGATCTTTGACTAAATGACCTTTAAGCACCTTTATTTTTAGGTCTGTAACTGATGAACTATGCCTTTATTTAACATATATAAAACATATTTTGACGGATTCTAACACATTCTGTACATGAATACAGTTCAACAAAAATACAAGTGAATGTAAAATTCCTTTCAAAATCTTCAATGCAATCTGTTATAACAGCATACATCATACAGAAGTTAATGTTGCATATACATATATATATAGCATTAAACAAAATTACAGACCCAGAGAAAATGATGGTTGATGTACCAAATAGAAACACTGCAATAAAACCGTTCAGATCATTTGAATTTTTAGAAGATGCTAAATTATGGGAGAATTTCCTTGTGAGGAAAAGACAGTTTACAATGGCATAAACAAGACTGCTATAATAATATACTTGAAAAGAATTTATTATAAACACTCTAACCTTGAGATTTCCTTTTTTTGTTTGTTGTGTATATATAGTACAGGAATCAAAGTCGACATTCTGCTTTTATTAACTGCCCTTGCGCATTATTTCAGAAGGATCAGAAACTATGCTTTGTATGCATCCCATGTGATCTCACGTATTGTCCGATAAATAGAAGGGAAATGGGGATGACCTCCATAGAGCATGTCTGAAGCTTCCAGGAGTAATACTTTGGGAATGAGCTGCTTTCGGTCACATTACAAAAGCAAAACGAAAAGAAAAAACAAAGTTTGTGATTTCTGGTCAAGTGGTTTTGGTCTTGTGTTATATACCTGGACAAAACGTTAACAATTGCTCTCTAAAATGGATCTCTTTCTGAATGCTGGGACTCTGCACCCTGCTAAGTTTTTTAGTCACTTGAGTTTCCATTTAAGGTGGCACAGCATGAGGCCTGGTTCCCATCCATTTCCTCAGGGCTTTTTGGAATCGGTGCACTTGCAAATATATTATGTGACATGGAATATGTGTACTATATTTACAGTAAATAAAATCATATAGTAAATTAATTTGATTCTTGAGTATCAGAGTGAAATAGAAATATTGTTTCTTTCAATGTTAGGCTCATACTTATTTTTATGGAGATGCAGTTGTATTTTATGTGTTTTATTATGAAGTCTGGCTACTTGATACATAACTGAATGATTACTGTGCTTGTGTTTTTATTTCTAAAACATTCTGGTCTGGTTTTTTAAGTTAGCTTGAGCTTTTGTTGTGCTATACAGCCATAGAAACAAATAAGAGATCATTACAAATTGTCATTTTATCAACATTTCTAGATGTATTGTGGTCATTTCAGTCTATTGTTTGTTGAATTTCAACAAAATCAAACCTCAGGAGTGACAAAGTTATCCAACAGCAATGTGAAAGACTGACAGCATGACAAAACACATGAAAACTGTGATCACATGAAAATAATCTTTTTAAACTTTCCCAAAATACATGTACAAATATTACTGTTGTATTGCTTAAAAGTAAATATGAACTTGTTTTCTTTGCAGTATTTGAGGTCTAATAATACAGAGCATCTTTTCTGTTATTTTCACCTGTTTCTCCAGTTTTCATTTTCTGCAAATAAATGCAAATATAAACAATATTTTTATTTGAAATTTAGAAGAAATATTGTAGTAGTATAAAACAAAAATCATAATTTTGCCTAAATACATACCTATAAATATTCAAAAGAAAAAATCATTGAAGAATGATGTTTGAAATGGTCTCCTAATTTTTCAGCAGCTCTATTTAGGAAAGTATTATACTTTTAATTCTTTTGTAATATTTGCCAAATTAATTGTGATTGGTCATCCATCTTATATACATATTGTCCTATTTATTAACGTACATGTATAGTTGGCTATATGCTGCACTATATTCTGTCTTGATTCTTGTGCAGCCAACTGAAAACAAGACACGTATTGATTGTCATGACAACACAAAATGAATCTAAAGCAGCATTCATTTACACAAATCCATCCCCTAAAGCATAAAAGTACATGAATCACAATTTATTGTTTTGAACATTTAATATACAATTTACTTGTTATGATTAATACTAATGACAATGACATATGAAATACATAGCTTACTGTCCTTGACTGACTACCATCATTTCTTTTAGAGCCTAACATTAAGTATACAGCAAAAAGGATCTATTTCAGGATTTAATTTCAAAACCTCAGTGAGGTGAGAATTACAAGGTGAATCTATTTCCAGAAGTGTAAGAACCGCTGGCACGCATACCAGTTAAAGCAGAGAAGAATGTCCTTCAACCTAATAAAATGAGTGGACGGCTTAGTTTAAACGTCAACTCAAACTTAAGTTGTATGCAGAGTAAACCTCAGTTAGAAATTCACACAATGATCCTTTAGATGAAACTGTCTTATTAAGTTACTTAAACACTCATTTCTCTTTCTTCTTTATAACTGCAGCCCATAACAACATATAAGGACATTGAATGGCCCTGTCAGTTTTCATACCTCACCTCTGCTTTTAGGAACATTGGAGGTCTCAAGCAGATTCCACATAACTGGTCGCTCCGTGTGGACATGTTCTTCACCACTAACAGACTGCTACCTCTGAAACGAAGAGGTCTCAAGACTAATAACTCATATTGTCCTGAAGGACAGACCCAAAAGCACTGAAAGTGAGAGCAGATGATATTATTAGCCCGACATCACCGGGGTTCTGGCACACAAAATGAACATGCAGACTAACAATGAAGTCTATGCATCCTCTTTTGGCCATTTTAAATTCAAATGTAGTCATCGGAGACTTGCTTCCAGGAGACTGAACATATTCTTTTGTATAATTGGCTCTGTGATACAATCAGACTTCACCACCGGTCAGGAATTACACCTGAGAGATTTTCCCATATCAGGTACGATTACTAACAAGAAGAAGGGATTCATGTATGACAGCTTTTAAGGAATAGATATGAATGTGTCTGTGACCATTGCTGGTTAAATGCCAATTGATTTGTTAAATTGCTCAGTACTGTGAAGCGTCTACATGTTTCTCTGTGGGATGAATCATGGATGGAGAATTCATGTAATAAAATGTCATTTTCAATAAATATTTGAAGATGAGTTCAAATGTGGCTTAACTTGTTTTTCTCTGAAAATATGAAGACTTAATACTTTTCTATTTTCCTTGTTTTGTAACAAACGCGCAAGAGAAATCTGAATATTGCATATTTTGTAGCAAAACCTATAAATGATATTGAAACTTTTTAATGCCAGCCATAACAGTAAATATATTAGTATTATAAAAAATAATAAGACTTCGGGTAAAGTAAGTCAGTACTAAATGCATGCATCCCGGTAACTGTCACAAAATGTATGGAGAATATATACATTCCAAATATTTATGGTTTTAATAAATCCATAATTTGGAATGCAATCCTAAAGTTGCCTTTTTTTTTTTTAAGTGACACATGGCAGATTATTGCTGACCAAAAAAGTTAATTGAGACATTATTTTTGATCAATATAACTGTAACATTTTCTGTAACAAGTGTTCCACTGACATGTTAATATATATTAATGTATTATATAAACTAATATTAATGATAATAAATTATATTTTATAATATATAATATAATATATTTTTGAGTAAAAGTTGTGTACAATGGCGTGAAACTGCAATTGATAACATACTGACCATAAACAATGTTTTTACAGTAAGTATACAGCGGGCATACATTTTTAACACTAAACGTTAGCTATATTATAGAATTGCTAATACCCTACTGTAGAGAGTGTGGCTTCTTGACTGGCGAAGTTGATTCCTTGGTTTCAACGTTATTTTAAGTAGCTCGGCATTTGCCAGCTTCACAGCAGGTCTAGCTGGTGTCCTGTGCTAATATGGAGAGGCTGACTGCCATTGCATTAATCTCTCTCTCCAGTGAACCTTAAGACGCAGATCACACATTCATATGTGTTGGGCTGAGATAGTGGGTGGGTTAGATAACATCTCCCACTTCACCTAACTGTGATGGCACACCACATATAGACTTTTATAGAGCAAAATAACTAAGTTGACACCGTATCAAATAATCAAAAACATAAAAAACTAGGGCTGAAAATTGTTTAGGGTTAAAAAAACTTCTCACAGTTGATCACATAAAAAGGTTTAGGGTAGGCCTATATATTTATTATTTGCCATCACTAGCCTTTTTGGAAAGGTCCTGCACTAAGCATTGAAAGAATTTTCAAATTTCAAAGTACAAATGTACAATTTTAATTAATTAATATAACTATATAATATAAATGAAAATAATACAAATAATAAATAGTACATGAGCGTTGTACAAACTGACTTGTTTCAGAAAGGTGGGACAGAGAGGAGCAACAGTAATGTACAGTATATGTTTTTTGAACCGTAAACCACGTAAACACATTGTATTACACCAAATACACACAATAATGTTTGTTTTGGCTATATGTCATATGATCCCTCTAAAACAATTTAAAATTAAGTCTAAAGGTACAAAAAAAACAGCTAATGGCAGTTCTGTCTGTATTTTATATTTATCGAAGGACATATTACATATGTAGATGTATAGCACAAGTTGAGTTCTTTTACGCTCATACACAATTTGTTTTGGTTAAATTAACATAATTATGTACAGTAGTTGTAAAATAAAAAAATGACGTGTACTCAGCATAATGTATCGATGTTCAATTTATGTTTGCTAAATAAACATGATTTTTATATGTTAAAGTTTCATATTTTCATTTCACATTCTCAACATGAACATTTTTAGTTAATGCTACATAAACTGTTCATTCACACGAGGATATTACGTTAATAGATCTCAACAGAAATTCACATGTTGAAATGTAACCGCCCACTTCCTAACCAAAGGCAACACTTTTCTGAACAATGGTAACCACAAAACTCAAAAATATATAAAACTCCTCTACATCAGTAAATGAATATTAAACACTAACAAGTGACTGAAAAACACATAAAACAACACTTATGAAAATAACTCTCAAAATGCAAAGCATGCTGGGAAATGCGAATCCGCTTCCCAGTTGTAAACATTTATGTTAACATCACACAAAATTTCATTTATGTAGTATTAAGTTATAAACCTCTCCATGAATATATCGTGTTTTGACCAAATTTTTCAAAAGTAAATTGGACAAGCAGCAGAAATCCTTTTTTTTCAGTGTTTACATGGTTTCACTTAAAAACTAAGGCCTATTTGACAAATACATGATTTAGTCTTCTCATTATAAACTAATATTTCACTTTGGTTGGCATAATAAACAATTTCGCTGACATGCTCTTATTTACCCGGATAACACCTTTTACCTTTCACCGTACCCTTTATCAACCAACAAAGTGGCAAATGTTTCTTTATAGAATGTCAGTTGTCAAGTTCATGGTCTAAATTGGAACTCAATCACATCATGTTTTTTTTTCAATGAAGTCCCAGAGCGCCATAAATCTTATAAACAGTGTCAGTTTAAGGGCTTGCTTCTGTTTTAACATGCATTATCTCTGAGAGACGTGGTCAATAATCAATCAATAGAGCACTAAATTGAGATTGTGGGGAAAAAACATTATGATTGAGATGCAAAATGTGCTTTTGAGGCCGTGTATTATTCAAGGTCATGCGTGTGTGCGTTTGAATGAAAGAATAATGCTTGAAGTGAAATGTGTGGGGTCTCATCCAAAAAACACAGGGTGTAAATTGCAATCAGAAGACACAGTTGACTTTGTCTTTTGGTTACATATCATTTGTGGAATTGTTCACATTCATAAACAATATTTTGATTTCAAATTTGGGAGAAATATTTGTAGTAGTTCACAGAATAAAACAAAAAGAATAATTTTACTTAAACACTCTAAATAGTACATTCAGAAAAACTGAAAATGGTCTTTCATTTAAGTTTGCCTTGATTTGAAAATGATTTGCTTCATCAGAAGCTTTAAGGCACATTTAAATCGAATAATTTGTAGCAATTGAGCTTATAATATAAACTGGGTTAATAGCAGTTCTGTGACCTTGCTGAAACAGCACGTGAGATGAATCTGGAATTGAAGTCAATCTATTAAAAATCAATTACCATGATGTGCTGAGATGCTTTTTTTAAATGTGAATAAACCATTTAAATATATTTCTTAGAGAACTAGGAATATGAAACAGCACGCTTTGCGCCTGCCGACTCAGCCGTTTTAGTTTGATTATGTGCTGATGTTTGAGGTTGGAAAACTAAAATGCGCTGTCACAAAATGTAATGATGTTCCTGCTCCAAAAAATTGTGGCATACAGCCACAGACAAATTCAATATACCACATTCCTTTGAACCTGTTTAATGCCGTTCCATTGGAAAATGTTTAATATAGCAAAAACAAATGCTCCCTCAGCTTACATCTGGCCTGTGGTTAGGCTTTCATATAAGAGACGTAATGTAGTTCTCATGTATGCAGTCAGCTTCATTAAAAGCCATCATTTAAATTGTGTAATCTATAAAAAGCTAATGAGACATGAATATAAGTTCTCTGTGAAAGTAAATCTCTGTTTTTAGTAAATAACCATCTGTATATAATGTTCATAGTACATTCCCACTTGTAAATTCTTCATAATTTTTGCTTTATTCTGTATTTATGCACAACTGTATATCCTGCACTTGCTTATTGCACTTCTGGTTAGACCTAAACTACATTTCGTTGCCTTGTACTTGTACATGTGTAATGACAATAAAGTTGAATCTAATCTAATAAACTTGAATGGGATTTGAAAGAGGTACAGTTAGAAACCCACCATGTTTAGATTCTTTAAATGATGGCCTTGACATGATTTGGATTTGTACAGTATCTACCAAGAATGTCACAATGAAAACAACAAGTGTGTTAATGCACGTACATGCTTCATTATTGTTTCTACGCTTGAATCCCAATGACAGTTTATCATTATAAAGCCAATATGAATTCTATTCCTGAGCTGTATAGCTCATTCCTGATGGTTTTTCAAGCAGAGAGCTTGAGTACAGCCCCCTCAGCATCTGTCACATTAATCAGAGTCAGTGCCCATTCTGTAGGTGGTATACGTCTGGTATTGTGGTTGAAGCAGCCAATAGGCAATCTAAAGACATATTTTGATTCCCCAGTGCTCATCCCTCGCCTTGTAAATCATCGGAAGGTCACCCTCAGCCCAATATTTTCCTCATGAAATGGAATTCACACCTTAAGAAATGAAATGTTTAAAATGTGCACACAGGAATTTACGATTCCTGCCATATCAGTAGCCTAAAAAAAGCTGTTTTTTTATAAGAGATCACATGATAAGATGAATACTACATACACTCATAAAAAATGTAATGTCTTAAAGGTAATTTACCTTGATGGTAAATTTAGATTTTTAGATCATCTAAAAGCTGAATAAATAAGATTTCCATTGATGTATGGTTTGTTAGGATATGACAAAATTTGGCTGAGATATAACTATTTGAAAATCTGTAATCTAAGGGTGCAAAAAAAATCAAAATATTGAGCCTTTAAAGTTGTCCAAATGCATAGTATATTACTCACAAAAAGAAAGTTTTTATATATTTACGGTAGGAAATTTATAAAATATCTTAATAAAACGTGATCTTTACTTAATATCCTAATCATTTTTGGCATCAGAAAATCTATAATTTTGAACTATGCAATGTATTTTTGGCTGGTTTTATGATCCAGGGTCACATATAGTTCCACAAAGAACCATTCAGTCAAAGGTTCTTAAAATAACTATGATTTTTATGATCTCAAGAACCTTTTTTTGCCCACAAAGAATCTTTTGTGACACAGTGTATTAATGGTTCTTTATGGAACCAAAAGGTTCTTCTATGGCATCGAAGAACCTTTTGAAGCACCCTTTTTTTTAACAGTAGTTCACCCAAATATAAAGATGCTGATTATTTAAGTATCCTTACTTTGTTCAAAACCTGTATGACTTGCAGAGCACAAAAGAAGATATTTTGAAGAACAACCAAACAAACATGGCTCCCCCAAAGCAAACTGTGTTTCACAGAAAAAACGAGTCATATACAGCTTTTGAATGATATAGGGTTGAATAAATGATGACAGAATTTATATTTTTAGGTGAACTGATAATAACACTACAACAGTGTAGTGAAAATCTGATATTGTGACAGCTTTAGTACAATCCCATGTACTACTTCCCTGTTCCAAATTTTCCTTTTTGCAGTAACATTTTTTTTTTAATGAAAATGTGTATGTTTCTTGTAAAAAACTACGACCAGCGCCTACACGCAGTTGCATTTAAAAAGCCATTTTCCACTGGAATAATAAGTCGCCTGTGTGGTGGAAGATCTCACTATATGTATGTAATTGATGAGTGAAGTTGTTGGGCTGGTGCAGTGACCTCTTCTGAAAACAGAGTAATGAAGTTCAATATCGCAGTGTTCGAAAAATGAAGACGGTGGTCGGGGGAGGATGATAGGATTTTCACTCTCAAACAAATGAAGTAGAAAATGAAAGCTGACATGCATGCACTGATTTCAATATTTAATGCCACTTTTCATGAGTCACTTTTTCATCTGCGGAGTCTTAAGCCAGACATCTTGACAGTGTTTACATTAGACCACCCTAGTGCTTTGTATCTCACAGCACGATATAAATCCAATATTCCCTTCAGGCTTAGAGCATTTAGCTCTAAAAATCAAATCTGTTCCTCTAACTTAACAGCAATATGTGTTTGTCACCCATATGCAACAAGACTAAACCGTGTCAGACAATTTGGATGAAATCACTGGCAGTAACAAGAAAATTCTGTTTGACTTCTTATCACTTTAAAGTGAAAGCGCCAAATGCCTTCAACCTTCAAACGACCATATTAGCAAAAGAAACCCTGCAGAAAACACAAGCACTGTCCTTACCGGACAACTCGCTGCCTAGAGAGAAACTGATGGACGGCCACGACAGACACAAGATGTCAATCAATCCATCAAACTGTGGCAGAGACAAGAGCCAAACATTTTCTACACACGTAAGGCTTTCCAATTATAAACCACTTTCCACGTCCATGAACATTTTAAGGTTTTTAAACGTAAAATGATGTCATAGGACTGTGTTTGGTAATTTACATGCATTAAAACAAGCATCACAAACTGTTTAGCGTTTTTTTTTTTATGTATCAGGGATGTAAATGCAGACCATACACTAAAAACTTTCAGTGCATCCATCCAGTACGTAAACACAACAGAAGAGATTTGTTTTCAATGTCACATATGTGAAAGTGAAGAGTGTGTTAGTGCAAGTGTGACCTCTCTATCGTGAAGTGTAGAGATCAAGAGGTGCAGGTAAAATATATTACTTACTCTTCTTTGATGACAGCCACCCTCCATATACTGACAGTGGTAATAAATGACTATAATACAACAAGTCGACCCCAAACATTCATCAGGAACATTCTCTATCCCTTTCACCTCTGCATGTTTGGAAAGGCCAGAATGTTTTTATAACATGAAATGTGAAACATTAACAAATAAAAACCCTTATTACGCAGCACTCTTGAATACTTGATTCTGATTGGCTAGTCACAACATTATAAATAGTAGTAAATAGTACATATAAATCAATATAAATATGTTTAATTATTAACATACATCACATGGGATATTTACAATGAAATTAAATCGCACGATCATCCTGCTTGAACTTCATGTCTTTGTTTAAAGGGATAGTTCACCCAAAAATCATCATTTACTCACTCTCTTGTCATTTCAAACCTGTATGACTTTCTTTCTTTCGCAGAACACAAATGAATATGTTTTAAGAATGTCGGTAACCAAACAACTGTGGTACCCATTGACTTGCATTGGTTTTGTGTCCATAAAATAAAAGCAAATTGGTATTGTTTGTTCGGTTACCAACATTCTTCAAAATATCTTCTTTTGTATTTTGCTGAAGAAAGAAAGCCATACTGGTTTTAAATGCCATTATAGATGAGTAAATGATGACAGAATTGTCATTTTTGGGTGAACTATCCGAAAGTACTTTTACTGGCGGGAGGATGAGCAAATCCAACATTTTGAAATTAATATTTTATATCTAATAATTTACTCATGAGGTAAGTAGCCATGTAATAAGTGAGTTAATGTACAACCAGCCTGCTGTTATTGTAAAAAAAAATTATGTCTGGTCCTTATCACACTGCCAGGGTTTATTCTGTGATGATAACTGGCTGGCTGGTTAAAAAAAAAAAACTCAATTTATACTTGTTTTTTATCTCAATTATTATTTAATAATTGACATTTTGTTTTTACATATTTTGTCCACAGGAAATCAAAAGCTGAAGTAGAAAACACAATTCCAACAACAGTTATGAACAAACATTAAAACTATTTACACTAAAAAATACTTAAATTACACCTGATCACCAAAATAAGGATTCGATCATATCTTAGCAGTTCTTGTTCTCAGTTTTCTCTTGATAATCAAATGATCGCTCTCTTTATCATCTTCACAGCCGCCAACCTGCAAAATAAGTTCCTGAACTTTTAATACACAATGATAAACACATTTTAATATTTTAATCCAAAAATTGTGTCTTTAAAGCAAATCAATTGTCAAGTCTAGTTGTCATAATATATAATATAACATATGGCACTCTCATGATTCATTCATACGTGCGTAATGCTTTCCTGATTCACTCTTACATCATTTATGCACAGGAAATGTTACTTACAGGATGAGAGGGTATGTCCAGCGGAGAGGAAACGTGGGTCTTGAAGAGCTTTCGTTTGGATCTCTTGGGTTTGTTGTTCTCGAATGGCTTTAGTGGTTCGGGGGATTTAACCATGCTCATGATCTTCTTGGCTGTGGTGGGGGTTAAAACGTGTGTCATGCTGAGATACAGTACGAAACACTTTTGGCAGAGACCTGAAATCAATGCTATTGACTGAGTCTAAAGTTAAGAGCTCGAGCTGACCTTTGTTCCCAAAGAGAGTTGGAGAACTCTGAATAAAGTCACCGATCTTCTGGAGGGCTCTGTCTTTTTTAGCTTTCAGGCTGGCTGGAGAATCTTGCTGCTTAAATTGACTTTGCACTGTGGGAGTCTGGGTGCAAAGAATAAAGAACACGGTTAACTCGAATATACTTTAATATACATTATGTCACAGGAACATTATAGTTTAATGTTATTAAACTTTAAACATTATTTATAAAAAATGCAGTGTGCAATGTTGCTATGTGTGTATGTAAGCAGTCTTTCAAGTTGTAAAGCCGAAAGTGAACAAATAACGAAGTTATTGGCTAGAAAAAAAGGAGTCGACTCTGATTCACTTAAATGAGTTGTCAGACGTTCTTATTTAATTTTCGTGACTGATTTGCATCACTCGGTGCAAAGCCCGTCTATGTTTAGCTTGGACCGCCCGCGAAAACATGAACACACGCTGTACGTGCTAGACCAATCACAGCAGACCAGACCATCTGACCAATCAAATCAGAGTAGACTCACCGAAAGGAGGGGATTAGAGGGATGAATCACCAAACAAATCATTTGAGAGTCAGTCTAGAAGTAAAGTGATAATAACTTCTAATAAAACTTCTAATAAAATTGAGTTGTTACCTCAGCAGACTGAATGTTCTCTTTGTTCACCCTGAGACGTCTGTTTTTTCGATTTTCAGACTTCGCCGCATTCTAAAACAACAACAAACGCTCTTAAAAATACAGTTTTTGGGTTTATGTATTGTATTGTAACTTAATGTTTCCAGAAATGATTGTAGGATTCGTTTCTGCAACAGACACAGCAGTATTTGAAGACAAAGTTTCTACATACCTGCAATTCTGGACTCTTTCTCTTTCTGGCTGTGCGTCTGAGTTTGATTGTAACAGATTCTTCCTCTCCTGGTTTCCTGACATTTATTCGGTCAGGTTTAAGTGGAGTGAAACTGATTTCCAGCTGAGGTTTAGGGAAGCGCTCTTCTCTTAGACTCTTCGTGGAAAGAACAGAAGAGTCCAATACTGCCACCTGTATAGAATGATCAATAATATTCAGACAAAAATAATAAGTGATTATCCTCTTTACATGCATTACATGCTTGCATTTAGCATTGTTTAATATCACTATACTGACCTCTTGTGTTGGATTCAAAGTGTCACCTTCATTTGACTTCACATCTGAAGACTGTTCAGAATGGTTGCGATTCTGGGTTTCAGATTTAACAGAAGCAGATAAATCATCCTTTTCCCTTTGTAATTTTGAAATGGCATCTTGTTTTTCAGCCAGCTGCCGTTTTAACATTTCCTATAATCAGAAGTGAGAAATGTGAGGGACATTTTGAGACATAAAGAACAGGGGAGACTTAAAATCTGTACTAAATATAATGATATACTTTATGCTAACAAACTTGCACTTTTATTATTATACAAAACTCGGATTAAAACATTAAGTTTCGTTCAAATATTTTAAAACCATTTAAGATTATTTTCCAGACAGTGCCGAATGATTCTGACTAGACAGATATCAGCCATTTTAAGATTTTTGGCATTAGCCAAAACCTGTGACAGATGGGCTAGGAGAAATTATTTTATGTAGTTTAAGACTCTAAAGGGCTGTCCACACCGGGGCGATAATCACCAGCGTTTTACGCCTCGCGACTAAACAAAGGGCACCAATGTGAGCGTGCACACCGACGCGAATTTTTATAAACGTTCTTTTGGTTTGACGCGCCGCATTAAAAACTGCCTGACAAATGAGATTGTCGCATTTGATCACGTGCCTGGAGCTGCTGAAGTTACAGAAAACACATCTTGGTGGCGCTCAAGCACAAAACGGTCTTGCAAGCACACGTCGAAGAAGATGAATCCAGGCAAAAATCAATGTGGAGCTGCTGGAGCTTGATAAATCCATATTTTGTTTGCCAGTTAACAAAAATTGACTGAATGGTTTGACAAGCGCGTAAATACTGTCTCTCTTCTTTTTCTAAGTGAAAAGCGAGTGTCCGAAGCATAAATTGCGCAGCGCCACCTTCTGTTTTTCATTAAGCATCACAAGTGAAAATCGCTTGGATGTCTCGGAAAAACGCTGGCGAAAAGCGAGTGCGATTATCGTCCCGGTGTGTACAGGCCTTAATACTATAAAACTAATATATAGCCAGTGGTTCAAATATACTTTTTTTCCTGAATTTAATTAAATGTAGTAACTACAAAAATAAATTAAGACCACTTATCTCAACCATAGTATGGCTACTAACATACAAAAAGAATAAAGAGTGTTTATAAACATATAGATTATTTTATAAACTATAAAATAAAAGAGTGTTCATAAAGAAAGCTGATACCTTTTTACCCCAAAATGAACTGCTTAAAGGAGTATATGCATGCGGGGCGATGACATAATTCCTCTAAAATTTCAGCCAGCTTTGTTATATCCGGCGCACGTAGCGTCCATAGGGAATAATGCCATTTTTTACTCAGTTGCTTTAATAAGCATCCATCGATCAAAAAACTGCTCGACACGGCTCTGTGGTCTTCTGAAGCGAATCGATGCGTTTAAGAGAAATATCCATATTGACAATGTTACTAACGACAATGTTATTTACGGTAATGTCTAATGTTTGTTATCCACGAACAGGCGCGTCGTAATTTCCGGTGACGAACGCAGTATTTTTCGATTTGTTTGGCTGATTCCAGTCATTTGCCGGAACACGGAGCCGTTTTTTCATTCACTCCCATTCTACCGCTTAAAAAAAAGGATCAATGGTATTATAACTAACTGTATTCATCTGAAAGAAGAAAGTGATATACACCTAGGCTGCCTTGAGGTAAAAATATGGTACAATTTTAGTTTTTGTTTTAATGCTGTCGGTTTACGGACATTTTTACGTTTTATTAGTAAACAGATCATTATCACTTAGTGAAAAATTACCGCTGTGAGAGCGGAAGTGGCTTAGCTGGTTGAGATTTTAGCGGAAATATGTCATCTACCAGTATGCATATAACCCAGATCTGATGCGCATTCTTGAATTTGAGCAAGATTATACAGATATATATGGATAAAAATGGATATTTTTTTAGAACTTAGAGTGCACATACTACACCTGTATTTAAGAACATTATATTGACTACAATATTTAACAAATCTTTTAATCCCAAGATGTATGCTTAAATGTCTGACATTACTTTTGAAGACAAAAATCAAATCTTTCATTAGAAAACAAAATTTTGATCAAAATGGTGAAGAAAAATCTAGTGTTTCCAAACTTTTGACTGGTAATGTATATATTATACATTTATTATATATAAACATTTTATGAAAGCTAAGCTTTCAAATTCTGCATTGGCCTGATTTTAGCATAGTTTTGCTATCATGGCACCACAGTCCTGTTATTCCTTCTCATGGCAGGACATTCAAAAAGCAGGAATGATATTAACTCGGGAGCCTACTGTGTAAATAAATGACTACTCTGAGCTAAATCCTTTCCTCAAGCTTCTGAGAAAGAAAATAACAAGATGGGGAGAGAGACAAAAAGGCTGATCCTATTACCAGCTCCAGCTGCAGCGTGCCATGCTGGTGGCCCTCGAGTCGCCCTGATGCCCTCACCTCTATCCCCACGGCTCCTTCAAGTCCCTTTTCCTGCATTCTTTCCTGGTTATCATCTGTCTGCTCATTAGGCAACTGAAACATCAAAAGAAGTCACATTTACTGCCAAATCCCACACACTTGTGGAGAAATCGGAGGGATTGGAAGCTTCTAGGTTTTTACCTCGGTGCTATGCTGCTGGGGTTCACAAGCATTATCACTGTGACACGTGTCCTGTGGTTCTGCACGATCTGAAGAAGAACAATGAGATGTTTATGGTGTTTATTGTCAGTTACAGATTAGACAGAAGTCAAGAAAAGCAAAATGCAATTAGAAAGGACTTGAGTTATGGATTCAATATCATTAAATCCGGCCTCAAGCGATTCCTCTTGATCTATCAGTACACGCTCTTTATCGAAGTTTACTGCAAACAAAATCAATCTTACTAAAGTCCAAATCTAAGCCGATTTTGTAAAAACCTTTTTTAGTTAAAAGACGTTGCTACCTTGACAGGTTGATTGGCAAAGCTGGATATTTTCACTGGAACGGTTAGACCGCACCTGTGTGAAAAGAAACGGTACGATTTAGCCGTCTAAGAGCTGATAACATAACACATTTAAGAAAGCAGAGTGGAAAAGGCACTCACAGACTGCAGTGGATCAATACTTTGCTCTTTACAGCTCAAACTGTTCAGAGCCTGATCCCTTATCTCCTCTGCATTACATAGTCTCTGCTGAAACAATCGGTTTTCCTCACTCAAGCTCGAGATCTAAAAAGCAATGTTTAAGAGAAATCTGATGTAATAATGATATAATCTAAAGAAAGAAATAATCACCTGTTTCTGTAATTGTTCAATCTGCGCTGTAGCTTCACATAATTTCTCTCTGGCATCTGATCGCTCTCTTTCCAGCTGATGCAATGAGCAACTCATGGTCTTCATTTTCATCAGTCCATCATTCACAAGTTCTCTCGACCTGCAAAAGTTTAAAAATAATGAAACCTTAGAGTCTATATCTGGGATTGCATAAGGGTGAGTAAATTGTGTTTGGATGTTATAGCAATTTTGTTTGGGTGAACTCATAATCTAACGTAGTATTAATAAAAACGCTTATATATCTTGACTATTTTTCTAGACAACTACTCATTCAATGATAAGAAACTGAGTAGTCATGCAAGCCTGTGTATTTTAAACAAGAATCTTATAATACTCAACAAAACGTTTACAAAGTCTGAATAAAAAATGACCTACCTGAACAACTCTTGTGCTTTATTCTCAAGTTCTGCATCTTTGTGAGCCAGATCCTTCTCCATCTCATTTATTCTCCGCTCTGTTTCCTCTCTGGCCTTGGAAAGTTGCTGATCTACAATGGCTCTCGCTATGTTTAGAACCTCATCGTTCTGGTTCAGTTCGTTCAGCACTTGCATGAGCTGCACCACCAGAGTTTTCCAGCACTCATCTCTGGAGCCCTGCTCCTGTTTTCCCAGCATCCCCTGCTGTTGTTTCAGAGCATTCAGCTGTACCGCCAGCTCAGAGTTGCTTCTTATTTGGGCCGTGTTGAGCTTCTCTGCATCATAGCGGCTCTGTAGGCTCTTGTGCTCCTGCACCTGGGCGTCACGTTCGACTCTGAGCTGACTGCAGACCTCCTCCAGCTGGCACATTTGTACTCTGGTCTGGCTGACCTCTTGCTCAAGGTCGGCGATCCGTCTGTTCTTCTCTTGAGAGGACTCCACCATCTTCTCAAATTCATGATGGAGTGCCTCGGTTTTGTCACGGGACAGTTGGGTGGCACAGAGTTCTTGACGTAAACGGGCCACCTCCGTCATTAAAGATTCTATAGTTTTGGACTGACTGCAAGACTCTTCTTGATGTTTCTTAATCTGAGATTTGGCTGCACCCAGTTCTTCCGAAAGCTCATTGGACACTTGCGTCCGACTTTGCAGTTCCATCTGAGCAATTTTGAGCTTTGAGCTCATGTCATTGGCTGCCTGCTGAAGTTGAAGCAGCTCAAAAGCAAGAGATTTGTTTTCATTTGTGACTTTGGTGACCTCTGCTCTCTCCATCACCAAAGAGGAAGCAGTGGCTTCGTTTATATGTGTCTGCTTTGCCAATCTATCGGTCAGATCAAACACTTTCTTCTCCAGTGAACTTTGCTCGAGTTTAAGTTCATTCAGCTGCTCATCTTTCATTTTCAGCTCTTGAAGGAGCTGTTGAATTTCCTGGGTTCTTAATTCCTCCTCTCTAGGGACACCATCTTCATTCGGCATACACTTACAGTTGTTTCGGAGATGAAGGATTTCCTCTTTGATAGTATCTATTAAGGTTTTCTATATATATATATGGAAATATGAGAAAAAACAAGCAAAAACATTAATGTTTAAAACAAATGTCAAGCAAAGTGGCATGTATTTAGACAAAGACCAAAAAAATGTAAAGCACGTTTAAATTATAAAACAACAGATAAATTGTTCAAAGATAAAACATTTGTATGCATGCTTTGTTTGTCAAATGTTAGCAAATGTTAATAGAACATGACATCTGTGGCAGCGTAAAGGAATAGTTCACCCAAAAATGAAATTCTGTCATCCTTTACTCACCCTTAAGTTGTTTAAAAGCAATATACATTTTCTTTGTTCTGGGGCACAATTGACTACCATAATAGTTTTCTTCCTACTATGGTAGTCAATAGCACCCCATAACTGTTTGGTTACATACTTCCAAATAACTTTCTTTGTGTTCAGCAGACCAATGACATTTATATGGGTTCGGAACAACTTGTGGTTGAGTAAATAATGACAGAATTTACATTTTACATTTACATTTATGCATTTGGCAGACGCTTTTATCCAAAGCGACTTACATTACATTGTACTATACATTTGTACATTTTGTATAGTAAGCAAGTGGGGGTTAGGCGCCTTGCTCAAGGGCACCTCAGCCGTTACCCGCCAGCCCCGAGAATCGAACCAGCAACCTTCTGGTCATGAGTCCAACTCTCTAACCACTGGGCCACGACTGCCCCTGAAAATTTGTATTTTTGGGTGATCTATTCCTTTTACTTTAGAGAAACTAACTGGATCAGTTAATTGGTTTTGAGCGATGTCTGGCATAGTTTGTTTGCAGATGCCATTTGGTTGGACATTTTGATATCTAAGGACCCAGATCCACTTTTTCGGCTCTTTTCGTGACTGAAAACTGCAGAAGCTCGGCTGCTGCAGCTGAGCATTCTGCCTCAAGTTGAGCATTTTTCAACTCTGGGTGCTCGGTCGAACGCCAGCGCTAAGCAGGGGGGAAAAAACGTCAGCTGCTTGCGTTTTCAAAAAATGTGGCGCTTCCATTGGAAACAATTGAAAAGATATGCCAAACCCTGGCATAAACGCTTTGGTGGACAAAGACCCTAATGCAATAAAATGTGCACATTTAATGTGGTTTTAGTGTCGTTTAGGGCAATTGCATCTCAAATTGGTTCATATTTCATATAGATTGACAACACTGCAAAAAATAAATTTCTTATTTTATCTTGTTTTCCAGTACAAAAGTCTAAAAATTCTTAAATCAAGATACATTTACTTTACAAACAGATTTACAAACAAAAATTACATAAGATAAAATAGAAATCTTGTTTTTCTAAAAAAAAAAAACAAACAAAATAATTTACTTAATATACTTAATATCTGCAAATGGGCTAAGAGAAATAAGATTAAATTAAAATTATTATAATTGAAATAAGTTTGTTTTTCTTACCCCATTGGCAGATATAGGGCATTTTTGCTTGTTTTAAACATAAACTGACTTAATTTTGATACAAGACTAAACATCATGTCGGGTCTCAATTATCTTGAAATTTATCTGGGAAACAAAACAAAAATGCTATGTAAGAAATAGATTTATTGCTGTGAATGTTTTGTTTAATTAAAAATAAAATAATAATAAAATAACCGTCTTTCATGTTGTTCATTTTCTCCCTTGCTTACTCCAGCTTAATCCTCCTAGTAACATAGCCTTGTAAACTATCGGTACTGTTTAGCGTGTTGACAAAATATTTTATGCTCTCCTACTTGTAAGTCGCTTTGGATAGAAGCATCTGCCAAATGAATAAATGTAATGTAATGAATTTAGGTTAAGCATGTCTTTCTGGATGATCAACATGTACACATAATCTGATTTTTAGTTTGCCACTGTTACCTCCCATGAAGACAAAGCATGTCTGAACTAGAATCAGTTACCGTCCATCCTACACTTACATCTTTAGTAGCTGCCTCAACATTTTGGTCCAAAGCTGTCTGTAACTTGGATATCATGTCATCTTTCTCCTGACAGATAGACATGAGTTCATGACATCTCACTTTCTGGTTTTCATAATTCTAAAAGAGACAACAACAAACATCAATACACAAGCAGTCCATATAAAAAAACAATCAATTTCAATATCACAAAATTTCCAATAAAAAGTCAAGTTAAGGATACCGTCTTCGCCTCCAAAAGCTGGTCATTTGATTCTTGCGTATGGGCACACATTGCTTCGAACTCTGCAATGAGAAAACAGAATTAGACGCATGTCATAAGACATTACATTTTCTCTTATTAAAGCAGGTGAGCACACCTTTAGTTTTAAGACTGAGAAGTTGTTGGCTCTTGTGAAGCTGCTCTGTCGTATCTTCCAACTGTGACTTTAGATGACTGACTGTTTCAAGCGAGTCAGGGACATTTGTCAGACACATCTGTACTGCCTCTGCGTCTCCTTTAATCTTAGTCAGATCATCTCGCATTGTCTCAATGATGCTGTCCAACAGCTTAATCTCGGCCTCCTAGAAAAAGAAAAGTTTATATTTTACAATGCCCCTTTTTCCCTATTATTTGTTTTTGTGTCAATAATAGACATATAGATATAACAGTGGTTGTGAATGATGCTTGATTTTGTGCTTTTTTATTGTTATTGGAGAAAACTTGCGTTCACCTTTGCCGAGTTCTCATTAGAGCGGTCAGCGTTTATTTCTCCAATAGTTTTGTTAACCAGATTCTTAAGTATGTCCAGCCTCCTGTCTGCTCTTTCCTCAACAATTTCCTTCTCTCTTTGGAGACGCTCACTGAAAAAAGCAACATTGTAATTTCAATTCTCTTTAATAAAACAGTTGGCTGACAGTTTCTGCATCAAAAAAAAATGTTGGCTTTACTTGTAATCTTTTTCCATGTTAGAGAACAGCTCCATGAACTCTGCGTTGACTTCTTCACGAATTCGAGATTCCATGTCCAATTTTTCAGACTCTTCTTTAGACAGCTTCTCTTTGAGTTCTTCGATTTTCATCTGAAGCTAAAGCAAACATTTTACAGTTCAAATCAATTTCAAAAAAGTGACATTTTGGTCATTATTTTACAAAGCTTTTACTGAATACCTCCTGCAGCTCTTGACCATCTGCAGCCTCTAGCACGGTTTCTTCTACCATGCTCTCGTCATCACTCTCCTCTTCTTCCTCACCCATGTCCTCATCATCTTCATCCTCCTGCACATCTTCCAGGCTCATTTCCCAGCTCATCAGTGAGCTTCTCCTGGTCCAGTCCTTCTGGTCAGCATTATTGATTATCATGGACACATCTCTTGCAGATCTCTTAGCCACGATGCTAGGAACTGGTTTTGGATTGAGGACCACTACCTACAAGAACAAAAAGTAAAGATACATGATAAATAAGCAAAAAGTCACAGTGATTCTGATCATAACAAAAAAGGTCCAGAAGTTTCCTACTGACCTTCTGAGCCACTGCTGAGAACTTGAGGACATTAAGGGTTTCGTCGTACATTGAGGCGCATTGGTTTATGTTGATGATCATGCAGGCTTTTCCACGACCACAGAAGAAACCCTGCAAATAGTGTGTGAGCTTACTCTCTCTAAAGGGGATGTGCTGATGAAACCTGTGGAAAAAAAATATCAGTATAACTGTATGTTAAACATTAAAAACATTGTTAAAATACATTTACCATTAATTCAGCCGTTAAATCAATAAAAGAACATAATTCAGACTTACTTGGATTGTGTTTGATTTAGCCTGAGAGCATTGATGCATTTTCCTAGAGTTAACAGGGAAGTGTTGATGTTTCCAGCTTCTTTTAACCGATCTCCTCTGTTCTGAGTCTTTGCACATCGCTCAGATCCAGCCAAATCACATAATGACAACCTTTATAAATCAATTGTCAAACAAATCAGTTAATTCATGTAAAACATTTAATGTTCATGATAAAATATATATGTTAAATATTTCATACAATATGTTTAATGGTGCCTGTTTCTCCATGTATCTCCAAGGGTTTTTAGCCTAAAGTAAAATTAAGATTGTAGTATGAAGAGATTGAGGTCAGGTCACCTACTCGCTTATTGTCTGAACTCGAGGAACACCCACATCTTCAATCCGCAGTATTCTAATGGAAAATATACTGTGGCTATGGATAAAATCCAGATAAAAAGATCAGATTGAGGAAAATGACTGATGTCAATTTTAAAATTGTTAAAAGTGATTTAAAGTGTGGTACCTTCTGCTAGAGATGTTGTTTAGTTTAGTGGATGAGAAACTTTGATTTTTCCTTCCGATTTTCACAACCTTGAATGCCTCATCCGCACTGTTCACTTGAACCCATTTCAGATCTGGAAAAAAAAAACACCACCACCCAGACAAAAACAATCATAAGTAACCATAAAGAAAATGATGTACTACTAGAACTATTACAAAAAAATTCAGTACACCTATTATAATAATACTACATTTACACTAATAGCTTTACAATACAGATAAATTAAGCAACTGAGTAAATGGTTTATTACTCAAATCATAAAGCAATTTACCTTTGACAAAAGCATTCCCTTTAACATCCTGGGCTAACCGCAAAACACTCCTCTTGTGAGAGCCATTTGGAACAAGATCAAGCAGGTCGTGGATGCTTTCATTGTAGATTTCACAAAAAGAAACCCAGACTGAGAATTTAACATGAGAGGCCTCATCCAAACACACACTGTCCCCATCTATGTCACTAGAGTTGGAGCCTAAAATGAAAAACCAAATGCACATAATGTTTAGAAAGGTCCTATTGGCTGATTCTCTATATCACAAAAATTCAAAAGTGGAAATAAATAAGATGCCGAAAAACGAAATTTGTTAATTCTTACTTTCAAGTGATGAACAACTGGAGATACTTGACATGGTCTTCTGCGAGTCACTCTGATAAACAAAGCAATAACATATTTGGTTGTCTGTTAGTTTTTCAGCATAGAGTACATATCACAACAAGTAAAAAAAATGATACATACATCTTTAAATCGACGAAGAAGGTTTCTCTTATTTGTAGCTTCATCATCCTGTTGCTCTTTAGTGAGTCTTGTAAAGTCAACACATCGGTGAGGCTTGATGTTATTTTGAGAATATATTCTGCCCTCTATGCTGTTAAAAATCACGTTGAGCGACCTCGGCAGAATTCCACCATCTGATTCAGGGCCTGTACCAAGAAATAACAACATCAAACAGGCATCTATACATACATACAATGTACTAGACCGTGCAAAACACTGCACAGTATATGGATGGACTCAACTTGTCCTTCAAAATTATCATTTTCATTTTGTACATTCTATTCACTACTTTGCACATTTTGTTATAACAGTTATCAATACTATAAAAAAAGCCAAATTAATAAGACAAAAATGTGAACAATAAATGTGTTAAAACATTTAACAGGTCATTTGTATATTAAAATACATTTGTATTTGTAAGTCATAATGCAAGCAAAAAACCAAAAAACTGCAATGCTAACATTCAGTTTCACTGTCCTTGCAAGCATTAAAATCCAGAGAATAATACTTGTAGTCAACACAAATATCTAATACAAAATCCTCACCGAGAAATGTAAAAGTCTTCCCAGCATTAGTAACTCCATAAGTAAAGATCAAGGAATTTCCTCCATCCAGGACGTCTTTCACAAGACTCTTTGTTGTCCCATTGAACATCTGTCGTTGAGTTGTTTCTGGACCATACACCTAAATAAAAAAATGTTCTATTAAATGACAACACTACCACAGCTTCTACAATAAAATCTTTTGCCTACAATCATCCTTATACCTTTGAGAACTGAAATCGTTGTGCAAGCTGTGGTCCAAGTCTCTCGCTCTGTCTGGCTGTCAGTGATGCTCTTGGTGCCTTTAGAACCACAGTATCCGGTGGCTCAATTAAGATCGAGCCCTGTTTGAAAACAAAATAAAACCTATTTTATGAATAAAGTTCAGTTGGGGCTGTGTCTTTATACCTAGTAAGCTTCCTATAGAATCTAGACAGTGTACCTGTTCCTCTCCTTCTGCTTTCTCCGCAGCAGTGAACGGACGGACGCGCAGATAGACCTGCAAATGTTCTTTCTGACATTGTGACACCGACTCCTGCAGAGAACAGAAATATGGTCCGACATAAGAACTGAGTAGATTTGCTTCGACTTTAAAACATAAAATATATCTGGGAATCGATACCCTTGATAGTTTGGAGAACTCTGAGAAAAGATCTTTTCTGAGGTCTTCAACCGTTACCGAGCCAACTCGCTCGGGTTTGTAATTCAGACACGACTCCATTGTTCTGAAAATACGAAGATATTTAGTTAATAACAGAATTGCATTATCCTATATAACAGCGTTATGATATTATAATAACGTTTTGTATAATAGCCTTTAAATGAAACAAAAAACACGATTAGGAAAGATGAACACGTACCTGCAACACGTATCCGGTTAAACAAAAGAGGAATTTAGAAATACATCTAGAATTGCTTGTAAAATGATCGCCGTTGCGTTTACGATCACGCGTATCTTAATCGTATTTTGTTTTGTTATTTTGTTTACAATATACCATGATAATTCGCTAACACGAGTCTTTCGTGTGGTCGCGCGGCTTTCTGTTTAAATCTGACCAATCAAGTCATTCGCTAGAGAGAAGCCCCGCCCCATTGCAGGAAGTGAAACGCATTGTAGTTTTTACGGTCGGCTGGGAAGGGGGGTTGGCGCAGAAATGAGCACATAAGAACTACAAAACCCACAAAACACTGTTCATTCACGTGACGCACACGTCATGTTCACGCTTTTGTAGAAGGATATGTGTACGCATGTGGCTTTCAGTACAGGAGTTTAAAGGAATTGTAAGATAAAATTTCGCCGATTAGCGTTAATGAATGAACGATGTCCGTGTTTATGGATTTAAACATCATCTGTAGTCACGATAAGAACACACTCAAAAGTTTAATAGAGACAGCTGCTCACCGTAAGTACAAGAATTAGCAGGTTTAACGTTAGAGCAGTGTTGTCTAACGTCAGTAGGTTGCTCATTAATTATTTACAATGTTCATAAATAATTCACTTCGGGTATTGAGGACTTGATCAGTTATTAAAATACTGCTTAAATCTGCTGTACTCCCACCTCTAATGCTTTTAAAACGTTTATATTGTAGTTGGATACTCAACAGTGGCAATAAACTATGTAGTTGAACCACAAAAGAAGAAACAGGTATGATTTTTTTTGTGCTGTAAACTTTAAGAAACTTCACGTGACGATAGTAATCTTTTCACCTATTACAGGAAATTCCTAAACCACAAAGTGTGTCAGGCATATTTGAGAAATTCCCCATAATACAGGTAAATTATTTAACTTCTATGTTTCCACAATATGTTTAAATAATGTGTAATGTTATGTTTAAAATAATAATCACTGCTTCTTTATAGGGCAAATCTACACCCATCAAAGTATTAAATCGCTTGACTATTGTGGCATCTGATGCATCTCATTTTGTAAGTGTAGCATAAAAAATCTATAACACATATGTTGTGCACACTTATTTCTACACTAAAAGATTGACTTTGTCTTTTCAGAGACCCACAAATGAATACAAACTGTTTGACCTTGTGGCTGTGTACCCTAAGACAGAAAAACTCTTTCATGTAAGTGAAAGTAGATTTCACTCAAATGCGTTGATTTTCTTACAATTCTGATGATGACAAACTGCTGTGATATAAACATTTGTTTGTGTTTTATCCTTTTGAGCCAGGCAGCCTGTATGACCTTTGATGTTGACATCATCTGCATTGCAGTGTCTGAAAAGCAGCCCTTCCATTTTAAAAGAGCTCCAGTTAATGGGGTGAGTTTTAGCACTTACCATCCAGATTTTACTTGGTGTCAAAATATCAATATTGTGAATCTAAATGAGAGATCTCTTTACGGTATATGTATTTGGGAAAGTAGTTAATGGGTCTCATCATTGTTGTCATAATTTAATAATGCAGGCGATTGACAGGGGAGTTTTCTTTGACATAAGTTATACGGCAGCCATCAAAGACTCCACCATGAGGAGATACACCATTGCCAATGCCATCTGCCTTATGGAAGTCTGCAAAGGAAAAGTATGTCATACTTTTTACAAATAACATTAATAAAATATGTTTTGATAATAAACATATTATGAATTGCTTTTCTACAGAATATCATCATATCCAGTGGAGCTGAGAAGGTAAAAGTCTTATCATATTTTTGTACAGGGTTTATTGAATTTAGCTTTTTATTTTGTTTTATTGGTATGATAGTATAGAACATGTGCAGGGTTAAACAGTAAGGATTTTTGTCTTTTTTCTCATTTTAGAATTTCAGTTGCTTTTATTGGCTTCCCCACAAAATATTATAATGTGCCAGAATAAGTATTATGTTAAAACGAATGAGTAGATGACAGAATTTGAAAATATATTTCTTTTTTTTTTCTTTAGTCTCTTGAGATGAGAGGACCATATGACATTGCCAATTTGTATCCTTTTAAAATGAAATTGTATATAGTTTGTTATTGTGATTGTAGGCTACTGTGTGTGTGTTGGTATGTTCCTTAATTCGGATTACAGAGGGCTTGTGTTTGGCCTATCTGAGGGAGACGCGAAAGCTGCTGTTTCTACTAACTGCAGATCCGTCTTGTTGCATGGAGGTAAATTACTCGCAAGAGATGCACATTTTTATTTCTCTGGTACAGGCATAAATCTATATGACATGGTGTTTGGAGTTAGATGCTTGTTGGTTTGCCGTATGTGCATTTAGAGTGATGGGTATGACAGGTGTAGTGTTGATCCTGCAATCTTTCATTTGAATATTAGATATGGATGGTTTAAAAATGATATATGTTCACAGATGCTTTTCGTGCTTCATTTAAAACAGAGACGAGAGCCACTGCATCTGGTGTTGTTTACACCATGAAGAAACCACACACTGTCAAGGAGCAAATAGAGGAGGCACCGGCATCTAAAAAGGCCAAAACAGAAACAGCGTAGCTTATATTCCAATAGAGGGAGTTTTTAAGTTTGCATTTTTTTCATGAAGATTTTTTGTTTTACTTCATTGCAATTTACTTTAAATAGAAAGATAATACACACACTTGAAATGTATTTTACCAACCTGTAAAAGGATAGCAAACAAAATACAAACTTACCCATGCATTTATACATTTTGTAATAAAGTGATCATGTAAAATGCATACATAATATAGAAAATACCATCATCATGCCCAAACTTGGTTTAAAGGTAAATGTTATATCTGCAATGGAGCTATTTCGGGCAATGCATTTCCATGTGAAAAGAGAAAGCACGTTCTTCCATTATGTTTCTAATCTCTGCCTCATATATCATTCAATAAAAACAGACTGTACCATGCTTCATATTTCAACACTCTCATAAAACTTTTCCTTTTTTAAAGGTGTGATGTCATGTAGAGTGTCATGTATTTATATACGCACACAATATAACAATGCAGGTGTTTAAGTATGTACCCAAATATTTTTCATCAATAGGTGTTTGACAAATATTTTGTATGTACAGAGTATGTCTAGTTTTTAACATCCTTAATGTTGTCAAAGAGGCTTTTAGCTCCATTCTGCCAATCACAAACATAGTCCATAGGAGACTTTCCTTCCTTAAAGAAGACAAAGGAAAGGTGAGTGTAAACAAACAATATGTAAAATAAACCTGCCGTGGTATAAAAATGTGTAACATATTGTGAACTATCCATACCGTAAAAACAAATTCTCTTTAAGAGGAAATCGATTCGTAATACCAGCAGATGGCGCCGTGCACAGTTTAAGATGCATCGGTAAAATCTGTTTAGATTGATCAAATTCTGCAAACTGTCTACGTAAACATGTAAAACTTCATTATTATTCAGAATACTTACAACATTTTTGAGTTTTAAGTCGGCTCCATGCAACAGAAGCAGCTGAATGAATTTGAAGCGGTTCAGCTTCACTGCATCATGCATTGGTGTGTCGTCCTCCTTAGATAAAAATAAATAAATAACGCGAACATAAAACCTTAAATCAACTTAAATAGTTCAATGATAAAAGTTACATTTCTTACAACGTCTTTTGCGTTGACATCTGCGCCACAGTGAACGAGATGTTCGGCGCATGCGTAGTTTCCTGTTCTCACGGCCACGTGAAGGGGTGTACTGCGAAGCTGGTCACGAGCGTTTCATGTTAGTATCAATATTATCAGCCAGAGTATCAAATTATTGTTATACAAACTAATGAAATATTCGTCTTTTACCTTGTCTCTTGATTCTAGCTTTGCCCCGTGGTTAAGTAGTGACTCGAGCACAGGCAAGCTACCACCACGACAAGCACAGTGAACTTCAGTTGCTTGAATCTTAACATGAGATACACAAGCACGAGTAAAATACTTCAATACAAATACAAATATATCAGTGTTCATGTCTTTAGAAAAATAGGATGCTAAAATGTACACAGACATGCAGTACCTTGTCCTTGTTTTCTATTGAAGCTCCTGCCTCCAAAAGCACTTTCACAATCTCAACATTGCCTTGTGAGCAAGCTCTGTGTAAAGCTGTTCGGTTAAACTACAAAGAACAAAGCAAGTTTCTTATATTAGATTTGAATTATTATTAAATAGATTTGACTTTGGTTCAATACTCACATTGTCACTTGCATTTGGATCTGCACCCCTGGCAAGGTAACTCTTGATCATTGGCAATTTGTTTTCCAGTGCTGCCCTCAGGAAGTCATCCTCATCGACAAAATCATTCTGTGAGATGATGAGATATAATTCTTTCACGCTTTGCCCTCCTATTAATTTTGAAAACCCATTACCAATGCAGGCACTCTGCAGAAATATTTACCACAATCTCTGGTGTCCTTGCATTTATCCTTCGACTGTCTTCTGGGACCTGGAGGTCATTAGTGGAGTTATAAGTTTACAAAAGCATTTAAGATAGTAAATGAGGTATATAAAATCGAATCGAATCTTACATTAATGCTATTGAGAATAACTTCGCTATCACACTGAAGGATATAATCTTGTTTTCGTTGGTCAGCAGAGCTCCTGCATTCTTTGGATAGATATTGGTTGTCCTGTTTGTTTCCAATGCCTGTGACCTAACAGAATACATCAGTGTAAATAAAAGCAGAACATTTTATTTTATTTCACTGTCTATTTAACAACACTGACCGTATGTAAAATGAGTGAAAGTGACCTATTTGTGTGAAAAATGAGGTGTAGTGAAAGTATAAAATGAAAGGTGACACAAAAGATGATGATAACCTAGAAGTCTCCTAAAATCTTAAAAGGTTTCTGATTATTGAAACCAAATAAAATATTGGCCTAATAATTTTGCAAAATTATTGGAAAAACGTGAAATTGAAACGTTTAAAATAAGGCACTAAAATTATAATAATAAAAAATAAAATAAATAATACAATGACAAAATGTAACTAAAGTAACATAAAATCTAAAAATACAAGCAAATTTAAAATATGAACATATGTTTTGTGAAATAAAGTTTCTTTGGTTGTTAAAAGTCCTTTACATTCAGCCAAAAACTGGCTCCTTTATGGCATTGTATCATGACAAAGAAAAATGAAACTATTAAATCTGATGCATGTTAAAAATAAAACACACGTTTTGAAACATTATTTAAAAGTGCCTACCAGCTCATCAACCTCTAGGATTCCCATGTCTTGATCCCAGTAAAATGTGTGTTCCTCAATATTGTAATATTCTCTATGTTATATCTAAAGCATCTGAGCCAAGCATCACTTATATATGTTGTGGCAACAGACATACTCCAACCTTGATGTTCAATCTGCCCCCTCCCACATCTAAGCATGTATTGGAACCACTGCAGTCATGCGTCACTGACCGTGATTTGATGTCAGGTGCATTTTAGAGGGGGCGAGGGTAAAAAATGAATCATTTTCAGAAGTGAAATGCTTTATGCATTGGGTGGAATGCAGTTGTAACCTAAGCGGAACATGAAACGGACTCAGAGGTGCCTGCCATAAAGACGCTCTAGTACTTATTAGCTGCCTTGGCCCCCAAGCCCGGGGGGTCCGACGTTCATATCATACACAAAGATGACAGCAAATGTATATGGAGTTACATGATGACACATAACATCATAATCAGCTTTGACTGTCTGGTATATTAAGAATGATGTCTTCGTTTATGATGCTATTTTATTCTTGAGTTTCATCACTTCGCTTCTATTAAGAGAGCGAGTTGTTACAGCCCGTGACTATTTGGAATTGGGCTGGCCGTGAATCACTTAGAAAAAGAAGTCACAAGGGTGGTCGCCTTGCATGACAGCAAGCATTTTTCTGGTGTGACACGTGTCCAAGTCCTATAAAACTTCAAAATAAGACTGTTAGCATATAAAGATGATCTATTAAAATGAAATATCAGTGGCCAATACTGTACATTGCACCATGTCTAAATGAGTGTCATTTTAAAAGCTTTCTTAAGCTCTGTGGGAGGCTTCCACCGGCATCTTTTTAATAAGCTGAATGGATCATAGAGATGCCATAGCACCTAATGTTTGTTTGTGGCATCAGCATTGAGAGAAGAAAATATTACAGAGGACTGCAGGGCTGCATTAGTTGTTTCATTGTAGCTTTTTTATTCAACCCTTCAAGGATGATTCATTTCTTTGTTTGTGTGTTTGTTTTTGATCTTGTATTGCACTAGGGTTGCCATGTGTGCTGTTTCCCTTAGAATTGAGCTGCTTTTAAATTATCGCCACGGGTTGTTTTTATGGGTTAAAGATGGATACATTTTGTTAATCAGCTGCCATTCCTATATTAAGTTGTTTATAAAAAAAAAGTATGATAGTAGCCTATAGTATATAGTATGATTCCTATAAGAAATTGTGTGAAATGCGTAACAGTGACTATATGGAAAAGTACAGGAGTGACATATTTTGGGTTTTTATATGGGTGGAAGCCATTTGGGTTTTAAATATGAAGATCTGCAAAGCCTGTTTCAAGTTTCAGCAATAGTGTTTTATAGCTTGCTTCTATTTAAATAAGTAGCATATATTCAAATAATATTCCACCATTTAGGTTGACTAATAATATTTCAGCATTTATAATTTTCTTCATTTTTTAGGCCTCAAAATGATATAAAAGTAAACAAGACAGTAGTCTTTGTAATCCAAATTTATGAATTTTACATATATTTTATGATTCATTCAAAACAAACTGTTGGCAAATGCTTTCACTGTCCAATCACGGGACTCCTTTATGTAAAATGCTACCCTGACTTACATGCTTGACCTGTCCCATGTGAAGCTGTGACATCTCACAAATGTGTGGTGTAGGATCTCAGCTGAGATGCACAGGAGCCAGACAACATATTCTTATGCTGCAAAGTTTTAAAGTTATCAAACATGTTTAAATAGATCACATGAGGAATGCTTTAAAATGTTGTAATATTATGTAGAAATCAAGCACCTTTAAATCAATCCCCTTTATTTTAAATGCCTTAATATTAATAATAATATTGTTTTTTTTAAATAACGTCAATAAGAAATATCTATCCAATATGATCAAGTCAATACTTTGTAATCTACAATATGTATTAATTTCTTAATTTATAGGGCATCTAGGTGAAGCTTGAACTGACCTGTGTTTTTAACTGTCCTCATTCTCAGAATATTATGAAAATGCTTGTAAAACCTGAGATGCAACTCAACACATTGGCTGAATACCTATCAACCATTTCTAGACCCAATTCCCTGTAACAGTCTACCTGATCTTTCCTGTTGTGACATGGTCAATGCTGTAATTCTTTTTTAGTAAAGACAAGTAGTTAGGTTCTGTTAAGGTATAGGCAGCGGTTCTTTAACTTTTTCATACTGTACACCCTTTGTGTAGGTGCATTTTTGTGTTTGGTTGTCTAAATGGTTCCATAAAGAACCTTTAACATTCAAAGAACCTTTCTGTTTCTCTTCTGTTTTTGAAGCACCTTTTTTAAGAGTGTATGGCATCGCTGTGAAGAACCTTTAAAGCACCTTTATTTTTAAGAGTGCAGTTTGTGCTTTGAGTTTTCAGTCAGGTGCTTCTTGATGAATTTATTCACTGTGAGTGTGTTGAAGCTGTCAGCATGCAGCTCTGGCATAGCATACTATGAGCAATGGTAATTTAGAGAGAGAAATCTGAACCCATCGCTGACACATCTTTCATAGTTGACAATCAAATGTGATTTACAGCAATAAATTAATAAATAAATACAGGCATTACAGAAAAGTTAAACATGTAAATGAGGGTCGAAGTGTGAAGGATCTTTTGTCAAACATTAAATGATCGAAGACATTAGCAGACAAGTGTCAGTCATGACCACAAGTGCCACTGCAAGTGCCACTGCTTTCTACACTCTTAAAAATAAAGGTGCTTAAAAGGTCCTTCACAGCGATGCCATAGAAGAACCTTTTTTGGTTTGAATCATTCGGTCAAAGGTTCTTAAAAAAACATCTCTTTCTTACCTTTTTTATAATCTGAAGAACCCTTGTCCACCAAAGAACCTTTTGTCAGTCATAAAGATTCTTCAGATGTTAAAGGTTCTTCATGGAACCATTTAGACAAAAAAAAAGTCCTCATGAAGCACCTTTATTTTAAGTGTGTACATCAAATCTGGGGCTAAGCGGGTGTTTATGAGAAGGATTTAAATGGGGGGTCCTTATGGGTTGCAAAGAAGAATAACCGATCTACAGTGCTGTAAAAAAATCTGGACGCCTCAAATTTATGATTTAATTGAATCTGAATTTACAATTAAATTCTTTTTTGAAATTACTTTTAATGGATGGCAATACCATTTTCCATTTTCCATTTTTCTTCACACACCACATATAGTTCACCTAATGTTTGACATCCAGAAACTAGAAAAGTGTGCTTGTGGACCTTTCAATTAAATGCTGCTTGGTTTTACATGCAATGCGAAGACATAGTTTTTATATGCAATTTAAATGACCAGACACATGGTAATTTAGGAGAAACTAAACTAGATCCGTCTCAAATTACAATGAGTATAATAATAATATGATTTATTGGATTGATGTCCTACCACAATGAAACTGGTCATCCTCTTTGCCAGAAGACAAGTCCAAGTCATGTGTCTACATAAAGGAAACATGTGTCTTATACCTGAAGAGCAACAAACAACCAAATGTAAGCATGGTTAAATCATTAAATTAATTGTTTTACATTCAGTTTTAATGTTCTTGAACAGAACAACAGTATTTCCCAAGATAATGGATCACAGTCTCATGAAAGCCAAAAAATAGTAATATTCATATTAATTTTTGCATTAGCTTCAGATCACAAGATTGTCACTATTTCTATCTGATGGTTATAACAGTTTGTGAATGATGTGATCATGGTAATTGATGTGAGGTGCTGGTGCACACAGCAGTGGGACAGGAATCTGTGGTATGTTTTCTAATGAGGTGAGCGACTGGGATTCACAACAGAATAGAACTGAATGTTCACTACATAAAACTGACACGAAGTAGTTACGGTATGTCCAGTTTCTTCAAAATCATATAAAATACTTTATTATGAACAATAACATCATTTCTTACGATTCATCCTATTAAGAAAATCGAGTTTGACAAATTCAGTAGCATGCAAGTTAAATAAATCTTATTTTATTTACTATTTCGTCTGATTAAGAATCCCATTCAGTCTCTCTTTTGCAGTTCCATCATATAGGCACAATTCAGTTTGAGGGTTTATGTCCTTCTTTCTTAGTTTGTGTAAACTTTTATGTTGGTGAAGACACTACAACTGTCACATTTGGGTGATGCATTTGAGTCCATGTGTCAAAGTTTATCCCACCCACCACATTTTTTGACAGGCTGGTCTTGACCCAGACTTAAACTTGACAATGCCAAAGACAGGAGTGATTAAGGTTCAACAAATTGAACCCATGTGTAAATGTAAAGGACAAAATACAATGTATCACAAAACGTCCCCGTTGTGAATCAGCCTTAAAGGCACAAAACCACTAAGGCATTTCTCAGAATATCTTGGGGAATAAAGGATCACAGATTTTTTATTTATCTTTAAGTGTATTATGGAAATACTACTTATACTCATATCATATGCCCCCAACATCAACAACAAAAACATAATTAATACAAAATTCTTAAAATAATTAATGGCCTTTATGCACTTGTCTTTGTGTAAATGAAACTTTTTTGTGGTAGACCTCAGATGCAGTCATGCTTCCTTTGCATTGTATATCCAGTACAAACCTGTCTGACATGATGTCACACTTTTATAGCAGGTACCTGACATATAAAAAATAGAAAGGTTATTATTATTTCTGATCCACCCAGCTTGGCAGAGACAGCTCGTTGATAAACAGGTTCCGCTGGGCTCTGTCACTCACGTCTGATAAAGCACTGTTACTGGACTGTTTGTAATTGAAGGCTGCGCCCCAGTTTGTGTCCAATCAGAGACTATCTGCCACGGAATGAATAAAACAGCAATGCGTAAACAAGAACTGGAAAGTCCTCCGCCCCCTTGAAACCAGTTCCGTATTCCGTGCCGCTACAGCCATTACTTTCATCAGCCCAAATTCGTGAAACCCTCCGCTTGTATTAAAAAAAATCAATGCGCATCATCAACATGGACCCGTGATATGAAGAAGGTAAGAGATGGTCGTTACAGTTGCGATGCAGATGCGTATCGCTTTCAGCTCTCCCGCATCGTAAAGTTTCGGGTGGGATGAGAATGCAGTCGTGTGTCATATCAAGTTCGTCAGCATGTCTCTGTAGGATAGCCTATAGTTGTCAGGGTAGTGCTGGTTATTTAGTGCGCACTGGTTAGCGATAAAACACGTCTGTCCTTTACGGAAATTGACACTTGCACAAATGCTAGCGAGTTCAGTCAGTTTGATATGAGTCCTTGCGATGTTCTGCTCACTTGCGTTTAAGCGCAGATATAAGCGTATTTTATATGACGCAAAAAAATGACGCTGACGACGAGCAAGTAATGATAAACTGCACTGACCGGTAGTTTTGACAATATAATGAGGAACACTTAGGCTACTGTATATTTCCGAGGGGATGTCACGATACACGACGTACAGTAATGACTATCAATGGAGACAATTACAGTAGATGACAAACCCGCCGTGTCATTTCTCAACACTTATAATTCAAGTCTGAACCGAGTCGTCAAACTCTATTCAAAGTATAAGAACTCTCCACAGGACCCGTGTCTATTAAAACGACTTTTTACCACAGTACAGAATATCACGTTATCGTGTTTTATACTTGCCTTTTAGTAAGTTATAATGTAAATTATAGTGCAATAAAAATATTTGTTGTTTATTGAATGAATCGGAGAATGAGTCGCCTCTGTACTTTCGATTTGAACGCCGGGGGGCGGGACTTAACTCGAACGTATCCTGATGCACCTGTAGACAAACAAATCTTTTCTTACACATAAACAACTAATAAAATTACACACAGACATATCGTTATTTTATTAAATAAAACAAAAATGAATACAGATTAAAATGGAATCATTCAAATGATTAGGCTTATTAATGTAAATACAAATTATATCACAAGTTGTATCAACCCCTTTGCTTCAAATGACAATGTTTAAATTCATTTTGACAGGTCTGTCCAATAGGCATGTGCCCATGATGTCATGACAGGAGAGAATGCCAGGGCCCTTCAGCCAAACATGAGCAGTTGAGCCATTAAATCTGCACCTCATCCTCGCATCATCTGTTTTTCCTTGGTTACTCGTGACAATGACATCACAGAGGAAACACCTGGTGAAGGATTTCAACCATTTCATCACCTGCTATGTCTGTAAAGGCTACCTGATAAAGCCCACCACCGTGACAGAGTGCTTGCACACATGTGAGTATCTTTGGTAAAAGACAAAAGCCTGGTAGTTTACTAATAAGGTGTTTAATGATGATTTAATGGACTGCAAAAAAGATGCAAGTAGATTTGTAGGTATAGCTCAGGTATCACACAGCAATGGACAGTACAGTTAAATTGTGAGTAGTTATGAGAAGTTTTTTGCTTCACAGCGCACATATTTCAATGGGATATATAAACAAAAAAGTTATTTCAAGTATAAACATAATTTGATGCTTTTCAATCATTTGTTTTTGAAGATTATGTTTTGTTCCACACATATTGACCTGATTGTCAAGTGTGTGTGGGCAGTGGCTATTTCTGATAGAGCGAGTTCACTCATAACAGCAGACCAGCCGCAGATTGACATCATTTTGTGTGTTGACAGCTTCAGAGAAATGGTCGGATGCGATAGGTGTTTTGTCAGATGCTAAAGCTTTATCAATATGCCACTGTGTAGAGGTAGTGAGTTACATCTTGGAAACTATTCAGATGTTCAACATTCAATAGATCTTGAATACTCTCAAATGTTAATTCAAGGAACATTTCACCCAAAAAAAGAAAATTCTTACATAATTTATGCACTCATGCCATCCAAAACACATAAAATGTCTTTTCTTTCAAATGACTCCAGTGGGTTAATAAATGTTAATAAATCATTTTCTTTTACAAATGTGCTTTATGAAGCATCACCATGTTAAACCCTATATAGAAAGAAAACATGACGGCATTTTATTATGAAGTTATTTGTGTTTATCTGAACAAAGAAAGCCATATAGACGGTTTCGCATTCGTGTCGGACCAGTTATAATAAATACAAGTACATAAGTGGATAAAGAGTAAAATCAGCACCCGTTTTGCCTTCAAACACAGCAACATTGCACACTGCATGAAATGTATTTTTAATGATATCAAAATACCCGTTTTTAAGTTTGGGCCACAAAAGTGCACATGCGCAGCAACGTTTGTTTATGTTGCTTTGAAACCGTCTATAGGCTACGTCTGGGATGGCATGAGGGTGAGTAAATTATGAAAAACTATTTGTGCATTTAAGTGGATTAAGAATAATTTTTTTCTTTTCCTTTCTCAATCTCTGTTACTGTCAATTCTGAACAGTTTGTAAAAGCTGTATAGTTCAGCATTTCGAAGACAGCAACGAGTGCCCAAAATGTGGTATCCAGGTTCATGAAACAAATCCCCTGGACATGTTAAGGTAAACCACATTATAGCCTAATACAACACCTCAGTAAATGTGACTTGACTGGTCTGGGATCAGTTTCATAGCTGCATTGTAGAGCAGATAAAATGAATAATTGGTTCAAACTCAAAGCTAGTTTATTAAATAATCCTGAAGTGTTAGGCCAATACACAACTTAATGTTTTGTCCATAGTAGATCAAAGCGATTTTTACTCACAGTTGCTTGGCTTCGGGTAGCAGTTGTAGACTGACAGTGAATTTAATCCTGGTTGGGCAACATTCCAGGCAACAGCCGGACTGTTTTCTGGAGCCAAAGTGTCAGCTGTAAGACTGACCCAGAGCAGTTGTGCCTCTCCACACCTGTGATGCATCTCCACCCCTACGCCAGACAGAATGATACCATGATAACAAGTGTATAGAGCAGTATCAGTCTGAACCCTGCTAACAGATGTGTTAGTGATCAGTGTTGAAAGGACATTAGCATGACTCACATGTGTTCTGCTAGCTTATATTTCTGCACAATGTTACTGGTACCATTTTTTTTCATCATACTTTGTCTTTTTCCCCAAAGGTTGGACAACACTTTGGAAGAAATCATATTCAAACTTGTGCCTGGCCTTAGAGAAAGTAAGCATAATAATAATGATATAATAATAATAATAATAAATGTTAATATTATTAGTATCTTCTATTCAGAGGAACAGCAGCAGGAAAAAGAATTCTGGAGAAGAAGCAAGTCAAAAGAAAATATTAACGGTAAACCTAAATTCTCTACATTAATCCCAAATGTTTTTGTTGATTTTTCTATGAAGGTTTTTTCTTATTCTGGCCATTAGTCTACATAGACCAGGTTACTGAATCAGCATGTTACTTTTTAGTTATTTCATCAGACTTCTAGTAATGCTATTACATCTAATATGAATCTGTTGTGTGAGCCATCTGATATGCCAACCCGATCTCATGAAATGCGTATCAATAACATCAATAACAATGAGTACGCCAAATTGCAATTTTACGTGTATATCTACGCCAATCTTTGCATGGAAATGATACGCCCTCAGCGGAGAGCCGCCATTTTGAAACATACATAAAAAGGAAACACTAAAATAATTCAAGTAATAACATTAGGTTTAGGTTTTGTGTTAGGGGAAAGGTTATAATATGCGCACACGCTAACATTAGGTTTAGGTTTTGGGTTAGGGGACAGGTTAATAAGACAAATATGCATGCACGCTAAAATTGGCGTATCATATGCACGCAAACATTACTTATTTTACGAGTTTGCACCTAGCGTGTTATTTATATGCATTTCATGAGATCAGGCTGGATATGCAAGTCCCTTTGCTTGCTTGTCTCTAGTTTTATGTAATGGTTTTATGTCTAGAAGCAATCATTTTGTATTTACAGTACGTGCATTTGGCAGACATATTTTATCCAAAGCGACATCATTAAGTTCTATATTTAAACAACTTTATGTAGATTTTTTCGGAATCAAACTCATGACCTTGGTGTTGCTAGCAACAAACCGCTTTGTAGTTCAATAAACTCAGTTGACCCCTTTTGGGGCTTAATGTTGATAACCACAAAAAGGACTTGTCCTTGTTTATAGAAAAAACTAAAAATTGAGGTTACAGTGAAGCACTTACGATAGTTGTGAAAACCATTCATATTTTGATATAACCATTAAAATATTTTCCTTTGTATTCAGCAGAACAATGAAATTTATAGGTTTGGAACAATCTGAGGGTGATTAAATGATGACATAATTTTCATTTTTGGGTGAACTATCCCTTTAACACAAATTATTGTTATGTTTTGTGGCTATACTTTTGTTTATGGACAGAACCCATTCACTTCACTTGGAAATGTCTTATATTATAATGTCCCTGATAATTCCTCTACCGTAAATTCTAAGGCACAATAACCTGAAGTAAAATTATTTTCATGGTAGGCTACTCAACTAAATCGCACAAATTCCATTAAACTTGTGACCCTGGAATATTTTCTTAAGTAAAATACTGGCAGAGTAAGGGTTTGTTTTACATAATGGTTAAATATCTGCCTTATCACTATATTTACTACACATGGTAACATAATATTGTTCACTTAAATTACATCATATTATGATGAAAAACACATATTTATATATTCACAAAATCATATATTTGTTTTGACCATCAGAGATGAAATAAAACGGGGGAAAGCTACTGCATGCAGTGTTTGCTTTAGTTAAATGATATCTTACAATGCTGTATGTTGTAGTATGCAGAGTAAAAAGGCATAGTGTACCATAAAATGCTCAATCTACTGCTCTTGTGCTCAATGTATTAACCAGCATGAAAGACTTTCATAATGGTTGGAGTCTCCAAGGCAACTTGTAAGTGTTTGCAGCTGTAAGCCGTTCTTAACCATGAGATAATTAGCACATTCGTCATTTTCCCAATAGCTTCTTTTTGAATATGATCGATTTCATATAAAAGAAAGACTGAGGAATGATGCAGATGTTGTTTTGCATTAGCATATCTATTCAGTGCTTGTCTGAAATGTTTTGCTATTGAGTGCTGCATTGTCGGAAAAGCGCGTAACGTAGCACGTAATTCATTTTTTTTGCAATTTTCGCAGGAAGTCCAATTGATGTCTGTTGAGCTTATTCTGTAGGGAATGTTATCTTTGAAATGTTTATGATATTATTATGATGTACTACATGTTTATACATTTTACTTAACTTGTTTTGTGTTTATTGGCAAATGTTGGAAGGAAGGCATCAACAGTTTAACATTCTTTAACTGTATAAATCACGATAGTTTGACACCATTTGTATTATTGCAGAGGACAGCCCTATATGTAAGAAAGCCAGACTAGATGAAGAAGAGGATGATAAAGGTGATGGAGACTATCACAGAAGTGATCCTCAGATAGCCATCTGTCTCGACTGCTTGCGCAACAATGGCCAGATGGGAGAAAGCATTGTTAAGGTCAGCCATCTTGAATCATACATCTCTCCTTCTCCTATCTGTCTCTTTCTGTGTCACTTTATTTCTTCCCTCGGTTCCTCGTTTAAGAGAAAGCTGATCAAGGATCATGTTTTTTTTCCCACAAAATCTTTGTCTTTGACATTTAGAGATTAAAGTTGAGAAGTTGACTTCTTACTCCAACTTTCTCTCTTTTTTCTTCCTTCCTTCCTAGGCCAATTCCAAGAAGTCAAAACTTAAAATATACACACGACATATATTTTGAATATATTAATATTTATATTATCCTAAACAATGTTCCTAAATTTGGTCAATTAGGATGTGACAAAATAAGAACACGTTTTTGAGAGACAACATACTTGTAGGATTTCTGTAAATTAAAGTGCTTAAACCATAAGCAATAATGCTTTTTCATAGAAAATGAAATAAATATGTTTTAATTTTTACATTTCCTTTTATGAATGATACGGACTGTCATGGCTGTGACGATTCTAAAAGCAGCACTTACCTGACTATGGAAAATAATGCTTTAAAAATTAAAAATGAATTTAATGAATTTAAGAGAAACCTCACATAGGTATACAAACCATCAAATATTGATATCTGAGCTATCCGTTTGGTGAAAACCTTTTGTAAAATCTTTTTATATAGTAATAGTTGACTTAAATAGTAATAGCTCACAGTTTTCTTCTTGTTTTGTTTTCCAGGGGTTAATGAAGAAATTTATTCGCTGTTCTACAAGAGTAACTGTTGGAACAATCAAGAAGTTTCTAAGCCTAAAGTTAAAGCTTCCAAGTTCTTACGAGGTATGTCAATACCTCTTTATGTATTTATACATTTATAGTGGAATTTTGGTTCATTGCCACTGTTGCCACTGGCTTACTCACTGCTGATATTACTTCTTGGGGTTTATACTCCATAAACATAAACATCTTGCATTTAACTTGTGTATTTAGCTTAAACATATTTGCATGTTATGGTATTATTGCAAAATGTTCTGGTATATTGTAATTTTAAGTTTCCAGTACTGATAATATTTAAAGTAATATACTTCAGTGAACAATTTATAATTTCTAATAATCCAACATAGTATTTTAGTTTCATCAATGTACATTGCATAGAGACAATATTGCAATGCCATGTAATTCAATACATACTGTATACTGTCTTTATTTAATTTATTTATGTATTGCTATTTTTTTTAATCATAATGTATGTAAAGTTGTTTTGCAACTATAAAAAATTGTGAAAAGCGCTATATAAATAAAATTAAATTAAATAGAATTGAAAATTCTATTACAGTGACCAAATGATGACAAATGACAATATAATAATACAGTATAGATTAGATTTTATTTTTATTTTGTCAATATCTCATTAGTTTACTGGGCTGTGTTAAACCATTAGACTGTTTTGATCTGACAAAATGAAATGAATCTTTCTGCAGCTAGACGTTCTATGCAATGGTGAGATCATGGGCAAGGACCACACTATGGAGTTCATCTACATGACCCGCTGGAGGCTTCGGGGGGAAAATGTAAGCCATGATAATACCAATATCTGCTCTACAGTCATGTGTGTTAACTAAAGCCTATTATGAATATAGTTACAGCTAAAGGATTTGTCAAATACAAAAGAGTACCAGCATTTCATTAAAAGACATTTCCCCTGTGTTATGCATTTTAGCAATAATGGAACGCATCTAAAGTAAAACTGATCTGTCAAGCATTATCTATAGGCAACTGGAATTATTATAATATTAGACATTAAATTATATAATATGTTTATGGAATAATGTAATAACTGCTCATTCATAGGAAGTTTCATGGCTTTGCTCTTTAGAGTATTTACAATTCAAAGCAATGAACTTTAAACAGTCATAAATGCTTATTCCAAAACAAGTCAGCTCAGCTCCACGCTCACCTCATCATCTGAGCAAGTTCAGAGTTAATTCCAGCATTACTTTTACACACGACTGCCATGCTTTAAGAAGCTATGAGTTCAAAGGTCGGGTCATGAATCGCTCTAGTAGTAAAGGGGGAGACAGCTGTCCCACCAGGGAGTACTCAGTATGTTCTCTTACCCTCTGTGTCTCCTCTTGCAACATACTCGCGGTCTTCACAGGGTTATAGAACACTCAGAGATTTCCCTGTCAGTGCTGTATGCTTAAAGCTTAACAACATAACTACATTACAATATAATTTGAAGCAATTTAAAATATAAAGAAATACAACATAATCATATAGTTATATATTATAGAATTTTATTACACGGCTCTCTGGTATACTTGATTTTGATTCATCAGTCGTGCCATTTCAAGGTTATTCCCAGATAACAACTGCTAAAACTTATAACACACAGCTCATCCAGATGCTGTGAGTCACCTTGACAATAATTTGTTTAATAATTAGAAATAATTGAAATATAAATCTGCCTAATTAATAACATATATGAGATTACATTCACAAATTATTCAACCAATTTGCACATTTTTGGTTTGCATTAAAGCTGCTATATGAAAAGTTTGAATAAAGTTTGCATTTGTTACATTGAGCTAATAAACAACAATTGGCTGATTCAAGACCATGCTTCACAAATAGTTTTCTGTCAAGCTTCGTAGTGTACTATAGCAACATTGTAAAAGAAACTCGTAAGTTTTCAGAATGTTTTTTTTTTATTATTATTTTTACAGATTTTCCACGTAAAATGTCCAAAAACCTGAATTTTACTGTTTTATTTTTACAGATTTTGTATGTATTTATAAAAATTACATAAAGAAAAACTTACATTTAGAAGAAAAACAGGGAAAATATGTAATTTTACAGGGAAAAAAAGTTATTTTACAGTTTATTTCTGGTACCCTAGCTGCATCCCAGCTGCCAGAAAATGTCAATTTTTTTCTTTATTTATTTTTCAAGTTTATTTTTTAAATATGGCCAAAAACTGTCAAATTACAGAAAAAGACAGCAAATTTACAAGAAAAATTTAAAAATAAATTTATTATATATCTTTATATCCTGTAATTTTACAGGAAAATTAATTATTTTACAGTATATTTCTGTCACTGTGCGCTGACAGAAATGTTTTTACTGAATTTCTTTTAACAGTGTAGGTGAGGTTAAAAGAATTCATTATGGAATAAAATGGAACAGAACTGGGTCAAGAGTCTCATACCGCATGTCCCTGATACAGTGAAATCTCCTTCCCCTCCTTTCTAAAAATAGAGAAAATAGGTCTCTGATAAGGCTAAATATGCTGGATAAAGTGTACTTGTGAGTGTTTATGTGTTTCATCTGTTGGTACTGCTGAAGCCATTGATAGATGCCCAAATATTTGTTTTAAATAAGAGAAGATAGCTCCCTTCAACAGTTTCATTCATAAACATAACTAATTGTAGTCAATCAATAACATAACCTTCTCATTTACTGTATGTGGTTTTATTACAGTGTAATAAACATGCTGACATAAAAGAACATGTTTAAATCTGCACTGTTTTTTCCAGGTCTACCCAATGGTACTTGAATATCGACCACGCATTGACTTTGGCTAGGTTGCACTAATATCAGCCCATCAACAGACAGCGAATTGAATGGATGTGTCCAGTCTTAAAGTTTGTCGTCCTTTTTAAAATGTTCATCCTTTCTTCCAGCTGCAGAGACAGATATAAAAAAATGTCTTTTAGCTCATTGCAGCTTGTAAACAGACTGAGATGTAACACTCGTGTCTTTTTCATGTTGTGGTTTATTTACCAAAGTGACACAACAGTCATGTTTAAGGGCCTTCAAACAATATGATGATTTCACAGTTTTATCAACTTTGTGGCAGTGCCTTTAAAAAGTACATCTTTTGTCTAACAAAAAAATGTTTTTTAATACATATAGCAAAAGATGTGCAAGGGTGCCCTGTCATATTAATCTGGCTGGATTCATTAAACTCTTTCTTTTTTCAGTGGCATAGCTTCTCTTTGTCAGGATAGAAATTGTGGGATATGAAGCTTTTTGTTTTAGTAGTGCTGAGATCTTATATACTATAAAGTCATTAAGTGGTTTAACATGTCTCATGATGTGCAAGGTTTTTAGGCCAGTGCTCACACAAATGCCTTTTTTATTTAAGGATTTTGCTAACTTTTCTCCAATTGTGCCTCGTTTTTTAAAATGAAAGTTCACAGGTGAATGTTTAAGTTAAGCACATTAAGTAAGAGTTGAAACTTTCGTTTCAATTAGTAATTGTTCATTTTTCTAGATAGTATAATGTATACATCGGTCTTAAATGTAAGGATTTTATGATTGATGTTTGCCTGTTGCCTGTCAAAATTAATCCTGAATTAAGTGGTTTAAAGAAAACCAGAGCAAAAATTGGTTAATTTTGTAAAGATTTGGTCGACTACATACAAAGGTAACAGTGGCATTACACCAAAGACACCCGACAACATCTGACCACACCAGGACATATGCTAAAAACTGTTCACCCTGCCTTACAATACAATACAATATTACAATAATCACAAATAAGAGGCCATGTGGCGAAGGTAAAGCTTGAATTTTTGTAGGCTACATAAAACAAAACTACCTAATCTCTCAAACAGTGTGCAAAAGTAGACAATAACCAGTGGCATATTAGTGACTTTGTTCTTGCGAATGTTTCAAAATTGTTTTAACCGACCCAATTTGACAGAAGCCAACACATTTGAAAGAAGCAACAGTTAAGTTTTGCCTTATTATTTTCAATGTATATTTTGCATTTGTGCTTGCGAAAGCTAATCTTATCAGAAATTAAAATGTCATTTTGTGGTAGACAAATGAGACATGTTTAGAATAGACCTTCGAATGTCTTTGTGATGCAATGATAAACGTGTATTTTTGTAAGATGTCTTTGTAGATAATGGAAGTATATGTTGTATGTGTAACAAACATAAAATGCTGCTTAGAATATTCTATTTTTCAATGTAAGGTGCTGAGGTGATTCCTGTAGATTAGACTTGTGTATATAACATATGCCAGTTACTGTATTTGTGTGTTTTTGTCCAAAAGAAAAATACATTTGATATGGATAAATATGGGTTCCTGTGCTTTTTAATTTCATACTTTAAAATGACAAGAGACAAAAAAACAGTGTTCATAATATTTGTCTCATTTGAGATGCGACTAGCATTAGCAAACACAATTGGGTAATTCAAGGATGTGACATTTTCAGTCAAAACTTGAAATATAAATTCCCAGAGAATGTATTTATTACCAATATATTGGTTCATCTGTTTATATTTTTCTAAATACTTGATGATAGAGTCTAGACATCAGAAGAACATCAGTCTGTGCTATTTTAAAAAAGGCAAATCAACATATATATACTTGACATACAGTTCACATCTGTGAATTAAAATGTGCAAACCAGAAGCAATAATACTCAACATTATTTATTTAATCTCATTTATTTTCATGTGCCCATTTATGAGGAATATGGACTATTATGGATGTGACAATTCAATTATGGAACTGACGGTTCACTTACCTGACTATGGAAAACTATGCTTTATAAACACACACAAAAAATGCTTTAAGACTTTAATAGAGACTTCACATGAGTATTTAAACCACGAAATATTGACATATGACCTATTAGTAGCCTACTGTTTAAACATTTGGTAAAAACTATTTTTTACCTTTAGGTTGAGACTTGCATGGAATTACCCATTTGAAATTTGTCTTGACCAAAACTCTTACTATTGGTTAAAACAATTAACATCAGACTGGTTGATACACAATCTTGTGAGCAATATTTTAAAAGCACTTTTTTAAGAAAGTCAGTATGTGTCTCTTGTCTAATGTCTTTAAGTTCTCTCTCTCTCTCTGTCCTGGTCTTGTTACACTGTGGTGTGTGGAGCTCTGGGTGCGGCGACACTGCCTCATATTTTCTCTGTGATTTCATCTAAGGTTCATTTGCCAAGGATAGAATTTCTTCTCTGCTAAAATCCATCGACTTTTTATGTGAATCAGCTTTCACTGCTTCTGGTGAGGAGACCATGCTGCCAAAAGATCATTTTAAAATAGGACAGCGCTCTCCCACACACACTTATTATGTGACGTATAGGCTATACTTAAGGCAATGTGTATGCGTCCACTATTTTGCTTCTATAGTAAAGCCGTACAGCATCTGATCCACAAACGCCTTTCAGGTTTGCTGTGAGTTAATCTTCTGAATGTTGCACTGCATAGCCCGATGTCACCACCTCTGGATTTCCTGTCTCAGCTTCAGCCAGGCAGTCAGATTTTCCAGAAGCACTTCTGTCTAGCTTCTGGTGTAGGACAGCGTATGTCTTTTCTCACCTGTGCCAAATGCATTGAGCGTCTGGCCAATAAAGAATTACTGTAACCTTTGTCTTTATTTTTTTTCCTTTTAAAGAAATACAAATTTTAAGATGCCAATAAATAAATCTATACTTGAGGTTTAACCCCACACCATGTACTCTGCAAGCATCTCAATTTGATGTGATTAGTATCTTTGTTTGTTCAGCTGGAAGCATTTATATGTCTACATTGGCTCGCCAGATGTTTAACCAAACATTTGTGTCACACTTTTAACTGAAGACCTTTTCACGGTTTCACTGCGTTGAATAAACAGTTGAGAACATTTTTCAATTTAAGACGGGTCTGTAAAAAAACAGGCTTTACACCCAAAACCAAAGATATTGTGCAACACACTGAGATATGTTGTGTAATCAGTCATTAGGGATCAGTGTTATGACCATCACTGTCAGTTTTTATTAGCAACCAAAATATATTTACTGTATGTGTTAAGTAAAGTTTCTGCCATGCAGTTTAACATTTAGGGTGATAAAGACCCTATATGTCTCAGCACCAAGTTTCCTGGCATGTAGGGCTACAGAAGTCATAATAATTCTGACTGTAGTTTAATTCAGGGGTTTTCCAAATGTATAGGTTTAGAGACTCTCAGGAGGTCACAAGGGGTTTTTGAAGTTATATTTTCATTATATACCACAAAAATGCATACAATACAGCACAATATACACATTGTTATTATTTTGTTATGTTAGTCTTTCATATCATGGGGGGCTGCAATTTTTAACAAAGAATAAATATAATAATATAGACCATTATGTTAAAGTCTTTTACATTTATTTAGTATAGTAAATGTAAGTATCCTGGCAACATAAGTACAAGAATGGTTTGCATTTGTTTTGTATCTTTATAGGTTTTCATAGATATGAAATAGAAAAAGGGACGAATCAACCGTTGGGTTGTAAATTGATCTATGCTGGGTTGTTTCAAACCAAAATGCTGGGTTGTTTTTACCCCTTTTTTTGGTGTGTACATGTAAACAGTACATTGCCTGAATGATTTAACACTCAATTCAACATGTAACTTTACTAAATCACTGCTCTAAAAAAATTAATATTTTTTGCATGTATGTATACATTTATATAACAATAGCCTATATTGTATTTGTATTTAAAATGTGATTTGTTTTACAAATTCACTACAATTACAGCACCAACCTCTAAACTGCCCGGCAAGATTTAACATAGACATAAAGCAAAATGAGATTAGCAGAAATAACATTACATATAATATAATATTACATACCATTTATTGCCATTCGTCCATGTTACAGTTTGCGCAAGTTCATAAGTCAAGCCAGGAAAAGGAGGATTAAGATAAAGAATTTCTATTTTGCTATTAAAATATAAATGTAACACCATTGAGAGTACAAGTATGAAGAGTGTATTGTGTATATGTTAAAATAAATAATTGGAGAATTTATACCTGTTTCATTTTTAAACTACAATCATTTAAAAAAATCAAGACTGTTGATATATTTTATTCGCAACATGTGTCATGTTCTTATGTCATGCAGGAGAACATGAATGCAGTCGCTGGGTTTCTCTCAGTGCTGTGAACAAAGAATTCCATTCTGTGACACTTTCAGCTGCTTGCACTACAAGAACTGAAAAGGCATAGACACATTTTTTATATTTTATATTATATTTTATTAACCCTAATATTAGATTTAAAGTCTTGCGAAAACAACATGAAATGTGTTTTTTGGCATTTTTAATTTATGATTCCAATCTGAAGCTCATCTTGGAAATGTCCTTCATAACATGTCAACAGCTATGTGTACAAAATAGATCTAGACCAAATTATATCCACTAGAATATTACTCAACAAAAAGCAAAAATTCTGACATCATTTAGCTTTCCTGTAGCTCAGTGAGCATGGTGCTATAATGAAAATGTCATGGGTTTGATTCCAGGGATTGCACATACTTAATAAAATGTATAGTATAATGCAATGTAAGTCGCTTTGGATAAAAGCGTCTGCTAAATGCATAAATGTAAATCTATACTCACCTGAATGGTGCTTTTTGTGATAAAAAAAACTGTGGCTGTCATATTCCAAAAAAGACACACAAAAATATACCACAATATTCCAAAAAAGACAAGGTACTTTTTGCATTACACACTGGAGGAAAAGAAATGGAATTGGATTTGGAATAAACATTAGAATGTGCTTTTCAAAAATGAGTGAAAGAGCATCAAAAAGTTATCATTTATTATATCATAAAAATGATTCCACAATCCCTGAAAAGGTCATCACATAGGATACGATAAATGATTACAGGTTGTTGTTCCAAGTGAAGAGCATCAGGAATTTCTCTGAATTCTTTATTTGGCAGTGATCTCTTATTTGCTCCCAGAGAGAATTCCTAACTCAACTGACCAGCTCAGCCATAACATTGCAACCTCCAGGTGACTGATAGCTGTTCTGGACAGGAGCCTCCTGCTTGGTTTGGCTCTTTCAGCATCTGCCCAGCATGACTTTGGAATGGCATCTAGCCAGGCAGGAAACAGATGAAGCTTCAGCATGTTCATCCACGGTGTGAAATTCCTTCTGTGATGCAGTCAGTGAATGAGGCGACACCCATTGAGTCATGTTAAGAGCATGTACACACATGAGATTATAGTTCGAAAGTTGTGCTCTCTGTGGATTTAAACTAAATCAACAATATAATGACATTTCTGTCAGTTTCAATATACATTTTATTCTATTAATTGTACAACAATAGTTTCCTGTAGCTCAGTATAGCTTTCCTGTTACTCAGTGGTTAAAGCATGGCGATAACAATGCCAAGGTCATGGGTTTGATCCCAGGGAAGTGGTTGCAAGCTGTGGTCACCATTAACTTCCATTGTAAGAGTTAATAATGAAAGATTTTTTTTTCTTTGTCTCCCAATTACAGTGCATGCACATTAGGGTTTAAAGGGATAGTTCACCCAAAAATAAAAGTTCTGTCATCATTTACTTACCTTTGAGTTGTTCCAAATTTGTATAAGTTTCTTTGTTCTGATGAACACATATAAAGATATTTGGAAGAATGCTTGTTACCAAACAGTCCTCGGACCCCATGGACCCCCCTATGGTAGGAAAAATTACTTTATATTATTTTGGTTAAGTTGAACACAAAAAAAGATCATTTGAAGAATGTAGGACAGCAAAAAGTTCTGAGGCACTTTTGACTACCATTGTCATTTTTCCTACTTTAGTAGTCAATAGGGTCGAAGAATTGTTTAGTTTTAAGCATTCATTCTTTCTCTGTGTTCAACCAAACAAAGGTATTTATACAGATTTGGAACAACTAGTAATTCGTAACGAGTAATTTGTGACAGAAATTTCATTTTTGGGTGAACTATCCCTTTAAAAGCCACAGATTTGACAAAAGAACAATATGGATGATACTGTATATTGCTATAACAGAATGCCAATCTGCTGTATTACGATGCATTTTTAAGCAACCTCTATATTTATAGAATCATCTCTTTATATCTTTGTTTCTGATCTTCTACGTAATGTACTGTACCTATTACACAATTTCTATCTACATACTTTATGTTCAACAATGGATCCTAAAAGAAATAGTTTGGACGTTTCAGAACACTGAATTCTGTAGTCTCATCCGAAGGAAAGTGAGATAATCTGTCATTTTCCTTTTCACAGTTACTGTAACTTCCACAAAACATATTGTATAGGGGATGTGATGTCTTCATGAAAAAGCTTGTAAAACCTTTCATCAATGAAGACATTAGCATCTAATTTCAGCATCTCAGTAATGAACATGCAGTAATCTGACAACATAAACACCAAACAGTAAAGTGCAGGTGGTAGTTTATGGCTTAATGTCATGCTGACATAGGGTCAGTTGTACGACAGCTTGTCTGTCGAGTGTCACCTGAGCCATATATCCTATATGTCAATGCCAACCTCCCAGTCATGTACGCAAAGTCGCGTACTCAAATGCTCATGTTACTGTACAGAAATGTTTGTCTGACTCCATAATAGGAGACAGTGTTTGAAGAGTGCCTGATATAGTCAAAACAACTTGCAGATATCAATCCCGCAGGCTAAAGTGATAGTGATAGATTATTGTAAACTTAATAAATTGTAAATAGAGGTATATTTAGAAAATGCTTGTTTGGTTTAAGCAATGAAAGACCATGCTTCAGCTAATAATCATCTTTTAATTTCAAAGCATGTCTAAATGATTGACATCAGTTATGTGGAGAAAAATATAACAATGACAACATATTAGATAGCCTTTCATTACAATAAAGTTAAACATGTTAAACACGTCTAAGAGCTCCTGACAACTCCTTCGATAATGTGTAAAAAGCAGGAAAAAAGTTATACCTAGTACCTATAACTAATAAAATGCCAAGAATACAAACAGTACAACTGAACTACATTAAAGATCCTAAAATATAACATATATGCTATATATTTTAGACACATGTATTAATCACTATGGAAATTCAAGCAATGTTTAGGCTACGTATAACAGAAAAACAGATCTCTCTCTCCACCTACTGGCTGACTATTATAACACTCACAATCTGATGTTCTGTTGTTTGATTGGACAGTTTGTTCATTCATATTCTCTGTATCCTATTTAGAAATTGTGGCAACTATTGTCGTTTTCTTTGAAACTAATTGTGAGCACCACTTATCCTTATGTGTGTAATTTGCTTTGTTGTCTATTTTTGTAAAAAAAATAGAAAAACAGATTAATATTGATGGATTGTGTACCTCATCTAAGGTAAATGACTGCAGAAGCAGAAGTGAAGGAAAATGAGAGATAATATAGGAAAGCTGACGCACCTGACAACGCTTATAGTCCCATGAGACTGAACCTAATTCACATTACATCCTCTCATTGTCACAAACCAACAGAACCACACCAGATGTATATCTGACTTAATGTAAATAATACTTTTTATTTAGCTTATTATTCCAAATGATTTCATCATATTTGTAAAGCACATATTAAAACAACACTGCATGCTAACAGTGCTGTACAATATATTAATGATAAATTATACAAAGTTATTACAGACTCTTAACACTTAAGACGAAAATGCCTCCTATAGGCTATGTATAGTAGGCTATTTAATATTTTTTATCACATTATGAAGTTGTATCATATAGACTAATATATATTTGGAAACCCCCATGAGAGAAGATCCTACAAATCCTCTTTAACGTAAATATGATAGTGGTTTGCATGAAGCGATAAAAACACAAATTAGCATATAAGAAATAAAAATGTCTGCCCATATAATAGATCCATATTTATATATATAATGTGTATTTTTAACTTAATTAGAGATGTGCAGTAAATCTGACTCAGCAACACACACACACACACTCTCTCTCTCTCTCTCTCTCTCTCTCTCTCTCTCTTACGTAGAGACAGCGGCCGTATCCAAGCCCGTAACTATACAGCCCTCTTCATCCTCAACAACATGGCGCCAGCGTACAGCTGGATCGCGCATAGACGCCAGGATACTTCTCCACCAAGTTAGTTAAGTAACCAAACGCAGCGTCGCGAAGGTTTTTTCTCGCTTTTCTTTGGACTTTTCTTCTTACTCAGTTCGTGTTCTCTATTTGGTACGCAAATTTAACCAGTTTTGGTCACCAAAACTCACCTGCTTTACAGAAAAGAACAGCGCGTACTGGACTCGCTCACTTTAGTGCTGCTGTAGCTATTATTCAAGTGAAAGAAAAGCGCGGACTGAGATTACGCAGACGGGGAAAGAGGTTTTTCCAGAAAAATAAAGCCATGTAACTGTGCTCGAAAGTGTTTTCTTCAGAAGACATGCATTTAAACATGAGTGAAAATAACTTTCCATTTGAAGAAAGGGATAGAGACAGACTTCCTCCAATACTAAATCACGTAAGTATTTTTTGTTTGTTCATAAAAACACTGAATCTGAATATGCATATGGTTTTTTAAGTTTTGTTTTTATGTGATGTTTGTTATTTTTTAGTATATTATAAAATTAGAATTGTTGTTGTATTTTTTGGTTTGTATTTAATTCTGCTCTAGGCTACTGTATGTGATTAACCAAATGGAAATTATTTATACAACATCCCTGTATAGCTATAAAGTTAGCCTCCTGCTGAGACAACACAAATCTACTGTTTAATAACTCACTAGTCACAGTAAAAGCTCCACATGTGAGTCATGGAATATTTAGCTCAAGCTACTGCACATTTTTGGCACATTGTTTTCTCTTAGACATTGTATTTTCTTAGATTAGGGAAAGCACACAGAAAACATGATTGTGTTGATTCTACGAAAAAAAACAGACTGACTGATTATGTAACAAGTAATCCAATTTCACTAACCTTGTGTTATGTGTCTATACTAAAGAAGTTAACTTGTTTTGTTGTTGACCTCCAGTTTAGTTTTTCTTTTTGTTTAATGGTCCATCAATCAGCCTGCTTACATTACATCATGTCTTATTGCAGACTCTTGTTATTGTGTGTGGGTGGGGGCATGGTGTTTTTTTGATATTCTTGTTATTTTTTACTTTTATTTACCTGTAAAGTCATACATTGTAATTACATTATAATTTAGTATTATTACACTGTAAATCCGAATTTGAGGTTGTCAGTTACATCAAATGGTTTGAGTTATGATGTTCCCAATTTTAAGTAAGAAGAACTATTTCTGGGTTTGTTGTAGACTACTTATGCATGTTAGTTCCTCTTAATTTTGGACATTTAAGGTAACTAATTTTATTTATTTATAGTTAGATATAAGGACTTATTAAGACAACCTAAACATTTTCGCTACATCAACAATAGCCTTCATAGAGAGATGCAACACACAAGACTGCTACGACACCTCCCACAACCTAAGCATCAGAGCAACTCTAAAAACAAAAACAAAAAAACCCTCTTCTAAATTTCCCAGATAAATGAACATTCATCATTATCTTTCTAAAAACACATAAAATACCACTTAATTTCAAAATGGACTCTCCTAATACAGGCGCACACAAGGCATGCTGGGAACTAATAATCATTCTCAACAAATTAACTCAGAAATAAGAATTAGTTACAGGAACTCAAAATATTACATTTTTATATAAAATTAAGTTTACATTACTGTATCTATTTAATTACTTTGAACATTCGGATTTACAGTGTATCGTTTACAGCTATATTTGATATTCAGCGTGTTTTATTAACACACAAGGCTTGTTTGATTGACAGGGCTTGGATCGTGGACCAAAGCTCCCTTTCCCCTCTTACGGAAGCTTCATTTCCACCCTGAGTCACAAAAGAGAATCCGGCAGCCATAGTTTCTCGTCTCCTTTGCTGCTACCTGCAGTTAAACAAGGTCAGGCCTTTTCTATTACTGCCGTTTTGGCTGATTCTTGTCTAGATTGCATTTGTTCGTATTATCCATTCACAGCTTTAGGTCTACGAGCAGGTAACACAAGCATACTCCCTAAGGTTACACTGCACTTATTATGATATGCATGGGTGATTTTAAGGTAAAACACAGACCAAAAAAACCCTCATTGCATTTCAAAGCGGCCCTTTTGGCTGTTTTGAATTAATAACCACTTCAGTGTTTCGAGCAGATGTGTTTTCATTTCTTTGTTTCGGAGATCAAAGATGTTGTCAGAGACTTGAGTTTGAATGCATCACATAGGCGAGACAGAGGAGTGTTCACGCCTAACATGTGTTGATGAGCTTGGGCCTAATGTTGAAATGAAGATACTATGGGCTTTTAAAACTTGAGAAATGTTCTCACATTGCCTTGTAAATTCACAGCGGTAACAGTAGAGACGTCATTTGTTCCTATACTCTTGTTTGTACAAAAGTCTGTGCACAAATGTTTTTTGCGAATCTTAAATGAAATGTACAGTTTTGCCATCATTTTCATATCATGTACATCATTTACCTTCTGTGGAAAATTTGGTCGCTTGTGTGTCATATTCCAAGTCCTGAAACAGTAATGTTTGAATTGGGAATGAATCTTGATTTTAAGGTCCAAGTTGACTCAATGAATTTTTAGCTTACTGTGCGAAACATTTGGTCTGTTATTCACAAAAAGCTATTATGTCGTATGGACCTATTATATTATGATGTTATGGGCCTTTTTCAAGCTTGTCCCTATTTCATGCATAGGCCTACCAGCACTGTACAATAGTCTCGATTTGTGCAGATAGAAATTCACAGATAAATAATGATCCAATTTTCTTTTTACCTTTGGCAAACTAAATTGTGGTGTCCAGTCCTCCTCTTGGAGTCCAAGAGCTCCAACTCCAATGCAATATAATTGCCTGTAATTTTTAAGAAAGCCGTAAGATCTTACTTAACTGGTTCAGGTGTTTTTCAATAGGGTTAAAGCTAAACTGCAGGAAATGCAGGTAGTTTTCTTCAGTTCCCTCAAATACAACCCATATGAACATTTACTAAATTAGCGGCAGCAGGTGATGCCTCAAATTGTGTTAAATCTGGTGAAGGGAGTAAAAAAAACAACTTTCTCTATACGGGAGCAACTATCAATGGGTGTGAGGTCACATCATCCGTCTCTCATCATTTACTGCAATGGACGGTTGCTTATTTGTTTATAACTGTTTCTAGGACAACGAGAAATAAGGACCTCATAGAAAGAGATGGGCAACTAGTGTTAACACAACGTTAGGGACTGTGAAAAAAGTGCACACGTTACTTTAAAATGAATTTTCACATTGAAGGTCAGGGGGTTGTTGCGGTACACAGGTTTGATGATACATTATGATAATAACGTGTGATTATCATACTGTGAACATTTGCTTATCTGTGGTAGTAAGAAGTAAATAAACCTGACAGAGAATCTCACCTGCACATACGAAGCGCCTTTCCACTTGCCTGGACTCTCGACTTGCACCACTCACACACTATCGTATGTAACGTCGCGCTGTATGATTTCCATCACACTGCCATTCATATGATTTGTTTAATTTTTGTGATGCATTGGGAATCCCGGAATGATTATGGAATACTAAATGTGATAATTCATAATATGAATCCCGTAATGATTATGGAATACTAAATGTGATAATTCATAATATGAATACTAAATGTGAATACTTTATTATTTTCAAAAGTGAGAGATGAGACAAAAAAGCTTAAGGGTCATTATAACTGATAATAATGTTTTATAACATTTACATATTTTCTGAGTTGATTATCATACCATTAAAATCTCAAAGCACTACAACCCTAGTCATAATAAGCTGCTCACACAAACAATCTAACGTCATTTTTTTGAAGGAAGACTCCCCAGGAGCAGGATTGTCACCCCTGCTTGAACTAATCAGCCCTAATAAATACTTTTGAGGACAAGAGTACTTAAATATAATAGTGCTCTCTGTTATTTGCAACAATCTGGAGCTAATGGTAATTGCACGTTATCTGAATAACGAGAGTCATTGTTTTTAATAATAATCGTAGGCCTTGAAAAACATGATTAACAACATGTTGTATATTAAAGCTTCTGTGTCATTGATTCAATGTGTACGTTTGACTCTGTTTATTTTCAGTAAGAGAGCTTCCCCCGATATGTCCAGACGTGAGACAGAAGCATCGTATCTCTATCGATGTTCTTCCTCCAGAAGTGAAAGCTCGCTTTGTGTCAGAACCCATTATTCCCATTCGGACCAAAACTGCCAAAGACTTCCAGTATGCACGCTTCCATTTGTTCAGTTATTTACTAGTATAGTGTTTCCGGACCATTTATTGTATGTTAAACAGTTTCTTTGTTTGGCTATAGGGAAGATCTTGAAAGAGCAATTATCTCAGGGGATTGGAAACAAGTCCATGATTTCTACTTGACCACATTTGACTCCTTTTTGGAACTCAATGCTGCCTTTAAGGTGTGTTGACGCAATTTTAAGTACTTACTAACAATACGGTGTTTTGTTCATGTTTGAAGTGTGTGTTTTTTTTAAACTATGTTGCTTTTAATTGTTTTCATATTGCTTGAAGCGAGCATAATGGGTCCCATTTCTATTAGTTTATTTAGCAATTGTAAAATTTAACAACAGTCATTTATAATCGAATTGCTTTTAAAAGATTTTAGCAGTTATGAAATTAATAATTGCACTTAATTGACTTGACAAAACATGCTTTTATTTAGGCTGGTAAATTATGATAGTTTTATAAGCATCCTTTTCGGGACAGCCAGTGTTTTCTAATGAGAACTCTTGCAATTCTGTGGAAAAAGTAACGTTTAAGTCTCCAAACGTTTTAGTCTCCAAATGAATCAATGAGCTCATTCAGGGAGTTGTACGAAACAACATCTACATACGGTTTTATTAGAAAATCTTGTTATTATATGAGGTGAACGTTTTACCGTCCATTTTATATGGAAGTGTATATAAAACGGGTCATAAAAATGGGTGGTAAAAAGTGTTTGATGTGTGCATTGATGGTTTAATGTTCTAATGTTCTCCTCAGAAAGAAGCAAACGCTCCCTTTAACACTATAGAAGACTCAGGAATAAACATCAGATTTGTCAATATTGTTTATGATGCTTTACTTCATACGGTATGTTAAGTACCTCTTTGTTTCAACAAATTACCAAGATAATTGTAGAATTAAATGACACAATAAGACATTGTGTATTGTGTCGTTTTGAGCTTTGGTTTTAATTGAATCAATGTAATCTTGCTCATTTTCAGCCGGCGGACACACAGAAATCGGTTCTGAAGGGAATCATTAATAGCTTATTAAGAGGATGGAAAGGGTGAGTAGTGTATTGTGTTCTCTCATTGAACCACCACTATTTCAGCATATATATTTTTGTGGAGAGCTGCTTTTAAAAATATGACTGTATGATTTGTGTTTTCAGCCCTCGAACGAAGGATGACCTTAGAGCTTATTTTGTTCTTGTGCAGGTAATGTATTTGTTTTTCAGTTTGCTTTTATATGTAAGGTTACACGACCCATTCAACAAATTGTTTATTTTATAAAACGAATATACAATAAAATTCAACAAATTGCTTATTAAATACAATAAAATAACAATATAAATGAATACAATTATGAATTAAATAAAGTATAAATAGTTAAATTATTAGTCAGACCGATCAACAAAGAGAGGTCGGAAGTTAACTTCCGGCAAGGCGCGTGTGTCCGATAAAACCGACATAAACGAAACATTCTGTTGCTGTTCACAGTCGATCAGGGACTTTTTTTCTACTGGAAGGAAGAGGTAATAGCGCTCACTTTATTATTTGTATTGTACGGTAACCGTTTTATAAAAGCAATAAGGTTCTTAAGGCTAGTGTTATATCGTGAATAAATCATGGCTCCGCTTTGTGTCATGCCTAGCAACGTTCTTATTCACGATAAAGCACATCCTCTCATACGTTATTCTTTTACTCTCTTAACTTTATCCTTCTTACTAATAACCGATCCCAGCCAATTTACTGTATACAGAACTACCTCCATTATGCAGAACACAAAGACACGTGATACTGTTCGGCAATATGCTCAATTTCCTTTCTCTAACCGGAGCGGTTATCTGCATGTGATTCTATAGATGTGCACAACACAGTAAAATTGCTCTAATCTGTCTCTGAGTTGCCCTTTTCCACGTTAAACACACCAGGCCTTCTAAAAAGCGAATCCGAATTTCGGGAAAATCCTGATCTTCTCTCTCAGCACATGGTCCATTGAGTCCAGCCATAGCTGTGCTCGGCTGCAGACAGATTGTGAGCTAAGTGTTTACTTCACACATGACCAGCGCAGGCCGGACTGAGGCTGTCCAAATAAGGACACAGCCACTCGGCTGAAGTCTGGGAAGCCGTGGGCAGAGAGAGGTGATGGCTTAACTGAGCTGAGATTTGGTGGGTGTATGTTTTTTTAGCTGTATGAAATGTCTTTTTTTTCTCCATATGATGGAGATCAGAGATGGTGGGACTTTGCCGTTTTCATAAACACAAGCGTGCACTGATGTCGTACTTGTCTAAAGTTAGCATATAATGTTATTCGTCTGCAGACTGTTGATGGGCTCCCTGACCTACATTTCTCTTAAAGGAGAGGCAATTATTGCGCGATCTGCCCGCCTCTAATGTCAGGGAGCCTCTGTATTATTTGCGTTCGCTGCGCTTAAGGAAGGGATGAGGTCATGCTGGAGAGGAAAAGAGCTGGTTTCCGCTGTAATGCCACTTTTTTTGAAAGCCAGACTTCTTTCTGTGCTGCTAAACGACAACGTATTTCCTTTTTGAAGTTCGCTGAAATGCTTCTCTGTTTTGCAGAACCCTCAGTACACCAGCCCGGCCACATATGTCATCTATGCACACTTACTGAGGCAAATAGCAGCTCTGGCTGAAGCAGACCATCATTTCCTGATGCACTGGTTTAAAAAGTGAGTCTGACACAAGCCGCCTCATTCCTGTTTGTTTAAGAAAGCATTTCACTGAGGAAAAGTTGAGATTATTTTCCCTTATTTTCCCTTTTTCGTATTTTTGGACTATTTTAATAGGTTTCCATAACGTTCTTGAACGTTAGTTTTTGGTTTCCAGAATGTTCTTCTTAAGGGTTGTTTTTAGTTATCCAGGAAAGTTCTTTACGAAAATAGAACATTTGTTTTAATAGTTCAAATGTTTGTTGTATGGTTGTGGTTTTTATTTTTGTAAATTTATCATATACACATTGAAAAGGTCCATTAAAGACTATAACTTTGCAAGGTTGACATTATATGTCAAATAATTCCACAAAATGGAGCCGCTGGTTTCCAAAGAGTGTATATGGATCGTTCCTCTTTGCTCAAGAGATGTTTCGTCTTTCAGGCTTCCTCAGAAGCGTTTCAAACAACTGGTGGAGCGTTTGCAGCTCTTCATCACCACCCGCTTATTTCCTGCCAAGCCAGAGGAGTTGCCGCCCATGGTCAAATGCTCTTGGTGGATTCCCTCAGCCACTAAAGTCCTCTCTCTTCTCAGTGAGTTTTACTACTGTGCTGGAGAAGTGTGAGAGTTTAAATGTTTCTCATGATCCTTTAAAACTGATTCTGACATGTTCTGTGTTGTAACAGATGCGGCAAACAGCATTTCCTGTCCTCCCATCATCCCTTTCTCTGATTTCTACAACCTAACGCTGGATCACATTGACTTTATGGAGGATTACCACACGTGGCAGGCTCATGGAAATTCAAACAGGTGCACAAGCAAAACCAAACCTTGAATCGGGTTGGCAGTTGTAAATCTGGCTGTGATACAGTAGGGTTTATGAAGTATTTTTTTATCTCCAGTATTCAATAACCCTGCTATTATTTAAAATATTGGCACCGTCGTGCGGAAACCTTGTAATAAAAATATATTAAAATAAAATAAATACATATTTTTATTAATTTAATTGAATAAAAAACACTGTATTGTCAGTGTTTTTTAATAGTTAATGGTTAAATATTTGTAAAGACCACAGACAAACATGAAGGGTAACCAACCAACAGTAATTTTTAAAATCATAAAAAATATACAAGCATTTTTACCCGACAGTGGTGATATGATAGCTATAAATAGCTATTTATATATATATATATATATATATATATGTGTGTGTGTGTGTGTGTTATATTGTTTTAGTTTTTAATTAAATATTCAACTGCTTTGAAATACACAGCTTTTTTTGATGCATTGACGTAATTTACACTGAAACAGGAAGTTAGGGGCATATTGTGTTGCTCCTCCCCCTTTCAAAACAGCCAATAGTGTGCATATAATGTGCGTGTGCATATACATTTATATATTTATAATCTGAAAGCAAGGAAAGTTGTACATATTGTACGAGGTGGCTATAAGCAAACCCTTAGCCCAAGCCAAACCCCAAAACCACAGGCACAAAGGCTAATTTTGCTAAAACAAGCACATTTTACGAGGTGCAAAGTAAATATGAAGGCCCACCCTAACCCCGCCCCCAAATATGAAAGATACTTCAGATTAAAATACATTAGATTGAAAGTCATCCTGAGTGACACGAAAGAATGCCACACAGAATGACACAAAAAAACCATGAACTGATGTGAAACTGTGTTGGAAATTTGATAAGAAGCTCAAATGCAAAATTATGTCATAAAATGTTTTGATACGTACTTGTATAAGTAAGAAAATTAAAGTTTTGGATGCTTATATATAATAAATGCACAGTAGTTTAAGGCTCGGTTAAAGCTAACATATTTATATTAATAAAATCCCCCCAAAAAATAACTATGACAGCTATTGTCTTAAATCTTGACAGGTTCACGTTCTGTCAGTTCCCCTTCATCCTGTCCACTGTGGTGAAGAAGGCCATCATCCAGAGAGACTCCGAGCAGCAGATGATCAGCATGGCCAGGGTGAGGCTTTACCTCTCAAGCTTCAGCTATAAATTTCATCGAAACATCTTACGGTTGGGAAAATGTGTCTTGATAGCAATCCTAGAATGGGTGGGGCGACAGTAATCGTTCTTTTATATGGCTCCCTCCCAAACACATGTGTCCAGAATGTAGGATAAAGAGACACACGGCGAATAAATGTGGTGTCCTGAGAGCACAGGGAAATATTTTACTGTCTACGTTGTCAGCATACACTGCAAAGAGACGATTTTAACATAGTAAAATGTGACTGCGATTACCTCGAAACAAGACTTCGGATTGAAATCTAGATGCGGTTATGTAAGCATGTTTCGTGCATGGGAATGTTAACTGATAAATGCATTCCTCTCTATTTGTAATATAGCAAACGCTGGTGGACAAGGTCTCTCGCAGGCAGAGAGTGGATATGAGTCTGCTGTTTCTCAACATTAAAGTCAGACGTCTGCAGCTGGTCAGTGACTCACTCGATGAGGTAATAGCACTCAGTCCAAATCTGTGAATGTAGAATACGTCTGTTTTTGGAGATGTTATCAAGAACTCCTTTGAACCACTGAACACTATTAAAGTTCTATAGGAGGACGACCGTAGGTTTCTTTATGGGGTGCAGGGCTCTGTACAGAGCTGCACCATCTAAAATATGTTTTCCTAGACTGTGAGGTCTTGGAAACTAAAGCTTCACGATATGTTCTAAGTCTGGCTAACAAGACTTCATTTGGAAAAAATGGCCCGCCGTAAATGTGTTCCTTTTTTTTAATAGCTTTCGAGAAAGCGTGCGGATCTGAAGAAAAAACTGAAAGTGACATTCGTTGGGGAAGCGGGGTTGGACATGGGTGGACTTACAAAAGAGTGGTTTCTTCTACTGATTCGACAGATTTTTCACACAGACTACGGTAAGACTGTCAAGTGGTCTCTTCAATTCTGTGGCAGGGCTTCCTTCGGAAAGAAATATAACTTAAATATCGCAGTTGTTCTCCTCTCCTTAGTAATCTCACATACAGAAAATTGTACTCTCGTGTCTTAGCAATGTTTCAAACTAGGCTCAGATTTTCCGATACACCAAATCCTCCAATAAAAAGCCAGTGCCTCAGAACTCATGATTTTCTTATTAAAGTCCTCCAAGCTCAATTTTAAAACTGAGGTGTTCTATCCACATTAATATTATCGCTCTAAAATCTTACTGTATGTCTACAATTGTTTATACTTATTTTCCTTCTCCTAAAGTATTTTGGGAGAAACATCAGAAACAAAGTTGATACTTAAATGAAACATAACTCTCCAGCAGGTCTCCTGAGCTTTGAATGAGCATTTTCTGAGTGCTAAAATTTTCCTTTATATGTACTAAGCCATGATTTGTTTTCTCAGAACATTTGTGACCCTGGACAACAAAACTAGTCTTAAGGGTCAATTTTTTGAAATTGAGATTTTTACATAAGCTGAATAAATAAGCTTTCTATTGATGTATGGTTTCTTAGGATATGACAATATTTGATTGAGATATAACTATTTAAAACTCTGGAATCTGCAAAAAAAATCCAAATATTGAGAAAATCGCCTTCAAAGTTGTTTAAAGGTGCTAAGAAGAAACAGGTTTGTTTTAACGCTCTCTTTTGGCATACCGCTGTAATGTAATGAGATGAACCTGAAAGCTGAAATGCTAAGCTTTACATAGATACCAAACTTGAAGCATCGATTGAAGTTTGTAGACGTGTTTCCGGCCATTTTTGTTAGCGATTTTGCTGCATCCACTCACAAAAACAAAGTTGATGATCTTAACATCCTTTTTGGCATAAAAGAAAAATCTATCATTTTTGACCCATACAATGTATTTTTGACTGTTACTCATGCTACCTAAGTCCAGGTCCAGGGTCACATTTGTGTTACAGTTGCTCCCTTTACACAGTATTGTGTTGTATCTATTGCATATTCAAATTTGTTTTATCTTTGTAAGCTTAACCATATGCTAGATGTGCTGAAATGGACCCACACAAAGAGTATTTAAGTGAAGTCATTGTAATTTTTTGGCCTTTAGTTGATTGTGTAGTAAAAGTAATGGAGGTAAAGAGGAGAAGAAATGGAAACATGATCATGAAAGGACAAACTGACAAAGATATGGCTCTGACACTGTTATTGTTTCACAAAAATGCCTCTTTTGTTTGTAAATTAGGTTCATTATAATTTGCACTATATCATCGCTGTCCTTCCAAAACCTTCCAAATTCAAAAAATTTTTTTTCAGGAAATGGAAAAAACACTGTATTAACAATGATCAAATACACTCTTTTTAATACTTTTTATTGGTTATATATTTGCAAAACACAGTGACAAACATACGTGACTAATGATAATCAGATATGGAGATATGAGGTTTCAGACGGACAGCAGTGATATTTACAAAACCCATGCATTTGCCTCACACAATTAATGATGTGCTGCTGCTAACTGAATTGTAATTTTACTGTACTTCATACTTCATGTGACCCTGCCTGTTAAATCCAGGCTAGAAGTCTTATCTTCTTATGAGATAACAAACATCTAAGTTTGATTTTAACTAGAGATGCACCGATACTAAATTTGGTGGTGATATCTGCCCATACCGATTGTTTGATGGTTATATTAACTCGCATGAACTAAATTCTGAAGATTTAATTAATTTCTGAATTTTAATAATTCATATAATGACTATTAATATTGAACATAAAACTGGTGATGTTTCTTAACATTTTCTATACACAGAGCACAAATTCATTGCATTTCCTGTTCTCTTTTAATGACAGGATACATCGGCCCTGATCATTGGCTGTTTTTAAACTATCGGCTGATAATAATTGCTTTTATCAACCGATACCGATTATTGGCCGATATATCGGCGCATCTCTAATTGTAACCATTCACTTTACTATGATTTTAAGCTTTGACACGTGCTCAGTCAATATTAAAGATATCAAGTTTATATTTTCACAAAAAGTGCTTACATTATGTAGAATGATTTTATGCATATAACAGATAACAGTAATCACAAACAATGACTTCAGCTGTCACATATATGTTTTTATAAATTGATGAATATGTTAATATTATCCGTGCTTTTCTTTGTTTGTCTGTCATCTGCAGGCATGTTCACGTACGTTAAGGAGTCTCAGTGTCATTGGTTCAGCAGCTGGAAATGTGACAACTACTCTGAGTTCCGACTGGTTGGAGCTGTATCCTTTCATTTCCCTTCATCTTTTACAGTATAGGTGGTCACGTGTGGGCGGAACTTAAAATAGCTCATAAATATATAGTCAGCTTCCACTTGGAACAAACATCTGAAGTTCTCCCGTGTCCTTTCATTTCTAACAGCGGTGGGGAGTGTTTTTATTTACGACACAGCCATGTAATGCAATTAGACTTTATTGACATGTTTAGTTATGGTTATGATATGGTGTAGTAAGTATCGCGCTCCACGCTGAGCTTTGAGGGGCGCGTGGGTAGAGACACAGTGGCAGCCAACGCTTGCCATGTCCTGCCGTTACCCCTCTAATTGTCCCCTCCGGCTTGTTTCTCTGGACGCATATGGCTGCCACTCCAGCGTTTGGCCACCGCTCTCACCCGGCGCTCAGTACAGCAGGCGCCCTGTGCCTGAGCTCACCCCCTCTTTCAAGCTTTCCAGCACAGAAGTGCTGTGTCACGGTAGCTCAATACGATGAAATAAAGATTCTTTTGTTTTGTCTTGTTAGGAACAGCCTGGGCTGGATTTGTGTTGTCTTTATCATTGCCGTCCTCATGGAAACTATCCCGCCTGTCTGCTCTGCCTCTCTCTTTCGCTTGGGAGTTTTTTCCATTGCTTTCACCTCGCATATGGAGAGCACATGAAGTCGAGTTGTCAGCTCCAGCTGAAAGTACTTACGTGCAGGGCTCTTCACATTTTTCTATAAATGTATTGTACACCTGTTGGGTGTTTTTCTATGCATCTTATGGTGCTACTATAGGCTGCTGGTAGTGAGATCAGCTTAGTAGCAATTATTGCCACATATAATAGGGACTGTTACATTTAAAGAGCAGGTATGCTGGAAATTTTGCATAGGGAAGGAAAGTATAACACAGGAATATGTGAGCAGATAGTTTTCACCTCTCATTGACTACACCTGGGAGAAGAAAATTGGTATTTAATGACATTTCGATTGTGAAAGAGACAGTTTCATTGGATGCACGCACCTCGCCCAAGTTAACTTCCAGTCTGTGTTTGTTGATCAGTCTGGCTAGTGGCAAATAATGTATATTTATATTTAGTTTCTATTAATATTAATCTATACTAATCTTTTATTTTATTATCATTGAATCGTTGAATGGGTCGCATTTAAGTTTAGTCAAGTAACGGTTCTTCTACTGATAACCCAAAATAATACTGACTAGACAAACTTTTAACTCGCGAGCTAATGTCATTTATTTGTTATTTCTTTGCTTGTATGAGAAACAATCTGCAGGGACTCTATTCTTTTTGGATGTGTACCGCAAGTTACGTTTGGGCTACAAAGGCTCAATAACGTCTGTTTATGTTGTTGCTTTGAAACGTCTATATCTGAGCTTCTATGTTATGTAAATGCACCATACAAATGCAAATGACCTCTGTCAGATGTCCCGTTCGCATTTGATTTACTGTTAAAGCGAATTGGCTGTTCATTCTTTCTCAGAAACGTTTCTCCACGATTGCCACCCATTGTAATAATGGCCACTTTAACTTTAACAGTAACCATAATACCGATTTTCAAGGAAAACATGTCTGATGCAATGATGGCACTTGAGCGATTATGACCTGACTGTAAAACGTAAGACAAGAGGTTGGAAATCCTCTGCATGCCGTTCAGTTTAAAAGTCGGAAGAATTAAAGTGTTTATAAAACTTAAAAATGTCCATTTGACTAACTTATGTTGAACTGACGTCATTAAATATTTGCTTGGTTATCTCTAAAGCTCACTTGAGTTAGTTTGAGACCATTAGACGTTACGGTGCCTTGGAAGCCGATCTGAAACCATTTTCCTTGAAAGGTGCCTTCATACAAAAATTCTGCCTGTTAAGTTATTGACTGTCTGGGCAGCAAGGCAGCTGCCTTCGGTTTTGTGTAATAGAAAGGTGTGTGTGTGTGTGAGGTGTGTGACTGCGTATAGACACAGTGAATGTTCACAGCTGTGCACACTTAACCCAACTGTCAGCTCATGGGCTTGGCTGTTTACAACAGCATCACACTGGACATCCGCTTCCCCCCTTGCGTCTACAAGAAGCTGCTGACCCCACCCATTGTGCCGTGCGACCTCGACACTCCCGTCGGCATGGCGACCCTCACCCTGGAAGACCTTCAGCAGGTTATGCCCGTATGTACACAAGCTGCGACACACACAAGTGATGTTATATCGCCTTTTGCAGCCAGCAATGTGCCAATCACATGCATTTGTCAATCACAGATCGGTAAATCACTTCCACATTCACACATTATTCCTGTTAAACCTAAAGAGGAACTGATGACATCCATATGTGCTAGATGTATTTTTCCTTTTATGGTGGAAATGGATAACTGATAGAAAAGCATTAGCGTTGAGTCATTGGGGTTAAAAATAGCACATTTACTTCACCCAGCCTCAAACACGGCTGTTGTCTGGTCACCTGGATGAGGTTAATAAGCTTCAGATGGATCATTGTTCTGAGAACCACAAGAGCAGCGTTCTGCTACCATTCAGCTCAGCTGATAAAGCCGTGCCTGTCCTGCGAATCTCAATGTAGTGTTTTTGTTCTGATGTTGTATTTCACCTTTAAATGGCTATATCTATATGGAGTGTCCAATTATAAATATTGTATTATAGGACATATGGGGCATTTTTTTAAATTCATCAAATGTCTTAGGGTTTGCTTTTAAATGGCCTTTTATGTATTAAATAAAAAGTTATACATATAAAAATGAAACATAATGTGTCAAGCACATGTCATTTTAAATGCATTATGAAGTTGTATTCATTTTTTAAATAAATGATACATACAATGGCTTTTTCCAAACTCGGTCAATGACTTTATTTGTCCAGCAGAGGGCGCCCAATATCAACCATTTCCTCTGCCGATGTGCCATAAAAATAATAGAGTAGTCTTCTGTATATGCTTTAATATAATATTAATGTGGCTGCGTGTGTTTTTACAAAGTGTCTTCAGTTGGTTAAGCTCAGCTTTTGTGGTTATTTCTCTTCATTCTCGTGTTACGCAGAGTCAGATTTAAATGAGCCAGATGTTCTGTTTTAAGAGTCTCTGGCTTCCTCCATACTTACATAACTGCCTTCAGGCGCTGTTTGCTTCTCTGTTCAAACTTTTTCCAAAGGTGATGTGGACATGAAGTCGCTAAAGCTACTTTTAATGAAATATATAAAAGATTTCCACAGCTCATGTTCCAAACAGCCCAACCGTCTCTTAAATCTCTGTTATTTTACAAGTTGCACAGATCATTTGCACTAGAATGAAAAGCTGACTGTAATGTGCAGCTTTAAATCATAAACAATGCTACTACTGTAGGGTATTTTTATACAGTAACACAACTTTTGTTTTTAAAGTGCAGTGTGTAAAATTGAGGAGGATCTATTGACAGAAATGCAATATAATATACATAACTATGCCTTTAGCTGTATAAAGACCTTACATAGGAAACTGTTATGTTTTTATTATCTTAGAATAAGCTATTTCTATATACATTACATACAGCGCGGGTCCCCTTACATGGAATTCGCCATGTTGTTCTGCTCGACAGAATGCGTTTAGTAAATACGTCATCTCCTTCGGCAAAGAAGTGAAAACGTGACGACAACTTTGTCCTGTGTCAGCCGCCATAGTGCTTCGAAAGGGAGGGGCGAGCAGTGGAAAGAGCTGTTGGTTGCAATTCGCAACAAAATCTTCATATTGCTCCTTTAAATACAGAGTTTTAAATAGTTTTTTAGGATTTGCATACACTATAACATCAAAGTTACACAATAAGTTCTTAGCCCTGCTGAAAAAAAATACTATAGAAACCATCACAAAAATTCTAATGGTTTACGTTAAAATAACATTATGAACCATTAGCTATTTCCATTGAAACCATTATCAAATAGTTTTTTGTTTTGGCTTCATTCTATTGGTTCCGATCTGTCAGATAACATCCCACGATTCCCACCTATAGAATCCATCGCATTCCAGTAGACACCATTGTAGTTTCTATTTAAGCCAATACAATTCCCATTACAACCAATAAATCCATTATGTAATTTTACAGAATTATTCTCTTTTACAGATTTTACACGTATAAATGTATTTTTTTTGTATTTTTATGTACAGGGAAAAACTGTTATTTAACAGTTTATTTCTGGTGCCCCAGCTGCCAGAAATTTTTCATTTTTTCTTTTTAAAAAATGTGGTCAAAAACTGTATAATTACAGAAAAGACCGAGAAGTTAACACTGTTTTTTTACAGTGCAGGATTAGTTTTTTCTTCAGCAGTGAGGGTACAAGTATGTACCCAAAAAGGTACAACATTTTATGTTTTGTACCTGCAGAGGTTCAAAAAAGGAACCCTAAATGGTACCAACAGCAGTGGGGCCTATTTTACCTTAAAAGGTGGAATTTTGTATTTTTTTCTGAGAGAAGTATAGAAATAGGAAGTATGCAGCATTAAAAAGGGTTGAACAGTTTGTTAATGTCAAAATTCTGGTGAATATTTCAGGATCTTGCTCATGGTCTTGGGGAACTCCTCAGCTATGAGGGAAACGTTGAGGAGGACTTCTATACCACCTTTCAGGTGAGTCTCTCTGCACCAAACTTGATCAAGAGGCATTCATAGATTTCTGTCTTTGGTTTATACTATCAAAAATAAGCATGTTGAGCTAGAAGTTAAACCCTGCGGATGGTTTTTAGGTTTTTCAGGAAGAACTTGGAGTGGTCAAGTCATATAACCTGAAACCGGGAGGGGACAAGATTCCTGTTACTAACTTAAACCGAAAAGGTGAGAGAGTCACAGATGACTGTCTGTTCGATATTGGGTTTACACTGTGATAATAAAATGCCTCATTGTCTTTCTGACTGCCGGATCTGTTCATCCCGCACAGAATACGTCCAGCTTTACGTCGACTTCCTACTGAACAAATCCATCTACAGACAGTTTGCTGCTTTCTATCATGGTTTTCATAGCGTATGTGCCTCCAATGCCCTTATGGTGAGTTTGCCATAACACTTGTAGTTCACTTTAGCCACAATTCACATTACATAACAACCACAAAAAGTGTATAAGCAAGCAAAGTAACTGCTAATGCTGTTGTGAAGCACGGCAAATGCTAGAATATTCCACAAGTGGCTCTCAGAGAGTGTATAGGGGCAAGGGAGCGGTTTAGTTTATGTGTGTGTGTGTGTGTGTGTTTTTAAGGCTGCATTTGTGTATTGGTTTGTCCCTTCCCCCTCTGTTGGCAAGGTGCCTTGTAACTGGCCTTCTTTGTTTGTTCAATCTCCATACCGTATCCAGGCTCTCCAGCTACTGACAGCGAGAGAACCTCAAACTTCAAGGTCGTATCGAATGAATACATGAAAATTGCAAGTCTTCTGGCCTGCTTAGCATGTCAATCGAAATCTGAACAAAGACGCGGCTCTCGTGCAGACTTTGCACATGCTCATGATGAGTTTGTCATTTAACATGAACTATGGATCTTTTCTGTTTAATGTCATACTACACTTTTTTATTGGTGTACTTGTTTTGGTATTGGATCAAATTGCATGTAGTTTCATATTGGAAAAAGACAAAATTGTGTCTTTTCTGCTTGTTGCATATCTTTGCACAATTTAAAGGGATAGTTCCCCCAAGAATGAAAATTCTGTCATGAATTAAGTCGGTCCACAACCATAAAGCCTTGTGCACATTGAGACGATAATCTTGCGCCCTTTTCATCAGCGTTTTTCAAGGTGGTTTTCGACGTCTTGCTCGCGTTTTTCAAGGCGGTTTGTTTTGTGCTTGAGCGCCACCAAGTCGTGTTTTACTGTAACTTCAGCAGCTCCAGGCACGTGAACAGAAGCGCCAATCTCATTGGTCGACCAGTTTTTAACGCAGCACGTCAAACAAAAAAAAATTACACGCTCACATTGGCGCCCTTTGTTTACTCGTGAGGTGTTAAACGTCGCTGATAAACGCAGTTTATGAGGGAATATGGGTTTTATTAAAATGTGGAATAAACATGCACTGAAACGGAAAAAGCTGACAGCAAATAAAGCATGCATCGTTTAATCATTTATTAATATTTTCTTTATGTGCTCTTTGCTAAATTGCTCAATTTTAGCCGAACGTCCTTAAATTCATCTCAAAGCTGAGCTTCAGTTTACACAGCAAACACAACTACACAACATGCATACAAAATCTTTAACTCTTTCCCTGCCAATGACGAGTTGTCTCGGCAATTATTAAAAGACGACGCTTCCTTGCCAAGGACGAGATCTTACAGCTAGTTTTCGCTATTATGCAGTAGGTGGCACTGTTACCCATCTTTTAAACAGTACAGCATATACGGACCCTAAAGCAGAAAATACTTCAGAGTCAGGCGAAGGTAATTTCAGAAACACAATATTTAATAACGAAACAACAAGGAGAAAGTCTTAAATTTAGTTTTTCACTGTATTGCAGTAGAATTGCTATGCTGTAGGATCAGTAGAATCAGCACATGATTCTGTATGAATCTGATTTTATTAGCAGCATCACCGGCAGTGAAATAATGTCACAATGAGAAGACTATTTCAAACCTCTGCTGGCTGTATTTCAGTGGCCCTGATCAACTTTAGACCCTCCTTCATGTCTTTGAAGGTTATGCAACAGTTGACTCTGTCCCTAACTGCTTATGTAAGAGGTTTGGTAACCGTGATATCTCACTCGCTGGTTCTGGTATGGTGTGAGGCAGGGTGGGGTTATTGGAGGGGAAGGACGTGGCAGATCGGTTTGGACCAATCCTAACCATTCTGTGGCTTAAAGACCTATCTTTATCTCTCTCTCTCTCTCTCTCTCTCTCTCTCTCTCTCTCTCTCTCTCTCTCTCTCTCTCCCATTTCAGTGTGTGTTTCTTTCTCAACATACTACAAAGCACTGTGGTGTACGTGCAGAGCGTGTGGTGTGGCAATATTTGTATTTCAATATAATGGGTTTTATTTAAGGGTAGTATGAGATTAACAGCACAGATGATAAGAGAAATGCAAACAAGCCTTGAGAAATGTTATCAAAAATTTGTTTTGTTAAAAACAAATGCAAAACTGGAAGACAATATTTTCTGCAAAAGCCTTCAGGAGGAGTTTATTTAGCGGTGTTTCCTTTATTTCGCATTGTTTTTGAGTGCATCGTTCACTAAAAGGATTATGCATATAATGACATAACTGTGCACTTTGAAGATCCTATGTAGGTCGGGTTTGGATTCTAGGTTGACAGAGATGAATGTAGCAGACTGTAATATAGCATATTTTGCATTGTGATAGCGACAATTACCTAAATACAGTGCATAAGCCTTTTTTAGGGAATGTGCAAAGTTATAAAATGTGTAGCAAAAAGCACTTTTCACAATACATTACCATTCAAACGTATGGGGTCACTTCATTAAAACATTGTGATTTATCTAGATCCCTCTTACTGAGGCACATCCCCCAGTTTAACAATTTACTTTATTTGTCAGTGTATTTAGGCCTCAGACATTAGAGGAAAGCAGTGTTCAAATTGCAGGGGGACTGGGAGGTTCCGGACCTCCCATAAGGTCTAAAATGCTTTTCTGTAGTAATGCGTAAAAATGTAAATGTAAAATAATTATCTTGTTTTTCATTTAAACTAGACTAAAAAATATTTTTTTTTTGTCAAATTATCACGCTAAAACAAAACACTACTGTTAGTTATTCGTCCAAATTTCATAAATGTGATTTTTATCTGAAAAATCCATGCATGCTTATAAGGGCACCACACAGTGTTCAATTAAGACATGTACGTGCAGAATGACCCTGGCAACTACTACGAAGATGCTAGAATATAACATATACAATGTTATTACATTTTTATATTTACATTTTAATGCTATTATAGACGGTTTTAAAGCAACAACATAAACAAACGTTACTGCCTATGCATGCTTTTGTGACCCAAACTTACCTTCTGATACACATTCGTATAGAATCGAGTCCCTGCAGATTATTTCTGATAACAAGAAAAAATCGCTGAAAAATTGACCCAAACGTTTCATCAGTGTGTTTTAAAGGAGCTTCACAGAAATACATTTATGTTGCTTTGGATAACAGCATCTTCCAAATACCAAAATACATGGACTCATTTGTCTTGTCTTGTCATGTTACTGTAGCTCTTGAGGCCAGAAGAGGTTGAGATCTTGGTCTGTGGGAGTCCTAATCTGGACATGAGCTCTCTGCAGCGAGTGGTGCAGTATGAGGGCTACAGCAAGACTGATCCCACCATCCGGTACATGTTCTGTACACAATATTTCATAAAGCTCACACTGTATATGCAATGTGTCAGGAGAAGGTTGACTGTTTGGTCTGGGCTCGCAGGGCCTTCTGGGACGTGGTCCTGGCCTTTCCTCTAGAACTGCAGAAGAAACTGCTCCACTTCACCACAGGAAGTGACCGCGTTCCTGTGGGGGGAATGGCCGACCTTAACTTCAAGATCTCCAAGATAGACGTCTCCACAGACTGGTAACCAGCACAACAGATAATCTCAACAAAATAAATCTGCTTTTGTCAGTCATTTCATATTCGAATGTTTCCCCTGCAGGCTGCCAGTGTCGCATACATGCTTCAACCAGATCTGTCTACCTCCATACAAGAGCAAGAAAGAATTGAGGCAAAAGTTAACAATTGCCATTTCGAATGCAGAGGGCTTTGGATTGGAGTAGTTTACAGTGCTCTCTGTAGATATGATGACAGAAGGTCATGCCGGTTGTACATTTTGTTTCTTTAAACCATATCAGGTAAGCATGAGGATTACGCACAGCAGCAAAAATGTAAGCTCTAGATGTACAATTTCCGAAATTGGTTGTGTTGTTTTGTGTGCTAATATTTGTTATAAACCAGGGTTCCATGAGGAATCCAGTCGAGCGTTTGTCTTTGTCATTTGGACTTATCATAGTCAACTGCTTTGAGTGAAAGACCAAACATTTTATGTGGCATTAGAGTTAATAATATAATGTAAAAATGTGTGGGATTTGTCTTTAACATGAGCTTGGGCTTCTGTCCCATGCTACCCTATTTAAAGGAGAAAAGTAGGTCACTAAGGGGCTTGGTCTCATCTGAAATAGCCTGGCAAATAGTTTGTTAAACCCTCCCCGCATTTTTAAAGAGACAGCGCTCTGTTTCCCAGGTGACAAGAGTCTACATTTAATAAAAGCTTCTGTGAAATGTTACCTAGATCACAGCATTCTCTGTTACTGCCGAGATGATCATAATGCAGCTGTTAATAAATCAGAGTTTATAGATGTCAGCGTCCAAGCTCAAATGTTGAAGTTGAGTATAGTTTAGTAATTCTTGACAATCCTTTCTTAACCTCTCGGGCATGAATGGAATATTGATAAAGTGATTGGTTTTATGTTTGTTGACTAGCCATAACAAGGATGAACAATTTCTTTGTTTCTAATCTTGATACAGTAGTGATTCTGGTTCGCAGCAGTATTCCACAGGATAAAACTTGATTAATTTATTTTATGACTGATGCTCCGGCCTGTGTCATCAGTATTTCACATGTTGTTTTGAAAGGAATTTGTGGGGTCCAATGAAACTGCAGTATGTCAGAAAAATGTTGCTATTATATATATTATAGTAAATTCAGTAGGGTGTACTTTTGTCATTCAAGCTGTTAGTTTTAGTCTTGGCTAATGTGAAATCGGATGCTCTTGTAGTAATAATGTCACATCTTCCTTGCAAATCATGTCATCAGATTTTCATTGGACTCATGCGATGGCTTTATTTGTATCTCATCTGTCAACCAGAATCCCTTCAGTGTTCATGCTATGGTTTGTGTTCTTTAATGACTGAATACAAATGTATTTACCATGTATTTATTTCAACTTTGCTCATTTTATAATGAATAAAGTTATACAGAAACAGATTGTTTGTTATGTAATCAAAGAGGGATGTTTTAATCTACATTGACCCTTTTTATAGTAGTTCGTGGTTATTGCTATAGTTCCTGACTGAAATTTGAGCTTAAAGCCATTGAAAGTCATAAGAAGGATATGAAGGACAACTGCAGAACTGGAGACAGAAGCTTTTACAATCTTGTTTTTGAGGATGATTTTGTTATTACAGTTTAAAGAATATAATACATTTTAAATGATCACACATTAAAAAAAACTCTCAGTCACAATATACAAATATTTGTAGAATTTCTGTGAATTTAAATGTACAAACCATGTACACATTAAATGGAGAAGGGATGGCTCTTCATAAACCACAAATTAAAATAGTGAATTTTTACGGAATCCTTACGGATGTGACAACTTATCTGACTATGGTAAACTATGCCTTATAAACAAAAACGTGCTTTGAGACCTCACATGGGTGTTTAAACCACCAAATATTGAGATCTGACCTATTAGTATGGTGAAAACCTTTGGTAAAAACTAGATTTCTTGCATTTAGGTTGACTTTTGCATAGCATTATTTGGTAACACTTCATATTACAGTCCTGCTCCACATGTAGGTACAGTAATATGTACTTACTTTGTAACTGTGTGATTACAAGCTAATAACCCTGAACCTAACCCTATTAAATGCATGTATTCACCAGTATTTTGTTGGTTAAGTAAATATACTGAAAGCGGATGTATACTGTAAAAACAAATCCGTAAAAAACCCCAGAAATTTTCTGTCAGCTGGAGCGACAGAAATTTATCATAAAACTACATTTTTCCCCTGTAAAATTACAGGATGTAAGCATATATATAAAAAAATCTTTTTCTGTAATTTTACAGTTTTCAACCGTATTTCACGAATAAACTGTAAAAATCTGGGGCACCTGAAATAAACTGTAAAATTACATGTTTTTCCCCATTTATTTGTAAATTTATGTTTTTCCCCTGTAATTCTGGCTCATTAAAAGCTGTGACATCAGACCGGATCCAGACCAGTCGTTCAAACCAGGCTGTCACATTAGAGACCTCCAGCTGTTTACACATTACGGGTGAAACCTTCTCAAAGCGTGTTCATTTAGGACTGACAGGTCATATCAGGAAGCTGAATGGTGGGTAATTATAAACCCTGCAACATGTGAAGCATTTACCAAACGTGCCAGATATGTGGCCTCTGGCTGGAGCCCAGACTGATAAGTCACCAGTCACAGGGAGAATGGGTCTCTACAGTACGGCTGCCACGAAGGTGTTAACAGGTGTTATTTGTATTCCTTGGCAATGTGGTTAAAAGAAGGTGAGATGTATATCAACCAGTGGAAACTATCATAAAGGTCATAAATGTTCCAAATATACTGTATAGTCACAGAAACTCAAACAATACTTTTGTTTTACATTTGTTTACATTTGTACATATGCATTGTTTTTTTGTTTTTTATTCTTTTTTAAAGAAAAACTAAGGACCACTAATTCACTTTTTTTATTATACAGTTAAACAAACGTTAAAGCACATGCACGCTTTTGTGACCCAAACTATTTTTGCTAACAAGCAACAGAAATAAAAAGTAAATGACATTAGCTAGCAAGTTAAAAGTCTAGCCAGTTTTATTTTGGGTTTTCATAAGAACCTTTACTTGGCTAAACTTAAATGCGACCGTGTTACACAAATTGTTTATTTAATACAAGAAATATACAATAGAATTCAACATTTAGTTTATTTATTAGTTATTATACAATAAAATATTATAAATAAAATAAAATATAAATAGTCATATTTTTAGCCGCTAGCCAGACCGATCAACAAACAGACCAGAAGTTAACTTCAGGCCAGGCACATGGTCCGATGAAACTGTCTACATGTTACAGAAAAATCTGTTGCTGTGATACTTTGCCTTTGACACGTATCTGTTCTGTTGTAGCTATGGGGTTACTGTTGACAAAGACAGACCTATTGTTTGCACAGAAGGAGACCACAAAGAAATGTTCAAGTGATTTGGCCTTTGCTTACAGTAGACCATAAAACATGATGAAAATATCTTTTAATATTTTAATATATTTTTCTGTCCTTCGGTCACTAGATTGAAAACTAAGTAAAGCAATATCACACGTATTCTAGATTTATTCTAGATTTTATTCTGGCATAAAAATCTTAAAAGAACTAAATTGCATTAAATTTAGACTATGGTTTCGTAAATGAAATGAAAGGTTTTCGCAAATGCTTTGATGTATGTCTGTTCAGTTGATATTGAAAGAACCCAGCATCCTCGCTGTCGTAGTCTTTTAATGGTGTACAGTTTAAATGCATAGATTGATTTTCCATGACAGCAGTGCATTGATCTCTGATTCTCTGATGACTTTAGCTTTAATCAAAACAGGCTTCACTGACGTCTGATTTAAATGAATAAGCATCAGCATTATACGTTAATTCGCTGTCTCTGCTTAAGCTCGTGAAGTATTGCTAACATCCCTGCTTTTAATATCCAGCATTGGAAAGTTCTGGCTCCAGTACTAGGGATCCCAAAATGCAATGCTGTGTGCTCCCTATCTGTCTGTGACACAGCATGAGAGAAAAAGAGAGCCAAGATCAGCGCTCTCCCTCTGTGATTCTTAAAGGAATAGCTCTCTTTAAAATGAAAATGTCAAACATTTGTGAGAACGTGAGACTGTAATTTTTCAAAGCAGCTATATAAAGCCATCTTTTAATTTTAAGAAAAAGTTCTTGCCTGGTTTATTATGGCTTTAAGTTGATCTCTTTGCTCAGAGGTGGCTTTAGTACATTTTCTTGCAGATATGAAGGCTCTGTTCAAGTATTAGTTCTAGCTAAGTCAGAATAGTGCTCTGCAGGTCTTGTTTGAACTTCTGACCACAGCAACAAGATCTTCAGTGGCCATTGTACTCGGCAGATTTTGGCCCGTTCAGCTTTAGGTGCTGGGGTGGTGCCAATGCTAAACCCTCCCAGTCTTTTCTGTCACTTCTTGTAAACACCATGAGGAGCTGCACTTGTTCAACACGTTAAAATAATAACTGTAACATATATGATATAATTGTAGTTGAAACATATATATGAATTATTGTATTTTAATGCAATATATCAAAACTGTTATTGCATATTATAACTATATGTTAATATTGTCCTACATTACTGCAACTAAATCTATACTGGACGTCATAATTAGGGCTAAATAAATGCAGATATTGTCACAAGGTCAGATTATATATCTATATGTGACCCTGGATCACAAAACCAATCACAGTTGAATTTGTCTGAATATATGAGCTTTCGATTGATATATGGTTTGTTAGGATAGGACGATATTTGACTGAGATACAACTATTTGAAATTGTGGAATCTGAGGGTGCAAAAAAGTCAAAATACTAAAAATGGCCTTTAAAGTTGTTAATCAGAGGCGCTATAGTAGGCCATTGCTAAGAAGAAACAGATTTGTTTAAACGCTCTCTATTGGCTTACCACTGTAATGACGTTGTGGAGAAAAGATGAACCTGAAAGCTGAAATTCTAAGCTTTACATAGATACCAAATTTAAGTGGGTAATTCCCAAAGAGCGGACAGCAGCAAGTGAAGTTTATAGACGTGTTTCCGGCCATTTTTGTTAGCGATTTTAACGTTAACGAAAAATAACGTTTTGATAAATTTACGGTAGAAAAATGATGTGTTATGTGTCCCATTAAAACATATAATAATGTTTTTTAATATCACAGTTATTGTCAATACCGATAAATTGTGACAGTGCACGGAATAATAAATAACAAACAAACAAACTATTAAATAAATAAGGACACACAAGATATTGTGTAGTGTGATTTAATGTGGTTTGCTTGTAGACTGAATCCATACATTCAGTACTATATAATGTACAAAATTTGCTGAGGGGTCTAGGAAGAGTGTATCACTATTTTGAAATAATGACTAATTCTACCTTTTTTTTAAGTATATGTGTATATGTTTTCAACTATATTGGCCTGTAGATTTCAATACCACCACATTAGACAGCTCACCTTACTCAACCCCATCCGGGTCTAAGATTAGACTGAACATACCAGTGTCCACAAAGTCAGCACGTGCCTCATGTGGAAATCTGTATGTTGCTCAATGTAGTCTGTCCATTTAAGGCCAACTCCAGATCTATGACATCTGAATATAATTCGATATTGAATGTTTATTTGCTGCTTAACTAATAAAGATACTGCAGTTTCTATATTTAAGAAGTCATCATGGGACATTGCTGAATTTCAAAATGGAGACTTTGGGAAAGACTGCTGGGTTTCATTCATTTTGGTTAATTTGTTTATTCGTTCATTGACCGCAATATTTACATGATCTTTACTAGCTTCACAGCAGCAATGGCTGCAAAAGTATCAGCTATGATTTCACATCCTTTTGTGACCACAGATGGATTTCAATAGAAATTCATGCATGATTTGTGAATTGCATTCCTTCAAAGCAGTGGCCTTTACAAAACATCTTTGTCATTTGCCTGTGGCAAGGTGGGGATTTTAAACGTATTTCCTGCTCGATCATATTAATGTTATCCAAATACTTGACGGTGATGAAATCAAACAAAGCAGGATATTAAAAATGGCAAGCAGTTTTTCTCTTCTAATATTATAAATGCATTCATTGTTGATATATTCTCACTTACTGGTAATTCAATGTGAAGGAAAACAAATATTTAGAGTTTATTTAGAGAAAATGAAATGTAATCCACATCCAAGATCTACATTTAAATATGGTGGCACGTGAATAACTTTCATTGGTTCTTATGTGTCTCATGAGTACTGTAGCTGTGACACCAATAGATTATTATAGATACCAATATTTTTTCAAACACTGTTCTATAAAGTGTGTAATGTTTAAGAGTATCAGAATCATTTTCTTATCTTGTATGTCATGTTTAAGAAAGCAATGACTCCCATGCATATTTCTCACGGGATGATAAGGACAAATGTTGTCATGCATCAGTTTGAGTTCTCAGTTTAGGAAGTGGAATGTGTGTTGATGGTACTGTCAGGCCTCATTCATCAACTCTTTTGAGCTGTTGTGTTGTAGTCGGACTCAATCAGGCCCTGATGCTTAGTGAAGCAGCACATTTAGGCTTGGTTAGCTTTAGGCACTAGACTGGATCTCTCTTTCCTAAAATAGACTTTTTTAATAGACTTGTATAATAAGAAATAGTGAATATGGAAATGAGAACTGAATTTTAGAGTTTAGTTTTAGGCTTCACAAAATCTACATCTATAGTCATATTAATTATATATTATCATCCATCCACCCATTTATTCGTTCAAAATAGGAATTAAAATCGTAATTTGACATTTTTCTCCCATCCTAGTTGACAATTATTTGAATTATCATTAGTAAAAATGACTCGCGTCTTTATTGGATGGTGTATGCAGTTTATGCTCTTTTTACCTTATTAGCCATTTACACATCTTGTTGTTGACCTGAGGTGTTTTTATTTCTGAATGTCTAAAAAAATTTTAAGTTAAAAAGTTTTTATTGTTTTAATGACTTTTTTATTGTTATGTAACCATGAATGAAAGGAGTTTTCATACTGAGTTTTCAATGTAAGATTACTCCATTGTTTATCTTAGATGAAGGTCGGGTATGGCCAACATAACGTAAGTGGATTGTTGTGTCCTGGAAAACAGTGCTCAACCTTAGAATACACACGCAAATATCAATCAGATCATTCAGGTGTCAAAACACAGTACCTGTCAGTTGTGGTCATATATAGATTGACATTATCACATGTCTACCAGTGCTAAATGCAGGAGGTATGTGAAGAGAGATCAGCTGCTATTGCCTATAGCCCAGTTCACCTTGCATAGCTTGCGGTCCAGAGGCACAAACCATTCACCCTATGCACTTATACTTATTTTGTTTTGATCACGTTCTTCGGCTTCCTTACTTGTCATAACTCCTGTCTGGGTCACAGTGACCTTGAAGTTATTGAGGAAACAGAATGGTCTCACTGAGGGTCCTTCCTGTGATGAGCTTTGAGAAAGCGTTTAGTAAAAACACATTTTAAGTGTGGAAAGTTTTGACCTTTGTGTGCCTTGCCACCTGTCCCGTCAAGTGCTTTCATTGCCATTTGCCTTGTGTGTGAATACCAGGGTGATAGAGAGATTTAGCAGCCCTAAAGTAAGGATTTGTGAAGCGTCTGCGGAGCGTGGCACTATAAAGACAATTCAGGAAATTACTCAATTCAGGAACGACTTTGAAGGCAGAATTTTTTAATTTCCGTCCCATCTCTGAAAGATTACCGTGGCTCACCCATTTTCACAATCTTTTGTTTGTGAAAAAATGATCTGTTTTTCATCAATGCCATGCTGTTAGTGTTATGAACTCATTGCATGCATCCTCTATTGGATGAGGAAAACTAATATTACATAAAATCACACTGGTATGGTTCCAAGGAAGAGTAAAAACTGCCTAGAGCACTTGATCATCTTGGAAGTCCAATTTCATAAAGGTTTCTCTGGGATTTTTATGCGCAGATATTTCTGATAATATGATTTTATATAGGATGTATTACTTCTAAAACCAACCTGTCTTAAGTTCAAATACAAGTACCCAACAATTTTAATAGAATCTTAACCATATAAAAAGTCAGAAAGTGTTTGAGGTCAAAAGTCATCATCTATGTTTTAAATGGTCAACTATATCTCAGATGAGCAAAAATGAATCCCTTCATTTCAACTGCGACATCAATGCTTTACACTGTAAAAGAAACCTCTTTATTTTTTCCACGTATAATGTAAAAAACCTGTAATTTTTAGTAAAGTAAAATTTACAAAAAAACGGGGAAAACACGTGATTTTACAGGGAAAACTGTTATTTTACAGTTTATTTTAGAAATTACCGTCAGAAAACATAAAATTACAGAAAAATACAATTTACAAGAAAAATGGGGGAAACATGTAATTTTACAGGGAAAACTGTACAAAACTGTTATTTAACTTTTTATTTCTGCCAGAAAATGTCCGTGTTTTTTTTACAGTGTACGTGATGAACGTGACCAGCTTTGAATTGTTCTGCATCTTTCACAAATGTGTGTCCGACAATAGCCTTCATATTACAGAGATAAACACTGGCCATGATAATCTCTGCCTGTGTCCTACTTTAACAGGCCCTGCCCACAGTCATGTGTTATATTTAATCTCTTATACAGCACAGTGTTTGATCTCTCATGTACAGATTCATTTTCTGTATTTAGAAAACAGCAAAATGAATATGTGCAAAAACAGCTGTTGATATGGTTTACAGAAACACAGCAGCAGTTATGTTGATCTGAAGCTGTTGGTTTTGAGTGTTCTGTAAACTGGAGCATCTTTGTTTACACAAAAACCCAAGAAGGCGTTTGATTTATTTAAAGTCAAAGGTTGTGTGTCAAAGTACTTGTTTACATTGGAATATGTGTTTCTTTAAGCCTGTCCATTACAAAAAGATGTTTTATATATTTTTAAGAATAAATAAGTTAAAAAATAAATTACAGTACAAAAATGAATAAATATTGATATTCTATGTGCATTATAGTAAAAATGAATATTAAAATATTAAAACTGCCGCAGAAATAACACACAAGCAGAGGTGGTTAGCACAGATGTGATATGACCATGCAAGGCAATGAAAAGTGTAATCCTTCAGTTCCAAAATCATGATGTAATAATAATAATAATAATACCATGTCATTATTCAGTACAGACCAGTACTGCATTTTTAGATCAACTTTGTGTGTGAGATGAAGAAACGGCGTGCTCATTCATGCTATAACTAAACTTACACACACTTCCATGCATAAATATAGGTTTAAAAGCAGAAAGCTGTGGAATAAATATGTATTTTTGGATACATGTTTAACCTTCTTATTATCCTGATATTTTAGCAATGCTTTTAATAAGTGGGGTCATAATGAACCCAAATATGTTAATCTATAATATATTGTTTTTATCACTAAAATAGGACAAAATAAAATGCCTTGATTTCTATATGTTTTAGCCTACCTTGAATTGCCCCATTTGCATACAACTGTTTGTAGCATAAATGTTTACTGGATATTTCGGGAAATAAGAACATTATTACATTTGAGGCCAGTTTTCCCAGTCAAAGAAAATATGTAAATATAAAATGTAAATGTCAATATTTCACATTTTTACCCCGACATCCATTGGGTCATTTTGTACAGGCATTTTGAAAACTCTAAATGCACAACATGTGCATGTTTCTGTGCAACATTTGCAGATCTTGAATACTGCAAAGAAAACAAGTTTATATTCATGTCAAACAACATAATACTAATGTTTTAACTTGTATTTTAGGAACAGTTCAATATGTATACATTTCACATTGCTGTGAAATATGTGAAATATATAGGGGCCTATTGGTTAAGATTAGTATCTAAAACTCCTTTGCTTCAAAGCTCCATCTGACATGCAAATCTTTTGTTTTCTAAAAAAAAGTCTGACAAAGGCTCATTTGTGTTGTTTATTAAGTTTGAAGTTGGCTCATCTTTTTTTATATAATAGGCAGACTGTCTGCTTAGGGGCATCATGCACACAGACCAAAAAAACCCTGGATAAACAGAGTCATCCCACATCTCATGGTTTATGTCTGATTAATCTTATTTTAGTTTTCTGATAATCTGACTAATCTCTTGACTGAGACACCAGATCAAAGCTTTTAGGCGACGTATGATACCACATGATACCAATTATATACTTCTATACGGGTTAATTGTTAATCTTAGCTTGCACAAACAAATTATCATCTTATTATAAGATAACAGATGTCATATTTCTCAGACCAAAAACTATTTTTGAGATACTCTATGCATCACCCATATTGTTGAATAAAAATACTATTACAAGTATTCATAGAGAAGAAAATGTAGGAAAAGTAGTCTCCTGCAGTCTCTCTGTTGTCTTGGTGGCATCCATCGGTCGCTCTATTCTTTGATTTTAATGTCTGTAATATATTAAAAACTATGTTTGACATTTAGCACAGTTGCCAACGAGTGAAACAGAAGAGGACTGAATTCAGGAGCTAAGAATAGCACTGATCTACAGGTCTTCTTGCGCAAACACTCATCCAGACCATTCAGTGAATGATATACGTATGGGAATTTGAAGTGCTGAGTAATATTAGGTTCAGTATCCTCCAGCCTGGGCTTGGTTCATAAAGTTATGTAGGGGAGTGGATATTCTTGAGTGCTTTCCAGAAGTCATATGCTGCATTAGGTTGATGAGAACCTCAGGGTAACACAGAAGACTCACAAAATATTCTAGATCGCTGATGGGCAACTCCAATGTTATGGATGTGACATTTTTTGTCAAAACATGAAATATAGATTCTCAGAGAATGTATTTATAACCATTATACTGAATCATCTGTTTATATTTTATTAAAGCCTCGTTGATAGAGTCCAGACATCAGAAAAATGTCAGTCTATACACAAGTTTCCTATTTAAAAAATGAGAAAAATTCATGCGTTATGGATGTAACAAAAAAGAATGCACGTTTTTAAAAGATCACACACTTTGTAGGATTTCTGTGAAATAAAAAAGTACAAACCAGAAGCAATAATAAAGCAATAGCTTTCCTGTGGCTCAGTGGTTGGAGCATGGCGCTAGCAATGCAAGATCATGGGTTCGATCCAGAAATTGCACATACTCATAAACAAATGTATAGTATAATGCAATGTAAGTCGCTTTGGATAAAAGCGTCTGCCAAATGCGTAAATGTAAATAATACCCAACAATTGGAGAAGATAAGGCTGTTCATAGTTCATCAAATATTTATTAAATTTTTATGTTGAAAAAAAAACATTTAGAGCCCCCCAAAACCCAACACTAGCCTTTATCTTGAACTATTACTTTTGGTAACACTTTATTTTATATTGAACCTTGTTACACATGTTACATGTACAGTATTTACTAGTATGAATTATGTATAATTACATACAACTAACCATAAACCACACCCTAACCCTATAGTAAGTCCATGTAGTTAATTATTATTACTCATACTTAAATATATAATTACGCTGTAATAAGGGCCCTGTAAAATAAAGTGTAACCTTAATTTCTGTACATGCTTTTCATTTATGACGCACTACACATAATTTCATGCCAATTATGCCAGAATGCCAAAATATTCTAGATCACTAATATACAAATAATACTTCACATGACTTGTTTTTGTAGGAGCTAAATTTGCACACTGTCCATTTATTGACCCAAGAAATAGCCAATTGGCTAGACCATTGTGCATTGCCATTGACCTGAAAATGAAGCTGTTTCATAAAACCTATCTGTGTTTTATGGCATCCTCATTGTTAACTTTATTTTTTTGTGGTAGACAATTTTTTTAACAGCTTGACAAAAGCTGGAATTTTAATCATATGCTTGTCTGCCAGTGTGTCGTGTTCAATCAGAGCGCCACAATGCTTCCATATTTAAACAGGAAAACTTCTAAAAGCGGCGGTAGATGTACGGTAAGAAAGATTGTGGGAGAGGTCGAGATTTTTTTTAGGCTATTCGCACACATTATGTCCTAAGATATTTGGATCCTGGTTCTGTGTTTACAACAAACATGCCAATGAAAGATGTTAAAAAATAAAAACTCTTCCATTATAGCTCTTCCAAGTGACAACAAACAAATGTTTAACAAGTAAATTACATTATAGCTGGAAAGTTAGGTAAGTATGTCTAGCCAGTAATATTTTGGGTTACCAGTAGAAGTTACTTGGCTTAACTTAAATGCGACAAAGTTACACGACCCATTCAACAAATTGTTTCTTTAATAAAATTAATATTCAATAAAATGTAACAAAGTGTTTATTTAATACAATTATATATATATATATATACATTTGTAATAATATACATTAATTAAAATATAAATAATTCTATTTTTAGCCACTAGCCAGACCGATCAACAAACAGACCGAAAGTTAACTTTGGGCCAGGCGTGTGTATCCAACAAAACAGTCCATAAGGCAAATCATTTGCCTTTTGTAGTTAATCTCAAATATTTAATGAATGCAATATACAGTGTGCAATATTAAATAATAATTATATATATATATACACGATACATACACGTACAATACATTTATACATGTTTATTTAATTAGTAGATCTCTAGTCGCTCACAATCACAACAGACTTAACAGATAATTCCCCTTAAGCGCCTTGAGGTTAGACGATGTGACCGTCTATGACCTTCTGAGATAGGTGGCTTATATAGATCTACAGACTCAAACTTCACTTCAGACCTTCATTAGGTCTGCCTGGTTCGAAGGCCAGATATTAATGCCATTCAAGCACTGCCCAGCTGGCATTTAAACATTACATAAGCAATGCTCCATCTTCTTTGAACCTTTTGTGTGTGATTTTGGAACTGTAACTGGTTTGGTTTAATAGCAGAAGTCTGGCTTGCTGTGGTGCTTTAATGGAAGAAGGTTGTAATGCATCACTTTCAGCCAGGATTGGACTGAAGGGCCTTTGGAGAACTTTTGAGCTTCTTTTTAGTTTATGCCACACGATTTGAATTACTCTCATAAAAGTTGCATCCAGCGTTCATTAGACTGAACACAATACCATGATTGTGGAATAATGGTGTGCCACTTGTTTCCAGTTTGGTTTGATTCAGTTTCAGAGTAGAAACTTTTTGGGAGTGATGACTCTGCTTCCATCATTTTGTGGTTGGGTGCTTAGGAACTGCAACTTTTTTGAATTAAGATTCTGCACTCTTAATAATATAAGGTGCTTCACGATGTCATAAAATAACCTTTTTTGTCTTTTGTCTTTAACATCCGAAGATTATGAAAAGGTAAGAAAGAGATGGTTCTTTAAAGAACATTTGTCTGAATTGTTCTTTGTGGAGTCAAAAATGGTTGTTTTATGGCATCGCTGTGAAGAACTTTTAAGCACTGTTATTTTTAAGAGTGTGGACGCATTGTGTTTACTAGTGGAAATGCATGTGCATGGAACACTGCATGAGCTGTTTGTGTCTAAAGGACTGAAATTGGATGAGTTTTGGATGATGAAAAGAGGTTTCAGGAAACAGCTGCACAATTCACATTTCCCCTGGTAATGGACCATGTTCTCCAGTCGAAATTCCGTTTGGCTAGAGGAGCTAAATTGTTGACATGGCTGATTCTTCAATTTGATAAGATGAAGTGATATGATGTTGATGTGACAGTATTCATATTACCTATTTTTCCATCACCACCAAGGTCATGGGTTTTATCCCAAAGGAATGCACTTAAAACTGTATATCTGGATTGAATACACTATAAGTTGATAAAAGGGTCTGCCAATGCATGAATGAATAATAAAAAATGGAGCATGAGAGACGGTTAGGGTTAGGGTTGGACTTGACATAAATCAAACTGTAAACATGCATTAGCTGTAAACAGATATGCACCATCACTCTCTTATAGAAACATTAGGTTTTATTTCTAAAAGGAACACAAAGTATAGTACAACATTCTTCAGAACAAACATCTCTCTTTGCAGTAGAAAAAATATTTAGGTGTACACCATTGTTGTGCAAAACCGTTTTTACATTCAACCTCCATAATCCCTCTCGACAATAACAGCAGCTAGCGAAATTCATCACAGTTCACTTTCAACTATCAACCTCAACCTGCTTTTCTATTGCAACACAAAAAGCGTGAAAAAGGCGACACAAATAATCTTGTTCTATATTATATTTCTCTGCCACCTTTCCTCATCAACTATTCCTCCCAAGTTACATTCAAAGTCCCTCATTGTTTATCATCCAAACACACTGAAAATTTCCACACACGTCATAAACGACAAAGCAGAAAACACAGGCACTCACAAACCCATAGCAGCAATGTAATAGGAAAAAGGTGTAAAAGACACTGAGAGCGCAGCTTTTAAAAGCAGAACAAACGTAGGAAATCTGGAAGTTCAAGAGTAGGAATTTAGCACTTTATGGGCATTATTATCTCTCACGGATGTCCTCCTCATAGTGCATCATGCTTATTGCATTTGCATGAAAGCGACCAATGAACTGGTAGTGTGAAATGAGATACACAAACTTCAATATGAAGCAATCTCATATCATACCAGATGATTACATTTGATAATCTGAGGAAAAACATTAAATGCAGTGCTGGTAAGGGTGACTTAAATTATTAAAATCCTGTCACATTTCACAAGCAGGGTTCCCAAAATTCAGTGACTTCAGACATAAGACTGATGCTTTCCATCAAAATGATTATCCATCAAGGTAACAAAATAGTACAGTGAAGAATATATTGAGGAGCAAACGCTATTGTTCACTTTAAACAAGGATATTTTTTTAAATGATGCAGTTGTATTTCAGTTCAACTGACAGTCACAGAAAATCACATAGGAAAGCATCTATGTTAAAAAAAACTGGTTTACTGCAGTCTAGAAAATTGTGTAAAGTGCTACAAAATTAAAAATGTTTTTTCATTTTAATAATTGCCATCATAGTGTTAACATAGTTAGTCTCAAAATGTTGTATTATTCTGGAGCCCTTTATCTCCAAAAGCATAAACCAAAAAATTCTATTATACAAAAAGTGGCCAAAAAAGGCCCTTTGTTTTGATGACATCATTCCAAATTTTCTGACTTTTTTAATAAGCAGCTGACTTCAGATAAGCTCTGAAAAGAATCAGGTGCTCCACTTTCATGTGCTTTAACCACTGACATTTTATAATGTCATCAGTTTATCTGGGCTTTGAACTGTTACCAGTACGGGGTGTTGTTCCCGATATGGCCCCAGCTCTGCCACTCGGGGAAGAAGCCGCTGGATGTCCTCGGGCTTCCGAACTGATCAAACTCCATCTCTGGCCGTTTAGCTTGATTCTTAAAATCTGTTGTCTTCTGCACCACATGGTTGGCCTGACCGGACTCATTCTCTGTATGTACCAACTTATAATTCTTCCCATCATTATTGTCCCAGTGTGTCATATCGTGAGTTCTGTAGGATATGCAGAACTCTACCTGCTCATCCTGGTGCACAGAACATGGCAGGTCGATTGAAAATGAGAAAGTGTCAATGTCTTCGCAACCATAAACATTATTCATGTAAGTGCAAGGAATATCAGTGTAACTTTTCCATGAGTCAAATGTTATTCTCACATTGACGGCCTTCTCGAAGCTTACGTTGGTAACTTTCACTGTGCCGGTAAGCAATCGCTCTTGAATTATACAGTTTTCTAAACACACCAGGTTCTTCTTTAGACGATTTCTGAAGTCCAAATAGTCTGCAGCAGGTTGAGGGAAGTCCAAAACAAAACTCTTATCTTTCTCAACCTTCATGCCAACAATGGCATCCTCTAAGTCTGATAACTCAAACTGCAGGTCTAATACATCTTCCTCAAATTCCTTGAACACATGGACCGCTGTTAATGACATGCCTTTAGAATCGGCAAAAACCACTTTCTTCTTAGCTTTGTTTTTGGGACTCTTCCATTCTAAGTTGGTGGTGTCCACTTCTGTCCTGGAGCTGATGCAGGATCTTAGAGGTTTGTACTGGTTGATCAGGTTCCTGGACTTGTAGTCCTCATATGAACTGAGGAAACTGTGAAGAGGCGGCGAGTGTGCCAAACAGATTCTCATGGCCACGTCCACAGGCATAATTGGACCTGGCATTGGCCTGGGGTTCAGGATATGGAGAACCCTGTAATACAGAGAACAATGAACAACACAAATGACCATTTAGCCAGAAGTTATGAGAAAAGAGTGACAGTCGCATTAAAAATTTAAAAAAGACTTTGCCTTGAACAGACAGAATGAATGAACCAGACCATTATAGTTACTGTTTTACATGAGCTGTTTTTTTATTTATGACTAACTTTTGTGTGCATTAAGAACTGGGATAAAATAGCACGAGGATGAAGCAAAAATGCGCTAGACAGAGAGAACAAAAAATATAAAAATATATATTTAAAATATAATATATAACATTGACCATTACTTTAATTAAATATAAAATTGAGAAAAGATAAATTATTTTATTTGAAAATTTAGAAAAAATAATTCAATTCCATTGTATAGCAGTAACACTTCCAAGGACTTGAATTTCCACATAAAAACAAGCCAACATAATAACTTATCTAATCTAAATATATACTTATATTAAACAGACATTACACTTCTTTTACACGGGTAACGTTAGTAATAAATCCTCTCTCTTGCTCGACTGTGACGCACAACGAAATCTTACCTGGTGCAATTCATTGGAAAAACGTTGTATTTTTCCAAACCGACAGATACAATTTGTTCTGCTATAGTTGGAACAAGTGCAGGTTTTCCCTACGTGCTTTTAAACTTCATTTAAAAAGCGTTTCAAACATCCAAACGAGAAGCCCGTTGAAGAGCAGTCGATCAGTGCGGCACGCCCCCCTCGCAGTCCAGCTGCACTGCAAAAGTCAAGCGCGTTCAGCCGGTACATCAAGCCTTGAGCGCATTGGTTCACGGTAACGCGTCGTGACGGCCAATGGGAGGGAAGGAACTAGAGGCTCTCGACCAATCAGGGCGCCGGACAGAATCATTCGGGGAGCACGTGCGAGTCGGATCAGCCAGCAGTTGCTCAGAGGGAGGCAGGGCGAATGAGCGCCTCACCCAAATTTAGATGGGGGGCCTGTGTAGACCCTGCCAGAGCTGCGATCAGAGTTTCAAGCGGTCATTTCCGTTATAATTCCACTTTTAAATATGACAGGATTGATGTATATGTTGTTTTTTCTTTTATGCTTGCAAAACTTGCCATGCCATAGGAAATAAATCTTTATCAAAACTGTGACACAATGGGTCATTATATTCATATAGATTTATGTCTATATTCATAAAAACATATTTATATATGAAATATATTATGTTTAGGTATAGTCAGTAAACACTTTTAAACACTTTTCGTATAAAACGTAAATTTTAAAATATTACCCTATTGATTCGACATATAGGTAGTATATATTTATTTATTCAATCAATCAAATAAAGGCAATAGTAGAAAGAGAAATATTGAAGTGCACAGGAGTAATATTAAGATATTGGTTGTAGGTATTATGTCATATTGTTAACAGTCAATTCTGGAGATAAAACATTAATGATGCTGTTATACCCCACAGCTGTTACAGTATACCATCAATTGTATGTTGCAATGTCAATGGCCTGTTGAGTAATGTGACCTACATTAGTCAGTTGCCCATTGCAACATTTTACAAAGTACATCTAAAATGCAAAATTGTGATCATTGCAACCACACTGATAGTTCTGATAAAAGATGATCATGACAAATTTTAAAGGTTGGTCATAACATTTTTTAATATATCTATTAGGCCTACTATAGTAAATATGATCCTTAATCAGTAAGTTGTTTAATTCATCAATGAATATGTAGGATGATAATATAATATATTATTAGTATTATAACAGGCTATAATAAATGATTAAAAGATGTTGTATTACAATTACAGTACACAGTGTAGCATTTTTGGGAAATAACGAAAAACTGTTATTATGACTGTTTAGCATAAAACAAGCATCACATTATGATCAAATAAAGATTTGTATAGGCATATAATTTTTACATGCATTTATAATAATATAACGACTGATGCACTAAGCGTTACATGTGTCATGAAGCAAACTATTCTTATTTTTACAACATTTGAAACTTTACTCAATCATGTCATATACTGTTATAACATTTAAAAGCAATTTACACCCTCAAAATACAATTACTGTATGGTTGATCATATACATTCTCTGTACTGCTTATCTTGTGTAAAGTAGGCTATAAGGGAGTGCTAGAGCCAATCCCAGCATATCTCGGGTCAAAGGCAAGGATGATTGGTCGTATTTTATGAATTATGGGATAGACTTGCTATATGGAGCCAGAAAAAGACATATTATAATAAATATAATACAGTAACACTTTAAGGTCTCATTTATTAACATTATAGTTAATGCATTAGTGGACTAACAATGGGCAATAGCCTATATGTTTATAGCATTTTTTTTAGTCTTTCTTGATGTTAGTTAATAACACAGCTGTTTAGTGTTTATTCTTTTTATTTTGTTGTACATTAATTAATTTGACTAATTTGATAATTTTTTTATTAATAAATGTTTGTTAGTTCATGTTATTACACGGCTCGTTGGAAAGCTTGATTCTGATTGGCCAATAGTGACATTTGCAGCAGAGCTATAGAGAGAGATGGTACTAAAGGGCTCTGATTTGCAGGTTCACTATTTCCAGATAAAAACCTCTCTAATAAAATACAGTAACTCGGATGCTGTAAATAATTTTGACAGGTACGGTTTAATATTACAATAGCCTATAATAAATATATTTATATAAATATAAATATGTCTTTTAATAACACATATGACATTATATTTACAAATGATTAAACCAAATTCCCGGTTCATGACATTTGAAAATAGTTTCTTACCTTAAACCCGAAAGTAACCGGCTTTCCCTCGCGGAAAGTCTGCATTCAGTAAAAATTAACGAAAAAAATATTTCATGTCCAGTTTTTTTCTCATGTGGCCAGTAGCCGTGTAATAAGCACGATAATGTACAAGCAGCTGGCTGTTATCGCTTCACACTGGGGCTTATTTCTGTGATAACAACCGGCTGCCTACATTATCCCTTACTTAAAGCAACACAATGTAGTTTTTCGACCTCAAAATACTGTCTCTAAAATGATTTCAGTGGTAGAGCAACTTCTGGACGACGTTTACTGCCGCTGCTGCCCGAGCAGCCTCCTATCGGCTGTAACCGCACTTGTAAGTTCTGTGTTCGGGTCGGTACACACAGCCGCCTATCCCCTGCCTATCCCCTGCCTGCGGAAGAGAGCGACATGCCTTCCAAACAACGTTTCTGGATTTGCCGGTTCCATCAGCTTAGTAAACAAATTCAGGTTGCCCACGGGGAAACTTAAAAAGTGACATTATTTGCAACACTGGTAACAGACAATTGCGCTTATCAACCACATGGGGAACCCATGAGCAAAAGGTCTCTAGTGTTGCTTTAACAAATGTAGAAAAATAATGTTAACAAATGGAACCTAAAAGTGCTACCGTAAAGTAATACAGCTGTAAAAAAAACTAAAATAGCTAAATAATATAAAAATATATTTATTAATGATTAATTATAATGATTTATTTAAAATTTGCCAGAAATTTAAAAAATCTGTTCAATGTCAACATATTCATGTAAATAATTGATGTCTGGACGAATTATGTCTTACCGTTTAACAATGCCCTCTCTTCCTTGCTAAATCTAAACTTACAGAAAACTCTAAAGAGTGGAAACTTCTTGAGCGGTAACTGTTGGGCCACTTGCAAAACAGGAAGTGAAGTCTGCAATTTAGCCACAGATGTCTATAGCAGCAGAATGTTAGAATACACTTATCAAATCATGTTTATATATAAAATCCCAGATTTTCATTCTATTTTTTCTGTTTTGCAACCTTGAAAAAAAGTTAAATGCACAACAGATAAACATGACTTGTTTACAGTGCTGGTGAATATTTTAAGTCATTTGTGATGAACTTGGAATGACTTTCAATAGCTATTGTTTTCACAGTGAGCGGTGCTGGTTATGGATGATTTCCTGATGTAGGTTGAACAATAGTGGGTGTGAGTGTTTTTTTGCTTCTGCAGATATGCTAACATGTATTAAGTAAAACAGCAAAACATGACAGAGCTTGCAAGGATTTCTTCATTTTTCTGATACAGCTGCCTAATGGTATGTATGTCAGACATGACATGGTGGGAAGATTACACATCATTGAACTTTACCCATAGGGGAGAAATCACAAACAAAATCTTCTAATATCTTATGGAGACTAGCTTTATATACTGCCAATATAATTGACATAATTTCAATAAATCAATATATTATATGTCTTACAGTAAATAACACATAAGTCTCTGGAGCTTTAAAAGTTTTGCAAAAATTTGGGATAAACCGATATCTAAATGTTGGCCAATAAAGATAACCAATAATTCATTAACAATGGAAGCCGATAACCAATATATTGGCAGGTATACAATATCTCAATATTAATGATTTTTTTTCTGATCCTTAAACAATAGGCAAATAATGGACAGTTGCTTTTATTTGTATTTTATTTTACATGTATTTTTTCTGAAAATCATGTTCCAATCCTACATTAGTTAAAGATGATCTAACTTTTAAACTTTTCTAATATAATGTTTATTTATTTAAGTTGTTCTTCCAGTGCAAACCAGAAAAGGTCTCAAAACAGAAATCACTCAACCAGAGGAAATGATTATCATTTATCGGCTTAATTATATCGTCCGATAACATAGAAAATGACCATTTATCAGCCGATACGGCAAAAATAGTCGATATACTGTAATTCATATGCAAACTGTAATGTCTCATGAATGTGTAAATGGTTTCAGAGCATTTACAGTCAGTGAGATATACCGAATGTGGTAATATTAGGCAATATCTTGGCAGCTTCAAATCTCTTCCTAATATTTTCAGCTCATGGCAACCTGGAGTGCAACACATTTTAATTTGGTTGGTTGTTTTATTTGTTAAACTATACACTACCGAACACAGTGCTCATTATTTCATCAGATTTCTCTAATAAGAGACAGTCTAGAAACTCTCCAATGTATTCCTCAACAGTAAATTGACTGAAAAAGTGTTTGAAACGAATCATATTTTTGTAATATTTTGTGATTTGATTAAAGGATTACATGTGTGAGGTTTAAACAAGCACCTTTTAACAAGTCCTGTAGTCTACTACTACCATCTGCTGCTGGGTAGGTGTATTAGCAGTGTGCAATGTAAACAAATCTAACCAGATGACTTAAATGTCATTTAATTGCAAGCAGTCCCAGAATTATTAATATAATTGTAAATATAATATTTCCCATTTTATAAATAAACACTGTGTTAAAAGTATCTTTTATTATAACAATTTACAATCAAAAATATTCCATATACTCTAAAATGGTAAACATTCATTATATTTTTTACAACCTTTATAACATTTTAAACAATACTATGGCCCTAAGGATGTTATCATGCCTTTATGCTGTTTGACATTAATGTTGCAATTTTCTAATGAACTACAGTACAGTAGACATCATACAGAAATACATCAGTCACCAACTTGATATATAGTATACAAAAAAACACTGACAATTACAACCATATAATGAGAGGTTGTGTGCAAATATTTTACACTGGTAAAAACACTTAAATTATTTGCAAATATACAGTATGCTATCTTACAACATTTATTTACATTAATCCGAATACAGTATACACAGCCAGCATAAGACGACAAAACAAAACCCCTTTACACTAGACGGTTTTCCTGATGTAAACATAACCACAAACTGGACACAATGAGTAACCTGCATCTTGCATCATGTTATTTATATCTGTCACTCACTCAACAAAAACAAGGACGTCTGCCAGATCAGCTACATCATTTCCATAGAAAACAAAACCAATCGTCTATTAATGTCTGTCATAGTTCTTGTAAAGCATCTTCCATGCTAAATATGAATCCACAGCAGAACAACAAACCACCAGAAACATTGACACTTTCAGTTGAACAGAATGAAACAGCAGACAAACAACAGACTCAGAGGCAGATAGGTCTATGGTTTCATTACACCATATGCAAGAAGAATTACGGGAAGCACGGAAGATCAAGACCGGACCCAGCTGACAGGCACCCACTGTGGCTCCCTCTCAAGTCGATCCAGAATATTCCTCAGCTCCACACAGGCACTGGCAGAGTCCTGTTTTATCAGGATCCTGTCCACTAGATGACCATATTGTTGGTCCATCTGTTCGGCTGACTGCCTCATATCCTGCAGTTCTTCATCCTTTTAACAACGGGACAGAAAGTAAAATACAAAACACATGTTGGTTAACCATATGCAATTTTATACGAGTCACTTCACTATGGGTAATATAAATCATCTCACTATGATGTGTCCGTTGTCATCCCTTCCTGGTGATGTTGTGCGTTGCTGGCGAGTCTCGGGAACATATGGCTTTACAAAGATCACGAAGGGCTTAAACTCTGGCGTATGAAGAATTTTCAGGGCCTGAGAAACAAGTTATATGAGATCTGCATGGAACAGGTTTTTAACCCACACTAACAGCAAAATCTTTGAATTGTTCTTGCTTGTTTATCAAGTATTTGACTGCTGATTTCATTACAGTATCGCAAAAGAAAGCCATGTATCACGATAACTGGGAAATCAGAAGTATCCTCAGTATCTTAGTATCAGAAATACTTGATAGTTTGGCCAAAAATGAAAATTCTGTCCTCATTTACTCACCATTTCAAACCTGTATGACTCTTCAGCAAAACACAAAAAAAAGATATTTCGAAGAAAGTTGGTAACCGAACAGTAGTGACAAGTCAATGGGTGCCAGTTAACTACTGTACATTCTTCAAAATATCTTCTTTTGTGTTTTGCAGAAGAAAGTCATACAGGTTTGAAATGATATGAGGGTGAATGATTCATTTTTGGGTGCACTATCCCTTAAAGTGAATGATTTAAAGAGAAATGTAAATAACAGATGTGTAACATTCACCTCAGGTTGAACGTCTACCAGACACACTTTATTTTTCCCCAGGACACTTCGTATCGCCTCAAGACTCGTCCCATATTGGTTATTCTTATATTCACCATATTCAATAAACCTGGATATACAGAATATGTGGTTGTTAAATGTACACATCATTATAACAGCCATGAAAATGCATGGTGCATATATATCAATAACCATTGACAAATAGTGCATCAGGCATTTAGAAAATGAAAAGAAATGTTCTTTTTTTATGTAACATACTTATTAAATTGGATGTCAGCCTCAAAGGCCTGTTTGGAGATAAAGTGATATTCAATACCCTCCTTCTCATGGCTCTTCCTGGGTCTTGTTGTATCTGTTAGAAACATGTATACTAGCAATCCAGTTTTGTGAAAAGAAAAGGCTACATACTGTAGATTTACAAATCATTAGGATATTAAGTAAAGATCATGTTCCCTGAAGATATTTTGTACAATTTTAAAGTCTCTAATATTGGACTAACAGAGAACGGTTAACTCACGTGGCACAGCGACACCATACCGATGAGGATTCTCTGCAATCACTTTCTGCTTCAGCTCATTGATTCGAGCACCAAGAGAACCTGCAGAAGGGGAAGAAAACAGCTGGAATATAAAGGTAAACAAAACAAGATTCTGTTGAAATCTCTTAAATCTTACCTATTAACACTACAAGTCTTGGTTTATCGTGAGGTCTCATATGATATAAAGTCACCTCTTCATATGTGAAAAACTCAGTGTCTGTGGATTCTGGACGAGACTCTGCCATTGAACCCTGACAGTCCTTACGGCTCAGTCTGAAACTTCTCCTGAGACCAGCTGTGAAACATTAGTGATAGATTCATATGAACAGTAGATGATGATAAAAATCACAATAAAAGACAAGAATGAAAAGTGATGCGTCCTCCAGAATAGAAATCTCTCATAATGGACACAAAGAGATTTTTGGTTGGTAATTTTAAATTACAGGATCTATAATAAAATTTCCCCCCATTTTTTTTTTAATTTTACAGTTTTAAACTGTAAAATAAATCTTGTTATAAATCAGAAATGTTTACGTGGAAAATCTGTAAAAAAAATAACAGAAAAATTATGTAAAATAAAAATATTACAGTGAGGGTTATTAGAGTTTACTGTAATTAAAACTATCAAAACCCTCTTGTTCATTGAAATTAAATAAATATTAATATTTTCTCAATATTATTTAAAAGCGTATACGAAACGAATATTTTGACATTTTACATAGAAAATTTGTAAATAAAATTACAGAACAATTATGTAAAGATTTTTTTCACAGAGTTTACTGGAATTAAAACTATCAAAACCCTCCTGTTCAATGAAATTAAATAAATATTCATATTTTCTCAATATTATTTGAAAGCATAAACTAAACCAAAATTAGAAATGCTGCCTAACACCGTGTTTACACCGGACTGTAATGGGTTCTAATGCGTTTCTCATGTCTTTTGCCGTGTCGCATCGTGGCGGTCGCATCCGGTGTAGACATGGTGTAAGGCTGTAAGCAATCAACTAAAATAAGTTAAGGCACTTCAATTAATAACTAAAAAAAAACTAATTCAAAACTTTAATAAAATAAAATAAATAACATTTATATAGCAATAGAAAAAATAATGAATAAATAATAAAATGACAAAAGTGCATAAAATGATCAAATTGTATTAAAATTAACATTAAAAATATAAAACCAAAATTAAATATTAATTAAAAACATGAATAAAAGTAAAAAAAAACTGAAAACAAACTCTGTATGTCTGCTTTGCATATTATGCAAAAAATAAATAAAGCAGCAAAATCTATTCACCTTACTCTGAAAGAAATGTAGTACCTGAGTAAAATTCCCAGGAAAAAGCCTGGCCACAGGATGGTGTCACCGCCTTACACTTTGGAGAAACTACAACTAATGTTAGACCGTCACACATCCAACATTACTCTACGAAGACCATCGCAAGCAGTCAGCCATGCCAAAGCCTACATGAGCCGTTTTTCTGATGCAACAGTCCCCTGACTACAGCAGTGCACCTTCGCTTACACAATAAGCTCCACAAACATAAAATAACATCAGTCTGTGTCCCTCTTAGCAAACAGCACACATTAAAACCCAAAAGACCAAAAGCACGCATAAAAAAGATGCCTAAAGCCAACAGCGGAGCGACGGGCTGTCACCACAAAACTGACCCATGGCTGGGATCTCAGGATGTGCAAAGCCCACGAGGTACGCAGTCAAGTGCACAATGACGCCGAATGACATTTAAAGCATCTCACATCATACAAAAAAGCATCATCCAGAGCCAACGCCGTGTGGAGTGGATTTTAGTGTATAGGGGGTGCATGCTCTCACCTATGTGGTGTCCACTTCCACTGCCCTCACTATCACAGTCTTCTGGTGGGTGGGTTGGGTTGGGTCAGGGAGAACAGAAGAGATGGCAGGAAAGGGTACAGCAAGGAGAGGATAGTCAGTGGGGTAGTGGGAAATATTTCCCAAGGATATTTTACAGGTTTCTCAGCAGGGGTCAGAATTATTGGAGAGGGCACCCAAACCATAATGGCAAATTAAGGCAGCAAGTGCTGAGCAAACATAAATGAGGCGCTTGCTTTAGCATCTCTATTGGGAATTCAAATGTCTTGTAATTTCTTTTTTATGCAAGCAGTTCAAACACTGTAAGAGCTTTCATAGCCATGATTTTAAGATGGTAACTGATTAAGTACGTAAGGACTTTTGGGTCAATGACAATGTATGATAAAAGAAAAGGAACATTGTAATATTTGTATTGATGTTGATATAAAAAATATTTTCAGTAAAACTGTTTTGTATTATAATGACCATGTATTTATACAAATACATTTATATAAATAAATAATACAACATTTTCAAGGTGATTTTTTATGTTTTATTAAAAATAAGGTCAATATATCTGATGAAGGAATCTGTGATTTCTCTTTTTTTTACGGATTTGTTGCAACATAAAACGTAGCTTGTTTGCATAAAAAAGCTTCTTGAAAGCTGGTTAAACTGTACCACAATGAGTTTAATTTAGTAAACAAAAAACATTTTGATATGTGACAATATTTGCAAAAACAAATAAACACCATTTTAATTCTTTTTTATTGTTTTATTGTGTCATTCAGCTCTATTTTTTGAGTTATTATTACTTAATCAAAACAACTCAGGTGCAGTTTGATTAATATTAATTGGAATGCAAAATAAAAACTTGATTTTTGACATTTTTTTATCTGTTTTTGCAAATTACCTCTTCATTTGTAAACAAACGACAAAAAAGCTATAAACAAACAATAATGATAGAAGATTAACTTTGTTAAAAAATCTCAGGTGGGTTACACCACATAGACCTTTATTTTTTTTTACATTAGGCCAATTAAAAAAAAATTATAACAAAATAAAATAGATATATACAGTCCGTCAGTATATAGTAAAGAATTTTAATTCAGAAAAAATGTTCATTATAGAACAGGGTTTTTCTATTTAACAAACTTGGTATGAAAATGTGTATGAAATAAATGTTAACATATTTCTAGATAGAACAGCGGAAGTAAAGAGAGTGTCGTGCCATTGACCCCTTACAGATACATTTGAGAAAATTAAAAACCTATGGATTATGTCAAATCCACTTACCTTTTTCACAAGTCTGATCACCTGGGGTAAGCAGAATGAGGAAACAAACACAACTGCTGAAACATGAATAAATATGAAAGACAAATAAATAAGGAATACTGCAACTAGTAATGTCATCAGTGACAATGAAAGCATTTGTACTGCATGGCAGATAGTGATAACACTACACTGACTCTCAAAAAAGAGTGCAAAGATCAGCTTGGATAAATCTGACGACAGGGAATTGATCTAAGATGTTCCAGCTACTCTTGTAATGTCACTATTTCTCATTTTAAAGGTTTAGCACACTGCAGAGAGGTTTGTCATTTTCTGGTTGTCTGGGCAATAATAGCTGCATTTGCATATAATGTGTTTTAATATCAGACACATTTGCTACTGTAAATAGTGTGTAACCTGCCTAAGCAGTTTCTTTTGAGAACTTACATGGTGTGGCTCTGGGTGATTTTGGGCTCTGATATGTTCCCATTTTCATTCTATACAGCAGTCGTCTGAAAATGTAAGAGGTAAACATGTTAATGTAAGCATCATTTCAAGTATCTTCCAAGATCTATCAAGGTCTATTTAGGTGAAGGTGACAGTAAATGAATCAACCCATGACATCGTTGTGTACCTCTCCTGGAACTGTCTGGAAGGAATAAGTCCAGCACGCAGGTTGCTGTCTCCCACACGTTTGGCCTGCCACCATGTTGGGTCATCTTGACTAACCACCTGCAGGATGTCCCCACACTGGAAGGGTAGTCCCGCCTCCTGACAGGGCGTGGCTTTGTCTTCAAATGGTGTGTAATCGAACAGGGCTCTTAAATAGACCTTAATACAGAAAAAATAAGACAGAGAAGCAAATTTGAACCGTATTGCCATAGTTTCATATGCTCAATACTAGATACTCTGTAATGCAATGCACTTTTGAAATGATTTAATATTCACAAAGTCGGCAAAAAACGAGCTTGTTCTTTGTTGTCATATATTCATATATACTCTCCAACATACTGAAAAGGGATGATTTTCTTCACCTTACTCTCCTTGAATTTGTCGTCCTCCTTAATGGCAGGGATTATCTTCAGAGTGATCGAGCCCTGAGATTGAGACTGCAACCCAGCAAGACAATAAACATCAAGGACACTCAATCACATAAGTGCATTTTTGTTTGCAGATAAGGAATGGTTGGATAAGGAATGACTCAGCTTTTGCGAAAGTAAGGACGAATCGTGCACATACCAGAATCTGGCTGATTTCCTCAGGACGTCTGTGTATGATCAGATTTCCATTGACCTCCCTGAGCTCATCTCCAACATGCACCAGACCTAAAGAAGCATCCATATTACATTATGTTTTTAGCATAAGAACTGAAGTGTATATATGTTACTTGCACAAACATTACACAATACAATCAACAAAAATAAATCATAGTTTTCATAAAATTTCCATGGCAACATAAAATCCATCTTTGAATATTTCCAGTGTGTAATCTGTAATCCCCAGCACAGCATAATCTCAAGGATTTTAGTCATTTTGCTTGTTATTAAAAATCCTGCTGCCCAGAATGTTATTAATATCAACAAAATCATGATTCTACTGTCTCGCCTCGTTCCCAACATCCAACTTTTAAAATGCATCTTTTTACATCTTTTGCATCTTTTTAGTGATTCCTAATTATTTCAATTATTTGTGGAATTTTCATTTCATGTCTTTTCATTTTTTCACACAGTACAGAATTACGTCATCACAGTTTATGACTTTCATGGCCTTTATCTGTGTCATCACAGATTATGTTAAATCTACTGAGAGAGATTTTTCTGTCTAGCCACAGTGAAAAAACTCACACGAGACGGTTCTGCTGAAAGGGGGTGTGTCCAGGCTGTCACTTACCACTGCGGTCAGCTGCCCCGCCCCTCATGATTCTAGCAACTACCACCGCTCCAGTGACCTCGTCCCTGCGGATAGTCGCACCCTAAAAAGACAATACTACAGGCTACAGCAGACCATATTCATCATAATCAATTACATAATATAAATGTATTGAAATACTGCACATTAAAAGACGATGAAAATATTACAACAATAGGAATAGTCCTTTTTACTGTTTTAAACAACTGTTGTCATGAATTAAAATACACATACAAATATGTACACATAAAAATAAGTACTGTAAATAATCATTTTTGGTAGATCAGAGCACATCTGTCTTTTTTCACATTTAGGCATAGGTAACATCTGATTGACTTGTCATTGGATAGCTCTGGATATAGAAAAACAACTGAATCACTTCCAGCGCCTTTTAAACTATAATGAACTGGTGACACAATAAATATAACATGATCTGATGCAGAGACTACTGTTGTCTTATGATGAAACTTACAAGAGGCTCCTTGTTCTTTACCAAACGGACAATCTTCACAGATTCTTCATCTAATTCATCATCTAGATCATCTGGCAGTGGGGGGAGCACGGGGTCAAAATTTTTCAGTGCCACGGTATCATGTACTGTTAGCACTGCCTGGTGGGTCATAAGAGAAAAATGACAGTTGTAAAGATGTCAAATTGCTTTAGTGGTGTGGAAGAAAATATGTTTCATCAGGCTATCACATAAATACAGGTTAAAAATGTATATAGTAATACTTTAGGAATAGCCTAAAGCAATATCAGGAACTCACAATGAACAATACTTTTACAGTATGCATTAGTACAGAATTTGCTAAATGTACAAATGTTGATTTAACTTTAAAAAATATTATATTTCTTTTATATTATTAACTGCCTGTTCGAGTTTTGAACCTTCACATGTGGAGCAGTCAGAAGTGTTAATAATTCTCTCTCATCTTCTTCTAGTGGTCCATTCTGTAGCTCCTCTGCGACCTGTCAATCAACACACAACATCTATTCTATGACAAACTATGTTGTGGTCAGAACCGCAAGAATATCCATAACAATCCTTCTTAATCACAAATGCAAATCTGTCAACATTTTTACTGAGACGCGAATGACAAACACACTTACGTCCTCCGCTAAACAGGAGGCGCTGTGGAGCACAGGGGTCGGGCTTTGGAGCTGAAACTGCCTCAGTCGTTCATGGATCTGCAAAAAAAAGGTCAGAATTGTTATTAAGAAAATTCGAGATTAGATGTTAAATATTGTCTATGTTCAGAATAGAAACTAAAGAATAGAAACTAAATGAGCATTTCCACGTTTTTAATAAAGGGATTACTGCGCACGTGCAATCTGGCATCGTAAAAGTTCTGCCTTGTAAGCCACCTGTTTGTTCACCTGAACTGGACTTGAGAAAGGATTTGAGCTAGACATACAGTTGTTTTTACACTTTATTTTAGATTAAAATTTTTACAACATAATATTGACCAAATTGTACATTTTTGTCTTTTCTCATTCAATGAAATAGAAGCTGTATATTTATAACTGGAAATAGTTGCTTGAAGTAATTTCCAGTATGACAGCTGTGTTCGATGTTTTGGCAGTAATTACTTTTTATTGCACTGGAAATATAAAGACAGTAAGCATATTGAATTGTATACAGTATCATGTGCATTGTTTGTATGCTGTATTGGGTCTGATATTCCATGCAAACAGAAAACCTGCATATAGTGCACACTATACATACTATATACTGCAGCAATATAAGAACATATTGCATACTTTCATTAAATAGCTGAGGCTCCTCTCACTGAAGACCTCTCTGAGAAAGACCAGGTCCTCCTTATGATTCGCTTCTGGATGCAGCTGAGAGGTGAGCAGTGCTAGCATCTCATGTAAACCTGCAGCAAACCAGGGGAATAAATAATGCAGTGTTGAGGTTGTAGTGTTATGTTGAAAGGGGATTAAATGATAGCATCACAACTTCTGTGTGACGTACCCACCTGTGACAGGTGACAGAACAGGCATGGCTGCTCATGAGACAGACAGAGATGCAGAAAAAACGATTGACCTTTTTCTCTTAGGTCACTCAGAATGCAGGTTCATCTGAAAAAACCTGTTATCCACAAAACATAAAGAAGAATCAACAAATACGTAAAAGGTTTTGGCACAAAAACCATCACTTGTATTGATAATGGAGCTCACACTAAATGTGTTTACTTACATAGCATTATTTCCAGTTGGCCGACACTTTACTCTAAAGTGGCTTACAGTGCATTGAATTTTATTTTGATAACTGGGAATCAAACCCACAACCTTTTGTGCTGCTTAAACAACGCTCTTCCAGTTGAGCTACACGGATCATATTTACTGTTTGCATATAGTGAGGTTCATTGTCAAATTTTCTAAAAGATATCTTTAAACATGGCATCACGTTTAGTCATCTTATATCACAGTATAAAGTGTTGCATCAATGTCAAGTCGACTGAAGGAAAACATCTGTATTCTGTAGCAGCAAGATCTGAGCAAATTAGTGAAGTAAATAGAAATATGATCACCTCACCTCCTAACATAGACCCTTGGAAAATATCTCATGGCAATCAATACTTTGTCACATCCTTTCATCATAAGAGATGGAGGAACAAAATCACGAGACAGTTCTTTATAAATAGCTTTGAACTTGTTTAAAGTTCTTTTTTAGGTCAGACTTTGATCGTCTGAAAGTTATGCTTTTTCAGTAGGACTGCAAGTATTGTGTGCAGCTAATGTAATAATTTATCCTGTCTGCACATCAATACAGCCAAATGGCCATAAACACTGCAGATAATGCAATGTGATTCCTTTACCTAAGCATTTCAAAAAGAAAAACATTGTGGAAAGCATTTGATATGTCATGTTTTTTATGATCAGAAATATAGCAAAGAATATATAACAAAAATATAGGTGGTTTTATTCAAAACAGGCTGTAGATGTTCAATCACATTTAGGCCCAAATTTCAGGTCTTAGCTTATTAAAAACGTAGTACAGTCTGTAAAACCGAGAGAAATTGTAAAGTTGGCATTAAATGCAGTTCAAACCCATAAAATGTGTGGTACAGTTTTGAGGGGGGTTATGATGTTAAAATTTGGTACAGCTTGTACCAGACCAGCTGCAGCCTTACCAGGACTTTGGGTTTTTTGAAAGCTGTTTAATCCATCCTGATTCTCTCGAAAAATCCAGAAGTATTTCTCATTTTCCCTTTCTCTCTGATTATGACGTGCTACATGGAAAGATTACGCAGGATTGTGTCTCTTCATCTCATGCAGCCGATGCATTGGGAGGATTCTCACCAGACATATGCTCAGATCAGCCTCTCTCGCTGCTACTTTACAGCCCAGCTTTCTGTTTGAAATGACAAATCATACCCGCACCCACATGAGAAAGCGAATCACGTCACAGATGTCATTAGACTTCAGCAGTTAACGGTCACCTTGAGAATATATGAATCTATTGGTTCAACCAGCTACACCTCCACACTTTGATACACCCATTTAACATATGGTGTCACTGATAATGGCACAGTAAGAATTTTGTTTAGGATTATGTTGGATTTTCAAAATAATAATGTAATACAAAACTATTTTTTATAGTGCACAGGACATCTATGAGAAGCAACTATTGGCCAATATGTGGGTAGCTCCAGCCAATCAAGACGCACAAGTAAGAGAAGCAGCAGTCAGACATAACAGCTACAGAAATGACTTATGCAGCCAACAAAATGGTAAAAACAATAGTAGCTTGCAATAATTGTACAGGAAGTTTATGTTTATATTACTGAAAAATAACCCTTGAGGTCAGTAGAATTGACTTTAAATAATTTTTGTCTTACAAAACCAAGGCGAGCGCAAACCAGGTGGGAGGTTCATTGTCGGAGACTTTAAGATAAGAGATACTTTTATAAATGTGTACATTTATGTTTGTAACTGTAAATTCAGTGCTGAAAGTTTACATGGTGACAAATAAATCTCTCTTAATAATATACAATAATATATTATTAACAGTTTGTATGCTAAATCTTTGCTGTCAAACCATAGAACTTATGGTACGGTTTATTTACTACCCCCATGTACAGTACATAGTTCTACTAGCTAAATATTCTGTTAAAGCAATAGTTCACCCAAAAACCAAAATTCTGTCATCATTTACTCACCTTCGTAACATGTTAAATCTGTATGACTTATAGACACAAAACCAATGCAAGTCAATGGGGACCAATGTTTTTTATTTTACAAAATGTCTTCTGTTGTCTACTGAAGAACATCATACAGGTTTGAAATGACAAGAGGCCAGGGTGAGTAAATTATGACAGAATTTTGGTTTTGGGGTGATTGATTCGTTTTAAGCTTAAATGTCATGTTTACAAACTTAACTGAAAATCGTAAGACCTTTAAAGTTTCATTGTCGAGTGTTGTAAAAAAGTTTTATATCGAACAATTTTACAGATGTGTTTTTAACATTAAAATAATTATACATAAAAATAATAAAATTACACAAATATATATATTTTTTAATTATTTTCTTATTTTACATTGAAATGTTCATGCTATTTTTTTTAGGTATTGTTAGTCTATTAATCATTGTTAGGGCGTTTTTAGTTTTGGCCTCATCATGTGTCCATTTTGGTAACTACATGTATATTATTATGATCATTATTAGTATATTTTAAGACATGTAGGTTAGTTTATTAATAACACGTCAGTTAAATAAATATACGTTTATAAACTGTAAAATACAGGCCACAAAACCCAGTAATGCCTGACACACAGTTGCATAATTCTTTTACAGTGAATCTTTGGTAGGCACAGTTGCCAATTTCTTACCAAAAAAATCATGCATTCCGGATTGCATGCAGTCTGAAGCTCTAGACTGAGCTCTGTCTGACCTTTTTAATGCCATCCCCTCTCTCTCTGAAATAAAACTGGGGGTCTTCTGCCCAGTCCTTGCCCTTACAGAGTAATTCATGTGAGGCTGAAAACATGCCCCGCTGGGGGACAAGGTCATTCAGCCACCCTTCTGCCACCATCTGTCCTCTCCACTGTCATACACTGCTAAAGGCCACCATTAGTAATAACTCTCTCTCTTTCCTTTTATGTGCATGTGTGTTTTGTATACGTACTGTAGATGCTTGAATATAAGCATTGACATCATATAAAAACTGAGATCTATGGGAAACAGTCAACTGCAATTAAATACAGAAAACTGTATGTCAAAACAAAACTCATCACAATATCATTCTCAATATATTCACCTGAAATAATGTTTTATACAAGCCGAATCATTTGTTGGCGTATAAAAGCATGCATGTACCTATGTTTGCTTTTCTTTCAAAGTTTCAATTCTAAAGAGCTATTGATGCTTTCAATCCTCCAAATCTTTAAAGACACATTTTTGCATTAAGACAGTTGGCTGGTCCCTACGGTTCAGAACATGACCTGCACACAGTCATGACACAAATCACAGGTGCATAAGAGAAGCTCTTGGGGACAAAAGGAAACAATCAGCAGCCAAACTCTAAAATACTACATCACTATATCTACATTACTCTCTAATAAAACAGCATCATCTCCATCAATGTGACCAACTAAAGGGAATCTGAGGAATGTTAAGGGATACCCAGCTTCTCTCTCTACCTTATTCCAGTGGACGACGACGTGTGTCCCAGACTTCCCCAAAACGGTCCACCACTAAACGTGGCAAGCCAAAAGAAAAACATTACTGGATGCTGAGATCCTTTTAAGTACTGAATCCTCCCCCCCCACTGTTCATTCTGTCTGCGGATTATACACCAAGCCATGCAAACAAGAGAACGCCCCTGTTTCACTTACCTTTCACTGTGCATGTGTGTGTGAGCGGAGAAACCCTGGGCATCTCTGTGGCGATTCCTGCTACACTGGCTCGATTCTCTGTTAGTATGTCTCGTTCACTCCCTTCCCCCTCCCTCTCTCTTTCTCTCTCTCTGTCTCTCTCTCGTTCACATACACAATCTTCAGCCCTCCCTCAATCTCTTGCTCTATCACCATCCCCCACTGCTCCTCTTCCTTCCTCTATCTCTCTCATCTAATGATGCTTGCTGTTATATGCCAGGAGCTGATAGGCAGTTTCAGCTCGGTTCTATAAAGTATATTGCTTCAGTTCCATCAAAAGCGTGAATACACCACAAGTTGTGTTTCCTGCCCTATGGCTTTGGACACAAGAAAATAAACAGAAATACATTTAGAAACTTTATCACAGTACTACTGTGGGTCCCAAATGGAAGTACAACAGGTTTCCCAAATAAAGGAATCATGTAAATTGAATAACACAATATGAAAAATCTATTTGTACATAATATTTTTCATGTAATTTGTATCTGTTTTGCCCAAAATGACCCCAGTCACCCTCAGTAATCATTCTACAGGAGAACTTTACTTGCGTGGTGTCTGATAGCCTCGGCTCATTTTTGAGTTTGAGAAGTGTCCAGTGTTCCACACTTTATATTCCAAGTGCATCATCCAGGTACTTAAAGGTGCTATGTGTAATATGTAGGAGGATCTATGTCTTCAGAGGTGTATAAATACCTTGTGGCCTAATGGTTAGAGAGTCGGACTCGCATTATTTTATCATGCCAATAAAGCTTCTTTGAATCTTGAGTCGGACTCGTAACCAGAAGGTCGCCGGTTCGATTCTGAGTATCGGCAGGTAACGACTGACGTGCCATTGAACAAGGCACCTTACCCCCGTTTGCTCCCCATCCTCTGCAGTGATAGCTGCCCACTGCTCCGGGTGTATGTGTGTTCACGACTTGCAGTGCGTGTGTTCACCGCTCACTGGATGGGTTAAATGCAGAGGTCACATTTCGGGTATGGGTCACCATATCTGACAAAAAGGTCACTTTCAGCTTTCAACTTTTACTTTAGAATGAGCTATTTCTATCTACATACACCGCAGGTGACATGACAAACTGCTTTACAGAGCGCGTTTTATAAATATGATGACATCTTTGTCCTCTGTCAGCCACTGTAGTGGTTTGAAAAGGAGGAGTGAGTGGTAGAGTGAGCCGTTGGTTGCAATTTGCAACTTCACCGCTAGATGTTGCTAAAATCTCCACATTACTCCTTTAATAAAGTGCACTACTTTTTTATTTTCATTTGAGTAATCTACTCTATCTACTAATCTACTATTTATAATACAAAATGGCACAGAATAGAGCATAACTGCACAATTTGGGACACAACTTCTGTATCTGATAAAAGAAAACTCTGCATCCCAGTTTGCATACTATCTATCCTAATTAGTATTCAAGATTAGAATTAGTATATCCCAAATGTATGTTAAAATGAGTATTGACAAAGTACCTAGATGATCTACTATTTTCCATGAAAATTCAAAGTGTGGATCTATGGACACTTAAACGGCTAATATGCCCCTCAACTCACAACTAGAGGGCGGAGTTTAGTGCCGCTAGACTGCATTAATAAAATTATATGTGATGGGCTGAATTAACAAATTTTATTATACAGTAAACATTACCTAACCTAACAAAGAATGAATGAAGAAATGCTTAAATACAAAAAAATAGTTGTATTGTCATGTGTCACTTTTAAAAATCACGTTGTCGTCTAGGAAACAGTCATGACTTCCGTTTAACTACCGTGAATAGCTAACGCATGTCCCAATGTGTGCATATTGTTTTGCTACACACTAAAACGTGTATACTTTTCTATAACAAAAACAGTACATACTTTTAGGGCATAATATAAGTAGGTGACTTGGGACACAGCTTGTGTCTTAAATTCCTTTATTAATATATTTGATTGATTTTCAGAATAAAAAAGTGACAGCACAAACAAAGTACAACAAAGTATAACAGCAAACATCTTAAAGGCATCTACACAAGAACATTAATAAAACAAAGCAAGAATAGCACGTTAAGGACAAGGGTCTAAAATTAAATCTGAACTATAGCAATGTAAGTGCAATTGTTATGAATTTTTTTTATGATGAAACAACAGAATTCACTCACTTTTAAATGACACATTATTAGTATTAACAAAATGAGACCAAGAAACATTGCAATTGATCACACATTTTGGAAAAAATATGACATTAAATTACAACAGACAGTATATAACAAGAAATTTCAGTATCACATAAGTGTTTGCCAACACTTGTAACTCTCTGCAAACTCAGTCCTAAATCATCATATGAGTAGATGGATTATATACTGCAGCCATAATTTACCAACCATACGTCTTAGCTGCCAAAGTGACTGAGAGTCAGTCCTGTAAGATGATCTCAAATGGTCTTCAGATCGTAGACTCTCCCTGTCTACTTGTGACTGATGAATCCTGCAAAGACACAACACAAGAAATGTGTTTAGCTGGCTTTCTTTACGATAAAACACTTCTTTCCTCACATGTATACTGTAGGTATGTAACTACATGTACTGCATTGTTATCTACTGTTGCTATTAATTGTCTATAGATTGAACTAAGGGGAAGAAATCACCATGTCACTTCACAAAGACAGAATGATGCATGAGTGCAAACCACACGAGCGGATCTGCCTTTGCAAAAATCAATCTACTCTCAGGCCTCGATGGAGCAAAACACAGCTAGATCTGTGTCACAGTAATATTTTAAGCAACCGAGGGCCTGACCTTTCATTAGTCTAATGCGAATGTATTTTGCGTCGCATCTGAGATACTAAATGACAGCTCATGTCTCCATTGGCATATCTGAACCGCAGAAAATAGGTGAACTGATATGTTATGAAAACACTCTGATAGCTTACAGTATCATATTCAGAGAACATATCTGCAGCAAACTGCAACAATCAAAACAAATGTCATTTCCTTTGAGGGTACAAACAATTCTCTTGATGACTACAGTTTGTTCAAGCGCAGCAACTGAATAGGCGCCTCCACCTCTCCAAATCACTCGATCATTTCATCAAGGACACTTTCAAGGTCTTTCTTGTCCATTATTCCAGTCTTTCAATTCTCTTCAATCTAAGGCCTTGACATGCCTTAAATGAGCCTTTAAAAGGAGCCCCCCTTTCATGTATGCTGTTAAAGGTTTCATCTCCCGGCTTTTAACAGCATAAGGAGAGAAAGGATGTCAACAGGGCTGTGTGCCTGTATTGCTGCGACAACTACATGTTAGGACACCTGCTTCCCCCTCCTTTCATACATTTACATGTATGCATTTGGCAGACATGTTATACTATGCATTTGTTTCCAAGTATGTGCAATCCCTGGGATCGAACCCATTACCTTGGCGTTGCTAGTGCCATACTCTAACCATTGAGCCACAGGAAAGTCAAAATGAAAAATAATATGAAATGCCATTTATAGCTACCATTGGATTGCATGTTGATTGGGTTTTAATATACACATTTTCAAATACATATTTTAAATTAATTTAATCAAGAAAATTTACAAAAATTAGCAACAACTTTATAGATGTAATTTTAACCGCTTTTACAACAAGAGATGATCTCACCATGTACAAGGGGTTGGTAAATGTATCGTCTGTATCCACATTGGACTGTAGCTGTGAAGTATCAGTCTGTGTAAAAGAGTAATGAGAGTGTCATAATAAGTTTAATGATCAGAACCGATTGGTTAAACAGTATGTGTATACTTAAGTTGTTATTTGCCGAAGTGTTTCTAACTCCTCTGTGTCTTCCTCTCCCACATATTCTACAGTACATCTCTTTTTCTGTCATCTTCAGCTGGTGTGTGGGTGTGTTTAGGGTATTCTTTTATTATAGTGTTTGTAAGGCAGCACTGAATTGACATTCCTCAGAGATTCTAATAAGGATTATGGTTTAACCCATGAAACTACAGGAAGAATTGAACTAACTTGGGATATAAATTGTTTCTTTATTTACTCACCCTCGTGTTGTTATAAACCTGTATAACTTTTGTCTGCAGAACACAAAAGACATGAAAAATGTTAAAAACCAAACAACACTGGCCCCTACTGACTTCCATTGTTTAGACACAAAAAACAACATTTCTTAAAATATCTTCTTTTGTGTTTCACAGAAAGAGACATATACAGGTTCTGAATGACATAGGGGTTAATAATGATGACAGATTTTTAATTTTTGGGTCAGCTAACATTTAAGCAATTAAATGTTGCCACTCAAATGAACAGATCATGAACTTTGTGTAGTAGATCATTTTAATGAGCAGATCATTTTACACCTGAAAAATAGGTTTAATCCTCGTTTTATTTTTCGTGAATGTTATACTAAAGACGTTTTCATCGGACACTCACACCTGGCCCAAAGTTACATTCCGGCCTGTGTTTGTTTATCATCTGGCTAGTGGCTAGTAATATTTAATTTATATTAATATTTTATTGCATATTGATTTGATTAAATAAACTATTTTATTGAATAGGTTGTGTAACTTTGTCGTGTTGAAGTTTAGCCAAGTAACCTCTCCGTTTGCAATTATGCTTCGGTTCCCCCTCCATCCGTTAGCGATCGTATTCTAGTTTTCTGTCTAATCTGACTGACGGACTGGATTGAAAAGTCTTCACACAGTGAGTGAAATCAAGCGAAAACATTTCCAGGAAAAGAAATCATGTGTCATTGGCTGACTGTGACCATGGCTAACCTTGTCATGCTCAGTGTTGACATCTGCTTTGATAAAGGTTACAGAACCGTTTGACTGGGTCACAGAGCTCATCTCAGCAGCATAGACTGGGTTTTCAACACTCTCCTGAAATATTAAAAAACACTTTTTGAGATTGATATTTTTTTTAATTATGAAAAGGCACCACACATTTGTTTCCACTAGAGAGCAGTAACAGGCATACATTGGCAGGGCCGCTGTTGACTGTAGTTGCCACAGCCATTGGCGCAGCAGGAGAGTCTTGCATTCCCTCCTCAGCACTGTATGCTGGATTCTCAAAACTCTTCCCTGCTCCCTCTACTTCTATCGATGTGCTGGAATCCTGCTGTTGACCAGAGAACAAAATTCAGAAATTGGACATATTAAGGAAGAAACACAGATCTTTAAATACATTCTATAAAAGCCATTGCAGAAATGTGCACATACAGTACATTGAATGTTTATACATATTACTGCACTGCATATTAATATTGCTGTTTATTTACGCAGTCACAGAATATGATTATAATTGACTTTATGGATAACATGGTAAATACACACCTCTTTGACAATGTTATTGTCATTTTGTCCGGATTCAGGCGAGTTGGAGAATTCACCCCTAATTATATTAAACAAAACCAACAGGTTTAATGCGCCGGGCACTGCAACTTTGAAAGTTAAGACATTTTAATTCAGAAATGTTCTTTATTCTCACCAGAATCTAGGTCTACTGAAGTTTGGCATTCTGACAGGTAGGTTGATGTTATGTAGAACATTTATTATTTTGGATTTCTTTTGGGCAGAATATATCAAACATCCGAGGAAAAGAGCCACAGCCGCTGCTACTCCAAGAGCAATAGCCACTGTGGATAAAAACAACAACGTATACGTTTACATTAATGTTTTTCATCTAATGCTTGTTTAGTTATACATACAAGGGACCTTGAAAACTCATGCAGACGTTACATAATAACTACAATGCTGAGGTTTATAGCAGATGATTGGCTGTTGGCATTATTATACCTGACGTTGACACTACACCATAAACACTGGTTTCACAGAAATCTCCTTTCCAGTCAGGGGGGCAACTGTGGGGCGGAAATCAACGGTCAATATTACCATATCCATAAATGTATCCACCTATCCATGTAACCTTTGAACACTGTGGTACTAACACATATCACTATATAAATACAAGCTTACATGCAGAGCGCTTTATTGTCGTCAAAATAACACGTTCCGCCGTTCACACATCGGCATGGAGGGGGCATGGTGGGTTCAGGTTCAACCCCTAAAAACCACAGAGTTCAGGTATGAATAAATGTGGCCAATATAAATCATTCTTTACACAGTGCAATTTATGGAATTAAATCAGGATGCTGACGTCAGAAATGTTTCATTAGCTAAAATGACTTATGGTCATATCATTAAGATGTGTTATAAAGATAGATAAAAGATATGAAAGGCACCTGCGTCACATTCTGTGCTGCTGCCAGGATAAAAGCTGGTGCCTTCTGGGCAGGCGCAGGTGTAGCCTCCCGGCCTCAGCAGACACAGGTGACTACATGTTTCCTTACAAGGGTTCTTCACTGGGGAGGGAGAAACCGTTATTATAATTAATATGTCATTTATATCTTAGCTTTACTGTAACAATAAAAACTGGATTTATGTGGAGGTCTTTATGCTTTTCTTTACTGGGGTTACCCACTGGCTATAGAGTTGTATTTCTGCCGCTGGTAGACGTTGATCTGGGTGAGCCAGGGTCCTGCTGTCAGAAGTTTAGTTTTGGCACCTTTGCCAAATTTGTCTTGTCTGAACACTTCACCTTTCTCCTGTGTGCTCCAGTACACGTGGTCCTCAAACACATCCACGCTAAAAGGGTTTCTCACATCTGAGACAGGAGAGTGGTACAAGGTATGAATGTTTGTGAATTATTATTTGTTGGGAACACCAGCGTTTTAAAAGAAAGGACAGAAACACAGTATTCGTCTCATCAGACATTATGATCGGAATAGTCATTTGCTAAACCAATCAAATCCTTACCTATGTAAACTGCTGTGCGTCTGCCCTGTCCATCTGGCAGCACGGATTCGATGCGACTCTCCTTCGCATCTGACCAATAGATGCGGTCGTTGTTAGTGTAGTCGATGGATAAACCCGTAGGCCAACCCAAAGCATTTTCCACCAGAACCCTCCTCTGCTGCCCATCCAACCAGGAGGTCTCGATTCGGGTGGTGGGACCATTGTCACTCCAATAGAGCATCCTGCACCACAGCACACCAAAGTTTATGTTCTGCAGCCCATATTTATTCAGGCCAACTAAAACAGACCACAAACAAATGAGACGCGTCTCACCCCAGACGAGGGTTAACGGCCACAGAATTTGGTTCTCCCAGGTCAGTTTTAATCAGATGCTTCCTGTAGCGTCCATCCAGCATAGCCACCTCCAGACGTTTGAGCTGGGCATCAGCCCAATACAGATTCCTACAAGAATATTATTACAGGATTTTACAGAGTAACTCATTTAACGTAGAAGTTCGCCCAAAAACAGAACAGTATACTCTACCTGCCAACCCAGTCCACTGCAATTCCATAAGGCTTAGTGATATATTTGATGTCAAGGTTGACAGCAGCAGCAATGTTATTACTGTGATCATCCACAGCTGGCAGGTATGCTCTTTTGATAGCACCAGGTGTCGCACCCTTCCCTTCTACTGTAAAATACACAACACCTGACACACAGAGACAGTTGCCACATTAAAAACTAAAGATACTTTTAAGTGATTAAACAATGTGCCTGCGGTATTTACAATACCATAACTGATTTGTGATTTGTTAATAATTCATAATTTATTCATATTTGTTAATAGAGAGCACACACTGAGTCCAGTGTTGTTATGGTCCCAGTCATAGTCCAGGGCCACGATGCGTTCCTCTTCCTGCAGGAAGTCATGATACTCCTCTGTCTGGAGGTTGAAGCGACGGATGCGGATGTTCTCTGGCAACAGAAGCAGCGGTCCAGGACCTAGAAGACAAAAGTAGAAAAAATATGTACTCAAGACATAAACACAATGACATTCTTAGTATAAACACATTTAAATGGACAGCTCAACCACTATTTACTTACACACATTCTTCCATACCTACAGTACATGACTAGCTTTCTTTCACAGATCAAAAGGAAAATGTTCATGTTTTTCCAAATCCAAATGACTTTTTTTTTTGTTTTAAAGAAATGTTAATGGATGTACTGGCCACACATAATGAAAGTGAATTGGAAACTTAAGGAAAAGCAGTCTTCTTAAGATATTGTAGCTTTGTATGAGGAACAACTCAAGATTTTGAGTAAAATACAAAGATTGTATACGTTCAGTCATACAGGTTTAGAAAAACTGTTCGGGGGTGAATAAATCATAACACAATTTTAATTTGTGGTATTAATTTAAGTATTTCTTATGATCCTACCTTCAGCCTCACACAGATTTCCTGAGCCCACTTTCCTGTAGCCCTGAGCACACTCACAGTCATAGCCGCCTTTAGTGTTCTTACAGACCTGTGGACACGTGCCATACTCTAAACACTCGTCTATATCTGCAGAGAATAAAAGACAGATTTACAATATTATAATTTTAGACATAAAGGTTATTATTAGTATCCCAGCATGTTTGGGTTTAAACTTTTTATTTAAAGGCAAAGTATAAAGCTGATGTACTGTAATGTACTGTAAAGAAAAAAAAATCCTTAGGTTAATAATATGGTGCATCATGATGTAGCAAATAGGATATACAGTAGAATTGTTCTGTCCAATTGTTTTTTATATGTATATACATAGAAACGATGTTGGGCAGAAACCTTGTATCTCCATATCTCATGATTATTACTATTGACCACTCTTCATGTTTGATTGTGGGTTTTGCAAATATTTGTCCACAAATATTTATCAGATTCGACAACAAAGTGTTTAATTACAAAAAATGCAGCGTTCTTTTCCATTTCCTGTAAAGTAGAGGTTTTGGAGATACACCTTAAGGTTTTCACAAGAATGGTGCCAAACAACAGAACACCCTTAAGACAATGTTCTCTGACTATTACATTTGTTAGGTTTTTTCCACAAATGTTTCATTTTAAACTCCCACTTAACACCCTTGGTGTGTTGTACCATTGCAGCGGAAGGTGTTGTCCGGATCCACAGCATATCCTGGTCTACAAGAGCAGATGAATCCAGTGCCATTTAGGTTAGTACACTCATGCTGGCATAACTTCTCATAACAGTTGCGGTCATGGCCAAAATCTAAGAAAAAAAACTCTGATCATCTACCTAACAGATGAATAGTAAAAAAAATTATCAAATCCACATCACCAAAGTAAAGGTCCATTGTAATATTGGTTAGACTTACTGCAGCCCAGCTCATCTGTAAGATCTCCACAGTTGTTGTTGTGGTCACAGACGTAAGGCAGAGACACACAGTGGCCATTTGTGCATTTAAACTCATTGGGTGTGCAGGGAGCGAGAGTGGGCTCTTGACCTGATTATAAACACATTCATACCATAACTGAATACCTTAAAATGAAATTGTATTTGTTTATGAATTCACAAAGTGAAGTTTTATTTGAGTTGTAGTTTAAAGTTATGGGTGAATCTCTTACAGAGGTTTTCTTTTTCATCACTTCCATCTCCACAGTCGTCCTTCTTGTTACACATGAGACCACTGTAAATGCAGAAGCCGTTGTCGCAGCGAAACTTGGCCGGCATTTCACAAGTGATATTCCCTGTTAACAAAACAGCTATGCATTGATATTCATGCAGTAAAAAACTTGACAGATGTATTGTTTAATCTCTGAAAAGACAAGTATTTATTTTCTGTGACCAGTGTACTACACATAACTTATGCTGGTTGCTACAAGAATCATTCACTCATCCTCATGTTTTTCCAAACCTGTATGACTTTCTTTCTTCTGCAGAACACAAAAGAAGTTATTGTGAAGAATGTCGGTGGCCCCATTGACATCCATTGTACAGACACAAAACCACTAAAACATTTCTTGAATTATCTTCTTTTGTGTTCCACAGAATAAAGAGTCAAGTTTTAAAGAAAGTGAAGGTGAATAAATGATAGATTTGTTATTTTGGGGTGAACTTTCCCTTTAATGGCTGATAGTGTCTCTTACATGGAATAGAATGTAATGGAATGATTTCAAGATGTTTTTGCTATAGTGTCTTACAGCACAGGTCGAGTTGTTCATCTGAACTGTCTCCGCAGTCGTTGAATCCATCACACACCCACTGCTGGTTCACACACACCTTGTTGTCACACTGAAACTGGTATGATGGACACCAGCGTCCTCCAGGATAGCGGGTTGCTGTTAGGAATACAGAAAGTCAAAAAAACAAATATTTTTAACAGTCATAGTTTCAGCTCAGAACACTTACGGCATGTGGATTCATCAGAAAAGTCCAAGCAGTCGGGGCGGCCATCACATCTCAGAGCTTCTGGAATACAATGTCCAGATGTACACTGGAATGTCCCGGGACGACAGGTAAGCAGATCTGCAATGACAAGAAACACATTTTAATTCCCATAGTCACAAGTTAGTTAAATAATCTGATCTCATGATAACTCACCACAGTCCCGCTCGTCTGAATTGTCTCCACAGTCGTTCCCATGATCACAAACCCAAGCTCCTGGAATGCACTGCTGGTTGTCACAGCGATATTCGCTCTCTGAGCACGGTCTGGGTTCTGCAAGCAATGAAAACCCCCACTGAATAAATCTCGCTTGATGATGAAGAGAGATCTGGACATTCTTCAGAGGTACTTGATGTTTCTTACCACAGTTTCTCTCATCAGATCCATCTCCGCAGTCATTGTTGCCATCACAACGCCAGCGAATGGGCACACAGCGGTGATTATCACAGCGGAAATCACCCAGAGGGTCACAGGTCAACTCATCTGCATGCAGAATCAATGTTCGAAATAAAATTCATTCTTAATTTAAGTGAATAAAGAAGTCCACACCACAACTAGAAATAAAGTTACAGAGAAATTGTTGGGATATTTTAGAGCAATTTTTCTAGTTTCTAGTTTTTTCTAGATTAAACATTAATCCATTGCCATAAAAATTCATCCGAATTGTGATGTGGACGCATATGAATGGTTTTGTTTTACAGCATTATATGGGACTTACGGCAGCCCTGCTCATCACTGTTATCGATGCAGTCATTGCTGCCGTCACACACTGCCCACTGAGGTATACAGCGATAGTTTGTCTTGCAGGAGAACTCTGTGTCTGTATCACACTTATGATCTGGGCCGACTACAAAAACAAAAGATTAAAAATAGATCAAACTGGAGACCATAAATGAATGGTCCAAATCTCATTTGTTCCAAACCTGTCTTCCACAAAACAAAAAAAAGTGCATACAGGTTTAGAATGACATGAGGGTAAATAATTGTTTATTTTGTGTAAGCTCTTTATAGATCTAAAAAAAAACTCACTACACTCATCGTACGGTTCATCAGAGTTGTCCCCACAGTCGTCCTGCACATCGCACACATAGCTCGGTGGAATGCAGCGCCCATTTTTACATTGGAATTGTCCGGGTTTGCAGGTCTTCGCTGCGCAGATCTCGGCTTCCTCATCGCTGCCATCAGCACAGTCCTGTATGCCGTCACAGTGCCAGGATATAGGGATACAGTGCTTGTTTTTACACTGGAACTGATTCTCAGAGCAACGGTGGTCACCTGGATTACAAACAAGGTTCTAAGAAACAGGTGCTTTATCTGATTTAATCTTTCTTACTTTAAAAAGGGAAAAAATATAATGCGTAAAAGAATTGATACATGACTGAGGATACAAATTCATATCATGTAAATTGCACCCGTTTTGTAGAACAATTCAAATGACTGTATATTGGGCTGTTGAGATACAGCAGATAGAAGTATTGCATACTGCAAAGTGCTGCGTCTTCATCAGATCCATCATGGCAGTCCATGTGTCCGTCACACAGAAGGAATGGGTAGGTGCAGTTCCCATCCTGACACTGGAAGCGTCCGATCGGGCAGTAACGTGGAGGACAGGTCTGAGGCTCATCAGAACCGTCCCCACAGTCCGACTGACCGTCACACTTCCACCATATGGGAATACACCTGGAGATCAGGAGACGAAAGGACAGAAGACATGACAGAGGAAGGTCATAAGCGCCCATCATCACACAAAACTGAAAGATGAACTTACTTCTCATTGTCACCACAGCGGAACTGAGTGCTGGAGCAGTCGGCCACACACTGGATCCTAAAGCCAATAGACAGACCAATGAAATGATCGGGACACTCGCATCTGGCGCTTGTGCCGCCCGGCCCGATCAGACATAGGTGACTGCAGGTCATGTCATGCCCATTGCAGGGATTCTCACCTAAAATCAGAAATATATATATTTTGTAAAAGTATGTTTTTATCTAAAGCGACTTGCAGCAACTAGTTACACTTTATTTTCTCCGAAAATCGAAGCTATGACAATAGCATTGCTTGCACTATTCTCTAACAGTTAAGCTACAGAAAACTGTGATCATATAAATGATACACAGTCTTACTGCGTGGCTGTCTGTAAGGATGGTAGATGTGGATGTCATTAGGGCGTTGCGTGTTGTTGCCCATGACAACACGGTCAGCACCCGTGTACTTGTGGGCTCTCTCTACAGTGTGAGTGTTCCAGTCGGTCCAAAACACTGAATCTTCAAACAGGGTCAAAGCAAAAGCATGGGGCAGGGAGCCAGGTATGGCCCTGTGTCGGTTCTGTCCATCTATATCAGCGTAACTATTGGGATCAAAATAGTGGAATTGTAAATTTTGGAAAATAAGCTGTAAAAAAAGTGCTAAAGTCTAGTAAACCGGGATCTTACTCAAGAAAATTAAGATGAGCATCAGCAAAGAAGATCTTGTTGGTGGTGTAGTCAATGGTCAGGGCATTTGGCCACACTAGTTTTGCAGTGATGATGGCTGTTGCACTAGTTCCATCCATGCCTGCTCTGCCAATGAAAGGAGTCCGACCCCAGTCTGTCCAATACAGCCATCTGATCCGGAACAAGAAGGAGAACATTTGTGAATTGTGTGCATAAAATACAACATGTAAAACTCAACAAACAACTGTTATATTGCTCACCCGTATTTAGGGTTAACAGCAACAGCCCGAGGATTGGCAAAGCAGTATGTAGAGTTGGCATCAACACAATTTTTTAGGAGCTTCTTCCGGTAACGTCCGTCAAGTTCAGAGACGTGAATGGCACCAATATTTCCATCTGCCCAATACAGCTTCCTGTAGGAGATGAAATATGAATCCATACGTTAACCCTATTGTATAAATGGAAAACGCCCTATCCAAGGTGAGCTGCTGGTGTCCTGTTTCATTGTTATATTTTGCAGTAAATAAAAAATACACCATTCAAGTAGTCGAAGGCTTCTCAATATTTGACTTCATAGTAATCCTACAATTTGTTTAACGTTTCACTTAAAGTTCCAGTTTGTGAACCCTCCCTTTCAAAGCACTACAGGGGCTGACACAAGACAAGGATGACATCACATTTTCGCTTCTTTGCCAAAGAAGATAACATATTTACGAAATGCGCTTTGTAGAGCAGTTTTTCCGTTTAGGGATACTGTAGAAACAACATGGTGAATTCCATGTAAGGGGATCTGTGGTGTATGTAGATAGAAATAACTCATTCTAAGATAATACAAATATAACAGATCATTATGTAAGGTCTTTTTACACCTCAGAAGACAGTTATGTATATTAATTGTCAATAGATCCTCCTAAATATTTCACAAAGCACCTTTAATATTTTAAACACCAGAGAAACTTCATATTTATTGTGTATAGCCTTAAAAAAAATTCTCAATTACACCTTTTTAAATTTGCCATATATAGATCACAGTCTCATGATGTTGTGACCCTGATTAACTTACCGGCCCACCCAGTCCACAGCAAGACCCTCTGCACCAGTCAGGTCTTGTTTCATGATGACCTCCCTTCTTGTTCCGTCCAAATGTATCCTCTCGATTTGCATCAAGCCGACGTCCAGCCAGTATAAGCGCTTCTCATCCGTATCAAAATCCAGAGCTACAGCGTTAGACAGGCCCTGCAGCACCACTGACAATGAAGATCCATCTGCTGTCAGGTTACGGATGTAGTACCGGTTGCTATAGAGGAGGTACGGGGATATTCCGCTGTTCTGCCTGCAGGTACGACCATCGGGCTCACGCAGATATCCCGGGGCGCACTTGCAGTAGAAGGAGCCCACGGCATTCTCGCAAACCTGACTGCACACGTGCGGCGTCTCTTTGCATTCATCGATGTCTTCGCAGGCTTTGCCATCTGACATGAGTCTGTAGCCTTCTCTGCAGGAGCAGTAGTAACCCGTCGGAGTGTCTATGCAGTTGTGAGCACACTGGTGCACGGCTGGATTATTGCATTCATTTATTCCTGTATGGACACAAAACCAAAAAGTGGTTTATGGGTACTGCAAAAGAAAGAAAGTCACACAGGTTTGAAATGACAAGAAGGTGAATAAATCCCTTTTTAGCTCTTTAAAATGCTTTTAAATGTAATTTAGTCTTACAAATACAATAATATGAATTGTATACAGTCTTGTAATCTGTAGAATACATCCAGGTCATACTACCAGGCCTTGTGCTTTACATATGCTGTTAAGTCTTTTGCATGTATAATGGCATGTCTTACCACAGCCCTTCTCATCACTGTTGTCCGAGCAATCCCTCTGCTGATCGCAGACCTTGGAATTGTCAATGCATTCCCCAGATTGGCACAGGAATTGTCCGGGTGCACAGGTGGGATCGGGGCTCCTGCACAGTCCCTCCAGTTCATCAGAGCCGTCCCGACAGTCTGCGTCTCCGTCGCATACAAGCGCAGATGGGATACACATTCCATTCTGGCAGGTGAACTCATGACTGGAGCAGGTGTCGTACATGCATCTGATCTCATCGCTGCCATCTCCGCAGTCATTCGTGCGGTCACAGCTGATGAGGGAAGTTTCAGATTGAGTACAGTTAATTGGTTGTACCGATTGCTTATCTGTGATAGTTAAGATCAGTGTTTGTATTGAAGGGACTTGTCTGGGGGCATTCCGGACCCCGTATATGCAAGAAACAAACATGACCCTTGAAGGGTCCTGCGCTATTTTATTGAAATAAAGAAACAGTGATTTTAACAACTAGCATGTATAGTATTTAGCTAGTTAGCAGAAAACACGAACAGTTTAGGATTAGGTTTGAGTAAAGATCTAATCTAAATGGAACCAAATGAATTCCGGCTCTTGCTAATTTTACTTTTACATTTACATTTATAAAATTCTATGGTTTTACATGATTTGCAAACATTTATTCTGCAACGTAAGGGTGCTTAAAGGACACCCCCTCCCAGACACAATTCTAACACTGAGATATCACAGATGTGCGTTTTTGTTGTGTATGGTTGGAGTAATAGGGACGCACTGAAAGGGCAACAGAATGCAGCGACCATTGGCGCAGGCAAACTCGTTCATGTGGCAGGTGCGATTGGGACAGCTCTGCAACTCATCTGCGGCATCTGCGCAGTCCTTCTCACCGTCACACACAAAGCTCAACTGGACACAACGCGGAGAGCCCGGATACCAAACGGGACACGTGAACTCACCGGGGCTGCAAGTCCTAGATCCTAATATACAAAATGATACTAGACTAGCAAATAACAACACAATACATGCATTGAAGTGTCAACTTGTATTAATTACTAATGGGGAAAGGTGTTGTGGTATTGGAATACATTGAAAATACCGCAATGCATTCAAAATGAATGTCAGCTCTTACCGCATTGCAGTTCTGGGGCCTCATCACTGTTGTCTCCACAGTCATTGTTGCCATCACATATTAAAGATGTTTGTATGCAGTGGCCATTTGCACAGATGAACTGCTGTGGGCTACAAGTCGAACCCTGATAGTCTGCGAAACGACAAAGGTCTCTTTTAAACCTGGTATTAGGATCAATCTCAGTGCACTGAAATAATTTAAAGGAAAAAATAAATAGAGCCGTAAATGGTTTATGAATATCAGGTACAGACAGTTAAGGTGTTTGTTACCTACCACAAGTGGGTGGCTCATCTGTATCATCCAAACAATCTGGGATGCGATCACACACCCATGACTGAGGAATGCACTTGCCATTATCACAGCTAAATTCATCTGGAAAACAGGTCCGGCCAGCTGTTGACAACAAACAGAACAGGATATCATCCTCTCATCAAGCACTTTTCAGTATCAAACATCACTATATTCCACATTGAAGCAAATCTGCAAGCAACATTTGACGTATGTGAGACCCAGTGAAACTCACAACAGAAAAGTGGATTTTCATCACTGTTGTCGCCACAGTTGTTATAGCCATCGCACAAGTTGGATTGATGGATGCAGATGTTGGTGTAGTCGCATTTTATTAAGCCAGGTGCGCAGGTTCTGTCCGCTAAAAATAAAATGGAAGTTTGTTAAGAATGAGATCTGTATCGAAACCCCTAAATGTTCATTCTCTTTTTATTAAGGTGAAATAAGCTCCACAGAAGAGAACTTGTCATGCTGATTTGAAACAATATGAGGGTGTAAACGCTGACTACATTTTGTGGGTTTAAAAGAATCTTGTACAGCTCATTGATCAGATGTTGCTGTAGATGATGTCACTCACGGCAGTTGATCTCATCTGTGGTGCCGTTGTCTCTGCAGTCATTGAATCCATCACATACAAACGCAGCACTGATGCAGCGTCCATTAGCACAGGTAAACTCTGTGGTGGGGTTACAGGTGGGGAAGGGACAGCCGATCTCATCGCTGTTATCTCCACAGTCATTTGTGTAGTCGCACACATAGTGCAGAGGCACACAGCCACCATTATCACAGGTGAAATCAGTGGGTGAGCAGGTATGGAAAGCTATAGGGGACAAAAGGGGTATTTAGAAATTTAACACTTAGGTTATCAATCCAAAGTATATATATTTTCTCCCAATGTAAATATAGTACAGTATAGTAAAACTGATTATAATGCCCTATGAAGTGATTTCTATTGAAAGGTCTTTTCACAAGTTTGCCTTAACATGTAATCATATTTGCCGTGCTGTCCGAGCTCGGAATTGTGGCCCAAGCCCTTTTTTACTGGGAAAATACCAGTAGAGAGAGAGGTGATGGGCAGGGATGCTGCAAAAACTGTCACGGAACAGAGGTGAGGGACGGATTTATATAGCGCTTCCTCTGCGCTGATTGGTTGGATTACATTATCAAGCTCCCCCCCGATTAATTTAGCAATATAAATTAATGACAAGAGTTATAAAATAAGTTTTGTACAAAGTAGAACATAAAAATTAGAAAATACCTTTAAATGTATTCATTTATACTATTACTATAGCACTGTTGTATTACTGTATTACTATAATATTGCATTTTGAAAAAACTTGTCATTCATTGAAATTTGTGACAGAGTGAAATTCCCTAAAGCTGAAGTTGGTAGTGTCAATGTGTACTTAAGTGTAACATCATCATGTTTTAGGTATATAAGGAAAAACATAACAAAAATTAAATGTTTATTGCTCACCACACACTCTCTCAAGTTCATCTGACCCATCCTTGCAGTCTTTGTAGCCATCACACTTCCAGCGCTGGGACAAACAGTCTCCATCCAGACAGGTGAACTGGTCCGGATGGCAACGCTGGCCATTGTCATGGATACAGTCTTTCCCATTGTTGGCCAGGTACCAGTTACCAGTGCTGGGACACTGACACTCTGGGCCAGCTGGACCTGGAAAAGAGGATTTTAACAAAATATTTTTAATTTTGGGTTGTTTCAATTTTGTTTAATATTTAACACATACATAGAATTTTACATGTTTCTTATCTGTCCAAATAAGTGTCACTGTAAGTTTCTTGGCAGCAGAGTTGTTATAGTTATAGTCATTTTTAGGCCAATATTTTATTTGATTTCAATAAAAAATAACGGGTTTAAAGTTAAAATAACCTTGCTTGGCAGTCAAATGAGTGGCTTTAAGATCAACATCTGTTATCTATAACTAAAATTATATAAAGGATAAATTTATACATTTGGGTCTCAGACTGACCTGGTACACAAACATGACTGCAACCTCCATTAAACAGTTGGCAGGGGCTGGTGCAGCTCTCCTGCTTGATGGCAGCAAAGACGTGGATGTCATTGGGTCTATATTGCAGATCTGTGGCCATTATTAACACTCCAGAGCCGTCATCTTTATTGGCGCGGTATACAGCCCGAGTGTTCCAGTCTGTCCAGTAGATGTCCTGCTGAAAGACGGTCACAGAAAAAGGGTATTGCGTCAGAGTAAGAATTACTTCCCTATTGGCTCCGGTCAAAGACGCACGCTCAATCCTGTCCCTGTGAAACAGAGAAAGTGAAACGTGAGTTTGTTGGTTTTCATGTATATGTAAAAGCATGCATCTCTGACTTTAAACTCACAGTGTTGAATCAGCCCAATACAGCAGTCGTTCCTCGTAATCCAAAGACAAAGCATTAGGTTGCGAAAGGCTTGTGTTTACAATAGAGATCCGGAAGTTTCCACCAAGTGTGGCTCGTTCAATTTTAGCAGGGTATCCCCAGTCTGTCCAGTACAAGTATCTGAGTAAAAAATTCACTTATTTAAAGAGCTACAAAATTCTTGAAATGTTTTTTAAACCTAATGGGGCTGAAACTAAAAATATAATATAAGGGTTACCCATAGCAGGGATCCACTACGATAGCTCTCGGCCGGTCGGCATGTGCGATGAAGGTACGATTTTGGCCATCTATACTGATAGACTGCACGCTCCGATTATAATAATCAGTGAAATAAAGGTGCTTGTGGATCCAGTCATAGGCCAAACCTTCAGGATCATCTAGGTCTAAAGTGAAACACACAGAAAAAAACTGTTGGCTTTTATTTTGGCTTGTTACAGCTTAATAGTTCAGAAAATGTAAAAACAGACTGTACCACTGGCGATGGTGATTGGAGGGCTTGTGGTGCTGGTGGTTGTGATGTATCCAATTTTACTCTGTCCTATGCCAAGATACTGGGTAAAGAACACTCTCTTGTCCTGGAAGTCAAACTCTGTGGCCATGACACCATAGCCCAGGGAGAATGTTGGAAATGGTGAGCTGTGGTCTTCCGGGTCCAGTCTGATGCTGTTCAGGGTATAATCGGTGGTGAAGAAGAGGTACTCATCAAGGCCAAAGCCACAAGAAACTCCATTGCTGAGCAGAGAGCCATGGGCACAGGCACATTTGGGCTGCTGCTGCTCGGGTATCGCAAAGCATAACTGTGCACAACGCCCGTTGTCCTCCTGGCATGGGTTGAAACCCACCTGGTTGGCACTGGTGGGTTGAACATGGTTATCAAACACTGCAACATCTGTCAGATCCGCAATGCCATCACGGATGATTTCAGGTGTGTCTGTATTTTCAGGGAGCTTGCTGGCTTGGAATAATTTGCCAAGCTTGCGATCAACCCATAGCATTAAGTTGCCAAAGATGGCAACACTGTATGGGGCTGGGTAGCGACTGCCGTAGCGTACGATCTGACGCTGAGTACCATCGGGTGCCATGCGGGAGATCATATCCAGTGCGTCATCCACCCAATACAGGAAGTCATTGGTGTAGTCAACTGTAAGCCCCCGGGGAGATGCTAGACTTTCAGAGGCAAGAATAGTGCGATTTGTACCATCTAATAGAGCACTTTCGATCTTAGGTGACTGGCCAGCATCAGTCCAAAAGAGAAGACGCAGTTTGGGGCTGACAGCAAGATCTTGTGGACGATCATCTGAACTCTTAAGCAGTATCAGTCGATTGCTGGTGTTCAGACATAACACCTCGAGGTACGTCTGAGTCGTGAGCGCATTAGTGAAGTACAAGTTTCCTGACATAAGAGTATATATCATATATACGTCCAAAAAATAGAAAGCACTCCCATAGTAAAACAAAATCAATGATTGCACAGTAATTTACCTGCGATCCAATCTACAGCCAAGCCCTGAAACCGTCCCGTGCCCACTTGAGTAATGATGGAAGAGTAGCGGGAACCATCTGTCTTGGCCCTGTAAATGCCTCTGTAGGATGAGTAGGTGCTGTTATCAATCCAGTACAGAAACCCAGAGGCAATGTGCATGTCCAACGGGCCAATAATTGAGTAAGTATCTGTAAAATAATGGAACATCATACTATAAATTGTAAACAATGAACAATGTTCAAGAAAATCTCAGGATCTTTTCATTTAATTACCCTCCATAATGTGCTGGGTTGTTTTTGACCCATGCAAGTATGTGCAATCCGTAGGATCAAACCCATGACCTTGGCGTTGCTAACACCATACTCTAACCACTGAGCTACAGGAAAGCCTCAAGCATGTGGAATACCTCAAGCATGTGGTAGAAATGTTACGCCCCTTACCATATTTGGAACATCAGCATACAACAACACTACAGTGAGAATAGTAACACCTTCTTTCTATGCATATACATTTGGGAGGTGTTATACAAAGCTTCCCACACGCTGACATAGATTTGTGGAGGCGTGTTTACATGAGCTGTTTTAGCCTCCGCTTTTAAATCCCCTTTTGGTTACTTTTTTGCCTAATATATGCATGAAGAACTTGTAACACAAAGATACAGGAAACACAAAATCGCATCATATGACCCCTTTAAATGAATAAACATAATGAATACTCACTGGCCCCCACAGGAACCATGGCCTCAGAGTGGTCAGAGCTGTTGATGTGGAATCCTCTGATAAATTTAGAAGAGGACACCACAGCGTAAGATTCATACTGCTCACACTGGGAGCCATCCTGAGATGGGACAAAACCTGTGGTGCAGGCACACGTCTTCTGTCCATCAGGTTTAGGGAGACACAGGTGGGGACAGCCACCATTGTTGGTGCTGCAAGCATTAGTGGTTCCAGCAGAATCTGGATTTAATGGATTAATGGTGATTAATTAACAGAACAAAATTATATTTAAATTGTTTAAAAAAATGTATTTCTCAGAAAGATCTCATGAGTTGGTTTTATTTTAGCATCAGAATTCTTCCCCCAAAAATTCTTGAGGAAAAATAAAACACATTTCTCTCATTTCAGATTTTTGGCAAATATGTGCAAAAGACCGAAGTTTGTCAAAATTAATATACTGAAAAGACTACAACGTTTCCATTTCATCTCTAGCTATATGATCCCTTTGTCCTCATTATTGTCTAAGAGAAACAACTGAGACATTAAGTGACATCCTGTGATTTTTCTTCCCTACTGGGCATTAAATAAAGTACTACATTGATTCACTCACTATCTCTGGCATGCACTTTAAGTGCCCGCACCCCAGTCATGCCACTTCTCATCACCACCATGTCTGCGCCGGTGTTCTTGTCCACTCTCTCGATGACCTCATAGTCAAGATCAGTGTAGTAGAGGTAGTTCTGGTAGACAGTGATGCCCCAGGGGTGAGATAACCCACTTACAACAGTCACCCTGCTCATACCATCCATGGTTCCACACTCAATCTGTCAATCAAACAGTAAAATCAGAGTGACCAGAATAAATATTGGCTATACCACAAAACTACCAGATATCACATGAACAAAGCAGGATAGTGTAGAGTTCTCACCATCCCAGTTTGAGGGACACCCCAATAGAGCTTCATGGCAGCTATGTCTGCAGCGATGAACTCAATCTTGCCCATGTTTCCTGTGTAGAGGTTTTTGAGGTTACCTCCATCCATGTCTGCACTCGCCACCTTTGGTGGAACACCACTTCCTGTTCCTCTGTCTGTCCAGAAGAGTTTCCTGTAGATGACAGTTCATTATTTCTAAACAAAGACACTTAAGTTACCACAGGACAAACATACATTATAAGAATTATGAATGTTTACCCTCTGGCTGGATCAAGAGCGATTCCTATTGGCTCTCCAGTTTCCTCAGGTTTCCCTGTGTTTGTGATGATAGTTTTCCTGTAATGTTGGGATCCATCAACCCTAATAACCTAAAGGAGAACAAAAACAAAACCAGTTTCTTCAAACTGTAATTTAGATAGTAAATATGATTTCAGTTGATTTAAGAAACTACTCACCTCAATGCTATTGGTGGAAGGATTGGTGTAATACATGATTCGAGTTATCCAATCAAAAGCGAGACCAGAGGGGGAACCAATGATAGCAGCTGGTGCAAACTGAGTTCGGTTGTTCCCATCTGTCTTGCTCCTATAAATAGCACCCTAAAAAACAATTTCATATTTCATTTCAACAACCCTAATTTCATAGTCAACAGTAGTTTGCATTTTACCAGTTTGTACCATGTGTAAAATATTGTTAAAAAAAGAACTGGCAATGCAGAACATTCCTAATCTATATTCCTTACTGTATGTTCTTTCTAACTTGTACTAATAATATTATAGGCTTATTGTAAAATAAGATTCATAAACGTTTGGGAGTTACTCACTGTGCCTTGCACCCAATAGACAAACTGCTCTTGGTCATCAAAATCAATATCTCGGCCCTGTGTGATGCCTGAAATTGGTGCCATTGCGTTGTTGGATGTGTCATTGGGGTTAAGAGGGATTCCCATGATGACTGTATCCCTAACAACTATCAGGAATGGTGTTTCATCTATGAATAAAAAGCATCTTCAGGTCAAATAACAAATATATGAGAATAAAGCGAATAGCACACTATGATTGAACACTATATTTTGGGGTTTGTTAAAATCCAGACCTTTAGTACAAGTGCGGCCATCACTATCAAGGTTCCATCCAGACTGGCAGGCACAGCTGTAGTATCGAGGTCTTAAGGTCGACAGCAGGCATAGCTGACTGCACGGATGATTCTCACAGGGGTTCAGCGCTGTACAAAAGCCAACAGACTTTGTTATTCACAGTCATGAAAAACAATGTCTTTGCTTTATTAGCGACCCATGTCGAGATCTGACCTGAAGGCTGCTTTACAGAGTGATCTATGGTGATGCCCATGCCCTGATATATAGCGGACATCAGGACAGTGGTGTTTCCTCCATGAAATTTGTTAGTCATCATGATTTGACTAGTGTAGCGGTCAGTCCAGTAGATATTGTCGTCAAAGATGGTTATACCGTGGGGTTGCTGAAGAACCTGCACACACAGAAATGAAGCTGAAAAGACCTTTAAGGAGTTTGACAGTTTTATAAAAAATTTATAGACTAGACATGGAAAAAATAAATTAGATATCCCTGTCCCCCCATGTTCTTTTAATTGTGATTTAAAGTAAGAAAACAATTTAACATAATTAATATTTTAAGTAAAAATATATTAAAATATAAATAAATAAAACGTGAAATAAAATCTATGACTAAGACATGAGAATGTAGCCTGTAGTCTGGGGTATCTTACCAAGTCACTTGCAAAGACCTGTTGCCGGTTTTTGCCATCATAGTCGCAGTAGTCAATATATTTCAAGTAGGCATCAGCAAAGTATATTCTTCTTGTTGTGTAATCCAAGGTAAGTCCATTAGGCCAGTAAACCTTACTAGTCACAATTGCTCTTCTCCCAAACCCATCCATACTAGCCTGTTCTATACGGGGGTTCTGACCCCAGTCCGACCAGAACAAAAGATTTGTACTGAGAAGAAAACAGAGGAATTTATGTTACATTATGTTACTGTGTGCTGCATGTAATGCACTCATAAACAATGATAAACTATTATTCACTTAATTTTCAAAGTGCCTACTGGTTGCGAGGGTCTAGAGCCAATCCTCGTGGCCTGGTGATGTTCTCTGCGATCAAAACTTTCCGAAACTGGCCGTCTAGAGTGGATACTTCAATGTTCTCCATGACAGAGTCTGTCCAGTAAATGTTTCGACCCACCCAATCCACCGCTATAGTTTCAGGTACCATCAGGCCTGACGGAAATACCTAATATACCAGCATCATACAGTTTTATTATCCATAAAAATCAACAAAGACCCCAAAAGACAATCTCTGTATATTTCATTTTAACACCTACCTGTTTTCTGTCTGTGCCATTCTGGAATGAACTGTAGATCATGTTGTAATATGCATCACCCCAGTAGACTCTCTTGCTGACACTGTCGAAATCTACAGTGACAATGCTCACACCGCTTGCTATTGGCTGGATGATTTGTGGCCTAAAGTTGATGCGGTTTGCCATAAGCTGGCTCCGTCCGGCCACCAGAAGTAAAGCGTCACCTGGGGCTGGAACGGATTACATTCAAAAACACACAAGATTAAAAAAACAGTTGAGGCAACATTCTATTCTTGGCTACATGACTACAAATTCATATGATCAACATATTCCTCTTTTATAAACATCTTAGTCAGCATATTGTAAGTGATGGAGATGTCGCTTACAGATGGCTTTGCACGTACGCCCATCAGGCTCCAGCTGGTATCCGTGGTGACAGGAGCATCGGAAAGAGCCACGCTCATTGTAGCAGGTTTGGCTGCAGAAGCCAGGGATAAGACATTCATTGATGTCATCACAGGTCTTCGAGTCATTCAACAGGTGGAATCCTGGTTCACAGGTGCATTGAGCTCCAAACGGACCCTGTATACAACCATGACTGCAGCCCCCGTTATTCAGCTGACAGTCATCTCCATCTGAACGCATGTAAAGACAGATGTTAAAAAGGAAGATCTTTAGGTCAAAGCTTAACGCACAAATCTGTTGCTCCGCCAGCAGTACTCACTGCAAAGAGGAGACTCGTCGGCTCCATTAGGACAGTCTCTCTGGCCATCGCACACCTGAGCCTCGGTGATACACACCTGGTCTGTGGGACACAACCACAGACCCGACGGACAGCTGAATGGAGGAGTGGGACAGCTTGTCTCATCGCTCACATCCCTGCAATCGTCATCACCGTCACATACCCAGCTCTGAGGAATGCAGTTTCCATTGGCACACTGGAAGTCAGTGGATCTGCAGGTGCGTGGCGGGCAGCCGTTGTGTTCGTCAGAGCCATCTTCACAGTCCGGATGGCCGTCACATTCCCACACTTTTGGAATACAGAATCCATCAACCTGGCACTGGAACTCATTGTCATGGCAGAGGCCGGGTCCACGTGTGGCTGCATATGCCATAAACAAAATTCATCCACTTTTACAAAACAAAAATTAATCTTCATTTCATATTTTGTAGATCTACAATGCTTCAAAAACAAGACTGAAAGAGGACACATGTAACTTACGACAGTCACTTTCATCTGAGTGGTCCCTGCAGTCATAAACCCCATCACAGCGGTAGGTCTGAGTCACACACTGGTCTCCACTGGCACAGGCAAACTGCCAGTTTCCACATGAGTACTCTAGCAAATAAAAATTATGCTGATCAATTATGTTGATCTTTAGAGTTGATACCAATACATCAGATGTGCACGTAACCACGTCTTACCACAGTCTTTCTCATCAGAGCCATCCAAACAGTCCTGGTCTCCATCGCAAACATATGAGCCATATATACAGCGGTGGTCTGGACAAAGAAAGAAGCCAGGCTGGCAGGTAGTAGTGGCATCTAGAAAAAGGCAGAAAAGCAGAGCAGTGGTTGTTTGTTAACGTAGATCAGCTGTTAACATTAAAGCAATAGTTGTCATGCTGTTTTAAACCCTTGACTTTTCTTCATCAGAATGTTTGGGTCTGACAACCTCAGTCACTATTGACTGTCATTGTATTTTTGTTACCAACACCGGTCCAAATATCTACCTGTTTTCCATGAAATTAAGTCATATGGGTTAAATGACATAAAAGTAAGGTTGGCTGAATATTTAAGCCCGATTTGGGGACTGATGTGAGACTTGTTGCAACAGACTTTTTGTCCAAAAATCTCAAATGTGTGGTGTCTACGATTATTTTACTGCTTTCCGGTCATGGATCGTAAATCGATGCTTTCCAAACGGGATATAACGCCCTCCGAAGGGCCCTTCGGGAAGGAGACACCCCACAACGCGTTGCTCCAAATAAAGAGAAAATCACATTGTTTTTATTGCTCCTTTGCCAAGTGAATTTTAAACAGACATATTAAGATATACAGTTGCGTTTTACTCTTCGAAGGGAGTAGGGCATATGGATGATCACTTCAGAATGAAACGCAGGGACTATCAAACTGATCAAGATACCTGTAACAGCCAATGAGAGATAGGAAGCATCACCAACCAGATATTGCGTGCTGAAATATGTCACAAAAGTGGAGTATATTGAGAGAAGAAATACTTGTACAACTATGGCAACAGGTACGAGTTTCCTTACAATGTCCTATAATGTTTTTAGTGTTCCTATATAATGTTGATTGTCCTCATATTTGTGACCCTGGATCATAAAGTAGCTCAAGAACATTTCTAGTAATAATACATTGTATGGATCAAAATTATAGATTTTTCTTTTAGATTTCCTACCGTAAATATATCAAATCTTTATTTTTGTGAGTGGATGCAGCAAAATCGATAACAAAAATGACCTGAAACACATATACAAACTTCACTCGTGCTGCCTGCTCTTCAGGAATAACCCACTAAAGTTTGATATCTATGTAAAGCTTAGAATTTTAGCTTCATCTATTCTCCACAACGTCATTACAGCAATAAGCCAAAAGAGAGCGTTAAAACAAACCTGTTTATTCTCAGCAGCGGCCTGCTACAGCAGTCCATGATTAACAACTTTAAAGGCGATTTTCTCAATGTTTAGATTTTTTGCACCCTCTGATTTCATAGTTTAAATAGTTATAACTCCTCCAAATATAGTTTTTCAGATAATGCAAAATTTTACATTTCAAATGGACCCTTAAGACTGGTTTTGTGGTCCAGGATCACATTTGTTTTTCTTCAGAAGTCACAATCTAATCACGCGAGTTTCTCAGAGATCTCGTGTCATGGCCAAGTGTGTTCGTTCTGATTATAATAATGTTAAAATCGGTTCAAATATCCATATTAAGATCTGAAAATTGTCCAGCATGTCCCTCACTGTAAAAAAAATCCATGTAAAATTACGCTTTCCCTATTTTTCTTGTAAATTTGCAGTCACTGTAATTGTACGTTTTTTGACAGTATTTTCAGAAATTAACTGTAAAAAATTCAATTTTCCGGCAGCTGTGGGCGCCAGAAATAAACTATAAAATTACATTTTATACCTATTAAAAATATTACATGAAAAATCTGTAAAAAAATTACTTACAATTAAGTTTTTTTAATGAATGAGTTCAGTTTTTTAAACAAAGTTTTTTAATGATTTTATATCAAAATGTTGAAGTGCAATACTTACTGCACTCTCTCTCATCAGAACCATCACCACAGTCATTGAAGGCATCACACACCCATGGTTTTGGGATACAGTTTCCATTGGTGCAAGGAAAGAGATGTGATGCGCAGGTGGTTGGACCATGTGTGGGGCAGTTATCTTCATCAGATCCATCACCACAGTCATCATGTCCATCACAGCGCCATCTAGCAGGGATGCAGTGCTTGTTTCCACAGGTGAAAGCATAAGGGGAACAGGTTGCCCCTAATAAAATTTAATTTAATTAAAATCACATTTCAAAGATGTAAATACATACACAGCACATTTTAAAACAATAGCGATCAGTAGCGAAATGTTAATTTTTTTTTTTTTTTTACAAATTGCTGTACTTATGCATGAACAAAACTTTTCTACATGCCAGTGGTTTACTTCATACATTTTTTCTATATTTTTTTTCTATATTTTTTTTACATTTTTAATATTTATTTTACATTGTTTTGTATCATATTCCAATATTTCATCAAATGATGATTCCATTCGCATCCACAGGTGTCTTGGCTAATTCCTGCATTTGCACTCTTTGTGTCAAAGTTTGCCCCCCAAACAAATGGTCCGTTGTGCTTCTGCTAACCCCTGTAAATACTATACACACCTGGCTCTGTGCAGTTGGCTTCATCTGTCTTGTCGATGCAATCATTAACACCATCACAGCGGTATGAATTAGGTACACAGCGGCCCTCATCACAGGGAAAGGAGTAGTCTCCACAGTTATTATCTGGTGGTGGCTCAGAGTCATCTTTTACACAATCTTGATGGTTTTCCTGCAGCTTCATGCCGTAGGGACAGCCACACACACGGTTGGACGCGGGCGTTGGAAAACAGAAGTGACTGCAGCGACCGTTTGGAATTAAGTTGCATCTGCTTTTGAATACTGATGCAGCAGAAGTAAACAAAAAAAAATCACAAAGAAAATAAGTGATTACATTTTTGGGTGACCTATCACAAATTCTCTGGGCTAAAATGAATAATTGCTAATAAAAAAAAATTCTTATTGATTTTCACATTTGTATAGATTAAGTAGTTTAGTAAGCAGGGGCATTCTGACACTTACAGCCTTGAATATCTGCTGAATAGGCCTTGACGTTCATTATGCCGCTTATGCCCTTTCTGAGGATTATATTTTCTCCACCATCCCTCTTCCTCATACGAAATACAGCATTTGTCCTCCAGTCTGACACAAATAGATGATCTAACAAATAGCAAAAACAGATCAGATCAGTTAAACATTACATTTCCTCATATCTTTATAGTTAAACTATAACATAATCAGTTAAACACATGGTAATATTTATCAAATTTGTCAGGTAACAAACAAGCAATGTAATAGCGCTAACCTGAGTGTATCGTAAGTGAGAACGGGTGAGTGATCTGTCCGACACTGGAAAATGCCTGTCGATCCATGCCATCAATGCTCACATGTTCAATCCGATCCAGTTGTGCATCAACCCAATACAACCTATCCATTCTGTAGAGCATAAACAAAACTTTTGTGGCCATTTCCACAAGTTTATTATTGGAATCCAAAGTAATCTTTTAACGTGTCAAAACTAAATAAGAAAGAAAAACCTTAGTATCTTATTCAGGCACCTATGTTTTAAAAAAACCTGGAAGCTGATAAAACTGTGGGAGATCTTCCTTACAGGTAATCCACAGCAAGTCCATTGGGCCACCCAAGTGTAGTGTTGATCAGAGGAACAGCATTGCTTCCATCTGTATATGCTCTGGTGATCACAGCTGGACGATACCAATCAGACCAAAAGAGGTATCTGAAATGACATAATAGAGACGTGTAATGCAACCCAGCAAATCTAAAACGAATGCTGACTCGCATCTGAAGTTGGGGTGTCACAGTATACTGGTTTTGACAATAACCATGCTATTAAAAATCCTGTTAATCATGTTAATACTATACATATGATATAAATAATTCATCACCGTTTAAAATGTTGACTTAAGAGGTTACAAAATCTCTCTTTGCCTCCCATTGAATTGACACGTGATTTATTGGCCCAAAAAGATGATCACAGAATAAACACTAAATTTGACTGATAACATTATTATTATTTATTTCAATAGATATCACATATAATATTGTAATTGTGAAATTTGTTGGCTGCGATAATTTTAGCCTTATCTGAAGAATGTGGTTTTATGTTGTCATATAGTTGGCACAAAATAAAATAGCTTGAACAGCACAGCATTTAGTAATGGCAACAGTTATGTCCACATTCACACTCTCACACACACACACACACACACACACACTTTAGGACAATTTAGCATTTCCAATTTACACTGTAAATTGTCAGATGGAGCGACAGAAATCCTGAAAAAAGGAAAAGAGCATATTTCAAATATAAACTGTAATCTGCATGTCTTTAAAGAAACCACAATCGCTGTTATTTTTCCCTGTGTTGACATTTTTCTTTTGAAACAGGGATTTGAGCTGCCATATCAAAGGCATACATTTAAATAGCCAATAGCTTTATTTGCATCAGCCACAAGCCGTGGTTGTTAGTTGGTTGTGCTCAGAGATTTCATTCATTCTAGTATTTGAGAGGACAAAACCTGTGTATGCAGAATGAATCATTAATATCTTTTGAGAGAAAAACGGTTCAGAATCAATAGAGCGTGCCCTTGTTCTCTCTTACCCTGCACTCGGATGAACAGCAATACCCCGGGGGTAAATCAAATTCTTAACAATGTCTCGTCTGGATCCATCGGTTACTTTAAAAGCTGAGACGGTGCGATACAAGCTGGATGTCCAGAAGAGGATCTTTGAAGTCCAGTCATATGCCATTGACTCCACAGTGCCTACTCTGTAACCTGTCAGAATCTTTTGATCTGAAATATAACAGAATAAAATAGATGTTGTACAGGACATTGTATTGTACATTAAAGGAACACATTTGTGAGAGAAGTAATACGTTTATAAATTGGACTGCGCTAGTTCAGTGGTATTTCTAGACTCACTGGTGCCATTGATGGGTGACTGGTAAATGAGCTGTTGTGTGCGATCATTGTAGAACACGGTCTCTTCAGAACCGTCATACTCCACTGCAGAGCCAGAGAAGCTTCCGCTCAGACCAGCCAATGGCAGGGTTACATCCTCTTGAGAGGATACATTAAGAGGGATCCCCCTGACTGCTGTCGCACTAGATACCAGTAAATAATCTTTAATCTCTGAAAGCGAGAGAGACAGAGGATATGTTACAAAAAAATTCTACAAGTTTGACAGTAAGTTATATTAAACTAACAAACAAACAATAACAGTTCTGGCCAAAAGTGATGCCCAACTTTGGACAATGAAATCAAATGTATTATTAAACATGCATTAAATATTGCATGTTTGGCAAGAATTTAAGAAGTATTAAAAGAAAATATTGTACAAATAAGCATAGGGGCATCACTTTTGGCCACTAATATGTACATGTGGCAGGCTATCTCTGTTACTCACTAAAGCAGCTGTGGCCGTCAGACTGCAGGTCGTATCCAAGGCGACACTTGCAGCGGTAACCCAGCCCATCGTTGTCTGTGCGGTGACTCAGAAGGCAAATTTGCTCACACCCGCCATTGTGTTTGCCACATGGGCTTCTCACTGCAGTCAAAAAAAAAAGACCAATTACGACCAAGTATACTTGAAAATACTCCCTACTATGAAGTTATTTACTCAAGAAAAAGCAACTCTTAGTGATTTTATATTTTATCATTTTATAAACTTTTGGTAAAGTATTGGCCATCCTGAAAAAACAGCCAAATTTTGTTTGGTAGTCTCAGATGGTCTTATAGCCTGGTCAAGCTCATATATCGGATGGTTTAAGGGGTTTAAAGGGACACTTCAAAAATGAAAATTCTGTCATCATTTACTTACCCTCAGATTGTACCAAACCTGTGTATATTTCTTTGTTCTGATAAACACAAAGGAAGATAGATGTTAGAATGTCAGTAACCATCCATGTCAGATCTCATCCCCCATTTACTGCCATAATAGGGAAAATAAATACTATGGGAGTCAATGGGCATGAGATCTGTTTGGTTACTGACATTCTTCCAAATATCTTCCTTTGTGTTCAGCAGAACAAATAAATTTATACAGATTTGAAACAATCTGAGGGTAAGTAAATGATGACAGAATTTTCATTTTTGGGTGGACTGTCCCCTTAAGGCACTTTAAAAAAGACCAGCTAGACCGGCACAAACACAGATAAGTCTGGCAAATTGCCTTAAGCTGGTTTGTGGTAAATTTTTATCAGGGAAATTTTTATCTAAAAAAAACTTTGTTTTACCAGTGGGCTGAAGGACCGGATGGGAAACCACAATTTGTCCAGGTCTGTTTGTAGAGCGGTAGAGAAAAGTCGGGTCACTGCCATTGAAGCGATTGGTCCGAATCACACCCATCTTGACCCAGTCGGTGAAAAAGGCATGGTTCTCAAATACTGAAATTCCAAATGGGTGGGGAACCTGGTGACCTCCATTTAGCACTACTTTCCTAGTGGAATATTTGATAGATAAACTTAAAGGGATAGTTCACCCCAAAATAAAAATTCTGTCATCATTTACATGTATGTATTTGGCAGACGCTTTTATCAAAAGTGACTTACATTGCATTATTCTATAAATTTTAATGGTGGACAAGAACTGTTTGGGCATTCTTCCAAATATCTTCTTTTGTGTTCAACAGAACAAAGAAATTTATAAAGCAATATTTTCTATTATGGTAGTCAATGGTGGACAAGAACTGTTTGGGCATTCTTCCAAATATCATCAAAACAAAGAAATTTATACAGATTTGTCATTTTTGGGTGAACTGTAAAATATTATTGACACAAATAGCAAAGAGATAATTTTTTTAAAAACATAATATGTTATTTGTAGCATTCACAAATTATTTTACCTATCCAAGCCACTATAAGTGACTGTCTCAACTAGGTTAAAATGGCTGTCTGTCCAATAAACCCTCTGGGTAACCAAATCTAGGGTAATTCCAGTCGGAGAACCAAGTCGGGTCTTAACCAACTCAAAACGATTACTTCCATCCATGAAGGCCCGCTCCAGTTTAACATCATCTGTGTTAAAGCCAGAGTCTGTGAAGAACATATACCTGAAGAATGACATTCATTATAAATCAGTCTCAGGACAGCAAACACGGAAATGTCATATTTTCCTTTTCCACAGCTAATACTCACCCCACTGTTGGGTCCAGAGCAAGCCCATGAGGGGTCACCAGATTTTCTGCAATCAGGGTGACACGGTTACCCCCGTCATAATCACATGCTTCGATCCTCTCCACCCGTTCCTCCACAAAGTAAAGCTTGAAGTTGACCCAGTCCACAGCCAGGTTCTGTGCACTGTGCACCGCTTCAGAGAGAACCTCTTTTTTATCCTCACCATTATAGTTTATGGAGAAAATCTGAAATGAAATATTTTTGTGAATATGATTTAATTCCCATGCACATCTGTAGTAATTTCGCACTATAAACCGTGAGGCACCTTCTGAGAATTGGTGTCTGTCCAGAAGATCCGTTGACTGTGCCAGTTGTATCCGACGCCCACAGCGTAACCTTTGCCATCTGATTGAAACAGAAGTCTAACAAACCTCCCGTGTATGTCTGCCATCTTTATATCACGGCCATCAGTGAAGATCAACTGCGGTAAACCCACTATAAGGATCAATAGAGACATGTTATAAATGTGTGAAAAACCATCATTACATTATTTCTAACTAAATGACAGTTGTTACAAATACAACTGAATTTTTTTCTCATTTATAAAAAACTGTTTACAGTATGGTTTGAATAGGATTTGTAGCAATGTTGGTAAGCAAACTGCGGTGGTACCCATTCACTTCTATTGTATGGACACCAATCCAATGCAAGTGAAAAGGTGCCGCCGTTGTTCGGTTACCAACATTCTTCGAAATTTCTTCTTTTGTGTTCTGCAGCAGAAAGAAAGTCAAACAGGTTGACAATGGAATGACAAGATGGTGAATAAATGATGACAGAAGTTTTATTTATTGGTGAAATATCCCTTTAAAGGAACTCATATGTATGTATTTAAATATTAAGCTCATAGTGTTTGAGGCACTTAAATACATTCAGATATAAAGGACAAATACCTCTGAGCCAAATTAAAAACATTTCTTTTTACCTGAGATATTGGCTTTGCAAACATGGCCTTGCTCTAGGAAATATCCATCAGCACAGCTGCAGTGATGTGTGCCTGGTCGATCCTCACAGAACTGATCACAGATTCCCCAAATATTACAGTCATCGTAGTCTGAGAAGAAACCATATACATGTGCTAAATCTGCCAGAAAGCTAGATTTATTCTAATCTGATCATTTAAAAGTCATTCAAGATACAAAAGATCATTAAATGCCATATTTGCTTTATTCAGTATTCTGTCACGTAAAGAGAACACAAACATAGAGATCACATTTGCGTTTTATTGTGAATAAAACACAGCATTGACCAACTGATATGGCAAAACCATATGATTTTGTAATAAAAAGTAAACTGGATTGTGCAATGTGTAAATTGTGTAACGTGAACTGCTTTAATGTTTTAAAGAAACTCCTGAACTTCACTCACCCACACAGGAACGGCTGTCATTAGCCACTGTAAAGCCATCGGGACAGTAGCAGGCTCCGCCCTGAGGGCTGGGATGACAGCGGTACTCACAGCTCAGAGCAGAGCACTGGTTTAAACCTGCAGGTGAAGCAGTTAAGGTGACACTGTCACGTGCATATCGTGATATGAGAGTATCATCAAACATCAACTGCACATTTGTGCTGCAATAAAATGTGACCCAGACACAAGCAGCTGAAATGTAGAATATAAAAACATAAAAATTTGAATCCATAACACGTGAGTGTCTAGTAAAATGTGACTTGTTAGGCTGGAACATTGGCATTGATTTCATGATGCCATGTGAGTTTTTTGGACCCATTTGGTAACCTATAGCCTACACTGCAAAAAAATTCAGTAAAAAAGTATACATTTTCTGTCAGCTGGAGCGTCAGAAATATACCGTAAAATAATTTTTCCTGTAAAATTACATGATTTAATGATATTTAACAAATAGTTTTCCCCCATTTTCTTGTGAATGTTTTTTTCTGTCAATTTAACGGCATCTTTCAATGTAAAATTACATTTCTCAGTTGTTCTTGTTAATTTGCTATCATTTTCTGTCATTTTTGACCGTATTTTAAAAACACATGAAAAATATGTAAAGTAAAACAGTAAAAATGTTTTTTTTTTACATTTTATGAGGAAAATCTGTAAAAAAAAAAATTAAATGACGTTTTTTGACAGTGTATGAATATAAGTAATGTTTGAAGGATTATATATAAAATATCACAACAAGTGGCATCTTTTTTTAACCAATTTCTTTTAGTGGATGTATAAAGTCAGTTTCTCTCAAGTGCACTTATGATATTCTTAATTTGTAAGTAGCTTTGACATGTCTGCTTTATGACAATATCTATATATATATATCTATATTTATAACGCAAAGACATTCATACATTTTTAGTGTCTTCTAAGTGTCTAAATACTTTTCAGGTCCATTATGTTATATTTCACAACTCATTATTATCTTGCAGGTATTTACCGCAGGTTAGCTGTGCTGTAGTGTTGGTCTCATCTGTTCCTCCGGGGCAGTCAGGTTTATTGTCACACACTTTGTTTATGGGCACACATATTGAAGAGCCAGGACAGGGCCACTCGCCAGGATAACAGTCTCGTGTGCTTGGGTCTGGAAGTATGACAAACCCTTGGCATTAACAAGTCAAACAATTCACACAATCTGATTTACTGAATTGGCTATTTGGTCTTTATTGGTTTGAAAGAATTGAGTTTTGACAGACGTGTGTCAATATCTCACCACATCCCCTCTCATCACTAAAATCCCCACAGTCGTTGATGCCATCACACACCCATTGTTGAGGCATACAACGTCCATTACTGCAGGAGAACTCTGACCCGCTACAGGTCCGATATTCTGAGAAAAAAGACATGTAACCAAACAGTTATCCGTTTTTTTAAATGTCCCACTGAAAAAAATCAGGTAAATGATTTTAAAAGAAGTTAATATGTATTATTTAATATGTTTATTTTTGTGATATTTACTAAGCTTTCATTTGTTGAACTTTTGATAAAGCATGCACACTGTATGCTGCATTGCTACAGTATGCTGTACTTCAGAAGCATTTAGAACATTTTGCCATTCTTTTTGTGTTGAATTACACATTTTATTGGGTGCAACCCTAAACAAAATCCTGAAAAGGTACAACGGTACAGTGATATATCAGTATCAGTAAGTGAGATGTATAAGACCCACCACAGTCTTTCTCATCACTGTTGTCCCCACAATCATCCCAGTGATCACAGACGAAAGCCATCGGGATACAGTATCCATTCGTGCATTCAAAGTGGTGCGGCTGACAATATCTTGCTGTTTCAGTAGCAAACCATAGAGATTGTGACAGGAATTGACATGAAATGATATGTTGTTATGTTGAATTATTTGACAAATGAAAAAGATCTCAGTTAATCAGATTTTTACACTCACTGCAGTTGGATTCGTCAGAACCGTCTCTACAATCTAGTGTCTCATCACAGTGCTGAGCATTGTCATAGCACGCTCCATTAGTGCACGTCTTCTCTGTGCATGATGGGTAATCTGGATTCAAGAGCAGGAAATGTCATACACTGGTGTTTTATTGGCAAACCCTGCTGATTCTAGACCTTTACAGAATGTTCCCTAGTGGTTATTACTTGTCATTCTGTAACTGATTCATCCTGATTCATGCTGAATACATGTTGAAGTCATGCATTTTTGGTCTTGTAAAGATAATATTGCTTAAGACCTTTATGACATTCACTCCATGGCTGTTTGCAATACATTTTAGAGTTTGAAATGTAGATTCTAGTTCAAATAATACTGTACTTATGCCAGACATAAAACATTAGTGATACAAATTCCATATTAGTAAAAAATAGAAAAAAAGAATTTTTCTGTTATTTTTTTACAGATTTTCTACGTAAAATGAAAGAAAAAAGGAATTTGGCTGTTTTGTTTTACAGATTTGTCATGTATTTTTTTTTTATACAATCAAAAACTGTCAAATTACAGAAAAAGGCCACAAATTTACAAGAAAAATGGGGAAAACAAGTTATTATATATCCTTATATCCTGTAATTTTACAGAAAACAAATATTTTACGATGTATTTCTGTCGCTCTAGCTGACAGAAAATTTCAGTGTGAGTGGCCTAGATATGTGCATTCTTTTATTTGATCTAACATAATAAAAGTCATTTGGCATGAAACACATTGGAAATGCAACCCCACATAATACATTCTCTTTCTACTATTTATTTAATTCATTTAGTAGTTCAATGCATTATTTTGTACCCCAAGAATCTGAAGTATTGTTTTATAACACATTCTGATCTATTTTATAATAATATAACACATCAGCTGGAGACTTATAGAATAGAAATATGATCTTACTACAGTTGTTCTCATCCGAGTTGTCCACACAGTCTGAAACATGGTCACATCTGTATTGTTTGGGAATGCACTGCCCTTCTCGACAGGTGAACTGGTCTGAACTGCATGTCTGACCGCCTAAGGAAACAAACAGCAGGGTCATGCACCATCCTCAATAACACACTGCTACAAATATTAGTGTCATAAATGAAGAATGAAATGAGAAATGATTTTCTGACGTGTCTAGACGTACCACAGGCTCTTTGCTCATCAGAACCGTCAGTACAGTCTGCTTCCCCATCACATACAAACGCCAGAGGGATGCACTCTCCACCCGTCAAGCACTTGAACTGCTGAGAGCCACAGGTGGGCAACGCTAAAAACCCAAGGTGGGGAGAATTTTAGGGATGTTTAGATTTCATGGTCCAGCCAGCGAGTCAGTGCATGGTGAGCCAGCGAGAGATACTTACGACAGTTCAGTTCATCAGAGTCGTCTGCACAATCCTTTGTTCCATCACACCTCCAGTCTTGATCTATGCATTGGCCACTATTACACTGGAACTGGTCACTGGCACACCGACCTGCTCAGAAAATGATCGGTTATGAGGTTGTGTTTGAACTGCTTCTTTAAGCGTGATAAAACATCACTTTTTGTTGTGTTTTCAAATTTGACAAATGAATTATGTGTCCATTTAGCAAAGATAACAATTCTTACAGTGTTTAAAGACGTGTTGATTATGGTAATATAACAGATTACTGGTTGGTTTTTCTAGTAAATCTTATTGACTCAAATGAGCTACGTTTATTGGGCAGTTTAGAAATAATTTTCACCTCTGCAAGAAATAACAATCAATAAGTAACTTTGTTTATGGCTTTTTTAGAGCTACCGTGTAGAAGACCTGAACTTTACATCATGTGATATCTAATAAAATGTTCTTAAACTTAAAAATTGACATTTTTTTAGATTCTGCAGAAATATACTTGCTGTACTCTGTCACTATTTTTCATTTGTGCAAAATGAATTTGATCCCTTCAAAATGGGCTCAGTTCTTACTGAATAACATTGTTCTGATTGAGAGCATCCCTCGTGTTGTTTTTTTTACAGTAAGATACTATAAAAAATCAAGACCAAATCATTTATCTAATGTAAGAAACACAATTCATGAACATATTGAATCTTTTCTAAATTACTGACATTTCATTGATGCAAATGAAGATATAAACTAAACTAATTCTTAAGAAGAAGAAAATTTAAATATGAATACATACCTTGAAGCAAGCAGGGTCCACAGATTAAAAATAACACTGCCACAACACCTAATCGGTCCATTTTTGTGTTTTTATCACAATTATTGCACAGTTAATGAAAATGAGCCATGGAAAGGGAATAAAAAACCTTCCTCTGTTTCTTGGTTTCAGCGATCCATCCGCAGTGAGTTTGACTCTGGACCCAAAGGCTCTATGATGGGCTTCTCTCTTAAAATAAGCAGGGACTGGATGTAGGAGACAAAGGTACAGCCTTTTATGAGCCTGTCTCCTTATGAATTTCATCTAAGATTAACTTTTACCAGTAAAACGTGTCAACATCAGCAAAATATTCTTCAATGTCATGTTCATGTAAATGGAGAACCATCCTTTTTGCGTGTTTTTATTGGTATGGTCTTGTAACTGTTAAAGGAACACAATAAACTGTCTAAACTAGACAGATGAATATCTCAAAATGAAAAAAAAACTTGCTACTAAAGAAACTGACTTCCTTTTATTTTTTGTAAGTCTTTAATGTGACAGTACTAATAAGTAATAAGTAATAACTAACATCATAAAGCTGAACTGTCTTGGATGCTCTTTGTTGTCTTAATGCTTTACATTGGATGGAAATGTTTCACTTTGTGTTAATTGTTACAATGTCTGCGGCACAGTAGTCAACGCATGTTTCAGACATGAGCTGCTGGCTCGTGGGCACCTGGCTTTAAATCCAACCCGAGTCACGTCTCAATCCCACATCTTCTTTCTAACTCCTTTACTCCTGTCTGCTCTTTTGAACAAATGCAAAAACTTATAATTTCATATATGTTACTTAATTCCATATTTTGTGATTTTATTTTTGCCATAAAGCATTATTAATAGTCACCCTTTATGTTTGTCACTGGGTTTTGCAAATATCTAACCAATGATGGTATTAAAAAGTATTTGTCAACTTTGACAAAAGAGTATTTAATCATTTTTAAAGTAGTGTTTTTTTACATTTGCTTGTGGTTAAAATCCTTTGAGAAAACATAATCTTTCTGTTATACAGGCTCTGGTCCATGAGTGTGTTATATTCTTGTGTTTATATTTCATATTGTGTTATATTATGTTATGCTATATTGTTTATATATGTATATTATAAAAATGTTTCTTAAAATAGTGTTTTTCAGAAAAGGTTCTGAACAACTTCTGCTAAACATAAATAAACCAAACTTTAAGTTATGAAATATTACAAAAACGTTTGTTAATTCATAATAAAGATGATAAAGTTTTACACATTCTGCTAGAAGTCATCTAGCAAAAAGCACAAGCTGCTCTCTTCCACATAATAAATATCAATCAGCTTGGAAATTCTGATGCAGTTTTTCTTTTGTTTCAATAGAAGAAAGTCACATAACGTTTGGAACTTCATGAAGGGGAGTATATTGAAGGGACGGGTGCCGTGGCTCTACCTTACTTCAATATATATCCTTTTATGTGGTTTTGAAACGAATCAATCATTAATCAGCATTATTTTATGAGAAACAGATGATTTGCAAATGATTATAATAAATCAATATTTTACCCTTTTACTTTTGATTATGATATTAACTATAAAACTCTAGAGGGTAGATATTACTAAAATAATTCACTGTTTGGGTTTATGAATGCTTAGGCCTCTCTTTCTGCTAGGTCACAGTGGCTTTTAAAAGGGACTTCTTATCATTACGTGTAAAAACATCTGCTAGCACGCACTCTAGCCTTGAGGGGTTGTGCGTGTGCGTGTGTGTGCGTGTGTATCGTTTCAGAAGTTAGTTAGTTATTGGTGGCAGAAAGACCATATTTAGAAGACCGAATGGAAAGAGATGCGTATGTTGTGCCTAAGCCAGGGTTTCTGTGTCAACACTTATAATCAGATATGCTATATGACGTCCAAGCTAAATGTATATATTGTCTAACCTATCACGAGATTTTATTTGCCTAAGTAATGACGTAGGTTAAATGGCTCTGTTAGTATAAATATTACTGCATTTTGATGTAACGGCAGGTCAGCCTGTGGAACTCCTTAAGAGTGCTGAAGCTGACTTCTGCTGGTAAAACTACAAACAATTGTTCTTCAGTACATTTTCTTTTATTAATTACATTCCTGACTTCATTCATCACAACTGGTCTACAGGTCTTTACTGTAAAATCCCCTACAATATAATGACAGATTTTTCATTTTTCAGTCAACTTTATTGAGTACATTTGGCATAGACACAGCAAAAATCTGTTCAAAATTGCAGCATAATTTTCACTATTTTTACTATTATAAATAAATTTGCTAGCTAAGAACAATAATTATGAAAATGCATGATTATGAGAAATAAGATTAATCAAGCAAACCTGAGTTCCAGCCCAAGCACTAACAACATTCAAAAACAAATCAAATCCAAACACATTTCATAAATTATAGAAACAAATTTTGTTTATGATTTTTGAAATGGGTGTGCTATTGTTATAAACAAACAACAAATCGCTGCTTGCACATTTGTAGGCCTGTATATAAAAAGACAGCTCATGTCTGAACGAATATTTCAAACAAAAGCATATATAAGAGTAAAACCCATGAGTTAAACTTCATGAGCTGTTAATACCATAAATGTAAATGTACAGAGAAAACCTGAATTCTGTTCCTACATAATTAACAATGGCATATATAAAAGTGTAATGTGTGTTTCTACTATCTTGAATATATTTTGGCCAGTGAAATGTAGTTCAGCCTAGGAACATAGGAACATGAATCGGTCCTGTGAAGCTAATATCTGCGTATTCCGTCCTCATCTTGCCGATAGTATGGGTTTTGGTTGCCTTTTAAACCATTTTCCACAGCCCTCACCCCGCCGTACACTGGAGGATGAGTCCTGTACCCATCATCACTGTCACCATCATATGTAGTGTAACGCTAAAAAACATACAGAAGTGTTTTGTTACACTCAGGGACCTTGATCAAATTTTGATTTCAGTATTTCATATCTCATTACAAATAAAATCATTTAGATTTTTTAGCAAGCCAACAATTGTAACGTTTTAGCTGTAATCTTACGGCTTTGTTGTCTCGCTGACTTTTGATCACGAGTGCCTCAGTGCTCCCACTATTGGTCACTTCCAGATTTGCAGGCTGCCAGTCTGAAGTAGGATTGACCCGGGGGATCCTGGGAACTCCCACAGGTTTACTCATTTCCACGTTACTGAATTCTTCTTTGGACTGAGAACTGTTTACTTTTTGTTTCCTTGAAAAACACATTCATATAGAAACAAATGTGTTACATGTATGCACTGAATGCTTGTGTATATAGATATCATTTGACATAAATAAGATGTATATGGGTAGACTTTTACCTGCTGCTCACAACTATCAGTGCCACAACAAATATGATCAGCAATGAGCCCAACACGCAGGACACCACAACCACGACCAACAGGTAAGCTGTAATGAGAATTTGCATTACACACATGCCACTCTAGAAGCAAACACATAAGAAAAATCATGCTGACCCACATGATGATAAAGACTTACGATCATTGCAGTTTAATCCAGAAAAGCCAAAACTACACCTGAAATAAACCACATACCTGTAAGTGATGATGTGCTACCACTAAACTAACATGCTGTTTGACTGTAAATAAGCAATATTCTTACAAAACATGATATTACATTTAATCAAGTCAAAAGGAATTGTTAAGGAGCTTTCTGTCTGACTTTCTTTGGTGTAGCCTTATGTATTCCGGTTGGTTCAGGCTTTTGATCATTAATATTATAAGTAATATTAGATTAAACTTAAGTGATACTTAAATTTACAGAGCCTGGGATCATATTTTTATGACACTGGCCTAAAGAAATGGTAATACCACAGAGGACCCTATTGGGCCCCATCATAAGGTGTGGGAAAAAGCTGTTCCCCCAGTTTTAGGAACATTGTAGTTTAATTAAAAGTTGATTTACTATGTACAAAGACATTTTGCAAGACAATCACACAGTTTTTACAATTTATAAAGATTTCATGACATGTTAAGCAAATACTTCTCACAAGACCTTATTTTACATAGAAATGTGAAGAATCACAAAAATCTTTACATGACAATGCAATTGCTTACTTTTCACAGGTTTCTAAATCAACTGCTTTTTCCCCATAGGGACAAGCTGTAAAGAGACAGAAAAATGATGACAATCAGTGCATCTCTGAACAAAACTGCAAAAAGAATACAAGGGAAACGACAAGCCACGTTTAAAACGCTTACAAATGCATGACTGAGTTGAAAATTGGGACTTGATGTACCCCTCTAGACAAGTACACACTGCAGTACCATCACCCTCACAGTTTGTGGTGGTCTCATCACAGAATGAAAGATCACAAATAGACTTTTCTGTGAATTAAGAAAATGTTTTACATTAGATGCTTCTTCAACTTGCTTAAAAAATGAAAAAGTGAAAGAAAAACGTGGTGGGAAAAAAATTACCTTCAAATGTTGCATTTGCTATTTTGCCATCTACAATTCCTTGATTGATCAGTTCTACAACTGATTCTGTTGTGGCATCTGATGAAGCGTCATAGAAATTCTGCACTTCTGCAATAATGCTGCCAGGTCTGTATGGGTGGACATTATATAGAGGAAAATGACATGCATGCAACACAATTCATTTCATATGAAATAATGTCTGTTAGTATAATTCTGAAAGCTGTGACTCACTTCAAACTTAAAACAACTGAATAACGGTAGCCAGGATTGTCTTGGAGAATGGCATAGAGCTGTATTTCAATTAAAGATAAAACATGAACTATAACCTATGCAGACATGTACTTTTAACACTCTTGCATTTTGTTAAAAGGAACTTCAGTCTTACCTGATCCTGGATTCTTTCAGTTGTTTTTTTGAATAATACAGATGTCTTGTCAGACATATCATCTTGAAAAGTTTCAGTTAAAACTAAATCACCAGGGAAGACCTTTGCTGCAAAGGAAACATATATTCATATAGTTCATACACATTTTTTCCAAGTTGTATAATTAAACTTAAAGGGATAGTTCACCCAAAAATGTTATAATTATTTACTCACCATTATGTCATTCCAAACCTGTATTGCTTTCTTCAGCAGAACACAAAAGATATTTTGAAGAATGTTGATAACCGAACAACAGCGGTACCCATTAACTTGGTTTTGTGTCTATACAATAGAAGTGAATGGGTACCACCATTGTTCGATTACCAACATTCTTCAAAATTCTGCAGAAGAAAGTAAGTCCATACAGGTTTGGAATGATGAGAGGGTGAGTAAATAAACACAGAATTTTCATTTTGGGGTGAACTATCCCTTTAAGTTCTATATTACAGGTTGAATTCTGCTTGTTTACATATTAGTGTATAGTCAGTGTTTCACTCATTAACGTTGACACTTTGATAACTCAAAGGTGGACTGGTCATACCTAGAATACAGCCTGTTTTGTTATCGTAAACCAGCCCAGACCGGCAGATGCAAAAAAAATTGCCCCCATGCCGCTCTTCACAGATACCATTTCCGACGCAAGGATTTGGAGTGCAGGGTCCTATCAATAAAGAATCTGGTTATTCAAAGAGGACATTTCTAATGTATAAACTATAGGAGCCAGTATAGGATCCTCTCCGTTTTAAGGAGGATGATTTCTATATTAAATCATATAAAACATAAATTACAGAGTTTTCAAGAAAAACAGGGAAATTATGTAATTTTACAGCAGCCAGAAAAAAAAGAGTTTATTTTTGAAGTATGGTCATAAACTGTAAAACTACAGAAAAATAAATGAGGGAAAACAATTTATTATGTATCCTTATATTCTGTTATATTACAGTAGAACATTTTTATATTTATATATATTTATATTTTGTATATAATTTCCTTTTTTTACTGACTTTAAGTCTGCTGGTGGGGTTGTTCATTATGAAGTTGGGGGTACCTTTTGTCGTAGTGGCAGTAGTAGCGGTTGTGGTGATGACTGTGGTTCCTGGGGTACCAGATGTGGTGGTGCCTGTGGTGCCGGGCACGGTGGATGTGGTGCCGGGCACGGTGGTTGTGGTGCCGGGCACGGTGGATGTGGTGCCGGGCACGGTGGTTGTGGTGCCGGGCACGGTGGTTGTGGTGCCGGGCACGGTGGATGTGGTGCCGGGCACGGTGGATGTGGTGCCGGGCACGGTGGATGTGGTGCCGGGCACGGTGGATGTGGTGCCGGGCACGGTGGATGTGGTGCCGGGCACGGTGGTTGTGGTGCCGGGCACGGGGGATGTGGTGCCGGGCACGGGGGATGTGGTGCCGGGCACGGTGGATGTGGTGCCGGGCACGGTGGATGTGGTGCCGGGGGTGGGAGGTGTGGTGCCAGGCATAGTACTGGTCGTGCTGCTCTGATCATTGCCTGTAATAAAAACTTTTTGTTAGGGAAGGTTGAAGAACAGCATGTGGCACTGCATATCAACAAACCAATCAGTAAGCAAATATCAAACCTAATTCAGTCTGATACCAAAAAAATATTGTCAAAAAGAAAAATATCGAAAGTAGAAGAATGTGGGTAAGGGAATTGTAAAATTAGCATGCTCATATTTACTATCACTTAAACACCTGTGAAAATTCCCACAGCCAAATCAGGATGAACAAAAGTTTAAACACGGCCCTGTTTGCTTTTTTCTGACGTTATCTCTTATTTTCCCAAAAGTTGAATCCCAAAAAGGGATGGCCGTGAACCACACCATTATTTATTTTCAACCACCACATTTATAAATAATGTGTCGTGCTTATTTGTATTTTAAAGCCAACAACTATAAATTAATTTAAATAAAAAGTCTGCCGCTTGACATATAGTTGTAGAATAAACATGTAAAAACCTTTAAAGACAAATGTAGTCAAGAAAGCTGTAGAATTAATTATTGTCAATGAGCAAATAAGGCAAAAAATGTAAGGACTTTGAAAGCAATAAAAGTTTAATATGATGTCTCATGACGAAGATAACAAAGTACATGTTGTCATTTCCCACTCACAAGGTTAACTGGCACCTGTAATAAAACATCTTGCCGAAACTGTAATGATTTTTCCATACTGTGACTGTTCAAACACTTTACAAGGATACAGTTTTTTCCAAAATAGGATTTTCCATTGGATTTTAGGGTGAATGTAATGTACTGTACTCAAAACATCAAAAATGTTAAAAGAAGCACAATAACAGTACTGTAAAAGAAGACAGTCATACGATAGATCTATAAAACAGAGCAATATTCAAGCTGTTGACAATCTCCTATGGGATGTCAACCGCTGTGACTGAACCAAATTGTGATCATTCACCTTTCATTGTATGAAAAACAATGGTCATAAAAAAAAGAAGGTGAGTTGATGTATAAGTAAATAACAGGATTTTAGTTATTGGAAGAATGGTTTCTTTAAAATATAAGGAAAGATACAATATAAATAAAATAATAAGCCATCCTTTATGTACAACTCTATTGAAGTTGGAAATAAACATTGTTAAATTTTAACCATATTTTTGTAGTATTAGTTTTATTGCAGTAAACCATAGTAAGAATCCATGACTACAAAAACCATATTTAACCAAGATATTTATAAAACTATAGTTTATATGTAGTAAATATAGGATTATACAAATGGTTACTACACTTTTATTGTAATAAACCATGGTTCCTTTTTCTATAAGAAGTTTACTCAAGTTGTAGCCTTACATGGGTCCTTTAATGCCACCTTCTGGATAAACACACAGGGTTCTCATGACTTAATTGTCAAAGACCCAATAAAAAGAAACAAATAACAGGACTCATCTTCACAAAATTAACATTTGTCCTCACTTTACAAATATAGTAAAAGCAAGAACTAGTGAGAGCAAATTACCACCCTATAGCCACATTATTGTATAAGGTTAGGTTAGTTGAACTTGATCTTAAAAGAAAAATAAATGTAAACCCCAGCATATGAATTAATAGTAACACTTAAACATTACATAATTTATTAATCTTACTTCATGTTAATTTCAGCATGTTTTATCTGTTAACATTTGTTTTACCATAAACTAACATAAATAATACATGCTGGAAAACTATATTTGGTATTTTGTTATTTAATGCATTTAATAATTGTTAATATATTATATATGTAGCCTATAATACAACCTTATTGTTAGCCTAAGTGTTACCAAGTTGTCAGCACATTGAAAACTGCTCTATAGTAAATGTTTAATGGACGTAAACTTTACTTTGACATTTTTCTAAATGGAATATGAACAAATAATTACAAAATTATTGAATACAAGATTTTTATAAAAAAAGAAGTGAAACTCACGCGATTCTGCAGCCGACGCAGCCACCAAGCAAAACAATAAAATGAACTTGAGTAAACGCATTTTGGGATTTTTAGATAGTCCTTCAATTATTTGGCAAAATGGTAAGAAAAGAAACAAGTATAAAGCCTAGTTGAAAGTTTGATTCTCGCTGCCCTCTGTCTGCTTTACAAGTGCGTAAAGCTTAATAATAAAGCCAAATGACGTAAGCTTGCAGAGCCACGCCCCCGGAAAAGTAATCCAGGTGAGATCAAAACTAGTTTACTCAATACTTAATAAAATTGAATTATTATTTTATAAATATCATATTTTAAGTACACGTTTTAAATATAGCCTATACAAAAAACTTTTAAAGATGCAGAGCTGGCTTGACATTGTAAACTTGCTATTACCTCTAGATATACATGTTAATTTAGGGAACTTTGATACCAAATTCTTTGGATAAGAGTTAAAAAAAGACTGGACATGATAAATCATTTATTACATTACCTATTAATCTGCTTTGGACAATGAGTCATTATTTTCTATTGAAAAGGCAATAAAACATTAAATCAAAAAAGGTAGGGTAGAAATCATAAAGACTGAGTGATTTATTCATCTAGTACGTTTTAATGCACTTTGCCCCTCCTCTGATGGTCAAAGTGCAACACACAGAAAATATAATCTGAGTTGAGTATGATGTCACAACCGAACATGATTTATTTCTTCTGACCTTAAGGATTGGTATCAGCAACAATATTTAAGTTACATATTATGTTTTTTTTTAAAAACAAGCTGAAATCTAGAATAGATTAAGTCCATGTAGTACAAATCATAAGTTATTAAAATAATATACAGTGGTGGCCAAAATTATTAGAACACTAGTATCTTTACCAGCTAAAAATGATTTTAAGTCAGTTATTTCTATCTTTTGTCAGTAAGAAATATCAGTTTACATTTCCAAACAATCATTTGCCATTCATTGTAATAATCCAGATGATGTTTGGTTGCACAAGTTGCCACATAGAGATCTGATCTCATCATCATCCAGTCTGTCTGAAATGACATTAAGAAACAGAACAAATTGAGACTAAATCCAGAAGAACTGTGGCAACGTCTTCAAGATGCTTCAAAAGACCTAAAAGCTAAAGTACTCTTCAAAGTTTTAGGCACTTGTGTAAAAATGCTGTAAAATGAGGATGCTGTCAAAAATAGATTTTGTTGATCTATTAACTAAATTAGATCAACATTTGGTGTGAGCATTCTGTGTGTTTAAAGCAGCTTGTTCAGTTTTTCTGGATTTAGCACATATACATATATACATCCTTGTTACACAGCCCATCAGCATGACTTACTGGAAATATAGCATCTTGTTGCCAAGTTCCGAAGTCAATGACTCCATTTACCTAACATAAAAACCCAACCTGTTTCTTTTACCGACAAGGAATGGACATTGTGTATTTATAGCCATTAGGTTTATGGGTCTTTTTTCATTTAGATACATTAATTTAACTTCATCTATAAGATTTAGTGTATATTCACATTTGATCAAATGAAAAATATACACAAAAAAATATTATTAACAAAACAACTGATTTGGATAAATAATTTATGTTAAATGAGGAAATTCTCTCTCGTTTCCAAGCAACAATAAAAACTTCCCATGTTTGCTCATAAAATAAAACAAAACACAAAGCCCTTTGTACTGCCATTTATGTTAGATGTTAAAATGAATGTGTCATAATGGAAAAATGAACAGGTCACTAGTATTCCATTGTTGGTCAACAACATCAGATAATATTTGGTGTCAAAGCAACAAATCAAACAACCCTCAGTTTGATAGTTTACTTTAAATCCTTGATGAGGTTTTCTCATGTTTACACATGGAAGATGTTCCTCAATCCCTAACAACTTGTGACCAATTATGTGGAACAAGGTTTTCCTAATATGGTCTGAAATCTGACTCGATTTTGCCACCTGGTGGTAAACAGAAAAGATAAATGTATACGCACAACTACATAGAAAATCTAAACAGGAAGTTGAATGTAATGGCTTTGCCTCATCACAAGTTAAAATCTTATATTGCCAACAGCTACAGGAAAATGATTTTTGTACAAAGCAAATCTCCATAACTTGCCAAGAATGTTTTCAATTTGCCATCTCCCCATTATGTCCAATCTCTTACCGATGATACTTTCGTTTGGCTAATAATCATAATGGCATAACACTTCTTATAAAGCATTTTCCTAAAAGACTAAAACTTCTCGAAATAATTGCAAAAATTGCCTTAAAACCCAATGCGAGCTTTCACAAAATAATTCAAAATGAGATTTTTTTTTATAACAAAAGGTTTTTATTGGCTTACCTAATCATTTATAAAGTCATCTGACATGTACAGCCCTGTCACAGAAACAAGACTGAAGTCGGGGACGCATATGCTACAAACTTCGGGTGCAATGGTGATCAGGGGAAAGCCATAAACGAAACAAAAAAACAAAACAAAAACTTCATGTCATGCATATCAGAACCAAAAAGAAAACAAAAACATTGTAGTGTTTTTGTACATTATTGTAAACAAAGTTGTTCTAGAAATCATATCAAAACACATGGCAAGTAACAAAAACAAAAAGGAAAACGGACAAAATCCTGAAATTCTAGGGATTATTCTACAAAGAAACACTGCTTGGCATCACCGCTTAACAGACGTTTGTATTCCATCATATCAGCTTAACCTGTAAACAAAGGTGGTATCATATGATTATACAATAAGCTGAATACAATACAATAAACTACAATATTCCCACTACATGAAACACATGTCCCTGGTTTCTCATTTTTACAATGATATGAGGTATATTAAGGTCAATCCTATTCTTCACACCACTCTTTTTTCATTTTTTTTTTCTTTCTATAAAAGCATGGAACGAGTTTGGAGTGCAGCATTCAGACTTTGTTCATGACACCATCACAGCAATGGCATTTCTCTGTGACAGGACTCCGTAAAGGCAAGGGGAAAAACAGAGCAGGACCTCACACTGGGCCACAATCCACAGTAAGTGGAAGACATAGCTGCCCGCCACTCTTTCCAAGGGCACTGGGAAGAAAACACCTCGTTTCAACGTGAAGTCTCTGTAATCGGCTTCTTTCCTTGATCAAAATCAAACAAAACGTAAAAAAAACAGAATACCACATGTTCAGCTCCTTTCGTACGTTTCAGAAGTGGGCTCCGCTCCCTGCAACAATTTAAAAGGGAAGTTTGCAATTTTCACAGGTGTTTGATACAAAACAACACGGTACGAGGTAGAACTCCAATTGTTGCTGCTCAACCCACATCAAACAGTTGTGATACCACTTCCAAAGCAATATTCTGCTCTGCAAGGTTTTTTGTTAGCCTGAGGACCACAACAAAAAAAAGTGGCGTTCAATGACAGTATTTTCAATAACAGGAACAACACTATATCCCCAATGAATATCCAAAGATTCAAATGCCCTTTGTTGATCGGCAAATCCGCCGTTCCCTCCCCCGCTTCTAAAAATCACAGCTTTCTTCATCAAAAATAATAGTTTTACGTGTCCTGAATCTGAATTCTTGCTTTTAATGGTTTATCAAAGTGCTTATTTGATTCCTTGAGACATAATAATCATATCAGCTGACAAAGAGGAAAGATTAAAAGGGATAAGAGTTACTGCTCACCCTGAGACGATATGTAGTTCCATGTCGCTACAAATAAATATCTACAGATTCTCAAATGTTCCTATCGGCCTACTTGACTACCAGTACTTTTTTCTTTACATGGCCCTTAGTGAAAATACGAAACTGTTTTCACATTTTGAAGTACCGTACGCTTTGTAAAGTAGTGAAAAGAGTCACCAGTGTCAAAAGCTGAATTCCAAATGGTCTTTTCTTCAAGGAAGTTCAAAAACAAAGCTGTCGTTTCAAAGTACACGTGTAAAAAAGGGTGCTCAAACACCTTATTAAAAAGTTACTGTTTTTTCCTGAGTAATACTTGAGATTTTTGTAACAGACAATACATTTTTTGCCATTGAATACTGGGCCGCTCCCTGACGTTTGCTATTGTAAATCATCTTTCATTATTAACTTAATCTTACACTGGACTATGATAGCTAAGACATACAGGTTTCAGAAAAGTCGAGTCCTTCGCTAGCCTAATTCTGTCGAAAATCTATTCTTACATCCACTACACTAATAAAACAAATGACTAAAATACATTAAAAGAACAAGAGAAATTGCATTAGAGGTCTTGCAGACCTTCCCTGGTAAAGTCCTCTATTGACATTTAATGGCAGTGTAATAATAAAGTTATACTCGGTGAGGAGGAGGAGGAAGCATCGGAGAAAGTCCTCGTCCCACAAAACAGGGTTAGGCGAGTGACCTAAACCCTTACCTGTAGCTTTGGCTTGTGGGGGTTTTGGATCCTGAGCTAGCTGGCTCACTGACATCTGCTAACAGACTAGTATACCCTGAGAATTCTGAAACGGGAGTCCGTTGTATCCTGTGGTCGACTTCCCCGCCGTAGCCTAGCGGGGTCGGACGACCGGACTTGAACTGGGAGCCGAAGGCTTGAGCGAAGTTCTCGATCTGGTAGGTGGTACGCATGTCTACTTCCTTAGAGGGCACCAAAGTAGTAAGGTCAGGAGGTTGGGCCATGGAGTAGACTGATCCATTGGACGAGCTGCCACGGGTGCCGTTTCCGTTGGCCGAAGAGGTGCCGTTCTTGGTCTGCTGGTCTTTTTGGCTGCCGCCATTGGTTAGCCCCTGAGTTGTGAGAGGGTATTGCGGTGAGTGCTGCTTCTCCAGCTGGTCAGTAAGCTCTTGAGATGGGGTAAGCTGCTGGTGTGTTGCTGGTTCCAGGCTGCTGAGATGAAAGCCTTGTTGGGAGGAGGGTGAGGCGTGGGAGGGTGACGGAGAGCCTACCAGCATTCCATAATGAGACTTTGTGAGAGAAGAGGAAGAAGGTGCAAGAGGAGAAGATACAGGCTGTCCGAATCCACAGTCCAAGGAGGCAGTGTAGATGTTCTTATCGGTGAACAGAGTGCTAGCAGGGCTGCTACTAGATGACAGAATGCTTGGGAAGGGTCCAGATGGACCCAAAATGAAGCTGCTATGGCTTGTTCTTTCCAGGGTCTGCAGCAAAAACTTTGAGTACTCGTTCATCACCCCACTCTTGTCACCACATCCACCTGGAGATCCATCATCCTGAACCAGTTCAGGGGTGGCTGAGGCCGGCTGCAGTTCCACATGGTGTGAATCTTGCAGATCAAACGTCACATCATGGTGGGAGCTGTCGGATTTGTGGGTGTAGTGGTCCAGCAAGCTCTGCAACACCTCGTCTGGGATCCCAGACTTATCATGCTTGTCGACGCTTATCAGCGGTGACGTGTCAAGCAAGGCCAACGTTGGTTCTCCTATACCTCCCTGGATAACCGTCGGCTGTGGAAGGTGGACGGAGCTGAAGTCAGCTCCAGCACCGCTGCTGTTAGCAGCATTCAAGTAACGCCTCTTTTTTAAGAACTGCATGGCATCATCATAGTTGCTGCTGGTGCCTCCCTGTTTGGGGCCACTGGATGTTTGGAGAAGGCCAAGACTGTCCATACTTCCAGGTCCAGACATGTCTAGAGTGCCTGGCTTCTGTTCATGAAGACCAGAGGTTTGATGGGCATCATCCATAGACGTTGGACACTTATCCATTCCCTTGCGACCTCCTTTCTTAAAGACAAGCTTGGGTGTGCGTCCATCCTGGCTGTCCATACTCGTCTCAGCCAGACCTCCAGATGAAGATGCCCCTGATCCACCAGGGATGTCCACACCGTAGTGCTGTGGGCAGAGTCCTCGTGTCATCTGCGTCCCTCCTCCTCCCACAGCTTTCTTTCGCCGTCGATCTCCTCCATCATTGCTGCTTTTGGACTTGCCCCTCTTGCGAGGTTGGGCACTGGTGTTTCCCTGAGTGAGTAAGTAGCTGCCTTCTCCCATGTCTTCGTCTACCAGATCTAACATCCCTGGGTCCAGACCTTTCTTTATGGCTTCTCCACAAGTTCTCTTGTGCTTCAGTAATCGATCTGTTCGTGAGAAATACTGCAGGGCAAGACAGAAAAGTTTCAGGTAAGGTGATGTTTGTTTAATTCATTTTCAGTCTTAAGGCATAGGTGGCTCATTCTCATGAAACCACTGAAACATCATGGCAGTTATATTTTAAATATAAAACAATTTAGTAACACAAAAATTATAATTACGACAATGGTTCTCTACCTCACACAAAGAATAAAAAAATGATTTATTTTTGTATTTTACGGCATTTTCTGCTGAAACTCTCATTACTTTAACATGTCCAGCTATGAGTAAAATTAAACTAAAAAAAGTAGTCAGAAAAAAGTGTGTTCTACTGTATGTTCTGAAATGGCAAAAAAAATGTCCATGAACAATGAAAAGTACAATAATAAAAGAAATAATAAAAAAATAAATGTCCATGACATTCTCATCCTCAGTAACAATTTTAAAGGACTGTTTACACACAAAGATCTTTACATTAAGCTTGATTTTCATTGAAGTACACATCTACAAATAACTTCCAAATGGCCAGCAGGTTAACAGATTTATTTATATTTAAGCTTAATATTCTCTCGCTCTCGCTCTCGCTCTCTCTCTCTCTATATATATATTTAAAGATGTACATGACATTATTGATTGCCGTTACTGATAAAGGAAAATTTTCACATTTAAAAAAAATGTTACATTTATCATTTTTCTAAAGAAATGACACTTTATTTTTTAATTATGTATAATTATGTATAATAAATTATGTATAATAAAAACATACATTTTTTTTAACAAACAAGCCATGGTATTCACATGTTCACACTGTTACAGTAACGACATTTTAGGGTCTTGCTTTAAAAAAAGTTCAAAAGAAAATTATTGCTTTAAACATGCCAGACCTTGTTTTTTCTCTATAAATAACATTTTTTGATGCATTTTATCATGTATATTAGTATGTTTGACATCTTGAAAACCATGATTTTGTGAGAATCACCCGGGTATACTTGCCAGCACAAGCATACGTAATTAAATAATAGCACAAATGCACACGTTCGAAGCATGTACAAAGTACAGCCAACTGTGTTGCTACCTAGTGGACCCGCTTATTTGCAGTGAATTTTGTTCAATTCAATGCATCAAATAAGACAAAGCAGCACATTATGACTGTTTGGTGTTAGATACCAGTGCAGTCAAGCCCAAATTACAAAAACTGAGCTGCATGCCTAATGGATATTAGCTAGAAAGAGCTCTGAAGTGTATAAATCTGATGCTAGAGGCCATGACTTTCCGTGCCCAATTATTGAGCGGAACCAGTAACAAATGAAGACATTCTGCATGAACCCAGCAGATTTAAGTCACACAAAATGTGCACAATACTTAGCCACAAACAGAAACGAAGCAGTGAGCTAAGAATTTCGTTTTATTTCATCATTTTAATGTTATTGCTTTATTGTCCACCCCTAATATTAATGTAGCTATGACTCATCTGCTAGGACTTACCTGTAGACAAGTGTCACATTTATATGGCTTTTCCCCACTGTGTGTCCTTTTGTGTCTCTCCATGTGATACTTCTGAATAAAGCGCATGTTGCACTGGTCACAGCTGAATGGTTTCTCTCCTGTAATGCAAGCAAAGCCATTTCAGCGCTGCCATCTTATTTAAAGCCATCTTCGATTGTCTTCACTGCAAATTTATACTCACCGCTGTGAATTTTCTCATGCCGCTGCAGCAGATACTTCTGTATGAAGCTCATATTACACTGATTACACCTGAAAGGCCTCTCACCTGTGTAAGCAAAAAACAAATACAGCATTTTATTAGGTTTTATTTAAGAGAATCTCATTAGCTCAGGCTTAAATCTCACTGCTGTATGCAGCTGGCAGTAAAAGCTTGTCACCTGTGTGAATGAGCACATGTCTGCGCAGGTGATAGGAACTGCGAAAGGCAGCATTGCAGTGCTCGCATATGTGTGGTTTAGAGTTGGGAGAAAGAGGCCCGGAATCCCCGTCCAGCATGAGTGACTAAAACAGCAAAGAAAAATACAGAAATGTTAAAACATCTGCATTCATCAGCTTTTGTGTGTTAAACTGTTCAAATGAAAAAATAAATGTAATATTTCTTTATTCTTGCAAATACTGTATTTTTAAGGATGGAGAGAGCAATAAAAACAAACCTTTGCAGAGTCTCCTTGCTTTCTTCTGGATTTGCCCTCTAGTCCTTCTCCATTTGTCTTCCTCCCTCTTCTAGGTCCAGATTCTTTTGGGTCTTTCCCCAGTCTGCCAGAGAACTGCTAAAGAAACATAAAAATACATTTTCAATGAAAATAGAAGACGAGATGCAGACTGGCAAAACTGATCATTTGAGGCTATGCATTTATAATGGTTTCGAGTACACATTAAAATGAACGTTGCTTATTCCACTACACTTACATTTGTAAGGCTTAGGTCATGCAAAAGCATATTTTGGTGGTTGCCAAGTGACATGTCCAGCATATCAGTGCTTTTTCCTCCTGTTCCAGTTCCTGTTGCATACATCGGGAGGCGGTAGTCCAGCTCGCTGAGCTTCTCCTGTTTGATACCCATACTATGGAGAAAGCCACCACCATGGTCAGGAGAGTCACGCTCTTTCTTCAAGATCATCTCCTGTGGCAGATCTGCCATGGAGGCTTGAGAAGTCAACCGTGTGAAACTGGTCACCGGAGGTAAATGGCTGAACATAATCATGCCGGGGGGAAAGTTGGGGTCCATGCCTCCGTTCCGTAAAAACTCATTGCCTAGCTTGTCCTGGATAATACTCATGCTTGGGTCTTCAAAGGCCAAACTTCATTCAGCTCAGATGATGAAATAAGCTATGAAAACAAAAGATGACACTGCTTATTCAAGAACAATAACGTCATAAATCACAGTAATTATTCATCAACATGCTTCTGATTAGTTAAATATTTATTTTACTAGGGCTAAATTTATACATTTAAACAGATTTGCAAATATCATTCATTTCTGTAACAAGATTACTATACTTAACGTATTAAAATAATTGTGAAATTTCAATTATAATGCTCCTATGGTGAAAAATCTCAAAATCTTAACATTTACAGTTTATGTATGGACTAAAATTGCTGCATTTTGGGATTGTAAAAACAGATGTTATATGCAGCTCATAATAAAGACTTCTTGGGACATAAAGACTCAGTTTAACCTTGTGACTGTCAGCAGCAGACAGAAATGGTAGATAAACTCATAACCTTGAAATCATTGTGCCAGTCATTTTAAGTCACAAGTAGATGCAGATATCTGCCAAAATGGCAGGAGTTCATAAATTATCCTGGCAAGCTTTGTCATGATAATGAAGGTCGATCACAGATCGGATAGTCATGACTATAATGAGCCTCTGCCAAAATAAAAATAAAACTCAAACCATAATTTTCTAGACTCACTCTGAAATCACAGTAAAATAGACGTTTTTAAATAGCATGGTGATAACATACGTTTAGACATCAGAACAATTTAAACATATTCTATTCATAGCCCGAAGAAAAGAACACAAATCGCATATTTAACACATTAATGTTTACAAAAAAAACTTAAACAAAACAATTACATCATTACCTGGATAAGTCGTTTTCGATGAACTGTTAGCTAACCTTAGCACCATTAAATTAGTGGTACTTGCAAAAAATGAATTCTTTGGATTTTAATTTTTTGTAAACACAGCGAAATGTTTATAATTTGAGATTTACGCTCTTAAATTCTAGTTAAAATGCTCTTTATGTGGGATAAAGATGGTCCTGGTTTTGTTGGTCGCGCAGCATTGTTCTCTATTGTGATCAGCTAACGTTATTGGCAAGCTGCTTAATCGTGTTGATATGACTCTTTTTATGAGTGTGGTTTTGTCCAATAAATTCAAACTCAGGTACGCTGATACTCAAGTTTTAAACTGTTTATGCGTTAACTTACCGCTTGCTTCGGGTCTAAATTTGGTAAAATTGAGCCCATTTTATCAAATCCGGCTAATCTAGTCGTTCATCACAATTACCCAACACATCTCCGTCTAAATGACTCCATTAGCGGCTAACGGCTAACTAACACCAAGCAGTGAGGCAGGAGAACTTCAATAAAATTAAAAACAAATTTATCTATGTAAATATGGAATGGTTTGTACGTTTACACAACGTAAATGCAAAATAAAAGTAAAACTCATAAACAACGTGGTTTATTGAACTGAGTGATGAACGGTGCTAGCAAGAAGTAGCATGCAGATGAAAGAGCCACAGCTAACAGCCCGCACGCGACGCTTTTATGCGCTCCCATTACAACATACAAATACCCCTGATGCAATTTCAACTGCGTGGAAGTGTAATGTTTTATTTGATCATGACTGCAACGTTGTAGTTTGTCGCGTCTCGTGCTTTCACTGTACACGGGGTGATATATTGTTACCATTCATTGCGCACGCCATCACTAATAATAGCCCGCACAGAGTAACACAATCCGCTGAGAATATACGACGATAAATACGTTCTAACAAGCACGTTGAGGCTACTATAAATGTAAGTTATCCAAAAGAAAGAACGTTTTTTGGTTAAAGTGGCTCTAAACGCTTCAGTCCTAAGCAATGGTGTGTGTGTCCATGAAACAATGATGCTCGCGATGAACGCATCTCTCGCTCGAACGGCTGTGATTTCATTGGAGCTTTTAGTACAATTTTCGCAAACTTTCGACAAAATAAGCGGTACAATACAATAGCACTTACTTGTACATGACCACGGCCGACTCGTAGCGTTCAAATGAATTCCGGCGTTCGGGTCCTTAAGTTATTTTACAGCCAAAACATTGTTCTCTTGCAGCTGTTGGCCTCTTCCATGTTGTGTCGACGCTGGGAATTGTGGGTTGAGCGGACGGGTCGTGAGAGGAGACAGACGGATACAAGCAGGACTAGTCAAGCAGGGGGCCACTATGCAAATGCGGATTGTGCCTGAGCATCTGCGATCTTTTTGAATTGTTAGCACATATTTTATGTAGGCCATTGCTTATTTCCCTCAGGCTAGAGTCATTCATAAAATGCAAATAAATACTTGAGAATTCTATCTATCTATCTATCTATCTATCTATCTATCTATCTATCTATATTGAAATACCTTTATTGGCATGGTGATATGAGACTTTACATTGTTAAAGCATACAAACCCACAAAAACACATTGTTAAAAATAAAAGTATATAAGAATATAAAACATAATAAAAGAATCAATAAAACATAAAATACTAATAAGAATATATCAAATAAGAATGCTAATAAAAAACTCAATTAAAAATAGAATCCTGTCATTTTATGTATATTTTGTTATTTCCCAGCAGTGATTCTGTTTCATTGACCGCCCATTAGTCATGGCAAGACTTGACATATACCTCACAGCCAGGTTTGAGCTTATTGAGCATTCTCTATGTGATGAGTGTGGTGCAAAATACACACATTTTTCATGGCTATTTTATTGTATGGACTAAACTGGCCTGTAGTGTAGGTTACTCAATGCAATTTAATATTTTATTTAGGTTTAAACTTTATTATAGTAAGTTTTGTAAGTCGACCTTTTTGCCTTGGGCTCTACTGTTTAGACTTTACTGAATAATGTGGGACACAAAATATCACTTATGATTTTACAGCCATCCTGTGTGCATAGACTGATAAAACTCACAAGGCAAATTACTAAACAAATTATAAATAAAAATACAAACACAAAGACTCATAAATATAATGTTTCTAAATATTGTAAACTCTTATTGACAAGCTTAATTTTGTCAATAACCTTGACTATGTTAGCAATTTTACCATGACTCAGACACAATATCATATTATAGGTCATGTATGTACAAACATGATTTCTGTCATAATTATAACATTACTCACAGTAGCAAACCATTAAACATAATTGTTGGACGTATTGTAATTAATGTAAAACATTTTCTATTTGCTATTGAAAATTTCCCATTCTCAGTGTCATTTATCTTAACTAAACCAATTATTGCAAACACATAATATAACCCAAACTTGGAACTTTCAGAAAATGCTCAACCAACAATTTAAAAGTATGTTTTAAAGTAGCTATTTTCAAATTAAATCCAACCCTACATGTAAGATGCAATGGTTTAAACATCAATATTTCATTTGCCAATAAATAATCATTTCTGTCATTCTTTATAATTGTTCATAATTGATTACAGGATCATATTCCATGAATGTAATCATCCGATAAATAAAATTCAAATCTATTGGTTAAAAACATTTTGTAATACTTCAATTCAACTTTTTGATAGACTTCAAATTGTATATGAACCCTAAACTGGTCAAATACAAATAAAATTCTTGTTGCATATGTAAATGGCCTATTGAATTTTGTGTTATTTACCATATTATACCGTATTATAATATTGAGCATAATTATGATTTAATTATTTAATATTATTTAGCGTATTAATTCCTATAACTAGCATGAGATTATTGTTCACCTCTCTATATTTTGTATTTTTTCCTTATAATTGTTATTGTTTTAAACATTCCATGTGTCCTGTTAATGTCACCTGGAGCTGGTGTTATGATATGCCTTCAGCAGATGGCACTGTAACGCAAGTTTTCACACCAAGCATACGCGTTCTCCCCACACAACGGTTTGGACACACACACACACACACACACACACACACACACACACACACACACACACACACACGAGCACATTTGCCCAACCCCTCTCTCACACAGCATACAGGCAATACGAGCGTCCGTACAGATGCGTACAGTGCCGCAGTTTATCTACAGCAGAATCTATGGAGCTCGGTAGAGATGTAACCTCATGCTGGAGATGCTGAAGAGGCTGACGCGCATCACAGAGAGGACTTATATTTGTACTTGGATGACTTTTTTTGAGCACCCCTGGGTCTGAATCATTTAAGAATAACTTAAATCCAATGCTGCCAGTTAAGTTACCGATCAAGGAAGTTCTCGCAACATCTATGGACCGCAACACTGAACGCGGATTATTTAGTGCCATGCGTAAATAGACCGGCGTGAAACTCAAGACCTTTTACGCGTGACAATTGCTGTTGTCTCATCATGTCTGCGATCAGAAGAAAATTGGGCGATGACTATCAGGTGGTGAACACCAACCGGAGCATGTCGTTTTCAGCCCCGGCCAAAAAAAAGCGCCAGCGGTTTGTAGATAAAAACGGCCGCTGCAACGTCCAGCACGGTAACCTTGGCGGGGAGACCAGCAGGTACCTCTCCGACCTCTTCACCACGCTCGTGGACTTAAAGTGGCGCTGGAACCTGCTCATTTTTCTCTTAACGTACACGGTCGCGTGGCTTATAATGGCATCTATGTGGTGGATCATCGCGTACATCCGTGGAGACCTCGGGAACGGTCACGACGAGTCGTACACCCCGTGCGTCGCCAACGTTTACAACTTTCCCTCCGCTTTTCTGTTCTTTATTGAGACCGAAGCGACCATAGGCTACGGGTACAGATACATAACTGAGAAGTGCCCAGAGGGCATCATACTTTTTCTGTTCCAGTCCCTCTTGGGCTCGATCGTGGACGCGTTTCTCATCGGCTGTATGTTCATTAAGATGTCCCAGCCCAAGAAGCGCGCAGAGACGCTCATGTTCAGCCAGGACGCGGTCATCTCACAACGGGACGGGAAGCTGTGCCTCATGTTTAGGGTCGGGAATCTCAGGAACAGCCACATGGTTTCGGCACAGATCAGGTGCAAGCTCATCAAGGTAGCTCATTTTATAGAAAATAACAGCTTTGATATTTTTAAATCCCAGGAGAGAGCGTGCGTGCCAACATAGCGTACAAAAAAAACATGAACACAAAACAAATTCTACACGAAGATGCTTTATGATAAGATCTCATCTAAAATAATGTTAAAATCTCACTATACTTAACAGCTTCTCAGTGGGACAGGCAATAGATTTATTGATGCTTCACGTGGAAAGGGGGGCGTTTATTGATTTAAGCACACAAACAGCCAATTGGCCAATTGTTCTTATAATGTAATTCAACACAATGCAATCTCAGCAATCTCTGACTTGCATAGAGATCTTATCTGCTCCTTGAACAAAGACTAAGGAACTGCATAAATAATTTGGAAAGATTCCCATTCTCATTTAATGGACTCCCATGGGAAGCCCTGCAGTAAAGTGTATGCTTCTTGGACACAAAATAGATTTCCAATTGCTTCAAACAGTCAGAATCAACCATTGGATTGTGGATGTACAAAGAAGTGGAGAGATATATATTTGAAGGGGAACATAATGAGAGAGAGAGAGAGAGAGAGAGAGTTATGTGGGCACTTTTCAAGGTCCAAGGTCACATTGCCTGATAATTGAAAGAGCAAAGATGTTTGTACGTGCTCTGTGTAAACGTGTCATATAAAATCTCAGCCAGGGTAGCGTAAAGAATCACATTTTAATCCAGTTTTAAAAGAAAATAACACATTTCATTTTTGTTCATTCTATTAGAATATATTTCATAGTAGTCAGATAATGTACAGTAAGACAGAAAAGCAAAGAAAGGGAAGAATAGAGGCTCAGATCAAACTGGAGAGTAATTGGGAAGAAAGGGTGGGATTTATGGGGCTGATCACAGCAGAAATAGGGAGGTTGTGTTACGAGAAAAGGAGATCATGATTGACACATGGTTCTCACCACACACCGCTGACAGCAGTGGGGCTCAGCAGGCGCATTGCAGCGAGCGCAGAATGACGGATGGTTGACTTCAGAAGCACCTTCCTCTCCTCTGCTCTGCCCTTTATCTGTTACTGTCCAATACAGAACGGCAGAGAAACAGGAGGGGAGGAACAGTAACCTATCTAATGCACTGTGCAGAGTAAGCACCGTGTCCCGCCTCTGAAATTTAGTGTCTGGATAGTGTGAATAGGCTCTGGCTGTTTTAAGCATTTGTTTACAAAAAGGTAATATTAACAGCAATATTTAAACTGCTATTACAGCCTTTTGAGATTTATTAAGTGTTTCTCCTTGGGCTTGTATGGTGCAGATGTGAATTTAAACATGCAAAAGAAAAGCTTAAAAATACAAACACACATGTGAGTTTTGGCACATTTCATTCTACATATCTTTAGTCCAATTTTAAAATCGTATTTCACATGTGATCCCTGGAGCTTTATAGACAGAATGACAGAGCGTCTATAGCGTCTCATGTGGGTTGAAGGATTTGACAGGAATGGTTAAACATCACCTGGGATTTCTCACGCTGAGCTGAGGGAATAATTATATTAATATTAATCTCATAGCTTTCCCCAGTTTTCCCAGAACTCCAGGGAACAATCGGAGGATTTCTAAAACCGCCTCTTCCCCATAACTTACCATTTGAGAACAGACACTTACATGCTATATATGTGCAAAAACCTTTCATCATTGACATTCTTTCATCTGTGAGACACGAAATACAATATTTAGTAGAATATTAAAGCTGCTCTTTTATAGACAATGAAAGTGAACAGCTGTGGTCATTTTTATTTTATGAAAGATTTGTTGTTCTGCTAGACCTGTTCCTTTTTGTTTTCTGCAAAAGGAAACTCATGCCATTGGCGTTGATATGCCGGCTGTTGCTCAGTTTGACACACTTCATATCTGATTTACACTGGCATGATTTCCACCCCTTTATCATTTTTTGGGCAGAATATCAGTAAACAGAACTATAGTAAAATGCAAGAATGCTTGAATGCGAGATGAATTTAAAGGAAAGATGACACCCAAAGAGATGATTTGTGCTTCAGATTCGCACGCACACACACGGGATGTGAAATCCACACGTAGTTACAGTACAGCACCAGTCAACAGATGTCTCTGCACCACCTTTATCACATTGGCAGCTGACACATCTTGTGCTCCCCTTTGAAGGTTTTCCACTTGGGGTTTTACAATTTTCTTATAAGAAGAACATTTGTGCATGTGATGGTGGCACCGTGCGAGCACTGCATCTATTCTTGTGAAAAATCTCACTTTTTTGCTGGGTACACCACTGTGATAGAAGCTCTCAGTCTGTTTCACCATCTGTGCCCTTAAGCACACGCAGCCAACCCGGCTGACTTCACCGATCTTTAATGTTAATATAGAAACACAAGCGTGCGTGTAAAGGCAGTACAGAATTGCGGTTGGTAATTAAAGACGGTTTTTAAAGGATGCAAATTACACATAAAAAGTCAATGACATTCCTCAGTGGGATGTGTTGTGTTAAATTGTCCAGATGACCCTACATCAGTCTGTGGGTGGGTGGGTGACATGTTATGTCAGGCAGTGAAAGTGACAGCAGTGTCCTATGGTGTGACATGCTACTCTTCTATGACTTTTTGGAATTTTTATTCCTTTTTAATGACATTTTCTTCAGACCAGTCCTAATACAAAATATATGCTCTATCTAACAGTTGAATCTAGAAGTTTTTAAATAGTGTTTCTATTAGCAGTTGTATTTCAACTTTTAAATAGTAATATAAATGTTTTATAAATTATAATTTCGGTGTAAAAATTATGATAGACTTAGAATTAGGCCAAGAATTCCTATTTCTTTCTTATTGTAAATGTTCTTTGTTTTAAACATTTTCAAGATTTTATTTGTCACATACACAGTTATGTACTGTACATAGACAACCTATAGTGAACTGTTATTCTGGTAATCTCTATTGACTGTGCAAACAAAACAAAAAGGTAAATATATTTTTAAAAATACATGAAAAATATATTTAAAAGGATCAAATATATAATTAAATAAACAATAACATTAAAAATGTACATTTAAAACTGAAGATTGGAAATAGACTAAAATGAAATTTCAAAAACATTTTTATTTTAAGATTTAAAAAGATTTTAAATTCCAGATTCAAAATGTAGACTGTTCCCACTTCATTTTTATCAATCGTTTTGTCAATGCCACTATTTTGTCTCAAAATGCACACAAGTAATGTTTTTGTAAGAAATGCTTTTGTAAATCTTCTTAAATTTCCTAATTTAACCAAGGCCTATAGTCCTTGCTTAATCTAATCCTTATCTGGGAAACTGCCCCAAGTATCACATACCGTCCTCTTGAAATCTGTGAGACTGAATTCATATGAATTGAACATGAACCCAGAACTGTAAATGTGACGCCATTTTAACAACCTCTCTGTTCGCTTTAGTCTCGTCAAACCCCCGAAGGAGAATTTCTCCCGTTGGATCAGAGGGAATTGGATGTGGGATTTGGAACAGGTGCTGACCAGCTCTTTCTCGTCTCACCCCTGACGATCTGTCATGAGATCAATTCCAAAAGCCCATTTTTTGACCTGTCCCAGCGCTCCCTCATGAACGAGCAGTTTGAGATTGTGGTCATTTTGGAAGGCATTGTGGAAACTACAGGTTAGTAGCTATCACAGACATCACAGCAAGAATGTACGTGGTGTGATTTTTGGAAGAATCTTATAAAAATGTGAACATTTTTCACCTTTTTCATTTCAATTAATTGCAACTATTTATTAAAAAAGGCCTTATATGGAAAACCTCATTTTATTTACTATGCAAGGCAATAAAATGGAATAAAATAATAAGTTTTGTGTTGCTACTTTAGAAATTATTGCTATTATGTATTGTTTTTTTTATTTATACCTTTAATTTAATAATGTATACATAAGATAATGTGATCAGACTTTTGATGACATTGCTTTTTTTGCATGTTTTATTTAGTGTATTTGAGATACAATCTTTCAAATAAAACATAGTGGCTGTAAAAGAAGGAATAATGTCTGAATTATCATAACAAATGTAACCATAGAAATAGTAACAAAAATAATATTAACATAGATTAAATTGTGTTCATGTACATAAATAAAAAAGGACAGAGACAAAAAAAACTGTTTATAAATGTTAAGAAAAATTAAAGTCCCATGTGAGTAAATTATCACGTTTATCTGTATGAACTGATCGTAAAATATTTTCATTTTTATATGAAAACAAATGTTCAACACCCCAAGGGGCCCTATTCTATAAACAAAATTCTTCTCAAATCTGACAGTAAGTGGTTTATAAATGGGGACCATAAATTCTCAAACCCCTCAAGACATTGCTTTTATTACTTGCACAAAAATAATAAGGGTTAAAGCACCAAAACAAATGTTTTCTATCAATCTAAAATGATTTTGTCTTACTTTTCAGGCATGACATGTCAGGCACGAACGTCTTATACAGAGGACGAGGTGCTGTGGGGTCACCGCTTCCTACCTGTCATGTCACTGGAGGAGGGTTTCTTCAGGGTCGACTACTCTCAGTTCCACAATACTTTTGAGGTGCCCACTCCTCCATTCAGTGTAAAGGAGCAGGATGAGAAGTCATCCCTCCCCTCCCCTGGCCCTCTTCTCTCCCCTGCGATGATCGATGGACGCAGTCGCAGAGAGCGCATCTTCTCCTTAGACGGGGTTCCTCACGCTGAAGAACCAGGCTGCAAATTACCCAGCAAGCTCCAGCGTATGAGCTCCAAGAATGGAAAAGAGGTTCTCAAACCTGGAATCACGCAGCCAACGGAAAAGGCCTCCAGCACGGGCGACCTGCCCCTCAGGGTTCAGAGGCTCGGATCACTGTTGGGCCAAGAGGAGCCGGAAAATCTGCTCCAGTTAAAGGCTCTAAAGATGGGTTCAGAAGCCCACACCCAGTCAGTAGGAGAATTGGAGCATCATAGACTTCTTCTTACACCTGCTCCCGTTCCAGGGCCAAACCTCAACCCACTGTCCATATCCAGTGGCCGACCAGAGGACAATCTCCCACCTAAATTACGAAGAATGAATGCAGATCACTAAACAGATCTGAGATGAACATTGAGGCATGAGAGATGGCTCTTAAAATCATGTAATAATTTGAATAATATTTATTTATTTATTTATAAAGGAACTATACTGTGATTCTTTCTCTTTAAGCTTATGAAAGAGACGTCAACAATTATCGCTTTAGCGTCAGCTTGAGCATTATAGACATTCTGAGGTCATTCTGAAGCCTAATCTACTGTCATTCGAATTTAAGCATCTTTATGGAATTAAAAAACACAAAATATTAGAGATGCGCCAATATATCGGCCAATAATCGGTCAGTAAAATAAATTTTTCACACTAATGGCTATCGGCTGATAGTTTAAAACAGCCAAATCAGGGCCGATATATTCTGTCATTTAAAAGAGGACAGGAAAATACAATGAATTTGTGCTCTTCGTATAGAAAATGTTAAGAAACATCACCATTTTTATGTTCAATATTAAAAGTCATTATATGAATTAATAACATTAAGTTAAGAAATAATTTAATCTTCGGAATTTAGTTAAGGTGAGTTAATATAACCACCAAACTATCGGTAACTCTTAAATAATCGGTATGGGTATCAGTGGACAACTTAGCATCGGTGCATCTCTACAAAATATCTCTTTGTTTGCATATTTATATAAGTTATTTATCAAGTATTTATTTCGAGAAAAGTGTACTAATATGTACTGGCTTTTAAGGCTTCTTGTCACATTATATACAGCAATATACAGACTGAAAGGAAAATTACTCTAGAATTCACTAAAAATAGTCTCAGTATGGATTTATTTTTATCTTTTAAGTCAAAAATAAAAGAAATCTCTCATATTGGGCACTAAGTGGTTAGCTGACAATTGTGCAGTTTGACAAGACAAATATTCAGATTTTAATAGTTTGTCATTTAAATCATTTCATTCAATACTTTTATTTCTATTATAATAAAATATTTCACAGAGCATTATTTCTGTGTTACTGTCTCTGTGTAATGTAAGTCACTAACTTGCATTGCGTGTTACATGCTCTCAATCAGGTCATTTGCATCAGGTCCCATCTGTGTAAAGGCTCAGAGACCTGCGAGTCCAGTACTAATGCTAATCATCATCTCCTTGGAAACATCCTGGCCCTTACCTAAGGCAGTGGGAGGAAGTGGAAGTAATTCAATTTGTCTTCAAGAAGGAATAACTCACTCTCAGTGCATGAACATGCTGTTATTACTCTCAATTGTGGATGCACAGAGGTTCTAATATTGTTCATTACTTATGCAATTCATTTTTAAGGAAACGCAGCAGTGTCTGGTGAGGATGGCAAATATCGGTTTATCCTGGGGGACACAAAGCGAGGCAGTGCATTTAATCCCTGTTAATGCGAATCATAAGCAAGAAATACACCCAGAACAAAACAAGATGACGATCTTGTGATCTTATTATTCAAAGTGTGGAAAGATGTACTTAAAAATGACAAAATCACTTTAGTTTACATGATACGATTAGCTTTTTGAAAAAATATTTAGTAAAATTGGATTACATATTTTTTTTGATCTGAATTTTATGACAAATATTTTAAAAAGTGCTTATTGAATAACTTTTGTTCAACAAATCTCTTGAAGTTTGGTGTAAATTCTTCAATCACTTTTCCTGGGAGAGCAGGAGATGAGAGACAGAAGTGCTTTTCTGTCATGAAGCAGTGTAGCTGACCCTCACTTAAAGCGAAAGGTTATTTTCCGCCTTTTGACCGGGTGCCAAGAGAGACCGCAGCCTCGACTGAGACGATACATCGATCGCCGGCTGCCGTCATATCAGCCTGGACAAATGTTACATCTGAATAATCTCTTCTCCAGAGATGAAGAAACACAGACGCATGGAAATGTGTTTGGAAAGTCGAGGGATCATACACAAAAGTCTGATTACCCAAGTTGACAGCTGCTTCAACACACTGGTTGGTATTGATGTTAACAACCAGTCAATTTCTCTGTCATCGGTTCACGTCATAAAATTTAAGTGTTCCATTTAACTGAACCCATATAATGTTGACTTTCATATTAGATTTGCATATCAATGAATTAAACGGATACTCATAAATTAATATTGACTTAAGTCAATCCAAACTTGTATGACTTTCTCTTTCTGCAGAACACAAAAGAATGTTGGAACCTACTGTAAACAACAACATTGGTGCCCAATGCCTTTGACTTCCATAGACACAAAACCACAAAGACGTTTCTCAAAATATGTCATTTTGTGTTCCACAGAAGAAAAAGTCATAAACAGGTTGAATAATGTAATGATAAAATTATTTTTAAGAATTTGTATTTTTAGGTAAGATATTGTTTTAAAGAGTACATTCCATGACATGAGATCATCAAAATTATTTCATGCAGTGTCTAATGTTGCTGTGTTTGAAAGTAAGCAGTCTGGCAAGTTGTAAATCCGAAAGTGAATAAATAACAACGTTTGGTTTGGAAAAAAGGGAGTTGACTCTGAATCACGCGAACGAGTCATGACCTAGTCCGAAAAGGTGGGGATTAGACACATGAATCACGGAATGAATCATTTGAGAGTCAGTCAAGAAGTAAGGTAATAAAAACTGCTTATTATTATGAAATAATAGTGTTTTACACCATGTATGTACATAAACCTGTTGTCAGACACTCCATAAACCAAAGTAGGCCCTTAAAAATCACAAGCTATGTACTCTTTAAGCTATGTAGGTATAAGAGTGTGTAATGTAAAGATTTTCCTGTGGTACAAATACATGTAGTCAAGCTTTGAATCTGCCCCAAAACATCAGAAAATGATCACACCGCATTAATAAATTATTACACTCAGCAGTGTGTTCTATCCTATATTTACCCAGCAAGGGTCAAAAAACAACCCAGCACTTTTTTGAGTGTACTAACAAAATGTACACACAGTGATTGCCAAAAGTGTAATAATAATAATAATAGTATTTTTATTTATTCAAATATGTATATGTAATATATTATTTATTTTTTAAGAGTCTGCATGTTGTGCTTGGAGTGTAAACTGAAGCTCAGAAAATAAATTACACACAACACATGCAAAAACACAGAAGAATAACTGCTGAAGTCAAAAACAAAATATTAGAATAAAAAAAATAAAACGCAACACAATTCTATGCAGACAACATTAGTTCTTGGTTAGCCTACCTGATTAAATCAATTGTTCTCCAGATATCCATTTTCTTTAAGCTATCTTTAAAAAGAGGGTTTGTTTTGTCATAGAGTGCCAGGTTTTCTAGACCGTTCTAGACCGTTCATCTGCTGGGGGAAAATCGGCTCTGAAAATTCTTCAAAAAGAACACAAAGGATGGCCTTCTCAGCTGCCGTAGTTGCAACTCTTGCGTCATCAGATCAGGGTGTTCCGTTTGTTTTGAGCATGTAAACACACTCACTGTTCAACTCAGCATCTGTGTATCAACCCAGTATCAGTAAACACAGCTTCACTTCCAGGCAGACTGACAAGCCACCAAATGTGTGCTTACATCCATATAATGCGTAACATCATACAATTAGACAAAACATTTATATTTTGGTCAAAATTGTCTTTTTTACTTGCAGTACACATGAGACGATCAGCGACTCATGTTATTCTAATCTTGTTATATTTCTCAGACAATGTTCTTCTGCCATACCGCACCATTTAAAACATACTGCAACCATCTTCTCATTGACTTCCGGATGCCGAAAACAAGAGCGCTGGTTATGGCCTGACTTGTTTTCATTTCTGATGCAAAAACAGTGTTTTTTATTGAAGCATAATGTCCACAGTCATGTGTGCCATGCTCTCCAACACAATTCCAGATGCTCATTAATACATAATGAGCACAGAAAATTCTGTCAAATCAGAGCACAAAAACACAACTGTAGCATCTCGCCATGTGAAGGAGCAGAGAGAAATCTGGATTAAAAATGTTTACCTAAACACTTTTCTGTCACCCCTCTAGATGTGCTCAATGCAATTCCTTTCTTATTTGTTTTATTTTAATGCCAACAGATTTTCGGTACCATCCTTTGTTTTCCTCTAGTTTACATACACTGTACTTGAAATGCATTCACAGACGGCCCTTCAAGGTGGTCTACGAAAACAAGTGTCTGAAAATGTCACATTACGCCCTCTTAAAGCACCCTTCTGAACAGGAAAAAGTAACCCTGAGCTGCCTGTGGCATATTTACGCTGCGGGCTTGGCCTTTGGCTGTCCTGGAAAAGAGCACGGTCAGCTGTGGCCCTGAATCTAAATCAATGAAAACTGCTATCCTCCGAGTCACAACTTCAATTGGGAGCATCAGCCCACTTCTGAAACAAATACAGGAATATTGAACACTAGCTGATAGAGCTGTCGGTCAGGTCAGGAGAGAGCTTTTTTGTTTGCTCTGTCTGTTTGATAAAACACTTTTGGTGCATTAAAATTTTGCTGCATTTATACAATGAAGCCTATGAATCAGCACTGCATAACAAGCCATTCTTTGTGGCCTGTTATGTAATGTTGTCACCACTGGGACAAACACAACTATACATATATTTTCCTTTTATAATTAGAAATGCGGCCCCTAAGGCTAAAGGGGTCTAGATTTGTGGCGTCTGAGCCTTGTTATAAATAACATGATTTTACTACAATGACAAGTTTCACACTCATACAAAATCTAATAAAGACACAACCTTAATATTGTAGACACAACCTTAAAAGTCTCAAACGGAAGTGACAACACATGCTTGTCAAATATGAGATTAATGAAGGAAACCCACTCTTGTTTTCTGGATGAAAACACATCTGACAGATAAACTTCAACTAGTTATATTTCACTCAATGACTGAATCGAACACAAGAAGTGTCAAGTGACTATAAGCAAACAATAGCTAAGAATTATGGGTATGGGATGTACTTCAGCACACAACAGGTTTGCTGGAGAGGCCCCGCAGTGAAACTCAGCGTTCGAGGGTTCTTGTGCCAAAGTCATTAAAACATACTTTATCAAGCCTGTTATTATTCTTCTCTGTCTGCTCGAGCAGCGTAATTAGCTTTCCTTAGCCAATACTTTCCTCAAACACAACTTATGACCAGCTATTTTCCGCATACTCAACCAGGAAAGTGTAATATATCTAGAGTTCATGTTGTGAGAGGTTTCACTTCTCATTGACATGAAACCACAACATCTGACATTGAAATGTTGGATATTTATGTGTATAGTTGTTATTATTATATTAAAAGCCTCTCACAGAAATATCAATACACTTGGCGGCACTCTACGATTTTTAATGCGCATTTGTTGGCATCTAATAATATGTTGATGTATAATTAAACTTTAATGTATCGTTCAAGGGCATTTGAATGATTTATGGTGTGATGAATAATGAAGTTGAGTTGACACGTAATATAGAAACTTCTTCCTGATGCTATCTGTGCTCCTGACCACAGATCTGGGGGGGGTCGCAGAAACCAGACACCCCCCGATATTACTCCCATCACAGCTAGATAAAAATCAGCAATGACGCCCAGACTAATCTACAGGATCAGGGCCAAAAATTGAAACGTACTGTACAAACCGTGTCCATAGAAAACATCACACAATAAGTGTATCAGGTTTTTGATATGTAAAACATGCAGGAATGCCAGGACCTTGACCCCCTAATGTACCCGAAGCTTTAATCTTCCCCATTTAAGTGCACAAACTCTCCGAAATATTTTTGAATGGAAGTCTATGAATGCAGAATCTTATTTCATCAAATCTCCATCATTCTCAGATGCATTGACATAGAAACTGCACCAAGGACGGATGTTTCGTCATGTTTTAGAAAGACAGCAGCTGTTCAGGAAATCTGCTCAAAGACGTATTGACCTTATAATGTCCTTTTTGTCTAAAAACCAGTGTGACTGGGGAGAAGATATAAATAGCCATTAGGACGTTGACCAAGCTGTATCAACACAACCGCACTTGGGCGTCTGTGCCAGCTCTTACCCGGCAGAACAGATTGGCCTAGGGCGTCCCATCGGCCGGAGGGATGGCAGGACAGCAGGCTGGTCCACTGGAAAGATTTCAGCGATCTTTGCTGTCCCTCTAATGTTCTGCCAACCAATGATCGCACTGGATATCAGAGACAATCTGGCCAAAAACAATGAGAACAGGGAGGAGATCTGTAAATCCAAGTAAAAAAAAGACTTCAGTGCAGGTGTGCAATTACAATGTATCATTTTTAATTAAATGAAATATATTGGACTGGATGTGCCAACACCCATCCTTATTTGTCTAGCTTTCTGATAATAGGTATAAATGACCCAAGAACTAGTGTAGACAAAAGCTAATTGTCTTTTAATCTCCAACACAAAACCGATGCTCTTTGTAAAATTACTAATACCTCCAGTCATGCTGATCGATGTGAATTATGCAATGACTTTGAGGGGAGGTCGATATATTTCTATACAAATCTATAGGTAGTGTTCAGTGCAAATGTCTCCCCTTTAAGACTTTTCATATAAAATGCTTATATACAACAGATTATATAACAGTGGCAAAAAAACTTTATGGCAAAAAAGCAGATACAGCATATCAGGGAATATAGATTCAAATATGCAAAATAAAATGCATAAGAAAATAAAAGATTGCAGGAAATAAAGAAAACATTAACTGCAATATATTTCTTAAATATTTGTTGATATTCTTGTGTAGTAGTACTTTAGTCACTTTCCTGAGCTATGTCTTTTTAAACTTTTTTGCTGAGTTTCAGTGCGGACCCCAAGTGCAACATTCATGCAACATGAATACAACGTTTTTAACATACAGCCACAGAAAAACAAGAGAACATTCCACATTTTCATTTAACCAGCATTTCTAGATGTTTTGTGGTCATTCCAGTCCAGTGTCTGTTGAAGTCCTCCGACAGCAATGTGAAAGACAGCATGACAGGACACATTTAAACTAATAAAATATATCACATAAAAAAATTACTTTGAACTCTTTGCTAAATACATGTAAAGAAATATTACTGTATTGCTTAAAAGTGAATATGAACATTCTTTGCAGTATTTAAGGCCTATATTAGTTCACAGAATAATAATGTTATCTAAACACATACCTGTAAATAGTAAATTCTGGAAAACAGAAAATGGTCTTTGAAATTGTCTCTTTTTTTTCTGCAGCTGTACTTCCTCTATGATATGATTATGTATCTTAAGAGAAAAATAAATATGGATGGTCATTAAAACAACATGCTGTTGGAGCTCCAGACATTTATTAGCCATTGGCTCATGGAGATCTGGGTTTGAATCCGACCTGGGTCATGTCCTGGTCCCAGGCCCCCTGTTCTCCACTGTCCTATGTGAACAAAAAGGCAAAAACAACCAAGCTAAGACTTTTGCACAGTACTTTATGCTTCCTCCTCCATTAAACTTTTACTGATGATTGAAACCCCAAATGCCCCCCACTATCTCGATCGCTATATTTTAAATAACTAGTTAAATTAGTCCTTCCAGCCATTAAAACTGATCATCATCAAAAACAAGAGAAGGAACAATCGCAGCCTGCAAAAACTGCAACAATGCGAGACATTGCTCCAGAAGGTAGGTAAAGCACCAGACTGAGGGCAGTGACAGCAGCGTCTGTTGTGACTCAAAATCCAATCACGGAGCGGAAAGCAGAAGCGTTCTAAGCTATTCGCTTGTCGTCAGAGAAAAAGATAGCGGGAGAGAGAATAGCGGGAATGAGGTGAATACCAGTCCGTTCTTCGCTCATCTGTATTCATGAAGGACAGTGGAAAGCTTTGTGTTGCTTATGCATTGAACGAGCGCTGCAAACTTTCCCATCAGGCGGCAGCTGGGATTTTTGGGTCATGTTTGGTATTATTATAAATGTGCATATTCTAATACAGCTCAGTGGCTATTTAAACCAGCAGATAACACTGCATCTTTAAGAATTTGTATGATCTTGAATCCAAAATGTCACGGATATGGTCACAAAACAGATTGACATATTTGAGCTTTGTATAAGATAAAGGACAAATAAAAGCCAGAAGGCTTTATTCACAAATACCAATTATAAAATCTCTCTAACCCAGTTCATCTGAAATCCTAATTAGGTCTTGCATTATCATTACCTCAATAAAATAAAAGTTTCTATCGAGGACGTGACCTGATGTGGTACAAAGAAAGTTCTGACAGCCTTTATTACAGACCGAGAGAATTATGTCAATAATTCATACATCCATTACCCAAAATAATCCACTCATCAATTACCCATCCCAGCAGTGAATCTCACAAATCACAGTTGAGGCTTCATAGAGAAAATAAAATATTCTGGCCACCTAAACAATCAACAGAAAAGAACATGAAAAAGAACACAACATGAAACAAATAATGCAATGATAGAAACAAAAGTTTGTTTTGAAACTCATCCGCATATTAGGCAGTCATGATAAGAAGATTATACATGACGTATTGTATTAATATGTTGCTGGAATTGTTTGTAGCGTTACAGAACAGTTTCCAGTAAAACATTTGGTCTCACTAACAGCCTCCTGGGAGTTATAGTTTTGATCTACAACAGGGTATGCTCTATAAAATCATAAATCTACAGTATGAATCTTACATGAATCCACTATCTTATACTTATATAATTCTGTATCTTTCTCTGTGTCTGTATGGGGTTGGGTGATTTAAAACAGTGTGCCACGAACTGTATCGGAGAACATGACACAGATGTACAGGTTCCGGCAATATTTCATTCCCACTGACCAAACAACAAAGCACTTTTCGGCTTTTTCTGAGAAAGCAAGATATGGGTGACGTGTATGAATTTTTAAAACTGTGCTAATGGGTAGCTTGGCAAGAAAATGTCTCGACAGTTGAAAAGAAATGGAGTCTACATATTAAAGATTCGCTAGAGAAAGAATCACATGGTCTAATAATAAGAGAACTGATTTTAATATTTCATTGATCTCAGATGAGCAGTCAGCCATTAGACTTCTGGCCAAGTGTGCATCGAATCTTATAACCACACATTAGAAACTTTTTAGGCCTCCACAAGGCGCATGCTGGTGGTCCATGTATATGAAATAATAATAGTATAGTCAGTAAATTTAAAGGAGCAATGTGTAGATTTTAGAGGCATCTTAGCAGTGAGGTTGAGAAATTGCAACCAACTCTCCCCTCCCTTTCGAAGTACTACGGTGGCTGCACATAACTAAGATGCCGTCGTGTTTTTTGCCTAAGGATATAATGCATTTATTATACACGCGCTCTGTAGAGCAGTTTGTCCGTTTAGGGCTACTGTAGAAACAACATTGTGAATTCCATGTAAGGGGACCTGTGGTGTATGTAGATAGAAATAACTAATTCTAAGATAATAAAAACATAACGGTTCATTATGTAAGGTCTTTATACACCTAGACAGTTATATATATAATATTGCATTTCTAGCAATACATCCTCCCAAAACTTACACACAGCACCTTTAATCAAATACAGTGTTGGAAGAGGTTAATGAAAGTGATCCGGGTTGTTGTGAATCATCTGAGGATGCATCCATTAATCATAGTCCCATGGGAAATGTTCATGCATCTAAACATAAGGCTATAAGAGCAGACGGCAATGTTTTAACTAAAATCTAGTTCTGCATACAATTTGTCTTAACAGCACTGTACTTTTGTTGCACTTTAATAAAATCAGATGTTTGATCTTAGATGTGAATAATGCTAAATAACAAAGAATTTAATTGATTATTTACATGATATTTTTTGATTTCCTTACTAACAACTACTAACAATAATTACTTTTACTGATTGTGATATAGACGGTTTCTATAACAACATAAACAAATGTTACTGCGCATGCACGCTTTGTGGCCCAAACTCAACTTCAGGTGCACATCCGCAAAGAATCGAATCCCTGCAGATTATTTCTAATAACAAGCAAAAGAAATAACAAATAAAAAATTACATTAACTAGCAAAGTATGTCTAGCCAGTACTATGTTCAGTTACCAGTAGAAGAACCGTTACTTAACTAAACTTAAATGCGACAAGTTAAACAACCCATTCAACAAATTGTTCATTTAATAAAATTTATATTCAATAAAATTCAATAAAATGATTATTTATTACAATTATTATACAATTAAATAATAATATAAATTAATATATAAATTAAATTAAATATAAATAGTTACATTATTAGCCACAAACACAGACCAGAGTTAACTTCAGGCCAGGCGTGTGCGTCTCATGAAACCGTCCATATCCTGTTTTTACGTTCATAGCAGGTGAGTTCCAATATTTTCAGTAGTCCATGACAACAAATACTTTGTATTTAAAACATGTTTTTTTTTCATAGAAAACAAAAAAAGAAAATAATACTAAACAAATTAAATAAAACTGTAACTGTAAAACAATGTGGGATATATAAATATAAATAGGCAGTTCTTATAATGATAGCAATTTGAGAAAATCCTAAACAATACTTTTGCATTCAGCATATTGAATATGCAAACAAATAACATATTTTTTAGTCATCAAACAGTTGGTTCTTGTATTTGGAGCTAAGTCAAGCCGACCACACATCAGTTGTGAGAGAAACTCAAAGCTCAACCTCTGTGGTCACACATCTCTAACCCAGCTCTAATTAAGAAGCCCTGACTCCAGATAAATTTCACTTTGTCCACGTTTTAAGCCCGAAATGAAAGAACACTGACCTCTTGTTCTCTAATGAAAAGCAAGCATAGCAACCGGTGACACACACAAACACCATCTGCTCAGGATCAGGCTGAATGAATAAAGATTCTCACAGTATGCAAGACCTGGCTGAAGGGTAATAATAAGAACAACTCATACAGGTCTCATGCAATATCATTCTACTTATTTTTACTTATATATTCACATTTAGTCATTTAGCAGACACTTTCATCCAAAGCGATTTACAGAGAGTTTAGGAAGCAATAAAGCAATATGTCACACTGGGGCAATAATACAATAAGTGCTAACACCAGTAACTAGTTTCTACAAAAGGCAGAACACTGTTGAGAGAAAGTGAGAGATAGGTTTTTTCAACAAGATGTGGTTGACCGGACTGAGTTTGGAAGTATGTTCCACCAGCAAGGAGTTTTAAAGGAGAATGAGCGGGAAAGCGATTTACTGCCCTTTTGAGAAGGCAATACAAGACGCTGCTTATCTGCTCAATGCAGGTTTTTTTATGAGGTGTAGGAATCTAGAAGGGTGTGAAAGTATGCCAGTGGTCTACTGCAATGCTCTCCTTGCTGGTCTTCCTGCAAAGGCAATCAAACCACTCCAGCTGGTTCAGAAGGCAGCAGCACGCCTCATTTTCCAAGAGCCCGAAATGGCTCATGTGACACCCATTTTCATCTCTCTCCACTGGCTACTGGTTGAATCCTGTATCAAATTCATTTTTTGTGCCGCATGCTCAGTGAGAAAGGGTCTAATCTTCCTGATGTTGAATAGAGCAAATCGCCATTATCGCATTGTCTTTGTAATGTGGTCACTGAAGCACAGTTGGTCATCAAAGATGACTCCAAGGTTCCTGGCTGTTTTGGAGGGCGTGATTGTGGTATTGCCAAGTTTGATGGTGAGATCATGTTGCACCGTAGGGTGTGCCGGAAATACAAGAAGTTCTGTCTTGGCAGGTTTCACCTGTAGGTGATGCGCTTTCATTCAAGCCGAGATGTCTTCTAGGCAGGCAGTCTGTGTGCAAATGTGTAACAAATGTGTAAATCTGTGTGTCATCAGCATAACAGTGATAGGAGAAGCCATGTGCCCGTATGATGGGTCCTAAGGATGTCGTGTAGATGGAAAAGAGGTGTGGTCCAAGCATTTATCCCTGAGGGACACCAGTGATCATGTGGTGAGCAGTGGACAGCGAGCCCCTCCATGACACCATGAAGGATCTGTCGGAGAGGTAAGATTTGAACCAAAGGAGAGGAGATACCTAGTGTTACCTGGGCCTGTTTGAATGTGGATGGAAAAGTGCCGGTGACCAGGGAGGTGTTGATGATGTGTGTGAATGCTGGTGTGAGTGTGCTGGATATGGCCTGTAGGAGATGGTAGGGGATAGGGCCGAGGAGACAGGTGGTGGGAAACTAGAGAGAAGTCTGGTGACTTCAGTGTCAGTAAGTGGGGAAAAAGAGGAGAGTCCAATGTTTGATGTGAGGGTAGTGTGTATGGTCTGAGGTGCCAAAAATTGTTTGCTGATGGATGACATTTTTTCAGTAAAAAAGTCAGCGAAGTCCTCAGCAGTCAAAGATGAAGAGGGTGGGGGGGAGAAGAGAGTTGAACGTCTTGAATAGCTGCCGAGTGTTAGGTGCATTACTCACCTTGGTGGTATAGAAAAATGTTTTAGCTCTGGTAACACTAGCAGGAAAAGAGGAGGGTAGTGACTGGTAAAGAGCAGACTTACGCACCACTGCAGTCTTCTGCTGACTAATCGCTTCTCCTATAACATATATAACAACAAAATTCACTTTTTATAGACGTTTCATTGAATGTGCACGCCTTCCAGTCTTTTTGCTGATCGGTCTGGCTAGTGGCTAATAATAATAACTAATATAACTACATTTTGTTGAATTTTATTGTATATTAATTTTATTAAATAAACTAATTGTTGAATGGGTCTTTTAACTTTGTCGCATTTAAGTTTAGCCATGTAACAGTTCTTCTACTGGAAACCCAAAATAATACTGACTAGACATACTTTTAACTTGCTAGTTAATGTAATTTACTTGTTATTTCTTTTGTTATCAGAACAAGTTAAGTTTGGGCCACAAACCGTATAGAAACCGTCTATACTTTCTCACATTGATTACAAGTAATTTTGGATCAACAGAATGGATTATTAAAAAAACCAACAAAATACAGTGCAAAGAGACTTTATTATTTGACCAATTTTTGCACATTTTGCAATGTTTGAAGCTATATTCTTTTTTTGTTATTGTTGTTGTTGCTGTTTCTCCATTTTAAACTTCCCTTTCAATTTGATTAAACAAACTATAGATAATTGAATGCACTTTTTCTGTCTTCATCAGTATGCATAACAAATATGATGTTTTGCAACACTACAAGATAAGACCGACTACACTTCAGTGCGATGCCAAATGAGAGCGAGATAGAATCACAGGTTCTGAGAAGCGTCTCAAAACCGAATCTGTATTCCAGAACCGTTTGCTCTCAATTGCTCCCCTTCTTCTGTTAGCCTTTGGACAAAATGCCACTCAAGTGCATGAATGATCAATCAGCCCTAATGACTCTTTCTGCTCAAGTGTCATTAGATAGACCAGAGCAGAGACAGAGACCTCTGAGGAGATACAAATGTCAGGCAGGAAATTGAATGGGACATTGAGGACAAATGCATAAAGTAATTCAATTGGCCTTGAAAACGTAACCTTTTCTATAACCGACATAAGAACCATTGAATGTGAAACACAGACCGGAAAATTACCCTTGCCGTTTTATGTAGTGTCCGGCATTAATGCATGATTGATGGTTTGTTAGAGAGGTTCTGAAATTCGCTTTAGTCTGGGGTACGTTTAGACGTTAAGTCTAAAACAAATGCATCCGGACTTTAATATGAATATACAACTAAAGACTGATGTCTGGCTAATTCTCTTTCAGTTTTAAAATGCTTTGTGGTTGTTTTACACACAATACTGACAAAGCATCAATATACATAACAGCAACTTTACATGTATATTGATATTATAAGTTATTATAACTTATAATGCATGTTTTAAAGTAACACTAAGGACAACAGAATAGTTTGTTTCACTCAAAGATGATGGCGCAGATAGGAACTATGATAGTAGAACATTGCAAAGCAATTTCACCCACAGTCAGATAAACACAGGGTGCCATAGATCAGTGACAAAAAAAATGCTTCAACAATACATGAAGTAAAGATGAGAAAAAGATGTTGGTCCCAATGGGAATACAGTCAAATCAGTTATATCAGCTGAATACCAGTCCTGAACAGGAAACAGGAGGCAACACTGACTGTTTTATGATTCAACACTTTCTCATGCTGTGACCTTAGAGGAATTCATGAATATCATATACACGCTCAGTCAAAATAATCCGAGCCATAGATTATTTGCTTTGGTTCATGCTTCAAAAAAATATCTGGGATCAATAGGATATCTTCAGAGCAGAGGCACGGTCATGTCCAATGACACATCAAGGACTTGCAAACAAAGACATGGGTGAAAACGTTTAGTTCCTATGTAGCACAGCATGCTGTTTTAGGTTATTTTGTTGCTTGCTCCTCCTTTCAGCTTTTTCAATCGCAACATATACATCTAAATTTCATCTCTGTTATCATGACATCCACGACAGACAACAAACATCACAGCAGCCACCAGTCATTTACATTTTGCGAATGCTGTGCTGTTGGCTGGTTTACATCTTGGTGGAAATACAAACAGGAAAATTTAGTTTGTGGGGGGCAACACTTGTTACTGGTTCCTGCAGTTTAGTTCTTAAAACTACCCGGTGTGAAAGCAGCTATTTGTACAGTTAGCCAAAATGCAAATTGTCATTATTTAACTAACTCCTATGTTCCAAACCCATATTCTGTTATTATGTTCTCTGGAACATGAAAGTCACAAAACCACAGTTTCTGGTGGCCACATTTCTAAAGCTCCAAAGGCCCAAATAAATACTTTTCTAGCACCATAGTCATATATTGCAGTGTCATACAGTACGGTGAACAAATTCTCCCGTTCACCACAACTGTGAAAAAGCAATTGCAAGTCATTTATTTTTTTAAGATTTACAGACATGGTTACTGTGAGCTGCCATTGTGTGGAATAGAAATTCTGTGTAAAAGAAATTCTCCCTTTATGTTTCACGAGCAAAATGACAGCATAGAGGTTTGAAAAATCCCTGAGTAAATAATGATAATACTTTTATTTTTGTGTGAACTATTCCTTTATAAAAGAAAATGTCAATTCTGACATTTATAGTTGCATTTCAATTCCCACCTAATAAATATTGTAAATAATGAGGCATACAGGGCTCCATCACTGTTCTGTGTCCCAAATAATCTCCAGTAGGGCCAATGAGACCTGCAATGGAGCCCAGAAGATATCTGATGTTAGCCTGTGTGTCTTGCACAACTTTCATATTCTTTAAAGCATAGTGTAAAGGTCTAATTTGAATTATATAAAATACTAAAGAATCCCAAAGGATTTTGATCAGAATATAAAGAAATGTAATAATGCATGATCTATTTAAAAATACAAGAGGAAAAAAAAAGAGATTTTTTTTCAGAACATGTGAAGAATAAAGCGGTGGGATGGGAACGAAAGGGAGAGACCAAACATCGCAGAAAATAAAGACAAATAATTACATTGATCAGTCGTGTTCAATTTTTTCTCATTATACGACTATTCTCTCCAGGGAAAAATGTAATAGATCGTTCAAAGTTTACACAGAAATACCCATCAACACTTCTATCGATTCAAGCAGACACATACACACAACCATAAAAACTTCAAGAAAGAAGATAACCCTCAAACCGATACCACAGTTTATCACAGAAGTGCTTCTTTTGGCCTACTGGAATTATGCCGGAATCTAAATCAATATTTTTACATACATTACATTATGTTTCCAAAGGTTTTTAATGGTGGATAAAATATCCTCTGGGGACACATTACAACTGGCTTAACCATTTTCTGTGATGTACAGCAACTGTAGCATATTTTTTTTTTCTCAATATACTCGCAAAGCTGCTTTGATCAGCGTTCAAATGTTCATCGAACTGGTAACAACATCATTCTCACATTTTATAAATATATAAATGCATTTCACGTCCGGCTGAGCAGCAATCCGCCAGAGCTCACGCATAAAATCGCTCACCGTCATAAATTAAATTTGCCACTGGGGTCATAATCAATCCCACAGTAAGATTTAACTGCACATGCATCAAGTTTTACAAACACAAAATTGCTTGGCAAATTAGATCTATTGAAATTTGCCTGATGGACCCACGCGTTATAGCCATCAACGCAGGCCAAAGAGGCTTCCAGATAAGATCATCAATTACCACTTCCAAATACTCCCTTCTGGCAAACATATTACTGATCAAACAAGCAAATCTACTCCGTATCGGTGCAATTGTTTGACCCGCGGTCCTCTGAACGAACCCATTTGTCATGTTACCCACTTCCGGCACCTCAAACAACTTCAGGATGAATTGTGTAACTTCTGCACTACCAGCGGCACTAAACTGACCTGCACAAATAATTTTTAACAGGTTTTCTAAACATTTACCTGTCTGCCAATGCAATGCAAATAGCTTCTTGCTCCATTGAGAGCCATTTAAAATACGCTGTGACATTTCTACAAACAACACAAGCATATCATACTTGATTTGATACATGTAGTTCTGCAGCGAGTGTTTTAAACGCCTCTTAAAAGTGTGAAATGGACTTACTGTATCTTTCCCTGTCAGCTCTCTTTGAAGTCACAGCTCAGAATAATCTCTAGTGAAGGTCTGGGACTGCACCTTCAGCCAATCAGGCATCTTTTTTCTTCCTCTTCTCTTTGGGACATCAGCATACAAACTTATAGCTCTTTCGGAGCGTTGAACTAAGATAGAAGAAAATATTTTAATATTATAAATGACACACATCAGATTTATGAACATGCCGTCTGCAAATGAACTCGCCTCTGGCTCATTGTAATACCAAGCATTGCTCACAGTGACAACATCTTTAATATCACACTACTGTATTGTTAATAATTTAGTAAAAAAATGTTTTAACTCTTCTCCTTCCAACCTTTCCCTTTTATTCTTTTTGGTTTTTTTGTCGCTTGTCTATTATGGAGACATTCTGTCATTAATATAGGATGGTGGAGAGACAGGAAGTAACACAGTAGGAGAGGGAAATGCATCAAAAAGAACCTTGAGCCTTTGATACTCCTTTGATACTCAAACCCACGATGCAATAGCGCAATATGTTAGAGGGCTTAATTTAACCATGCATTCCTATCCGTTCTTTCTTGGTAATAAACATGCATTTAGTGTAAATATGTGCAGCATTGCTGTTAGTATACCAAAACAAACCTTTTGTATACACAAAATGCTGGAACAAAGGAGTAACCTTGTACAATTGTACAACAAAATTAAAGGAGCTACTACTGGTGACCATTACATAAGATGATGAGCTTCTGTTGGGTTACACGAGCGGACAAATGTTCAGAATGACTGTTAGCCAATGACCCGTGTCTGTAGTCAAGGTGTGACACAAAATCACACACCAACACGTAATGACTTAATGGAATCAGTAAATGATGACAGAATAGTCATCGGGTAATCTATCCCTTTTTAATAGTTCAACAATTATAGACATCAAACATTTTTACACTTGTGTGAAACTAAATATTAGAATGTAATACATTTTTTATTGTAATATAACTTAAGAAAATGACAATGTAGGCATAAAATTGCATAACATTTGAAATTCAGTGCAACTGCAATCCACATGGCACTTACATTGCCCCTAAAGGAGAAAAAAAATCCATAACAAGACTCTTAAAGCACACATTCATGCATTATTTTATAGAAGAACCTATTAACAGGGAATTGTACGTTTTGGTTCATTCAAGCAAAACTCTTCAGTCCATATGAATTAATGATTTATACACCATACGAGTGATGATAACAAACCTTGTTTCAGAATGTATTCTAGCAGTACATTTTTCATTAAACAAGGTTTTAATGTGTATATATACTTTACCTTAGTTACCTTTATACTGTAAAATACACTTGTGTTTAGATGTTTATCATGATTTTTCCCTTTTCCCCCTTCCCCTCCTCTCCTTTAAACAGTATTCTATAATGCAAGTGCAAACATTTCTTGGCCAAGCACTCCACCTCTTAATAATTTAAAATGGAAAGCATGTTCCATATATTCACATCAGATTGTCATCAAGAGGAAAGTTGGCAAAAATACTAAAATAAATCGTATAAATTACTAGAAATGTCTGTTGTATTCAAAGTCGGCAAGTCAGTGACCAAGTCAAACATCATCTTAAAAGATTTCCACTTATGGTTAAACTCACATAGCAAACATATTTAATAAGTCATTCACTTGCTTGTCAGCACATCAATACATTTTCTCCTCTTAGTTAAAAGGATAATTCACCCAAAAAAATCTTTCATGATTTACTTACCCTTTACTCATGACTTTATTTCTTCTGCAGAACACTAAAGAAGATTTAAAGAATGTTGGTAACCGAACATGGCTACCCATTGACTTTTTGGTTTTGTGTTGTCGTAAATGTAAATGTGTTCATACAATAGAAGTCAATGGGTAATGGTGTTGTTTAGTTACCAACATTCTTCAAAATATCTTCCTATTCAAAATATGTTGTTCCAGCAACACATCTTACTCTGCAAGTGACATCATGCAGAGCATTCTATACAACACCTAAAAAAAACATGTCCATGCACATATGGACTGTCACAAACACAGTATGCGCCGTGCTATCAATGTTTCTCACTTCTCCTGATGAGCATGTAAATGCATGTAAATGTGTCACATCTGTCTTCATTAGCCATCTAAACACTGAATGTATTCCTTACCCACACAGTTCAGGCAGAGCGGCTCTTCTAAACTACTGAATGAGTAGCATTACAGTTAAGCTAATGACCGCAAAATGAATCAGCCAACTTCCTCTTTCTGCCCACCACACGAATCTGTAACACAGAACTTAATAGCGGGGCAGGTTGCAGGACATGCTGGGTTGCCATGGAGCTCTAATGATGTGATATTGAGGGGTGAATACATGGCGCCGCAGCCTTGTGAGCAATGGGATTAGTCCATTGATTTGAGCCAGTGGACTACACCCTTTTCTTGGGGTCGGTGAGGAGTTTCGGAACGGTGCAAATAATCAGATTAAATTCCGGCTGTTGTACGTGATGTACACGTAAAAGAAATTACAATCTGGGGTTATTTTCTCATCAAGGGCACCTTCTGTGTCGCCGTCTTTCTCCAGACTGACAGAGTCGTTTGTCAAGCGGTGGAAAAATGAATTTAGTCACCGGTTTCCCCCCTAGTGAAATGCACCTGTTTAACCTGCGAGGTCCCACTGAGCTGCCACAATGTCAGCCTTGATTTTAAGACCAACCCGCTGGGACAACGGCAGGGATACTTTTGTTTGACAGAACAACATCCCGGTACTATCGAGCATGTGACTGTGGGCATTTGTTTTGCTGGGTTTGCGCTTAAGAATCTTAAACAAGCGACCCCGCAGGCACCTTGGCGTGTACCGCAAACCCTAATGAATTTTTAAACATGCCGGCAGTCACAGAGCATCGTTGGATCGATAGAGAACAGCACAAAAAACAGGGAAACCGTAGCGATTACATCGCCACGGGCGGATTTCACGGTTTGAGGCATTTCTCTTTTTGATTTCTCTTTGTTTACTCCTTGCCGGAGCTGGAGGCTCGTGCCTGATGCGTGAGTGTGGCAGCCTGAGGTGCTCTTGACGAAAGGCCGAACACGTGCATAAAACAAACACTGCGAAGCATCTGTTCTCATTCAGGCGAGAATAGGTGAATCATTTGCGCTGTGATCACTGTTCTGTGTAGATTAAAGGTTTGATGAATTTAGGTTTTTGGCTGTTAGTAGCTGTAACTGCGGTGAAAAATGGGTACAATCATCCGGCTTGACTAAATAGAACTGTTCAGCCATAACGTCAATTTGTAGGCCAACCCAGAAGGCTAATTCGACATGAGATCCCTTCGGAATTTACAGTAAAATGTGATTTTAGCGTAGCAGTTTTTGATTTATGTGTGAAATAGGGTTTGTGGTTAACACTGCAGCAGTTTCAAAATTCGTATATGAAGTTTAAATGTGTAATTTATGTAAAACCAAAAGTCTAAGTGACGTTAAATGTGCACTTAATATATTCCAACTCATTAAAGTTGGCATGAAATGGAAGTTGAGATGGTCTTTTAGGCCCTTTTGGGACATGAAGCCATGTGTAATGACTTTTGGAATAAGAAATAAATTTAGGATGGGACTTGCTCTAATCCTTTGGGAATTCTTTGGATCGTTGGAAACCTGACCATTAGACAGTCTAAATAGTCCCACCAGCACACAAAGACATGCATCATGAAGAGAGGAGATGCCTTAGTGAGGGGGATGGGAAGTTAATGTTTCGGATTAAAGAATACAAGGGCGTGAATTGAAAAACATAAAAAAAGACCTAAACAGATAAAATATTTATAACAAACAGTGCAATATTCCATTAAAAAAAATCTGTTAACTTCCCCCCAAAAAAGTGAATCCAATGACGTCAAATGCGCCCGACAACTCACCTTACAAATAGTCCGATCAAATCATTTAATAGTGTTTAATTGATTCCAAAATAAATGTTTGTGTTTATATAATATATGTGTGGCGTGAATATATATATATAGGCTATTAAAGAAATATGAGTAATACATATTTAATTTTTACAAAATGTAAATTTTATTTAATTATAAATGTATATATATTGGTTGAGGTATATAAATATATATTTATTTATGTAAATATTTGTTATATACATTTATATATATATATACAATCGCAATTAATCGATTTGACCACATTACTTACAAATATAAATCATTTGTACAAGGTAAGAAGAGGGTTTTGAGATTTTACTATTTATAACAGATTTTTGTTTATTTGAAAACAGTCAAAGATTTCAGCTTTAAAAGAGTTTCACACTTTTAAAATCGTTTTAATTTAAGTTATTTTATTTTAACATGGGGTGGGTCACCTCATACAGGCCAACCTGGCCACGAATACCAATTTAGCTCACGAAAATGAATGCAAAATCTCTACAGTGCCACCATTTTTGCTACGTGCTTCATCCATGCAAACTAAGTGTCAGTCAAAGGAGACTCTCCTATAACGTAAACAAACACTTACCAAGTACACCATTTACCCGAAACTTTATTACACTCATAAATCAAAAGCACTTTTCTAAAAACCCATTTGAAATTCCAGAGGGGACCCACAGCTTGAAAATGCAAATCTTTTCCAGGGATTTAGCGCTATGAACAGATAAGCTCTATTAAAGATAATAACGAGAGTAAATTACAACGCTTCCACATACACAACCTCATCAGTTTTCCTACACCTATTACAAGCCCTCTTGCTTTTTATCATCCATCTGCTATTAAACCGTGGAGACAGCGAGTGGGTTGAGTGATGAACGAGATCAGAAAAGGGTCGGTAAAACCAGGTAAGTACCGAAAACCCACCATCAGCAGGAGGGATGATCAACAACACTTTACAAACCACTGAAAGCGTTTTGGTAACAGTGTGTTCATTATTCCTGTGGAGTAAACACAGCAAGGGTTCGCTCAGTGCTTTTCACCCGCACACCCCCACCTATCTAATTTCCCCCTTCATCCATCTCGCTCTGCGTTGGCTTTAACTTATTGTGTTTTGAACGCAGGTATTGAATTGCAGCCTCCACTGACGTATTGTACTTACTACTGAGCACTTGCAACAGTCATCCGCAATGCCTGCTGCGCTGTTGTCATCAGCTACAGGTTTCATTTAAGAGTTCAACTGGGTTTGAAACACAATGAGGCATATGCAGACCACTCAAGTGCACAGATACTAGAAATATACAGCTAAAGGCCTGTTAGAGAAAATATATTTGTAATGTGTGGGGTTTCTTTTAAGGTGAAAGCTGTAACTTGTAACTTGAGTGTGATAAACATGCAGTTTAATTAAATTTCTGTCTTTAGGGGAGAAAAATTGGAACACAGAATAATTTCCATTGAAATCATTGATGTGTACGTGTGAGGGTCTGAATGCACGGGGGAATCTATAATTGAGCGAAGCGTTTGACTTCATTATCTACTGGTCCCGGAAGATTAACGGAGTTGGTTAGCACTTCAGTAGGAAAACTCAATTAGCTGTTATGGTGCGAACTGTGGTGAACACACATAACCACTGTGCAGCCCTTAAAATACAACACACACATTTTGTACAGAAATGCTGCAAGCTCTGTTCCAAACTCAAAACATGATGACGAAATAAAAACATAATTTTTGAAAATTAAATAACAACGTCATCTCCTTTTGCAAATGCAATTTTTACATTTAAATATGTGACCCTGGACAACAAAACCTTAAAGGTGCTGGGTGTAGTTTTTAGCGGCATCTACCGATGAGGTTGTGAATTGCAACCAGCCCTTCACTCCACCCCCTCCCCAAGCACTACGGAGTCCGTGAGAGGATTAAGATGTCGTCACGTTTTCGATTCTTTCCCAAAAGAGATAACGTATTTACGAAACGTGCTCTGTAGAGAAGTTTATTATGTAAGGTCTTTATACACCTCTGAGCACATAGTTATGGATATTATATTGCATTTTTGTTAATAGAGCCTCCAAAAAACTATACACACAGCACCTTTAAGGGTAAAAAAACCCAGCTTGTTGTAGTTAAAAAGAAAAGTACAACTTGCCAATTTATGAGATGGCGATATAGAGACAAACATTATGGATTGAAGCTTTAATTATTATACTTTTTGGATACTTTTTCAACATGTAAGCAAATCATTTTATTCATATTCAGTATTTATCGGCATTCCCCCATTAGATTTGTTTTCAAATCGCAGGGTTAACAGAAACTAACCAAAATATACAACGAGAAAGAAGAAAAACATTTGATAATGAAAACAAACTCAATTACAAAAATGTTAAATGGTTTTCAAATAAACTGCATTTTTTCTTAACAGTTTCTAATTTTCAATGAAATTATAATTTATGAATTTGCGGAGTGCTGTTTCTATGCAGTGCCGAATTGCTGCTTGCTATGTAGAACTATCAGGGAGTTTTCTTTTATGTGTGAGAAAGATACATGCAAAACTGCACTAGAAAATTAGGTATCTTAGGAAGCACGCAATTCAATTTCCTGCCTTTTAGAAAAGCCGTCGTGCTGGGATCACGCCTACGATGCCTTAAAATGCTGCCTCCGCAGGTAGCTCAATAGGTTTTGGAACAAAGTTGCTTTGTGCAAAATTATCAGATTTTATAACATTTTTTATAAAATATTTATTTGAAAAACTCCAAGGCTACATATAAGGAATGTCCTTAGAAGAAGCTTTTGTTAATGAATGATGTCACCCGTTTATCATGCTCAGTCAAGGTATTGATCGAACCTCTGGTCGGATTGGGTCAACTCAACTGGTTGAGTATAAGTGGTTGTCATTCAGGTCGATCTCGGAGCTCAGATACTGTATCTTTATCCCGTCGACAGCTTTCACTGTCACACTTCACCAGGCAGGCTTCTAAGCCCCAAAGCGACCACAGCAACTGCAGCCAATCTGACGCCCGAGCACCCTTTTAATCTGAACACAATACCGACAACAAAAAAAACACTGCCTTTTGTAGTAGGAACACACACACATTCAATCTTGGACTGTAGCAGCAAATTGATCCCCAAAACAACAGCAACATTTCTTTCTCAGAAGCGTGTATACGGATTAAGGACAAAATTAAGGTGCACTGGACCGTCCAACAGGGCATGTGTATACTGTTCTCATAGCAGTGAAAAGAATATTTGCAGGTGTTTGCAGAATATTATAGATTGTTTTTATGACTCTACAGTTTTGATTAAACCCTTAAAATATAAAGATAAGGTATTAAATGGAATAAAATGGAACAAATAGAATCAGTTAAAAGGGTGAAATTGTCTTATCAAGTCATGACATGTCTTGTCAAAACCTGTGACTCTCATTTTCATGTAGAATACCAAAGAAGATATTTTGAGGAATGTCCCAGTGGTTTTGTGTCTATACAATGGAAGTCAATGGGGCCCAATGTTGTTGGGGCGCAGACATTTTTCAAAATATATTATTTTGTGTTCCGCACATAAAAGTAAGTCCAAGTTTGGAATGACATGAGGGTGAATAAATGATGAGAGATTTTTTATTTTTGGGTGAACTATTCGTTTAAGGTATTTAAAAGACAAAATGATTTGGAATAAAAGGCAAACTAGTATATATTATAGAGTATGGGTTTAATTTTAATATGCAAGAAGTGCATTATAAACTCAAGAGTGAAAATGCTTTAAGAAAATAAAGCATACACTAACTCCAATGTACTCAGTTATTAATATTTGCTGGTCCTCTAGATCTTTATTACAGCCATTCATTCTCTTGGTGTTATGAATCAACTATGAATCACAAATACACTTTGTGCATTTGTCATGTGTGATGTAATCATTCATACATATTTAATAATAATGTGCTTCAATATAAGACAAAGACATTAGTCTTCCTAATACATCACTTCTGGCTGTTATTTGTCTGACCAACAGTTACCACAGTATCTTCTTTCAGTCACCACAGGTCGACTACCAGTTCTTTGCACATCTTTTTTATATTATTAAACACATTAGTGGAGTTGGATCCACCCACATGAGTTTCACGCTTTTGGCACTTTTTAATAAAGTGTGAAGAGTTGTTTGTGAAGAATGTTTTTATTAGGTCATTTAAAAATCTATATTGCACCATATTTTAGTCTTGACAGCGAGAGGCTTGAGTATAACAGTATCAGTTTGGTCTTATGTTTGAAAACACAATAGTTTAGTTTGTACATAATATCTAAATGCAGGGAAACTTCATTTTTATTACGTAAGAAAAATGTCATCCCTTTAATGCAACCAAATCAGAAGCACACACGTCTTCATAACCCCGACTCCATAAAAAGTTATTTCCGATTATAAATATGTTTTGGGGCGGCACAGTGGCTTGGTGGTTAGCACTGTTGCCTCACAGCAAGAAGGTCCCTGGTTCGAGCCCCGGCTGGGACAGGAGGCCTTTCTGTGTGGAGTTTGCATGTTCTCCCTGTGTCAGCGTGGGTTTCCTCCCACGGCCCAAAGACATGCAGGATAGGTTAATTGAGGAATCCAAATTGTCCCCCCCGACTCATGTGTGGAATAAGACTTGTGTATAGTGTCGACTTGTGTGTATAGAGTGACTAGTTCTCGCCATGAATATAGCCTTAGATGCTGGAATGGCGTTAAGAATGCAATAAATAAATAATAAATATGTTTTGTCCCATGAGGCTGTTAAGCACAGACTACAAATCACAAAACGCAGATGGTTTCTGTGATAGCCAACCTTTATGATTCTCCTTATATCTGCCATAAGCAATAAGCAGAAAGCAAACAAGCTCATACTAGATGGTGGCAGATGTTGTCAAACTAATGAGAAGGATCCATTCATTAAACCCGGAGCTCCACTCAGTGTGACAGCTTCATGCCAACCGAGCTGTTTCTCTTTCTCCGCCCTTCACATGCAGGGTCTCCGCTGTTGGATACTATAGCCTGTTCACGCACCACTGCACATACGTGCTATACTGTATCTGCTGCCAATGCCAGAAAACTGGAAGGACCCGAGAAGGCGCGCGAGATGTGTTTCCTGATTTGTAGGGTACTTCGTTTTGGAAAATAACTGCAGTTCAGGGGAAACCGTCAGGAGTGCGATGATGCCAGGGAATATAAAAAGAAGGAATTACGATAGAAATGTAAAAGTAATGGAAACCGGTGCAGGGTAATAATGTTGAGTAAGAAAAGTTAATTAAATTGCACCACCGTATCCCTATCCAATGTATGAAACAAATTTTTCTACAACAATGGATAAAATTTAAAATACATCCTTTCTTCAGGAAAACAGAAGAATATTGAGAAATGTCTCAGTGGTTTTCTGTCCATACAGTGGAAGTCAATGGGGGTCTACGTTGTTTAGTTACCTAACATTCTTCAAAATATCTTCTTTTTTATTCTGCAGAAGAAAGTCAGTCAAACATGTTCAGAATAACGTTAGGGTGAGTAAATGATGAAAGATGTAAGGACCAGGTGGACCAGCCCTATAAAAACGAGTTACTATATGCCAAAACACAGATGTCAGTTGACAAAGGATTTCTCAGCAAACACAATAAGTGCAGAGCAGCTAAGGCAAATTAACTCTCCCAAACCCCCTCGTGGTGCAGTTAACTGCTTAAAACAAAAGCCCCCATTCCAATCATGCATTTAACAGCTTGAGCCATGTGTTAAAGTGCAGAGGAAGAGCAGAAATGGACACATTCGCCGTGACTCGGGTAATTTACTCCGAACAACACACAAGCAATATCAAACATCATGGAGAGGAGAAAAGCTACAGACTGCAGCCTCAGCACGACTTAAAAACGTGGCAAGCTTAATGCACTAGGCTGAAAAAACAACAGACGCATGCAGAAAAAAGCATAGGTGAAGAATGACAGATTTATCTGAAGGAGGGACCAACTTTGATTTGTGAACGATCCATTTCACAGGAAATAAGGAGGCGATTTCACAAGCTCAGCAGATTCAGACTAGTGATGCGTTTGAGAGCTAGAACATGGGCTTTGTTTAAATTATACAGCTTATTGCACACAAATCTGTTTTTAAAATCCAATCTCATTTAATAAGCCATGCAATATTCACTGCAAACCGAATAATGAATTTGTGAACAAGTCAGTGGTTTTAGATGCAGTATATGCCTGAATGCATAAAATGTTTCTGTAATAATGTTCTCTCTTGCGCCTCGGGACCAGACGCAGACCGAGTCAGGACCACGGCCAGATGTCATGAAAGATGCAAACACAAGCAAAATTTTCAGTTTTCCATACTCTCTTTCTACACTGACAGCTACTTTCAGATATTGAAGAAGAATGTTATTAACTACACTGACTGCACAAATAGATCCAATTTCATTACTTACACAATGAAAGTGAAGACGGCCGGCAAGCGAGTGAAGTTTTATGAATCCAGACACATTGCATTTTCTATGACGTTACATATGCACGGTTTCCTGAATGATAAAATACTTGAAACTGGCATTTCCATGTAATGTCAACCTTAAGATGAAAAAAATCTAATTGTCACATCCATAACTGAACTTTCACATCCATAACAGTCCATATTCCTCATTAACGGGCACATGAAAATTTAAATGTAGTAACTATTCTATATTTGTTGGGTATTATTGCGTCTGGTTTGTACATTTTTATTCACTACAAATATATTACAAGTATGTTGTCACTCAAAAACGGGCATACTTTTTTTGTTACACCATAACACTATGAAAATAGAAAATAAATAGAAAACTTAGACTGATATTTTTCTGATGTCTGGACTCAGGAGTTTAGTAAAATATAAACAGATGGTTCAATATATTGGTAATAAATACATTCTTTGAGTATTTATATTTCAAGTTTTGACTGAAAATTTCACATCCATAACACCGAAATTGCCCAAATTCAGTTCAGTTTTAAAAAACAAGAATTCTGTTTGAAATGCTGCTTCTCTGTCCAAAACCTTTGGAAAACACAACGAATTGAATTCAGAAATTAGCTTCATAGCAATTCCAAAAGCTAATTCTTCTCACACAGCATGATTATGACACATCTTGGATAACATCCTAATGAGTGTGAAAGTAAATGACTTCTCATCAGGACCTGTTCATTGAGAAAACTTGTTCACAAAGCCGCTAAAGTGTTTTAAAACAGAAATGGCTTAAAGATCTCTAAAAATAAAGATGGCTTAATCCCTTCCCTTCTGTCTACCACCTGCCTTATTAAACAAAGATGGCAGGAAATCCAGACACGCAAAGGCACAGCAGGTGGAGGGCAGGTAAACAAAACAAGGCTGAGAATTTTAACAAAAAAAGGGTGGAAAATGTACCCATCTGTGTGCCTTGTGAATCAATCCATCATTTGGTATTCCTGTCAGGGTGAGGGCTTAATGTCACCATCGATGCAGCTGTTTTTTTGCACTCTGACACCAGCTGACACCATTGTGTGAGAGCGTGAAAACACCTTCTCAAGGAGGATCACTTGAGCATAATGGTTACAGAAAAGACCGACGTTCAATCTGCAGTTGGCCCATCCACAGCTGTGACCTTCAACCTTGCTGAAGGACTCTGAACTCCATATTACTCAAATCCATCACCAACACATCTAATTCTACGAGCTGATGTGACAAAAAACATGCTGAGAGTTGGAAAAATAGTTTTGTGAATGCAACAGCGCTACAGACTCGAGTGGGAGATTTTGTGAATTTTCATCTCTTGCGGATTACACATTTCTGGTGCTGAATCCTAATCCCTGCTGGTCTCAAATCAGGAACTGATAATATTAATAGAAGTCATGTGCACATTTGATTGCTATGAATTTCATTTATTACATATTTTAACAACTTACAGTATGACTGAATGTCATATTGAAAGACAAATCACAGATGAGATCTCTTATCCAACACTCATGAGAATAACTGATTTAGTTCAATTTGCTTTAGCGCCAGCAACGATAGGTTTAGGGGTGGGGATTCAGTATTGCTTTTTTGTATAATAATACATTTTTGTACGATTCACATTATACGAATAACCACTTAAAATAGTTACAAATATAGTGTAAATGACGCCAAGTTTGTCATCAAAATAGTACATGCATACTGTACGCGCACCGCCGGATTTTTGTAAGCGTGCATACTTCGCTCAACAGTTGCTTGATAGACGCTACAGACAAATACTTCTGTATTTATCCACAAGACTGTGTTGTCATGGTTTCTACGGCAGTACAAACGGAAACCGAGGGTGGCGCGTATATGATGTCATTTGTATATTGTAAGTACTCAACTGTTAGAAATATATAACACTGGCCTAGTGTTTTTTGGATATTGCACTGCAAAAATCTTACATACTGTGGCTTTAACTGTTCCTTACCCACCCCTATAGTCCAGGCGAGGTATTCCATTTTGTCACAATGTGTACGCGTCATACACCTGTGTATGAATATGAGTCAAATGAAGTATACTTTGAAAGTCTGCAAAAAAGGAACTATACTTAGGACTGAAAGGAGAACAAATGTTAACCTTTGGTTAAATCTCTTGGATACGTTATTTTTCCCAAGAAAAACGGAAATCGCACAAATGTCTCCATTAGAGTTTCAGAGGGATCTCAACAATGTCACAAAATGTTACTGAACATTTCAACATGAACTCTTCAAATTTACCCAAATACACATTTTTTACCCATACACACTTTTTATAGTTTCATGCTTTAATATATTTTAACAATTCATGTTGTCTCATTTATTTCCATTTTTATTTCTCCTAAGCAAAACAACAAAGCACTGCTATTTGCATTATGTAAGTATTCAAGTCACTAGAACCACAGACCTGTTCTAGGTTCACAGAGAGCATCTCCTGAGGCTTAATTGAGTCTTTACAATAACTGAACTGCACATGGTCCTTGAGGAAGTCCAATAGTCATGACCCATAATCAATACTGGCTAAAAGTCAAAAAATATTGATTGCATATGTGAAATGTGGTGAGCAGCTCCACAGTCTCCACATCCCTCCACTGTCTTATTCAGATCTACTGTGAATGAGGAGGCAACCCTAAGGCTGTTCTTTCACCCGTTTTCCCCTCAGGTTTGTTTGCTCGTGTTTGTTTGAGAGAATGCTTACCGGCAATAATGATTCTCAGTCACTTAGCACTTCAAGGATAGGGTGGTATTTTTGTTCAGGCGGCGTCTCATTTTTGTCTCTTTCGGCGTTCGAGAGTTCACTTACTCAAAGGATATACTGCGTAAAGAAAAAACCCATTGTCAACATATTGTTTTGGTATTCAGAGCATTTGACATGGCTTGGCAGAAGAGTGATATCGCTTTTGTCATTGTAACCTTGGAGCATTGGGAAGGCATAACGTCACAGAACTTTCAGGGTTTTTCCTGCATAGAAAAATTGGAGGCGACAAATCTAGCTACTTTCTGAATAAGCCTTGGCGACTTAGCAAAACATTCTGCTTCACTTCTCCTGCCCTGCGAGAGCGAGATTTTGCTTTGCCAGCGCAGCAACACCTCTCTTTCTGTCTACTCTGACAGTGAGCGGCAGGAGAAGCGGCACATTCACGTCAGACCGCACTAACGCGTGAATGAAATACGCATGTACAAAAAGTGAAAAACGTTTGAAACGCGATGACTGTATAAACGCATAAACATAGATTTTAGCTGTTCAACGAAAGTGACTGCTGGTTTAAGTGGTCGAGTTCACTCGCTATTACATCGTTTTTTGTCTGCCAACAGAAAAAATAAGTCATTAAGAACCTATTTATTGTGCGTTTATATAATACTGTATATACGACAGCTCATAAAGTATAGAGACATGAAGCAGACCACTTAGCTTGTCAGATACTACGTGATGATGTCGCTGATATGCAAAGCGTGTGATGTCATTTGGCGACATTTAGCGACTTATCAAGGTTTTCATTGAAACTAGTTGGCAACACTGCGCTGAAGAGTTGCAATACAAGAGCTTTTAAGAGCTGTATTAGCTGTATTTCACGGCTGTTCGGGTGATATTGTATCTTTTGCATCCAAGTACGTTAAATTTCTTGACATTTCTTGTAATGTTTTAAGCTGCGCAGTTGGCTCGTATACTGCACACAGTGAGTTCACCAGTATAAACGCACATTGTCATTGTGATCAGAACGACTCGCAAACGAATGACTCATGTGAACCGATTTGTTTGAACAGTTGAAACAATTTAGTCGCTAGCAAATATAAGATTCAGTTGGCTGTGAGCTGAAAAGTTATAAATTATTAAAAAAAAACTTATATTTGGTTTTAAGCAACTTTTCTGTTGGATGAATAAATGTAATGTTTTATATAACTTAATAAGTGTCATTTTCATCTCATTTTTGGAACTTTTATGTTGTTTGTGAAGTGTTTGGTTAATAGATAGATACTTTATTCATCCCAGTGCGAAATGAATATGTATATAATACACATGCCTGTATGTACAAGATCAGGATCCTCATTTTGAGCCAGGAAAAAACATGACTTTACAGGATTTATGTAAAGAGAGAGATTTTTTTCAGTCACATTCCATGTTTCATAGTACTATTGTATGTTTAAATAATAAAAGTAATACAGTAATGTGGTAAGCTGAGAGACAGAGTCTGGCTCGACCATCTGTGGTGGTGATGAGTTCACCTGCGTGTGTGTGTGCGTGCGTACACGTGTGAAACAGGCTGATCAATGTGCTGTGGAGTGTAAACGCAAAGCTTCTGACTCACGTTAGGCACGTCATGAGCAATGACGCAACACATACAAAAATATTCATTGTGACCACAAACTCTTAATAAATAATCAAATAAAAACAAACTAATTCACATGATTTATATTCTTAAGTTATATGGTACAAAGAAGATATTTAAAGGGATAGTTGCAAAAATGACATTTTACTCACCCTCTTGTCATTCCAAACCTGTATGACTTATTTTCTTCTCCAGAACACAAAATAAGATATTTTGAAGAATGTTGGTAACCAAACAATATTGGATCCTATTGATTCACTGTATGGACACAGAACCACATTTCTTTCAAAAATTTTTTATGTAATTCATAGTCCTTATATGAGTTATATAAATGAATTCAAATATATTTTATTATTTTAATAATAAAAGACGTAGAGAGGGGATGAGCAAGGCGAGGGAACTTCTCCCCAACTAGTTAAGATTGATTTTATTAACAGTTCTTAACAATTAACTAAGTGTGCAAAGATTACCAGTATATAAACAGTTTAAGGTTAAATTTTCCATTGATACAGCACTTGGCCCGTTTCTCTCAGCGAGCATTTCACCTCAGCTCAGCAATACTCTCACAGCCATACAGTATGATACAGATTTTAAACATGATACAGGTTTTCTGTATTTTTTTTCTTAATGATAAAACTTAAAACTAGCAATGCTGATAAAACGACACACTTAACTGCTACATTGCCTTGAATTTTACGGTCAGACCGTGAAAATCGGATAAATGGAGTCTGACACATAGTGGTGAGAGGATGAACTGCACAAATTTACTTTCCTGTAGCATAATTTTGGCATTAGACAAACAATACACTTTCATGCCCTTGCAAAAACAAACACATTCATTTGTTATTTGTCATATTATTGACAGGTTTAATATATGGCCACATAAAAGCGATCAGAATCACATAACACTGTATATTTATTCATGCACATGCAAGTGGCTGTGCACTGAATATGCGCACACATTTTGGCTTAAAAAGAGCGATTCACTTTACATTGTGAAAGGCCTCCATCTTAACATTAATTTTCATTAGTGTTTAATGCCTTTTAAAGTCCCAGTTTGACAGCAACAGGGTAAAAACAATAAAATATTATACATATTTATAATTCAGGCTTGCACATGAGACATAGTTTTATGTCGATATGTTTCACGTTATTCCCAAAACGTACACTTTTGCGCACTTAACGTTTTTTAACCAAAAACTACTTGGGTATAAAGTAAGGTAGATATTTCTAAGAGATTTCATACTGTACATATTGGCGCTATACATTAAAAATGTTTGTAAAAGCAAAGAGTAAATGGACAATTCTTTAGTAGATCATTACTGTAAGTGAATATACAACAGACTGCAGACAACTTTCATTCAGAAGAGGCCTTTGCTCTTTTTCAGATTAAGTTGTTTCCAGTTCGGGAGTGCGTAAAATTCATCTCGTGTCATTTCCAAAAAACTCTGCAAAAAACAAATACAATCTGTCAGCTTCAATTATTTTTGCATTATGTACATACGTTGGAATATGCTGCTGTCAGCAAAGCCTTGCAAGGACTTTCAAAATGTGCCAGTTTGCAGAAAGCTGGCACTGGTTTATTAAGCTGGCAAGCAATAAAAAGCCAAATTGGAAAACCATTAAGCCAAAATGAGAGTTTGCTGACCTTCATTGACAAAGCGCTGGTATTAATAGATTGAGGAATCACTTTTTATAATGACTATTTAATACTTAATTTGATATTTTTAGCTTATTTAGTCGGCACAGTTTGATGACGTTACCTGGAAGTCTTTATCAGACAGGTAGCACTCGAGGTGTAGAGGGTCCACTCCCTCTGGCAGGGGTTTTGATGTGAGCTCCTGTACGCTGTACTGTTGTCTGCTCAGTTTCAACAAAGCATCTTTAACCAGGATGACTTTATTACGGGCTCCTTCAACCTGCACAGACATTCGGAATCATCCACACAGGGTTTCGATTTAAAGTTTTTAAATTTAACTTTGAAAATCTTTTTAAATAAATGGCTTGGTCTTTGATAATATGCACCCATTCATTCATACATGACAGACAACCCATAGCATGCATCAAAACATTACACTAAGAGAAGAGATAGCAAACCAAGAGCGTTCTGATAGCTATGGTGAAAGCTATGTGTGGCGTACAGCACCTGCACTTTAATGTCTGGCTTTTTCTCCCAATAAGGGAAGATGTTGGTGAAGGTGAGCGGCTCTGCCCCAGCCAGGATCAGGTAAGCCTGAGGAGGTCGTCTGGAGTTCCTCCCTGAAAAACATTCACATTTTTTGTAAACGCACTACTGAATTTTTGTCAAACCTGTAAAAACATTTTTTTATTATGACCTGATATGTAAATGACCTCAATGTGACTCTGGTTATGTGCAGAGCATCTACATCTATGAAAGCTAATTGTACTCTTTGTACTCGAAAGCAACGGAGAAAAGCAAAAGGTTTCTCAAGAAACTTTGGCACACAGTGTTATTTAAACCTGCGCCCTGAGCGAAGAACTCAACTCCTGACCTTGGCAGTACTGAAGCGTCGTCTCCATGGCACACTTCCTCTCAATGTCCCAGCGGATCTTTGCCGAGCCAGTACATTCTGTATCTTCCGGCTGCTGTCCTTGCCATAGGTACACTTCCATCTTATTATCCACCAAAAACAGAGCTACAAAGACAAGACGAGAAAACTGTAAAGACAATTCATAATTCAACACAGTGGCCCTCCTGAACTATGTTTGTACACCCTTGGGTTGGAGTTAGAAGTGTATGTACCAGGCTGAGGGGCTGAATACAAAGTCTCCTGCAGGAACGGCATCGCCATGATGGTGCCTGACACCTGAGTTGGGCCGAACTGCTCCTCTGCCTTGAAATTCCAAACGCTGGCACTCAGACGGAAAAGACGTGGTGTGAAATTGTACTTTCCTGGATCTGCAAGTACACAGACATGTGGGCCCCTTTAATGCAGTTCTGAAATTATGTTGACTTACATGCACATGGGGGTTCGGATGCAAAAACTATCTGTACACAGAATGTTTTAACTTCAGAAAAGTTTCACTTTATTATAAAGCATGTGTCATATTTTTTACTCCACTACATTTCATACATACATTTTGTTTTACCTTTAATAAACTAAAAAAACAACAAAGGAAAACTTGTGGATTATGTCAAATTTGGAGTAAAAAGTATGATATATGCTTTATACTGTTGTGAAGTAAAATTTTTCCAAAGTAAAAAGATTTTTGTAAAATAGTACTTGAGAAAAAAATACTCTGAAAATAACCAAAATTTGCAGAGAAGACAATCCCATAATGCACTGTCATGCACATAATGCAAATTTATATAATAAGAATGATGAAGTAAAGAAATGTTTATTATAAATACAATTATAATTTTATATAATATTATAATTATAAACCCAATATAATGCTGTATATGTTTTATGTTATTAGCAACATGTAATCACAAAAAACAATTGCACCAAAATAAAAAACTCCCAAACAAACTCAAGGTGTCACTTGGAAATATTATGCATGGATATATATAACTACATTATTTTTTGTACCTTCCAGCATGCAGTCATAGGCTTTCCTGTCCTGCTTGCCAAGAGCTACCCAGAAATCCTCCGGCTCAGCTCCTTCCTCTATTTCATGAACCTTTAAACTGCTGTTACTGTTCAAACCCAGCTCACGAGGACACCTGTACATATATATTTACATACATAACCACACAACCCTCAAGCCACTTTCTATATACATAATATAACCTTTGCATATAAAACAGCTTACGTCTGAGCGAGTCGCTCGACAGTCTTCTTGCCCACCTGCCGGGCCCCGGGATGAGCCTTACAGCCGTGCCACAGGTACAGCCGTTCCTTCTGTACCCCCAGCAACACCAAACTAGCACGAGAACGCAGACTGGCACAAGAGCACTCCACCTCGACCAGAAAGCCCTCCACCTCTGTCTCTCCACGCACACAGAGAAGACGCCAGTCACCTGGAACACATACAAGTACATAGTCTTGAGTCTCGAATTTACTTTACTAGAATTATGCTTTTATTATGTATTAATGAACAATGTGTTACCTGTGTTATTCGAGCTATCCTCCCTCGAACCTCGATGGATGATAAGCCCTCCCTGAAAAAGTTGCAGGAAGCAGGGTGGCTCTTTTCCCTGTGTGACCAGCACTTGCGCCCCCCTGTGGTTGCCCAGCTCGACCGTCATGAGAGCAGATGTTCCTCGCCCGCTGACGCTGGAGTGACGACCCTGCCAAAAGAAGCACGCGGTGCGCTCCCTGCCCGGCCCAGCTGTGCTCACTTCACCAGGCTTTTGTCTTTTACCCACTGCAAACAAAAGCAATAAAATATTCAGCACCTCTCCAGCCTCTATTGAATTATGTCGGTACACCTTCATAAGGTCTGAACCTGAATTCGATTATCCCCGCTTCACCTTGCTGGTTGGGTGGTGTGTTTACAAAATGAAAAAATTAACTGTTAAATTTTTCTGTCAATCAGAAAAGCCCTGTTTGTACCCGAGGGGGTCCAGTGTGACCTAAATGACAAACTTCACTCACCGACATTAGTGACGGAGTACTTCCAGCGGATGACGTAGGTGTCGCCCTCGTGCAGCTGACTCACGCTTTCCGGCGGAATCTCAAAGTCGTCAAACTCACGGATGTGCCACGCGTCCACGGCTATGGTGGCCAACTCCGCCTGCCGCCCGTCCTCAGAACGAATCAATCCGTAACCTCTCTGCACATTCACGGCCTCCAGCACCATGCTCACAGGGCCGGGTCCGCCCTCCAACATCTCTGACACATCGCAAGGCTTCAGATCGGAGTCACAGGTGGGAAGGTTGTGATACACAGGACTCTGGAGGAATGAATCAGCTTTTCAGAAGATGAAGAGAGGAATGCTTTCTAAAACTGAGAATCTCTAAAATCAACGTTACCTTCATCTCCTCTGCCGCGTATTCATCTTTGTTGGTTTTCCTCTCGGCCCAGTCTAGAAATTTCTCTCGGAATAGAGCGGTCTCATTGTGTTCTGAGAGACGTCCAAACAGGGCCCAGCTGGGCCTTCCTTCACCCTGTCTGCTCACACACAGATACAGGAAGAGGTCAGAAGAAAAGAATGATTTATAAGGTTGGGAGTCCAATAGGCTTGTGGGCAGAGATACTATACATATTAACAAGGAACAGGAGAAAGGGCAATGCTCAATTCAGCCTTTCATTCAAAAGTCAATCATCAACCAGTAAAGACTGATGGTTTTCAGGAGGAGGGGCTCTGTACTGAGTGTTGGGATATTTTGAAGAATGCTGGTAACCAAACAACATTAGCCCCCATTAACTTCCATTGTATGGGCACAAAATCGTCAAAATTTTCATTTCTCAAAATATATTGTGTTTCACAGAAAAAAAGTGTCATACTGTATACATGTTTTGAATGACATGAGGGTGAAAAAATTATGACACAATATTACTTTTTGCGTGAACTATCCCTTTAAGAAACATAATTTATGATGCCGTCAATGTCAGGTTTAATTTAAATTGTTGGAATTGGAAATTGGAAAAATGTACACTAAATAAATCATTCAAGTCATTTTAAATGGTCAAAAACGTATCCAAAAATAGTAGTTTTGCATTTTTGTTAGTGGTGTGTAGCAAGAATATTTTAGTGGGATATATCGTCACCTTGAAATGATTACTTGCTGACTTTGGAAACAAAGTCAATAAATAAATTAATAATCAATAAATACATTGTCAATTTAACACTTACAAAACAACAATTTTACACATTTTAGAATAGTAAAACCATCAAACCCATTAAATAACACAGTTGTAACGGTGGGAATTACGTTGTGACTAAAAGCATTTAAAATACATTAACTCTACATTCTATTTTAGCATCTTCAAAGTAGTCATCCTTTGGCTAGAATTTGCAGAATCATACATTTAGCATTTTATCATTCAGCTTCTTGGGATATCAACCATTATTGAAGAAATTTCCATCTATGCTGCACCCTTATTGACTAATTTTAATTTATTATTTGATTCAAGTAATCCATTTCAAAAATATTTTTTTCCTAAGTTTCCTAATGAAATAAATTAATATGTTGGCACAATTTCAAACATTGTAACATACACCTTCATATTAAAAGATTTTTAAGATCATGAGAAACATTTTTGTCAAGTGTTTCCAAACTTTTGACTGCGAGTGTATATACCACCCCACTGCCCTAAAAAATGTCAGATAGAACCTTATAATTCCAAGGTGACGATATAAAAAGATCGAAATTCCCCAAAGCAATCATAATAAAAACTAGAATCATCAAATTTGTTACGATTCCATCTTAAAATCACAGGTTCAATGCAATGCCCACAAACCCATAAAGAAAATGATTGACAGCCAGAATGCGCCTCTTACTTCTTTGTACTGTTTACAGATAAGGCTATAACAGGACACCTGCTTTAGAGATATCGGTCAGGTAGTATATAAATAAATAAAACTGGCCTTTATCTTTAACATGACAGCACATTAATAAATAAATAAAAAATGTTTGTGTTCAACTAAAGAAAGGAAGTTATATACATCTGGAATGGCATGCTTACACCTAATGTTGCCACGTGGTGGCAGTATTGTGGTTGCATGACAAACAGTCACAGATATCAGTGATTTAGAGAATGTGGCATGTGTCCTGTTTTCCTGGTTGTTCTGCTGATTCTATTAAGCTCAGATCTACTGAGCTAAATAAAACTCTCAAGGCTGAAGACGTCATCTACATTTCAATACGCTTAGCTCTTTCTGCTCTTGCTTGAATTTGTTTTTAGTCTCAAACAAACAATATCGATCATAGGACAGAATGGCCACTGGAGTGCTTACTTGGGAGTGTCTTTATTGGCCGAGGAGGGGTCAAGGGGGTTGACCCTGCATGTGCTGTAGTCATACGGTCCGCTCCACAGCTGTTTGCCCAGCTGTACTGCCACCTTCCTGTCGCTCAGAGAAACATCCTTCCCCGTCCAGACGTACACCTCGCTACCAAAGTCAAACACCAGCGCCTGTCACATGCACACATACGCTACGATGAGTAAAATTCAATATCATGGGATGGGAAGAGCTTCATGATTTAGATATTTTACCTCTTTAGAGTTGAGCAGAGATACGCTGGGGATAGAAGCCCAGGCCTCCTCATGAGGAACCAGTTTATCCTCCAGGAGCCTGTAGACACCGTTTGACTCCATTATAGCACTCTCATAAAGTTCATCTTCATCCGGCTCTCCCGCACCTGTAAAACACACACGTTTACACTCCCATCTTTACCATGTAATGGAAACTTCTATTGTTTGGTAACACTTTACAATAAGGTTAATAATATTATTCAAGAAATTGATTGGATCATAAATAATTTGCTCTCATATTATTAGTCAACTTTACTTCCCTCACAAGCTGATTAGCAAAAACACCCAAAAGTTCTTCATTTATAATCTTGTTGTCCATTAAATTGACCAGTGCTGAACCATGTACAATAAGGCCTGTGTATATATATCAATTTTGATGTCCATTTTATTTTAGATTATTAATGTTCAGGATTACAGGCCAACATTAAACCGAGCCAAATGACATACAAAAGCCATATGCATTATGGGTACATTTACATTTACATTTATGCATTTGGCAGACGCTTTTATCCAAAGCGACTTACATTACATTGTACTATACATTTGTACATTTTGTATAGTAAGCAAGTGGGGGTTAGGTGCCTTGCTCAAGGGCACCTCAGCCGTTACCCGCCAGCCCTGAGAATCGAACCAGCAACCTTCTGATCATGAGTCCAACTCTCTAACCACTGGGCCACGACTGCCACGACTGTAATCTCTCTTTGATTGCCTAACACAAGTGAATTCTGGCCATGTGTTAGAGTTATGAGCGATATGTTTCCACTGCACTGTAAATGGGTTTGTTTATTGTGTGTGAACTGTTATCCTCATCTCAACATCTGTGCTCCATGTGCAGGTCCTGGCAGGTGTCTGTGTATATGTACGTACCTCTGTATTCAGTCTTTCCTCCCAGCAGACTCCAGAACTCTTTGGCTGAACGATTCTCGGTGTTAATACCTTCTTCCAGCAAGGTCACCTGTGAGGCCTTACAGCCAAGATCTCTCTTAGTCTGCACGTACTGGGCCATCTCTGAGCCCTGCACATAAATACATATACTCGGTTTGTCCGATGAATACGCAGACAAAAATAACAAGAGCATTCTCAAAACACCAAGCTTCAATCTGGTTTAATGCCATGTTAATATGCTCTACATGAAAGTCAAATGGGCTTTTTTCTAAGTGGACCGTTTCTGGCCAGAATAAGCTCCATACATTAGGCAGAAAGTCAGAAATCTGGCTCTCCGAGACTATATTTTATGTAATGAGCACTGTGTGCCTGGCTTTTGATTCATACCTTGGCTTTTTCAATGACATTTGTAAATTCTCCAGACCAGAGGAAGCATTGTTTGGGAGTGATGAGCAGATAGCAGTCTCCACTGTTCAGAGAGCGGGCTGTGGGTTCAACCAGACGCACTTGAACATGCCTGCGCCCTGTGTAAACAAATGCATATTTACCATGAACTCAAAAGAAAACATACTTAACAAAACTTGTCAAAAACAGCTGTTCATTAAAGACCCAGTGAATCAGAGGTGGTGATCTTTTAAATTCAGTATTCTAACGTATTTCTGAGTGAAACAGAATATTGAATGTGAAAACAGTGGGCGGGGCTTGTGTTTAACTGTGAAATCATTGGATGAATAAAAACAAGCATTTAATTTAAAAATGGGGCAGAGTTAATGGATGTTCTGCCCAAGCCAATGTGATGTCATCAAAAAAGAATCGCCACAAAAGTACATTTTCAGATTTAGATAAAAAAATCACAAGTGCACATGAATAAAAAAAATAATAATAATGTTCTGCACAGAAACTAAGAATTGTAAGTTTTGATTTTATGGGAACTTTAAAGGAGTGGTTTACCCCAAAATTAAAATTCTGTCATTCTTCTGCAGAACACAAAAGAAGATATTTTGAAGAATGTTGGTAAACAAAAAACTTTGGTCCCCATTGACTTGTAAGGACACAAAACCAATGTAAGTCAATGGGGACCAACATTTACCAACATTCTTTAAAAAATATATTTTGTGTTCTGCAGAAGAAAGAAAGTCGTACAGGTTTGAAATGACAAGAGGGAGAGTAAATGATGAACCACTCCTTCAATTCATTTGAATTGTCAAATTAAATATTAATTTTAAATACAAAATGTAATGTACATTGAAAAACATAAAAACTGGATTCATGTGTTATAAGCAGAAATAATTTACCTTTAATGTGGATGAGCATGAGCTTGTGGAAAGGCACAGCGCTGTTATTGGTCACCACCTCTGTAGACTTCACACTCCGCAAGTTGACTTTCCTAAAGTTCTCTTTGCTGGCCAAACCTGCCAGTGCCGCGTCTGCCAGATTCGAGTGCTTAGCCACTGAAGACAGAAAATAACAGTGTTGGTAATTGCTACATCGCCATTTTTAAAGCTCATTTAAAGTAAGAAGAGAAGAGAGCAATGTGTACTACATTAGGCTCCTAATACTGTAACTAAATCACCTCATTATATCAAATAATGACTACAACGACAGAAAACTGCAGATCATTCTGAAAGTATTACTTTTGCAATGGCGTACGGAAGTGTGTTAAAATACTTACTGTTCTCAAGAACCAGATTAATATGTCTTAAAGGGACAGTTCGTCCAAAAATGAATTCTTTCATCATTTAATCACCTTTATGTTATTCCAAACCTTTTCTTGTGCAAAACACACACAAAGATATTTTGAAAAATGTGGGCAACCAAAAAACACTGAACCCCATTGACTTCCATTGTATGCACACAAAATCGCTGCAACATTTCTCAAAATATCTTCTTTTGTGTTCCACAGAAGAAAGAGTCATATACAGGTTTTAAATCACAAGAGGTTGAATACATGATCCATTTTAGATATTCATTTAGACATTTTCTTACTTTAAAAGTCTCTCCCAACCAACTCAACAAAATAACTCTCATCACTATGATCTTACTCCGCTCCATTTGTATCCTTTTGGTCTCTACCGAGGCCACATTGAGTCTCTGCTCGGTGTACGTCTGCCTGAGATCGTCTCGAGCTGCCAGGGTGCGGAGAGGGTTCCTCGAGCTCTTGGTTCTCCTGCAGGGCCGCACTGAACGCTTATGTTCCTCAACAGCTGAACTTAGCCTGAAAGTTCACCAAGAATGAGCAACTAGATTTTTCAAATTGTGATACATCATGGATGTAGACAACATATGCACTGCAGCATAGCAATTGAAACAGCGTCTCACCTCGGCATGTCTGACTGGATGATGCTGAAGTCCTCTTCTTCATCCAGAATAATAGCAGAACTTAGCATGGTGGGTGATATTGAACTGTAGAATCGCCCAAACGTCTCGTCGTCGTCGAGGGTCATCACCTCTTTCTCTTTCTCCTCAGTGACCTCAATGGTGGAGTTCTTGGTGCCCGGCACACCTTCATGTGAAGACAAACATATTGCTTACATACGTCATGGAATAACTATAATACGACAATTACGAAAATTATACGAAATTATATGAAAAACTGTATTTTGCTAAACCGATGTGGTTTTTCTTCCCAAAAGCCCGCCCACTACAGACAAGTCAACGAATTTTAAAATGACCTTTAGGCGGACAGATTTAAATCAAATCATATGAATAACCTTTATTGTGAAGTCTGTCTAAGAATGATTCCAGTTTGTCCAGTCTTTTATCTCCCTCAGCATCAGGACGGCTTGAGATTTCTGTCAGAGAGACGATTGCTTTAAATATCATCTGGTTCTGACAATACAGTACATCAAAACAGTATGAAGATATGTCAAAAACCCTTACCTTCCAATGGTTTGACTGGTGTGCTGTTGCTGTTCTTTTTGCTAAGGATGATGGGCACATCCTCTCTCTGAGGTGACACCATGCCTGATGGGAAACAGATGTGTCAACATGAAAACATTCCAGGCAGGCTTTCTTATCACAGCTCAGAACAACAGGACATACAATAAAACCTGAATTGCTGTCTACAGGGATCAAGATATGCAAACGCTTTTGTTTGGCTTGTCGAACCCGTATTTGTCTGGAAGCACTAAATATTTCAAATGACTTCTTCCCCAACCTCTCTTAGCCATTCGTCCAGCCACGGAAAACTGACTGGAGTCATTGGAAGCTCCTTTGCCTTTGGTCTTCCACTGTTCCTCCTTCTCCTGCAAGATCTTCATCCGCTCAGCCAGCGACATCTTTGGCTCTACTTCTGCACCAGACTTCTGAAGACAGACCGAGAAAAACAACATGAAACTTCGGGCATTAAAGAAGCTGTGAATTTCATAGAGTGAAAGTGGATGGTGACCAGAGACTGTCCAGCTAAAAAGACAACATAAAACTATCTCATAAAAATATAAATGTTATGATATTATATAATTATATAAATATGTTTATTACACTTCAGTGTTTTTCATTATCTTAAAAAATGTTTGATCTGAAGGTGAATGCTTAAGTGTATGAAATTGGTTTTGTAGACAAAAACGTAACTTTGCAAACATAAATGTTTTTAGGTAACAAAACTAACATTTTATTTAATAACAAATGTTTTTGAATGGATGACTTTGACTGAATAATACAGAAAGAAAGAAAATAACTCACGAAAACTCACAAGAAAACATTTCTGCAAATTCTTGGCAATATGTGATCACACTACAGGTGCTCAAATATATTAAAAAAAGGAGTTGCAATATACTTCCCTTTGTTTTATTTCATAATTTTGATGAGTTTTGATTGGTAGTGTATATATAATGAACAATAAACTAAAAGAAAATCAAAAATGTAGCAATCATCTGAAATTCAGTCTAACATTATTAACTGAAAACAAATCTAAACTAAACTAAAACTAAACTATATATTTGTAAAGCAACATTATAATAAAAAAATAAATGAATAAAAAAATCATATCAAAACTTAAAATATAAATGCATAAAAAAACATAAATAATAATAAAAATAAATCTGTTATAAAATTTGATTTGTGTTACGTGGAAAGTCATACAAAGTGAGCAAATGATGACAGAATTTACAAGTTCAGAAGAATTTTTTTTCATGCATTTGACTTCACATGAGCTAGAGAGATTAAGACAACTCACAAAACCTCAGACAACCTTGAGTTTGTTAAATTCAACCACAATCCATGCAAATGAACCAGGCTTCAAAAAAGCTGTCAAACGTAACAAAGATCGAATAGCTACAACCTCCAGCTAAGCTTTTGAGCGTGAGGAATGTACTATAGATCAGACTCACTTAAACAGAAAAAAGCTCTTTGTGTCAGAGGATTTATGGAATTCATGCTTTTGCAACTAAACTCTGCCACTGTAATGAATTACCATGAATGTACATTACAAAATCATTCCCTGACATTCTGCAGTAACATGTTCATGCAATAATTATTCATTATTCTTTGTTTCGACTTTATTGCATTGGCTAAAAGGCCTGCAGTCCACTTGGCAACGGGAGAGACATTCATCATTGCCTCGCTTATGCAGACGCAGTCAGTCGATTGTAAATTTCATAGTGTTGACACACTATAACAAATGTCTTTCCAAAGAATTCACAGGGCCCTAAACTGCCTGGGTCTATTAAAGAGGAAAATAGGCCAAACGGTTTATTCAATTTAGCTGACATGTTCCGCAGGGAATTTTAATTAGAGGGACCAGAGTCTGCATGTACTGTAGATAAATGACATTAAACTTGAGAGACTTTAACTGTGGGTTTAGATGAAGTGCAATATGTAATTTCAAATGGTCTTATTCACATGGCTTGCTTAAGGGAGAGAGGGTTTAAGATTGGACTTGTAAACCAATTTTCCACTGAGGAACACCAAATTTCAGATTACTACATTTTACTGCCGAATATATTTGCAAGGAAAAGCTTTTTCTTTGTAATGGAATTTTCTTTTCTAATCGTTTTTAAATGGTTATTGATACCATAGTATATATCCTAATGTAAATTTCCCTTTATTTTACGTTTCCAAATAATATTTAGGCTGATATTTTATTTTATTTCATTTAGAAAGGTTTTAATAGTTTTAGTTTCAGTAAACTATAAACCTTGGTTAAAACTCACATTACCCACAAAAGCAGCGGCTCAATGTCTCAAAATGTGACACTTTCTATCTACATAACAATCAAAACTTCATTCAAATCAAATACTCCTGGGAAAAATCAACCCCATGAAGTGTCAGAATGAAATCCCACATCTGTCATCAGCCACTCTTACGTTATGAAGCACACACATCATAAAAGAGCCCCATATGGGGTGTAATAGCCAGAGGTAATCTGTTATTGGAGTCAGTCACTCCTATAACACTCTCTCTAAAGGGAATGCAAACATGTATATTCTGTATGTGCATGCAGTTTTTGCACATATAAATGTGCCAAAAGCTGTAAAGCTAAAATAAAGAAAAAAACACATGGAAACTTGTGGTGCTACAGCTTAAAAGTAGTTAAAAAACTTGTCCCAAGGCCTCGCAAACAGATGCTCTCATTTTCCTAGGAACATAACAATATCTTATTCAGGACCCTGAGCTTTAGTTATATCTAAGAAGATATGCTGACAGCCTCGGAGAGCTGCCGAGTTACCTTGGAACAATAGTTCACTTAACAAACAAGAGCCTAGTGTTTAAGCATGAATTATTCAGATATAAACATCCAGGCAATTCTCATGGGATATGCAAAAACTAACTAACAGAAGTGTTTGGAGTGCACAAAGACATGCAGACACAACAATCAATATACACATCGACAAAATCAAGCAGAGAAATCACAGTACAGCTTTACTCACCTGGAAATAAGGAACTATATACTATGGTAAAGCAGAGGAGATAGGGCAGGTGCCTGAAGTGAGGAAGGAACAAAGAGGGTAAAAAACAGAGATCATTCTGAATAAAGTTGGGTGAATCTCATGAAGAAATGGAAATGGAGAAAGAAACAATATTTTGCATAAAGAGTATTAAAATTACTGTTTTGCATTGCACTGTAAAAATGTTTTGTAGAAATTACAGTATTACTGGCAGGAGTTTGCCTATAAAATAACAGCCTTCTGCAAGCATTTCTGGGAACCAAAAATCAGGAAAAGGTTGATGAGGATTTTTGGTTCCCAGAATGCTTTACATGAGGCTGTTATTTTATAGTTTTTTTCTGTAAAGATAAACACTGGTAATGTTTAATGTTCTTTTATCTTTGAACAAACTGTTAAATAAATATAAAACTACAGTAAGCTACTTGCAAACTGCAGCATAATTACAGCAAAATGTAATTACTCATAATATGAAAATCTGCTTTTTATCAGTGTCACAACATACTATTTTGATTTTATTAATTTAATATAAATGATAAACATTTATAAAATATTAAAGACATGATTATCGATATTGTGTTAATTCTTCGCATATCGTAACACCGTTAACTATTCAGCACCCATTCAAAATTTTGAGTCACTGTGTTTACAAACTCTCTCTCTGCCTCCATATACTTGTATTTTAAGGTGTGATTTAATAACCAAAGTAAGAAAGAACCAAAGTAAACTTAAAATAAACAAATTAAAGATGAATTTCACTAATGGCAGCAAATTTTTCTTTAAAAACAAAAACATTTTGATAAATATCGCAATAATATCGTTACCATTTATTGATTTGACCATGATAACCGTGTAGTGAAAATCTGATATTGTGACAGCCCTACTTCACATTTTAGATTTTTTAATTCATGACGTTTTCGTGAGATTCACCCGGTTAGGAAACTAAAATGAGGGCAAAGGAGGAGAAATCAGAAAAGACTGCAAGCTGCATCATCCCAAAAACCAATCACGACTCAAAAAAACGTAACACTTAAATAAAAACCAACTAAAGCCAAGAGCTTGAGCTCCTGAGCAAGCTGTTCATCATGAGTCGATGATGGTCCGGCAGTGAGAGATCCAGAGGAATTAAATGAGGTGAGTGAACAACTGAGAAGGTGCAAAGCCAGAAGACCCAAAGGCAAAGAGAGAGAGAGACTGAGAGCCAGGGCTGAGGTCATTGTTACGGGTCCCAAAAAGTTTTCACATGAAATGGAATTACCTTTGTGTTTTTAGTCAGCTCAGTTTCATCCAAGTTGACACTTGTCAAACGGCCCTCCAGTGAGCTCTTAACAAAAAGTGTAAGATGAAGCAAACATAAGAAGGATTAATGGAAGTGAGAGAAAAAGTGAGAGAGAGACAGATTCATCGTATTTGAGAGGAGGAGAGATGTCTCGGATTTCTTGGGAAGATTTTCTGTGTTTTGATTTATATGAAAAGGAGCAGCAGGATAAGCCTTGAGAGACGATCATCCACAACAGTGATGAATCATTTTGCCGAATCATCTGACAACGCGAGCAAATGCTTTTCGTATTGACCGTGTAAAACATTGCTCAGCGAGAGAGCCAATGTCTCCAGCAGACTGTGGCTTTTGACCCTGAGCTTCATTTCGTGTAAAAGGAATTATCGATAAAATCTTCAAAGGGCCGCAAGTGAGTGATCCTGAAATAGACGAGGATGTCTGGATGGTTGCATTAGGGTGCTGGATTAGCAAGAAAAGTCAAGTTTTTGATCCAGAATTCAGAGTCGGGCCAAAATGTGATGAGCTGTCATTGCATTTATTCCTTTCCAGGCCAAAAGTTCGACAACATCTGCACTAGCTGTGTTGAATTTTTCTATTTTCTTTCACACAATCTATAACAGACCTCATTATCTGTCTTCTTACAACCACACAGATGTTCCTGGTCACAATACATGTTTTTAAATGTGCATTTCATAGCGGCATGTCTTTCATGATTATTGAATCTTAAATCTACATTCTTTGGTCAAACCACACCAAAGAGAGAATTTACAAGCTTTTCATTTAGCTTTGACCAGAAATGCCACGACATACTGTGACAGTCACATTCAGCTTGACTGTGCGCTATGACAACAAACGTCTTTCAAAAGCTGGTCAGTCATAACCTTTCTGACAAATCATATTGCTCGGTTCTTGATTTGAAGCCAGACAGACAGCATGAGGTCCAAGATTATCCACAGAAATTTGGGAATGACTGTGTGTGTCTGCTACACTGATTAATCTGGATTTGGTCTGAAGTCATTCTCATTCAGGACATAGTCTTGTTTTCAGCAATAATACAGATTAAAGCACATAAACATGCTAAATGTGAGTGGTGTTTAAAAGGATAGTTCAGCCAAAACTAAAAATTCTGTCATCATTTATTCACTCTCATGTTGTGCAAAACCTATATATGACTTTCTCTTCTGTGAAACACAAAAGAAAATATTTATAGAAATGTCTTAGTGGTTTTGCATCCATGCAATGACAGTCAATAGGGGCGTTTTTCAAAATATCTTATTTTGTGTTCTGCAGAAGAAAGTAAACCATACAGGTTTTGAATGACATGAGGGTAAGATCACTGCCCACCTGTCAGTAAAAAACCTTGTGCCTTTATTCGTTCACGCTAGATGTTTTAAAGAATCTTTACACAAGTTGCTTTGTGAGACCAACATGTTGTTACATGTTATACACTGTTTATCTTCACAGAAGACTTTAAATGGAGCACTATGTACTTTTATGATGCTATTATGTTGTTTTGTGTTTTATTAAGCTTGACATACATGGTCACAATAAACTACTTTATAAATTACTTTTACTACTTCTGTGCTCCACATTAAAAATAACATCATACAGTGTTTGGAACATGGGCGTGGGGAAATAATGACAGGATTTCCTTTTTGGGGGAACTATTTCTTAAGAAGAAATTTGTGAACTGGGCAACCAAAGCTAAAAAACCAACAGCTTTTCTAGTTCAAAGCAGGATGGGAAACGCAAGTTTGTGCTGAGGAAGCATATAACTGGATGCACTGATCGGATTTCAGGAACCAGTCAGGCTGAATGTAAATCCTCTACCACACACCCCCTTCTCAGCAAGACGGCCCAGCAGAGGAACTCACTAATTCAGTGCTGAAAACAAGCTTTTCCTGCCCCACCCCAGCCTGTGGAATCCCTGCCCCAAATACAGCTCCTCGCCTCAGGAGAAGCCTTACCACAGACTATTGTTTTACACAACCCTAACCTCACAGCCAATGACACGGATTTAACCCCAAACTAATGCAAGGTTTTATTACAGTTCCAATTGGTAAACATGGTAAACATTTTTCTCGTCAATTGAAAGATGACCACATTGGTTTGTGTGCATGTACCTTCTTTTTCCATGTGTTCTCGCTTTCCTGCAGCTGTGAGTAGCGGTCAGCCAGGGACATCTGGACCACATCGGTTTTATACTTCTTAAGTTTGCTCCGCCTGTCATCTTCATCGCTCTTCATCTCCGTCAGCCTGCCAAACAGAGAGGAAAAATGCCATAGACATCAGACGCTAATCTTTACACTTTCTGTGTTTAGATTGTGTCGGCGGTTTTACAGATATTCTTTAAATGCTTTTCTGTGGCTTCATTCACTGCTGGATAATACATAAATGTTTAAAAATGAAGCTAAAGAGGTGTACAAATGCTTCAGACAATAAAGCATTGGAGCTCATGTGGAAGACTGTTCGAATGCATTATACCATTTTGAGTAAAATGGCAAAAAATTGTGTTCATTATTCTCAAATAAGAAACCATGTATCATTTTAAGCTTAAAAGTTAAAAATAAAACTAAAGTAATAATAATATGGTAAGACTTTACATTAAGGTACAGTAGTTTGTTACTTTCAGCATTTACTAATACTTATTTTAAAATCAATGTTGTAATTGTTTACATTAGTTATTGCAAAGTTATCTCACATGAAGAATTGTATTTCCAATAACTAACATTAATACAGATTAATAAATGATGAAAAGCTATATTGCTCATTGTTAGTTTTCATTGGTTAATGCACTTACATAAAATAAAATAATTATATTGTATTATATATTACTTACAGTTAACCATATTTTTGTGGATTGGTTCCTATCTGCATTACTATAATTTTTCAACATACATTACAAAATATGGTGAGACAATGCTAATATGAACCACAAATTTACCATAGTTAAATGATGGTTACTGTAGTAAAACCATTCTTAATTTTCCTAAGGGATACCACATCTGCCACAACTGTCAATCAAAACCATCAAAATTCCAAACACTACCATCATACCTCATGCTCCCATCCATGCTGCTCTCTGACTCCTCCCCCTCTTCAGATTGGGAGATGGAGGGCGTTCGGCCCACAGAATCTGGGGAAGGAGTGCGAGGAGTCTCACTTGAGCTGCTTTCCTCTCTCTGAAGCCTCCTCCCCACTTTATACTCTTCTTCATCATCCTTATCCTCTTCCTTTCCATCAACAACAGTCGGCTCCTTACTGGGTTTGGTGACAGGAGCAACGATCTGTGCGGGCTCCGGGGGTTCTGGATCTAGGCCGGTGGAGCGGGTCTTCTTTAGAATGCCTTTGATGCTGCGCTGATTGGAGTCCTGTCTCTGGAGGCCTGGTGTGGGGGTTTTTGGTTCTTCATGAAGGGTTGGCTCCTCTGCGCTCACAGAATGATGCTTCTCTGGCAGTTTCTGTGTGCTCTGTTTAGCCTAGAAGGCAAAAAATAAGATAGATTCAACTTTATTGTCATTACACATGTACAAGTACAAGGCAACGAAATGTAGTTTAGGTCTAACCAGAAGTGCAATAAGCAAGTGCAGGATATACAGTTGTGCATAAATACAGAATAAAGCAAAAATTATGAAGAAATAAGGGTTACATTTTGTGTCTGTTAATCCATGCATATTAGCTTTGATGCTATGCTTAGGCTAGTATACTCCTGAACATGAATAAGATTTACTTATAACAGATAAACATTGTGAATGTACATGCTGATTTGCACAAAGAACAAAGAAAAAAATATTGATGACTCATCCTGCACAACATAGACTTTTGTCCAATCAAATGCTCTCTAAATGGAAAATGTTCCTCCCCCAATACTACCTACAACCAAACAGCAAGCAGCAAAGCTGGATCAAGTGTAACAATTACTGTGTCTTTAACATAGACCGTAAAAAAGATGTACAATTTACTGTAAAAAAAAAAAAGAAAGAAATTGGCCAAAATGGCCCAGATATGGCTGCTGACATATTGCACCAATGAAGTAACTCGGAGGCAAAGTCTGCACAGTACTGAGCATTAGGTGGAGCCAAGATATCAAGATCCTGCCCATATTCCAAGATAAATCATTCATAAACTAACAAAACATGTTGCCACGCCCCCTTTTTATAACATCTTACACCAAAATCAAACTAAGACCACATTTACACATGACAAACGGAAAAATTTTCCTTTGCGTTTTTGAAAAGTTTCACGTACACATGACAGCGTTATCAAAACGTTCTGCATTTACACGGATCCAGGAAAACGCTATAGTTTGCGTAATACGCATTTCCTTGGCAATGATGCATGTTTGATTAAAAATCATTTCCATGCCGGAGCCGATGGTGTAGTGGACAGTGCTCCGGCATATAGTGCGGTTGCGCTCCGGGCGACCCGGGTTCGAGTCCCGACTCGAGGTCCTTTCCCGACCCCACCCCCCTTTCTCTCTCCCACCTCATTTCCTGTCCTCTCCTTCACCACTGTCAATAAAAGGCATAAAAAGGCCGAAAATAAATCTTTAAAAAATAAAAAAAAATCATTTCCATGCTGACATTAGTCAAGACATACAGTGAGGACGAAAAGTCTGAAACCTCTTTCGCATTCCACATGCTTCAATGGAAGCAACTAAATCCATACATTTAATAAGGTAGTCAATGGAGGCCAAGAATACATGGATTGGTTACATGCATTCTTCCAAATATCTTTCTCTGTGTTCATCTGAAAAAAGAAATTCATACAGAACTCGAGGGTGAGTAAATGATGACAACTTTTGTTTGGCAGGGCGAACTGTCCCTTTAAATGATAAAATATCATATTTCACCCCCTGCATCTAAAATATTGACAAAAGGCTGAAAAAATCTATATATTCAATGCCTAACACAGGCCTGTTGGCTCTGACAAACACAACACTGCTTTAAAACTCAAATACAGAACGCTCTCCACACTTCGCCTTTCAGGGTTAAAGAACGTGCAAGCAGTCAAAGGCGCTCACCTCACAGACCCTTCATTTCCTTCTGAATACAAACTCTCATTCTCCCAGAAAGAAATGAGGAGAAAGAGTGAGAGTGAAGGAGTGAAATCACGGCTGGTGGTCTGCAGACACAAACCCTCAGGGTATAGAGGGAGGGAGAGAGAGAGAGACATAGAGAGAGAGAGTGAGAGAGAGAGCGAGAGAGAGTGAAAATGAGTATGGAGAGTTCATCTGGCCATCTACTTGCAGAAAAATCCCAATGGATTTAAGAGGACATCTGGAACCACTGTATATCAGTGATGATGAGGATGTTACAGTAAGACAAGATGCTGATGAATAAGAAGTGTTAAAAGAGCTCATAGTCTGTATACACTTAGTAAGCTGCCTTCCTATGTAGCATTTTAAGACATGTAATGTAGGTGTGCTCCCAATACAAAGGTTGTTGTTTCAAAAGGTCAAAAGCGTAATTATGCAAACTTTGTGTGGTCAAGATGTAAGGCAGTCAAAATGTGTGCTTTAAGTCAGCAATCCCAGAATGCCCTGCAGCAGGCTCAGTGGAAAATGAATCCAAGATGGCAGATTCATGCGTCAAGAGGAATGTCTATTACAAATATTTCAGTCAATACCAAAAATACTCTAGAAGTCCTTAGAAGGCAGTAAGTAATAAACAGCAACGCTGACTATTGAGTATTCCAGCGAAAAAGCATCCTCTCATTTTTCTGAAGCTTTGGTGTAATCAAAAGTCAAGAAATGGATAAATCAAGATATCATTTACATTTTAGGATATTCATAGACTGCTTTACATTTTCTCTCTCACCTTCTCATCTTCGTTCTCATCTTCCTCTCCTGCAGAGGACGACTCATCCTGTCTCACATTCTTGCTTTCTTCAGGACTTTTCTCACTGTCTGATGAGGAAAAGGAATGGCTGTAGGGCATAAAATGAAAGCGAGAGATAAGAAATGTACAAGATAGTTGAGTAACAAAATAACAGTTTGAATGTCCTAAGATAAGCATATTTAAAAATTTGTAAAAAATGTAAGTAAAAAAAGACAAAAAAATTGTATTACAAATATTTTGATATTTGTAGAATAGCTATAAATAGGGATTAACATTACTTGCTCAAATAAACACATGAATACAGCCGTTTCAATATGTAATGTTGCAAGAAAATCAGGCTGCTTTCCAAAGTTAATCATTGTGAATGTTTACACATATTAATGTGAGTCATAGTGATGTCTCCCGCCAAAGTACGAAACTGAAAAAAAGGAGCATTCGGTCCAAATTCCACAAAAGGGAACAGAACCCACACGTTCATGATAAGAACACACAAATTTATCACACAGCCGTTGACACCAAGTAAACTTCACCCCACAGAGGCCCAAAGGACAATTTAACAGACCAAAAAGCATACTAAACATGCATTTAAAAATATCACGTTGAACTGATAATAAAATAAATAATAACACAAATTTAATTGTCTTCAATTAAAAAAAAACATTAATTCTGTTTGGGATCCCTAAGACCACAGATAAAAAATATGAAAATGTAGTGAATCTGACAGGAATTCGTAACTATTTTACAAGGTTGCCGATTCGAATGATCTTATTGGTAAGTTTTAGTACGATTTAATTTCGTGCAAGTGAAAAAAGTGTTTTTTTATATAATTGTACGTCTATAAAGTTCATGTTTTTTCTACAGTATCCCTAAACAGACAAACGGCTCTACAGAGCGTGTTTCGTAAAAATAAGTTATCACGTTCGGCAAAGAAGCTAAAACGTGACAACATCTGTGTCTTGTGTCAGCCACCATAGTGTTCCGAAAGGGAGGGGTAAGCGGTGGAGTGAGCTGTTGGTTGCAATTTGTGACTTCTTCGCTAGATGCCGCTAAAATCTCCACATTGTTCCTTTAACCGAATAGGGTAAGTAAACAGGAAAAAGTGATTTTTTAGGGTCCTACTTTAGTTTATAGTGTCCAAGAACACCGTTACGTACATCTAGAGCGTACACAGTGTGTGTTCAAGTTTTCGCAGGCGGTCCAAGCAAAACTTAGGCGGGCTTTCACAAGAGTGACGCGAATCAGTCACAGAAATGAAATTAGAACGTCTGACGACTTGTTCAAGTGAATCAGAGTTGACTCCTTTTTCCCAAGCCAATAACTTTGTCATTCGTGCACTTTCGGCTTTACAACTTTTCACAGACAGCAACATTGCACAGTGCACAAGTTTTAATGATAAAAATGACAAATATTCATTTTACATGTTAAACATCTTGGTCTCTGGGACTCCAAAGATGGAATTCAGTTGAGAACAAGAGGTTTAAAATTACACAGACATACCATCACCCTGTTTTACACTTTTACTTCAAAGCAATCTGTTTGAGTCCAAAGCCTTTGACCTGCGACTGTCAAACTACACTCAGAAGATAAAAGCAGACTATAAACTGCTAAGCTGTATATCAATGAACTGTGCTGTCATTTATCTCTATAAACTGTATGACCAATCAACTCAAAACCACAGAAGTCCTGGATATTGTAGTTCAACACCACATCAGATCAAAAAAATCTCCACCAGACTCCTGCTGAGAGAACGGAGCCAGATGAGATGGGATCCAGAACCCTGTTCCTTAAAAAAGCCAAATTTATAGCAGACTTCTGTCTTTAATACACCACCGCTCTATCAAACCTCAAAAATCAGCTTGTCTGCGCTTAAGAACAACAGTTGTTGGCAAAATTTTCATCCCAGAACCACTTGGTTTGTAACTGCTCGAGACGATCGTACAGTCCAGACGGAGCTGCAGGTCAGTAACAAAAGCTTGGACATGACGCAGGAAAGAGTAGCAGAGATCTGTTCTGAGTCTAATGAGAACCAGAACTGCAATCTTTAATAAATTAACAAACATGTGCGTATGCCACACACATAAACACACAACACACACACACACACGTGGCATGCTTGAGCTACTGGTTCACCTTCTGGAAAAGCTTATAATAAAAATATGAAGACAGCCATACACTCAAAACAAACACACACAAAGTCTGCAGGCTTCAAAGAGATGCTTATCTGATGGACAGCCATTTTGCATTCATCTTCTATGACTCACTGCCCTCCTGGCAGCAAACAAATCAAAACTAAAGCAGCACGGTGGATTAGAAACTCCTAAGCTTGTGTGAATCACCTCTGAGGGACTGTATACAAATGAACTCAAAACTACACAAAGGCTAAACAAACTAGCTGGCAAACTATTCACCCATGATTACCTGGTGGAAACTTTCCTCCTCTCGCTGCTAATTTGCTCGGCATTGTGGGTAACGTCTTCTACACGGCTGATCGTTGCGGGGGAGATGTCGGTCTTCTCCGGCCCCTGGTGGCCAAAGGGGAAAAACAGTAAGATACAGGGATATTAAAGCAGAAAAAGAGGAATCATGGGTACTTTCCACATCCAAGTAATCCTCTAGAGATGGCCCATTCAGAATCTTACAATTAGCCATTCAGAGCAGGATGGTTTTGTGAAGTCTTTTTACAAAGCGATGGGGGATAAAGGAAGAGGGGCTACGCAGGGGTCTAGGCGCACACAAGAGCACACACACACACACACACACACACAGCCTGGGAAAAGCTGTTGTCTTAAGTATGAATGAGGCCGGTGGGAGAGAAAGACCCTAAAGAGGGGCTATGGGTCAGGGCCGTTTTGGCTGCTAACAGTTCACTTACTCAATGAAGGAGAGAGACAGTGTGAGAGAGAAAAAGGGGTAATGGGGAACAGAGATGGAACTTATTCACCTAAATATAAAAAAGAAAAAGCAGGTTAAATACACAGACACTCTGTTGACAGTGTCTGTGGCAAAATGACAAAATTGACCTTAGTTTGTACAAATAAACCAAAAATCATGTCTATGGGGCCAAGAATTGCATTGAGATAAGCATGTACTGTTGCGAAAGTATAGACACAAGAAAAGCCAAATGAGAAAACTGTGATAATATTGCTTAATAACCTCATGAGTGCAAAAAAAAAAAGGTAGGATATACGTACATTTACATTTATGCATTCGGCAGACGCTTTTATCCAAAGCTACTTACATTGCATTATACTATACAGTTGTTACTAAGTATGCGCAATCCCTGAGATCGAACCAATGTCCTTAGCGTTGCTAATGCCACACTCTAACCGCTGAGCTACAGGAAATGCGTTTTAATGTTTATTACTACACAGCTTTTTGCAATATTTGATTCTGATTTGTCATCACGATTCTCAAATATACGTCATTCTCAGATAACAACCGCCTAAAAGTAATAACAGGTTCATCCAGTTAGGCTGTTTACATTTACATGCATGCATTTGGCAGACGCTTGATTAAGTGCATTCAAGGTATACATTTAATCAATATTCATATTTCCTGGGGATAAAACCAATACATGTACATTAATAGACTGATTTCACTCGGCTGCCATGTTTAAATCGAAAGCAAGCCAGAAGAAAACCGGAAGGACAGATAGACTGCAATGGTTTAGATTACCATCGGGTGTGTGTGACATGAATAAACAAATGATGCGTTTTAAAACAACGTAAAAGTTGCTTAGTGTGCACCAATGAAACCCGCTTATGACAGCTTAAACATTCACAAATATGTGATGGTACAACTGAAGTGGTCAAGTAAAACAGCTTGTGTGACTTGCATCCTATGCTTTTATTTTCACATTTAAGATCATAAATCGTTTTAATAAATCCAGGTTGGTTGTCCAAACCATTGCAGTCTATCTGTCCTTCCGGGTCTCTTCCCACCTCAGCCTCGCTTTCGATTTCAAAATGGCGGCGGAGTGAAATCAGTGTATAATCGCAACAGGCATATCCACACAGCCGGATGTTTATCTGCCAACAGCAGTCTTTCCACCAAAATAACAAGATGACATCTGAAGGTCAATGCAATCCTACGGTCTCTGACGACGCAAAGAAACACTGAGCCTTGCATGCAAAGCAAAACATTCTGGGTACAATAAAGTACAGTGTTTCTGCCATGGAGGACACCTGGACGTCTTCAAGTTCAGCTTTTAGACATTTTTAAACGGCGCACAGCTGACAAGCATTACAGAGAACTGCGTTTAGAACGAGCGAGAGCTCAGCTGATGACAATTCATTTAATTTAGTGTAAAGCTCCTCAGAGATCATTTCTTGACGTGACATTACACTACCAGATGCCTGCAAGAGACGCCTACGTCATGATCATAACATGATTTAGCTTGTAAAACTTGTAGTTTTACATTAACAGAATAAAAAAATAATACATTTTTTTGCAACTGTTTACGCACACAACTAAATCATTCGTAGGTTGTGTGTAAATGCTGTGCCGTTATTCAAAACACTGTCAACTTTTGGTTCAGTCAATCAATTCATATAGTGCAGAGGAAATCACAAGTCTATCTTTATATTGGAACGGGTTTGTTAAGGTTCTTTAAAAGACGGAATGAGAGAAAAGGTGAGACATGGTGACAGACGGATCAGATGTCCATCACAGTGTTTGAGGACAAAGAGCACTTACTTTCAAAAGAGACATCTTGGCAGGAATACTGGTGTTGGCGTCATCATCGGCTTTCCTGTCGTCTGTCAACAATAGAAGACACAAAGGAATGTCAGAACGTGCGCACACACACACACACACACACACACTCACACACACACACACACACACGGATGAGAAATTAAACAGTGCCTTGTACAAAAATGTAACCAGAGTTGAAAAAGTCGCAACTGTTGTTTCATATACATTGTACATTTCATAATATTCCAGCTACTTTTTATTGGATGCTTCAATTGAATTACTTCAGATTTGGTGTATGTATTTTGTGTAAATGTGGCATGAACCATCCGACTTCCCTTAATATTTTTCAAGTAAACTTGTCTCCTCCTGTGAATCAAGTAGCATCGGATGATATCATTTTCCCATGAGGATAATATCTCTGTTTGTTTTGGTCCTAAAAACAGCCCTTGACACACGCATACACGCGTGTTCTTCTATAAACACTTAGCGTTAAGTACTTCTCTCACTTTTTGGACCTCACAGAAAAGGCCATACAAAAACCACCTGTTCAATGGGAGCATGATAAGATCAGTTCTCTTGGAAAAGGGAACGTGTGAAAATGAGAGTTTGATTCATACAGTCCTTTAGCACACATGAACTCTTACTGCTTGAATTATAGCGACAGAACCAGACGAAAACGATCGTTCCTGCCCCTAGCCTTGAAACCATTACGGAGTGACATTGTTTTATTTATTTATGCTCATGGTTTGCATATTCAGTAAATTGTTTAACTAAACTAATATAATGGGAGGCATGTTGGAAATCACAATCGTGAGGGTTGAAATGCTAGAACTTGGCAGAAGCAACGATAATCTGAGAAGAGTAATCTGACTGTGTGCGCGTGTTTATTTTTTATTATAGTTTTTGAGGAGAGAAAAGAAAAAAACACAAAATGTAATGTTTACAAACAAACATGCCAGATCGGATTTCAAGTAGTTCCTAGTCCTTTGGAATACTTTGTGCAACGTCACACAAAAGGATGCAATATTGTCTGGAACTGTGAGAACACTCATTTTTGCCATATTACTGTGTAGTGAGTACTGAATGACACGGTATTGCTTGAATATAAAATTCCCTCAGACAGCCGCGGAAAAAATTAAGAGATAATTCCAAATTATTTCACTATCCGACATTCTAAATTTCAACAAAATCAAAACTCAGGAGTGACAAAGTCATCCAACAGCAATGTGAAAGACGCATGAAACTGTGATACAAATCGAGGTTATTACATAAAAAAAACAAAAATTGAAATCTTTCTAAATACATGTACAAATATGACTGTTGTATTGATTAAAAGTGAATATGACCTTGTTTTCTTTGCAGTATTTGAGACCTGAAAAAACACAGAGTATCTTTTCTGTTATTTTAAACTGTTTCTGCAGTTTTCATTTTCTGCAAATAAATGTAAATAGAAACAATATTTTTATTAGAAAATTGGTAGAAATATTGTTTGTAGTTCACAGAATAAAACAAAAATTATTATTTTACCTAAACACATAAATAATAAATTCAGAAAAACTGAAAATGATCTTTGAGTTTTTCATTCTTTCCAAACTGAAGACTAATCCAGAGTGCAGCTGAAAATGGTCCTGTTGTTCATAACTGCTATCATTTGTCAACCATGATTCGCAACAGTGTAGTTACATTTCACATGATCCTTCTGCTCTTTATTTCCCTTGCTCTTCCTGCTTTCTTCTTGTGTAAGTGTCTCTTCATGTACATTTCTAATGTATTTGTGCATCTGTTGTATAACAATAGTAGTGCAGTACAACAATAAGAGGCTGTCTATGAGTCAGCTCTATGTCATGCCAACCCTAAGGATTACTGCTGTCGAAACAGATGACAGAATTGGCCTTTGTCAGTTTGACCTTCCTGTTTTTGACTAAATTCTCAATTGCTTTCAGTCCTTTCGCCGTGGGTCGATTTTACAGTAAAACTACCAAGTGACTCACAAAAATGTGACTCCTCCAGCGCTTTTAACGAAGTGAACAAATCCTGAATCTGCTAAGTTTGCACATTTGATATAATGACCTCATCGCAAGGCACTGTACAACCCAGAGGAACAGGAAATATAATACAGCATACAAATTCAGTTCAGTCAAACCTATAAAATAGCTTGCGGCCACTTTTGCAAAATGCTGGGTAAGCAGGACCAAGTTAATACAATCGCAGATCATACGCCATTTTGTTTCGTTTTTAAAAAAGCACGAACCGACAAGACCACCTACTGTACATCTAAAACAGCCCTTTTTAAGACTCCTTATATTTTAAAGAACAATATAGCAACGGTGAATTTAAACGTGCACACTTTCATTTTAGTAAACAAGAAGCGGTTTTATTTGTTCAATTTTTCTCTTTCTATTGCAAGGCAACTCAAACTGTGGTGTGTGGCCCCTGATAACCTTATGGAGGGCCAGATCTTGCCCGAAGGCCCGACTTTAAGTATTTACTCCCATAAAGAGACAAAAACCTGGCCTGTCTGAGAGTTATCTGTAAAGCCTCTTAGAGATACATGTGCACATCGGCATCTGTGAGCATGAGGCTGTTTGTGTGTTTCACAAGATTCTCTCCAGCTGTACGCGAGAAAAACACAGTCTCGCCACTCTTTAAAAACAGAAAGAGAGAGTGGCACAATAAAGCCAATAGAAAGGAACACTGTGTCTCACAAAAGGCTTCTTTGAAGCAAATGAAAGGAAGGAGACTTACCCTTTTGCTTTTGGGCTTCCTCTGCTTCCAACAGACTGTGTGAAAAAAAGCAAAGACAAATGAGCTCATGGATTAATACTGTGTGTTGCATCTTCACAAAACATGACAGCGCTTCACCTGAAACCTGTGTAACTGCACAGCCGCCCCTTCACGACACATTCATTGTCTTCTATAAGTCAGATAGGACGGGTATATAAATGCACGAGAAAGAATACACTAAACATTCATTCAGGCCATCAGTAAGGCATTATTTACTGAAAAGAGATTTCTGAGAAAGTCTAACAACAACAATGACCTGCAGTCATGCTGGATTCCTTTACTGTCGTGGCGGCTCCAAGACTCCTGTGAGCTGACTGTTAGATCAGCCCCGAGAGACTGTGTTACGTTACAAAAAATACATAATAAAGAATGGCAGTCTGCTGCTAAATTGTGTTTTATGTGCATAACACTGCCAAATTTAACTATGGAGAAAAAAATCTAAAAATTACAGTGCCAATGTTTGGCATGTTTCACAGACAGGGCACAAAATAGGGCCTGAAACTACCGTAATGCTAAACTGAACCTTCAGAAAATGTTCAGAATGTTTAACAATGTGGTCAAACAGATATTATTTGTGCTGGTACAGTAACTAGTTTTGAACCAAATGTTGGATAAATTTATTTCAGTTTAAAATGATATTTATTTCTGTGGCTGCACAACATATGTGATATAATATGCATTTCTTATCACAAATATGCATATTTGTGATAATATTCCAATACTTTACAATAACTTTATTACTTCAAAAATGTACGTATAGTTAACATTTTAGATTCATGCAGAAAATGTTGGTATTTGTGTGCATGCACATGCTCTGACATGTAAACGATGATCAAAAAATGTGAAACATGTATGTTGCTTACATAATGATTTTTAACTATATTTTAATATAGTATAACATAGTATTACATATTTTGTAACAAATTAGGGAGTGATCACATTTCGTCATCAATATCGTGCGTCCAAACAGCACTGTAGATAAACTGAATCGACACAATAAATATTTATCTTACATTATCTCAATGCAGTAGGTCCAAATTATTTTTAGTTCGCAAAAAATTGTGCTATAAATGCAAAGTATAGGATACAGCTAAATACTATATAAATTATGTAAAATAATGATACTGTTGTGTGATTTAAATGGTTGAATAAAATTGATTAAGACTAAACATTTCTAATATGTGAATATACTGTATTCACAAGTCCTTTGAAAGGTAAATAGAAAAACAAAATTTATTATGAAAAACACAACAAAAAACAAGAAAACTATTTTAAGGGTCCTTTATCAGACATGCACATTGCTTTACAGAAGCTTATCTACACCCTGAAGCAAACGCATCATCGCTAGACATCAGTATTCCAAAAAATCCTTTCCTAAACACTAAACTAAAATTCTATTAAATGAGTCTACTTTACTACTTTACTAGTCAAAATTACTTCTGAGAGATCATTGCTAGATGAGAAATAATGTATGCAAGAATGTATGCATAAATGTGTCAGAGATGCCCAGCTAGGGGGGAAACACTTCTAAATACCAAAATATTGTCATGCGAAATAATAAAAAGGCCGTAATCATGCCACAAGGCTTATTGTAAAAAAAATCTATCGTTTGTGTATGTACTGTACTACTTCAAATCTACTGTAGCTTAAAGATCTCCTTCATGCTAGATATCTATATTTACACAAAATCAACTAGAAGACCATGGTTCTTGGTTGTGTTGTGGACTAAAATTTCCTGACTGATCAAGCGTGAAGACAATTCTGAAATGACAAAAACCATGCCCTACAGACATTCAACCATGACCCTGAACCTGACCATTTACCAGGTCAAGACATGCACTCACCCTGTCCAACAGAAAACAGAGAAAAGAAGAAAGAGGAGAGATGAAATACAAGAAATAAGTAAAGGTCAAACTGTGGAAAAGGACAAAAAAAGACGAATGGATGGCATAGGAAATGAAAACATGCTGTGTGTGAGAGAGAGAGGTTGAAATGCAGCACTCATTCATTCATGAAGAATGACATTAATAGCATGAGCAGCCTGCAGCTGAGTCCTATTAGACATGCTGGATGTGTTTTCAGAGGACAGGGTTTCATAGGTACACATCATTCACCGTCATGTCGTTTCTGTCTTCTCAAATATACGCTGGGATGTGGCATCTCCATTGGAGACCTCTTTAAAGTGATTCTAACATTTATCATTCCATTGCATCTCAAGATCTAAAATAATAAATGATGGTTTAAATGCTGTAAGACTGCTAAATAGTAAAAGAATAGTTCACCCGAGATGTCAACATTTGCTCGCCCTCATGTTGTTTTAAACCTACAGTACATGAACTCTTTATTCTGTGAACACAAAAGAAGAATTGTACTGGTTCCATGCAGTTACAATGAATCGAGACTGAAGCTTTAAAAAATGCAAAAGCACTATACAATTAATGAAAAGGGTTCATTTTTACTCAAATGTTGGTTAGTTTCATACACAGTTGACACAGATTTGAAGTCAAACTTTCATGCGAACTAGTCTTCTAAAACCATGCAACGCTTTTGTATTTCTAACCTTACTTTTCCTCAGGGGGTTGTGATATAACCACAACACGGCTGCGTTTGTTGTATAAACAGAAAGCAGATGAATAAATATATTTCCCTACGAATAGCACTGTTTAGACCACGACTTACGTAGCGCTGCCATGTACTGGTTGGAGGATTTCCATGGAATCGCAAATTACGGGTGTTTACTGCAATCGCTGTAGGGAGCTAAAAGGAAGAAAACATCTCTTTGGCACAGTCCACTCGCTCTTTAACCAACCTCTTCTTTTGTATTATTCGGATTACGCAAGCAGTAAATAAAGGCCGTAATACTGTTAATTACTTGGTATTAACACCGAAAATCCTTACAGTTCAAACAAGCTCGCCCCCCCGGCAGACACACGTCAGAATATCATGTTGTCAGATCAACCACATCGCCATTGCGCCTGCCACACAGTCCAGGTGATCCACGGACGAGCGAATAGCGAAACACTACAGTAGTATTGCCTCAGAAATCACATAGATGTGTTTTTGGCTTTCCGTGTGTGGGCTGACTTTCACTCATAAACATACAACGTTGACTATAAAAGACGTGCCGGGCAGGACATTCTGGTTTGACGTGTAAAAGGCGAACAAGAGAATGAACGACGTCAACGTGACACTCGTGTTTAATGTTAATCCTTGCAAGGGTAATGATGACTGACTCAACCTGCCGTAGACCTGACATCTCTAAAATGTCTTGCAACTACATCTTTTAATTTAACAAGACTTCAAATTTATCAGATAAGGAAGAATGGATGGAGGCCAATACAAAGGATTGCTTCACAACAAGTCTTAACACATGCAGGTGAGAAAAACCCCCACAGTCATTTCTTTTTAAATCCACATTTTCGCAATAGAAAACAACCCTGAGGGACTGGATGAGGCCTGCAATACCATAACAAGGAAACCTTCACCCCAAAAATAAAAATTCTTTTTTTTTTTTAAGTGTCCTTTGAGAACTGCGCTTTTCCATACAATGAAAGTTTTTGGGCAAGATTTTCTGTAATATAATGGGTTAAATTTAATTCACAGAAGACTTGAAATGTAGCAAATTAAAAGACTATTATCCTTTATGATGCTTTTATGTTTATCTATGAGCTTCTCAACCCATTCACTTTCCTTGTATGGAATCGAAAAGCTTGCATCTCTACTAAACATATTTTCTGTTTAGAAGTTTAAACAGGTTTAGTGTGAGGTGTAAATTATGACAATTTTTATTCTTGGGTGAACTACCCCTTTCAGTATATAGAAACAAGGCCAAACAAGGAAGGGAAAATTTCAATTTGTTGTCCACACAAGGAGGTTCCAGTGAATTTATGCGGTCTATCCGTCTTCTCTTCTCTGAATCCCCCACGCATTAGCTTGTAATATCCATGTTTGTAATTTCCTCTAAAATGTAAAACACTCCATGTTGACTGCAAACTTGAACCAAAACAGAAAGCTCAAATGTCAAAACAGCAGGATGAGTCCCTGACCTTGACGTTCTCAAACATTCTGGCCTTCTTTTGAACTTTCGGAACTGAAACATTGTGGTATATCTCTGAAAGGTCAAATCTTCACATTTTATAAGCATTACCTTCAAACTCACCTGTGCTTTTGGTGTGAACTTGTAACTTGGTTCTCGTCGCTGTGAGCTGTGGAGACCTTGGAGGATGTTGTGTCATCCATCATACGCTTTGAATGAGTCTTGCTCTCTTCTCCTTGCTCACTCAAGACGCTGCTATCTTTACTGGACTGACACAATCCAGAAGAAACATCTTCCTTCTGCTCCGAGCTGGGTCTTGCATCTAACGTGTCCCGGTGTCTTTCTCTTTTCGTGTACTTGGATGAACTTTCCTCCAAGTTGGCGTACCGCTCAGCCAGCTCCCGTCTTCTCTCGGCCTTGTAGCGAGCGATACGTTCAGCTTTTGAGTCCAGGGATGAACCTTGCAAAGAGTCTAGAGCATCCATCATGTCTCAATCCAAAAATGCAGTTGCACTTGTCTTGGCCACAATATGGGCTACAAAGCGAAAAAGTCCACCGCTCAGATGGCTGATGGTGACAGTGGGTGTTTCTGTTTACTTCCTGGTGGACAATGAGCTTGTCGTTACCATTGCACTGTTGAGAGAGTCAAAAAAGAATTGGTGTGTTATTATGTTGCCTGTTGTTGAATTTAAGAAAAGCTTTTGTTTAGTCAATGAATAGAATAAATTGCAAAAGAAAACAGGATATATGTCTGCAGTTGAAAAGAACCACTGGCACAAATACTAACACACCTAAGCGCTAATCCTTGCTATGGCAGTTTTGTCAGCTGTGTTCAAATAAAAACTTGCGGAAGAGTGCAGTGATCCAGCTGAATGAAAACACTGAGGACTCTGACACCCTGCCCACATTGCTCTGATTCTCAAATTACCCTGAACAACCCCACCGAGAGAAAAAGAGAGAGAGAGATCAGCATCAGAATGCCCTTAACACATACACAGGCTCAGCTTCTTTCTTAGTAAGCTGGCTTGCTGTCTATTGGCTACAAAGGCGGCTTCCTTCCAAAGTAACCAAAATGAAACCTAATAGAGAATAGGAAGCTGACGTCACGCTGTATGTTGCGGCGGCCCCGCCATCTTGGGAGAATCATATGCCACTGCTATTATTGTTCTGATATTTACTGTTATTTGTTTTGTTTAGAGATCTCAAAAGCAAAGCAATAAGGGGCTTATCCTGAATGAATCTGCATGAATCTTCACACCTTACATACAAAGTCAATGCAAAAAACGTGAATAGACGCGAATTCGCACCAGGTCTTCCGCGTCTTCTCTAGGGCTGTCACAATATCAAATTTTAACTACACTATTGTCGTGGCCAAAGGAATTTAAGCTAAATTATCATGATATTGATTTGATAAAAAAATCTATCTGTCACATAAATCTAAGTTTGTTTCATTTTAGATGTACACTCATAAAAATGCTTGGATATTTCAACCCATTGTTGGGTAAAATATTGACAAAACCCAAAATATGCTGGGTTTTATCAACCCATGGTTGAGTAACAACAACCCGGCATAGGTTAATTTATAACCCAACGGTTGGTTTTGTCCATATTTAACCCAATAACGGGTTGAAGCAACCCAATTCTTTTTAGATTATTGGGAGTCAGAGAAAGAATTTGTAACCACCGTGGCTAAAAGTGACAGTTTACCCAAAAATAAAGAACTGTTTGGTTTCCACGTTCTTTAAAATATATTATTTTGTGTGCAACACAACAAAGTAATCTATACAAGTTTAGAACAACTAGAGGTGGTCTTCTATCTCCCAAAATATTCAAATTACACACAAAACAAAAACCGATCTGTGTCTTTCTTGAGGACAGTGACAAAGTAATATGAGGTAAAATACTGGTATATTTTGAAATTTGATCCACACCCGTAGTCGGAAATGTTGCAGTAGTTTTGGAATGTAGCCAAGGTCTGTGAAATCCATTCTTACAGAACATCACCATAAACAAAAGTAGACATAAACCAAGATTTGTATCTCAAAACTGATATTTGTTTTTGTTCTACATGCATCTCAGTAAAACCTCACTTTGCATCATAAGAGTGCAAGTATGTATGTCTGCAAGTACTAAAGTGTGTGATGAAGGTTTAATACTTGCTAAGAAAGAATTATTAGCTGGTTAGGGTGTGTTTGTTTTAGTGGGGGTCTGGGCATGGAGGGTGGATTCCTGCTGTGGGGTGCAGGGGTTAATGGGACACATCTGGGAGCTCACACGTAATAGCTTCCACGCTGGGAGAAATGGAGGGGACAAAATGGAGTAAAGCAGAACAGATGAAATAAAGTGAAGATAATTGGAAGGGAAAGAGTTTGTGATGGAGTGCTACAGGGAATGAGAAAAATGAGAAAAGTGAGGATCGAGTGTTGCAGGTGAGATAATGAAACGATCATGGAAAGAAGTAAAAGGCAGATTGGGGAAGAGTGTGGAGCGATGAGAAGGGGGACGAGGTAATAACGGAGTCACAGATGAGATGACATCATCACCCTCAGAGGACCTATAATCTCCAGCGACCAGAAAGACGGCTCCAAATCTGCTCGGGGCACCTAGACCTGCATCACAGCAGATATTTTTCTTTCTCAGTGAAAACAGTTAAAAGAGGACAGCTGGTCTGACAGGCCCCTTTTACGACAGGGTGTCGGTGCCAAAGCTGAAAATTGCAAAACATTTTTCAGCACGTTTCCTAAATCTGCTGGTCCTAAACCAGAAACTGCTGTCGTCAGAGGGGCAGGATAACAACAAACAAACAACCAAACAAACAATGTAGTTACAACAAGACAGATGCAAAACCAAATTATTACCAGGATGTGACGCACAGTCGACAGACGTGCTGCGTCTCACTTCTTTTACGGTACACACAGCGGTATCAGACACTTCATATACAAATATATACAAATATCATGTGTGTGAATTAAAAGCTACAGAATTTTGTTTTAACTTTAGACTGTTGCAGTCAAAGCTTAAGAATAGCTCTTGATGCATTGATTCATATGAATTACAAAATTCATGCTGTGTTAATATAAAAGATCACTCACGTTGTCAATTCTTTCACTGCTTTTTTAAAATTTTCCTTAACTGTATGTAAATGTGTCCTATGGTGTCATATAGCAAAAATGTAGGAAAAACTCCTAATATTAAACAAATAGCATTACAGAGATTTGCGACAAAGAGTTCTGATCAATTGCGACATACTTATTTTCATATGGTGTTATATATTAATATGCAATTTTGAATAATATTAGTTTTCCCATTAACATACAGTTTTTACTCATTTGGGGGTTCCAAATCGTTGAATATTTCAACAATTTTGAGACAAAACTTAGTGTACATGTCTGGGTGTCAGTAACAAAATGTATCAAGTATTACGTTTTTAGAAAAAACTGATTGTTCGTTTGTTATTGCCTATATAATATCAGGTTTATCTTTTAATTTTTTACTTTTTCAAGGATTTCTCTTTAAAGGATTTAACTGTATAAAAACATTTTCTCACAGGATTAAAACCAGCACAATCTAATAAAACTACTTAGGGCTATGACAGTGAGGATATATTGGAGGGTCTTCTCCTAGTATTAAAAACTTGTGTGTCATCCTGGAATGGCCTATTCTGCAACGGGTGTAAACAATTTGGTTCCATCGATTTGAAAAATGATCAAATCCAACACTAGGGTTGATTTCATGCAGTTTAGTTTTTGCCTATTGTTATTAATATAGGAAATTATTAATGGTTTTATGTCCATAGGAGGAACTGTGCAAATTTTGAGGTCTGCTGTTAAAGCCTCTTTTGTGGCAGTCTGCTTCCTCATTTCCTTTAATTCCACAGTGTCTATATTAATAATATAGACATTTGCTAAATTATTCCCCTTGTATTTAATAACAATTTGTATACTTTTTTTTTCATTTATAAAAGTTGTACATTATTGAACACGTCATGTGACAATTTTGAGACTTGGCTCAAAAATACAAAAATGATGACATTTTTTTCAAATGATTCCCCATTTTTATCTTGTGTGACAGTAAAAATGTCATGTCAACAACCCATTCAAGATCTTCCTGACAAACAGCAGTACAAGTTGAGGAGATCACTATGACCATCCTTGCAGAAGATAAAATGGAAACTCTAAAATGTCATCTGAACTGAAGACTACTAGCTGTAATGGGACTCAGGAGACGTCATAAAATCATAAAATCATGGTGTTGCTCATGAAAACAACCCAAACCATAACAACAAAAAATCTTCTATTCTTCCAGGAGAGTAAATCCCACGAGAGGCAAAACTGTGCAGTCTTGCTCTATGATTAGAAGTGTACGTAACACCACAAGTCATCTTAGATCCACTGTGTGCTTTTTGCCATTACCTATAAAGGAGTACTTAACCCAAGCAGCTAGATCAGAGTCTGAAAAAGCTTTGTTTGGAAACATACTTTGTTTTTTCTTTAATCCAATCTAGGAGATATGCTAACAGATGAGTCATCTGCAAAGACACTGTGGCCACAATAGCCAAGATGAGCAGTGTGCTTCCCAACCTAAGACCACGTTAACACAATGAAAAACTGAAAGGTTTTTTCCTTTGCGTTTTTTAAAAGTGACAGCGTTATCAAAACGGTCTGCATTTCACAGATCCGGGAAAACGGATAAAAACGCTGTAGTATGCATGCCAGGCCAGTGGATGGTGATGTTGTTGTGTAAAGAAACAGGATGTGCCTGCGCACATACACAGTTATAAGCCAAAATTGCTTTTAATACCCTTGGTCGACGTATATGTGTTTAAAGTCTTATTGGTCTTGGCTGGTCTTATTGGTGCAGTAAATCCACATTTTGCTGGGCAAATGTTAATACATAGTCAAGCAGCAAGACTGGAGGCCACCATATTGTTTTGGTTATACTCGTGCGACTGAACGCGTAAATACGCATGTCATCGTTTTCAAAAAGTTCCACCTTACCGTTTTACACGGAGGTGAAAACGGCAAAACGCATAAAAAGTTTTCAGTTTTCAGTTGAAAATGGCATTGTATAAACGGCATCTTAACCTTTGACTTTGACATTTAAGTGCTTGTAAACAAACTTTAAAAAAACTTGAATGTAGGGGTAAACCCATGTCCAAAGCCTTATTGATACATCACAAAACATGACAGTTCTTCTTTGATTCTGTGCCATAACTAACAATTCATAATAAATCCCCAAAGTACTATGCGGATGTTTGTGACCTTTGATCTCTGATGTCACAATGGAAGAGAGAGGAAGGCTGTCTGAAAAGCAGTTTCCTTTGTAATATCCTGAATTCATGCTACATGCAACTCACATCCTCGAACATAACAAATTTGGGAACATGTAGCATTTATAGCAGTGCACAACCAGATATATGGCAGTAAATTTTCCCTTATTTCCCTGAGGATAAAGGGGAAGGAAAAAACCTTGGGACACAAGATTTCTCCTGATACTGAATCCACAAGCTCAGGCGACACTCTTCCTTACGTTCTTCTACAGAGAACCATTTCTTTATATTTTCCTGGACACCAGCATAGAGAAATATCAATCCTGCACTGTACTGTTAATATAAGTTAACACGAAAGTGTTATGAAATTCCTTCATTTTAAGTTTTCCAAAAAATATGCATGGAAAGAACATCTTAAAGGGAAAGTTCTGTCATCATTTATTCACCCTCATTTCTGTTTGGTTACTAACATTCTTTAAAATATCTTCTTTTGTGTTCTGCAGTATAAATATAGTTTTGGATTGACATGGGGGCGTAAATGAAAAAATGTTCACTTTTGGGTGACCTATCCCTTTAAGTGGCCTAACTCCGAGGTTAAAAGGCTCAAAACACATTCCTGCTTCCTTTGCACCTGATCACCTCTTCAGTCTCTATCAGGTTTAATCTATCTGACCTGAGGCTATATCTGCTCTCAGACCTGCTCAGCTGGAGGTGCCTTTGGATGTGGTGATTTGCTTATAGACCTTACAGACCTGGCATACAGCTTCATTTTTATGTGTGTATGATGGCATAAAGGCATTTGCACACAAAAAGGCCCAGTGGTTGTACATAAATGATAAATAGCTATCATTAGCAAACATTTACATTTACATTTACATTTATTCATTTGGCAAACAGCGCAAAAAGTGTCAGTTATCAAGTTGACAGAATAATATTGCTCTCAAAGCTCAACGCTGCGGGTGCGTTTCACATGGCTAATGCATTCTGCATAAGCACAAACTCTTTTTTTCTCAAATGTGATGGTGGCTGGTGTAAATATTGTATGTTGCAATTGGATTATCACTGAAATTTTTGAACAAAAGAGCAATGCATTTTAAACAAGATTAAAAAGCTCTGACAGGAATATACTTCATGTCTGCACAATGATATATGAATGAGTTTAAATTAAAATCAACACCTGGGATATACAATAAGTACCCATAGTCAAAACAAAAAGCCCCCCAAAACAACGTATCATTTTATTGTCGGTGAAACATGTATATGAAATAGAGAGTGAGGCTATACAGCGATGTGTGAAAGTGTGTAATCGCCACAGGTCATGTGACGTGTGGAGATGAGACTCAGCATGCATCATCAGCCTGTAATCCAATAACATTATCTGACAACTACATGCGCTAAGCTGCGTCTTAGGCCTGAAACAATTCACAATAAAAGCCAACGCCAGCACTGTAGCTCAGCTTGTACTCATTTACACAGAGTATTAGAAGTGCTGGAAAACGCACCAGCCACTCGGTGGGGGAGAGAAATATGGCTCTCATTAAACGCACACTTTCTGATAGAAGCTGCACACAAGGCCTGTGCCATTAAACAGAGCTTATGCAACCTGCACATGAACACACACATTTGATATATTCCCATAATGTAATACCTCTTTTATTTATTTTAATTTTTTTGTGAGTGAAATTTCAAAGACATTGATATGTTTTGATAACAGTTTTATTGCTATTAGTTGCATGCTGCTACGTAAGCTAAGACAGATAAAAGGGCAATTTCAGGATTATAGCTGTGACATTTTGTATTACATATATAAAATAAACTTCCAGAGAAAGCAATTGTTACCAATAAACGGAATCATACCAAATACACAAGTTTTCCATTATAAAAAAGGGAAATAAACCTGTGTTATGGATGTAAAAAAAAACATTTTTGTGAAACATACTTTGTAGGACACTGTCGCTCGTGTCGCAGGCTCTCCATTGAAATGAATGAGATCGTGTCGCTTTGTCACTGGCGGTGTGAACGGGGCGATTTAGTTGAGCAATTCTCAACAATCCAGAGCTATCTGTCTGCCGCCATTACAGTAGTGCTGTTCGAGCTGACAGGAAGCAGACGTTTAATGGAATTTTGTGTACTGGAGATGTTTGTGTACAGTTTCTATTGATCATGGCTCTAAAAGCTTTTCCTCCACAAAATCATTTTCATAAACTGAACGCTGAACACACACCTAACAAATGAGATGTAATACACCAACAACACACAATTTTAGAGATAACCCATACACATACGTTGACCCAATGCACACCCATCACCCGGAGGGTCAAAGGAATGGAGGGGCCTGATGATCAGACTCGTGTCCTCTACACAACCTCAACTCAACCACGGAAGACATGACTTTTATTCTCAAGTACAAATTCAACACGGCGTTAACCTCATTAAACCAAACGGTCTCCGTTTTCCAGCTAATACCTCCGAGCAAACGCAAACATATCCCTGTCAGAACCTTTTCCAACGGGTTAGCTCACAGAGCGGCTATAATAAATCATGACAGGCTACAAGACCTGAGAGAAAGATAACACGCCGAGGTTTAATACGGTTCTCAGCTGATACTACACCGACCCAATCAGAACTCAGATACACAGACTGGCTGAAGTTTCACCCTGGACCAAACTTGACTGATTCATCCAGGCATTCCAGCTCATTACTTTTACTGATGGCTTTCCCAGCTGATTCAGCGAAGACCTCATTTTTCCAAGACTTCTAAAATAGTCAGCGTAAGGAAAAACAGAGAGAGCGTGTGTGCGTGAAAAAAAACAGGAGCAGTGAGGGAAGAAATCTTTTTTCTCTCTTTGCAGTTGAGGGGTGTCCCAAGACCTCAGACCATCTGGACGACTGGAATCTGATAGACTGCTAAGAGAGAGATGTAAAACTGATATATTCCTGATCTGGGAATTCCACAAACAGCTATGGCACTGTGTAATTTGGTACTCGTGCACAAGTAAACACTCTCAGGCTTTTACGGTGATATACGTCTTTCCGGACTCCTTAGCATGTGAGAGGTACACAGAACAGTCAAAACGGCATCATTCTCCAAGACTCCAAAGCACAGACGCATCTAAACAACACAAGCACAGATATGCATACTGTAATCTACATATCATTATAACCTCGGCAGAAGTACAGAATGATGGTTATGTGGATTAAAAGAGGAACAAAACCATCTGCGCTGCATGTTCCAAGTCTATTACAACCTGAATTACTGTGGGAACGTGTGTAACTTCTCATGCAATTTAAATCATGAACTTAAAATAAGAACACTGAAATTGGGAAGTGTGTTTGTGTACTACAGTACAAATATTACAGCACATCCTGCGTTTCAGAACCGCAGCCTTATCAGCATGACCCAGAGGTTTGCCGGTTTACTAAACAGATGCTGAAGTAAACAACCCTGCATATTATTTACTGACCACCTAAAACAAATTAAAGGGATAGTTCACCCAAAAATGAAAATTCTGTCATTTACTCAACGTCAAGTTGTTTCTGTATACTTAAATATTTGAATTATGTGGGAGACCAAACAGTTCTGGGGCACCATTGACTACCATAGCATTGTGGTTTCCTACTATAGTAGTCAATGGTGCCCCAGAACTGTTAGTTTACAAACATTCTTCTAAAGATCTTCTTTTGTGTTCTGTGGAACAATAAACGTTATACAGGTTTAAAGCAACTTAGTTGAGTAAATTAGGACGTGGGCGAACTATCACTTTAACCTGCTGCTAAATGCCCTGAAACAGCACTGCACCATTGTATTTAAATTAAGTCATTGTGCTTAAATGTGAATATTTCTTATCACAAATGTAGCCGCACTTACAAAACGGCTGTTTGCCGTGCAAATACCCCTGAGGGAAAGCAGACAATAGATGGATTTTGTTTACAAGAGATGATTCCATGTGCTTTCTATTGATTATTTATCAAATGATGGAACAAAAAACGTTACAGGTATCCAGACCTGCGAGGTACTCAAGTACACTTTCTGCATTTTAGTCAAGATCATGGTAACCTGCTGCGTCTTCCGCAGACAAGCACCCAACAGGTTAGCGAATTTTATTATGCAAACTGCATTCGGGCTTGAACTTTCACGTGGTTACACGATTTGCATAATCCCTTTGCGGAATCATGTGCCAAAACGGGTGCACATGCTTTTATTCGTAGTAAACTCCTCTTCTCGTACTGTGAAACTTACGGTAACAAGACCCACAACCACCTTTAACATCCACTCCTCAGACAACCAACTATTAACACTCAAAGTGTTTAAATGAAGCCCAGCCTCTATATACAATATCTCCTGAGCTTAAACAGTGTCAAAACCCTGCTTGAGTCCATGTAAATATTTACTGTAAGGGACTTCCCGACCCAACACCCATTACTGTCACTGGCCAGGAAATGGAGATGTGGGATGTGGAGGAGGAGCAGACAGACAAAGATGTCAGGTCACAGATGAACAGCATTCCCTGTTGCACGCCTGGAAAAGTCAACCTCTGACCTTTCCACAACTTTGTGAAGTTTGTATGATTAATTGAGAGTAATTTCAGGTTTATGACAGCCTTGTTGAACATTTTAAAGTGTGTTGTATTTAGGATGCTAACACTGTGTACTTGCAGCATATGCATGTCCGGCCATGTATGAAACTCTGGATAAGATCTAAGATGTCTTGGCATCTGGAGTAAGATAAGTGTCTTTAGATAAATACAAAGGACTGCAGGGATTATGTTGCTTTCGAGCAGGAACAAGTTTGCTTAAAAAATGTCTATATGGTAATACTATATATCACAATTTTACAGATTTACCATACATGTTAGCTTAAAATAAGCAGTTTGAATAAGTGTTTACATTTTTGCCCATTAAATAATAAAGGCTAATAAAAAGTCACTAGTTACAAGGGCAATTTCATGAAAATGTCAACCTTAAGATGAAAAAAATCTAGTTTTTAAAGCATTTTTTGTGTTTTAAAAGCATAGTTTTCCACAGTCAGGTAAATGAATTGTCACATCCATAATGGTTCATATTACATTTTATGTTCTAAAGAGTCATTCCTTCTCCATTTGTTGGGTATTATTGCTTCTGGTTTGTACATTTTAACTTAAAAAAATCCTACAAAGTATGTTGTCTCTCAAAAACATGTGTCTTCTTCTGTCACATCCATAACACATTCATCTTTCCCTCTTTTTAACTAGTAAACTCGTGCTTAGACTGATATTTTTCTGATGTCTGGACTCTATCAACAGGGGTTTAGTAATATAAACAGATGATTCAATATATTGGTAATGAATACATTCTCAGAGAATTTATAAAACTAAAAATCATTTTGTTTGGACTAAAAATGTCACATCCATGACGCTGGAATTATTAATCGGTTACCTGAACAACTAGTCAAATAATTATTAAGGGCAGGTGTTGAGTTAACATGACTCGTAAAGGACATTAAAATGCATTCTTGGCATACAAACAAGCTATGACTTGGAATGTATCACTGTGTTATCCTGATACCTCTTCTAAGTACACTTCTACCCACTTCACCCACTTACAACAAGGTGGCTTCTGTTCTGTACACCTCTGAAGTCAAAAGGATCAAAATAAAAAAGCCCTAAGAGATTTATGAGCACTCTGAAGCTCTGTTGGAACTTGTTTGAACTTTGCTATTCTCCTCCGGCATTTAAAACCGTAAATTACCTACAGGCAACAGGTCTACCGGTATTCCGTTTTTATTTATTAGTTTGTCATCTCTCACACGGCGACACATCCTGAACTTTTAGCCAGCTTTAGTACGTTTTGCACTAAGGTCCAGACATTGGTTATTGTTGCCCTAAAAATCTCAAATCACCATATTTCTACAGTGCAAAAAACTTGTGTTCAGTTAATTCAAGCATGAAATCTGGATGACGTTTATCAGGAGAAAATCAAACTTCACTTCTATCTGAAGCTTCCTCAGCATTCCTATTCTTCAATGCTGCGCTCGGTTTCCCCTCAAGGATCAATTAAGTGTATCTACCATCTCAAAAAGCAATCCTGTTGAGTCTTGTCAGTAACTCTTTCACTTAGCACAATACTATTATTAAAAGAAACAAAACACTGTTAAACCAGTAAGTGTGTTATTGTCTTTGTCTTGTGTTTACTGTTTACAATAAAACGGACTTTGGTATGGGCCATTGTGGCCTGTATTGTTGACTTAATAGATGGTCATGAATTTCAATATAACGTAAAATATGTGGTGACGGGCCACTGATGCAAGTGTGTGCAAGTTCCTACTGTATACATTATATATCAAATCTTTGTTGTGTTGTCTGTTTGTTTGTATAGATGTAGATTTCGATATAAGTTGAATATAATTATATTAACACTTTCTTTCTAGCGGAATGCCCCGATTCCTATCCATTCTCAGTGTATAAATCATGATGTGTTTTATTTTAGGGTGACCAGGGTCGTAAGACCAGCTGAACAATGATGTTACACTTGGATGTGTACACATCCATGACTCATACATGACCTGAGACTTGCGTAATGGCCATTGAATCTCGCCATTAAAATATTATAAGTGAAATGTTACCTACTTTTACAGATGTTCTGATACAATAACTCAGCTGTATAAGCATTACACTGTTCTCCTATGACTCTGTTGCTGAAGAAGTGAAATCTTTCATCAGGTTGGGTCTGCTTCACTTGCGGTGCATTTGTTTTTGCAGGTGTTTAACAGCTTACTTTCTCTGATGTTACAGTAGAGGATCATTGTTTGGTAACACACATAGCCCTGAGCACAGTGAGAACTGTTTGGAAGGATGTTCGTGTTTATATGCACCCAGATTCAAACATGTCAAAGGAAATGATACAGATTAACCACTCTCAACATCGGTTGGACATAAAATAAAGAAAATAACGCGCAGATCCGATATAACACGTCAAGTAACAGTTTAAATGAGTCATTTCTGGCAGAATACATCCACAGACACCAATGCGACTATAACTCACACACACACAACGTTTCAAACAACAGCCACAAATGTTATAATAACGATAAAGGTTATAACAGCTTTGGACATCACAATGACGCGAACACAACATGTGTGGATAGACGATCACTCACAAATGTAACGTTTCTAGTGATGATACTCACCTACTTCAGAATGTCGCTGGATATAGAGGCAAGTGCAATATCCGATGAGCAAAGCTGGTCATTGAGCAAGACAGAGTGTAAATAAACCCGGTATTAACAACGTCTGTTCCAGTAATACATCACGCATGAGCAATAAACTACAAGAGAAATAGAACAGCACCTGAATTTGCACAGCGGTCTTTGTGCTTTTGGACCATCAGCGGGACAGAGAGGGAACTCTGTCGGGATGAAACGGCCGCATGTCCCTCCAAGTGAAAGTGATGGATCGCTGAAATACAACTTCACACTGCTTTGACCACGAATACACAGGAACTAACACATAAAGTAGCGCTGTCTGCAGAATGCGATGTGACTAAAGCGAGTTCACCAGCCGTGTTTGAAAGTTCAGACCCCGCCCCTGTGCACGCCAATCCGCGTGCGCGATCTGTTCCGCGTTGAAGGCTCCCAGCGGGCCAGTGCGCTGTGTCAGTTTGAATATTTGATATTTTACGGGTTTGAGACAGATTCAGATAAGGGACATTAGTAACATAACATTTAATAATTGAAAACAATTCTATAAAAATGTATGCAGTTTGCTTCAACGGAGCAAAAGTTTGAGGTGTAAAACCAAAGTGACATTGGTTGCCTGTTTTGGTTGTGAATGATTTTGCCGATAGCGTCTCAGATGTCATATACGTTCAATGCTTTGCAGGATGTCCTCGTTTTGACGCCATCTGGTGTTAGTGTATAAACATTGCACTACTGTGCAAATTAGAAGTCATACATTGAATTCACACAAAATTATTTACTATAATATTTACATTATTATAAACAGTATCAGCGGCAACAACATAAACAAACTGTATATGTGGCCTAAACCTAACTTCTGGTAGACCTCCGCAAAGAAAACTTGAATTTAGTATTTAATTTAATGCAATTAATATACAATAAAATATGAATAAACATTAATACTGATGTAAATTAAAAAGAAAATAAATATTATAACCACACACAGACCGGAAGTTAACTTGAAACCCCTGTAAGTCTTTACATCAAATGTAATGTAGCTAAATGCGAATATCCATAATCATGAAGGTCAGGCATTTCTTGAACTAAATTCAGAATAAGAATCGTTTGTAGAGATTTATTTAACAGATTCAAGGTAACCAATCAGAATAACAGAAATCAGAGTCTGGGCAGGTCAAAGCCAAAACTGTAATATTTATTTTATTTATTATCCAAAGACTAGTCCAAAAAAAAGCAAGGACAAATATCCAAATACAATTAAATAATCATTGTGGCAGGAAAAACCTTTTACTTTGCAAAACAATAAAACATTTTAATTGGGTTATTTAAACCCGAAGAACTTATTTAAAGAAGGGTAATGGGGACGGCGACCTCTGGCGGCAGTAAGATCGGCGTGGATGTGGATGTGTGGCATAAAACAGCATTACTTCAGCACAATTCCCACCTGAAATATGGAAACCCAATATCAGTTTTTATTGTGTAACATTTTTTTACTCAAAATGTATATTTTGTTTATTCACCTTGTCTGTGGCTATGTCTGGACATCTCCAGTTGTAGAGATAATAATGTTTGCGTACATCTCCTATTCTGAACTTGAGTGACTCCAAAAATGCTTTATTGTCCATTACATCCAGTGCCGAGAACACATCATATCCCCTCTGAAAACATAAACATTTTTCAAATATATACTGAAATAACTATTTTTAGAGATGTAATACAGTCAGGGTAATGTATAATGTACTTTGACTTACTGCTTTAGAGATGATAAGGATGTCCTCCAGTAGCTGCTGGAGTGGGGTGGCTTTGCTGATACAGTAGAGAGCACAAGCTGCCTTCAGGCTTTTATGCACAGGGTGGTTCAGAACCAATGATGGTTGTGTGTAGAAACTCACCATGTCTGTAATGGGACCATTTAAGCTCTGCTGTGGACATGTGGGTGGTTTTAATAGAAGATATCAAATTTACATAATTATACTGTTATCTACCCACACAACCCATTTCATGAACTTTTAGAAAATGCTGATGCCCTGTAGATGAGTTCATATTTAGTAGAAATGTTGGAAATGATATGTATTCCTGTCGCATATATTTGGCTTGATTGTATAATACTGACCTCTACAACATATGTATCAATTACAGAGTGTCGAGGCAAGAGCCAATGTTGAACATCCTCTTGAGTCAGAACAGGAGAGAGATGAAAGGACTTTAGATGTTCTCTCAGAAGATCATGAATCATGGGTACATCCTGTTCAATCATGGGGCGTAGGCCTGCGGTTTTTGTTGTCTGATGTTATGAAAAGAAAAGGATTGAGCTGATGTTAATGTTAGTATAGTAGTGGAAAAAATGGATTACCTCCAATCTTCACAATGCACATTGTTTCAAAGCAACTTTATATGAAGGAATAATCTCTTAAACTAAACTGAAACAAAACTGGGGGGTTGGGAAAGTTCACCCCAAAAATAAAATGTACCCTATAATTTCATTGTAAACCTGTATGACTTTAATTCTTCAATAGGAAAACACACAAAAACAATATTTAAAAAAATGATGGTAACTAAACTGCTCCTGTCTGACATATCGCTTTATAAAAGCATCTGCTAAATGTAAATATAAACAACATTGACTAGCCGAACAACCCATCCCCCCCATTGACTACTTAAAAGAGTCATTATGTTTTGAATGACACTAGTTTTTTGGAGGGTATTTTTTGGGGGTGATTATTCTTTCAGTTAAATTTTTATCAGCCATGTAGGCTAATGGGTCACATGAGCAAATATAAACATTAATTAATTCTAATTCATTAATAATAATTTTTCCTTTTATATGTTATTATGATACAGTAAAGTTAAAATGTTTAGTCAATTTAGTAATATCAAATGTATTCAAATGTAAACTGACAATTCTATTATATCATCATATTGTTTGTAAAAAAAGTCATCCATTTTCTTTCATGCAAATATTGTGTCCCACAGAAGGATGATCTGACCTCAGGAAGTCGGTTTAACTTGATGGCACGTTGCAGGGTCATATTATTTGTCAGAGATGAGAAATTCAGCTCAACCAGCTTGCGTGGGTTCAGAGATCTGTGCCAGGACCTTTCACCAACAATACACAGAAATGAGTTTAAACGATATAATCATGATTAAAACAGTTGGTAAAGTCCTCTCATACCTGGAGCTTGCAATGGGCTTCGGCAGAACTGCACTGGTGCTGTAGATGGCTTGAAATATACCCTGTTTATGGACCCGTCTGGTGATCTCCTTGATCAGGACGGGTGCCACTCTTTTAAAGCGAAGTTTTTTGTGCACGCACAGGAAGATCACCTCCACCATCCTCATCTCTCTGTGGAGAATTCATAATTGTAATTTGTATCAATACAAAACGCATTGAAATCAGTTTATGCACTTACGTGTCAAATATTTTAACCATGGCAGGAACGGCGCTTATAAACCCAACTAGTTTTTGACTAGAGTTTACCCGGACTCCACAATGCCATTGTGACTGCCAACCAGGAGGACAAAGAGCCCTGAATTAAGTGCATAGAACATAAGAAGGAATGAAATGGGTCACATTACATTTTAGAACCAAGTATTATGAATGTTTTTCTAATGTGGCTTAACAAACCAGAGCAAGAACTGTGGAGAGTAATGGAAGCGAAGTGTGTTGTCATCTTCATCTATGTAGTTTTCATTCAGGAAGTCACAGAGTTCTTTCACCTACGAGCCATATAAGGAAGAAATAAGCTTGAAAATAAATATACAGTAAGTGTACCATATTGAAATGGTCAGTGAGAGAGAGTCTTTACCAACAGATGTAAGGATATTTCACACAAAAATAAAACTTCTTTCATGTCATTCCAAATCTGTATGACTTTCTGTCTTCTGCAGAACACAGAAGAAAGTTTGAAGAACGTTCAAAAAACCAAACAACACTGCCCCCCATTGGCATCCAATATGGACACAAAACCACTTAGATATTTCTCATAATATCGTCTTTTGTGTTCCACAGATAAAAGAGTCATATACATATGCATGACAAATGATGACAAAATGTTTCTTTTTGGGTGAACTATCCCTTTAAGACCTCCTGCTCACCTGCTCCTGGTTTTCCAAGTTGAGGGTGTCCCAAATGAAGTCCTGTGGGAGTGAATAGGGCTCCTCACGAACACTGGACCTATCTGATTCTATCGGCCCTTCTGATGTCCCTTCCTCATCTTGAAGAGAAGAAATGTTGTTTGTAGTCCTGAACCGTGTACGGTATTTATGTCTAGTTTTCTTCTAAAGATATCTTTAAACAAGACACGCTTACTTTTTTTTTAGAGAAATCTAAAATATATCAAATCCGAATCAGCCTTCACAGTTTACCGGGTTACTAATGGTGAACTGTGAAGCATACCTATTTTAGGTACAGGTTGGGTATCCCAAAAGTGATATTTGTGTCCACGAGCCTCCTGGAGGTTCTTTGGAGGGCACTGTCCCAGAGAAAAGAGGTGCAGGGCTTTCTGAATCTCCTGTTGTTTCTCCTCAGAAAGAGCATCAAGCTGGAAACAGAACAGGCATGTAAAATTGTACATTTATTTGTGTAATTGTGCACAGAGGCTGTACGGTTTCTATTACCATTTCAAATGGGTCGCGTTGTCCCTCCTTAGCCCATGTTTGGCCCTTGTTTTTCTTAGCTTTCTTCTTCTTCTCTACCTCCAAGCTTTTAACAATATATTAAAGAAGTGCACAAATAAATAATAAATCGACAAAGTGAGAATGAATAGACGCTGCACTTACGTGCTTTTCTTCTCCGCCATGTGAGTGTTTTCCGGCATTGGAGCCATGAATGGTACGACTGGTCAGTTGTGTAGTTATGGGTGTTTGTGCTTATCTTAATGTGCAGTGAGGGCAGGAGAGAGACGCCCATCCTCCATAATCAGCATCCACCAATCCCCTGTCATCCACACCCTCAAACTTTGATAGTTTATCTCTGCACAGCACTTCAGTCTGGGCTTTAATATACACACGTGTTATAGGGATAGTTCACCCAAAAATAAAACTCCTCAAAAATTTGAACCAGGGATTTCACATAAGCCAAATAGTTATTGTGTCATGTGATCAAATGAGGTTTTAAAGCTAAAAGTCTTTTTGGCTCCAAAGACAAAAGTGTTATGGTTTTTGAAGGACATGGGGTCAGTTATTGAAAACAATTTTAATTTTTGGCTGAACCATCACTTTACCTATTTTTCTAAATGTTTCAGCCATCAAATAAAGTAAAGCTAATGATGCTTTATCAACAATTTGGGCAATTCCAGCGTTATGGATGTGACATATAAATGCTCAGAGAATGTATTTCTTACCAATATATTGAACCATATGTTTATATTTCACTAAACCCTTGTTGATAGAGTCTAAACATCAGACTATGCACATGTTTTCTATTTTAAAAAAGTGAAATAAACATGCGTTATTGATGTGACAAAAAAGGACAGTTTTTGAGAGACTACATACTTTGTAGGATTTCTGTGAACAAACCAAAAGCAATAATACCTAGTAAGTTTTTTTTCATGGTAATGTTGACATTGAAATTGCCCAATTATGTTCTGGAGCCGCATTTATAAAGAGGGATGCCAATACTGGTGGTAGTATAATTATTATTATATTTTTTTTCATTTTAACAAAATGTATAAATACTGGTAAATGTAGTATGCGATATTAGGCTTGTACAGACCTACATCAACTATTCTTAAAGAATATTCCACCTTTTACCACAGGGAGGCAGTGATTCCCAACTACACATCCAATGTGTGTCTTTTTTTGGAAATTTAACAAAACACATGAATAACTGATAACCAACAATGCATTTATTTTGCTTTGCACATACAAAGATATAGAGTATATGATATGAGTACCTCACAGTGTTTTCAAACAATTCATGACAAGTGAGCAACAGATACACAACTACAAGCACTAAAACCTTGCACATTATTTACTTCATGTTATTCAATCTGCTGGAGCTGAAGTCCATTAAAATAGTGAGATTCATTTAACTGATATTGCAGGCTCTCTTTTTACCTCTTCATTCTATTAAATATAAAATACTGCCTTTTGTTTTTAGACTTTAAAGATCACCTGCATTAAAGCTGACAGTCCAGAACTAAAAACAATCGGTTGCGTTTCATCCTAAATCAGCCTATATTTTGTTTGTAATAAATAGGCAAAAATATGAGTTTACATTTAAACTTAAAATAAATGTTTGGTCATATCTTATTGAAGTAATCTGACTAAAAACTAAAGCCAAAAATACAATTAAAGACTGAGAAATGTCACTATATACACATATATGACCTGACTATATAACTGTTTAACATGTAAACATTTGTATATAAATAATACTTCAAAGGGTTTTAGAGTTATTAACATGGCAACATCTCAAAGACATAAAAAAACATATTTTTTTAATATCTTTATAACTGTAACATTTGCAGAGCTCATCTTCCTAAGATATGAAATAAGGCTTAAGGACGGGCTCAGAGATTGTCAACATAAAACTTCAAGTCACCTTATCTTTTAGCTGCATAGTTAAAAACAAACAAACAAATAAACTAGACAATCTAGTTCTGATATAAATTGGAATCATGCTACATAAGATGAGCTGGTTGCATATCAAATGTCTTTTTTTGTCTTTAAAGACAGCATAAATATTTTCATCTCTTTTTTCTGTCATCAATCCATAATTATTAATACTAAGTACCTTTGGGACATGCTTACATCTGAAATGGCTTGACAGTATTTTTGAAAAAAAACAACAACTATATAACCTTTATATTTATGTAACAGTATCACAAATCTGTTAGTGGGGACTATTTTGGTTCTGAGAGTTGTTTAAAAAACTGTACCGAATGCCTCAGACAGGCGAGCAGATAAGGATGCATGCTTTATTCTCAGGCTGAATGTGTGGCTGTCTTCCTGACAGGGCTGCTGTAGCCGGGTGTAACTTTAATATGAATAAAGAGAGTGGAGGGAGACATGCTGGAGCCGTCGGCCCTTAGCAGACGTACGTGTCTGTAACCTGCAGGAGAGATAATACAGAATAAGCGTGTGCAGATACAACATTTCTTTTGTTCAGAATCACTAAAAGCGGCGAGTACCTGTTCGCATGCTGGTGAACGGAAGCGTAAACTGGCCCAGGAATTCGTTCCTGGTCGCGTAGCCATGATCCTCAACCTTGAAGCGTATCAACACCAGTTCTGGCGCGTGTAGCTGGAACTTGAAGGTGCAGTCCCATCTGGGGTTAAAGCCTGAGAAAGGGATTTTAATTGGTGAAACACAAACAGAACAAAACATACGGCTTCTGAAGAACTATTGAAGACATAAGATAACCAAAACAATCACATAATCTCAAATAATGGGGAAATGCCATTTGAGTTGTCTTCTAACAGTGCGCAATTTTAACAGCATTTTTTTTTAAGTACCATTATTGTCGATGCGGTGCGTCTTCTTTTTGTTGTTGTCTATGGGAGACCCATAAGTCTCCACCCACACAAGTGGATCCACAATGGAGCTGAGCTTCTCTTTGTCAGGTTTAGGCAGCTGCTGTGCCGATATCACCTGTGAAACCAGACAGAGTTCATTGAACGAGCGTTCAAAAATCATGCCATGATCGCAACATGAAATAACATTTAAAACCCATGTTGCTTCCATAATGTGTAAAGCAGAATATTTAAGTAAAACTGGGAGTAGACCGACGGTTGAAGGGGAGGAGTTAACGGATGCATCATTTAAGATGTATAGTCACTAGAGGGCGGAAGTGCATTTTCAGATTTTAACAGAAGATAATGACTCATATTAGTAAGATATTTACAATAAACGCTGCAATATTCAATGACAAAATAGGAATTTTAATTTTTAATTTCACTAGGACTAAGAAAGTTGGCAGGAGTTAGCTTTTTCCCTCCCGGCACCCATAACGATTTAAAAACTAACTTGCATTAAATGAACATTAACTGGCATTAAATTATTACATTTAAAGTTGGCAAGACTGGCATCAAAGTACAATATACAAATTGAGTTCTATAAACTCGTATTGACTCTGCATCTGGGAAACCACTTTATACTTCCGGATGGCTAAAAGTAGTTGGGACACTTATTTCTATCCCAGGTGATGTCATCAAAAAGGAAAGTCCTTTCTCACCCAAACCAAATGACATCATAAGGAAAACAACTATAGGTCAAGGAAATAGAATAAATTGTGAATTTAAGTTGAAACGTTTTTCATCTTTAATGCTCAGAGCTCATATGTAGCGTATGTTTTCAGAACAGATACAGGATATTAAATGCAGCATTTGCATGCCAGTGCTCATGAACCATCACACCTGTGCATCCCTCTATTTATCATTTACAAGCAAACATTTTACATAAGCTTCTTCCACAGTCAAATTTATGCATTTTAAGGATCTTTCTAGCAGTAAACAAACAAGCTCGTAGTTTTGAACTCACAAAGAGCTCTTTGTTCTTTATTTACCTTGATGGTGAGCAGTGTTGGGTTGTGGCCTGGTCCTCCTCCAGTGTTTTCAGGGTTAAACTCTGAATCAGGCGAGCGCATGAAACTCGGCTTCAGCACGTAGCCACAGCGGCCGTTCGGTAAAAAACGGCCTCTGTTTAGATCCATCTCCTCACACTGGGTTTGGAAGTTCAAAGCCACTGCAAAATAATTTTTTTGGTCAATTGTTTCCAAACCGATAAATGTATAAGATAAAGGTTTATTTCTGTCAGCAGCACTTACCCAACTGACAACCAGCGTTCCACATCTCTTGAGGATTGTAGTTGGAGGACTGCAGGCGCTGACCGGACGGGTAGATTCTGCTCAGTTGCTTGCTATTGTGACACACAAAGAGCTTCCCTACAAGTGACAGATGACAAATTTAGCAAGAATGCATTTGAAGGATTTTATGCATTGCTTTCAGACAGGCTTTGGTGGTACAGAAGTGAAATGCAATCATTACCACCACCTAGGCACATCGTACCTGATTCTTTGATAAGTTTCACCGCATCACTTTCAGAGAAAGAGGCCATCTCATTGGGTGGTTTCTTGGCGGATTTATCAAATCCTTTGAAGGCAACACTGCGGGTGTAGACCACCAGATCAGACAGCTCTGGACTCAACTTGGACCCTTTCTGAAGAAAAGCAAAAGCACGCTGGAGAGCGATACAGAGACACATACACACCGACACGAGCATGCAAACACATACAGACACGAAAACACAACTAGCGTTGAGACAAAGCGAACATGCACAGCAATACATGATTATAACAGGCACTACAATCATATACATGGGTGGTTGACACATAGCTGAAAAAAGAATCTTTTATGTGTCCATGCTATTTGTAGCTACCCATAGTATTACGACAAGCACAAAACACATAAAACACAAAAGCCACTTTTTGACCATTGGGCTAAACTCTTCTCATTGTTTACCAAGCCGGATAGTTAGAATCTGGTAGCCATGAAAGAAACTTGCACAATTTGGGCCGAGAATGGTTTGTCGTGTTGCTGTCCGCTACAGTTCTTAGCACCGTTTGGCTTCACGGTGGAAAAGTGGCTAAATATAGTACAGAAGAGAGAGAAAATAAGCTGGAAAGTGCATACTGTACACTAAAGCGTATGCTGATCATGCATTAAAACACACAGAAGAATGACATACAGTACAGACAGCACAGATACGCACAGACCTTCCGGGCTTTGGGTTTGGTTTCAGCTTTAGATTCATCTTCTGAGGAGCTTGAGTCAGAGCTGGAGCTGTCCTGCTCCACTTTGTTCTTCTTTGCTTTTATCAAGATCTTTCCTTTTAAGTCCTACCACAAAACAGACCATGCACAAAATTTTACACTGTAAAAAATACCCGTAAAAGAAAAGTAAAATTGCATGGTTTTCATGTTATTTTATACCCAACTAATAAAAAAATTTAAACAATGAATTCTGTATAATAAAGAGTAAAATTTCGTACAATTTTGTTTTTCAGTGTTTGTCTGGTTTTGTCAACCCGAAACTTACTCTGCAACCCGGAGTTTGTTCATCTTGCTTCGTGATACAGGCCACGTGACAATTTTAGCAAATAACAATTGCTGATTATTGTAGTATTATGAATTATTACACGTTATTAATATTTAATATACTATATACATATATATTTGTATATATTTTTTATAAGTACAGTAGGACCCAAGTTATTTCATTTTGCAAACTGATTATTATTCATTTAGCGCTCTTTATAAAGACGGTTTGAAAGCAACAATATAAACAAACATTACTGCGCGTGCACGCTTTTGTGACCCAAACTTAACTTCCGGTACACATCCGCAAAGAATAGAGTCCCTGCAGATTATTTTAGATAACAAGCAAAATAAATAATAAGTAAATGACATTAGCTAGTCAGTATTATTTGGGGTTACAGTAGAAGAACAGTTACTTGACTAAACTGAAATGTGACAAAATTACACGACACATTCAACAAATTGTTTATTTAATAAATTAATATACAATAAATTAATAAATTAAATAAAATGTTGTTATATTATTAGCCACTATCCAGACTGATTAACAAACACAGACCGGAAGTTAACTTTGGGCCAGGCATGTGCGCTGATGAAACTGTCTATATATAAAGTTATTTTTATTACTTTTATTTAAGCTAAGTATGTAGTAAGCACTAGTACTAGTATAGTGTTACTTGGCTTAACTTAAATGTGACAAAGTTACACGACCCATTCAACAAATTGTTAATTTGATCAAATGAATATACAATAAAATTAAACAAATTGATTATTTAATGTAATTATTATACTATAAAATACTATCATACTAAAAAATATTAAAATATATTAATAAATTAATATTAATATATAAATTAAATACAATGTATATAAAAACATTATTAGCCACTAGCCAGACAATCAACAAACACAGACCGAAAGTGAATTACGGGCCAGACACGTGCGTCCAATGAAACCGGCTATAGTCAGTGTAATGTAAACTGTAACAGAACATTTTTATGCAGGAATCCACTGACTAGAGAGTATATTATATAAAAACATTACCTCTGGTGATGGTAGGCACTTTAGTGTCTTGTCATTGAGAGGTTTTGTGAGCAGTTTATCTCTCAAAATGGAGCGCAGCTGCTGGGCCATGACCGTCTGCTGCTCCACAGAACAGTGGTTCTCCAGAGATAGAATCAGAGGATAAGGGGAAGCCTAGAAAACAATCAAAGCTCCTAAATATATTCATGCTTAAGTCTAGAAAAAGGTATTCTCCATAACTGCCATAACTGCCCCAAATTTCTGTTAACCTAGTAAAACTAAACTATACCTTCATAAAACAAATGATGTTATTAACATGAAAGCATCTCCAGAGAGCTGAAAATAAAGACATTCTTCATTTGCTCACCCTGAAGGCGTATTCAGCAATGGCCTCCACCACCTCCCTGAATGGCACCTTGGATGTGAGGGTGTGTCCGTGGTAAATAACTGGCTCTTTTTCTCCATCCCAGCAGTCCAGCTCCACGCAGCGACATCCATGGCTGAGGGCCCTATACCACAAACCAAAATAAATATGAATGTGTGTGTGCTGTGAGGTTAAATGTGTGTGATATTAACATGATTTGGTTAATGCTACTGTGGAAACTTACTGGAAAAAATATCTGTGTTAAAAACAAAAAGTTCACATATATATATATATTTACACACTCAAGATCATGCAGTTTTGATTCTCACGTAATATGATTTGTTTCTGTATTGTGTTGATATTTTTACCGCAAAATGAGTATAAAACGCAGTTTGTGAAAATGATTATTAGAGAGATTTAAGGCTCATGTAGTCCAGTGTGTTTGTAAATGTTATCTTCTTAAAGGACCAGTGTTGTCTTTCGTGATGTGTGTTGTACTTGATGTAAGGATCCACGCTGCTCTCGCTGATCAGCTGGTCTTTAGTGAGGTAGGTGTTGTGTGAAGAGGAGATAAAGTAGTCAGTGAGAGGACGGCTCATGTCCTGGCAGACTCTGCTGTGCTCCGGGTTGAACACATTATTCTCTTTAGACAGCATGTACATAGTGAAACCGTTGGGTGTCATGAACTGGTTCTCTTGGGCTGCATGGGACAGAAAAGAGATGAATCTGTTTCATTTGAACAATTGTTTATATGTTAGACATCAGTCACCCTACACTGTAAAAAAAACAGTATAAAACAGATTTTTTTCTGTTATATTTTACAGGTTTGCCACTTAAAATGAAAAAAAAAAAACGGAATTTTTGATTTACAGATTTGTCATGTATTTTTTTTTTTAATTGTCAATAACATATAATTACAGGAAAAGACAGCATATTTACAAGAACAACTGTGAAATCATGTAATTTTACAGGGAAAACTGTTATTTTACAGTTTATTTCTGGCGCCCCAGCTGCCAGAAAATTTAAGTTTATTTTTGAAATATGGTCAAAAACTGTAAAATTACAGGAATAGACAAGAAATATACACGAAAAATGGGAAAAACAATTTATTATATATCTTTATATCCTGTAATTTTTTCTTTACTGTATATTTCTGTCGCTCCAGCTGATTTTTTTCACAGTGTAGTTTAGTAAAGTGCAAGTACCCCATTTGTTAAGCTCATAGGTAAAAATGAGGCTCTGAGCGTGTACGAGCGTGTGGTCCTCTCCCTGGTCTTTCAGGAATTCGCGCAAATCCACAGTGGACAGGACACAACCGTTAGCTGAGTACTGATGAAACACCGCATCCAGCTCGGGCCGACGTAACAGCTCACGACAAAACAGCTCGATCTCCTCGTGTTCCAGACGGCCATCTTCTGACTTGTCACACTTCTGTTACACACGCAAAGCAAATGCACTGATCCACCTCAACCAAAACTCTGAGACACTTTTTAAAAGACAGGCATTTCTTTCTTCCATGGAATACAAAAGGAGCTCCAGTCGCTTTCATTTTAAGGAGCAATGTGGAGATTATAGCAACATCTAGCGACGAGGTTGCGAATTGCAACCAACAGCCCTTTTCGAAGCACTACGGTGACTGACACAGGACAAAGATGTTGTCACGTTTTTGCTTTTTTTGTCGAAGGAGATAATGTATTTACGAAGCACACTCTGTAGAGCAGTTTGTCCGTTTAGGGCTACTGTAGAAACAACATGATGAATTCTATGTAAGGGGACCCGTGGTGTATGTAGATAGAAATAGCTCATTCTAAGGTAATAAAAACATAACGCTTTATTATGTAAGGTCTTGATACATCTCTGAAGACATGGTTATGTATAATTATATTGCATTTCTGTCAATAGATACTCCTTAATATTACACATATTGCACCTTTAATGGAAAAAGAACAGTTTTTATTCTTTTTACAAATTTACACTTCTTATTTTTTAACAGAAAAGCATAAGGGCACGAATTTGATGACAAAGATTTTATTTTTGGGTGAACTGTCCCTTTAAGGCTGGCTCACACTGCCACATCAAATGCCAACATTTCAAACATTTTAGTGTAATGCTGTGAATGATAACTCCCTTTCTCACTGTCCTGGTAAACACCAACAGACCAACACACTATTCTAACAAAACCTGTCCTCGAAATGTGTCCTTTAATGATTTATTCTACTGTATACAGATATTACTGTGTACACAACATTTCACCGTAAAATCTGCTTATTTTGATCTCAGACAGATCTAGGGCCCTATCGTACACCCGGCGCAATGCGGCGCAAGTGTTTTCGCTAGTTTCAGCCCGACGCAGTTCTCATTTTCCCGTCTTGCACCACGTTGTTTAAATAGCAAATGCATTTGCGCCCATTGGTGCACCCATGGGCATGCTGGTCTAAAAAAGGGTGTGTTCAGACGCATTGTTGGCCCGGTTTATTGATTGGTTTACTGCACGTTACGCTACGCCCAAAAAACACCCATTACTCATTAAGAGAATCGGAACAACCCATCTAGACCATACGCCCGGACGCGCCGACCGTTTGTTCTGTTGTTAAACTTGCAAAAGCGGATTCGGACACGCCCCAAGCGCACTTGCGCCGTACGCTTTAGACCATACGCTTAGATTGTTAGTCAGTCTGTCATTAAATCTGCTGTTGTATAAAAGCTGACCTTGAAGAGGCTGGCAGCATACTCCTCATTCAAGTCAATGTTGATCATCTGGAGAAGCGTCTGCACCTCTTCGTACGACATCTTCCCGTCTTGGTTCATGTCAGCTTGTTTTAGGTAGCCATGGATCCAGGTGAGGGGGTCAAGGGTCAATAGATATATTTTTATGGTCAATGGGTTGTAATTAAAAGACATTGAATAAAGATGAAGACACTTATTTGGCACTGCACGTACCAGCAACTCACTACACAAGTAACTCAATAAGTACTAAGTGACAGATTTTTCTAGTTTAATGTGATTGCGACCTAAATTAAAGAGACAGGAATTGGATTTACTCCTGAAGGATATTGCTCAAGTTTCTCTTTGTGGGTCATGTTGTTGACTCTGCCCTGCAGGGTACGAATGCCACGGGCCCAGTGTTTGGCTTCCTCTTTCGTGGCACATTGGAGATCTAAGCTCTTCCTGTCTCCCTTGAACACGATGGTCAGACATTGCTCTTCTGGGACAGAGCCTGCCAGGGTTCTGAACGCCTCGGCCTGACAGCCCTCTCGTACGCATTCCACTTCCGTCACAGAAACTGTGGGTAAAGGAGAAATGATGCCGTTAGATGTGGTAAAAATTATTCAGTTATCATATTAATATGAACAACACAATGAAGCTTTATTAAAGGGACAGTTCACCCAAAAATATCATTTATATTTATCATCATTTACTCACCCTCGATGTGACAAGCAAAACTATTTTAAACACAGATAAGTTACTGTTACACTACTGAAGAACGTTAGTGGCGTCCCTTATGTTTGTTGCTCTCAGTCGCTGCACACAGACAGTGTTTTGTTCTCTATGTAGTAAATACACCAAACAAGCAAAACGGAATCTAAAGTTAGAAAAAGCCCATGCCAATGTGCCGGATGTCGACAGCAGTGCATGGTAGTACTGTAAACTGGGTTTTGTGTTTGTGCTCAATATGGTGCACCAGATACACAGTCCCTATATTTGAGTCCTGACATTTAATTTACTTTTCATACAGAATAATTTGCTGGTTGCTGTGAGGCCGAACGCAAATGTTAGCTGTGTTAACAGTCATTTTAATAGCCATTTATTAGGAGCAAACCTTAGCCAGCCTGAGTTAACAGAGATTTCTCTCATGGTGGAAGTCACCTGATGTTTGCATAGCTTTATTTATCATTGCAGCACAAACACAAAGCACTCTGTAAATAAACTCTGTAAATCTCTCTGTTACCACGTCATTGCGGTACCAAAACAATAAATTACTTTGATTATGTACCATTCAGCTGTGAAGTATTGGACGCTGAGAAAGCGGATCTACGTGTACACAAATTTAGAAGGATTTTATTAGAAAGATTCATATAATGATGTAACTCTATCATGCATTAAAGGGACAGTTCACCCAAAAAGGAAAATTCTGTCATCATTTACTTACACTCTTGTCCGTTCAATCCTTTATGGCTTTCTTTCTTTTGCAGAACACAAAAGAAGATGTTTTGAAGAATGTTGATAACCGAACAACGACGATACCCATTCACTTCTATTGTATGGACACAAAACCAATGCAAGTCAATGGGTGCTGCCGTTTTCGGTTACCAACGTTGTTTAAAATATCTTTTTTTGTGTTCTGCAGGTTTGAAATGACAAGAGGGTGAGTAAATGATGACAGAATTTTCATTTTTGCCTATTTATCCCTACAATGGACAGCTATTTGCATGGGTTTTGAAGGCATAGTTACACATCAGTCACTACAGGGGGACACTTATGCATCATCCTACACAGTCAATTGAAAAGCTAAAAGTGTAAAATATTTGTACAAAAAGTTTCAATCTTGTTTTTCATGCCCTAAGAGCAACACACTCTTAAAAATAAATGTGCTTAAAAGGTTCTTCACAGCGATGCCATAGAAGAACCTTTTTTGGTTCCACAAAGAACCATCTCTTTCTTACTTTTTTATAATCTGAAGAACCTTTTTTCATCACAAAGAACCTTTTGTAAAACAGAAAGGTTCTTCAGATGTTAAAAGTTCTTTATAGAACCAAAAGATTCTTCTATGGCATCAAAAAACCTTTTGAAGCACCTTTATTTTGAAGAGTATACATACAAAAGAAAAACAATCCTGACGAAGGATTTTACAATACATGCATGAAAGTGTTCATCAAATTCTGTCAAATTATTAAATTCTGTTAAAAATATATCAAATCATTGGGAGATTTATAATGCAGTTATTATACAGGTATAACACAAAACATACCCAGAAATAGAAAAATAATAAAGTATACTATGTACTAACTGTAAACTGTAGTATATATATTATATTATAGTATTGTAAAGTAGAATTACTATAGTATATTGTAAATACTATAAAGTGTTTAGGAATTTCACTACTGAATACTGTATGATGTACTATTTTTCTATATTTCTATGTATATATTACAATGTACTATTGTCTTATGCATCTCAAATGCTGTACTTTAATTTTGTATTTAATGGAGAATGTTTAAGTCTCTGTCTTATACCACAAGACTGGAACCCAATCTAAATCTGATTGAATCCATATCTGAGCTCAAATTGTGACATTTTTCACATAAACTATACTAGATATGAGCTATCTAGGTTGCTAGAGTATGTTTCTAATCTGAGAACCAGGCGATTACTTTCATTCTCTCTCTATTAGAAATCATTGCTGTCCTGGAGAAACACCAGAGACATTAAAGAGATCTCATATCTTTATTTCTTATATTGCACGCATGTGGGTGTTCTCACACGCCTCGGCCACATCACACACAACATCTTTCTAACTAGAAGCAATTATAGTCCTTAATTCTAATTTAGGCCATGTGCACAGTTGCCAGGGCAATGATTATTATTCATGTAAACTATATGGAGCAAACCATAATATGAAGGGCTGCTCTCTCCCCACCCAGCCGTCGACTGTAATTAGAGCGTACAGTGATGTTTAGAGAGAACCCCCCCCCATCTGTACTGGAAATAGAACAGCCCTGTAATGACAGTCAATGCTGTGGCCAGTAGACCTGGATACCGCTGGTTTCTACAGTCATAATTAAGAGGTGTATTTACCGGGAGGAGCTCTTACAGTGCCAGAGTACAGAATTTATTCGCATACATTTAGAGTGCATACATTTATTCGCTGATCTCTATACCAAAACACAGATGTTTATGAAACTTACAGCTCTGCTTGGATTTGTGGAAGGTCTTGTTGGATTCACACCAGACCGTCACTCCATCATCCATCAGCTTTAGCATGCGTTTTCTCTGCCAGCGTGGCGAACGCACCTTCAACATGTAAGAGCCCTGCATCATATTCTTCACGTCTTCATTGTCCTGGATCCCTGCAGAGGTTCAACAGGAAAGAACTTTAGTTGTAACTGTACTCTTATACTTTTAAGTTCATATGAAACGCATCACCATTTCCCCCAAACTAAGGTGTAACAACAAATCAAAGGTAGAATTTTCTTTTTCTATCCTCCCACAGCATTTGATGAAATTGTGAGGTCTTTTAACAAAGATTCTTACATTCCTCCAAGGCTGTCCACTTATCTGGAAGAATATCTACAAAACATGACTGTCACAATGTGTCAAAATCTAATATCATTGCAAGTTAGATATAACATAACATACATGTACAGCCTGTTCAGTCAAGTACAGTATACTAAAACTAGAGGCAATCTGTTTCAGAAAACCTCAGTAAACCCCAATACAATTAACTCGGGCTTTATTCTGAGGAGTAATCAATGAACGCCTTGAAATGGATCCCAAAGGGCAATTTCCTCTTTTCCTGCCAAAGGCAGAGACAACAATTTGAGACATAGCACTGTAATATGTGGATAAAGTTATATATTTAAGAGCCTATCATTTTATATAGGCTATATACCATGAAATATGATTCTAATATACTAATGTATTGGAATAAATCTATATATTAAAACATGTACCATCATACATATATGTACCACAAAACAAATCAAAAAGAGTCATTTTCATGGGCCTACATCATATAAATAAACACACAACACTAAAATAATTCAATAAGCATTCATTAAACAACATAAAATACACCCTGATGGTGAACATTATTAACATATATACGCTTTTGTATAGTATATGGTAATATAACAAATGTAGTGAGAGGTAACAATTCTCCTTTAGTTTGCATGCTGTTGTGATAAATCAAATGACTAGATCCTTGCGAATTTCTTATGTAACATTTCAGTAATGTTGAAACAAAGTCCTGTGACTAAAGTTCACATGTTAAAATGTGTACTTTGCTTATATATATATCCTGTAGAAAACCTAACTGTTTTTATCAATTGTCTTAAAATCTGTTATAACCACACACAGTTATATCAACAAAACTGCATTACAAAATTGATATTATGTAAGTGGTAGTAGCCTAAATTATATGTAGTCTATTAAAACGACTACGAAAATAAAAAATAAAGAAAATATATGGGTGATGCAAATAACCCTATAAATAGTTAATAATAATATTAATAATGATACCATTCTTACCCAGGTTTTTCAGGGGGTCGTCTGATTTCGCTTGGGACGTCCCGGCTTCATTCTTCTCCTTTCTCAACATGACGAAAGGTCCTTTTTCACCCAAAGCTTAGGCTGGAAGGTACAGTAGGCTATATGCGGATAAAAACACGAATGTCTCTTAGCAGTATGCAGTGATCTGTATTTGTATGAAACAGCATAGACACTGCCCCTGTCTGATGAGATCATGAATTTTAAAGAGCTGAACAGCAGCCGTACCGTTACATGACAATAAACTTCAACGGGTTAAGTGTCTACTGCTGTCTAATAAACAGGATAAACACAGACTGTAACCTACACACATAAAACACGCATAAAGTATTGCACGTATAAAGCACTGTTTAGGTTTACAGTGAAGATGCTGTGCGCGATCTGTTCAAAGAAATAATACTGACCACCGACATAAACGTCCCCTATTTAAATGGGATTATGCAGCGACATAAAAAATCAAGAAAAAAATAAATAAACCGATTTCAGCGTCAGGTAAAAACGCTCAAATCAAGCACAACAACAATAAATATCAACCGCCTGATCGCGACGGGCTCCGCGTGCAGATTATGATTTCTTACCATAAAACGCTTTGTGCGGATGACCCAATTCTGTCCTGAGATTAGGATTTTATCACCAAATGTCTCCCTCTAGTGTTCGCAATATCAAAATAATCAAATGAATCAAACGCACACAGCTTTGTTAGCGAAAATCTAGTTTCAAACTCAACAGACAGCGATGACGTGCATGGGATGAGTATATTCAAAGTATATGTTTAGGTGTTTAGATATAAATATATTTGTTTGTGTTTTAAATATTGTAAAATGGTGGGAAATATTTATAAAATATTCTTCAAAAGAACAGGACACATTCACCACTCCAAAAATAATAAGGCGGTAATATGTGTATGCGCTGTCTATTCATAACATACATATTTTTTCAACATATGACTTTTTCAGAGGATAACAGCAGACACACAGCACAAACTAAGCCATGGAGACAAGAAACAATTTTTTAAAAATATATATTTTAATTAAAAATAAATACTAGTATATTCAAAATCTTATTGCTTTAAAGAAATATAATAAACACTAATATTTAGGTCAAAATGTATCATAGGTCCCCACATTATGGCATTGCACAATTACAATAACATTTTTTGATTTTAAAATAATATTTCAGCACATTAGAATTAAAACTGGTTTGGTATAAATAAAAACATTTATAAGGATTGCATAAATGACATCAAAATGTTGACGTTGGCACTCGTGAGACAGAAACGCTTTGACCAATTATCGCCGTAAATACTGGATCACGTGACTGAACCAGGAAGTGGACTCCTAGCCGAAATTCCAAGTGTCGAAAGATTCCGTTTTCAGAAGAAAGCATCAGTTTTCACATTTTAACGCCCTGTTTCGCTTTTTATAGATTATGATTGTTATGTGATCGGACGATTTTTTTTGTTTGCATTACATTCGTATGGTAGTGATCGGTGTTGTGCCAGCAGGAGCACAGGACAGGTGAGTTGGAGCTCTGCTTGACCTCCTGGCCAGTAACCTGAAATCAGAGACAGAAAATCCTGGACGACTTATTTTATAAACGATGGGTTTAATAAGTGTTGTTCGTATACGAGCACAATTATCGTCCAAAGCTTGCACAGTACGTTACAGAACATTGTATAGAAAGTAGGATGACACATGTGTCACCAGTGAATTTAATTTACAGGTTCCAGTTATTAAACCTTGGGCCGCAGGAGTGTGGAAAAGATAGAGACCGTATGTTATGCCAACTATTGCTATGTCAGACACCCAGGACTGTCAAAGACGCTTTCAGGCGGCTGTCGACGTCATTCAAAGCCTACCCAAAAATGGTAGCTTTGCTCACAATCGACAAAAAATAACATCACTGTAAAATGACATCATCACTAATGTGTAAATGACATAATTATGCGTGTTTGGTTTTATGTGGCGCTGTGCAGACTTAACGTCTCATGACATCGGAGTACCGCGAGAAAACCGTTTTGGACTCGCTCTCGCGATACTGTGATGACATACTGGCGATATCAGTCTGCGCAGCGCCGCATTTAGTCGAACACGCACAGTATGTGCCCGATGTAAAAACTTAACCGCTTGTCATTGCTTCTTCTGATTTCTGCAAATGTACAAATTTAATATACAGATAAATATACACGACAATCCAATTATTATTTGCAACTAGATTTTTTGCTGTAAAAACAAATGTTTTGTGTTACATTGTAAATTGTTTGCACAGGTTCCTACAGACCCTCTTATGAAGTGATGCTTCGGTTTTATGGTTTATACAAACAAGCAGTCTGTGGCCCGTGTACAGTGTCGCGTCCTGGCTTTTGGGACCCTGTGGGACGTTACAAATGGTTGAGTATCTTGTTTTGTAGTACTTTGGTTCCATAATATCCATAATAAAATACATTGGTAACACTTTACAATAAGGTGCTTTTTGTTAACAATTCGTTAATGCATTAGCTAACATGAACTAAAAATGAACAATACTTTTAAATAATTTATTAATCTTAGTTCATGTTAACTTCAGCATTCACGAAAACATTTTTAAAATCAAATGTTGTCTGTAAACATTAGTTAATGCACACGAACAAACATGAATAACTGTAGGCTATTGACATTAACTAAAGATTAACAATGCTAAAAAAATAGTTCATTGTAAGCTATTGCATTTACTACTGTTAACAAAAAGTGCTAGCAATACATTTCAGAGCTTTCAGAAGCTTTAAGAAATGTTTATATGTTTTTCTTGTCTTGTGACAGGGATGCTTGGAAACAGCTTGGCAATATGAATCAAGAAACTGCAATGGCTGCTTATGTGGAGGAAATGAAGAAAGTTGCACAAGAGGTAGAGAGAAGACATTATTATTATTAAGTTTATTGTGCAAATCAATTCATTGTTGCAATAAATTCTCGTTTAATCATTTTTACAGGTAATAGATAACATGCCAATAGATGAGAAGACGGCATCCTTTTTCCACTATTTTGAACCTCTTTATCATGTTATTCATGATATGCCCAAACCTCCAGAGGCACTTCTAACTTTAACATCAAGTGTGTATGCAATTGCTTCCTAAAAATTGATGTATGTGTGTTTGTATGCAATAAATTTAAGTTCTGTTTATAATTTTTGTAAACACCGAAGAACCGGTTGATAATTTGGCTGAACATGAAGCAAAGAGACCAACAGAAGAACTGGCTCTTGAACAGCAGGACTTTACAGAGAAAGTCCCTGATGGTGACCCTCAGTTAAACAGCACAGGTAGTAGAACGATAACCTAAACATAACGATTTATACAGAATGTTTTGTAAAGCACCAACATCTTTTGTCCAAGAAGACTCCAAAACCCTTCAAACTACTTTTGATTTTATTATGATCTACATAGAACATGGTAGAGTAACACCTGTTTGTTCCATGTTTATATTGCATTTGTGCCTTCACTGGCTTAGATGATATGAACCAGCCTTGACCACCATCCTGCCGTTGAAACATTTGACCGTTGCATAAGTAATAAGTGAAGCCAAAAATCTGTGCACTGTACCTTATCCCTTTCATCACTGTATATGTGTGCAAATCTAGTTCTGTCTGAGGCTCAGGGGCCAACAAGTGACTCAGAGAGTGAAGTCTTCTGTGATTCATTGGAACAGCTGGACACTGTTAAGGTATCAACAGATTCAGTTTTATTCAACACTTTGTACGATTAAATTGAGATTCAATGTTTTGTACCTTTTGATTTTTATGGGTTCACACAGCTTGCTGCACTGTCGGATAATCTTCAAAATGGGCATGCATATAAGGAGACGTCTGGAGTCCAGGAGCATCTGTACAACCCTGCCTGTCAGTTGACTCAGATGGGTGCTGGATATGGTGGTGAAGGGGCGGATGACAGGCATGATCCACCAATGAGAAGGAGCACAAGAAGAGAGGGAATGCAGCAAGGCTGGAGGGAACCATCAGGTATATTAAGTCAAATTACACTTTCATGTTTAATCCAAGGGAAAACACAACACAAGTAGAGAAGATTGCAAAGACGTTTTAAGCATTTTTTGGGGGTCATTTTGGTAAATGTCAATGGCATTCAATACTTAATTGTGGAGAAAGGGGATGAAAAATGCTCTGTTAAAAGTGAATACATGGAATCATGACATTGTCAGTTATGAAGCGGTATCTCTCAATCATGTATGTCAAATATTAAACTTTTTCAAGTTTGTGCTCCGTATTATTGAGTATTTGTATATGTTTTGCATGTGAATATATGCGTTAATGTGCGGTTTATTTCAGGTTATATGGCTCGCCGCAATGCTAGATGGGCAGAGCGGCCACCCTCAGGGTCTGGTTCAGGGGGAGCGGGTGGGGAAGATTCTGAGGGTGGGCCGGACAGACTACAGGATGTCCAGGTGCAGCAGCAGATTATTTTAGCATTACGACAACTCAGAGAGGACATGCAGAGCGTTATGGAACGACTGGATGTGGTTGAGGGACTTGCCACGGCAAATGTAAGATAAAATAAACAAAACGGAACTAAACCCAGCATAAAGAACAGAGACAGAAATGAAGAAATAGCTTAGGGAATATAAACAAATGTAAAAGATGACATTAGAAACCTTAAACATAACTCAATTGGGAATACATAATGTTATGCTCTGTGGTGTAGTCCATTGCCAAGTTAAGTTGATAGAAAGTTTTTAGAAAGCAATATTTTATTTTAAATACTATTTTAGGAAAAGATCTGTTGTTTTGTTTTATTTCCATTTTCATGAATTAAAGAACTTTAAAATGAAAGAATTAAGTCTTTAATTGGTCTTGTCTTTATTTTTAAGGCTCAGAATTCACAATGGAAGTCCCACTTACAACTGACAGTGCCAGAGGTAAAATGTGTGACATTTGGTAGCTTTAAAAAAGGAACTAAACCAGTAGCTTATTATAACATTTCTTTATGAAAAATAAATACCTTAAATTGTAATTTTTTTCTATTTTTCCTGCAGGAGAAATGGTGGCCATTTGACATCTCTGGACGCACATTGCTGCTTTTGTTGGTGTGGCCTTTTGTGACTCAGGGCTTAGTGTTCCTACTGAGACGGAGGAAGAAAAAGTTTCATGTTTGCATATGAAATCAAAGAAACATTCTTGTTAAAGAATGATAAATAATATATTGTGGCTTTCAGTACTTTATGCACTGATTGTTAGCCTCAGGTGAAGTTAAGAAATGTTCTTACATCAGCTCTGAATGGATGCTACCATTTAATCCAATATGAACAAAATGAGTGCAATTCCCAGAAATGCGCTGGGGTTAATTGTGTAATTTAACGTTTATCATGCGTTTTGTTCTGTGTAATTCTGGTTACATGTAGCAGAGGCATCCAATGACTTTGTGAATAATGTATGATAATGTCTGTACTGTTACGTTTGACAAAGTAATGGTTATTAGTGTTTCTTTGCTGAAGGTTGAAATTGACCTTGCAAATTCAATCTGCACCACAATGAAGGATAAAAGTATTGCTGATCCTACTTATGTTGCAGGATGTCAGGAGCTTTGTAGAACTGACTGTAACGTTGCTATAGTATGTTTTTAATCAAAAAAAGCCCTAAAGATACAAGGACCTTCACACGGGGAGTATATCAGATGTCCACTTTGCAGAAGCTGTCAGTCTGAAATGACAAAAAAAAGAGAACCAGCAATAGAATATTTTCTGACCATGTACACAAGATTTATTGTTCTATAAAAAAAAGAAAGAAATGCACAAACACTTGCATTGTACATGCAATATGACACCCAACCACTTTGTAGTTAGAAGATTAAATATGAGATTAGTAAACAGTTACAGACAGGTGAAGGATTGTGTAATTATTTCATGTAACAACTTGTAATGACTAAAGGAGTAAATTCATTCAGGAATGTTTAGTGGACAACTATATGTTAAATCACAAACTAATGGCGTTTTAAATTAAATGCATAGTTTAGTCTATTCTCTTCTACTATCTGGGTCAACTCACGTGCATCAACACATTATTGTGATTGTGAAATTAAAGCAAATATCTAGATTCTTCGATACGTTCTTTCAACGTTGTCGTCTAGAAAATCCATCGTGATTTGTCATCAGTTTATTCTGGCCTTTAAAATATGTGCTGTTAAACCGAATACAATTGATACGATCATTTCTTAGCAGTATTAAGACACAAAGCTATGCTATAGTTCGAAAGTGTTTTACTCTTGTTTTCACTGAAAACTTAAATCTACGGCTAAAATGTCAATGTTTATGAAACTGGCCTGGTGTTTTGAGTCGCTTTGGCTCTTAATTAACAGATGTGATGCAGCTAGCTAACTTCCCTAGCGCGACTTTCTCTCCGTTAGCAAAAACGTAACCTATCAAAACTAAGCGTTTCGTATATATTTTCAAAACGTGGGGTAAAGCTAACAGATCCTTGACAAAAAAATAAGGTATCCTCGTCAATCTAGTCACTTTAGCGTTAAAAGCTAAAGCTAACCAGTATACTTTTCCAGCTAGCTAGTTTATAAACCAATCTGTTTCGATAATTTCACGTATTGCACTTTATTCGAAATGCGTGTAAATAAACCGAATTTGCTTAAAAGTAAGACTTCCGGTCTTAGTTCTTAACAGTATGCTTGTGCTAGCTTATTCGTGTTAATCTAGACAACAGTACCAAGCTAACTATCTAGCTAGCAAACAAACAGGTTGCTAAACAATCGCACTTCATCGTTAGACAGCATTTTTTTAAAAACAACCCAAGGACGTTTATATTTTATGTTGAGATAAGATATTTTACTTCAACAAGGGAAAACTGCCCAAGTTACAAAACTGGTAAGTTCGTCATCGACGTGTATACAATCGTTACTATTCACTTTCAACTGTCTGCGAGTATAAAGAAGATCTACTTTATGCGTGAGGGGTGATCAATCCTGCCAAGGGCGCAGGGTGTGTGCTGCTTTAATAAAGCAGAGAACGCGAAACAACTAACCACAATATTTTACAACAACAGCGTGTGCTTCGTAAATTCAAGCTCGCATTAACGCATTTGACGGTGCTGTTTCTTTGTAAATCGGTGAACGGTTGGTGTGTTTGACAATACAGCGGATGCTTGTACCCGCTTGGGCGCGCTTGGTATCGTCCACTAGAGTGGCCGGGACAGCTTTCTTTTTGATTGACAGTGGCAACAACTTACCAGATCGCTTCAATGAGGCAGCGTGCGCAAAAAAAACTTTTCAACCAATGAAAGTATTGAGTGGGCGTATCGTGATCGGCACTGAAAACATGTGTTGCATTGTGGGTAATGTAGGTTTTGCATCAGTGATATTGACGCGTGTCGATGGCGAGCGGGACTTCAAGTCCCACAAAGCAGAAAGAAACGAGGACTGGCCCGCATGCGCCTTGACGTGAGGGAGGTGATAAATTCACAAGCCCCACTCTTCTCCGTAGCAGAAGCGAATTGGAGTTTGCGTTGGAGGGAAGTGTGTTCGTGGCTGTCAAGAAACCAAGTCAATAGTAGACGGAACGGAAAGAGTTAACATTAACAGTCTCAGATAACATAACAACTCAAACACGAGATTTGAGTTGAACGGTAAGGTAATGGTAATTTTAACTTGTACGTGTTTTGTGGATGTGTGTCATGTTTAAAATCAAATAGTAAGTCACTCGTTACTAAACACTTTTGCGTTTTTCCCTTTCTTATGCATGTTTGGCGGGTTGTTTTAAATGGCAGTTTTTTTAGAAGTTGATTTCAGTTTAATCTTTATTTGTAACAAAGGAGTGTGTCCCTCATCACACTGATCACAAACTTGTATCTCCTTCAGGTGGGAGTGTACAGTTATGGAGCTTATTAAAAAAGAAACAACACCGGAGGGTGACAGCAGAGGGCGACAGAGAGACGATCTGACAAGAGTCGTCTCTTCGAAACAAGTGCAAAGAAATCAGCTGGAGATCTGTCCTGGTCTGGTGTCTGGAGATACTCACCCTATGTGTCGTGGTCGGGATCCGGAGCCCAAGGCTGGCGATGCCGCCAGTGACGACGGATTTCTAGTAGAGGAAACATCCAGCGAGGTCCGCGAAACTCAAAGCAGTAAGAGAGACTCTGGTTGCACTGGAGTCAACGCCGAGGGGCTGTCAGATGGTCGCCAGGGCAAGAAGAAACACAGGAGGAGACCCTCAAAGAAGAAGCGCCGCTGGAAGCCTTACTTTAAATTGACCTGGGAAGAGAAGAAGGAACTGGATGACCGGGAGACGGCGCGAGCATCACGAGTGCGCGCCGAAATGTTCGCCAAAGGTCTCCCCGTCGCCCCCTACAACACAACGCAGTTCCTCATGGAGGAGCATGACCGCGAAGAACCCGATCTCAACACGGAGCTGGTCGGCCGAAAATCCGGAGGTATCCGTTCCGACGACACAGCGAGCGAGGAAGAAAATTTTGAGGCTGACGAAGAAGAGGAGGAGGAAGGTGGCGGGAGCGACGGTATGGGAAGACCCGGACACGCGGGCGGGGAGTTTTTGCAGAAAGACTTTTCTGAGACCTATGAGCGATACCACGTCGAGACTCTTCAGAATATGTCCAAGCAAGAACTGGTTAAGGAATACCTGGAGCTGGAGAAATGCATGTCGCGGTTAGAGGAGGAGAACAACTGGCTCCGCCGCGTCCGGAGAAACCCCGAGGCGTCTGATAACGGCAGCACCGCCGCGTTCGGCGCTCAGCGCGTGCAAGAACTGGAGACTGAGGTGGAGAGACTGAGAGCCGAGAATAACGAGTTATTACTCAAAAGCCCGAATACTAAAGGGACTGGACTCAACCAATCTCAACCGTGCTGAATGATGCCCGATGATGGACAAAATTTCGTTACGTTTCGTCTGTGTTTTACATGTCAAATCTGTTTTACTGTAATGCATCTCCGTGGTAGCTTCTCTCTCTGTCTATCTTAAGGTAATGTTTAATTCTGACAGAAATTATTAAAATCCAACGTGCGGTCCCGTCAACATTTGTAAGTGGTTTGCACTATTAAATTGGCAAAAAGAATACACAATGATACCATTTTTGTTTCGTAAATGATTAAACAGTCAGAAACGGACTCTTGAGTTTGCACGAATCGTCACAAGTACCATATCAGCTTATTTCTTTGTTATTTTATCGCAATGAATGTCTGAAAGCTCCTTTTATTTAAAACGTTCATAACAGAGCAAACATGCAGCGTTTCTGATTCATTATTTATGGCGCACATGCTTCAGTGTGTTAATGCATGAACAAGACAGTGTGTTGTGGAAACCGTCAATGGTATTTTATCGTGTTCTGCCCAAATATATTATCTGTCGATTAAATTATTCCTTATTTTAGTTCATATTTATTTTCCTTTTTGTGCGTCTTTGTTGTATTGTCTCGACCGGAGGAACGATGGATTATATGACCTATTATATACAAATCAAGAGTGACGAATGAAGAAAATATGATAATAGCTAGCAATGGGAATATGATGGAATTTGATACAATATAACCAGACGATCCCTTAAAAGTCTACTTTATATTGCAGAACCTACCTGTGCTCTTGCACCTGAAAAAAGGTGTGTAAGTTAAATAAATAGTAGTGGTCTTCATTTGACATTTTCAGGATCTATTAGCTCATTTATGTTAATAACTAAAAGATGTATTATATAAAATGGTATCTGGTGGGTGGATGTTATCTTTTGTGGGGCTCAAAATGGTGAATCTCTTAAAGCACATCCACCATTGAGTCTTCTGAATCAAACGATGCATTTATGAGAGCGACTATTTATAGTTCTAAACATTATTAATATTACAATGTAAACGAGCAGATTTTGTCAGTCAGTAACCTCAAATCTGATTGGTGTTCGCGTGTCTTGTGACGAAACACGCATATGATAACTAGTCGCACGTGGCGAGTAGAATTTTCCTTTAGAACGTTTCCTTTACGCATTAATACTATATAATCTCTTAAATATACAAATACATACGAACCCAAATCCGTTCATTATGGTGTAGGTCTCTGTACACACCACACGGAAACAAGATATTCTTTATGTAACAGCACAAAGGTAAACCAGTATACAGAATACTGCACAATAAAAAAGAAAATTCAAAACATCTTAAATATTATACCATATTTATCATTTGTACACAGAGGTTAACTTAGCAAGGCTTTGTACATTTGTTACAAAAGTTGGTCCACACCATCACCCATATACTGTATGTACATGCACAGGGAATAAAAACATGACATTTTGTTTAAATGGAATAGGCCTTACATCACAAGAATATATGATGTTGACAAACACTCTTTCGGGTTACGAAAATTAAATCCGGGACAGAAGGACCACAGTGAACTGGTACTTTAGCACAACTGTCTTTTTGCCACTAACACAGCCTTTATTGCTATTCATTTATGCATAGGGATAATTTACCAAAAATTGAAAATCTTTCACCATTTAAACACCCTCAAATCTGTATGATCTTCTTTATTAGACCGAACACAAGATATTTTGAAGAATGTTGGTAACCAAGCAACACATTTCTCAAAATATATTATTTTTTGTCATTTTTAATGACATGAGGGTAAATAAAGCATGACAGGATTTTCATTTTTGGGGTAAATTATCACTTTAATGCTGCTGACCCTTGACAAAAAATAAGAATGGTGCTCTGCCATGTTGTGATATATAAGGCTTAGCTGCCGTAAAAGTCCTCTTGAATAGGAGGGGGGTGGAAAAAATAGAGCATTAAAGTTGTGCAGGGCTTAGCAAGGGATGTGTTTGCATTTCATGTTTGACATTTCATAACGTCTTCATGCTCATCCCTCCGCAGGCATATTAACCAACACTGTGTGGCGCCTCCAGTCTCTCCTCCTCCTGCGTGTCTCCGGTGAGCCTGGCCGGCGCTGACCCCCTGCTCCCCACAGGCCGTCGGATGGGGCCAGAACGTCGGCTTGCTCTGGACTCATCCAGGTCTCCTGTCGAGAAGGCTCTCTGCTGCTCCGACTAGGCGACACTGCTTGGCGTAGCCTCTCTTGACCTCGGAGAAGAGAAGCTTTGACTCTTGAGAATCCCAGAGAACGGATGTGAGAGCCGGGCATCGGCCCAGAGCTCTGCTCTTCTACGATTCTGCTCCGCTCCACGTAGAGCGAATGAGGTCGTACTCTTTCTCCTCTGAGTTTCCTCCGGGTGAGAAGGTTTCCCTGGGCGAGAATGTGAGCGATGCTTGAGGGTTGTGTTGGGTTGGAGCAGGTGGAGGAGTTGGTCGGCTGCGTTGAGGCTCCGAGCCCTGATACGCTCTGGTGGTGTGAATATAAGAAGCTACGAGGCCGTTGAGACCGAATGCGACCCATCTCACAACCGTCCTCCACCTTCTTCTTCTCCGTCAGTTCCTCTCCTTCTTGATCACAAGGACTTTGGACATATCGGAGGTCCTCCTCTACCTGTTCTTGCTTTCCCTCCATCTCACCTGCTTCCTCAGTCTCTTCTTCTGCCTTTTGCACTGGGTGTCCGTTGTGTCTTGCCTTACTTTCTCCAGAACCCTCTCTCTCCTCACACATGTCCTCATAGTTGCTGGCTTTGATGGGCTCGTGCTCAGAGTCTTCATCTGTGCTGCTGTCTGGAGGGCAGGTGCTCTGGCGTTTCTTTCTCTTCCGGGTCACGGCTGATATGATTGAAAGGGGGAGGAAGTCCTTGGCACTCAGGTCTTTTTTTGGAATCGAAGTTCCCTGTGATCAAAGAAGAAACTACTTTATAATTTAGACATCAATACAATGTTATCACACGTTGACGTGCTTCTAAAGCAGAGGCTTTAAAATAAACTAAATGCAGGTAAAATGACATTGATGGGTTAAACAAAACCTGCTGACCAGCCACTCTATAAGCAGCTGCAATGTAAAACAGGTCAAGTTAACATAAAATGATCATCCTACCCTCCACCAAGCAGGTAGTTTAGGTAAAAAAACACAATGAGGTTTCAGATTTTCATGACTGGTGCAGTTCATCTGAGAAACAGATACTAGAGTTTTCAGGAGTTTCAACATTATGACGCCAAGGACCCCCAAATATGATGACCCTTTTGTGTATATTATATATTATTTCTACTTATTTTAATTTTTATATATGAAAATGATTGTTATCTGTTTGTTGTATTTATGTATATACTGTATGTTATGTAGGTAAAATTCTTATTTTATATAAAAAATAAATTTGAGATCCTGTTTCTGGCATTCCTGTATTGATAGAGCATGGGGCCAGATACATCAAGATCATGCGTTCATTACCAAGTAATGCAATCTAAAAAAGTGTATATCGGGAATGCAGCATCAGTTTGGGAAGTGTTTGCCAAAATGCAAAACTAAATGTTGATAATATCTTACCTTAGGTTTAGCTGAGTCGTTGTTGGTGGAATCTAGGTAAAAAAAACTCAATCAGAATTCAGAACTCATGCGGTGTGTCACACATTTATAAAAAATAAACATTGTTTCAACATTGAAGACAAGTATACAAAGATTTATAAGCTGCTGCAGAAAGTATAGGTAAGATATAGGTAAGGTGGGATTCCTGCACCTACCGCAAACTTTGCTCCATTGGTGCAGCTAGCAGAGGGATGTAGATTAAGTCCAGAGAGGGTATAAGAGAAATTGAAAAGTAGAAGAACAGAGTAATAGAGAGAAAGCAAGTGAAAGAGTTTTACAAAAAGGAAGTTTATACAGTGTGATACAGTAAGTAGTAGACTACAGGATGAGAAGCAAGATTTTAAAAAGACTTGGATGTGTTAGAAACAAGGGGGAAATTAAAAATGCCTTGACAGGTCGTATTTATATGGTCGTTTCAAAAGGAAGTCACTAAATCTCTCCACAAAGAGCCCTTCTTCAAGCGAAATATAAAACAAATAATTGATCTAAATCTCTACAGGTCATACATCTCAGCTCATCTTATGTCAGGATCTCTCACCTGGGTTATCTCCCAATGGCATCGTCCTGCCAATGTTAGACAGGAGATGATCAATGTTTGGAATGGGCTGGATGTCCTGCTGGTCCTCTGGCGTCTACACAAAAAGCAACAACACATATTGTGACGATATTAGTTGGTTGTATCACTGTCTACATTCGTCAGCTGTTAGAGATTTTACTGTGTTAAATAAGTTTAAGTCACAATGCTATGTGCTTAAAAAGTCATTCTAACTAATATCAAGTCTGGATGATGAGACCAATGACTGTAAAGAACATGGAGGCAATCGCAAGACTGATATCCCTTATTAAACATAATACATATTTAATATGGCTATGATAGAAACTCAGTACCTTTTCATCCTTATCCAGCTCATCACTGAAGAACCATGAATGCTAGAAGAAACAGAAAGAATACATAAAGACAAAACATTTACAAGAATGCTCTCCTATGAATACAAGTTAAGCTCTGTTAACATTTATGACTTAATATTCATTACAACAATTATAAAAAGCTTACAATTACAACAATATTTGTGAAGTCAGGGGAGAACCGTTTGAATGTTAAGGCATAAATTCCATCTTAAAATGAACAACAAATCTGTTTTATGCTGCATACAATCAGAGTAAAGATAACATTTAGCTAAACATCATTTGTGACCCTGGATCACAAAATACATTGTATGGGTCAAAATTAGCCATTTTTATTTTATGCCAAAAATCATTAGGATATGAAGTAAAGAACATGTTCCACGGAGATATTTTGTAAATGTCCCACCGTAAATATATATTCAAACTTAATTTTTGCGAGTAATATGCTTTGCTAAGGACTTCATTTGGACAACTTTAAAGGCGATTTTCTCAATATTTAGATTTTTTTGCACCCTCAGATTCCTGACTTGTAAATAGTTATATCTTGGCCAAATATTGTCCTATCCTAACAAACCATACATCAATAAAAAGCTTATTTATTCATCTTTTAGATGCAAATCTCAATTTAAAAAAATATACCCATCAAACTGGTTTTGTTATCCAGGGTCACATTTGTGTTCCACTGAAAAATATACAAAGCATCATTTGTTTTATTTACTTAATTTATTGTATGTTCTCTTTATGTTATATTTATATTTTGCTTAAGAAGCCAACACAATACATTTAAAGTCTAGTCAACGTAAACCTGTAAAAACTGAAGGGAAAATAAGTTATTTAAACCACATAATATCAATTTAAGTCCAGAAGTTTACATACATCTGACTAAAATGTATGATGTTGACTTTTTGAGCATCAGGAAGTGTATATATATATATTTTGTAATAGTTGTGAATGAGTATCTCTCAGTGTATAAAGATGAATCTCAACATCATAGTTACTAGTGAACATGAGTCAAATATGCAAAAAATGCACACAAAAAAATGCAGATTGTGGAGGATCTGAAGGATTTTTCTGGAGACCAGTGGACAGTTTAATGGATCAAATCAACAAGAAATTTTTCAACTATTACATACATACAGTATTAAGAATAAAGTATATGTAAACTGGCTTATTTTTATACATTCTGTGTTAAGAACTATATGTAAACATCTATTATGTAAATAAGTAAAATAACCTTAATTTTCAAAATTCCTGTATTTATCTTGCTGAAGCACTTTGTGCTATACTGCTTATATATACTGCCTATGCAAGTAGCAACATATTAATAATATCTACAAATTATATTGGAGTCAGAATAATCAATATACCACACATGCTGCCGATAAGCATTTCTGTCATCTTTACGAGGGGAAGAATTTAAAGCACTCTGAATAAGACTTACATGCAAAATGAGAGTCTCTATGATCTTATATCGGTCTGGCATGTGAGTGACCATGTCGGTCATGTTGTCTTCAGAGGTCCGGACCAGCGTGGGGCCAAACACCAGAGCGATGTTCCTAGGCTCCATCTTAACAGAGAAAAAAATAAGAATTGATCAATTAAAACATTTATATGGAATGATTGTAAACAGGTATGGACCAGCACAAACCTTATTCTTCTCTGAATTGTCCGCGACCGTTTTCAGGTGACCAATCAGAAACTTCAGCGTGTGGTAGTAGTGATTAGGGAGGTCACGTGTCTACATAAACAAGATAACCAATGACATCCAAAAACCTAATAACTGCAAATGAGAACATTTGTATGAAACTAAAGCCACTTACTAGTTTCCTCATAGTTTTCAAACGGTCCCCTGCATCCTCCAAGCGGTTGGCATCAATGAAGTCATTATATTTATCTACAAGTAGAGGGCAGCAGTGAGTTATGTTTTCTTTTACATGCATGTTACGCCCACTCAATCTGACACCAATGCAAAGGCTTTGTGTGAATGGATTTCAGAGGGAGTTGATTTGAATGTACCGTCTGTAAAAAGAGGTTCTGGAAGCTTCCTGAAGAAGGACTTCAATAGACTGCTGATGACATTGAGGTCTTGCCATCTCTGAGAATAAACAGAGTGGGTGTGACTGATGATTTATCTCAGCAGATTTCTCTTTCTCTCATTTTTACGCTTCTCACTCTCATTCCTCACCTCTTCAGATGTGTTTATATCCATCCCTTTGTTAAGCTGGTCCTGAAGGGAAGACACCATGGCATTGTTTCCCGGTACCCTGTAGATGCCAGTATATTCCAAACCCATCTCCTCCACCAGACGACAGCAGGTCTCCACGATCTGTGGAACAAACTACACACACACGCACGCACTTCCTATCATTTGATCTCTATACCACCTGTCAAACCTTATTTGTTCTTTATGCTCAAAAAAAATGTGTCAAGCCTTTAAAGTAAGTTCTTTTAGTGTAGTTCGCACATTCTTACAGACCTTATTATTGGCAGCAGGCGGGCAGTCCTCCAGCCTAACCCCGAAAGCTTTCGGACCACTTTTCTTTCCCTTTTTCATGATGTTAATACCCCATGGAGCCTTAGGGGGGCCACTCTCATCTGGGTTGAGAGAAAGATAAAGAGATGAGACAGAGATGCAAAATATGCAAATCCAAAGCAGAGAGCGGATGAAGGGGTGGGGCTTAGCGCCTGAGCGCGTTTGTCACGGTTCAGAGAATTCACCTTTCCCTGGGGCACGGTTCACTCCTGTGTTTTCAGTCTTTGAGAGCAGGAAAGGTGGCATCATGCGGTGGATCCTGGGAGAGGTGTCTGGCTTATTGCCCGTCGGGCTGCAAAGGGAACAAGATTTATATTCGCTATAATCGAATAGCACACAATTGTGAAGGAATTTATAGTTGGTCGTTGACAAAATATTCATGCATCACCACATCAAAAGAACCATGAAGTAGGAAAGAGAAATCACCTATGTTTTCGATAGTCATTTAGCTTCTTATTGATGAGAGCCTGTCTGGAGAAACCCAGTTCCTGTGGAACAAATATGGAAGACACAATTCAAATGTATTTCTTACATTACATAATTTTTTTTTTCACAGATTTTATTTCATGCCTTTTTAATATAGGGGCTACAGTTTAATATGCATATGACATCCAGAGAAAGAAGCAAGAACAGAAGTTGGTCTCATAGGTTTTGGCCACCGACCTCGCTGTCAGTCTTGCTGTTCTCTCTGATGACTCTGATCCAACTCAGCATGTCGTCACGGTCCTCCGCCTGCAGAAGGTACTCGCAGAAGTCCTGCGTGGTCAGCCGCAAGGTGTGCTTGCGCTTTGTCTCGCTGTAAGCGATGTCGATCAAGCACCCGCGAATGCTGATCGGCTGCTCGTCTTCCGCTTGCCCGTGACCTCCCGCCCCAGCTGCGTGAAGCACCGCCTCCCGTTTGTCTTTGTAGAGGAAGAGCGACTGGGAGCGCAGGACTGAGAAGACACGTTTCCATGGTCGCATGCCGCCGCCCACTTTCTGTATAACGCAGATAGAAGTATACATGTAAAAGTTTTTAGAATTTGACATTACTTTTCACCTTGGGTTATGTTGTCGCTTTTAACTACATTTACATTTAGTCACTTAGCAGACGCTTTTATCCTATCCTAACTACTGATTAAGCAATATGCTAGTTGAAATTTTGATGGGGTTAGCGCCACTTAAAGGAACCAAAAATAAAAATTTTTGTCATCTTTTAAAACCTATATATAACTCTTTCATCTGTGGAACACAAAAGAAGATATTTTGAGTGGTTTTGTTCATACAATGGAAGTCAATGGGGACCAATGTTGTGTGGTTACCCAGTTTCTTCAAAATATCTTCTTTCGTGTTCTGAGGAAGAAAGAAAGTCATACAGGCTTGGAATGACATGAGGGTGAGTAAATGATGAAAAACCGATGGTTGGTTAGATTAGTAAAAAGTCAACCAGCTTCCAAAACATAGTATACTTTTCAACAGAGATGTATCTAGTCACATGACCAAAAAGCAAGATTTATTTCATTTATGTCAGACCTTTCCCTTCTCAGTGAGTATCTGTTTATAGTGCAGCCAGCCGTCTTTCCTGATGTCAGAGAGAGTGACGCTGCCTAGTTCAGAGGTTGAGTGACGTTTGGAGCGAGCTTCCTCGGCTGCTCGAAGACTCTCCAGGGACTGATCAGAAAACACAAGAGACACTCCATTAGACATTATCTAACAGATGCTTAATGGACAAAGAATTACCATGTTTGAGGTTGGGTACAGAACTCACTCCATCTGCGAAAAAGCTTTTGACCCTTTTTGGTAGTCGCCTGTTGAAAGAAAAGACGATACTGTTAATAACACGTTTCTATAAAAATTGACCACACGTAACCTTAAGATGAAGACTTTTATAGATGCCTCAGTGGCAACAAGATTAACAAACGTTGTGTGGCCTAAACTTAACTTCTGGTAGACATGCACAAAAAATCTATAATTTAATGAAATTACATTTAGAATAAATAGCTAAAAGCATAAACCGGGCCAGGCATGTGCGTCCGATAAAACTATTGCTAATGTATGTAAATGGTATATAAATGTAATGTGAATTAGCTGTGTTAAGTGTGTTTTGTACAAATTTTAGTGCACACTAACATTTAGATGTTTGCCCCAAGTCATTATTATTAGAGACCCTTTATGTTTGTCACTGGATTTTGCAAATATCTAACCAATAACAATGATTAAAAAGTGCTTTGACAACACAATATTTAATGTTTATTATATTTCCTGAAAAACAGCAAATTTGGACATCCGAGGTTTCAGATGGACAGCAACAATATGTCTCTCAATGTACAAGTTTAAAGCTAACAGATATGAACTAACATTCACCAAACGTGTGTGTATCTTTCATGTGTTTCTTTAATGAAGTAATCCTATAAATAATGTAACCTCAGTTCCTTCAGAGAAAAATGAAAGTGTGCCCACAAACAGATGCTGCGCTAAAAGAAACCCTGAGCACATCTACTAGGAATGTTATTGTCATTTCAAACCTGCATGATTTTCTTTCTTTCGCAGAACACAAAAAGAAGATATTTTGAAGAATGTTGGTTAACAAAAACTGTTGGTCCTCATTGATGTTAGTTTTGTGTCCATACAATAGAAGTGAATGGGTACAGCAGCTGTTGTTTGGTTACCAAAATTCTTCAAAATATCTTCTTTTGTGTTTGATTTTTAGGTGAAGAGAGTGAAGTTGTGATATTTCTGACTGTCCTGTGACAGCCATCGCACTCACGAGAAAACACGTCCCTCCTCTCTGAAGGTGTTCAGACCCTCGTCACATGACTTGGAGCGCTCTGTGGTGATGGCCAGCAAGTAGGAAGAGCGACGGTTGTTTTTGATATTGCCTGTTAAAAACAAACAGTTAAGTGAGGGACATAAGAAGAGAGATTCACAAAGGATAGAATTAAGAAGTGTTGACGGACAAGACAAACACATGAATGAATTTTTACGAATGGTTTCAGAAAGATGTTGGAGTGTTTCCTCTTCAGGCACTTTTATGTCCTTGGGGTTATTTTTTATTAAAGCACATTTAAACATTTATTTATTTGTACATGACATCACAAAACATCAGTCTTTTATCTTCCTTTTAGTGTCAAAATGTATTTTTGCTAGTTTTCAAAAGCGTTTATATATAGATGGTTTCAGATGGTTTATCGGACGCACGCACCTAGCCCGAAGTTAACTTCCAGTCTGTGTTTGTTGATCGGTCTGGCTCGTTGCTAATAATATAACTTTTTATATTTAATTTATGTTAATATTCATTTATTTTGAATATATCGCATTTATGTTTAGTCAAGTAACGGTTCTTCTACTAGTAACCCAAAATAATACTGGCTAGACATTCTTTTAACCTGCTAGCTAATGTCATTTACTTTTTTTGCTTGTTATCAGAAATAATCTGCAGGGACTCTATTCTTTGTGGATGTGTACTGGAAGTTAAGTTTGGGCCATAAAAGCGTGCATGCGCACTAACGTTTGTTTATGTTGTTGCTTTGAAACCATCTATATTATTTGTGTTAATTCAATACATAAAACTTAGCCATGAATTTACCTAAAGCTATAGCATTTTACTTGAATATATTATAAAAATATATATATATACTGTATATAATGACATTGTACTTGAAATATTTTTAATAATATGATAATTTTGCAATCATAATCATTTTGTAGATGTATTAATTGTGCCTTTTCAATACTGTTGTGCATAATGGTATTAAACACAATGCATAATTTACCAAGTGGAAATGACACAATAATGTAAATGTTAATGTATGTGTGTGTGAAATGTAATATAAGGCAAAAAATGTCTACAATTGAAGAAACACACATAAATGAATTCCGCCCAATTACCTAATGCAATTTGAAAGGCTGTGAAACTTGTAAAAAACTTACCAGCCATTAGTAATATTTGCAAAAATTTGGCTTGATAGCTGTTAAATTTGGAGCCTGTGTTGATGACAGATGTGAAAGAAAATGATGGACGTTAGAGACACTGAATGGCAAAGACAGAAGACAAATACACAGTGACACATTTATAAGAGATGAATCATGAAGTGGACAAACTGAAGGCGAAGAGGGTTAGATTTGATAATGCTACTTGACTGCATGACATGCAGCGCTCTCAAGAAGACTGAAAGAGTGAAAGATACAAGTGATAAACATGATGAAAGACAGCGATGTGTACAGGACAGTTATAAATGTGACAGATTATGGTTTTGGACAGACATTTATGAATAAGACAGATCATAAGTGTGACAGTGAGAGAAACTGGGCAGCCACCTAGCAGACATCAGTAAAAGATCAAGACGGTGATACCAAGAGACCGTGCACATGCTAGAAAACCTACTGAGGTGATTTTTGGAAGAAAATGATCAGACAGAGGGACACAAGAGGCCTCTGTGAACTAAATTTAGGGTGGTAGGGAGGGACGGAGAACTCACTGCAGTCTGTGTAGAGGAGGCTGGTAAGGGGGGAGGTGAGGATGGGAGAGACGGGACTGGTGGTGTGGGCAGATGCCTGGCACAGGCTGCTGGACACCACAGAGGACGCTGGCACATGGCGGGTACACAGGTCTACACTGGGACTGGTGGGCTCATCTATCAGAGGAAGTGAGAGTTAGAAGGGTGAGGGAGGTTTTAGTGGGGGATGCTGGGAAATTAGGTTTACATCAACAGACAAAACAATATTTAGACTTTGGGTTAAACATTCTAGTAATGATGAGGTTTTTTGTAGCAGTCAGTAAGCTGACCCATGTTCAAAATCAGAAAGAACACATATTTATGTTCACACACAATCTTTGCACTTTTTTTATTGTCGTGAATGTGTGTGTGGGGTGAATTTTGTGAAGTAGACTTTCATACATTTATACTGACCTATAAAAGGTATGGCAGCCAGGGAGTCCTGCTCCACGGGCGAGGGTGCTATGCCACCATTGGTTTGGTGCACAGGGTCTTCTGACCGTGAGGTGGGATTTGTTGCTGTGAAGGGTTGAAGTGATTCCACAGGTAAAGCATAGTGGTGATGTCTCACACCATGAGGGGTCTTTCTGCCCGAGGGGGGCTTTTGTCTGAGGACCACCTCCTGAATCTGAGCCTGAAGCGGCTCGTCTATAATCCCACCAACCCCTGTGCCCGATCTCACTGAGTCCTGGGGTTCCCCTGCGGAGGGCACTGACAAAGAAGAAGACTCATGCCCCGAGGAAGGCGCACTCTCTGGTGGGCTGGTTGTCCAGCTGAGGTGAGGTCCGGTGTAAGATGGGTCCCTGAAGGAATGAGACTTTTGCATAAGATGGCTGGCCTTTCGGCAGAAGGAGGGGCTGTAGCTACGATATCCCACCGTCTGATCGTCTACAGTCTGTGCAGGTAAACATCTGATCTGTGACTGAGATCCTACCTGCTGCTGCTGGGCCTGGCCTGAGCCCCGCCCCGAGGATGCGGAAATCCCTGCCCGATGATTGGCCGGGCCGGGCCGCTCCTCAGCCCTCATTGGCTGAGTGCTCTGATGTGGCCAGGGTGTCCTTTCGTAACGTGGCGAGATCAGAGCAGAAGCCTTTTCTAGAGTCTCTAGCGAACGGCCGTAACTTTGCTCATAACACGCATAAGCAGCCAACAGGTTTTCTGAACAGGACCGCCCGGATGTGTGACCCCCAGACATGCCCCATCTACCCAGCCCGTAACCGTCCGTACGATGGGAGTGGTTGGCCCCCATCGTTGTGCCATAATGAAGCAAAAGGGTGTCGTGAGAAGCGCTGTGCCGCCACCTGCCGTAAGAACCTCCCAGCCCGAGTTCAGACAGTCGGTCTTGAGAAATGCTTCGATGATGATGGGACATACCCGGGCCTGGACGCTCTGCTTGGCTGTAGTACCAATCAGACAAAGCCTGGTGGCAAAGTTCACTGCGGGCTTGGGGAAGACTCCCTTTCCTGGGGTGTGGAAGTGTGGCGGAGGCGATAGCTGCATTGTGGTTGGCAAAATGGAAGTCTAGTGGGTTCATGATAATCCCTGCAGAAGATGAGGAGCGGGCACGGTGGTGTGTCAGCCGATGATGGCTGGGGGATTCACGCTGAGTCCCGGTGATCCCAGAGATGTCCCCCCCTGAGCTTTTGTCCGGAGGGGGGTTGGGTTTACAGTTCAGGTTGTCAGGAAGACTGTGGTTTGGGGCAGTGGTGGTGGGCTTGCTGTTGGGGTAGCAGACTGGAGGAGGTTCAGGAAGGTTTTGGGCTTCTCCAGTGTATGGCTCATTTCCTCGCAAGTAGGCATCTTGAGAATACACCTGTGTATAAGAACAGAGTTATGTGAATAGAGGCTTACCCAATGATCAAAATCAAGTGGAATATGAAAAGAAAAGACAAGATTTAGAGATGTTAGAGCAGAACATTTAGTTTCTTATGGACGTGCACAGCCGTTTCAAGGATTATGCTCACTCACATTCTTTTTTTCTACCACATTTCAAAATAATAGTAAATACATAAAAACTGTTAATAGAAACATTAATACAATATACTGTATTTAATAATTATACTGTAATTATTTTACAGTAAGCATCACTCATATACACTTGATATTACACCGTTTTTTAATCCTTTTTATTTGATATTTAGACTTTTCATGGTTGGTACAGCCAGTGTACTTGTATATTACACTTTTTTCATTTATTTATTTTTGCCTGTATTTGTTGCCTTGTATTTACTGTAAAGCTGCTTTGATACTAATGTTGTGCAAAATAATTTTGCAAGGATTGTCTCTTTTCTTTTTTCTTTTCTTTTTATATTATTTATTTGAATGTATGCATTTACACTTTATTTGATCTATTTTTACATTTATTTTGTATTTGTCATGAAGTTGAATCCAGTGTTAAAAGTTATTTATTTATTAATAATTTATCTATTTATTGACTTATGTTAAATAACTGTGACATTGGGAAAAATAATCGTGACTATAACCTTTGTCATAATCGAGCAGCCCTATCTGATACAATGCAATATTGTAAAAAGCACTACAGAAAAAAAATGCTTTTTAATTAAAAATTAAACTTATTTATATTATACTATCTTTAGTGTAACCACCCTTCGTCTGTTTTGCAAAAATGTATTCTTGGCATTCTCTATCAGAATATAATCTATTCTGGGCTCTTTTTGGCTGTTTTATCGTTGTTATTTGGTCCAAGTCATCCACTTCGAAAACATTTCAAAGAATAATTTTAAATATTTAGATTATGAAAAACATTTCAGTCGATGACCGTAAACCTTTAAACGATAGTGTACATGGGTGTTAGTGAAAGGTTGTATATGTAAGAAGAAAAGAATAAAGGTCATACTCACACTTACCAACTGTAGCACATCCTCATCTTTAGGCATGATGGACAACTCCAGCACATTCTCACTAAACACAAACAAATGAAGCCATGGAAAACAAATACACCGTTTGTATACATCAACCCATTTCTGTAGGTTACTGAGGTTCCATAAATACCATTCAATCTCACCTGTTCTGAATCAGTGCTATGACCTGAGAATATGTTTTCCCTAATACACTTTCTCCGTTCACTTTCACCAGCCGGTCTCCTACTCACAAACACGGATTTACAATAAATGTTTGTTGTATGCAAACAAAAGTACACAATGCTTTTCAGGTATGGACTGATGTTCCGGTACCCGTGCAAAGGCCTGCCAGATGGGCTGGACCCTTCTCCTTCACATTCTTCACAAAAATGGTGTCCATCGGCTCCAGGCGAGATCTCTGACCTCCTAAACAAGAGCATAAAACCATTGTACAACAAACCGCAAATCAAATGTTAAGATAATGATTATATCTCAAGGTTTTCTATTAACCTACCTTTGCCATTGCCATTTTCCTCATCCTGAAAAAGAGAAGAAATGCCTGAGGTCACTTTATGCTGCATTGTAATACAAAGTACCACTAGGGGGCGAACTCAAAATTCAACGCAGTCTAGTGATTTATGGCAGACATTTACTTGTTCAAAAGCACTTGGAGTGGTTGTTTTTGTTTATATTTTATTTTATTTACACTACACACCCACAAATACAGAAAGCTGAGTGGGCAGTTGGCCTGTAGCTGGTGTGTGAGCTTTGGGGCTTCGCTGACACGGCTCATTCCTAACACACAGACAAAAGGAAAGAGCTTTGCAGCCCGAGACGCAAACGCCAGTCTGTCCGGACCCTCTCGGTGACACTGAGCCGGGGACCTGAGAGACGTGAGGGGGCTCTGGGGTAATATAGAGGTGGAGGGGGCACGGCTCATGGGGTGGAAAAGGGTAAGTTCTCTGTCTTTGGATTTTCTTTAGTCAAAACATAACACCCAAAGTTACATTTCTGTTATTTCATCATTTTGTTGTTTTTATTATTATAAAAATAAGTAAGTGACCCTTAACATAAAAAGGAGTAAAGGGCACTAAATTTTGAACTACAATATGGCAAAATATCTTGTAATATGTCAAATTATATCAGTGTTGTACAGTATGATGTGCTATTGTGATGTCTATTTGTCATTTTTAATAAGGGCGCAGTGGTTTATTGAGCAAAGGAATAAGTAGTAAAGCACTTGTTGTAAAGCTCGGTTATTTCAAAGATTGTAGATGATCCTGTTACCTTCTGGTTAGTGTGGAGGGCAGACTCTGGTGGATAGACGATGAAGTGCCGTAGCGTGAAACCGAAGCCCTGAGAGTTTTTCTGCAGCACCACCGTACGAGGACCTTTCCAGACCACGCTCTGCCCTGAAAGGGGTTGAGTGTTCTGACTGGATGACAATCCTCCATCTTTCTGGCCTTTAGCCTGTAACACACCAAAGTAATATGAGAAAACGGATATGAACATTAACAAGGCAACTTCCCAGAATACCATGATATAATGTCATGTTTAGATATCTATAGGATGTCATAAATGAGTAAATGAAGGTGACCGGATAGGTTTCCGCTATCCATCAAAACGTAACAAAGGAATTAATGGGTGGGGTGTGTGTTCAATTACAAACAATGTTAATTTTGGTAAACTCCACCCACCTTAAGGGCACGACCCCTTTGGACAAAGTAGTGAGGAATGTCTGAGGAATTTCTATTTTAAACGTAGATGCTAAAATAAAACACCACATGGGACTTCAAAACAATGCAAGAGGGAAAAATAAATACAGTGGGTTCTATTGTGAAAAAAACTGGAGCAGATGGGCCTTGCAGCCATAAACACACTTAAGACTGACCCATAATGCAAAAAATGTTGACTCCAGGGCAAAAAACCAAGTTAAGGCCATTCACACCAAAGCTAACTATAATGCTAACTATGTTAGCATCCACACCAACGGACGATAATGCTACCACCATTTTACCCCTCTGCCCACCCACTTCCTCTTCCCGTGGCTCCATTCCACAAGTCCTCACCTCAGCATTCCATCACCTAACAAACCAGGCGCTGCTGCAGTGCTGGAAAACAACAACAGGAAGTGGAAACTCTGAAGCAGGAAGTGCAGTACCTCCCTTAACTTGCCGTTAAGGGAATCCTCTACACTCCAAAAATATAGACAGAGACCTTCAGTACACACACCACTAAAAACTTTTCAGCACTTCCCAAAAATGTATGTATCACTTCCTTAACTTATGCATATGTGTTCTGTCTCCAAGACAGCATTTCCTGTACCACTTTCTCGGAAGTATGTCAAAGCTATGCTGTCCATCTGGCTTTGTTCTGTCGCTCAAGGCCTTGCATATGGATATAACATCGACCTTTGCCATTATAGTGTATCTACAGTAGTGGCCAAAAGTAACCGTTGTGTTTTTATTACCTTGGAATGAGCCATTTCTACCTACTTACACTCCGGATTCCCTTACATGGAATACGCAATGTTGTTTCAACAGTAGCCCTAAATGGACAAACAACTTTACAGAGCGCATTTTGTAAATATGTTATCTCTTTCGGCTAAAAAATGAAAACGTGACGACATCTTTGTCGTGTGTCAGCCACCGTAGTGCTTCGAAATGGATGGGGAAGCGGTAGAGTGAGCCGTTGGTTGTAGTTCGCAACCTCACCACTAGATGCTAAATTCCATAAACTGGACCTTTAAGTTGTTCAAATAATGTTTAGGCCAATATTGTATTTGAAATTATATAATAGTTTTAGTAACTATAATAACCTTGCAGCTGATCAGAAAGAACAGGATATGCAAAAAAAAGCGAAATGGAGTGAGAAATGAAAAGAGAGACAACAAAACCCAAAAGCGTGATGAAAGTGTTGCTTTGAAATGACAGGATGCCTCAGTGCATTCCAGGACCAGCATGTCACACTTTAGTGATAATACACACATGAGTGATACACTGACATTCCAATGCACAACAACAGACCATCAGTATTAAAGTGACCTATTTGTCAGATATGGTGACCCATACCCGAAATGTGACACATACACCGGGAGCAGTGGGCAGCTATCACCATGGAGCAAACTGGGGTAAGGTGCCTTGCTCAAGGGCACGTTAGTTGTTACCTGCCGGTACTGGGAATCGAACCGGCAACCTTCTGGTTACGAGTCCGACTCTCTAACCATTAGGCCACAACTGCCCCCCAAAGTAATACTATTAAAATTGTGATACTATTAAAAACAGTGATACTATTAAAATTGACAGGTGTAATGTTTAAACTGAGCTTCACCTGATAAAACCAACTTGACCAGACAGTCACGAAAATTAGTTCGTAATGTCAGTTTAAATGAAACCCTTACAGCCCTCAGGCATCTAACCCATTTCTCATCTGCGTTTGAGAGAATCATTGAAGAAAACCAGTCAGATAAAACTTTTGATATAAAAGAAAGTTCAGTGGTCAATGTTCAGTTTGTGCTTAAGAGATAATAGGAACAGCAACACACATCTGCAAGAATGTAGAGTGCATATCGTGAGTCACTCGTGCCGTCACACATACACACCAAACACAAATGTTTACTGCAGGCATGGGAGCCACTCTGAATCTTTTCCTTTCCACTGGACTCCTCTGCAAGCTCTTCTTACGTAAGCCACGGTACGTGCAGAAACAACCGCAGCATGCTAAAACAAATGTGCAAATGTGGACGAAGCCTGTGCCAAACACATCATTCAGAGACACATACTTACATAGTGACACCACACATAGACAGAGTCTGAGTTTTGCGTGACACTTGGATTAAAGAGCTTTTGAAACATGAAGGTACACGAAAGCACAAACAGCTGTTGAAATTTGCATAAGATGCATGATGTCATGCTGTTTACCATCCCGTCGCTTCAGCATCAAAGATGTGAATCATCTCTTACCCTTTTCAAATTCCAAAGCATTCTGCTAGTTCCAGAAAGCCGTGCCAGATGGGGTTGGACATCAGCGCTCCTAAGAATCGCCAACCATATGCAGCGGGGCTCTGGGTGGCTGCAGTCCACTCCGACTGAGACTTTAAAACACCATTCCTTACCCAATGGAGCTGGGACTCTGGATGTGTAGTGTTTTACTGAACACATAATCAGCTCGACCATTCGCAGGCGGCCACCGTTCCACCACCACAGGACAAAACGTGGCAATGTCAGCCGGGCACCGAGGTCACATGCGCGAACATAAACACGCTCGATGGGCTCTTGCCGACAACAAAACCCCCTTTTAAAGATTTTGAACTAGTTAAAGTAGTCCTCATTCCAAAATGATCCTTTTTACGCCCTCATACTGGTTTCTCCAAGAAATCCCAAAGTGATATAAAACACAACCGTGTTGTCATCCGATGGATCTGTTCTTAGCTCAACATGTGGTTAGTGATAAGTTCAGCTTGGCTCCGTCGGACTTCTCTCCATTCATAAAACACGAGTCACCTCCCAAATGAATCTGTTGCGTTTCGTAAAAGGGTTTGCATGTGAATCATAGCTTCTTGGAGGGTACACCCTCCCATTCTCGAGTAGACTGAACCATCTGCCCTCAGGTCTGTAGGCTGTTGTATGCCACAGTCTTTTAGAAAAGAATAATGCCAGCGTTGGGGTAGCCAAGCAAATGTAGGTGGAAAGAGTCTGTTACCCAAATCAGCTTTCAAAGACTGACCAGTAGTTTCCAATGAAACATACAGTCAGTCCACTATAAACTATTACAATCCATGTAAATCCACACACTGGCATGATATAGCCGTGCTCACATCCTTTGCTTCTTCGGCTAATGAGCGGCTTTCCAGAGCTGAGTTGATCATTTTTTTCCTAAAGCATCAGTCGTCATATCTGTAAGCTCAATGTGAAGTCTGCCAATCAGACGACAATCTCTCAATCACTCCACCTCTCTTTCCTGATCCACTCCATCCCCATCCTGCTGGTGGTGTGATGGAGCAGCACTTTCACACTGGCACTCTCTCTCTTTCTCTCTCTCTCTCTCGTTTACTCGCCCTACATCACTGTCAGCTCATTTTAAGCTCAGAGACCTGGCCGTCACTGCCGGTTTCCTACTAAACTACGAAGCGCACACTCAAAATTAAGAGTGCATGTATGTGCATGGTTTAAACCGAAGTCCGGTCATCCCACATACTGTTGTTTTTTGCACTGGCATCCGTGTGTGGTGTGTAGAGACAAACATTTTTGTCTTACAGTAATGAAATGATGTGTTCAACTAGGGCTGTCACAATAACAGTTTCCCACTACAAGATTATCATGGTCAAAATATTCCATTACAATTAATAAATTCATGGTGGTGTTAGTTTATAAAAAAAAAGAAAAGTTTTTTGGACAATGAATCATGCCTAAAATACAGTGTAAGGAGGCGGAGAGAGTGGGTTTGTAACCATTGTGGTTCATAAGTCAACATACCACCACCTACTGTTGCATCAAGCAGATACTGCTAGAACTGAATTATTTACAATATTATTATATGCATAGAACTAATACAATATTAATAATCACAAATACAATTATTAATATGGTTATTGTCAATACCGGTATATTGTTAAAAGCCTAATCTTAACTCAATATTTCATGTCAGAAGTTTATAACAAACAAATGTACAGTCAGGGTTCATTTTGTATGCATTTTGATAATGACTTCCTGCCTGACTGTACTGTACAATATGCCTTACCCTCACTTATGACAGGATTAGATCAATCCAATATTTACTTCATTTCTATGAGACAAAACACTACAGAGACAAACAAACAAAGAGAAAAATTGCTATCCAGTGGTTCTAAATAAGACAGCTGCTATCACAAGCTGTCAGAAAAACATCACATTTTGCATATGGTTAACGGTCAAGGTTTGACTCATGTCCTAGACAGAAATATAAAGATATTATCAAAAGGAAAAATTAAACGATGTTGTGATCTCAAAAAAGGAAAAGATGGTTGGATGGATGGATGGATGGAGGGATAGATAGACGGTGGCATAGAGTGACTACACAAACACAGTCGCTCTGACAATACAGCCGCTTGCTGACACAGAGGAACAATGAGACACGTGGGACTGATCGGTGCTGGGGGATTAAACACAAACACGCGCACAAACACACACAACAGGATCACAAACAGAATATGAGCAAAATAAGGTAAATATATTCTCAAATGTCTGTATTCATGAAGAACTCAAAAACAGCAAAAACTAAATGAATATGTAATTGAAGTTAAAAGGCACTGGTGAGCATCAGGGCATAGAAATCATGTTATGCTTAGAAAGGAAAACCAGCATACTGTGCAGTACATACTGTCACATTATTACATGACCTCACTATACGCATCAGACTATCAAAGATTTTAAATCCAATTTTGCGTGAAACGTTGCGACTCCTGGCGTTCTGATCGAATAATGACATTACATTCAGTTAATTCGACGTACATGAAAATGAAAGGCCAAGTCGAGCACACTGCATTGTGAGATACAGTATTTACTGCACATTTTGATATATGAAGTTTTCTATGCATACAAAAATTCAATTTTTTTAATTGTTGATAGGAGTCATATTAATACAATGGGGCTGTAAAACATAAAAAATTATTAATATTGCAAGTCTGCATATCGCAATGGTTTGCAATAACTGAATGGTCTTAATATCTTAAAACGTTATGTATATTTAAAGTTTTAGGTGAATGCAGATAGCAGAAAGACTGGAAAGACGGACAGAGTAATGTTTGCTTTTCTTTGAAAGAACGTAAAACTTATGTTGGTAATATGATTTTCATTTACATATTTTATTTTCAATTTCAATAGATTTTCATTTATATAGTTTAACATAATTTAAATTGACTTTCAAACTTTATGGTTTACTGTATCACATATCACATATTGCAACATCTAGCAAGTTCTTCAATATTGTGCAACCCTACAACACAAACTGTTAATGTATGACATCACAAACATCTGAACACTGTACTTAGATGTCATATACCAATCGGCCTTGCGCAGCATACCTATACTTTAACATCAGTACATAATAAGGGCTTGGGCTTACAATATGGGCATTACAAATAAGAACTTAAAATAGTGTGCTTTTTATAGCTTTTTTTATAGCAATGCAACAACAAAAACAAGCTCTTGCCATTAGACCCATGCTGTAGTTGAGTATTGACGCTTAGATTCATTAGCGTCACACATCTTACTTGCATAACCACATCAGTCAGAATGAGAGGAAAAATCATCTGATTGACCTATATTTAGTCATCTGTGAAATTGTTCCATGCTAAAAATAATGTTTCATATTTCCAAACAAAATCTCTCTGCCACCTCCCGTTTTCACAACTGCAGATGTTCATTCAAATGAGCTAGAAGCATATAGGGCACGTAGCCAATGACTGCTGTTCGACCTCTTCAACTGATTGAGATTATGATGTAACCTCCATCTCTAAACTGGGACCAGTGATCAGTTTAGCTCAATACTTCAAAACACTGTAATGCATGTTAGATTCAATCACTTTGCAAAAGGCCTGTCATGTGTTGTTCCATTCTTCGTCTTACCAAACCCACAGACTGGGCTCATGTTGCTTACTAGAGAAACAACTAACCACATGCTTTGTCCTTTTCAGCCCACACAATAGAGTCTGAGGATGATATGGATGACAACACAGTTCAAATATTTCGGTGGAAAAGAATAACTTCACTCTTCCTCTGACTGTCCATCAAGCCTCTTCCCATTCCAGTCACATTCCACACAGAAAAGCTGCCAGATCTGATTTTCAACCGAGCAGGAAGAGCAAGTGCAAAGAAATGTGCATAGAAAATAACATAATAATTTCACAGTGGCTATTATGCCAGTGAACGAAAGAGTGAAGTAATGGAAAAATAAAATACTAAAATACCTTAGTTCTAAACTAATTCAATATGGAAATGTTTAAGATTACACTACACAGAGCACATCTCAAACACTGGACCTAGGGTACGTTTACATAACATTTTTAGGGGCCGTTCACATTTTGCGTCTTTTGCGCCAGCAAATACATTATTTTAAATGTAGACACTTTGAGCCGGGATTCGAACACGGGTCGCTGTATGCGCATTGGAGCCACATGCCGGCACGCTTCCCACTAGGCTATCGGCTCCGACTACACAACACACTACAATAAAAACCTTTTGTGTGTTGGTTGTTTTTTTCTTATGCACCACAAAAAATGAATCTGTGAAAACAATGATATCATATGCATGCGTAATACGTGTTCAGTCTATAGGCATATATGGGAGAATAACCAAAACAACAATACATATTTTCACAATTACAAAGTGACAATAGGCGGATGACATCAATGTACCACAAAAGCGATTCAAAAGCAAACTCCTTTGCATTGCTGTCGCTGTACTTTGGTGTCATCCACCTGTCGGTTCTTACAACGCCACATGAAGTAAAACACACCTGTTGCCAACTACTGGCTTCAGTGGCCTGTGATGCATGGCCTTAAACAGCATTTTTAGTCATATTCACCTTTTTTTTGTTGTGTGTGCTTAGAAAATAGGTAGTAAAAATGTTATGTTGCGGATCAGCATTACCAACATGATCTCGTAACTGTTTTACAGGTTGGTGATTTTGTATATTATGTGTACAATGTCAATAACACAAAAGATTATTAAAAAAGCAAGCATGACGAACCAAAATGACATCAGGGTGAAAGCAGAGCATATGAAAACATATGAATGACATTGTACAAATTCATACGAATTAGCCACCAAAATTTTATCTTATTTTCATAAGATTGTTTTGACTTGTTTTGAATAAGAGTTGTATTATTAGGAAATGCATGGACTGATAAAACACCCAGAAGTCACTTTGGGTAAAATTATCTGCCAACGACTGGAGCAACGACATTAACTGGAACACCATGGTGCACTTCAGCTACTTTAAAACCAAAAGCCTAAACCAAGCACAGATAAGCTGACCTGTTTTTCGTCAGGTGGGTCAGTTTAAAATGACTGGGGGCACGCCACACCATGATATTTCAAGTTACAATGCAGTAGCTAGTCATGCAGCTGGGGCTGTTTAACAACCAGACCGCTGTGGAAGTGAAAGTTGCCTGCAAACTTGCAACCTTCTCCATCCTACACTACCTCTCTTTTATTTCTTACACACTAATGTGAAGCGTTTCACACCTCATTGAACATCAAACTATATTTGATGGATCTGATTTTTCATACCATACACATTCTTGCACCAGTCCCCAGCTGGGTTGAGAATGTCTCCCTCCTGTTCTTGCTCCTTCTTCTGTCCCTTTGATTCCAGCTGGTCTCTTCTGATCTACTGTCAGTCTTCACACCAGGCCTCTTTAAGCTATCTTACCTCTGAGAGAGGGGTGGAGCTGTTCTGTCTGACTTTTCAACTTCAACCTACTCAAGCCTTCATCCTCTCGTCAGACAGGACCGGGTCCCACTTCACTCCAGCGGGGTACGGACAGTGGCTTATTGTCAACGCTGCATTTCAAAGGCGGAATCAAGCCTGGCTTTTACCTCCCACACTGAGATATGACCAAAGCCCTTTGAGAAACCCACACGTTCTTTCTTTCCTCCCATATTCTTTTTCATTATTTTGTTTGTCCGTAGTGTCGCTCAAGTAAGAGCTATAGGGTACTGATGAGAAATAGTTAAGTTAATATTGAAATCATCAATAATATTGACTATTCGAAACTCTAAATGAGACATTTCTGGGTCTTATCTAAGATGCCGGAGATCCATCCAACAGTCCATTTACTTTCTACTTAATCTAGCTGTTGTCTCATAGAAACAATTGAGATATTAAAAAGATCTCATCTGAGATTTTTCTTACTTATGGGACAATCAGTACCCCGGCACCCCTTTAAACTTTCCTTACACAAAAGGGTTAAAGGTTAAGCATGTCTCAAACTCCATTTTCCAATAATGCACTAAGGAGCCAGTCTGCAACGTTGTTTTAAGTGGGACCATAATGGATAAGTAAACAAGAAGATATAGCTCAAGTAGAAAAAGACCTTGCTTCATCCTTCCTTGGATTTACTTGTCACTCTGTGAAGGTCAATGCTGATCTCTGACAGCAAGTTAATGGCCAGTCCTGAATCCCTGAAGAACAGCACAGTTGTTCTGGAAGGCCCACAGGCATTTGCCTACAGGGAGGACGGAACCCATTTCCATCTCTCTGGGAGCTTACAGGATTAGTTTAATTGGACCAAGTCTGACATTTGTCATGTCTGAAGAACTGTCCTTTGCTTCTATTTCACAGGATACTCACTCACTCTCTCACACACACAAAGTCAGAAAGCTGGGTCGGGGCCAAGTTAATTATTGAGGATAGTCTGTAATGTATACAGAGATAACTAGTAACTCAAGGCCCCCAGTGTACGGGGAAGTTTATGAACTGAAACCTTTTAGCATTTTAATTAAAGCTATATTCATTTCTTACTACTTAAACAGCTAACTAGACTAGCTAATGTTTTAAAATATGTCAGGAGTGCTGAGGAAAACGATGATAACATAAACTGTGTTTCATTACATAGACTGCGTCTTCCGAAGGTCGCGGTTGTCGGCCGCATCGTCATCAAGGTTGTCTCATTTAAGTAAAAAAAAATCAAATGATTTCTCATAAGACATATTCACTGTAGTTACATTCTTACCTTAAAATAGTAAAACAACAGAAATAATAATCCTCGATGATGTATGCGGCTAACTAAAGCAACCTTCGGAGGATGCAACCTTCAAAATGAAACACCGCTATTGTGTGGTCATCTGAAATTGTAGACAGAATAATGCTATGAACCATGTCTAAATATGCATATTGCAATAAATGAGTTGTATGTCCAAAAAAGCTGTATTCGTGAAACCGTAAGAGACTTTCTTCATCTGTCGAGTGAGCATGCACTGAGCACATTGCTATCTCATGAGAGCTGATGACTTTCAAGTGTAAGTGCTATAGATACCAAGTCATTCCACGTGGTTTAACAACTCCTGAGTACATTATTTCACAGTTGCTATAAGTATGTCAAGAACATGCAGGTCACATGTTTTCTTTTTACCTTAAATGTTCCCCACTGGTGGAACGGCTAAAGACGCATCTTTTTCGCCAACACCTGACCCATAAATTCTATTCTATGCTGTGTCTGCTGTGCTAGTTTAACTGAGAGCGGTCACAACACTGACATGTGATTATTTTTGTTCATTTTGATTGCTTCTATTGTTCTCCTCTTTTGTAAGTCGCTTTGGATAAAAGCGTATGCTAAATTATTAAATATAAACGTAATAAAGACTTCTGCTTTGACCAAGACACAACACACACACACACACACACCAATGCACTTAAATAAGATGTGTAAGCTATGGCTTATTTTGCTTTTGATTGACACCCACCATTCCAAGACTAGTAAAGCAGCCCTGGTATGTTTTAACAATAATAACTGGCTTATTAAATGTGCATGTACTGGCAGCAAACATCAGATATGTGGTCTTCAAAATCAAAAAGAAGCAGGTGTCCAGTAAGTCTTTCAGACTGCCTCAAAGCTCGGATTTCTTCAGAAATACAGCTGTGATTAAAAGTCTGCACTCAAATTCAAGCACTCCTACACACATAAAAATGCACGTCTCTGGGGTTGTGTAAGACAGTGGGTCATTATAAGAAAACCATGAGAAATATTCATCAGCATAAATAACACAATTCTGTATGAAATCTTTTCTTGGTGATAAACTTTACAATCAACAAATTCCAAGTTCCCATTTTCGTTGTATGATTCAATAAAAGACCACAACAGCTAATCGACGGCATTTCTCCCACATTTTATGCTAAGCATCCATAGTCTAAACAACGTGAGTTAAGCCTGTGAGGATGGGGGATCCATTGAGTTACAGTACAGTATGGGTAGGATGGGCAGCTGGACTGTACTAGCGAGAGCTTTAGCGGTCTCTGTACAGTTTGAAACAATGGTATACGAGCCCCCGCCTTCTGCGGGGTCTTGAGTGACAGCCACAATGTCCCCTCTGTGTCTCTGTGGGCTGACATATGGAATGTACTCCAATCGGTGCATATTTTTCATTCAGCTCACTTGTCATATAACATATCTGTATGCCAGTTAAGAATTATAGCAGCCTATTGAACTTCTAGCACCTGGCTGTCAAAACAATTTACAAGTAACTGTGATGATATACGTTACATCCAATAGAAAGCTAGCAAATATGTGTACCTTTCCACAAGCCTGTTTTCAAGACATTCAAGTTGCATAGAGAGTGTCTTTTGCATATACAAGTAAATAGGAACTTTAATGTATATATAAATATATATATAAAAATCAAGAAATAAAACTTACTTCAGTTTGTGCATTTGGGGGTATTCCAACAAGGTAAAAAGCAACTCCATTCATTGGGCTATTTTGTTTTATCAATAATAAATCCTAAAAGCGCCGGGTTAACACATTGACTTCTCCAAACAAAATAAAAACGTTAAAAGCATTAATTTAAGCAAAAAACAATAACATGGAATGTTTCTCTGTGTTTGCTTCTGTGAGTGAAGCTCAATATAAATCGCTTTCTTCAGTGCAGTTATTCATAACTGAACACTGCGTCCAGATTGACTCGCTGACCACAAACATCCCGCCCTCTACTCACGCGCGATGGGCGTGGTTACAAGAACGCACAACAGCACCTCTCGACCAATGATCTCCTAATATTACGCATAGGTGGAGAAATTGGCGCTAAACGCAATAAAGCGAAAATGTTCAGCCTTAGAAAACGACACATTTTTAATAGTTATGTTTTGGACTAGAATTCCATCATAGTTTATCCATATTGTAAATATAATCTTTCACTCTGTTGACTACAATCAATGAACCGTTTTTCTTCTGGCTTGTCATTGTGAGTGCAGCTGCATCGTCACATCCCATGAGTGTGTATGAAACTATTGTTCAATGAAGCGAAACCTTGTTTTGATGCTTATATTAAGCGACTACCCTTTAGGGCAGTACAGGCTTACACACACACACTCTCTTCTTTTTACTCTCACGCTTACATTTATTACATAACAAACACTGCAGGACAGCACGGAGGACAAAACAAAATGGGCAAACGTGATTTAAATAGTGTCCATGCTGCAAAAACTCAAAGATCACATACAAGTTTTAAGCATTATGTTTTTATTTAAAGAGGAAAGATAGGACTGCGAATTATTATACTAGGAATCATATTTTATTTACACCCATATTTATATTTAGCCATGATTATACTAAGTGTATGTATATTAACTCATGTCATACATTTTCAGTCAAACATTAAGAGTGATGTTCTAAAAACATCTATGTAAAACCTGTTTATCTGACGCGACACTATTTGTCAGCGTCACTTTTAGCAGTACCGTACATGACCAGCAGAGGTCACTGAAACTATGAAACTCCTTTTTGTAATCTGTAAACATTTCAAATTGACACTTGACAGCTTTTCTAGCATTCCTTTAACAAAATATTATGAGCAGTTTAATGTCACAACAACAATAAAAAGCATTTCTGGTTCAGTTACATCAGTGTTTGTTTAAAGAAACTATATAATTGTGGTAACATGCATGCACACATATACATATGTAAGATTATACAGCGTACAGTTCCAGTCCCGGATGCAACTGAATGACACAAAGCATCTGATCACAGTGCAGCATTCATAGAAATTATTTATATTTTATAAAGCTTTGATGGAAATATCCCTGAAGATTTTTATCTATGGTACATAAAACACTAGTTATAAATGAATCAAACAAATTTGCTAAAAGCAAGTAAATGAAAATGTCATTGTCAGATGCGATCTAACATGAAAAATGTGTGATGGGTCAAGAGAAGACAAACATCTGGTGTGGACAGGCTATAAAGGGGGTGTACATCTCGTGCCACAATGTGCTAGAGATCCCTAAATATATAATCCATTAATCCTGCCAACAACCACACTATCACGACCACAGAAAGATCCTAAAACAAACAAATAGTATAGCCATCAAACCAATAAACATTAAGCAAATCTGTTACACAGTGTACTAATATATATATTTCTATTCTAATAGATAAAAAATACTACAGGAAGATGAAATATATATACTGATATAGTATGTGTTTGTAAATATGACTCATGCATGTATGTTATTAATGCCAATGTATGCAGGTGAAGCGATGCAAGAACAGATAACGCCTACATCAATTCTCATTTCCTCTTCAAAGGCAAAGGGGTGTGGACATTTCTCAGACCACTGAAGGTACTTCCACTTAAGATCACGCAACCACACAATTATCATTATAATGATGTTTATCATCACTATCAGTGAGAAGAAGAATATTACTGTAGACCACGTTACTGTTGAATCATTTGCCATGGTATGTAACATTAATGATAAATTAACTGGCTGTCTATGGACTGCAGCAGTTTTCTTTTTAGATAAACAATTATTATAAACTAAATGACCTCCTGCATTTACTGTAAATGTCGGATTCAAGACCATATTATCAGATTAATGTTGTTGTTTCATTCTCGCATTTCTCCAGCTGCTGCCGCTAACCCGTGACCATATTCTGAATCTGCAGATACTGTTTCCATAATGCTTACACAACCTCTCAGTTCACTATCATGCACTTTTGTGTGATATCGGCATTAATGCCTTCTAACATGAGCAAATCTAGTTCTCTATAAAGCTACTTGATATAGGCCTATTCACACCAAACACATTTATTTGCAAAATGTTTATTTCAATCGAGATTTTGAACAAAACGTATAACTTCCTATAGACCTATTCAGCCCAGGCTGACCAGTAGATCAGACCAATATTTTATTTGCCATTTATGAAAAAGATTATGTTTTATTGGATGTATAATGAGATTATACAGTTTTAATTGTAGTTTGTGCTTTTAAAGTAAGATACCCGGACAACAAAACCAATCTTAAGGGTCAATTTATCGAAATTGAGATTTTTACATCATCTAAAAGCTAAATAAATAAGCTTTCTATTAATATAGGTTTGTTAGGACAGCAGAATATTTGACAGAGCTATAACTATTTAAAATGCTGGAATCTAAGGGTGCCAAAAATGAAAACCGCCTTTAAAGTTGTTTAGGAAGAAAGAAACAGGTTTGTTTTAACGCTCTTTATTGGCTTACCGCTGTAATGACATTGTGAAGAATAGATGAACCTGAAAGCTGAAATTCTAAGCTTCACATAGATACCAAACTTGAGTAAAAGCGGCAGCAGCGAGTGAAGTTTGTAGACGTGTTTCCGTTTTGATATATTTACGGTAGGAAATTTACAAAATATCTTCATGAAACATGATCTTTACTTAACATCCTAATGATTTTTGGCATAAAAGAAAAATCAATAATTTTGACCCATACAATGTATTTTTGGCTATTACCACAAATGTTCTTGTTCTACTTAAGACTGGTTTTGTGATCCAGGGTCATGCACAGCATTATCTAAAAATATCAATATAGAATAACAAACAGGAAAGAGTCGGCGTGAATGCGCGTCCATGTTTTCTCTTTTAGTGCATCCCCACAGACCACAGTTACACAACAGATTTAATCCTGCATCTTTAAGCCTCCCGCACCACTCACAATCCGCGTTCCCCTGCTGATAACACCCACCTTTTGCACCATACCGTCCCACTACTAATACCTCTCATCACAAACACACAAGCACTCACGCCCAACTACGACCTCCTACTCCACAGTCAAGCAAAGGGTAAAAATAAACACAATATGGTTAGCTGACTCGACCATGTTTACTTCCTGGAAACGCTTGCTTTGTTCTCTCAGAGGCCCTGCTCGTGTAGTCTGAGTTTAAAACTCTTGCTGTACATGTTTTTTGTTGGATTGATCTACTTAACTAACACACATAGGATGTTTTTTTCTAGGCTAGAAGTAATCAGTTTGCTTTGACCAAAAATTGTATTGCCATGCAATGTTTGATCGCAACATTGATATTTATTTTCCCTACTATGGCAGAAAATGGTGGATGAGATCTGTTTGGTTACTGACATTCTTCCAAATATCTTTCTCTGTGTTCAGCAGAACAAAGAAATGTATTTTATTTTTATTTTATGTTTGGAACAACCTGAGGGTGAGTAAATGGTAACAGAATTTTTATTTTTAGGTGAACTATCCCTTTAAGGAAAAGGGTGGCCTGGAGGTTTCTCCAAGACATAATTCCAAAACAAAAATAAGAAGTCACTCCCTCTTTGCTATCTGACAGCCACCATACGTCCCACACCGCTCCGAGCAGGCTTACCCTGCACTATTTTTAACCCGGATAAACTTAATGGACGGCCGCCGTGAATTCCACACATGCTGCTATAGCGGATGTAAGGCCACAAAAATGTCTCAAACTCATAATTCATTAAAATGACAAAACATATACAATAACATTTAAAATACATACACAAACACAATATTAACCCATCTCAACTCATATAAGCACAAAAAGAGAGTGCAAACAGCACATCATGCCTCAGGTGACATCACACAGATGGAGCGCCTTCGCTACACATGCAGCGCTCAAGGGGCAGCTGATGATGTCATGTTGAAACCTCTATTCTTTAGACTGGCATTATTAAATGGAGATCTGTTTTGTCTGGAGATACCCAACATGCTTCTCGTAATGCCACTTTAGTGGAGCTATTTGCATTTTTACGAATGACAGGTTTGTATTACTGGGGTGAGAATCAGAATAGACAGCATCTATATATTGATTTACTATAAATAACAGCATGGACGGAATGTCTATTTAAGAGCCAAGAGGCGAGGCCGTGATTATGAAGCCGTATAAAATGTCTTCTGTTATGCACAGATGCCTATGGGATGGTACATCATGTTTGAAAATAAAATTATATTAAAGGTCATTTATGTCATTTTGTGACTTTTCTACGCTCTCAGTTAAATGTGAAAATACAATTATAAAGTAGGCTTCATTCATTCAGATGTATAAAGATAAAACTCTATATAACTAAAGAGCAGCTAAAAATACTGTAAGACACATGCATGCACTAACATACTGTATATATCTTACAATGGAAAATAAATAAATGAAAGCTCAGTGAATTCATTGTAAAAACAAAGCCAAGCTTGTTAAATAAAGCCTGCTGTATTCTGTGCCACAGAATGACTGATGTGTATTCAAGCATAATGTATCTATGTAATTCATTCTGACAAAGGCAATTTTGTGTGGTGGAATTAAAGAGTATCCATGACTCTCTCTATTTAGGTTTTAAATAGGACACAATTCAGTGTTTTGTTTCTAAAACCCTCTTTATGCAGTATTGAGACACACGAGATCTCAGGTCTGGTGCCTAGTTTACAGTAAGTACAGACCTCAGAATAAAACAAGTTTAGGAGAATTAAAGGGATGGTTCACCCAAAACAAAAATGTCTTTCATTTACTCACCCTCATGTCATTCCAAATAAATTTTAAAAACTTTATCCTCAAGAACACAAAAGAAGCCAAACAACATAATACCCATTGACTTCCATTGTACATATCTCAAAATATCTTCTTTTGTGTTTCACAGAAAGACATAAGGGTGAATAAATTATGACCCAAAAAAATGATCCAAAACTCCAGAGCCAACACATGTCAGACTTCTGCAGGGGTGTCTCCAGGAGAAAAATCTGAGCAGACTTAAAGTCTTCAAGACTTAACAAGGTTTCCATTTGATCTCATTGATCGAAAGGAGATATTAGGAGGGTCTTACGTATTATATTTCCTTTCTGCGGGATATCTCATATTATATGAGAGCAGTCTTGTATAAGAGATTACTAAAACAACTCCAAGAACTGCTTGATGTTTGCATTCTGTCATTCAGACATGGAGAGGATGTGTGTGTAAGAGAAACGCCACATAATAACTAGACAAGAACTTTTAAAAGGCCCTCATTACAAGTTTAGAAAACTTAGATGGCAGTGGTGAAAAAAAGAAACTAGATTGCAAAGAACAAAGTACGTCATTGGTATTGGGGAAAAAGGCTAAACCTCAGACTTAAACAATACACAGAAGCATTCAGATGCTTTTTGCTAATCGCACATTCTCCATGAAGCTTTGACAGCCGAGTCTTTCTACTTCTACAAGTAGAAAAAAAGTGAGTGCACTGAAGTCTAATTAGAGAGAATCCAGCGTGGAGACAGAAGGTCCTGATCCATTAATGTACTGCATAGAGCACACACCCAAAATCACACTGTAACTGGATATAAGAGAACAAGAAACAGAAAAAAAACATTTGCTTGAGTAATCACATCACATCTGATGGACAGAGACACGAGAGACAAATTGAGAGAGACTGGAGAGGTACCACTTTACTGCAGAAGAAACTTATTACGAGGAGACAGAGAGGTAGATGAGAGGGCATGAATGAAAGAAAGATGCAGTGACAGACAGGAGGAACACAGAAAAGTCTAATTGCCACAGCGATCTGAGACACAGACTACGCTGAACCCTGAGGGCAACGTGGGTTGAAGTAAAACACACACATTTACTGCTCACATAATCGGGACGTCTCGGTTGAAGTATATAGCTTCTGAAATATCATCGACTCTGTCTTTGGCTTTTTTCTCTGCTGCTCTCAGCTCCGGTTTCTGTCCCGTTCCCTTACTGCCATTTCCCATTTCCTCAATTCTCTCTTACCACATCTACATCCCATTACAGACCACGTTTTATGCACATCCTTTCCTGATTACGGGCAGTATTCTGGTTAAGATGATATTCAGAATATGTTACATGAGCCACAGATCTCGGAACATTTCGGTACGCATTATTAAAGGGATATTTCAGAGGCAAACTAAAATTACACCGTGTTTTACTCACTCTCAAGGCATCCTAGGTGTATATGACCTTCTTTCAGACGAATACAGTCAGAGTTATAATACCATACCATTTAATTTTTGTAGGCCAACCCGGAAGTTAGCGTCGCACTGATCCCCCTCGACCGAAAACCTATGAATTTTTTCCATAGACTTTTGGAAGATCGCAAAAAAGAAAATCTGTGATTAACAAAGGTTTACGATGTTTACACAACGGTCACTCTATATCGACGTCGTAGATTAAAACGTTAAAATATTAAGAGTTTTTTGTTAACCACAGATCTTATTCCAGGCGATTTTCCAAAAGCCCATTAAAAAACCCATAGACTTTGGAGGGATGGAACTGGAAGTGCTAAAATGCTAACTCGCTATGGGGTTTTCTGCGATACTCTATAGCTTGACTTTACAAAACTAACTAATGACATTGATTTACTTTTGTTAAGACACGCTTAGATAAATAAACAGTAAATATTCTGAAGATTATATTTATATGACACATAATTTGATTAATAAATATATTCAGAATTCTACAACTTTAGCTTATATATAATAATCTATATAAATATATATACACTAGAAATTTGTATCATATGTAACATTTTAGTTTTACGTCTCTGGTTTTGCATTTTGTACATAGTCAGTTTGTGATGTGTCCACATGCAGTTTATTTTGGAATGTCCACCTTCTGAGTTGACCTGACCTCAGTTCAGCTGTGTCAATCAAACCTCAAAGAACCACCAAAATAAACCCTTGCCTTTCGCTTGAATGAACACTCATAATATATCTCCCAAAGAATGTCCAAGCCGCCCTTTTCCAAACAATGTAATAAATAAGGACTGAAAATCCAAAAAAGGTTACTGTGTCCATACCATGTGCTATTCTCCAAGTCATGTTTTGCATAAACTCTTTAACATAAATCATGCAAGAAGGCACTTTTTGACAGTAACACTCTAACCTTACAAATCCATCACAAACTGAACTGTAACTGAGCCTTCGAAAAAGAGTAAGAACACACTTCTTAACCACAGGCCAATAACAGGAACACAGTGAAAGAGCCAAGTTTCCCCAAGCATCCTTGACCCTCTGTTCTAAAACTCTGTTCCTCTGTTTTTCACAGAACATTTAGAGAAGATGTTTCCTGCCATCAGCAATATGCCTGGACAAGACTTTATTTGGAAAGTTTTCTGTTACTAGGTGTAAATAACAATGCTTTACATCCCATGACTAAAGAGAGACAAAGTCACAATTTAGGAAAAAAGACTAATGGGAAATTAAGAGTATCCCTGTTATTTTAATAACAAAACCAACACAAATCAGTGTGACGTCAGCATACCATTCACGACTTCGAGCACAGTCCTTGAACTGATTTTCCATACATTTACATAAAATCCATATATAGACGATCCGGTGCTGAAACACCCATGATGACATAATAGTGAATGTACGTTAAAAACACACATCACACATAAACCCATAACATTACAAGCAGCTTTATAAAAAAAGAGAAATGAACCATTTTACTGCTTCAAGCTCTCTCACACTGTTGCTCCTCGAGCACCTGCAGGGTTTGCCTGTAGCCTGACAAAGTACCATAAACATCAATGTTACGCACTCCCAGCACGATGTACCTGCTGGGATATTTGTTTACACCCCGAGAATGTGTAAATCTCTGTCACAGAATAAAGTAAATGTATCATTTGCGTGCGTGCGACCCACCCTCATTCATCCCCTCACCTGAGCCATGTCTTCAGTGCGCGCTCCGGAGACTCCTAGTTCTTGACATGGTCACTGAACATCAAGCATCTCTTTAGACATCTCTCACACACACTCCACACGCTCAGTCTTGCGTATTCACTCGCTAAAATAACCATGATTCCTCGTGTCCCATCCTATCGCTTGCCACTCTTGTGGGAGTCACCGATGTCCTGGGCACAGTGCACCGCGCGGATTTCCTCGCGGTTGTCCCCTCCTCTCCTCTTCCTCGCGCTGTCACGCGTTCACGGTCAAAACTAGAGGAGTGCGATCATCAATTTAGCTCCAAAGGGTCAAAAATAGATTGTATATAGACTTCTGCGCGCTCCAGTTACCCGTGCGCTCGCTTTCTGTAAGCTGGGCTCATCATATGTGCTGCCTGCCTCTCCCTCCTCGGTGTGCCCTCCTCCCCCTTCCCCTCAACAACCCCTCCCCCGCCTTCCTCTGCCTCCTCACACACACACACGCACGCACACACACACACACACACACACACACACACACACACACACACAGCGATTATAGGCTGTGAGTAGTAAGAAGGAAAGTCACGTGACAATAGATAGTAGCGAGTATGCTGGATCTTCTAGCGACTGTCACGCCCGTTTTCCCCACGGAGAGATTCGTCACCATTGACAACCGGTGTTATCCAGTCATTGCACACCTTGTTAAGCTGCCACAATTCTGTCAATGGATCATGGGATATTGCTTGTAAAGTTGTTTTGTGTATATATATAGATTTTGTATTTATCTGTAATTTGATATCTTTTTTGATATATGTTATTCTATGTTATCTGTATGCACCTAGGGTCTGAGAGTAACGCAATTTCAATCCTCCATTTGTATGTACTGTACATGTGGCAGAATTGACAATAAAGCTGACTTTGATATGTAGCATTTCTCGCTTCCGATTATAAAAATTGATTTTTGATCAATTATTGTCAAACCTGTTTAATACAAACTGGCATAAATATGCCTGCATGCGCATAAAGAGCAGCCACAGGCTCTCAGGACATCCTCCAAACTGTATTGCGGGAAACTCCCAACCATCAACAACAGGAAGCTTCTCCTGGTGTGGTCCCGGTGTTTCCCACCTCAGATTCCTGAAACTTGCCTTGAGTTGATTCTCCTGCAACAGTGTTCTGTGTACAGTGCAAGCCCCTGTTTAGACAAAATACAACAATGAAGTCATTGCCTCCCTTTTCAAATGAACGATAACTCAATTTCCCCTGGGTGGCATAAAATTTTAACCGGAGCCTAGATGTCGATAAGATCTACAAAAATGGTTTGACGAGGTTCTACTGTAAGATGACGACATCTACTGGCAATAAGCGGAAGTGCAACTTGTGAGGGCGTGTATTACTGAGCTCTTGATTATTATTGCGTTGTACTGTAGTGAGTAAACCACAGGTGTTAATAATGATAAATTCTTGTTTCATCATGATTTATGGCTCATGATGATAAAAATAATCAAGTTCAAGTTGACTACTTTATCCTCCTGAGACCATGCGTCCTCACATGATTACATTACGTTCTTCTTAACGTTGTCCTCATTTGTAGACACTTTTTGTCTACAGATTTTTTACATATCTACTCTTATTAACATCATAGCTTCAAATAGACACTTTAGGTAAAAACCGTGGACATGTCTGGTGAGACAAAACATGTTTTAAACACGTTCGTCCGCGTCCAAACCTAAAGTCTAAAGTCCAGCCCCCACTTCTGCCCAGTATTATCCGTGCCGTTTCCTTTTGCACACCCATCCCGGCAGTCTCTGTAAACACTGGAGCTGATGTCCCTGTGCGCTCTGTTGCTGCTGGAGCGCATAAGCAATGGCAGGTGAAGAAGAAGCGCGACTTTCGCCGACTCTGGCGCGGAGCGACCACATCTCCTTCCTGGAAGGAAACACGCTGTACGTCTGGGGTGGATGCAGGGTGAGAGTAATAAGTAGTATAGCTTTTTTATATTTTGCGATTGCTATCTATTGTGTCTGTCATAGGAAATGGCTAACACTAAAATCTTGTTCAACGTAACTTTTGTGGTTAAAAGCGCATTGGAGAGCACATTTATTTATTTTGGAGACATTGACGCATTGTTCTTTCTTTGCCTTAAACGTTTTAGTGTGTTGATGGAAAAGAAACATTCTTCCCCAGTGATGAGATCTTGCTTTATGACATGGAGAGTGGAGTCTGGTAAGATATTTATGTTTGACCAATGGCATTTCCTGAATATCTGTCATCCCTTTCTGCATACAGCAGTTCATAAGTGTTTATTTCACCTCATGTGCTCTTTAAACACCGGTTGTTTAGTATTATGAGGAAGCGGGTATGCATAGTTTCTCAGCTGTTTCTACCACAGCAAACATAAGACAACAACATGTTCCCCTGGGTTTTAATTATGTGTATGTGTGTGTATGGCAGGTCCCAGAGGCATATGGGTGGAGATGTTCCTCCTGTCCTATCACAGACGTGTGGTGCATATCTTCAGGGTGTGCTTTACATTTTTGGGGGTTGTGACCGCATTGGCTACACCAACCAGGTGAGCTACCTTAGAAATGATAACATCAAAAAGTAACACATCTAGACCGACAAGTACATCAACAGAGGCAGATTTACAGGTTTGTCAGGGCCGAGAGTTAAACAATAGCCTACACATCTATTGTTTGTGGCTTAACAGAGGATGTACTGGAATATGTTACATTACAAGCTTCACATTTTTTTGGTTTCATATACAACTGGCATGCTTAGACTTGGACTAGGAGAAATGACATATGAAAACAAATCGTGTGAGATTTTGTTTTGCAAATGTAGATAGTAGCCACAAAATAGTATTAGAAGGAAGTTTGACATAGTTTTTAGGCAAATATGACACAGCATCTGTTGAAGGGAAACTCCACCTACCCCCATTTTTTGGGGAGTGTGTTTTTCTTGTTTCCGTATAACTGAAATACAGTGAGAACAAAGACGTGTTGCCTGATACACTTCCCTTGATGGAAATTTTATGATCCAAAATTTCAGACACATCCACTGAGTCTAAACATGTGATCTGTTTGGCGATTATGGCACAGAAATGGAAGAAACCATGAAAAACAGTTTTTTTAAGGGGTTGGCTTAAAGTTGCTGCTGGAATCACAGTGCTTCTGTTTAAGATCTTGTACCTGGTGGTCTGTTATGACAGATGTACTGTGTTGACCTCTCGGATGGAAAATACAACTGGAGAAAAGTGACGGACACATTGGGAACGCCGCCGCCATCTCCCAGGATCAGACATTCGTGCTGGGTGTATAGAAACAGGTATGATTAACAAGGCCACAGCAGAACAACTTTCTATTGAGATTGCAAGGCAATATTTGCAAACAGTACCAAAATTACACAACAATGTGTGTCAAAATGCATTCTTCATATTGTCCTTTCTGACTGTGTGTTATTAGAAAATAAAAGCACGAAAGATGTTGATTTCAGTTGATGTCATTCACATTAACAGGCTCATCTACTTTGGCGGATACGGCTGCAAAACAGTTAGGGAGATCAACAACTCCAAGAAATTTATGTTGGATGAGACTTCTTGGGTAAGCAAACAAATCCTGGAAGAAAACTACAACTACAGTTTTACTGGATTTCATCTACATGTAGGTTTCTTATCATAGGCAACAATCGGCTCTGACGTTTTCCAGTTTTGGGGCTGGAATAATGAGGTACATATGTTTGAACCTGCGTCAGCCACTTGGACCAAACCAGAAACTCAGGTAAATATGACAGACAAAGTTAAATATTGTTCTGTTCTCTGAACTGTGAATATAAATAAATGACAGTATACATTGTTTGGTTTTCTTGCTGTCTGGATCCACTTGCAGGACCAGTGTCCAGAGCCCAGATCATCCCATGCCAGCGCTACTTTAGGTCATAAGGGCTACATCTGTGGAGGTCTGGTAAGAACCTGGCAAAATTTTCTTTTATTTTGAATTAAAGGGACAATTCACCAAATTATATAAATTCTGTCATCATTTACTTACCCTTGAGTCTGATGGACACAGAGGAAGATATTTGGAAGAATGCTTGTAACCAAACATGTCTGGGCCTTCATTGTCTAGCATAGGAAAAATTACAATGGAGTCAAAATTGCCCATGAACGGTTTGCTTTCCTAAATTCTTCAAAATATTTTATTTTGTGTTTAACAAAGAACAAAGAAATTCATAAAGCAATTTTTCCTATTATTGTAGTCAATGGTGCCCAAGAACTGTTTGGTTACAAGCATTCTTCCAAATAAATTTCTACAAAGACATTTTTACAGATTTGGAACAACTTGAAGGTAAGACAGAATTTTCATTTTTGGGTGAACTGTTCCTTTAAATAAGTACAGATCTGGATATTATCATAGGACTCTAAAATAGATATTAAATAGAAATATATTTACTTTTCAAGAACTAAAAAAATCCTGTCTGTTAATTTAGGAAACACAGACGATAGACATTCACTGTTTAGACCTGACGACATGGATTTGGACAAAATTGTAAGTGTTTTATTATTTTCATAACAGACAAATTCATCTCTTAAACACTCTTAAAACTGAAGGTGCTACACAATGTCATTGAATGGAAGAAATAAGCCCCATGAAGCCATGGTTTACAGCCATTTTATAACAACAAAAACAAAAGAAATAACAAGTAAATTACATTAACTAGCAAGTTAAAGTATGTCTAGCCAGTATTATTTTGGGTTACTTGGCTAAACTTAAGTTACACAATTTATTCATCATATTGTTTATTTAATAAAGTGAAGTCAACTTTGGGCGAGTTGTGTGTCCAAAAAAGAACCTTTACCATCTGCAGAACCTTTCTGTATTACAAAAGGAAAGCCTTCACTATAGTATCGCGGGTGCTAGCGTAGCTCCGCTAAAAGCCTTTGCCATAGTACCGTGCGTCCTAACACTTCTCCGCTGAAAAGTCTTTATAACATTAACACGGGTCCTAGCGCCTGCCTGACTTTTATCCTTGGTTTTATACTTAAAATCCACAGACCATTAACTTTTATGTAATAAATAAGACATCACTCTTTCTACAATCTTACCCTGTTGAAAAATATAGGTATGTTTTGAAGCAAGGTAGCTGGTTTGAGCTGGTTTAAGATGGTCATGTGCTGGTCCTAAGCTGGTCCCAAGCAGCTAGCTCATAAGCAGCTCATAACCAGCTAAGGCCCAGCACACTAACAAAATTACATAAGAGCATACACAAAAAGGACACATTATATAAGGCATTCTAAAGGTCAGCACAGCTCAGTTAGTTCTCCCATGAATGTGCAAAACATTTCTTTTAAAGACCTTTTAGGCACTAGAGATAATAAAACATTTCATAGTATTCAACATTATTCATTGTTTGGCTTTGGTTTAATTTGAAAGATCTGTTTAAATTATTTATTAAACAGTCATAAATACACAACATTCTCTTTCTAAATCCAGCGATCATCATCATGCTTCACCTCTCCCACGGGATCGCACTTTTCACACACTCACAGCCATCTCGGACCGCAAACTCTTCCTGTTTGGTGGCCTCAGCACTAACGGAGAGGTTCTCAGTAAGTTCAGAGGTTAAGGGTTTGGAAACATTCGTGTCTGTAAATAAAGTGACAATTTTTCGAAACATCCCATATTTCTTTTGTGTAGGTGACGGGTGGGAATTCGACACTTTAACAAAAGAATGGAGGGAGAGAGATCATGCGCACAAAGACAAGCCCAGGTAGGACAGCGGTAATACAGTTTTGTGTTGAAAAGTTTGGCCTGCAGGACTACGTTGAGCATTACCGTCAACCTTCTCTGACTTCAGGTTATGGCATTCTGCCGATAAGGGGAGGGACGGTGATGTCGTGGTTTTTGGAGGAAGCCAGACCTTCATCTTTTTAATGGATACGGTATGTAAAGCTTTGAGCAGGTTTACAAACAGCAAGCGTATACGGCCTGGTGTGTGTTATGTAAAACTAGTTCATCCAGCTCAAAGCAGAGGTGGAACTAAGAGCACTGAACATACCAACATGACTTTAGTTACCTGTTAGCATTGACTCAACAGTTGTGTGACACATTAGCTTAGGGATCACTGGGAAATGCAGACTTTGGTTAGCTGGAATTCACCCAAGAGAACGGATGTTTAACTATTGTTCGATGTTATAGACAAAGCAGATACTACTGAAAGCTACTGTTATTAAGCAGTACATTAAAGGAATTTTAATGTAATCTGAGGTAAAAAAAAATACTTTTGGGTCATTCTACCAAATAGGTGCAAGGTGCTAAATGAAACATGTTAAGTGAAACTTTTTTCTTTTTTTCGCAACACTGAAACTAATACCACATGTTAACTACACAAAATGTGCATTGGTTAATCTCAGAAAAAGAATGTTTTTTTGTAACTGGACTGAGTTTTTAGCATTAAATAACAAATACATGAAATAAAGCCACATGGCAAACATGCTAATAACATTGAGCAAAAGTGATTTTCCCCCCTCTTAAAAATAAATAAACAAATAACTTCCGATAAATGATGACGGTAACAGGACTGTATGTTGAGATTGACCCTCTCCAGTCATAGCTAAAATATCATAAAATATACACAAACACACAGTAACTTTTGTTATTCACATGGCATTCAGAAGACCAAGATGATGAAACATCTGCTCTAAATATGTCTTGTGGAACATTTGAAGGTTTTCAGAAGTGAGGATGTGTTAGGATAACAGGACCGAGTAAAAACCTGGATACACAATTACACATGTGTAATATATCTTAATATTATTGTCACGCATTAATCCACACAGAGTGGAGGAGGGTTACACGAAATGGAGATTTATTCACAAACGTGTCAAAACAGGCATATGGCATATTGCCCATAAACTGTAATATACATACGCAATGCCAGAGTTTTTATAGAGTCTTGGTCATGAGGATGATGGCTGACAGGTGTGAGGATTACTGATGGGAGACAGGTGAGGGAGCGTGGAGGATGCTGGGAATTGAAGTCCATGGGGAAAAAGGAGAAACAGGCAGGGAAACAGACAGGACCGTGACAATTATAAATTTTTTATGATTTTTTTATTCAAGCATAGATGGAATATGGAACTACACAAAAATGCAAAAAATATATATATTTCATAGTAAGGTATAATGATATTGGCAGTTTTTATTTATGTTTTAAATTTTAAATTTGCAGTTAGTTTAATGTGCAGGGCATTTTGCTTTTTTAATGAGCACAAACGTTGCAAAATATCAAGAAGCCATGGTTTACAGTGATTTCTTAACATCTAAGGGCTGTTGTTTGCTATTATTACACTGCTCGTTGGAATGCTTGATCCTGATTGGCCAGTCGCAACATTTTCAGGTTTGTTATAATATAACACACGGTAACCCGAATGCTGCAAATCATTTTGACAGGTACAGTTTAACATTACACAAAAACTAAATATAAATACAGCCGCAGAAAAAATGTGAGGGACTGTTTCAAAGTATCATTTCAGTTTTTCTGAATTTACTATTTTTAGGTAGGTTAAATTATCATTTTTGTTTCATTCTGTGAACTTTTAACTATATTTTTTATCAAATTTCAAATACAAATATTGTTTCTGTTTGCATTTATTTGCAGAAAATGAGACCCGGAGAAATATAACAGAAAAGATACACTGTATTTTTTACTCTGTATTAAGAATACTCTGTAGACCTCAAATACTGCAAAGAAAACAAGTTAATATTAACTTTTAAGCATGTATTTAGGGAAAGTTTAACAATAATTTTTATATGATAACCTTGATTTTTATGATAGTTTTCATGTGTCTTGTCATTATGTTTTTCACATTGCTGTTGGATGACTTTATGTCACTATAAGGTTTAATTTTGTTAAAACTTAACAGACACTGGACTAGAATGACAACAATACATCTAAACATTCTATTTTTTCCGCGGCTTTCTTTTAATAACATATATTACTTTATATTTACAAAAGATTAAACCCAGTTGCGCGTCGGATCCTGATCTCACGTCGGGGCTAATTTCTGTGACAACAACCGGCTGCATGTACATTATTTCTTACTTAGCGTTGTTAACCCTTTAATTGTTATAAAAACACTGTAAACCAAGGCTACTCAGGGCTTATTGCTTTTATAACTGAGTTATTCAATGTAGCAAGGTTTCATAAAAACCTAGTGGCACAGCAAATACACACCTCACCTGGTTTATTCCTTTAACCTCCTGCTGTTTGTGTATAGGTGGTGGCGCTCAGGTCTCCCACTCAAAGCCACTGTGGAGATGTGCTGCTGTTTCAGACTCAACCGTACTCACTGTCAAGGTAAAAGCCATTCAAAATACAACCTGAAACAATTCTTAGTTTGAAAGACAACCAAACAACCTTGAATTAAAATGATATGCCTTACCTCCTTTAATAAATGTAAAGATAAAAATAAATGTTCTTATGTAATAAGCAATGTTTTTTCATGAAATATTTGGAATTTCCTGTTTAGATTATGTGAAGACTGCATAGGAAAACACACATTTTCTTTCCAAGTGCAAGTGTCGTGGTTACCAGCCAAACTTCAGAAGACAATTGGCAAGAGGATATCCTACTTCATGGACAATGCTCAAAATGTATACACAGCCACCTAGGTTTACACGGCCAGTCCTCATTTCTTGATTTAAAGTACAAATATTTCTGCCCAATTCAAGTCGTGTATATTTGTATAGTGCTTTTCACAATACATATTGTTTCAAAGCAGAAATGTAAATCTATATTTCTAAATATGTATCGGATAAACTTGAATGTACATATTTAAATGTAGATTATTGTATACAGGAATTAAATTAAATCTTTCAGATGTGCTGGAGAATAAAAACCTCTTCGGTTTTAGAGAATGTGTGTATTATTTGTTTAGGGATTAAAGGATTTATCGGTTGAAATTGACCATAAGTGGCTTTTCTTTAAATGCACTTTATGTAACACTGACAACCGGCATTAAAAATACACATGTGGGGTCCTATAAAACACATTTATTGCATATAATAAAAGAATACACTTCCTCTTTCATTGCTTTATCACTTTATTATTCAATATAATGAATTGGAATGATTTGTTACAAAATATCAATGGAATGATAAAAACGGCTGATTATACTATACATAGTTATCTTTTTTATAATAATTCTATAAAACCTCATTGCTTTGTGGTTCATCTCATTCTTGAAGGATGGCAGCTTTCAGCGTTTACTGTACCAACTTGCCAAATATTTTCACATATAAAATCGAATATTCTTTTTGGTAATTCCCTTCAAGTGCATATTGAAATATTCCAGAGGCAGAGGGAGTTGTTTAGCGATTCTCGCAAATAAAACCGCTGTTTAAGACATAACATGATGAATGTTGTCCACTCATACAGCCACTTTAATAATATTAAACATTTCCCAGCAGATTCTACAGCCCTAACATACTGTCTTTACATAGATTCAAGTGAGGTTTGACCCACTTCACTGCAAAGATGAAGAACGACCTGCAGGATTTAAACATGGCAGCAAAGCAATGCCCAACTATGCAGCATTGCAGGGAGAGCTAAAAAATAAAAAGCCCAAGAAAAAAGTAACGCTTGCTGAAAAAGCCAAGATCTGATTTCTTCTAAGCTCAATAGCCTTGTCAGTCAAACTAAAGCCTAGATGTTTGGTTGAGTTCTTTCTTGGATGAATTTATCAAACACTGGGGCAAATAAAACACATAAAAGAAATTTGAACGTAACAAGAATTGTCATGCGCTCACTAATCTGCCTCTCCAATATCCCTTTATTCCTCAGATTGTCTCAACGTAATTGGCCGGAAGCATCCCCTGCTGTCCTGTGCGCTCCACGCGTCCAAACATCCAGCCCTCATCAATCTGCTGTACATCCAATATCATGTCGCCATCGGCAAATGAGACCTCATCCTCATCGGCGGCAACGTAATCGTACACTGCTCTATAGCGCTTCTGTAGAAACAGATGAAACAAAATTAAACATAGTGAAAAACAATGCACATTTTAAAGAGACATCATCCCCAAAAATAAAAACACTCTCCGGCTGCTCTTTTCTATATAATGCAAATGAGCAGTCTTTTGTGTTTGCCTTTTTGTATTACACGAATAAAAAGTCGTTTGGATTTGGAACAATGTGAATGTACTGTAAGTATACGTAAGTGATGTGAAAATTAGTAAGGTGAGAAGACATCATCTTACCCCACCACTAGAGGGCGGTGGAGCAGCTGCAGAGCGCACAGGCTGGGGATCATAGTTGTAGCCTGGAGACTGAGGCGGCTGCTGAAATCCTAGAGAAAACCCAACAAAAACACATTACAAAAAATAAATATTATTAATAATATTGCAAAATAAAAATAGAAGTAAAAGACACTAATGTGCATCCGTGCATACCCTGACTGGGGTAGGCGTCAGTTGGCGTGCCCTCTCCTCCCATCCGACTTTTATCAAACTCCTCATGATATTTTATCTGTTAACAAACACAAAACTGTAACACTTCACAGAAACAATAATAGAAAACCTCTTTAATTGTTTGGGAAAGCATAGTGAAATTTTACAAATATATGCTATAATAAAATTATTTGGTCACACATCTATAAGGGATAGTTCACCCAAAAATGAAAATTTCTGTCATTTCTGAGCCTCTAATTGTTCTAAATCTGTGTACGTTTCATTGTTCACTGAACACAAAGAAAGATACTTGGAAAAATGTTTGTAACCGAACAGTTCTGGAGCACTATTGACTACTACAGTATAGTAATAAACAACTATGGTGGTCAATGGTGCCCCAGAACTGTTTGGATTTCCACATTCTTCAAAATAGTTCCTTTTGTGTTCAGCAGAACAAAGAAATGTATACAGGTTGAGGGTGAGTGAAATAATGACAACATTTTCATTTTTGGGTGAACTATCCCTTTAAAAATGTGTGACTTTGTCCCTTTCAGCCACAAGGGGTCAGTGCGTTGCATTTGGTCGCCATCTGTGGTCTTGCATGACTTTAAAAAAAGTCTGTTGTTCATAGACAGAAAGGAAATGACTCTTCAGCACCAGTCATGTGATCAGAGAGTTGCTTGGCAACATTCCATGACACATAATGATGAGGAGGAAAACTCAGAGGGAGGAAAAAAAGGAGACGGAGATGAAGAAGAGAACAGGAGGATAAAGGGGAGTGTGTCGATTTATCTGGCTAGTTTTTAACATTAATTGAATAGTTTGCAACCGAAATGAATAATGTTTTCAGCAAATAACATCTTAAAGGGACGGTTCACCCAAAAATAAGTATTCTGTCATCATTTACTCACCCTCTTGTTATTTCAAACCTGTATGACTTTTTTCTGCAGAACACAAAAGAAGATATTTTGAAAGAAAAATGTTGGTAACCGAACAACAGCGGTACCTGTTCACTTCTATTGTATAGACACAAAACCAATGAATACTGCCGTTGTTTGGTTACCAACATTCTTTGAAACATCTCCTTTAATGTTCTGCTGAAGAAACAATGTCTATTTAAAGTTCCATATCTGAAATATGACAGTGGTTGAAAATGTTTTTTTTTGGAGGGGTACTATCCCTTGACTCTGATGAATAAGAGGGGAAACTCATGATGGAGTGGGAGGAAGACCGGTCTTACGTTGCTGATCTGGTCTTGCGTTTTCCTGACCCTCTGCAGTTCTGGTGTATCAGACACCACGCTGAAGGCTTTCCCCTTGTTCTTCTCAAACTCCTCTTTGTACAGCACCTGAAACACACACAATCATATTAACATCAGTCAGATTCACAGTAAGAGACCTTAGAAAAAAACCAAGCTAAAAAAACAACTAACGTGCCTAAACACGTACAGCTTGTACTGCTGAGCGGTGAAAATATGCCGTTTGCTGTAGGCATATAACCACTCATTCAACAAAAACACACACGCTAGAAATACAGTACAGTAAAAATAAACTAAAAAACCGTCTAGATTATCTCAATATAGCGCAAGCTGCTTTCTTCATCTGAAAACAAACCACAAACTCTGACTCCTATTAATAAAAATAGTGTTGCAGAGCCATATTCTACCATTCAAACGCATGACCGGAAGACAGATAGCAAACCGTCATACACGGGCACTGCTGAGGGACATTAAATTCAGCTCTGGCTGTCATTTATATTGCACTTCTGTATTTTACCGCAATACAAACAGCAGATAAATGCTACAATGCTTTCAGTGGAAGCGAGTATTCTTTAGCCTCCAGCTATAAGCACCATATTGTGGGTTTTAAAGGTATGGTTAATACAAAAATGAAAATTCTGTCATCATTTATTCACCTTCTTGTCATTTCAAACCTGTTTGACTTTCTTTCTTCTGCAGAACACAAAAGAAGATACTTCGAAGAACAACAGCGGTACCCGTTCACATTTATTGTTTGCACACAAAACCAATGCAAGCCAATGGGTGCCGCTGTTGTTCGGTTAAACATTCTTTAAAATATCTTCTTGAATATTCCACAGAAGAAAGAGTCATATCCTTGTTTTCAATGACATATGGGTGAATAAATGATCCCTTTAATGCTCTACTCTGGGTGAGGTCTACCCACGGTTTATACTGGCGAACACAAAGCTGCCAACCGGAGTGTGACTTGACCACTGTAAACAGACCTCATCTTTATAACACTCCCTTCTGGGTCTGACCCCCACACACGCAGGGTGGGGTGGGCTGGTAACGCATGCTTGCACACGCACGTTCACAAAAGGCCCCTGACATTCCCCAGATTGACATCACCATCCCCCTTTCCTGGATCGACCCGGAAATTCCCAATAAAGTGGCCGGTCTGAGCTGACCCAGGGGTGCGAGACCGCTTCGTTCTCCCACAGCCTGTAAACAAAGACCCTATATAGAGAGGGAGACAGACAGACCCCTCCCGCGCAAAACTATGCCAAAAATGATGAGTAACAGGGTTGCTATGAGTGTTGTGCAGTGTTGCAGCAGCATCTCTAGTGTTTATTGTGCAGTAAAAGAGCGACTATATGAAAGAATACAGTGTGTTGCAGAGTAAAATGAGGTACGTGAGAAAATGACACGCAACTATTTTTAACACTGCTCCAGGACACGGATTTACATACAGCAACTGAATAATCTTTGTAATTATTTCTCTAGAAAAGAAGGCAGGTGTGGCGCTAATCCCACATATAAACCATGTAAAATAACATTTCTGCCATTCGAACATTGATTTAGGTTATCAAATTAGAAATTCAGTCAATTTTGTATTAATCACAAATGTTAAAATGTTGAAATACTTCCTAATGTTAATGTCAAAAAATTGATGGCTCAACCAATGGTGTGAGGTTGCGGTGCGGCTATCAGACTGATAGAAGATGGATGTGTGTTTGGACAGTACAGTTTACACACTTTACTGTAAAAGGGATAGTTCACTCAAAAATAAATTTTGTATTCTTTCTTCTTTTTAATATTTTAAAGAATGTTGTTAACTGGCACCCATTCACTTGCATTGGTTTTGTGTCTATAAGATAGAAATGACCAACATTCTTCAAAATATCTTCTTTTGTGTTCTGTAGAAGAAAGAAAGTCATACAGGTTTGAAAGTTCATTTTTGGATGAACTATCACTTTAACAACAGAACCAACTCTTGAAATGGGTTGTTTTGTAATACATCAATACCACAGCATTCATCCTATTTGTTTATAAAGGCCAGCTTGTACCAGAAGGACAACAAAATGGACCAATAAGAGCGCAGGAGGCAGGAGGAAGTAATGAGATGTAATCGGGAGGGGGAGGTGTGAAGAAAAATTCATAAAGAGAAAGCCAACATGGAAAATGTGGTGTAGAAAGTGAGAGAGAGAACAGATGGTGCTGATGAGAGCTACATGGGGAGTGTAAACCTTACATGACTGCGAATGACCGCGATGGTGACCTTCTGTGTGTGTTAATGAAAACATTAAAACACAAGATGACATAGGAACAATTTGAATTAATATACAGGCCATAAATATTAACTATGTCTGACAATGACAAAACTATTTACTGAAAATGTAAAACAAAGTGCCAAATTTAAAGAGCGGGTATTTTGATATAATTAATAATTAATTATTATAATTTTGTAAGCAGTCTTCCAAGTTGTAAAGCCGAAAGTGAACAAATAACAAAGTTATTTGCTTGGAAAACGAGTCGTCGGATGTTCTTATTCTTATATATGTCTATAATTCTATTGTATAGACACAAAACCAATGCAAGTCAATGGGTGCCACCACTATTTGGTTACCAACATTCTTCAAAAATCTTCTTTTGTGTTCTGCAGAAGAAATAAAGTCATACAGGTTTGTAATGACAAGAGTGTGAGTAAATGATGAGAGATTTTTTTATTTTTGGGTGAACTGTCCCTTTAAAACTGTAAAAAATAAAATAACATATACTGATAAAAAATGTGGTTAACAGCATCATGTGTCAAGTTTCAAAGTTTGCAAAATGATGATAACACAAAAAATCTTTGGTTTAACTGCACTTGCTAAGTGACACCAAACTGATAGCTAAAAGTAGAAAGATGACAGGAAACGATGAGCAGAAGAAAGAGAAGAATGTCAGGAAATGACACAGGTGAGACTCAAACCCACATCGCCCAACACCGAGCCACAGGCGATGTGTCAGAAGCACATGTCCAAACCTCGAGACCACAGTTGACACAGTTGAACAAATAACTAATATAGTGGCAGTTTATAACAGCCCTTTGCACCAGTGTGGTCCAGAATTTGTGTCAAACTGCATTTTTACTCCATTTTTAAATCAGCAGCATCTCAAAGATCACAAAGCCAGATTTACCCAAATCCAAAGCACATGAATTAAAAGAGAGACTGAACGAATCATTTACTTCTCACTTGTTTTTCTTTGGCTTGGAATGTAAATAATGAGTTCATCTCATCCACAGCTATTTTCCCACTGGATAAATGTGAACATGAGCCAAGAGAAAAAGGGGAAGACTGGGAATAAGAAGGCATGTGGGTTTATAAATGAGACACTTACTTGACTCTGCATCTTGCTCTGCTGTTTGAGTCGAATGTTTTCAGGTGTGTCGGCCACAATGGTGAAAGATGTTTTGGGGTAGTGTCTAAAAACACAGACATCATGTTTACTGCTTTTAGTTCAGATAAAATACACTTTTAACTTCCAAAACACATACAAAGCGAGACGGCACATCACCGAACAAAAGAAAACAAGTTCATATTCACTTTTAAGCAATACAACAGCAATATTTGGACACGTATTTAGAAAAAGTTCCAAAATTATTATTTTATGTGATAACCTTTTTATCATAGTTTTCAGTTGTCTTATCATGCTGTCAGTCTTTCACATTGCTGTTGGATGACTTTGTCACTCCTGAGGTTTGATTTTGTTGAAATTCAACAGACACTGGACTGGAATGACCACAATTCATCTAGAAATGCTGATTTAATAAAAATGTAGAATGCTCTCTTATTTTTTTCTGCGGCTGTATATTGTGTTTCTCTAAAGCTGGACCTGTAATAACACTTTGCTCACGAAAGAATACCCGAACGCGGCCACCTCCCTTCCTAAACTAAGTACACTACAATGTCACATATTCTTCTCTGTGGAAGAGGACATAATAGGACACATTTGAATACGGATACATTCAAACAACAAACAAACACAACAAACAAAAGAAACACAGGATTATGAGCTATTGGCTAGAAACTCCCACCCTGATCCTGAGATCTTTCCCAACACAGCATGTTAGGACACTGGTATTATCTGAATTTTGTTGTGTTTTATTTAAATCTCATTTGTTTCTCCTACAATATCTTAAGCGAAATACAAGACTATTTCTGAAATACACAAAAAATATGAAGCTATAATATTAATGTACATTGCGTAACAAACACTATTCATGTTTGCTCGTGTTGAAAACTTGAATAATATTGACTTTTGATTGCAAATCTGAGCTCAGTTTGTGACACTGTTGGGACATTTATGATATATCTGGGTCTTTTCCCAGCAGACAAATCTGAGATGCAGAATACTTATGCAAGGTTCTCTATTTAAAGCTGTAAGCCAGTAAGTGCAAGATGCAAAACATCAGCTTCCGTTAGCAACAAGTAACTATATCACCTGTGGAGAAACATTTGAAGCAGCTTATGTGTTAGATATCAAACATGCCATTGACAGTGTCAGATAGACCTTAAAAATCCCCTGACTTGGTGTTTATTTAGGTCTCATCTCAGTGGCAAGGGTGGAACAGACAGTAACTGCATTGAGTAACATTCTGTCTGGAAGAAGGATGTCAGATCTTAGTCATGCCTTGCATTCTGCTGAAAAGCTATGAGGTCACAGAAAAGGCAGAGATAGCGCTATAAAACTGCCCTTTAATGGCTATCATTAGTTCACTGGAGGGTAAACTGCTAGGAAAACCTGTTTTTATGTAAAGTTCTTTTAAATTTGGTAAAACTGCCTACAAAACAAACAAACCACACCTTCTATTTAAGTAAATGCATGCATTGCATAATGATTTAATCTAAAAACAATAATTAGCAAAGAATGGCTGGGTGACATAGTAAAAAAGGAATTACTTTAAAATATTGTTCATTTTCATTTCATGAAATTCTTTTCATATAGACGATTTCAAAGCAACAACATAAACAAAGGTTAGTGCATATACACGCTTTTGTGGCCCGAACTTAACTTCCGGTACACATCCGCAGATGCAAAAGAAATAACAAGTGAATGACATTAGCTAGCAAGTTAAAAGTATGTCTAGTCAGTATTATTTTAGTTACCAGAAGAACCGTTACTTGACTAAACTTAAATGCGACAAAGTTTCACGACCCATTCAACAAATTGTTTATTTAATACAATCATTATACAATAAAATATGAATATAAATGAATATGAATATAAATAAAAAATAAAAATTGTTATATTACTAGCCACTAGTCAGACCGATCAACAAACACAGAAAGTTAACTTCGGGCCAGGTGTGTGCGTCAGATGAAACCATCTATGTACATTATATACTCATTTCAGGCAAATTGCCATTGTTGTTGCATATTTAAAAAAAGATTTAAACAAATATATTTCAGTCTTTTCAGTAAATGAAAGATAAATGCAATGTTAATCATTATTTAATAATCAATGAATACATTAAAATAAATAGCAAAAATATCATTTTACATTACAAAGTGATGGCGCGCACAAATAACTGAATCAGAGTTTTAAATTGATTCATGCAAGTGAACAACATGAAATAATTCGGAAAATGAACTTTATTTATCAAAATGTTTTTTATATTAGAAACATCTTTGTTCAATAATGCAATAATGTATAATAATAATGTAAAATTAATCTAATGATGTGATGCAATTGTTTTTAGTAGTCCTACATATTTATACTTGGTCTAGATAGAATATCACATCAGAAATGTATTCTGTATAATATGTTGCCTTGTCTGCTTTTTATGTTTATATATAAACAAACTAAACGTGTACATATTCAAACAAGCAGCCTGCCATAAATTGCAAGGCAGAACAAAATTGTATTTACAAACCACAACAGAGAGAAGATCACGATTACCAAGAATAGTTTCAGTGTAAACTTCCTCTAGTGAGCGACAGTAGAAGGGCACAAACTGTGTGAGTATAAATTCACCTGAACGTCATAAGGTTGGGGAAGAACAGTGACTGCCAGAGTGATGTTAAAACACTTTATCTCTGTCTTCACGCCTTCTCGCCTTAGTGTTACATGGCGAAGACAAATCCCAAAATGGATCATTGAAAATGAGGTCAGATTGAACCTTCTAAATAAAGCCCCATGTATTGCAGTGTGGCAGAGAACAAAACTTCCTCTCACACTTCGTTCATTTTCGGGGTAAGGTGCACGATGAGTCACATGTGAAGGGGAGTATTTAAAGGGGGGGGGGTTCAACGTTGTTTCATGCATTCTGACTTATTTACAATGTTAAACATCTTATCTTCTCATGCATAACATGGTCAGCTTGTTAAAAAACGAGTTGGACGTATGATGTAGTATTTCTGTGTTGATACACTCCCCCAGCACTACAACTTGTTTCGGAAAGATTTGTATAAGTCTGGATCCCTGTTTCGCAATGGGGATCCTATTCGTTTTATTGGGAAATTCTCCGACGAGCGATAGTAAGACCCGCCTACCATCAAGATTGTCTGCGCTGTGTCAAGATCGGTTGCTCTGCAGCTCTTATGATAGTAAGAGAAGTAGTTTGTTTGTAGTTCCGCCCCCCCTGCCTGCCTCCAGCAGCTCGTGTCTATCCGGATATAATCGTACAGCTGTATCTTTTATAAATGTGATCAAACTAAATACTCTTCGAAGATACGACGTATGCAACTGTATAGGTGCTCAAGATTAACATGAGATTGGCAGAAACTGCGTGAGTTTTAATGAAGAGACCTTTGAACAACCTTTTTTACTAAAGCTTACCTGCAAAACACTGGTGTTGTTGCCATGACCCATGAAACAATGGGTCTAACTTTGATTCACAAACAAAAAGCAATTGTTTTATGTGTTGCCATCAAAGCAGAACATGCGTCCACAAAGAGAGCTCAAAAGACCTGTCCAAAAAGTCCCACAGCAGAACATACTGGGGAAGAATATTAAATGCACGTCTCTGGCACTTCCATGTGAAAGTAAAATTTTGACAGCAGGCTAAACGACATAGTATAAAGAACTTGTTTGTACATTCATAGTCTGCCCAGGAACCCAGGCTTCCCCAAATAAACAAGAACTCATCCTCCTCAAAATGAAACAGAACTTTAAATATTTATCATGGGAGAAGTGATGTGTGTAAAAACATCAACAGTACACAAAAAGCACAGTGTAAATGATTATATAATGATTCACTTCACCACCCAACTCAAAATGATATCTGACAGGGGACAGAGTATAAATAAGCACCATACACAAAACTTTTTGTCATTATTTGTCAAAAATCCATTCATTCCATCATACACAAATCTAGTTAGAATCAAGGGAAAGTAGTTTTCTTATTTTTAGGTGTACTAGCCCTTTAAGAAATAGTGGAACATTAGAAAAGATGGTAATAAGACAACATGAGAAAACAAAAAAACTGTACTTACTGGCTGCAGTAGGGTTTCTTGTCAAAGCCTTTGTAGTTCTTCATATTCAGAGTCATTTTGCAGACCTCGCAGCTGAAACATCCTTTGTGCCAATACTGTCAAAAAAGAAAAGGAAAATGAATTGGAAGCTGGAATCAGCATCACAAACATATTGCAGATGGTCTATAAGATCCAACAAGAATCCACTTGTTTGTGATCATGTAGCCTTGTAGTTAAAGATCAGGTAACCGAAAGGTCACGGGTTCAAACAAGCTACAACTATTGTGCCCTTATGAAAGGCATTTAACCCCAACAGCTTCAGGGAGACTTTCCATGCGACCTAAGAAGGTTATATTATGTATTGTTGCTTAACACAATTTGACCTATCCCTGTTGCGTGGCTAATAAATACTCTATTCAACCGTGTCCACTGTTTTAACAATGGCTGAATGGTTCACCTCCCTGTGATAACCTTTGACCTCCATGTTTGCTTATTTATCCAATCGGCAAACATTCAGATCTTACTGAGTTCTTTAGGATGGCCTACAGTACAACTGGCATTTCACGATAGTTTCTTGCTCTTTGTGTCATTAATGAAATGTGTGACAAATGTACAAGAAACGTGATTATGACAAACCAGCATGTGAAGTAGGTCTTCACATCTTCCCAGAATCCAGGACACTGCAGATGAAGTGGTCTTATAGAGAAACACTAGACTGCCTGATCTGCAAAGCACCTCAGAGATGTTTTACGCTCACACTGAGATGCATTGTTGGCTATTCAGTCACTAAGACCACATGTCACATCAACAGCCAAGTCATGCATAAGTGACTTTGACTAGGCAGGTTATTAAGCAATCCGTTTCCTCATTTTTTGTAATAGCGTACTGCGATCCAAAACAAAATCCTTATTTGGAACTGGCACAAAATTCTTCTGGATAGTGCTGATGTCAGAGTATCATTCTGTACAAACTGTAAAATAGGCCTTAGGGAACTGTTAAGAACCAATGGTATTTTATTCCTTATGGGTGTAATGATACACTAAATTAAAACTCATTTTCAAAATGTACCTGTCCTGAACCTTCTGTATGTGGATAGTACAAATAAACCGTACATGTGTCCTATGGTGTGACATGTGACATAGCAAACATTTAGAAAAAAAACAAATAATAATGATAAATCTCTTATGTTATTTTATATTATAGATATACATATTAATAATATAAAATAATATATTATTAACAGTTTATTTCAAATTTTTGCTGTCACACCATAAGACACATGTACGGGTTAGTTGTCAACTACATGTAAATTAATACAACTGGATAAGTGAGTGAAAAATAAAAGCATTTAAGAAGATAAACTCTAATAGAGATCTTAAAGGAGTAAAAGCACAAAATCAAAAATAAATAAATACAATATTATATTACATTTACATTTATTCATTTGGCAGACGCTTTTATCCAAGAGCATAACACATTTTGTCAACACACTAAACAGTACCGATAGTTTGCATATACATATAAATATATATATATATAAGATGCTGGCCATGTGTTGGCAAATCAACCAATAAGATTACCATCATATAGGGAAAAATGGTCACAACTATTAAATTCATATTGTTTTTTCTTTTATATATCGCTACACCCCTACTGTTTCTAAATACTTGGCATTTGGTAGCTCACAAACATGACTGTTGATAATACATTCACACATAATAAGACAAATAGGGAAATATCGAATCAATATCAAATGGCCATTGCAATGTGCATGAAATCTGTGATGACAACATGGGAACATTCCAGCAGCTGAGAAAATATTGGAACAATTCAGCTGTTACTGAGTCACTGAACTTCCCACTCACCCAACACTTCTGTTGCATCCATAAAGCTTTTCTTTAGGTAGAAAACCTTTATTACACTGTAACTACTATCTGTTCTGTTATCAAGTCAAACACGATGTTCATTTACAGCACAAGAGTTCTTAAAAATGTGTTTCTTTAAGCAATAGAAAACCTCTATAACCACTATAACCTTGATAGAAATATCATGAACCAAACACATAGGTAGCATCCGGAAAGGATGTTCAGTCATAAATCTCAGTTTATTAAAGTAGCTATAAGCCAACACAGTAAGACAAATAGGCAATGACGAGTCAACTGGTAACAGTTAAAAGAAAACTGTTAATGTGTCTGTGGCAGAAGCTTATAAATGACACATTGTAACGATCATTAATCTGTTTTACGGATTTACATATGTCAACATTTTAAGTCACAGATGGTTTACCACAATTTAATTACGACTGTGTTACAATTGTATTACGAATTTTATAAACAAAGCTTCTCTCTCTCACACACACAAGCCTAATTTTAAGTTAATGTAGCTAATTTATAGGGAATTAAACCAGTCCCAACAGGCCCTAAAGAGGTACTACCGCTACAGAAAACGTCCACGCCCACATTTTTATGTTAAGATAAATGATAGCGATCAATTAGGATCTCATCCATATGATAAAAGTCACGTTCAGTACAAATGGCTGTTGTATTTCAGCACTTTTCACAATCCAGCTAAAATAAATAATACCTTGGCGGATGAGACACGGCATCATTTGTATCGCTGGCTGTTTAAACGGTGTCTGCTACAGGAAGTTGAAAAGTGAAGGCAACTGAAGAGTTCAATGAGGAAAAAGCTTAAAACTGTCAACTCTGTAGAAACACTACACACATGTTTAAATGAAATACAAAGCATGTATTGTTTCGATAGTTGTGCATTACGGAAGTAGGTATTCGCGGAACGATTTGAGTCTAACTATAATCGTGCAAAATTGATTCCTGACATCGATTAAAATATTCAGCGTGTCACAGTACCACATGAAAACATTTTGCAAATGTATGCAAATTATACCTTCCTTTAGACATCACTCACCTTGTCCAAACAGTTGACTTTTTCCGTAGGGTACACAATCTTGTTACATCTGCTACACAACGGATTCATGTTGCTCGGCTTGCCTTTGGTCTACCTGAGAAGCACAAAAGACGTGAAACTCGAACACTGGTGGCCCTGTGCAGCAGATTAAAAAACACAAAAATGGGATGTTGTCCCCGTGAGCTGTCAACGCCAACTAAATTCTCGTCGTCCGTACTGGGTGCGTTCTTCAACCACGCCTCTATAATATTGCACGAACGCGTGTAATGTAGCGGGTAGGAGGCGCGGGTTAGCGAACAGTGGCTCCGCCCACCTCCCCACAGTTCCGGGGACAGATGGGCGGAGCCACATGCGTTTCAAACTACTGAAGATGCGTTAAAAAAGACCATATATGTACAACGCTGGGCTGGAGAAAAGGTTTCTGTTTCCTCACTATAAATAGGTAATATTAAGCACGAGTACACCCGAACGGTTAAACCCCACACGGTTTTGGCGAGTTTTAGAAACATCAGTTGTTTGAAAAAGGTCAGGAAGTTTGGGAAATAGAATCACAATTTGTGCCTATTTTAATACGGATAAAAAGTGCTCAAACAGTCGTGTGTGTATATTTAGATGGGATGTGGCTGCTCCCTAGAGCCACACTTTGAAATAGCAGGACACCAGAACAAAACACAGCGGTCATTTGGACACGAAGGTTTTCCACATACATGTGTTTTTAAAATATACTTAGAAAATAAAGATACATAATTTTTCAAATGTACTGACTAAGCCGATGTATAATTTAATATAGTAAGTTTTAGTAGGATGAATTGAGCTTGGTTATCCGTAATGGGGGTATAGCTCAGTGGTAGAGCATTTGACTGCAGATCAAGAGGTCCCCGGTTCAAATCCGGGTGCCCCCTCTTTTGGTTTCATTTGATCGTATTTATTCGTTATTTCTATAACCAAGTACTGTTTATGTATATGTTGCCCAAAAATGCTAACTGTTAAGTATTCATTTACGTATTTTAAAGGATTCGATGGCGTGTTTGTCTGTAATTAACAACTGCAGTATCTAACAATGGCCTGCAGGTGCTGCTGTTGTCCACCGATAAAACCTTCCAACTTCTTTCTGCATCACAACACAATTTCTGTGTTTGTATTTTGGGTAATTATTTGCTTACAGAATGAATAGGAAAATGACATAATACAGTATGCTAGTCAAAGAAATCACTACACACATTTTTCAAAACATTTAATTTTATTTTTATTGTACTATAGCATACTGTACGTTCAAAATGTAACACTGCAATGGCAATAGAAATCCACTAACTTTGCTTTGGATTTGGTCACAAATGTTTGAAAGATCAGATTGTTTGTTCCGAGCTCAGCAGGAAAACACGTTTTACATTAATTTCACAAATGCAACAAGTGGTATAGCTTTACTTCAGAAGGCAGACTTAAACAGTTTCTATGATAGAATGATGCTTTTTATTGCCTTAAAAAAGCAACAAGAAACGTTTAAACATTTGCTTTTTAAAGTTGGTTTTGTGCGTTCCATCAATATATTATCAATTTGTTATGTGCAGTTTAATAATCAGTTTCATAATTCAACAACAGGGCAAAACGTAAAAAAAGTTCTGTGGCACAACTAATACTAGAGTAAGCTAATTCAATTAAAGTGCTGTTAAGTCCATGTGGCTAACTGAGTATTATGCATCTTTTTTCCCCACCAAACACAGCTCATTATAAATCACAAAATATCTTTTTCAAAATGAAAAATCTATAAAGATATGCTGTACAATAACTGCAATACGTTTGGATAACACACATCCCTTTCTCACAAGTTAGCAGATTTGCTGGTCACAATCACCATGTTTTACAATTATAACCTCCTTCCTCATAAACAAACAGGATAGAATGCCAAATGTAGGGAGACAGAGAAGAAAAATCTCGCATCTGTGACAACCTCTCTTTGAACCTTTGTCTTTTTCCCTAAAAACATTCAACAAAAACGCCTTGAAACTGAAGCACTTTCTTCCGTCTGTCTGTTCCTTGTGAAGGAAGTCCCGCCTCCTCAGCACTGCTCGGCCTCAATGAAGCCCTCTTTCTCATAACCTCCAAGTTCAACCTCAGCGTAGCTGGAATGGCATCCCTGATTCCGGAACTTCATGGAGGGCCAATAGTTATTGGTGCGGCGCTGTGAACGAGAGGTGCCACAAAACCTTACATTTAGAGAAATCGCACCATGGCACCATGCAGTTTATCAACACTTTCTTTTGCAAACTTGTCATTTATCTGACACAACACTGACATCTGTGCTCACCTGCATGAGGTAGAATGGAGGAGCAACAGTTGGATGTGTGTTAATGTAGTAGACAGCCAGCAGAGTCAGGAACACCAGCAGAACCAGAGCTGCCACTACACCTGCGATTATGGCTGTGTGTTCTGGTGCCTCATCCTCACCTAAAGGGTCTGTTTGAAAGTGCAAGAGAATGTGATGAAGCAAAACAGTAATGCAAAGTTGTTTAGTTAAAACAAAAAGGTTTTCCAGTTCATAGAGCAAGTAGAACACAGTGCACAAAAGACAGACAATTCATTCCAAAAAAACGTATATTTGTATAACAAAAATTGTATTTAATATTTGGCAGAACATGCAAAACTGTTTGCTTGGCAGTGGCATTCAAATACAACTCCTAAATTTGACATGACTATACAAATAGAAGATTTAACAGTGCACGAAGTACATTTTTGTTCATATTCAATGAGATTACTGACAATTACTTGTAAACATTGTTTTGTGGACACTTATTGCTAGCTTACTGACAAAATGTTTAATGCTCTTTCATTTATACACTGTTATAAAATTTTAGTTGAACAATTTGTTCAAAGATAAATGAATATTAAATATGAACAAGTCTTTATCTTTACAGAACTTTACCAACATAGATGCATAACGCTTTTGTTTATCAAAAAAACAGTTTCTTGGTTAATATGGTCATACTTTCTGACTTTTATTTCCAACAAAGTATTGTCCACTGTTGGTGGCCACTGAAGAGATCACAGTTGTGTATCTGATGGAAGCATTTAATGGCGTGGAAGCTGCAAGTTATTTGACGCCTTTGCATTTCATTGCCTCACTGGACGCTTTATTTTTCAATTTAACTCTATTTGAACTGGTGTTTATGGCACATATGCTATATAAATCAAACATAATTTTTTTTCTTAACTCTATCTAAGTGCATGACAGCTGATCATGAATTCTTGTGACAGTGTTAGATGAACATGCTTGCCCTGAATTTTCATTTAGCACATCATAACTGGTGAACATGGCTCATATATTTTAATCTTATAATTAGGCCCAGATGAAATCTGCAGATTGTTTCGTATTTTTTGTGAAAAATGGTTTCAAACATAATGTTTAAACTGAAGCATACTGACAGCTGAATAAATAATCAAGTTAGCCAAAACATCATTTAAGCAAGGGGTGGTGTGATTCTGCAGATTTCAGTGTGGTCCCACTTATCATGAACGATTAATAGCCAAGACTGCAAGAAGCACAAAGCCATTAACCGACTCACCATCGCCATGGTGGTGAAAGAGCTGTTTGGTGTCATCTGTGGAGGAAAGAGACTGTTGTTGTACAGAGCGATGGCAAACGCCAGACCAGCATCATGCACAAGAGTATTTTGGCATAAGCGCACATGCAAAATGCATTCCCAACACAGACACAGACAAGATGAGGACATGCAAAATGTGACTGAACAAGCTGTAAGGTATGAAAGATCATGCAGAAAACAGGTATACGATTGCTATAAAATCAGACTCATTTGTAGTGAAACAGTCAAGCAAACTAAAATAAGATCAAATGATATAAAACTAATGGTTTGAGTAGCACCATGTGTGCATCAACAAAATATTGTACACTGTAAAAACAAAACCTGTAATTTTTATTGTTTTAAAGATTTTCCACATTTTGTTTTACAGTTTTCCATGTGTTTTTGAAATACAATCAAAAAACTTAAAAATTACAGGAAAAGACCACTAATTTACAAGAGGGAAACCATGTACTTTTACAGGGACAAACTGTAATTTTACAGTTTCTTTTTTTAAATTTCTTTTTTTTAACAAGATTTTTTTTACAGTTTATTTTCAAAAAACTATCAAATTACAAGACCGCAAATTTACAAGAAAAATGGGGGAAACAATCCTTATATTCTGTAATTTTACAGGAAAAATGTATTCTACAGTAGATGTCTGTCGCTCCTGCTCCGGAATTTTTTTACAGTGTAGTTATGAACATGAGTAGCTTTTGGTCAGTTCTGATGTGGCATTAGGGCTTGTCCGGGTTTATCAGATACTCACCCTCGGTCACAGGGCTGGCAGGTTGGGCTGCAGGGGAGAGAGTGGCTGGCGGTGCTGAAGAACTAAAAGGACTGATCGAACTGCCTAGTCCTCCCTGAGCATAATCTTCACATGTGCCTTTTGCCTTTAACAAATACAGCTAATGTGAACTTTTATCAGATCTAGGTAATACAATGTGCACTATTCTGGGAAAACAGATCAAAAATATTGATGACTCTCTCAGGGGTGTATAGTAATTTTTCATATCCATACAATCATATCCATCTGCCACAAAGCTATAGCGAATAACAAATCATGATTCTTTTTCAGTCCTTTGATGTTAAAATGTTGGCATGGTCAATTTTACCACAACATTTTTACCCCACGTTTATTTTATTTTAGACAGATGTAATATATTTGTGCATATCTGGTGATTGATTTTCCATACCTCCTCAGAGCAACTGTAATCCAGCCATTCCTGTCTGTATCTGTCTATTCCATCTGAACACCTGAGAGATTGAACGCATACACACGCATACATACACACACAGCTGTCAGGCGGGGACAAACGTCCTATAATACTGATATTCTGTACAAACACACTCAGTTAAAATGCTTCTACCTTTGTAGAGTATTGCACCACCCGCAGCCTGACGTTAGGTTGGACTGGAGACAGTGTTCGCAGGTGGTGTGCTGGAGGCAGGCTAGGGACAGATATGCCAGCATAAAACAGGATAAAACGTCTAATGGCGCAAATCTTCATCTATAAGTGGTCAAATTCATGTATATTAGGTTTCGAGATGAGCAATTTTGTGACTGATGCTGAGGAGAGAAACACGGCCGGCCATTGGTTCACTCACTGGGTAAAGGGCTGAACTGGAATGCTGAGCTATTGACGATCTTTGCTGTGTCGATTTCCACCCGATGGTATTCATAAATAGTCCGTCGTCTCGCATCTGTTGATTTTACGCCGATAAATTGTTGGTCAAGAGAATAACTATAAATTTATTCATTCAAATGAATGTAAAGAACAATTCACACTTCAAATTTGGAATAACACTGACCTGGAGACTGTGGAGAAGACAGAAGAGCCATAAAAGCATCCGACAGTCCAACTTTTACTGGGTGCTCAGTGGAGTTGATTTTCTCCACAGGCAAAGGAACCTGGAAGGCCAAAAGAAGTGATGTGGATATAGTATTAAAATGATGTCTGCTTTCCTTTGTAAATATGAGATGAAATACTCACGGTTTGTACAAAATTGATTTCACTCAGCTTTGATGACAACTTTGAAGGATTTTCTAAGTAATGCTTTCATCATTTTGCAACATTTGGCTGAATATATAATTTTTTTTCAGTTGAGCCGAGCCAAAGAAAACAGCTGAAGTCCACTCACGTCTTTGTAGCCAAAGACAATGGTCCCATTACGGCGAAGAACAGCCTGGAATGTAAAAGCTCCCTCTGACTCTCGATCCTTCAATCTCACTTTGTCCCACTGCACCACAAACACATCACCTATAGTACCAAAGGATCAAAGATTGATTTTTGGGGAAATAAGTCACATTTTTCTCTTACACTTAAGAAGTTGCACTAATGACAGGAAAGTACATGTTTGTAGCATACACTCTTAAAAATAAAGGTGCTTAAAAGGTTCTTCACAACAATGCCATGAGAACCATTTTCACAAAGAACCATTCAGTCAAAGGTACCTTTTTATATACTTTTCTTCACCACAAAGAAACTTTTGTGAAACAGAAATGACAAAATTAGACAAAAAAGGTTCTTTTATGACATCGTCTGGCACCTTTATTTTAAGAGTGTACAGTAGGATTGAGAGCTTCTGTTTGTTTTTGCAAGGAAGTGTTTTGATTTAACCAAATTAAAATTGATCATCACTCAACCTTTAGGTTCATACATAGCACAAGCTATTGAAAAAGCATGCATGGATTCACAAGCTTGCCACTTGAAATACTTTTCCATTTGAATTTGGCATACATTTTTTCAATAAACAATTTTGGGTAAATAAACCGTAATCTCACATGCTAATGAGATGAGCATGCAAACTGGCATGCAAGCCTACTTTTCCAGTGAACAGGACTCACCATTGTCCAGATACCGTACAGTGGAGTTTTTAGAAAAACTGGGGTCAAAGTTTGCCATGAGTGGAGCTATATATTGAGTCGCAGTCAGCATGCGGTGTGTGATTTCTCCAGTGAAAATAAAACCTATAAAAATATTAGGGGTTCAAAAGTAAGAACCAAGATTATTATAGTTTACTAAAACTACTAAAACGTTCCTGTTAAGTTAACTCAGATAAATCAGCCTAATATTATTTAAAAAACATAAACCGAATTAAAACCAGAAATGTGGTTTCGGCAATAAACTGAAATAAGTTTGAGGCACTAAAATGATTCATTATTAAAATAATAAAAACTAAACTAAGGCTAAAATTGAAAGAAAATGAAAATAAACAAATAACAATGACCAAAGCATATAATAAATTGCTAAACATTTAACAAAATTGTTTTAATTTTGAAGGAATAGTTCACGTAAAAATGACAATTCTGTCATCATTTACTATGATTATTATTATTTTCTTCTGCAAAACACAAAAGAAGATTACGAAAAATGTTGGTAACCGAATGCCATTGGTCCCCATTGACTCATTGGTTTGATGTCCATTCAATAAAAGTCAATGGGGGCCAATGGTTTTTGGTTATACCAACATTCTTCAAAAATCTTCTTTTGTGTTCTGCAGAAAAAAGAAAGTCAAACAAGAGGGTGAGTAAATGATGACAGAACTATCATTTTTAGGTGAACTATTCCTTTAACATTAAAACGTAAACAAAACTATAACTCTGGTTCTGTTTTAAAACCTGTAGGTTACTGCACTTGTCATTACTTCGCAATACAAAAGATACATTTTTTGTGCATTAAAGATTCCTTTGTTGTGTTCTAGGCTGGAATGGTGTTATAATATTAGAACATTTGAAATGAACTAAAGCAGCTAGTGCCACAGAATCAGAAATGAATGTGGAAACAGACACATCACAATGACATTCATCCCATCATTGAAAGGAAATATGAATTTTTCATTAATAGAAGTTTCTTCCTCATTAGACCTTCATTAATCTGAGACTAATTTGGGAAGGGGTCGGTATAGTCCATTATTGACTTCACTGGAATGAAATGAGATTAAAGTCAATATAAGAAGAACTGAGCACTGTTAAATCAGACACAGCATCTCACAGTACACCGTAACTCTTATTTTCTCAATTCTTTCAGTCTAGTAAAGGAAAAACACACCAATGGCATGTTCTGAACGATCTGAGGAAAAGGGTGAACTGATTATCTGTACAATACCTCCAGTTGCTATGGTGATTTGTCTCACTTGGTGTCCATAGAAAGGGAAGTCAAAGGTTAGAGCCACTCGCTAGTGCAGGGTAGCAGGAGCACAGCGGAGGAGTGGAGGAGCAGCAGAAAAACAGGAAACGTGGGCAGGGATGTAAAATGCCAAATAACAACATAATTATATGCTGGAAGAAAATGTGTGTTTCAATAGCCTATGTGGGCCAAATGAATTTTACCATACGAGTACAGGAATAAACTGCGTGGACGTCTTACCGAAGCCTGACGGTGGGTGTTGGACAGGATGCCGTGTACGAGGACAGGCCCTTGATGGACGGAATCAAGATCCACCCAGAGGTCCTGTGTTTGTTTGTCGCCAGGACCAAAACTGCGCCAGGAGTAGTACCTTTTCGAGTCCTCCTGTGAATAAAACAATGACATACTGCATCAAAATGCATTCAAGATTTTTGTAACAGTAGTTCATGAACGTTTTTAGGGCAACAATTAATATATTTGGTAAAAGTAAATATATTTGCTGGGAACATGCACATCATCACATCGCTCTTAATGTAATGGAATTCCTTCATGAATGTGTCTGGAACGAATTCACACACATATGGGATTCATTTCATGCCATGTCTGTACCAATCCATAACTCATAATTACTCACAGCTCATAACACGATAAACAATTTACATCAAAAACTTAACCAGGAGACCACTGCAGTTAGCAATGCAACAGAAGTCCTTGCCACAAGCATGTGGACAGCACATATGTGCCTTAAGGTGCACCCGGTCCCAGTTCTCTGTCGTGTTATTAATGAATTCTTCTGCTCAAGGTGACGGTAAAGGATGAAAGTAGCGTATAGGAAAGGTGCGGAAAAATAGAGCAGTTAAAAGCAGCACGCGCTCGCTCTCTCGTCGCAGCGCTGCTCCACAAAACATCCTGCGACCCAGATTAAGTCCCCCAAGACCTGTTTCTGGGGGAAACCGCTATCAGCATCCACTCTCCTGTCTCCTGCAGAGAAGACGTTTGCCTGTTTATTCCTTGTGCGGTTTGAAGGCTGCGCTTTGATATTTTCAACAGACCAAATCAATTCCCGTAAAGAAACGCAGAAATGCTAATCACGGGGTTGGTTATACTGGCATTTTCTAAAAAAGGGTTTTATGCAGAAGACAGACAAACACAACATTCTCTCACACACTTAAGGGAGCATTGTAAACTGGCAAGACCGGCAGTAAAATGTGTTTTTGATTTTCGCAGTGGGGAGGAAACTGTAACAGAATTTATTTGATGAAAAACTGGTCTTCTATGGCTGTTAGGGGAACAGGATATACACACAATAAAGTCAAAACCAAACCTCAAATGCAAACATGTTTAGTTTAACAGCTTTGTTGGAGATTTGCTGGACAAGCTTGTCCTGCATGGGACATTACCCTCCCATGATCTCAGAAACTCATGCCGTTTTATCCTGTAGATGAGTAATTCCCCCACAGACCGTATTATCCAAGAATCGCATCAGCAATGGAGACCTTATGTTTTACAACCTGTTGCCAGGACCTAAAGTAATGTCATATGTATCATTAAGAAGATGTCAGATCTGACCTTTCGTGGTTATTTGTGTGTTGGTGGTAAATGATTGTGTACAAGGACGAAAACATCACGGGCTGAAACATAACTGTCAATGAAGCATTTGAGAACATTTGAATGACTAATACAAATTAAATAAACACATCCAAAGAAAAAAAAAAAGGAAAACACAAGGAACTTTCCATTAAAAAAGGACAAACAGTGCCAAACTGTATCTTTTAGCTATTAAGTATGAAAATAACTTGTCATTTCCAACCTGTATGAATTTCTTTCTTCTGCACAAAAGAAGATATTTTGAGGAATGTTGGTAACTGAACAATGGCCAACATTCTACAAAATATCTTATGTCTTATGTGTTCTGCAGAAGAAAGTCATACTGGAAATGACAAGAGAGTGAATAAATGATGGCAGAATTTTCATTTTTGGGTAAACTATCCCTTTAATATTGTTTTTATAATAACTTGACGTTAATAAAAACAGTCAATATAATACCACAGAACACTGCATATACTGTATTGATGTTTAAAAATGGAGAAAATGGATTTGTTTGTCATCCATGTTATAGAAATAGACCAAATGTTTTAAGGAATGGACACTTTTTAATCAGGTTATGTAAATATGATGACAGTGAACTCACCACCACTTGTGTCAGGTTGTCGGGAAGCGTGTCAATGGAGACGCCATTGGACGGCTCTTGCCCAGTTCTGTTCTGAGTGCGTCTGCTGGGATCCTGTTGGTCTCTTCTTGTTCTCTGGATGTGTGATGGACCTCCATCAGTTTGAGCTGACTGCCCATGCAATAAACCTGAAAGATAAAGCAAACATATTGTATGCTACTTTAGAGAAGAACAAGCCAATTTAAAGTGTGACTTTATATAAATGTTTTTCCAAGCCAGATTGGAAGCTTTGTCTAAAGATCAAAATTAAATGGGCAAATCTAGCGTTATGAACATGACATAAAAACAATCGGAGAATGTATTTGTTACCAATATACTGAACCATATATATATGACTAAACCCTTGTTTATAGTGTCTAAACGTCCGAAAAATATCAGTCTGTGCACAAGTTTTCTATTTTAATAAAAGGTAAATAAGCCTGTGTTATGGATGTGACAAAAAAGTACAAAGTTTTTAGGAGACAACAAACTTTGCAGGATTTATGTGAATTCAGAGGCACAAACCAGAAGCAATAATACCCAACAAATGGAGAAGGGATGCCTCCTTATAGAACATAAAATAGAGTTTTTATTTTAATTTTCATGCGTCCGTTCTTGAGGAATATGTGCCGTTATGGATGTGACAATCCTGAAACATGAAGAGAGACCTCACATGAGAATTTGGACCACCAAATATTGACGACTTTGCTATCAGTGTAGTAAAAACCTTTGGTAAAAACGTAATGTTTTTCATGGTCAGGTTGACATTTTCACCGAATTGCCCAAATGCAAGGTACATCATGACGGGTTATGAGACATGACTACCAATGGTGTTCAGAAATTTCAGTCTGTTTCACATACACCTGGCTTTAGAAGACTTGTAATATTATACATGTTGTACAGTATATAACACTGTATTTATTACTTATTGGTAGCAAATGGGAAAATATCAGGCTGTACATTCAACCTAACATATTTATTTGTGATAAGAAAAACATTTGGAGCAATATGTGTACAGGATGACAGAATTCATATTATTTTTGGTGAGCTATCCTTTTGGCTACATCATCCCTTCCCATAATACCCCTTCTAATATCTTAATCTGGCATAAAAATGTGGTTTTGGAAATCTCACAACAGCAAGACAGATAAAGGACAACATTAAAACAAAACATTCCCACGCATTAAATCACCCACGGCACAACTCAGACTTATATGGCTGTTAAGACAGAGCTTATCAGAAAAATTCCAAAACTGAAAAGAGAAACACAACCCTAAAGTTGTCTGTCAGACAGCCAGCTGTACCTTCCAGATTTAAGAAAAATATCTTCCAAACAACAGAGAACTGCCAACTGAACGTCAAGCCTTTATGAAAAAATTCAGAATCCTGACGTGTAGTCTATGTTATTTCTTCTTTCTGTACAACACAACATGTAACCTTTTTTGGCATAAAAGGTCAGTTTGACAACCTTATTCATTTGCAGCCTATCATATAAAGTTTCATTGGCTTATTGTATGTCTGTAGATGTACTGGGATCATACCAATCCTTTCAGAAGCATCTCCGAGATTTCATTTAAAAACATTGACCTCTAAATAACAGGTTAATGGAGTATCTCAGTGGGGTTTACTGTTTGGTTTGAATAGAAGTGTTGATTCATTGGAATGTGCACCTATGATTCCAACTGGCCGCCCGCAGCTCCAGACGTGCATACAAAGACATGTGGGTAGGTGACCACGAACACATGTTTTCTGCGGTTTTATTTGAACCACTTGGTGAGTTGTGCCTGACACACAGGAATGCATTACATGCTTATTTGTTTTACGATTATTGAGTGAAGGCACGGTATGTGGTCCTAATAGAAATAGATGAATATAAAAACGCTGCACAAAGGCAGCCAAGACCTGACAAAAACAATGATGCAAGAGTGAGATTAAAGTGAAAGGAGATGACAATTGGCTAAAAAATATATGGCCTTTTTATATATGTCTGACTGTGAAGCCCCATTACCAGCAGTTCATGGCAGCTTGAGTCTTCAGACGGCAAGGCTTCCCCTTACCAGCTTATTAAAAGTACACCGGAGGACAGAAAAAGCTTTTAAAACTGGTTCTTTTCCTAATAAAGTATAGAGGACAGGAAAAAGAGATGAAGATACAGAAATAGAGAAGAACTGTGACAATGTATAAGGAACCAAAAAATTGTAGTTAAGGTTGCGAATGACATGTTCTCTAGAGTATGTATAGGTGACATATTTTTGTTGGCCTACACTCTAAAAAAAAAAGGTGCTATATGGCACTAAAAGTGGTTCTTTGCTTGTAATCATAAGGTAAACACTTTTAATGCTATGTAGTACCATATCTTGGTGCTTCAGTAGTTCTTCAGAGGTTCTTTTGGGTTAACCGAGGTGCTATATGGCACCGTTTCCATATAAAGAACCTGTTAAGCCCCTGTATGGTTCTTCAGCAGTTCTATATAGCAACTCAGTCATCCCAAAGAACCGCTGAAGAACCACTGAAGCACCAAAATATAGTTCTATATGCGCTAAATGTGGTTATGATGATTACGAGCCAAGAACTCCTTTTAGTGCCATATAGCACCATTTTTTTTTTAGAGTGAAGGTCTGGTAACTTTAGCTACTTTCATTAGCAAAGGCCCACCCAAGAGGCCATATGACTGACAGGTAAAGCAACCAATCACATTTACTTTTGTTCTGCGTCTTGTTAAGAGGCGTGGAAATATTCCCACAGTAACAGACCGGTGTACATTCACGAATGTGTCAAAAGTTAACAGCAAAAACAATGTTTATGAATTCATGCCGTGAACGTTGCATACACATAAGAAGTTAACGTTTAGTTGATCGTGATGAATTCTTATTGCAACCGATGTAAACACAACAGCTTACTTCTTCAGTTAGATGGCTGCATGTCGTTTCCAGACGGACCTTTAAAAAACACAACGCGCATGTCTCCCGGAAATCCTGTGAAATTTACTTTCAGATGACGACTTTGAATGTGCTGAAGTGTTTCTAGAAAAGTGTGCTTTATGCATAAGGTGTGTGACGCCTGTGGCTGAGACCGAAAGTCTATGCATTTTTCCCGAAGACTTTTGGAAGTTCGCAAAAGATAAGATCATCAAAGGCTTATGTTTAAATGTTTTGTCTATCAAGACAATCTTCACAAACTAACACCATATTTGCTATTTTGAAGGCTAAATACAATTGTCAATAAAAAGCCACGGCCGCTCGATATAAACGTCACCTCCACCAAGCCTCCGACAACCGCCATTTTTAAGACACAATAAAGCCATAGACTTTGGTGCGATACAACAGGAAGTGCTAAACTGCAAACTGGCTTCTGGGGTTTGCATACAAGAATACGTCATCTCTCTATTACTCTATTATAATATCTGTCTTTATTCAGCCAACCAGCATGTCAAAGTCACATGACAGTTACAGCTCGGGGGATTGGCTAGAACAGAACAGAACTGAAATTCTTTGAGATTAAAGGGAATTTCAACAGGTCCAGACTAATCTCATTAGAAAATTAGTATGAAGTGGCGATTTCATATGAATGTCTACGAGGTGAGGACAAAAATGTTTGACTATCAAAAAAAAAATCAAGAAAATAAAACATAAATTAGACTGTATGCATTCATATGAATTTGTCACCTCCTATAGTTATGAACCGACATGAGATGTGTTGGGCCATCACGAAAATTCATGATGACAAAAACATTTATTCAAAGCAACCAGTGTGACTAGCTCTCAGTCTTCAGTCCCTGTTGATGTTTTTATTAACTGTGCAGACTTCCTTAGAAACCTACAGCAAGCTGTGATATGCTTGTCTGTTTTCAGGAAAATGATCTGCCGGGTGAGATGCCGCAGCAGAAAACGTTTGATCGATTCTTGTTCTCCATGCCGATGCTGTTTTCCAAACTCTGGATAGTTTCACTGCATACTCGCATTGAAAAATTGATCGTGAACGTGCCTCAGATCAAAGTTGGTGCTGAATAAACAGCTGGAGAATGAATGTGAAATGGACAGGACGAGAAGACAGAATAAAAATGGAACAGAGAGAAGGATGAACAGAGAATCGGAGCGAGGGGGTGGGAAGTGTGTGTGGAGGAGTTATCAATGTGGGGCTGGTTTAAAAAACAGGTTTTGTTCATTTGCAGTGCCGGAAAAGCTCGACTATTTCGGCTGTCACATAATCAAATCCTGCTAATTGGGTCAGTTAGGGTAAACCAGCAGATGAGGATGAGTGCAAAATAGGAATGAGAAGCAAGCACACAGTTTAGAATAAGAGAGTTAAGATGGGACCTTTATTTTAAGAGGGCACCAGTAAAAGTTGTGGCTCACTTGATGTAAAAAGCTGATCTGCCCTTCAAATTGCGCAAACTGAAATTGTGAATTGAAAACGCGTTCAACATTATGTGACCCAAACGTAAAGACTCACTGAATCGCCTTGGAACGCGTAGCATTATTTGATGTGTTGACGTAATTTCAACTGAAAAATGACATATCACATGGCCCCGCCCCTCTTTTAAAGTAACCAATAGTGTTTCATTTAAAGGACAGATTAAATTAGACTTCATTTGTCCCAATGAACAACATGTTTACACTGTCTGAATCATACGTTAACTAGTGCATCTAGTGCATCATTCACCATGTATAAATGTGCGAAAAGTGAAGGGGGCGGGACTCTTCAGATTCTAAAGCGCATTTGATTGGACAAGAACTTTGATGAGAGGCTGAAGTGTAGCGTGATGTCATGAAACGCACGTGCAAGACTGTCCGTTTTGAATGCCTATATCCTCTAAATACGAATTTTGTCAGCGCTTAGGAGCATATCAGTTTATTAAAGTCTTTAAGTCTAACATTATTTTTAATTAAAGGAAAAAAACTTTTGATTTCAGTGGATCTTTAATGTCCAGTAGACATCTCTAAAGAATCAATAACTGTTGAGTAGTTTTAAATTCATTACTGTACAAAACATTTGATGAATATAAATGAATGCTAATATGGATGAAATATTAATAAGTTTTTATTTCATAACCAAACACAGACAGGAAGTTAACTTCGAGCAAGGCTCTTTTCAAGTTTAAGTGATATGTTATTAAAAATGTACACCTTGTGTTGGTTACTTGTACTAGATAAACAACACCTGAGTAAAATCACAGATGTTATAAGGACGTTATAGTGAACAAACATGTAACATATCCGATGTAGTAAAGCATGTACTATTGAGTACAGTTGATACACAGTATGTGACTTCAGATACAGTCTGTGAGTATCTTCAAAGAGTGAGCTTTCTATGTCTGGTGGTATTTTTTATGGTGTAGAGAGAGGCCCGGTTTTAATTTGCATGCACTTAATAAGGGAATCTGCAATATTCTGATTAAAACATCTTTTTATGTTCTACAGGAAGAATATTTTGAGTCTCGAGCAACAGGATGGTGGGTAGATGACAGGATTCTTTATTCGAGGCAAATATTTATAAAAATCCATCTCAATTAGAATGACCAAATTTAGACATGTGGAAGTGGAATTGCTGCCACAGCATTAGAAATCCACTTATCTTATAGAAGGTGTTACGCTTCTGTGTAGAGGATATAGAAAGAAACATGAAGTGTGAGAGAGATTTATATCCGTCCCAAAATGTCTGTCGAATCGAAGAAGACAATATCCTTCCGAACATCACAGTTCTTTACCAGCACTGCCTGTTCTTAGTCCTGGATAAATAGCAGCAAATAAATAACTTATCTCTCAATGCTAGCAAACTGCCAGTCATCTGTTGCACACTTGTTCTGTGCAGGATTCACTTATGAAAGTAACAGCGTTATGCAAACCTATTTGCAGCGTGAACTTGACAAACTCATAAATGGAGGGTAAAAATGATCAAACAGGGCCGATTTAGACCCACACAGTACTGTAAACACACACACTGACATGGTACACGCACCCACTCCATATTTAAAAGCATTACCATGCTTTCTGCCCACACCACAGTACTCTCTTTGTTTAAACAAAGAGGAAACGATTCATTCTCAAATGGAAACTGGAGGTCTGATGCCATTGTTTTCCTTTGTCCTCTTTTATCTTCTCGGTTCCCTGACTTCTGCTGTCACTCATCCAGGTAGAGCCTTCCTGCCAAATAATGCTGTCATAGTCTACTGATATCTGGCCCATTCCATGAATACGATTTACTTTGGTATGCTATTTGTTTTTAAAGCAGGAACAAATCGTATTTTTAACTATTTTATGTGCTACATAAAATATATATACATACCCATGGAAAATTTGTCTTTTGAGGTCTTTATTGTATTATAAAATATAAACATTTAAATTGTTTAATGCTTCTAAAAACCCCACACAAAAATCATAGAAAATGAATGGAAAATGTATAGAAAATTAAACGACTACTATAATATTTAGTTTGACATCTTGAGATTGACAAACAATATTTTATCAACATTATTGTGGAATTATAAGGTTTTATCTGCAAATAGTTGTCACAGATGTGAAGAACCCAATTTTGGAAGAAAAAAACGTCATATAGAATAATTCTGAGATGACACATTTCGTTGAGAAAAAAACTTTTCACAATTCAAAAAAGTGTCATCTCAGGTATTGTATTATATTATGTATTAATTTATGATTTTGCGTTTCAAATGGCAGATTTATATATCACAAGCTTAATAGATATAGGCCAATGGTTTGTTAGGATAGGACAATATTTGGTAGAGATATAATAATTTGAAACTCTGAAATCTGAGGGTGCAAAAAAAGTCAAAATATTGAGAAAATCGCCTTTAAAGTTGTTAATCAGAGGTGCTGCAGCAGGCCGTTGCTAAGAAGAAACATGTTTGTTTTAATGCTCTCTATCGGCATACCGCTGTAATGACGTTGTGGAGAGTAGATGAACCTGAAAGCTGAAATTCTAATCTTTACATAGATACCAAACTTGAGTGAGTAATTCCCAAATAGCGACAGCGGGTGAAGTTTGTAGATGTGTTTTCGGCCATTTTTGTTCATGATTTTGCTTTATCTAGTTTTTATATATTTACGGTAGGAAATGTACAAAATATCTTCATGGAACATGACTTTTACTTAATATCCTAATGATTTTTGGCTTACAGGATAATCTATATTTTTCACCCATACCATGTATTGTTGGCTATTGCTACTTGTGACCCAGGGTCACATATATTTATATCTGCTAAACCCAAGGTTCATATGAATCTAAACCTGATTCATCACATTTCAAAAACAGATAAGAAAAACCCACATACAATCCACAGATTCAGTCCAAATCTATAAATTAGTTCAATGTTGAGCACACGATACTCATTAACGCACACAGTGAACTTGTGGATTATTTATGGCTTACACAGAAGAGGATCATGGATCATAAAAGGGGCATTTCCTTATGAAGACAAGCCGAATACATTTTTGGCTTTCCATCACAGACTGTAACCATAGCACACAATCACAAATACATCCCCCAAACGAAAAGGAAGAGAGCGAGAGGTCTCGAAAATACGTGGCGTAAATCCCTCTAAAACAATGGAATCGATGCAAAACAGATGAGGTAAACCAGTGTTGACATAAATGATACTGCAATACGGCAATACTTTCCTGATGTTATCCTCAGTTTGATGGAAGAACACACTGAACCTGGAGCAAGCGGTTGATTCATTGCTGTTTGACATACGCGATTGGTGCATCACATTGATTTGAAAAGTTAATTTACCCTCGGATCAAACTCCAGATTCAAGATTCATGTTGGAGTTTGATGTGGCCCAAATGTGGAAAATCATGGAGCCTGTGTTCCACAAAACTGAGCGGCTGCTGACTCAGAGATAACTATTGGAACCAGATTTCTGTTCTGATAATGGGAGCTAGAGAGACAGAGGCCCTGGAGGTGACCCTGTGTATTAGTCAGCTCACACTCGGCGTCGTTCTCCACCGAGAAGGCTTCAAGAGCATAACAAGGTATTAAAACAACATCCAAAGCTGAGCTTAAGTGATGGAGTGTACACTGTGGAAATCCTTAAGCATTTATATGTAACAAGTCATGATGACGAATGATGTTCACAACATGTTTTATTACTTTAAAGGCTAAAAATTCTGTCATGATGTATTAACTCTCTTGCCACTAAAAACCTGTACATGACTCTTTTGTCTGTGGAACACAAAAGAAGATATTTTGAGAAATGTCTCATGTCAATGGGGTCCAATATGGACACCATCGTTCTTCAAAATATCTTCTTTTGTGTTCTGCAGAAGAAAGAAAGTCATACAGATTGTGAATGTCCATTCAGAATGTGACAGGTTATGATGCACGTTTGGGTTTTCAGGTCATACAAACACAGTCCATGTCCTCTTTTTTTCATTAACTGTCTGTAACAGATTTTGTTGGATCACATGCTCAGTATATCATGTACACATACACATCTCAGAGGGACCGAAGAAAAGAAAAGTATGGGGGGGACAGAGGGCCAGTGAAAGTAGAACAGCGCTGCCTGGCAGAGAGAAGAACCAGGCCTGCTAAAAATACAGTATCTCCAAGGAGGACAGAAATACACACACACATTGGGTGTGTGCTGCCACAAAAAAAGAATAGAAACACAATATATTAAACATGCCAGACTCATGTGTACAGCAAACTCTTCTTTACGCACAGATGCAAGAACTCACATGAGTTACCTCAATCCCAACATTAAATAGACCTCAGAACAAAACAAACTCTCAACCCTGGCCAACAGAGGGCACACTGCGGCAAAACCCCCCTGTTGAGTGTCCCAGAAACATCAAACTGCTCGTTCCCAGTTTCTGACTGGCATCTGTTGAACATAAAGCTGACTGTGATGCTCCGGTTTTATTCTCCAGGAGCACAGCCAGCCCTCAGATACAAATCTTAGCATCCAACACATGGGTTCATTTCCTCTGACTCATAAAACTCCTCAGAGAGAGAAACACTGAGATGTATACAAACAAGAATACTGACCTTCAGATTGAGAGACCACCAAAGCAATGCATTTGTGTGCAAATACAGATGCAGACAGTTACATGTAGATGCAGGTTTACAAGGCAACCATTGAATACAAATCATTTAAAGGGCCAGTTCACCCAAAAATGAGAATGCTGTCGTTCTTTACTTATACTCATGTCATCCAAACTTTTTCATTCTTTGTGACTTTTTGACGCTGATTTTTCTTCATACTGTGAAAGTGAATGTTGACCGAGTCTGTCACTGAAGAAAATGATGGAACCAGTTCAATTCAGTCTTTTTTAGGTGAACTATCCCTTTAAGTATACAGAAAGAAATAAAACCAGTCAAACTATTTGACTATCAATATCTTTGTATTGTAATATTTAGCTTCAAATCAAACCAACCATCAAAAGAAATCTGAGGGAGCATGTGTGAAATATTACCGATCTGTTCGATTCAGAGCATGTTTCTGAGTGTGTGTGTGTGTGTGTGTGCGTGTGTGTGTGTGTGCGTGTGTTTCTTACCTCTCTGCTCCTGAGCCCACACTCTGGTCAGCTCTGCCTGCGAGAGACAGATCAACAAAACGGCACACAGACCCATGTCCACCTCGCAATCCGTCTCCACGCTCCTTCACACACTCCTCTCTTCTCACTTCTCCTCCTGTCACCTCTCTCCGCTCCCTCTGAGTTGAGTTTTTTCTTACTCTCCTTTTCCCTGGATATACCCCCTCCTTTCTCCCGTCTTTTCCCCCCTCCTTCGGTTCTTCCCTCCCTTCTGGTTGTTTTCACTTTGAAAACAAGGGGTTCTGACTTTTGTCTACCTTTTCCTTGTCTCCTCTTTCGCTGAATGGAGGAATGTTGAAGGCATGGTAACGCAGGAGTTGAGAGATATCAGTGTGAGGTATATGGCAGAGAGATCAGCTAGAAGAATTCTACTACTCCAGACTCTGTTTCTCTCTCTCTCTGTCTCTCTCTCTCGTTCGAGCTCGCTCTGTTTCTCTCTCTCTGGATCGTTGAGGACTGAGGTTGTTCAACAGGCAATGGAATACAAGCTTACTAGTATACATTGTACAATATCTAATATTTTGAAGTGGTAAAACAGCTTGCATTAACCTGTTGTTTTAAACATTTTTGTATATTTAATACATTTAGTCACAAAATGTAACATGTGGCTTCAAGTTATCACAGATTGGAGACTGACTGGTTTATTTTGTACTTGCAAAATCAATTTCAATGTTGGTAGTCTGATCAAATAATGAGTAAATATAGAGATAATAGCTCTATATATTTGAATAATATTTTCTCTATTTTTACTGAAATAGTTTCTTTAAAGCTTTGCAATCAGTCACAATGGGGAAACATTAAACAATATACATACAAGTGAAATCAATTGAATATTGCATTCATATTTATATATTTATCCACCATGCTATCCCATTTTGTAGTTTATATAGTGCCCTACTAATATTCATAAAAAAGCGTGCAATGTTGGACCCTGTACAATTTGTTTAATAGAATTTAACAGTTTCTTTACTGAATTTGCATGTATTTTTGAAATGCTGTAAAAAATTACATTACAAAATAAACTGCACATTTTGTTGGGTGTAAAATAACATGAAAAACATGTAAGTCGGATTTACATGAATTTACAAACTTTTTCCCAAAAATATTATTTTACGTTTTTTCTGTTGCCCCAGCAGCCAGAATGTACAGTTTAATAAAACTTTTTGCATGATACTCACCTGTGTGCTTCTCTATTCAGCATACTAACGTTGGAAAATTTAATATACTATGTGGCTGACTATAGACGGTTTCATCGGACTAGTGGCTAATGATATAACTATTTTTACTTTATTTAAATTATATTGTTATTGATTTATCTAAATATTTTTAAATAAACAATTTGTGACATGCAACTTCGCTTTATAGTTTAGCCTAGTAACAGTTCTTCTACTGGTAACCCAAAATAATTCTGTCTAGACATACTTCTAACTTGCTACAGCTAATGTCATTTATTTGTTTGTTTTTTTGCTTGTTATCAGAAATAATCTGCATGGACTCTATTCTTTGTGGATGTGTACCAGTAGACTGTGCAACAAGTCAATTAAAATTATAAACATTATTGTCCTCATAACAATGCATGTCAGCGGCAGCCAGTTTTGGCATTTTAACAAATGATGAGATTATGGCTGTAATTGATTTCAGTCCATTTTCAAAAAGGTCATGCTGAGCACATTGCTTTGTGGGATACACTATTCTATTTAGTTTGCTCTGCTGTACATTGCACATTAGCAGCTGTAGTAGGTCAACTTGGTATGCTGTAGCCTACATACTGAAAATGTCTATACTGTGCAAAGCCTACACTTTGCTGTAATTTTGCAGCAGGTTTGCCAGTAACTTACTGTAGATTAATTATTACGTAATCCTTTAGTACTGTTTTCAATTTGAGTTCAACTTTACTTTAATTGAAAATAAATCCCTTTGACTTTTGAGATTCAAGATGAGAAAGAAGAGACTGGTCTTATTACTGGCATTAGCACAACAACACTGCAAAAAACATTCTTCCTAAACATTTTGTCTTGTTTTCTAGTAAAAATGTTTCAAACTTTTTAAATTACAATACATTTACATAACAAGTAGAATAACCTAGGATATTTTGTCTTGTTTTATTTAAAAGAAAATATAAGAACTAGGTATTATGTTAAGAACAAAATTGTAAATTCAATCTACAGTAAATTACTGCCAAAGCTTTAGATTAGATTAGATTAGATTAGATTAGATTAGATTAGATTAGATTCAACTTTATTGTCATTACACATGTACAAGTACAAGGCAACGAAATGTAGTTTAGGTCTAACCAGAAGTGCAATAAGCAAGTGCAGGATATACAGTTGTGCATAAATACAGAATAAAGCAAAAATTATGAAGAATTTACAAGTGGGAATGTACTATGAACATTATATACAGATGGTTATTTACTAAAAACAGAAATTTACTGATGGAGTGTTTATATAGCAAAAATAGTTCAGAGTATGTTAGTATGCTATTACGAACACAGCCAGAGAGACTAACAGCCACTGCTATAGTCTATTGATTCATTTTCAATTTCCTCTGTGTTTAAAACCAATGCAAACTTTACATGAGTAAACTAGTGCCATCTGGTGGACACAATTTGAGCAAACGCCTGAAAAAAGTATAGATCTATTATTCAACATCATACAAAGAGGTCATATACTACCTTTAACATCCTAATTGGTGTTTTTGGAGTTCTCAGGGAATAAATTTGACTCCAGTATTAACTTTGTGGGTACTGTAATTCCTCATATGGATGGGATTCAAGCAAAATATTTATACACCCCCTCACTGACACTGACACACTGCCTATTGCTATGGTGACAGGTGGCAACATTGTAATTCTGAATAGCCCTGTTTGGCACAGTGAGAAAATGAAGTGGAACAATTCTACTAAAAATCCCACGCAGCTGCCGAGGATGATTAAATGCCTGTATTCCCAGAGACCGAGAAGCTCTCCAGTAAAATTTAACAAATGAGGACACATATACGTGTGTGTGTGTGTGTGTGTGTGTGTGTGTGTGTGTTATTTTGCTTTTTAAAGAGTTAGCCCACATTTGATGATCCACCCGCATGTCAGAATGATGAAAATGTTTAAAAGTAAATGTTGTAGTGAAAACAAAGTGATAGAACAGAGGTGTATACAGTAGATAGATAACAGAGAAATGTCAGTGACATCTTTTCAGAGACCATAATAATCTTACTGTTTCTATAGTAAAAAGAATATACTGTGCACTGTATTCATTTTCTGTAAGCATACAACATCCAGATGACATATACTCTTGCCATACATTTGCACTACACAACAGTGCATGCTCCACTATAGGTACAAAGTCTGTTTACATAAGTCGGCGGCCATGTTTGCAATCCAGGCAGCTATTTCAGCAAGACCACAGTCTTGTCTACATGAATGGGAAAGACAGATATACTTCTAAAATTGCTCACTGTTAAATAGCATATTCCCAGTCAACAATTCAATCGGACATCACCGTGACTTGATTAGATATATAAAAACAGGAGTTGCATCGAACGGGCAGCAGATGTTTCAGATTATAAGGGCACATGACTTTTAAAACCTCCAGCACTTTGTGCTGTAAAAGAGTTTTGTTCTTGTAATACACATATCTATTACCCACAATGCCCTGAAGAAGTCACATTTAAAGGAGCAATGTGGAGATTTTAGCGACATCTAGTGGAGGAGATATTGTATTTACAAAGTGCGCTCTGTGGGCTACTGTAGACACAACATGGCGAATTCCGTGTAAGGGGACCCGTGGTGTATGTAAATGGAAAAAGCTCATTCTAAGGTAATAAAAACATAACGGTCCATTATGTAAGGTTTTTATAAACCTCTGAACACATAGTTATGGATATGATATTGCATTTCTGTCAATAGATCCTCCAAAAAGTTACACACAGCACCTTTAACGTATAAATGCTATTGGGGAAGGGGGTACTTGTTGTTGACAAACAAAAAATTGTTGGATGTCAGGTTTGGAAATCAGTGAGCTGAGCTAAAACGGACGACCAGATCCAAAAATATATCTGGGCCTGGAACAACCACAGCAAAAGTGCAGCACATTTCATCATCCTCTGTAAAAACAGGTTATGCAATATTAGTTTGCTTCCCAGCACAAACCTGACAAACAGGGTGAAAGAAAAATAATAGATGGATTAATGGATCTAAATCAGCTTAATGAAATGGACTTTGAACATTGTGTGCTGATTCTGGACGGCACACAGACCTCATGGTCATGCTTCCAGAATTGTGCTTGATTTTACCGAAAATGGAGAACTTGACCGTGTTACAAAGTGCTTGTTTGAGTAAGCTGGGTGATGTGTTTTAAAATGACACAAGCAGGCAAAACTGACTTCATTTGATGTGTGTTTTTCAGCTCTGGTTGTAAACCACACATACTTAATTTTAAGTGCGGACCTAAAGATTTGTGACCAGTTCCACAGTTTGTAATACATCTGGTTGTTCCATGTGAAGGAAGATGTGGGGAAGTAACTTTGGTTTTTAAGTAGTTCTGTCATTCATTAATGTGTGAAGACCATTGGAAGACTTCCTGTTGTGGCACTTTTTTACTCCGGGATGTGATCCGAAACAAAACCGCTTTATGTAATGAGGCCAAAATCGAATTAGACGGATTTGCGCAAACAAATCACTCTCGCTTTCATCTTTGTGATGTTCAATCTCGTAAATGTCACCACAAGGTACAGAGCTCATAAAGCTCATCCGGTGGATTTGTTTATTTGAGGCGTTCGTGTACTTGAAGGAACAGTTGCCAAAAAATGAAAATTGCATCATCACTATCATGCTTTTTCATGGAACAAGTTAAACTTAAAAGAATGTTGACAATAATAGGGACTGACATTTGAGTAACTATCATTCTTTCTGACATCTCGTAACATCTATGTTCACACAAGACAGGAAGTCCTTCAGAACAAGGCTACGTAAACACAGACACAAATTTAGTATACCGATATCTTTGTCATATATCCAAATCCAAAGGGTAAAAGCATGCAATGCATAACATTTCAATGGACACAACTATGTGTGATGTGAAGTTTCTCTTAGCATCAGTCTGTAGGTCTTTCCGTCTTTCTCTCTCTTCATCCACCTGGCATGAAACACAACAGAATGGTTCTGGTTAGAGCTGGAATCTCTCTTGCCCTGCTATGATTGAACACAGAGCATTGAGCAAAGAGTGTGGTGGTGGCTTACAAGAAACCCAAAGTGAACGTCGGTGCTTTTTATAATCATCTGTAGAAAAACAATATTAGTGTGTGTAAGGAGAGATCTACGCATGTTCTGATAATAACTGATGGTTTACAGATGCCTATTTAGTAAGTCACCTGCAATGCTATTTTCCAGATGCATTGTTCTAATAATTCAAGCCTCCTTTAGAAAAAGACATTTTAAGAAAATGAGAAACATTTAATCACTCTGATTAGAGATTGTAGTTGTGCACATTTCTGCGGTAAACTCTTGGCCTTTGGTCTCTTGGTATTTCAGCTCTCTTGTATTCTATGAGTTGGGTGAAAACAGTCCACATAGTTTTACAGTCGTTCATATGAGGAGAACCTATAAAGCGTTAACACAAACATACAATAAAAACTACAAATGAAAGAAAGAATTGTGTAAATAGCCAGCCGTCTGGAGACCCGACATGCTATGTGTGCAAGTTTATGTGATATTTAAATGCCTTTTAATGGCCATTTGCTGGTGCGGAGGATGGTTAAACTAATAAAGAAGGAACTTCATGTGCTTTCTCTTTCCTGTTTTCTTAACCAAGGGGTCGGGATTTGGCTGGTTAGCACAGTCCAGTTAGCCCCTGCAGGTAACTACAACATCTGGTGTCCAAAAAAATCAGCTTTCTCTTAAAAATCTTTCACAAATAGTGTTCTCTGATGAAATATTTGTTGACATTCTACGTTTACAGTATATTGCTAATGTTTCAATGTGTCTCAAATGGAACAAATAAACGCCCAACAATGTGTGTCGATAAACATCAATTTCTATTGTGCTTTTGATATAATTGTCAGTCTGAAGCTTAATCATCTGCAGGTGATTTTTTGGGCCTTTATAGTTTTTATTTTGACTGACACGGCATGAAAACTTTAAATAGAGAAGTCTAAAATAATGCAATGTATCACCACAAAAAGGTATTACAGTTTTTCATTAATACAATACACTGTGAATCATGTAACCGTTTGTGGTCTTCCACTACTAATAATATGGTCAGTCTAACATTATGTAGTTAATTTACAACAGAAGAAAACAGAAAACATTAATGTCTTAATCTGTTAATTTTAGCTTATAATTCATAATGAAATTACGCAAGCAGTGCGCCAACTTGATTCTCACAACGTACGAATTCATACGAATTAGCCACCTCGTAAAATACTTACTACTTCCGGTTAGATCAGGTTGGGGTATCAAATAAAAATTTTGTTTTCATAAGATGTTCCATTTATTGTACATAAAATTATTAAAATAGAATTGAAATAACTTAATCTCAAGCTTCCCATTGGTGAACACAACATCACTTCAAATGAATTCACAGTTCAGGAAATTGACCCTAAAAATGTGTCCCATACGGCACACACACAATATAAATAGTTGTATAATATTGAGAGAGATACTTATCAGACAGGATAAAATGAGTCAACGCATAGCTTTTGGCAAGTACAATTCCAGCCGGTGTGCCTTCCAATTGGCTATAACTTTGTGTCACAAGGATTGGCCCTAACTTATAACCATTAATAAACTGTCACTTTGTGCTTAACCTGTGAAAAATTAAGACAAAAATCGATTCAAAAAAGCATTTACATTTACATTAGCGCATTTATCTAAAGCGACTTACCTTGCGTTATACTATACAGTTTGTTTCTGAGTATGTGCAATCCCTGAGCTCGAGCGCCACTGAGCCACAGGAAAGCATCCACTGGCAGTGGCTTGGCATGCATACAACAGCCTTTCTATCCGTTTTCCTGGATCCATGTAAATGCAGATTGTTTTGATGACGCTGTCATGTGTACGTGAAACTTTTCAAAAACGCGAAGGATAAACTTTTCAGTTTTTCACCACTGCAGTACAATATACATACACATACATTCTACAATACTACACTGTAAAAATGTTTGCTGGGAAAAAAACTATCAAATAGATTCCCAGAATGCTTTGCATGAGGCTTATAGTCTGTAAAGATAAAGACTTGTTCATGTTTAATGTTCATTTATTTTTTTTAAACTGTTGCCAATAAATTAGATAAATATAAATCTACAGTAAGTTACTGGCAAACGGCTGCCAGTAATACTGTAATTTAACAGTCAATATTCTACAAGTCTTCTGTATACAATATTGTACTAGAAGTGTATGTATGTTGTAAATTGTAGTAAAAAGATCAAAAATAAAAGACTGAAAAGATTTTTTTCAGTCTTTTATTTTTGATCTATTAATATGCTTGATGTCTCAATTTCCACTATCCATTCTAGTTTCGTAACATTAAGTCACTCTGAACAGAATGATAGAAGACAAAGCCATTCGTTTTGCAGTCATGATTACGTGGAACCACATTTATGCTAATTTACATACACAAACAGCCCTGGAAACAAACATGCAATATACACATTGCCCTGATCTTCGGCTAATGGAACCCCGCTGTTTTACAACAGCTCAACTGAGAGTTTTCGTAAGTTGCAAATGAAGCACTAACTGCTGTTTTATTTGAATGATTGAACCCCTGCCGTGTCAATCAGCTCTTAATCAAACATTGTATGTGTGTTGTGTTCAATGCTCATATGCACAAGCTCAACCTGTAACCAGGTATATTCAGACTCACAGCCTGCATTTCTTCCTTATTCGGATTCTCATGGTTTGACCTCGATATCGGCACATGGAAATAAAAAACAATCTGTTATAGATCAAGCTCCCTGATGTTCTCGGCCTCTGCTCACATCTGTTTATTCAGGAAGTGCATGTCACTCTTGAGAAATATGCTCAGCTGAGAAAAATAAAACCTTCACTTTGACTCAGAGTTGTTAAAGGGGCCCAAACAATTGAACTTTACACTTATTTTCATATGTACAAACATATGCCACATTTGACAGCTCCAGATATGTTGGTGTGTCCACCCCCTGTGCGGACAAAATGTGTTTTCTATAATACTCCACAGCCTCTGGTTATGTTTTATATGTATTTATTTAATATTACATGTGGTAACGTTTAAATGTTGTGTTAGCTATCACATTTGTCTTGTTGAATTGTGAAAGTTTAGTAATTAAAATGTGTGGGTCTATATAGCAACAAACATCTGAACATGTAATATTTGTATAACTAACTTGTATTTAAGTGTTTACCTTTTTATAATCTAAAGAACCTTTTTCGCCACAAAGAACCTACATTTTTTTGTCATGTAGCTTAGTAAACATCACAAAACTAACTTAATAAAATCTTTTAAAATCATTTAACAGATTTTTTCAGTGGGACATAACATTTTTGGATCAAAATTAACAGTGAATTTCTCAACAATTTACATATATTATAATAAGTTTATTTAATAAATGAAATAAGTATTTAATTACCAAATTATATTTTTAATATACATTTAATATTTTCGGTGAATTCTACTAAAAATATTTGAGTTACTCACATTTACTTCTTTTTTTAGGCCTACATGTACACAATTTAAACAGTATATTTTATTGATTTCACAGCTTTAAAATCTACTAAATTTTTTGTCTAAACTGGTTCACGTAAAATTACCGTTACATTTTTCTTGAGATATATAATGGATCTTTATGGAACTTTCTTTTATGCATGGCATTGTGAAGCACCTTTATTTTTAAGAGTGAATGTGTGACCCTGCCTATGAAATCCCAACTAAAGTAATAATTCAGATTTACCATTTTCTACATAAAATCATTCTACATAATATTGAAATCATAGCAAAATAAATGGTTGATTCTTATTATCTCATAATTAGATTACAACACTTGCCTGGTTTTCACAGTGTCATATAAGACGTATTATGATTAAATATTATTATTTGTAAATACAGCAATCATTTCTAATCTCATTTCTTATATTAAAATGTAATGATTTCTTTTCTGAAAGCCAGACAGCCTCTATGTTGATGACAGTATGCGACCAACTAATGCAACCTCCAGAAGATGCAGCATTCAAAATGAGTGTGTGTGCGTGCGTGTGTGTTTTATAACGTGTGTGTGTGAGCAAAGTAAACATTGCACTGTAAAAAACGATTTAGCAGTTTAGTTGTTTCTACGTCATTTTCTTAAGTTGACAACTTGCAGTTTTTGAATTTGTTCAATCAACTTAAAATCTTAAGTTTTTACTGTCTCAACTAAGTTGACTTGACAAGAGTATTTGTCGCTTCGACTTAAATCCATAGGTTGAGTCAATTCAGTATAAATACAAATACTTCAACTTATTGCTACAAAGCAGCTATATATATAAATGTCTAGACTTTTGCACATTTGTTCACTTGCTGCCTGAAGCAAGTATACAGACAGACTCCCCAACACACAGACCCAAAACACTGTCTGCCTCTCATTATCAGCTCTGCCATCATTAATGATTAAAGGCTTTTAATTGATTCTTAATGAGGCGGGAGAGTGGCAGACAAGAGAGAGAATATACACAATACACTATCACAGCCCGGCACGATGATCCAGCCACGCAGGGATAAGGAGATGTTATCCATTCACAGCAGCTAAACAGCTCGCAAACAGAAATGAGCTGCCGGCCTGATGGCCGTTACGACCCACCGCCTGTAACAGGACAGGGATGCAAGAATACAAGATACAAGAATGACCTAACACAGCATGAATCCAGCTGTGGGAGAACAAGTTGAATCAAGAGGTCCAAGTGGCAGATTCATTTTGATTTGATGTGTGTCATGGAGGCTGGCAAAGGAATACCAGGGTAATTTTGTAAAAACAACAATGAATAAAGATGTTAGTCATATTATTGGTATTCATCAGTGCGGACAGGAACAAATAACAAAAACATTATGGAGATGAGCTGCCAAATTCATCTTCTGTTCCCAGCGAAGACACACATTCACGTAGGCTGCACGCCAACACACCCTTACAGCTGATAAATCCACAGATTTCACAGACTGACCTCAGTGGAACTGTATGGTCATTTTAGTCTTTTGCAGATTCGAATTAAAGCACGAGTGATTCAAATGTAAGTGAATTGTGAAGAAAAGAAATGGAAACGATTGCACATTTATTGTGCAGCCATTAAAGTGCAACCATTACTCTTGTGAATTACTTTTATAACTAAATAAGATGAATAACAGATGTAACCTACAAACACAAAAGAGGATTTTAATCGTATTCACTGATGCTAAATTATTGTATTTTATAAAAGTGATAACAAATGAAAATGTTTTTTTTTATTGAATTATACAATAATTTGATATTTGATATTGAATTACTATACATTTTTGCACATTTCAACATCATAACCATATCCTAACAACACAAGAATATATTGTCGATGTCCTTTCTAAACCTTGCATGTCCAAATTTGCAGTTTTTAGGAAATGCAAAAACCACTGCACTTGTTATCAAAGTTGACAACGTTTTAATATTTAGTTTTTTGGATTTTTCAAGTGACAATCATAAAGGGTGACTAATAAGAATGATGTATGACAAAAAAAAATCACCAAATTTGGAGATACAAGGTTTTGCAAGAAAACCAAATGAATTTGAAATTAATATTATGACTTAAATTACAATTACACAAACACATGCTATATTTATTTTCTACAATTTACGTGTAAAATGAAAAGAAAAACTGTACTTTTACTAAATTTTGTCGTTTGTTTACAGATTTTTCATGTCACTTTTAAAATAGGTCAAAAAATGTCAAAAACGGGGAAAACACATAATTTTACGATTTATTTTTTACAGTGTATATCCCATTATTCCACTGGTAATATCGGCAAAATGACACAATTTTACAAAATGTGGGCTCCCGGCAGCAGTCGATCGCTGATGATAATTCCACTTAATGGGATCAACAGGGTCGTCTGTGGAGCGCACCTCTGCAAATTACTCCCAGCATGGGGCGGCGGGGCCTACGGGGGCTCCGCTGATGGTGTAAATGGGAGACTGTTTGTCCAGTGACGAGAGGGTGAGGTCAACAACAACAGCGGCCCTACATGCTCCACTTGTCTATCACTTGTTTGCTTTTGTCCAGATCTTTCTCCTCTGCATTAGCCTGAATCGAGGTGAGATTCTTGTCTTTGTCCATTGTTAGGGCTGATTTGTTTTCATCCCATTAGCACTGATAACCCCGCCCCTGCTACGCTTTTCACTCCTGTTGCTGACACCTTTGCCACCGTTGTCTGTGTATGTGGGAGGGGGTGGCAGGTACAAGCAATTCAACTAATCCATCAGCTACTAATTGTCTCCTGGGCTAATACAAACAGAACAGCAGGAGAGAGAGAGTGGCCGAGGCTGTGTATATATATAAGCCAGTGTGGAAAGAGGGGATCATGTGTGGAGGGAGTCCAAGAGAGAAGAACATCGACTGAAACTTAGCAATAACCTCCAGGTAATTTTGTTTTTACATTTGGACAAGATAGAGATGGACACGAAGATGTGGCTGCTGCAGGTCCTGTGTGTTTTTCTATGTGCACATGCTGTTCAGGCGAGGATCTGGGCCTGGATGTTGTCTATACCCTATAGTGCATCTGAAGATGGACCCGTTGGGCCCAAAGACAGAGAGGCTGAAATTCTTCTAAGCAACACTAAAGAAGACATGGTGAGTTACCATAAGAGCTTTAAACATCTCACATAAAACACATTTGAAAGCTTTAACAAAAGTAACATTACATGTTCATTTTTTCCATCTGGTTCATTGGATTTGATTGGAAACACAAATATCGTAAATGAGATCATATGGTTTTTGCAAAGCAAAATAATGTCAGTACGTTTTTTTCTCAGATTCCTAATGACTTACCCTTGCTTTTTTCTTCCTTTTTAGGTAACGTGTGAGCATGATCGTGCCTGTGGTAAGGGCTTTTCTTGCGACCGTCATTTTGGCCTGTGTGTGCCTCTGAGGCAGGAGGGGCAATACTGCAGACGGGACGCTCAATGTGTGCGCGGGCTAAGCTGCATGTTTGGCAGGTGCATCAGAAGCATTCCAGATGGTCGGGAAGGTAAGAAACTAATTTCTCAAAGGATTGAAAAACACAATCGAAATTGCAAAGCAGTGTATAAATATTTCAAGCCCTCTCTCTCCTCAGGGGCTCGATGTAAACTCGACAGAGACTGTGGTGAATCTATGTGCTGTGCTCGACATCACGGTGAGAGAGTGTGTAAGCGGAGACTGGTGTTGGGCGAGAGCTGTTTCGTGCCTGATGGTGGATTGGCATTCAGCATCAACCAGATCTGTCCGTGTGATGAAGGTCTGCTGTGCCGTGGTCATGGAGAACCAATGAAAAGAGAGTAAGTGTTGTTGAAGCATGGTACTACTTGTACACCTACAAAACAGATTTGATAAGTTTACATGATTTAAATGTTAACATTATCTGACATTAACATCAGCTTTTATTCTTTCCTAGAAGAGAATTTGTATATCATCCAGACTCCACAAGCTGGGCTTGTCAAGCTTCTAAACCATGAAAACTTCACATGTTTATTAAAATATTATGCTGTTGTGCTGTGTAAATAGAAAATGTTTGTAAATGATTGTATATAAGAATATTCGTATACAGTGACTGATATAATGATTATAATTAAGCATTTGCTTTTATTATTTTAACTTACTGCAGTATTAAGTGAATACATTTTTTTAATGTTTACATTTTACAGATATGCTTAACAACTTATTTTATCATTCCACAGTATTGTACGTGACATGTGAAAATGTAAATAAATTGTAAAAAATGTAAACAATATTGGATTTTGCTTTTTAATCTCAAACACAGACCAGATACAACACGTTTACTCCAGTAAATATTCTGTAGGGTTGCTTTAATTTAAAACTGTTTCTATATTCGTGTGTACCTTGAGATTTTGTTTAGCCTACAGAAACACGATAAAACATTTCTACCATTATTGGAAATATAGTTAATTAACTACCTGGTAACTAAAACACGAATGTAGTCACAATCCCTCGTCTGACTCCCTCCAGTATAACAAAAATGTGTTTATGTTGCAATAGTCTTTAGGTAAGAAACTTTTATTTTGAAATTGAAGTCACCCTAAACAGGAAGTAACCTAGTGAGGCATCGTTGACAGCTTCACATGTGCGTCTATGTCCTTTTTCACAAGTAAATGTAGGACTGAGACCAAAAAATTGGGACAAAATGTCAACAGCGATGAATTTCGGAACCAAGTCGTTCCGTCCGCGTGCACCTGATAAAGGAGCGTTTCCTCTCGATCATTTTGGTAAGACTGTGCACATCCACGATTAACTAAAAGCAGTGAAAACCCAATTAGTCTTCATGACGTTACATGTTTTTACAATGCTAACGTTACTTTGTGTATACACAGGTGAATGTAAGGCATTTAAAGAGACATATATGAGATGCCTTAAAAACAACCAGTTTGACAATTCATGCTGCCGGATAGAGTCAAAGGAATATTTAGAGTGCAGGATGGACAGGTGAGTTTTCCTGACGTTATCTGACCAGACCTAAAGTTAAAAAATCATCAGCAATGAATTATGAACGTTTCTATTATTTCGCAGACAGTTAATGGCAAAGGAACCCCTTGAAAAGCTTGGCTTTAAGGACTTGATGGACGAATCGCAAGAAGAAAAAGCCAAATCCTAATAAATATGATTTGGAGAAATATTTATATTTTGTTTATTTACTTGTTTGATACTTGTTTATATTCTTTCTGTAAATCACTGAAAATAAATTAATGTTTTAAGTCATGACTTGGAATTTGAGGAGTGGTGAATAAACGCACTGGCGAAATCCGTCCAAGTATTTGACGCACTGAGCAACGTTAAGTATAGACGGCATAAATACAAATAAATAAATATTTCTAAATAATTCAGGAAAAGTAAGAACGCAAAACAATTAACGGTGGACATATTTGTGGTTAAATATTTCCACATGAATAGGCTTTAAATGTAACAAAATCATTGTGTAGGGCAGGCTATCCATTATTCTTCTGACACCTGGGGCCAGTTGAATAAACAACATATGACTCTTTACATTACATTTACGCATTTTGGCAGACGCTTTTATCCAAAGCGACTTACATTACATTGTACTATACATTTGTACATTTTGTATAGTAAGCGAGTGGGGGTTAGGTGCCTTGCTCAAGGGCACCTCAGCCGTTACCCGCCAGCCCTGAGAATCGAACCAGCACCCTTCTGGCCATGAGTCCAACTCTCTAACCACTAGGCCACGACTGCCCACTCTTTATTCCCTTTCGCTTTTCTTTCTGTACGTTTGATGTCATTATAACAGAATTTAATTGTTTTAATTAAAATGTTCTATTTATTGTTCAATTTGCAGCAATAAAACAAAAACATAGCCGAGACTTAACTAGGCTCACTGACTTGCAATTATTTAGGACTAATCGGTCTAACTTTTTAGAGCCGTCTGTAACATTGACAGCGGTTGAGATTGGTATCGCAGTCCAAATTCAAAATATTGGCGAAGGTTTTCCCCGCCTCTCCTCTCGGACTCCAGTCGACGCTCGCTGGAGTTTGCCAGACAGGAGTGTAATGGAAAGCATCGACTCTGTAAGTTTATCTGCAAATTTACGCGTTTGAAGTTTTGTTGTTTGCAAATATATAACTATATAAATATATAACTTTGCAAAGTAATACTACCGGAAAGGCGGGAATGTGCTATATCTGATCCAGATGGTTTGATTACTGTGATTGTCGCCAACTGGCAACCGAGCTGTCGAACACTAGTCGCAGGCAGAGTCTCCAACCTTTTTGTAAGCGAGGCTAACCTGAGATCAGATCATCTAACGTTAGAGTTGTTGATAAAATACTTTTAAACTTGAAACATGTGATGCATTATTATGGCATTATAATTAAACGAGCTGCTGACGTAATGCATTATTTTTCGGCTTACAGGACCAAATTGAGTTTTCTTTTACATATTTCTGCAGGAATTGTGTGGAATGTTTTAGCGGCATCTAGCGACGAGGTTGCGAAATGCACTCCACCTCTAAAACATAACTCTTCATTATTGTTTTATTTCACATGGAATGAAAGGTTTTGGGACTGAATGTGTAAACGAAACCACATTTTTATACAGTTTTCATTCAATTCATTCGACCTATGCAGTTTAAAACTTTGGCAATAGAAATTGTGGAAATGAAAATCATATTTTTGAAAATGTTAGGGAAACCCCGTATATGTGGGTTAGCTTAATTTTGAAGCTTTTAATTTTTATAATTAATAAATCAAGAGTATCATATGCGAAACCTGTATTTTCCTCTGTATATTATATTTAATTTTAAAGGTTATTTAATCAGTTATAGAACATGATTGCGTTCTCATAAGGTAGCGTGGCCGAGCGGTCTAAGGCGCTGGATTAAGGCTCCAGTCTCTTCGGGGGCGTGGGTTCGAATCCCACCGCTGCCAAAAAGCTTTTGTGTTCTTTTAATGGATGGCTGAAAATAAATGAGTGCCTTACGAATTACTCACAATTATGATAAAAAGCTCGGGTAACTGTCGCTTTGAGAAGTGTCACTTACTTCACAGATAGTACTTCACTAAATTTTGTGGTTCTGTCTCATTTACGACCGGGCTATTCTAACTAGCCGTTAGCAAATGCATGTACAGTATATACTGTACAAATGTTACGCGCAAACAGACCCTTATTTTGAAAGCGCGACTGACGTCACAATACGGAAGCGCTCCGCTTACTCTGCTTAAATTCAATGACAGGCTCGCTTTGCTCATTTTGCACGAATTTACGCATTTCAGCAATGGTACAGGTAGTAGTTTATCACTTTAAAGTTTTGTTTTGTTAAAATGACAGAGACTAATATAACGCGAGAAGGTTGGACACGGACTCTTGTACTAACTGTGTGCTCCGCAGCCATCGGCGGCACTTTTCAGTATGGCTACAATATTTCCATCATCAATGCGCCCACATCTCACGTGCAGAAGTTCATCAACGAGACGTGTATGAAGAGATGGGGTACAGCTCTCGAGTCCAGTCAGCTGACCCTTATATGGACAATTATCGTTTCCTCGTTTTCACTTGGAGGACTTTTTGGATCCCTGCTTGCTGGACCTATGGCCATTAAATTTGGACGTAAGGGAGCGCTGCTACTAAACAACGGCTTCCTTTTTTCAAGCGCAGTCTTGGTTTTGTGCAGCCGCTCGGCTGCATCCTTTGAGATGGTCATCCTTGCTCGTCTGCTTGTGGGTGTCAATGCTGGGGTCAGTATGAACGTCCAGCCCATGTATTTCGGAGAAAGTGCTCCTAAAAATCTCAGAGGAGCCGTTGCTTTCTCCTCTGCTGTGTTCACTGCTCTGGGAATCTTCCTAGGTCAGGTAACAGGTCTGACTGAAGTTTTAGGCAGTGAACCTCTCTGGCCGTATTTGCTAGCAAGCAATGCTCTCCCCGGTATATTACAGCTGCTCACCCTGCCATGGTTTCCTGAAAGCCCACGTTACCTGCTCATCGATAAAGGAGATGGCGAGGCGTGCCGTCGAGCTCTGAAACGCCTTAGAGCGTGCAGCGTTTTCAACGCAGAGATGGAGGAGATCCTTCAGGAGCGGGCGGATGCGGGCGGAGCTCGCGCCAAAACTTTGCGGGAACTGTTTACTGACCGAAGCCTTCGCAGGCAGCTCTGCACGGTTATGGCAGCCAGCAGTGCCATGATGCTCTGTGGTAACGATTCGATTTATTTCTACGCATCTTATATCTTTCAGAAAGCTGGCATTCCTGCGGAGAAGATCCAGTATGTTACAATTGGCACAGGTGCGTGCGAGTTCACATCCGCCTTGGTATGCAACCTACTGATAGAACGTGTTGGGCGCAGGCTGCTCCTCGCAGGCGGGTACGCGCTCATGTCCATCTGGGCATTGGTCTTCACAGTGGCTCTCTCACTGCAGGGTAAAGTGGCTGGCATGCCCTATCTGAGTATGGTGTGCGTTTTTGCCTACATCTTGAGTTTCGGCATGGGTCCCGCAGGGGTCACAGGGATTCTTCCTGCTGAACTTTTTGACCAGATGGCACGGCCCGCAGCGTACATGGTTGCCGGGTCTATGATGTGGCTTAATCTGTTTCTTATAGGAATGGCGTTCCCTTTCATTGTTAGCGGTCTGGGACAGTTTTGTTTCGTTCCGTTTTGTGGGGTTTGTGTGGCTGGCTGTGTTTTCATTGCTTTTACTTTACCCGAAACAAAGGGGAGGACACTGGCAGAGATCACAGAGGAGTTTGAGAAGAGGAATAGAAAAGCAACATCTAATGGTCATTTAAAATATGGTCAGAGAGAGCAAAGCCAAAGTCTGGCTGGTCAAACAACGGAATACTTAGAGATTGAGAAGATTTGACCACACTGCTGATTTAGATTTTTTTTATTTGTCACATACACATCGATGCACTTTGATAGAAATATGTGATCGCATTGCTGACTGAAAGCGCTTTGCAGAATATGTTGGAAAACTTTAATACCTCATTGTACGTTTCTGTTGAAATACTGTTATTATAATGCTTGAAAACAAAATCTAACAGGTTTTGGGTGAATTAAGACAGTTGTTCATAGGCTTAAGTGGCCTTCCTTATTATGACTTATGGTTTATTTAATTATAACTAATTTACCTTTTATTTATTTGAAGTAAAAATAGGCAAATTGTGGTCTTTTTCCTTATCACTCTTAAAAATAAAGGTGCGTCACGATGCCATAGAAGAATCTTACTTGTCTAAATGGTTCCATAAAGAACCTTTAACGTCTGAAAAACCTTTCTGTTTCTTTGTGGTGAAAAAGGGTCTTGAGATGATGAAAAGGTAAGAAAGAATGGTTCTTTAAAGAACCTTTGACTGAATGTTTTTTTCGAACCAAAAATGGTTCTTCTATGGCATCACTGTGAAGAACCTTTTAGGCACTGTTATTTTTACGAAAGAGTGATCTCTTTCCTTACTATTTTATAGTGCTGCTAAATGATATAATGTGTGCAATAGAAGAAAAACATGTTGGGTGCATGTTGGGAAGTGCAATCTTGATCCCGTAATATAACGTGCATGTCTGCTTTGACTGATTCTAGAAGTTAGTCAAGAATTGCTTGCCAAAGATGAACAAAAGTCATTTGCACTGAAGTATTTTACCTCATTTAGTGGTCACATATTCTAATGTTGTTTATTATTTAATAAATAAATAACTTGAACACCTAAAGAGCAATGGATGACTTTACACTGCTGGGTTATCACAAGACATTTTTAGCATGTATAAAACGTGTAACTTATTGCTTGTTTGCACCAGCAGATGGCACTGTATCGTCAATTTTTCTATACTGTCAACATATATTATTTTAATGTATAATGTCTTGTTCACACACTCAGCATGTCATTGAATTCAGGTGTCACAAACAGTTGTAAGAGAGCAATCAGCATTAATACGGTCTACATGACTTGTAATGTGCCTTCAAATTTACATAGTGGCTGTTTTGTTCTTGTGTCTACTATTCTGTATATGTAACGATTTATTCCCAATGTATTTGAATCATGGTAATCTGAAGGAATGTCTGTATATTCTGAATATGTCAGACATTTTAAACCTATAAACAGAAAGTTGCTTGATGTTGAAATAAATATAAATGCTGCATTTACTTCCTGCTCCTTTCAGTGTCATTGTGTTGATGTAAAGTAAAATTAGGCTTAAAAATATTTTTAGGCTTATATGGGACATTTTAAAGCACTTAAATAAAATAATTGGTTTGTGTTTAACTGAAGAAAGCCATAGCCATATAAAGCATGAGAATAGAACAAGAATCATGTCAAATCACCTTTATTGTCACATCACCACAAGTTGGGTGAATGCTCCATACAAAGCAGAATGCAGTTGGACAGACAAACAACTGTATGACTACAACCTTGTATCATAAGTGACAGTATGTAGTGCAGGCAAACAGTGGAAATTATAGACAGATAGACTGTACAAAAAAGACAATATACATTTGAGACACATGCACATTATATACACATTATACACAAGATATACGCATTGAACGATGTGTATAAACATTAAATATAAAAATATACAGAAGTGTTCAAGAAGTGTATGTATGATGGGTCAGCCATAATGCACATATTGCAGATTGGTAATGGATGGTTTTTGCATTAGTCAACGATCCTTGATTCTTTTAAGATGAACTATTCCTTTAATGGGTCTCTGGTGATTGATAAATATTGAGTTTTGGCACACTAAAACCTTTCGTCATTTTCCTCTGACTTGCAATAGATTCTGTCTAATGTCTTATGTTCTATTTGCTCTGAAGTCAGTTCAAGTTTCACTTCATAATGGATAAACTGCACAAGAGATGATCGTCTTGCTCTTTTCCTTTACATCAATCCATCTCTGCTCCTCATTCCTTGAGAGTGCACGCCCACAGGCTCCAACAGAACTGGGCTAATGAGCCATCAGCAGCATCCGAGCCTCTGGGTCGTGACTGGTGTGAGGGAAGCCGACGCAAAGGCTTCTACACTCCCCATCCAATTTACCTCAGTCTGTGCGTACAAGTATACAAGTGTTTTATGGACAGACTCTGTGAGGACGCACGCGGACTAAAACTACATTTCTTTTTATAGTGCATAGATGCAATGGTGACTGCAAGGAACTGATCAGTTGGCACAAGTGACACCAGACGGGTGACAGGTGGAGCTGTCCACCCCCGGCCGTTGTGGGCAGTGCTCTCGTGGTTTATCTCAGTGAGCCAAGCCTGGCAGTTGCATCTCCCTGAGTGCCATGAGTCACCATTCTGAGGTCAGGCAGACATATGGCATCTTCACAGTCCTTACGTTCATCTGATGTCTTCCGTCAATTTCCTATTTATCACTAATGTCGTAGGCATAGTGTAAGTCAGTCAAATATATGTATGAGTTTCTATATATCTGAGTGTCAGTTTTAATGTGTTTAATAATTTTCTCTTGGCTCCATGCTGTCCTTCACCTTACTAATCCCATGTTGAGTCACCTACAAGATTCAAGGGAATTTTTATGGTTATTAGATTAAACCCCACAGGCTGCACTTTGTTTCCCATTGAATTGTATTGAATTGATCCCCACATCAGAAGAAAGGGAAAAAACACAGTTGGTGATGTAAATGTGTGCAACTTATGCATGCTGTGTATGTCACACATGACCAGCTGTTTTTAAAGAAAACACTTCAACGTGTTCTCAAATGTTCTTATACCGTCTGTAATTTCTCTAATTGTGCCGAACTGTTAGAAAATCAGATCACTTTCTTCCCAATCTGTGCTTGTTACGTCAAGATCCTCAGTTACTGGTGGTGGTAAAAATAGAAACAGGCATACAATCAGCCACATGGGCTGCAGATGTGCAACATCTCTTTCATTTCATCAAATAGCTACTCGCAGATAAATAGCTCTCCTTTTATAGCTCGGATGTATCATGTTCAATTTGGCAATGTGTGTGAAATTCTTGTGTTCTTAAAGGGATAGTTCACCTAAAAGTCTTCATTTACTCACCCTCTTGTCGTTTCAAATTTGTATGACTTTCTTCAACAGAACACAAAAGAAGATATTTTGAACAATATTGGTAACCAAACAACAGCGGTACCCATTGACTTGCATTGGTTTTGTGTTTATACAATAGAAGTGAATGGGTACCGCTGTTGTTCGGTTACCAACATGAAGAAAGAAAATTATACAGGTTTAAAATTATAGGGTGAGTAAAAGATGACAGAATTTTCGTTTTTAGGTGGACTATACCTTTAAAACGTTGAGGTGAGCAACTGAGCATGTGAAGTGTGCATTTTACTATTATAGAAAAATATTTAATTAAATTTTTTCTTAGTAAAATGTGTATTATTATTTTTTATAGAAAAGTATTTACAGATTTTTAGATCATTTTTAACATAAAATTTCAGACCTGTTATTTCTGTTGCTCAATTTGTGGTGCAATTTGTTATCAACGCATGCACTATAAAAAACATAAATGTTCCTGTTATTTTTTACAGATTTTCCACGTAAAATGTAAAAAAAAACCCGGAATTTTACTCTTGTTTTACCGATTTTTCATGTATTTTTGAAAAAAGGGGAAAACATGAAATTTTACAGGGGAAACTGTTATTTTACAGTTTATTTCCTAGCTGCCCTTCACTCCAAAAAAAATCCGTAAAAATAGAGCACAATATACTGTATTAATATGAAGGAATTTTCTGTATTCATTTTTTACAGTTGTTTTACCTGTATTTTACATTTTGCACTGCTTTAAATGACATTTTAGCATTAACAGAAATGTCCGTAAAATAAAGGAAAGTGTACTGGTAATTTTCTGCCAGTACTTTATCCGTTTTTTTACGGATTTTCTGTAGAGTGTAGCTGCCAGAAAATATCAGTTTTTTCTAATAGTATTTTTTTTTTTAATACGGTCAAAAACTGTAAAATTACAGAAAAAGATTGCCAATATAAAAGAATGGGGAAAACAATTTATTATATATCCTTATATCCTGTAACTTTACAGGGGAAAAAATGTTTTACGGTATATTTCTGTCGCTGACAAAAAAAATCTGTTTTTTTATGGTGTGGGTTTAATCCCCTGGAAACGCACATACTGATAAAATGTACAATGCACCTTAAATGCTTTGGATAAAAGCACTGCCTAAATGTATCCCTATTAAATTACATTAGCAAAAGAAAAAAGAAACGGAATGTGTGAGAGGTGCGAGATGGGCATGAATGTAGGTGTAATATGCTGTGGATATCAGCATCATCAATCACACTTGTGTTTAGGGCTCTCTCAACAATCTATGATGTCACAGGACAAAGGCAGCCAATCGGATGCCTCGTACCAACCCATCCGTTCTCATTGGCTTCTCCCTGCCTCTCAGCTTTGTATACTCCAGTCATCTCTGCTAGGAAAACAGACAATGTGCCGCCGTTACGCGCAGGACAGGCACACCAATGTAACAGAGCAAGAGACGCATCACAGCCTGACAGAGGAAGCGAGTATATTTTTTCATCTTAGCATGCCTCACTTTTAATGCATGACTCGTCCTCTCCTCATCCAGCTCTATAAATAGATCACTGACAGAAATATCCCATCCTAACAGAGCCGGCAGAGGAAGGAACAGCATCAGAAGTGGCCATCAGGAGGTCAGTGGCTCCATCATCTCGCTCTCAGAGATGGGCTGCTCAGCCGGCCGATTGCCCTGCCAGCCTCCGGCCTTGGCACAGCTGCCCACGCTGGACCATGACTGCAGCCAGACCCAGGATGGCTCAGCACCAATGCCTGAACCCAAAACTCCAGAAGATCTCTCCACTTTAGATCGGCTGGCCCAGGCCACCGGCGGCACTGAGAAATCATGGTACCGCTGCGTGTTTCCTTTCGGGGTCATCTCGCTGGTGATCGGCATGGCAGGGACTGGTGTCACTTTTACTTTTAACACGCTACACCAGACCAAAGTAGTGTCTCTGGTTCTGCTGGTGATGGGATTTGTCATGCTGTTTATAGCGGCCGCATGCTGGAAGGTGCACAGGTCCAGGAGGAGAGAAAAGAAGGAGGGGGGAATCTTCACTTCGGAGCAGTGCACTTTGTGAGGAGCGTGTTCATTCATCCCAGACCCGTAAAGCACTTAATAAAGGAAGAACACTGTTTTTTTTATGGTGCTCTTTTTGTAGTTAGAGGGTGAGTTCTGAATTGTCTTTAAGTAACATCATCCGTCATTTTCAATGAGGGCCTGTGGAAAGACTTAGTGTAAATAAGAATGCTCCCGTTTGGACTATTGCATTTTATAGAGAAGCGTGTGACAAGATTTAAGAAGATTTTAAGACCTTAAGCTTATGCATGTAATTGTAATCCTGACCTGGAGATAAACTGTTGGATGACAAACAGGAGTAAAGATTTTATTCTCCCTGACAATGCTGCACATTTCACTGTTTGAGAAGATTAAGATGTGTTCTCTGGCCCTACCCTCTTTCTTTTCTTTAAAGGGATAGTTTACCTAAAACGTTTCAAACCTCTATGACTTTCTTCTGCAGAACACAAAAGAAGATATTTTAAGAAGAGTGTTTGTAGCCAAACACCATTGACTCCCATTGACATCCACTGTATGGAAAAAAACATTGAGACATTTCTCAAAATATAATTTATGTTCTACAGAAGAGTCAAACACAGGTTTTAAATGATACATAAAAAATAGCAGATGTTAGAAAGAAGTCTTTTTAACGCAATGCTTTTAAGGCTTTTAAACTGTATGTGGAAAATCCTTCAGATCAAAGGGACCTGCAGAAGAATACTTGAGGAAGTTTTAACAAGGTCAGATGCTGGGGAATACGGATCAATATTGCTTTTCAAGATACACAACAAAATGATAAAAATCTCTGGTCAACTGACTGCAGATCAGTAAAAGAAGGTTTACATGTGACTTCTGAACAATGGTCAAGAACAACAGCTACTTTTAATTTGTATCTTATCCAGACAGTTTAGCACAGGTGTGAAGGCGAGTTTCATGATTAATTTACAATTTGTACATTTTTATTTATTTGTTTGCTTTAGTTATGTAGTAGAGAAAGTCTATTTTTATTCAAAGCAAATGTAAATCAATGTTTTGCATGACGACAACAACAAAATCATGATATTTAAGTACGGTTAGTGTGCATGTGTACACTTACATTCTTGTGCACAATTTAAAGTATTTGCAAGGCATCAAACATTTATTTTGTCAAATTTCAGACTGTTACGTTGTGCTTCGAATTGTTATCTGTCAAGTGACTTCTGCAGTGATAACTACAAGTGATAGTTAGATAGTAGAGGGACTGTGTGCACATGAATACATTTATTTCTGTGAAACTTTTGAGTGTATGCGTGTGTTTATGGATGTGAGCATTCAGGTAATAGTTCACCTGCACATTGTAGCTAACACTATCAGACAGAGTAGAACAGTAAAAGCATCATATCTACAGATAAAACAGCAGTAAGTCAGAGTCTGCTGTGCTGCTGAGATCTCATAACACTTATAGTAAATGTGAATGTCAGTCCAACTGAATGTGCCGTAGTTTACGCAAAAAAAAAGTGTATATTTAAACAATGCAACGTATGTGAAGATGATCAGTATTTGGGTTATGTTGGTTCTATTTGCACTGTTTATGTATACTTTGTTGTGTTTTACAAAAAAATTGTTTTGTATTTATATGTCATATATGGTATATATGTTATATATGCATATAGTTAGTATTTTCTCTGTGAGAAGAATTTCCAGCTGTTTGTAGCCCTTAATATGTGTTATTTGAGTGCCTGTCTTTTAAAAGTAGATATTTTTGTATCACCCACCACTGGGTTTGTAAAAGAAAATGAAAAAAAGACATATTTTTCTGTCTAAAAGATGTGTTTAATGTGACAAATACACCTGAAATCACAGAAAGTGACTTTACAGCCTTTTTTTGCATTAAAGAAGAGCATTCTGCATTAAAGCACTCAGTGAGGTTGATGTGACAATGTCTGATATTTTCCATTATATAGCCAAGGGAATAGAGCAAGAGACAGTGATACAGAGATAAAATAGGTGGTGAGGCAGAGTAGAGATTGAGAGGTATTGAGAAAGGAGGAGGGAACCTCCAGAAGGATTCATTAAGAAAAAAAGCGCCAGGAAGCAGCAGTACGTGCTCCGAATAATAGAACTGGGAGAGCTGTGGCATAGCACCACTAATTCAGTCTCAGTGGTGCTGTATGGCACACTGGCATACAGAAAAAATATACTTCAAAAGCTGCAGATCCTCCTTCGCCATTAGCATTTAATGTATCTTCATGTGACATTACAAAACTGATGCAGAAATTCCCCAAAGTTAGTTATTAACACCTTTTTCATGTCAAGCATATAATGGATTCATGAACATAAAAGTGAATGACTAAATAAATAAAGCATGAAAATTCCCTCTCTCTTTAGACATTTAGAGACAGATCTACCTCACTCATGTACATGCAGCTCAGACCTGAACTATGATATCATCTACTCGAATGCAAAATCTATCATTTATAGACTTTACATTTGCTTAAATTACTATCTACTTCAATAAAAGCTGAATGGCGACCAAATGAATGTGACAAGATTTCAGGATTCTGCATAAAATTTTATTCTGTCACATTTTATTTAGCAATCTGTAGCAGACATTTGAGGCCTGGGTGAAATGCATATTGTTGTGTCCATCTTATTGTTAATAGATGTTTTACATTTTTATCAAAGAACAAAAGGCGGTATTAAATAAAGGCAATGTAATACAAATGTGTCCATCTGTCCTCCTTAAACCACCCTTACCAATGCACCCGTCAGAACTGAACTTCAATAATGCTATGATGTTAATACACACTCAAAAAGGATGGGTTAAATTACATTTTGTGTAATGGAATTTTAACACAGTATGTTTTTTAAAACACGAGTCATTTGTGTTGATTTTGTGTTTAATTTATAATAGGGACAACACAAGGTTGAGTTAAAAGTAACACAAAATGTGTTGTTCTTAAAGTGACAGTTTACCCAAAAATGTCATCATTTACTCAACCTCTTGTCATTTCAAACTTGGTAACTGAACAATAGTAATACCCATTCACTTCTATTGTATTGACACAAAACCAATGCTACCGCCATTGTTCAGTTACCAACTTCCTTCAAAATACATTCTTCTGCAGAAGAAAAAGTCATACAGGGTTGACTTGACATGAGGGGTAGTAAATGATGACAGAATTTTTGGGTAAACTATCACTATCACAGATTGTGTTGTTTTTTAACCCAGGAAAAACTTTCTCATTCGGTCATAACTGCAGACTAGCAGGTATCCATTATCCGGATTTTAAATATTTACATTTTGCAGACATTGTTATACATTTTTATCAGTATGTGCATTCCCTGGATATTAAACCCCAAACATTTGCACTGCTAACACAATGATCTACCAACTAGAACAACATTTTCACATTTTATTTGCATTAATATTTATATCAGCGTCACAGCTCATACTCACTTCTTAAAGGTTAGGCTAAATATAACTCTAGAAGCGGTAAGTGAGAGAAAGTAAGTGAGGAAGAGGAAATACCACTATAGTGTAAATCATTGGTCTCCAACGTGGTGCCCGCGGGCACCTGGTAGCCCGCATGAACTCTGTAAGGTGCCCGCCAAACACAGGGTTCAACAATAACGTTTGATATAATCTGTGACTATATCGAACAGCCAAGTGCTACATCATTATGAAATTTTATTATTAGTACTTGTTTTAAGATTTAATATATTCAAGTGCAAAAATATGTGAAAGAAAACTCAATTTGGTCCTGTGAGCCAAAAAATAATGCATCACATGTTTAAAGTTTTTAAGTATTTTTTTTCAACAAGTAGCCCTCTAGATGATTTTATCTCTTTAGGTAGCCCTCGTATACAAATAGGTTGGAGACCCCTGGTGTAAATCCAGGCGCAGGCATCCAGCATTCAGCAGCCTAGCATGAACCTGAGCTTCATAGAGACACATGACAGTCTAAAGGATTAATTAGGCGGTAATGTTGCAAACCAATGTGAGCGTATCTCCACTTGCTGTCTTCCGTGGCCTCTGACTCACTCTTCTAGCATCTCAGCTAATTAGCGAGCATTGATTATGGTTAACCGCACAGTGAGGGCGGCTAGAGCCAAGCCAACATCATTGCCATTTCACTCAATGTGCCATGAAGACGATTACGCAATATCTCCAGACCCAGTCCAACTTGTACAAGTTTGACAACCAGTGTTAAAGCAGACTTCTGGAGACATGCATGATGGTCTGATTCTGGATATTTATATGAGATAAATATCAATTTTTGAAAAAACTGAGTTGATTTTTAAAGTATAAAATTCTTCTGCAGAACACAAAAGATGATATTTTGAAGAACTTTGGTAATGGAAGAACATTGGACCAATTGACCATCATGTGTCCATGTTTGGATCCAAACCACTAAGACATTCCTCAAAATATCTTGTGTTCCATAAAGTCATACAGGTTTGGAATGGCACGAGGGTGAATAAATAATGATAACCTTTTTATTTTTGGTTGAACTATCACTTTAAATGCAGCACAACTGTGAACGTCATGAAATCTTGTGAACTATGACAGAGCAACTTCTGAGCAATAACATTTTTCTCTGCAGTTTCACGAACGTCTCTGCATTAAATGGCTCATTTTGGCTGCATGCTGTGATCTAAATACGCTCTTTATGTGTTAAAAGTGCTTAGCAACACAAGAGCTGTGGGTTAACTTTCGAGTTCAATGAGTACCTTCTCATTCTTCAGTTAAAGCCTTTTTGCAAAGCAATACATGGTGACACAAAGCATCTGAATGATGCCGCACAAAAGGTTAAGGTCAGATCATTGATTTTTTCTGTTAAAAATAAACCTGCATGTTTCTAACACTGTGAGGGAAGAAACAATGTAGAGAAGCACATGCCACACGCAGCCAAGAAGTGCTTTCAAATATTTAGCTAATACAGAATATTTGATTTTATTAAAAGCAGGCCACACATTTAACCTGGATTATTTTAAACTTTGCAAACACAGCAAAAGCAAACTAACAGCAAACCTTCAGCCTGGAAGTGCTGTTATTTATTTTAGTCAGCCATTCAGAGTTAACTGACCTACAGATTTCAAATATATTTCCCAATATAAAAACATGATCACTGTCCCAAGTATATATTAAAATTTGAGAAACTGTTAAAAACACACATATTGCCCATCAGTGTGTACGTCAGCATAACTCAAACTGCCAAATGGCAATGCCTGCTTTGTCTACCTATACACGAAATAGTCCTGTTAACACATAAGCAGTATCACTCTCATAAACAGTATAGCAAAGCCCTCTATTAGATCTCTGACAAACACCCACCTCCATCCCCAGCTCCACCTCTCAAGATCTCTTTATGGGATATTGTGCATACATTGCGGCAGCACAACTTGCATGCTTACTGCTGCATATGTATAGTGTGTGTGTGTGTGTGTGTGTGTGTGTGTGTGTGTGTGCGTGAAAGTAAATGCTGGGTTTCAGGATCCATTTAATTTTTGTTACCATGAAAAACTCTAAAGCTTAGAATAGATGTTACTGATTTACTTTAAATGGTCTTTCTGCGGTGTTTCGATCACATGCAAAATATTTCTTAAACACAAATGAAAAGCATCACCAATGAGTGAAACACTAAAACATTAGCATCATATCACATTAGCTGTACTAATAATAAGGAAATCATTTTTAAAAAATGCAAACGCAAAATTTATTGATGTGTGGATCCCTTTTGGAACATATATAGTACGTCTTGAAAATGACACGACTTCTTAACTTGGATACAATGCTGGTTGCAGTTTCTATGTGTATTTTTTCTCAGGTGCATGCATAGTTTTAATATAGAACATATGAAACATACGCACAATAGTCAATAGATATTCTCACACAATGCGAGTTAGGTAAGCATACAATATTGTCAAGTCAAAATACAAATGTTTCATAGATTATGGAGTTCCTGGTCATCTCCACTTGAAGTGCATGGGCAGCAGGTGGGCTTCTCAGAATGTCCTTACCTTGTGATCAAAGAGCTTTCAGAAAGTGGATCAGACAGTAACCCAGCAGCACTATTCTTCATCAGCCACACACACACACACACACACACACACACACAAACACACACACACACACACACACTGCCAGAGTCTTCAGAAATGCAAAGCAGCGCATCCTCTGCACTGAACCATCTCACCTCTGTCCCCAAAATGTGTCCTCTGTGCACATGATATGACACCTCAGAGGTCACAAACACTGTGGGCCAGCTGAGTGTTGCATACTAATATGATATACACACTTTAATAAGAGTTCATCTTCAAAGGTTCAGACTATTTTCTTCAAATATGAGGCACATTGTAAATGGTGGATTTTCTCCATTGTAACTCATTTAACATTAAAATTCAGATGCCTGACAAACTCAAGTGTCTCGCTGGATGTTTGAGGTTTGTTGGTAATCCTGATATGATTTAATCCCTGTAATATTCTGCATTATTTTAACGGTATTGTACTGTATAAATAAATGTTTGAAAACATGCTGTACATAGATATACAGTATAAACATTGACAACAACGCAAAACGTTTGATGCGCAATATCTGAATGGAAGTACCCTATGCACTGTTGTTATACAGAGCAATAGTTGAGAGAAGTGGGAATAAAAATCCAGTTTATTAATACATTCACTGGTTTTGCAGTTTAAAACTTAATCCCCATAATTCATTAAAGAAGGATTGTAACAGTTCTGGTTTAAGATCGGGAACAATGAGAATGCCACTAGTAAGGTTGAAATTCTATTAATTTATCTAATTTATTTATATAGCACTTTTCACAATGCATATTTTCCAAAACAGCTTCATAAAATATGAAGTGTCTTACAAAGCCCCAGCAAGCAAGCCAAAGGCACCATTTGCAAGAAAAAAACACCTTTATGTTGAGTAGAAAAAACATTGGGAGATGCCAATCCTTTAGATCGTATTACTGCAAATTTTGTTTCGTTTGTTGTTTATATACATAATGATTTGAATATGAAATAAACTGAACTGCTTATTTTAAGGACTTTGGTTTCCCACTAAAAATATACAATAATGACTGAATTAAGGAAAAGGACTCTTGTGAGTCACTGTGACCTTGCATGCTGAAGTATTAGGACATTATCAGCCACAACAGAAACACCCTGAGCAATGGAGCTCATATCAAACCTGTTAGTGAAAGCCTGAGCGCACATAACTAGATCATGCTTAAGCCTGTTTATGTGTCATATGGGATACTGCAATACATCACATTCCATTAAAATAGACATTTCCAGGCAAATTCATTTACATGAGACATTAACGTCAGACATACCAGCTAGTGAGAGGTAAAACTCTCACAGCACTGAGGCTTCGACAGAGTTTTGATCGATTTTTAATAACAAACCGAAGAGCTTTTATGTTACATGGAGTTACGTTTTATTACTACACCATTAAGTTCAATTAACTATAATGTATCAAAAACAAATTACAATACCAAATTACTCTTGTGAATTGATAGCTATGGCACAAAATGGTAAATTAAAAACAGATTGTAAGTTTTACTGTGTGGTCAAGTGTACTGTAAATTGAATTAATGAATGGGAAAAAAGGAAAGAATAGCAGAGGAAAGGGAAGGGTATGATAGAGGCAACAATCTCACGGCAAAAATGTATTATACGAGGTAAAATTATTATTTTTCGCGCCAGTGACATTTGGTTTTGGGGTTGGTCTTCAGTATTGCTTACAATAGTTATACGAATTCCTGCGAGATCAGGTTGTATAGGGAGAGTATAGGAAGAGGACAGAAGAGCATAAGACTTTATGTAAAACTGCTAATAACAGTCGACATGTAGTTTAACAATAAAACTGTCAAATTTAAACAAATGATATATTATGTGCAATAAAATATTTTGGAAAATGCGTTGTGCTAAGATTGTATAAATGTTGTGCAGCTCTCCATAAGCATTACCACACAATCAAATCTGTCATTTTTCGCAATTAAGAAAATCTCACCAACCATTGTTAGGGAAAAACACCCACATAGACGCAAACAGGAAGTTCTTCTGCTCCCAGGGTTCACATATGTGAATAGAATGGGGCAGATTGTCTCATAATAGAAAGAAATTAGCACCCTCTTTGTAGCAGATGCTTCTGTTTAATGGTTTATTCATCTTAACATTTTAATCCCGAAAATCTTTACATGCACAGCCTACAAATGTGTCCAGCATCGGTATCAGGATGCACCTGTGTCATTTCTCCAGATGGTTATAGCTATTCTACCAGATTGTAAGCACACTCCCTCACTACTGACTCTAGTTTTTGGTCCCTTTAATCCTGCTTCACATCGCAACTCAGCGTCTCTCTAAAACTACAACAATCGATCTAAAAGCCATATTGAGCCAACTACTACCCACACGTGAGCGTTTTTTATAGCAAGCTGTATCACATGGCTGACTGGCTGCGGGGGTGGAGGGTGGATGCAGTGTGTGGGCATTTTGGGAAATGTGCTGGAAGAGAAAGGCACATGTGGCACTGATGACGTTAATAATATGACAACCATTCATTATCAATTCATTTATGATTATTCAGTAATGCATAATTATAATAATTAATCATAATTAATTAATCATAATAATGTATCATGAAATTTGGTCCATGTGAACAAGAAGTTATGATCGTCCTTTTCATTGTTTAACAGTCAAATGCACCAACCGCTGAAGAGACAGGCCTGAGCTATGCATATACAGAATCTCTTTCGAAAAGAAAACCCTGAGAGGAGGAATTTGTGAATTTTGTGTCATAAATGTCTTTATCCCCAGTAAACCACTGTAAAAAACAAATCTGTAAAAAAAAACATTTTCTGTCAGCTGGAGCGACAGAAATATACCGTATTTTTTCCCTGTAAAATTACAGAATATAAGGATATGTAATAAATTGTTTCTCCATTATTCTTTTAAATTTGCGGTCTTTCTCTGTAATTTTTGACTGGATTTCAAAAATAAATTGTAAAAAGTTTTGCCAGCTCGGGCGGCAGAAAAATAAACTGTAAAATAACAGTTTTTCCCTGTAAAATTACATGTTTTCGTCATTTTTCTTGTAAATTTGCAAAACAGTAACATTTTTTTCACATTTTATGTGGAAAATCTGTAAAATTACAGGGGGTTTACAGTGTAGGAAACAATGGTGGTCCTCATAGTACACTCGTATTTGCAGTGAACACTTCATCAAAGGTAACCTCATGTAAACACTAGATATGTCAGGATTTACACAAAAACAGAACCAGTGCAGACAGCTCTAAACCAAAACGTCTTTATTAAGACAACTTGATAATTTAACAAAACAGAAAATCCCTCGAGGGGAAAAAAGAACCAAAACATAACAAGTTCACAAATAAAACTCAACTTTAACCAAAATCATACAGGGGACCAGACACGATACTGGGGTCCCAAAACAGTACAGCACAAAACACAAGGGGTTTAAATAGGGAGAGAACTAAGAGGTAACAAGGGAGACAGGTGTAGGGCATGAACTCATAACGGGATAATGAATAAGGAAACAAGGGGGCGGGGCTTTGACACAAGACAGAAGAGCAAATGGCACAATTCCAGGACAGACACAGGGCTGTCATGATCCTGTCAGTCAGAACAGAAGACACTAGGACAGAATCATGACAAGATAAATTAATCATTGTAATTTTAACCATAAATCATATTTACGTAATCTTCCTTAAATTGTTGTTGCGGACAAGGAGACTCATGATTAGTTACATTAACTGTTAAGTTAAGCTGTATATGGATTGCAAGTGCCCGAAACTTGTAGTTTGTATTCATATCCAAGTTTTTCTTTTGTTGAAAGGTGATTTAAATATTCGTGGCTTGAAATAGAAGGAAAATTGAACAGCTTCTGCTGTGTCTCTATGGAGAGCTTAATGTAAGCTGCCGCTCTCTTGCCAGCCAGCCCCTGCCCCCCAGTAGGTCACATGACTAAAAACTATGGATCGGAGAGGACGGGTTAACCGATGTTCTGCCCAAGCCGTCTATATGATGTCATCAGAGGAGGATCGCCACTCCAGAGAAGAAGTGAATAGTTTCTTTGCAAAAACTGTTTTTTTATTATGTTATCATGTTTTTATTGTGTTTAATTGTGTTAGTAGGCTGTATTTTATTTGTTATTAGGCTGTATTTTGTTTTGTTATTATTCAATAAAATAAAAGATTTTTTTATTTTCAGTTTTTCAAAATAGAAAGTTTACAATTAAAAAAAGATACTTTACAGTATCTGTTTTTGCAAATGAATTCTTCTAGTACATTTTAAGATTTTGATTAAAGATTACGAAGATAAAAATATTGTAGATTTACTTGCACAAATGTATTGTTGACCACAAACCTAGCAATGTGTGCCAACAAAGTAAATATAGGTTACATTTGAATTTAATAGGGACTTTACCGCTATATGCTGTAAAGCTAAGACACCAATGTACATTCTGGATATTAGCAATAAGTAATTCTGTATGTACAGGTATATTCAACCTGTATAAATGTATATTTATTTACAATATTTTTAAAGATTGTCATCTCTTCTTACATACTTTTTATCTTCCCCCTCTTTTCACCTTGACATAGCAATTCTCTGTGTACACTACTACCTGAGCTAACGTTCTAAGATCGTTTTGCTAACATTCTCAATAAATTGTATTAATTTTTATAATGTTCATATATGTTCATAACATTCCCTTTATACAAATATAATGTTGAGAGAACTTTGAGAAAACGTTTGCCAGAAGTTCTGAAGTTTTGTTAGCTGGGCCAGTGCTTCTTAATAAAAGAAATGTACTGTAGACACTTTTCCCAAACTAAGGACATTCTTAGGACCGTATATTGGAACCTGTTTTGATGAAGAACTGGGTTACCCTTGCAAAGCGAGTCCTCCTTAGAACCTTAAAAGTGATTTATTGGCTTATGTCATTTTTATATGTACTCTCTTTAGTGCCTGATTATAAATTCTACAAAATTGACAAAAAAAGGAAACCTTTATCCACTTTTATTCAAAGTGACTTACAGTGCATTCAAGATCAGTAAGCATGTGCTCTATGATCAAACCTTTGTGCTGCCAACACAATTGAGCTGCAGGAACCTTACTTAAAAACCACATAACGTTTTTAAACCACAGAAAAACATGAGAAATATTTTGCATTGGAAATATGACTGAACCTACGCATGCAGGGCAGGTGTGATGGTTTCTGCTGATGCAGGTTAAACAGTCCTGATAGCCTCCCACTGGCTCCTGTGAGTAAATGCACTGATCTGATCCGATCTGTCCAACCCTCCGGCATAAGCAGTCAGTCACCGCACTTCCACACATCCTGTGTGGGCTGAAATGATATACGGAGCTGCTGGACTGGATTTTCTTCTTTATTTTAATGCCTCTCTCTTGATCTCATCTGATTTAGGCTTATTAAGTAGAAAAGGAGTACACATTTACAGCCTCTGGCATAGCTACAACAAAAGCTAATAAGATTAAAAGGTTTTTAAGTGGACCATCTTTTTCCCATAGACGCATGTCTTTGAATCAGTAAAGCAAGTGTGCATTTAAATCAGTTTTATGTAAAAGCCCATCACCTTTGGCTCAGATTTTAACCATTATTTGCCTGTTTGAGTTTTTGGAAGCTTAGGCGGAATTAATTGCAATGTCTTATGGGCTCATATCAGCTATTGATGCATTTCATCTCAATGAACACCAGTACATATAAAATATAATATAACATCCATTATAACAAAAGACATTGCCTGCCCTATTTAACCACAAATGCATTATTGCAACGATTGCACTTGTTTTTGCCAAGACATGCATCTTTCATATATGAGTCTCACATATGTGGACAGCATATATAAGCTCTCACACATATCAAATCATGGTGCATCAGGTGCTATGACTTCTGTTATTAATTCAAACACATTTGTCCTTAGTTGAAAGCCACACATGGCAGTCATGCTATGCTACATTCAACTTCAATTTTAATAAAATTGTTTTGCATTTGACAAGAGTATACTTGTATAAACATTCATAAAATGCAAATGCAATGTTCATTTTTTCAGAATCTATAAACCAAAGCATTATCTGAAAAGGTTCTTTTAGTTCACCAAACATCTAAAAGCCGTATGAACAATTTTAAGTCACAATGAATAATTCATTTTTGACAAAAGATTCACAGTGTGTGAACATCTCCTTTTCAGCACTAAATGCACTGCTGAATGGATGGACTCTATCTTTCTGAACTATTGCTCATGGTTTAATTGTCTTTTTGTCTTTTTGCTTTGGCAAATTGCAGCTGTCAAATCCTAATGGCTGAATAGCGCTTAACAATGCGATATGAAAGCACTACGGGGGCAAAAATGTCTCCTTGTTCCCCAGCTCTTCCATCCCCTGGTATGGTGCGAAATGGTTTCAGTCCCATGTTTTTATATTTCTTTAATCCAGAACAGGGCTGTCACGATATCAGAATTTCACTTCATAGCTATCGTGGCAAACAGAAATGACTGTAACCATAGTATCACAATACCTATTTAAAGGGACAGTTCACCCAAAATGATCATTCTGTCTTCATTTACTCATTTTTTCACCCTCCAAAACTCAATTTCTTTGTTCTGATGAACACAGAGAAATTATATTTGGACGAATGCTTGTAACCAAACAGTTCTTGGCCACCATGGACTACCATAGTAGGAAAGATGACAATGGTAGTCAAGAGAATCTTTTGTTTTCAACAAATACATTTATACAGATTTGGAACAACTTGAGGGTGAGTAAATGAAGAGAGTTTTCATTTTTAGGTGAACCTTTTCTTTAAATGTATTTTTTTAAACAAACAAATAATGCTATCAGTCAAAATGATCCTTACACTCTTAAAAATAAAGGTGCTTCAAAAGGTTCTTCTATGCCATAGAAGAAGCTTTTGGTTCCATAAAGAACCTTTAACATCTGAAGAACCTTTCTGTTTTGCAATAGGTTGTTTGTGGCGATTTCTTCAGATTATAAAAAGTAAGAAAGATTCTTTAAAGAATGTTTGACTGAATAGTTCTTTGTGGATCAAAAATGGTTCTTCTATCACTGTGAAGAACCTTTTAAGCACCTTTATTTTGAATTAAGAGTGTTTTTATGAAATTTTGTTATTTCTCTTATTTTAGCCTACAAGTCACACTTAAAATTTGAGTGTAAACATTAGAGAGAGAGAGTTTGTAACTATACTGTCTCTTGTAGTTAATGTGGTTAGAGCATGGCGCTAGCAATGCCAAGATCATGGGTTTGATCCCAGGGATTGCACATTTTCAGAAACAAATATAATGCAGTGTAAGTTGCTTTGGATAAAAGCATCTGCCAAATGCATTAATGTAATGATGGAATCCTGATTCATACTTGGTTCCCTGATATAATCATGTTGGATCATGATGGCATATGGTCAGAACGCCATGTGCACTGCCTACGGGGAAAGACAGCAAAACATGCTGAGAGAAATAAAACCAGAAGGATTCATAGCAGGACAGACTGAAGGGCAGGAATCTCATAAACATGAATCATTCTCTGGACAAATAGTTCAGGATCTCTTTGAATGAATCTTAACTTGACATTTTAAGTGTGGTTTAAGTATCTAATTATGTTTTGATAGCACTTCCTGTCATGCAAACCTTGAAATGCTCAAAATATTTTGAACTAATGGGATCTAGATGTTTTCACAAATATGACTAAAAGAGTCTTTCATTTCTCATTAAAGCTCAAAAAGGGAGCCGACCTTTATAACTTACACAGGTGCAGATGAATCATGAAGATTTGGGGCATAATAATACATCTGGAAATACATCAATTTTTATTTATTAGTTTATTTAAATGTGAATCGTAATCTGAGTAATGTAAAACATCTCGATGAACACTGTTGCGCATGCTCTCAACTTTGCACACATTTTCTACATCTATAATAATGATTTTAGAGTCAATCTATCACTCTCTTGCAGGATTGAATTACACCCTTGGGCAAATTTACATTTAGAGGTAATTAAATCAAAGTGAATGGCTGGGTTTGAGAAGATGGTCTGATCCAGACGGACAGATCATTTTATTACAACTAAACATTCTTATAAAACGTGTGAGTGGTCTGATATTGCGTAATATCTGAATGTACGCTGGTTATTGAGGAATATCAGACTGCTGGTGGACACACCTGACCAATCAGAATTGAGCGTTCCAGTGAGTCGTGTAATTATGTTAATGTGATTTGAGGCAGTTGTGTGTAAGCATCATTCAGAGAACAGGATTCGTATCTGACAGCACTTCAAAAATGTAAATTAGTTTCCGTAATGAATTCATAAAAAGACATAATAAAACATTAACATTGATGAATAAACATTACCACTTTGACATGCGTGTTGTCTACATCAAAAGAAGATCTTAAGGAGCGGATATTTCTGTCACACCATTTTTGTTCAATCTAGCATGTGAAGACAGACTCTTTTACATTTGAATCTTCATTTGATTTGATTTATGTATTACAGTATACTGCCATTAAAGGCGGGGTAAGCAATTTCTAAAAACTGTTGTTGCAAATCGACAACAAAAAATCATGTTATGTTCTATACTTGCCAACAACGTCAGGAAAGCAGCCGGGCTTGATGGTATTTCTGCTCGCGTTCTGAGGTCTTGTGCTGATCAGCTCGTCAGTTTGTAGTGAAAGGTAGTGAAAGTAGGCCGGTATACCTCCAACTCCATCACCCTGAGCGTAGGAGCACCACAGGGCTGCGTCCTGAGTCCCCTACTCTACTCTCTCTACACACATGACTGCGTGTCGTCTCACAGCTCCACTTCTATTGTCAAATTTCCTGATGATACAGTGGTTCTGAGCCTTATCTCCAACAACAACGAGACCGCATATGTGAATGAGGTAGAGAAACTAACATCTTGGTGCCAGGACAACTGTCTCTCTCTGAAAATTCTATTATGGCCTATATATCACCTTTATCTTTATATTATGGAAATTTTGTTTACATTGTTTAGTATTTTATAATAATTGCACTTTGGAGCTGATCTGATTTACATTTCACTACTGGTTGTATATCCTCTATATAGCTGTGTATGTGACAAATAAAAATCTTAAATCTTGAAACTCACCTGGGGAAAGAAACCGTACAAGTATCCAGATATAAATGTTTTCATCAATCATTGTATAAACATAACCACTCATTAGCAATGGCTGAAAATCTTTTCCCCCTGGAGTTAGACATGTGTACGGAGATTCATTTTGTACATCTGTGAACTGATGTAAAATCTGACAGTTGTACATAAAAAAGAATGTGAGATTAACTATATAAACATTTCCATCAAAGCTTTGAAGCTTTTTCTTTATAAGCAAAACCCAATATTTTATAAAAAATACTGTATAACTGATTTTCTGATTCATTTATCAGCCCGGTTAATTATTTCCGTTGAATATTAAGGTTTACAGTAATCATTGTAGTTGCAGCAGTGCTATTTTAATATGCCAGAGGAGAACTGGCTCTCCCGGTTGAGTCTGGTTTCTCCCAAGGATTTTTTCTCCACTCTTATACATATATAGTGGAGTTTTGGTTCCTTTCCCCCATGCCACTGCCTTATTCACTGGGAGACTGCTGCTTTTGTGTAAATATAAACAGTGTACGTTTAACAATTTACATGTGCGTTAACTTAACATGCATACTGCATGCCTTGGTTTTATTGCAAACTGTTCTGGTTTATTGTAATTTTAGGTTTCCAGTACTGACAACGATATTACAATAACATACCCAAATTAAATAATATACTTCAAATGAATAAATTACAGTTTTTGACAATCTAACAGTATTTATTTTTGTTTCTTCAGTGTACATTACATAGAGAAAAGCTTGCAATAATATCATATACTGTCTATTCTCCTTCTCATCTATTACTATTATTATTTTAACTATGATGCATGTAAAGATGCTTTGCAACAATGAAATTGTGAAAAGTGCTATATAAATAAAATTGAATTGAATAAGATGGAAAACTCATAGCCCAGTGGATTATTTGCTTCATTGAGCCCTTGCTCTTCTGAAGCAATGTCACAAAAAGCACAGTTCGTGACAGGAAGAGCAGCTAACAAGAAGAAAAGCAAACCATAAAAGTCCCTTTTTTTCTGAGAGCTGCACCATCTTTCTGCTCAAGCACACTGAATATGAAAAGATTCTGCAAGCCACTCGAGAATCTCATTAGACCGGGTTGCTGTCTACACTTTTTCTAATTTATGGAAATTAAGTTGGTGATAAGTGTCAAGATGGACTTCTGGGTTACAGAGTACAGAAAAGAAATGGGTTTCTATGACTTCATGAAAATGACTTAATTTCCGTATAAAAGAATGCATGTTCATTACAGTAAATGAATAACTATGTGACACTAATTGTATAATTAAAAAATGTCAGTGTTTTATGCATTACACATCAATGCACATCGCTTATAAGATTAAAACCCATGGAGCATCCGCTCCTTTTTCTAGAAAAAAACCCCTACCTGAAACTACTTTTCAATCTCATTAGCCAATTTAACTGTTTTTTACTAACAATCCTGACTCATTCAGTGAGATGAATGTGTATGATTCTAAAAAATTCTGCCAATGACTTTTGAAACAGTTCACTATTTCATGTCATACAAGAAAATGACTAGAGAATGACATCATATAGAGGTTTAGAAAATGCACAATGACAAATATGTTCTAAATGATTTACTTACGATCCCATAAAAGAAATGTTGTTGGCTGAATTGTTCCATAAAGAACCTTTAACCTCCAAAGAACCTTTCCTTTTCACAGAAGGTTCTTAGTAGTGCCAAATAGATTATAAAAATGGTTCTTTTAAAAAGGTTTTTTATTATATAATAAAATATATAAAAGAGATTTTATTTTAAACTGCAGATTCGTTTGATTTACTGCAAGATCAGAGTGTTTTTGTACATCTATGAGATTTCATAATCTACGAAAATTTTGCTGCAGGTCCACACGTAATCATATAGTGATACAACAAGGTAACCACGACATTGGCATCAAACCTGTTGGTCAGGGTCACAAATGACACAGCTGAGTGGTTGCTTTCTTTGTGTTCTTTTGATGTTTTGTAGACAGACTGCACAAGGTGACGACTCTTAATGGGTTTCTGGTAAGTGCTTTTGCTCTTGCAATAGTTTCATACAATTGCAATAAAAACACATCTCAATAGGGTGATGTGATCCCATCTCGTACCAAACAGCCAGAAATAAAATAAAGAGCGTGTATGTGCGTGTACTCTATTTCTTGCCATGTGGTATTGTAAGGTAACATTTGGTGTTGCTGGTGATGCAAAGATGAATTTCTGTCTGCACTTTTAACTCAGACCCCACTGACCTTTTGTGATATTCATTTTCTATATCTGGTTCTCTGTAACCATCACATTTGTTTCTGTGATGTTACTGGTTTTATGAGTGGTACACAGGTACATATTGCATCTAAATGTATTTATCTGGCTTTAAGGGGAAATAGGAGAGACATAATAAAAACACTCATAGAGTGCATTTATTACAAAGTAAAATGCACTATCCAACTGCAAATTTAGACTAAAAGACTGGACAGGTGTATTATTTACTTGTGACGATAGATTTTTTATATCATTATTGCGTGTTCACATCTTAGCAAAAATGAAAATCTAATTTTAAACACATCATTAACGCAAAGAATACTGTAAACTGTGGGCGATATGCATGAGCCATACTTAAAACTTTAACTCACTGTGACAACTAAACAAAATCAGTTTCATATGTTGATCACATATGTGACTGCATAAATTCATCTACATCACACTCTCAACCTGTACGACGTCAAACACGTATAAGTTAATCCACTTGTCTTTTTTAAGAGCTCTTTTGAAGCATTCCTCAAAGTTAATGAGAGAAATGTTGAAACATTTATGCTAATGATAAAAAAAGTCACAGCCACATAAACAATGTGGGATGTTTTCATTAAAGAGTCATTACCTGAAAGAAGAAGGGAACCCTTCAAAATTACACATCAATTAAGATTGAATATTTCCTCATGTCACCCCGGTGATTTACATATAAGTATCACGAGTGCAGAGACAAAGAACTAGTTTAATATACAATTAAATATTGTTATAAATTATTATTCATATAAATTATCAAATAAATTGTTAGTAGATTTTATAACCAAATACAGACCAAAAGTTAACTTATTAGTTAACCCAGGCTTTTGGTTTTGATAAAAGCGTCTATAGAAAAAAGCCATGACATTAAATAGTGACCGAGACCTTCTGCCTTTTGTATTCTGTGAATGTGAAAGAAAGCCATGAAGATTTGAAACAGCTTGAAATTCTGTAAATTATAACACCATTTTCATTTTTATACAAACTAATGGATAATCACTTGAAAATGATGTAGAGCACTTGTAAGTTGCCCTGCTGGCATCATCATAATCACACAAGACATCATAATCTGACCACTAAAAAAACCACAAGAACTAATATTAAAACTACATTTGTGGGTCATACTGAATATTTTCAATCAATACAATTTATGCATAAAAAACTTGTATTATTTGGCTGTCTTTATCCAAAGCAACTTACAACAAAGAACACAAAAGAGCATGTCTTTAAAACCTATAATGCTAATTATAAAAACAAACATTTTCTATCCTTGAAAGTGTGTGGAGTATAAAAAAAATAAATAAATAAACTGATAACCAGAAAGGGCTAATGGAAAACAGCATTGTACTGATAAAATTCAATTAAGAGTTCTTTGTATTGTAAATATCAACCTATAATCATGTAGAAAGCAAGAGGAGAAAGACAGAAAATGTCATAATATTATAGGTCGACATATCATTTTCATTTCTGCTAAGGATTATAATAAACTGAAAGCAAACAAGCCCTGTGTGTTTATTTATTCATAACACATCTCACAGTTTACATTGTGAAAATTATCGTCTAATATCCACAGTTGAAAAACTGAACAGATCATTTTTAAGTATACATCTATATTAATTAATATCATTTCAATATGGTTAAGATCTTCAGAGATTTCAAACAAGTTCACAGATATAGTTTATAATAGCAACATACAGATATCTCTGTGGTAACTGAGCCATATGTATAACACAATGTGCCTACTCACATTATCCTCAAGGTACATCAATTCTTCTTTTGACATTAAATAGTAAATTCATATCTGATTTATCCAATGACTGAACCTATTGCTTTCAAAGAGGTAAGCACAAAATAACCAGTTTGAGAACAAACAGGTTAATTGAGACTTAATAGTTTATTTTGGTAAATGCAGAAGGGCAAAGCAATAGTATCATAGCCAAAAGCAGTGCCAACTATGTCATTGTAGTCATGGAGACAGAAATATAAGTTCTATGTTTGCACAAACGTTGTATTTTTTCTGCAAAGAGACCCTTTTACACCACAGACAGCATGAGGGATAGAACTCTGTGGTCTGCCTCTGTGGTGACTCATGTGCATTAAACAAGAGGAAGAGAAGAGATTACTGCACAGAACAGGGGTTGAATTGATAAGACTGTCACTGATATTTAATGCTTTTATACTTTTATTGCACATTCTTTGGAAGTGATAATTTATGGACCCAATATATAAACACCTATTTGATCCACATGTGATGATTTTTTACTTCAAGAAAACACTAAAAGTCAGTGGGTGACAATAATTGTATTGTGTATCCGAACGTATAACATTACCACTGGCATTATGGGCTGTATTTTAGCTTAGTCGTGTGACCCAATGGCACACAGCGCCATCTAGCGGTGCTACAGTCAATTGCAGTGTTAGGCAATGTAAAGTAAGTTTGGAACAAACAATGGCATCGTTACATATGATCATAAGGAAAACAAATCGTAAAGGGTTTTCTCCTTTTCAATTGTAACCAAATTTACCTACATGACTAACATTAAACACGTGCCTGTTTGTAACGTGGCTGCTGGACGTACTTGTGCATCTCTACCAGCCAAACACAAACAAGATATTTTGTCAAATGTGGTCCCGTTGACGCAAAAACTAGGACCACTTAGATAGTTCTCAAACATAGTCTTTTCCACAGAAGAAAGTCATTTACAAGTTTTAAATGAAACGAGGGTGAATAAATGATGACAGGTTTATTTTTGTGTATTTTAGTAATTATGTGTTGACAAAAGACATTGAAAGCACGACAGTTCAACGAAGCAAGTGTTTTAACATGAGATTACAAAATTATGCAATATACGTCTGCGATGGTGCACAAGCTGCGTGTGACGTAGGCGATGAGCAACCATATGCGCAGCAGAGTTGCGCAGTTGCAATGTGAGGAGCGCAGCCATTACACATGGTCCTAAATCTTTACAAACCGTCGGACAGGTTACATTGACCAAACACTTTTCTTTGCAGATATCTTCCTATTATATCGATGTTAGCTCAAATTTGGGGAGTTTTATGAATTTCTGCGTAGGAAAGTTGTGAAGCAACCTGGTTAGTAAAGTATTGCAAGCTTTAGCGTGTTCGCTAGTGCCAGTAAAGGCTCACGTTTTGGCGGATATATTTCTTATCGCATACACGGTTTGATTTACATCAAATAATCGTGTAATTATGGGCACACCTCTTAGAAATGAGTCGTCTGCAGGTAGTTGCGATGACCTCACAACTGCAACCGACTCGACTGCAAGCTTGTCTTCTGCACGAGCTTTACAGCAAGGAGAGCAACTGAAGGCCCCGACTCCTGTTTTGCTCTGTGAGTATTATTGCACAAGAGTTTATTGCATTTTTTTTAAAAAGTGCATTGCTTAAGACATTTTAGTCTTATTAATTCCAATATAATTTAGTGAATAACAATGTTTTTATTGTGTTGTATATTACTCAGTAAAGTCAAAAGCCAAGTGTAACTTTTAACTTATTATTAATGGCCCCATTGTTGTTTAAAGAAAATGAGCTAAAGCAGGTTATATCAGGTTTACAGCTGCAGCTTTAATAGTTTTGTGATTAATCTATATTTTGTCACAGATGTTAACAGTGCTATATCATCACCCTCAATATTTAACAACAGAGACAACAAAGTCCCTCATGGTAAGTGTACAGTCTTGCTTAATCTTAAATGATAAAAAACTTAAATTACATGATGTAGCTGTAAAATGTTCAAGGTAGTGTTTCATTTATTTTAAGTTGTGATTGTATTGTAAATGTCTGTAATCTTCACAGGTGGCAGAGGAACCGAGGCGGTGTCTACATCATCTGAGTTTACCCATGGTGCCATTGTGCATCTCATTGAAGCAATGCAAAAATGCCGGGATGTTTATAGCTCACGTGAGCGCGCACTTCTCTTCCAGAGCGTTCAGAAAGAGTTGGAGAGCCACGGTTATTCCTTACCTATAGAGAAGATTCGCCGCAAATGGAATAACCTCATTGTTACTTACAAGAGGGTTAAAGATCGCAGCTCATTGTGTGGGGGCCCGACAAAGACCTCATGGGAGTACTTTGAGGTATGTATTCATTCTGGAAAGATTATAGAAAATTTGTATCATGTTTTTTTCTCAATAATAATACGTTATCATGTCAATATTATGCTACAATAATCTTGCTTCTTTAGTTTATTAATTTACACAAAAATTCTTTAGATCTAGGCTTTCAATTATGTGTTTTTTATTAAATTTAGGTGCCAGTTTTGTAATCAGAATTTCCAAAGCTTATAGAAAGAACAATACTATACTAGTATCATCAATCTGAGTTATTAAATCTTATTTCCTGTTGTTGTTTTTTCACCACAGATGATGGATAATATTTTAGGGCAAGGCAGATTTGTTCAGACAAGCCCTGCTTCAGCCACTTTTGTTGGATTTGCAACTACAGCTAAAGCCTCTGGGAAATCAGAGGTACGTTCATCTAACAGCGTTCCAGTGGCTGCAATGACAACTCCATGTCTGCTTCCCACTAGCATCATCACAACATCTTCCCAGATCCCTACGCTGGTGACTTCCCCAGTTCTGTGCAAAGTTACCCCCAAATTAAACCCCAGTACCTCCTGTAGCACAAACACACCTCTACCCTCCATCTCAAGCAAGCCGTCGTTGGTATGCCGTCAGCCACTAAAGCGTAAATTAAGGCATCTCCGGCTCAACTCAATGGCTACGCGGGCAGCCCAGCACAATAGCCAAGCTGGGGAACGCACTTCCATGCTTCGTAATTTTCTCAGCAGTCAAGAAGAGCGTATTGAACTAGAGGAGCAACGTTTGCGAAAGACAGATGCACGAGAACGGCGCAAGGAAAAAAATGCACGCGCGATGGCTGATGCTATGGGAACGATGGCAACAGCATTGGAGTTGATCTCATCCAAGCAGGATACCATTATTGCTTTACTTCAGAGACTCGCTGACAAACATTAGCTAAAGAAATTTTACTTCCTGTTTTCTTTAATTAATATTACCTATATAGATGAATTGAATTTCAATTGAGTTTTTTTTTTTAAGTGTGTGTCTCAATTTTTGAGTAATCATTAAGTCTGCATAATAGATATGAAATCTTTCTGCCTGTGCAAAAAGTTTAAAGTAATATAGTCTGTAAAAATTCATAATAGATGTAACTTGTTAACAATATGGTTAGAACTGAGATTAACTGAATATTGGTTGATATGATGTGTTAATTAACTAAAATACTGCTTTTCACGTTTCAGGATAGTTTGAAATAAAAAAGTGTTTTTCTTGAAAGAAAGAAAAAAATATATGACTCTTTGCCAACTATTTTACGCATTAAAAGGGTGTAACAGGTGAGTTACACTACACGACAATACACTTCTTTATCAAAAACGACTAAAGGGAAGTCAGAATAAATACATATGAATGAACGTTCGAGCAGAACTGAAAAGAATTCATGAAGTACATGCTATGTTTGATTTTCACGGATTTAAAAGCTTAAAGATGTCAATGATAGCAACATGCGCAAAAAACTACATTGTGCTGCTTTAAACAGAAAGTTCAGTATGTCTAATTTATCCAATGACTGAATCTATTGTTTTCAGATGGGATAATATTTTAGAAAGGCAAAGCAATATTAGTATGAGGGTATCATAGTCAACGGCAGTGTCTATGTCAATAGTAGACAGAAAAATGATATAATAAAGTTGTAAATTTGCAAATTGCCAAATGGAGTGTGATATGTTAACAATTAAAGATTTTCACTGCAGTCTGCAGAGAGAAACGCTGTAGGACAGGAACAGAACCTGTGACTCATATGCTTTAAACAGGATGAAGACCGTACAGAACACAGATTAAATGTATGAGACTGTTACTATGCATCATGCTAGGCAGATATACACGCGAATAAATACAATAACATTTTCATGCACATTTTAATGTATGTAACGCCGCGACGAAAGCACGACAGTTAAACGAATAATATATACTATATATTATACGACGATTTTAAAGTCTGCAATATGCGCCTGCGAGGGTGTACAGACTGCGTGTGACGTAGGCGATGAGCAACCAATAGCAAGATACATATGCGCAGCAGAGTTGCGCAGTTGCAATGTGAGGACTGAGGAGCGCAGCCATTACATTTGGTCCTAAATCTTTACAAACCGTCGCCGGATTAATTTACATTGATCTGTTTTTTGTGTGTGCAACTTTCGTCTAAGTACACGAAGGTTGGCTAAAAATCTGAGCGGTATATCTACTGATTTCTACTTAGGAAAGTTGTAAAACTTTATAAACCATCTCATAAGGTTTAGCGTGCTTGCTAGTGCCAGTGTAGGCTCACGTTTTGTTGATATCCCATATACGGTTTGATTTACATCAAAAAGTCGTGTAAGTATGGGCACACCTCTTAGAAACGATTCGTCTGCAGGTATTTGCGATGACCTCACCGCTGCAACCGACTCGACTGCAAGCTTGTCTTCCGCACGAGCTTTACAGCAAGGAGAGCAACTGAAGGCCACGACTCCTGTTTTGCTCTGTGAGTGCGTTTGCTTGTTTTCCTGTAAAGTTTTCATGCATTTTGGTTTCTTTTCACTTATTTAACACACTCAAGTTGCTTACTGGTAGTGTGCTAGTGATGCTACACAGTGTGCAACACGTTGATCTCATTGTTGCTTGAAGAATATTATAAAAGGAGTACAGTGGTCATATTTTTATGTGTGATTCTATTGTCTGCAAACTTCACAGGTGGTCAAGGAACTGAGGCAGTTTCGACATCATCTGAGTTTACCCATGGTGCCATTGTGCAACTCATTGAAGCAATGCAAAAATGCTGGGATGCTTATAGCTCACGCGAGCGCGCACTTCTCTTCCAGAGCGTTCAGAAAGAACTAGAGAGCAACGGTTATTCCTTACCTATCGAGAAGATTCGCCGCAAATGGAATAACCTCATTGTTACTTACAAGAGGGTTAAAGATCGCAGCTCATTGTGTGGGGGCCCGACAAAGACCTCATGGGAGTACTTTGAGGTATGTATTCATTCTGGAAAGATTACATAAATTTCACTTAAATTCTGCAGTCCCATTTCACTATTATTCTCAATTATTCAGTAATCTACGCTGTTTTCTTTTTCTCGCTACAGATGATGGATAATATTTTAGGGAAGACCAGATTTGTTCAGACAGGCCCTGCCTCGGCCACACTTGTTGGATTTGCAACCACAGCTAAAGCCGCTGGAAATTCAGATGTGTGTCAGTCTAACAGCATGCCAGTGGCTGCAATGACAACTCCATGTCTGCTTCCCACTAGCATCATCACAACATCTTCCCAGATCCCTACGCTGGTGACTTCCCCAGTGTTGTGCAAAGTTACCCCCAAATTAAACCCCAGTACCTCTTTTAGCACAGACACACCTCTACCCTCCATCTCACCCAGGCCAGCTCCACTGATCAGCCGTCAGCCACTGAAGCGTAAATTAAGGCATCTTCGGCTCAACTCAATGGCTTCGCGTGCAGCCCACCAGAATGGCCAAGCTGGGGAACGCACTTTACTGCTTCGTAATTTTCTCAGCAGTCAAGAAGAGCATTCTCGCGTAGAGAAGCAACGTCAACGCAAGACAGATGCACGAGAACGGCGAAAGGAAAAAATTGCACGCTTGATGGCAGAAGAAATGGGAAGGGTGGCAACAGCACTGGAGTTGATCTCATCCAAGCAGGACACCATTATTGCTTTACTTCAGAGACTCGCTGACAAGCATTAAGAAATAAAAATTACTTGCTGTTTTTCTTTAACATATATGACCTATATAGCTGAATTTCATTTTAATTGTATTTGAAGTGTATATTCTATCAAATTCTGAAGTTGTCTGTAATGGTTTTGAGATCAAGTTGTCTGTTCAAACATTTTGAGGTAATTACATTAGGTAAAATCGTATTAAATTTCTTTGCTTTTGCAGAACATTAATAGAACTGAAATGAAGTGAATGTAATGAACTGATTCTCACTTTTTTTAATATAACGTTATCTTTTAATAAAAAAAGTGTTTTTTTAAGTGTATAAATTATTTGTGGAAAAAGAATCAAAGCTTGCAATACAAATGTAATCTGTAGTCTGCTAAATAAATAAATGTTAATATAAATTGTAATGATTTGTGTAAGTTAACGTTTTAAAACTAACAACGGTCATGTCACCACACGGTAGAAAAAAAGTGACAACACTAACGCGGTAAAGTGAGAAATCACTTTTGTTTTAAGAAGCACGTTGTCTAGACAGACTTAAAATCAGCGCGTTTTTTAAATATGTTTTTTTTATTTTTATTTATAGTCGTGGTCATGACAGTAGTAAAACAACATACATGTGTAGATATAAATATATACGTACACACACGCATGCGCGCTGCAATGACGCTCCATTAAATTCCGTACTAGTGCTAGTTACGTTACGTAGACCGCGTGGCCTAATGGATAAGGCGTCTGACTTCGGATCAGAAGATTGAGGGTTCGAGTCCCTTCGTGGTCGTTGTTTTTCAATACTTACTCAGTTTTATGCTTACAAATAAAATACGTTTTTTTTCCAAAGCGACTTACAGAGAGATTAGGAGGCGATATGCCATACAGGGGCAATAATGCAATAAGTGCTAACACCAAGTTAACGTTACTAGTTTCCACAAAAGCCAGAACATTTCCTATTGATAGATAGAGAGGCTTATCATTTTATGTCATATAAACAAGCTGCACAGAGAAGTTTAATACTCGATTGGAAAAGATATAGATGTGTGGAAGTTCAAGACCTATGCATGTACCAGCAGAGTGGCGCAGCGGAAGCGTGCTGGGCCCATAACCCAGAGGTCGATGGATCGAAACCATCCTCTGCTAGCTTTTCTGTCCTTTTAAAATCGCAGACACCTTTGCTTAGTATAACCTTTATTCTTTACGGATTTTAGCATGCTATTTATAATACTGTATATTACATAAATAAAATATAAATGACCATACAACTTCTTGAGTTTTTTAATTTTGTAACAATAAAAAAAAGATTTTCTTGCAAGGTAAAGTTTAGTCAAATTCTACCCGTCTTGCTTGCTTTGTTGAAGAATTGATCTTCTTCTGTTTGAGTCTCATCAAATTTCTTTTCTCTAATCTGGAAAAAAATATGTAAGTAATTTGATATCACAATACACTATAATATTTTGTAATGACAACATTTATGCATTCTAACCTATGAGCCCTCAGGGCTATATCCTCTTCCGATGGCTCTGGTAGTCGCCGACTAGCTTCTGTAATAATTTCTGAGATCTTCTGTAAGCAGTCTTCTAAGTTTCTCTGTTGGCTTCTGCTAATCTCTGAGGTCACAATTAACTCCCCCGCTTTGTTGACACGAGTTGTATTCTGTTGACATTAAGATTCGGTCCACATGTATTTGTAGTAATGCATAGGTCTATTATTGAATCAAAAGAACGGTATTTCTATACATTTTTTTTACCTTCAAGATAATCTCTTTCCTTACTTCTTCCGAAATCCATTGTGCTGTTTGGACATGAAAACGCACCTCTGCTTTTGTACTGACTGCAACAGATTATAAACGGTTAGTTTCAGTCCTTAATTCTGATTGGTAGCTGTGTTTTATTAACAATAATGCACAGTTATGACCGCTTCACCTAACGATTCTGTGTATCAGTGCGCAGCACCCTTAGCAACGTAAACAGAACATCCTGTTGATATTCACAGTCCAAAAAAATAAAGCTAGAGCTTCATTGTGATTATATCACGGCTGAAGGTGTTTCAGGTACTAACATCACCTTTCAGGTGTTATTTATTCACAATAAAGCACAACCTCAACTAGACACATTGTGATGAAAAATAATTTACCCTTATTGACATGTTGACCCCCTGGTCCGCTGCTTCGACTATACGTTATCTTCAATTTATCTGTAAAACAGTTTTAGTAACTATACTGGCTGGAATATACCACTTATACTGTACATTATTATCCTTGCCATTATTCCTCTTACCGACTGGGATGTGAGAAAGCCGATCATCCTAATAAAACATAATAATTATGTTTAGATTAGCACACAGTACAGTAAGATTATGCTTCTGAATAAGGAAAAATACCTCTGTTAAATGTGTGGATTTACTCATGTGCAAAGAACTATTTCCTATATAACGCTTCGATCGTAATTTATCAGTATTAAATACGTTTACAAAACGACCGCACATATCCCTCGAATAAGGTAACGTTAACGTTAGACAAGTCAGTCGTAAGGAACACACACTTTTGACTATGGATGCCGCCATGTTGTCAGGCAAGGAGACACATCCGGGTTACGCACTGTTATGATTCTACACGTGCAGCGTTCGTGCTTGTCCTCAACGTTTTTAATGGGGTAAATAACTATACATTGTTTATAGTATTTAAATGCTTTTTAATTAAGCGTATTTAGTGTAGTTATTTAGCTTTTTAATTTATTTTTGTGCAGATTATAAAACGTATGCAGATTAACATCTCAATGCCATGTATTTATTTTGTCCCAGCTCTCTCGTCATGTTGCATTAGTTGCGTTTAATGGTTATTTTGCCCGAGTCATGGTTTAAGATTGTCATAGTCAAAAACAGTTGGAAGGTTCCACCGAGATTTGAACTCGGATCGCTGGATTCAGAGTCCAGAGTGCTAACCATTACACCATGGAACCTCTTCCGGCGTCCGCTTTAATAAATGTCTATATAGTTCAATGCGACAAATCAGTACGTTTTTGGAATAGTGTATAATCGGGGTACATTTATTCTGTATACACTCGATAGTTACTTTACTGCGTTTGATTTTTAGGCTTATTCTGCTTGTACTTTATTACATTACACATGTTGGTTTCCAGAGATATAGATTAGGTTTGCCCGTCACACTACTTCGGTGACGGTCACACTTTACGTTATATATTTTAAGATGGAGTGCAAGTTGTTTTCATTTAACTTACACCTCACACATGCATTTTAGTCTGGAACTAGGTCCTGCCCTGGCGGTTAGGTTAGGACATTGTGTTTGTCTCGAGATGTTACACTAATATTGTTTATTGTAAGCCATGCTAGTAAATCTATTTAAAAGTTTGATATAATAAAGCGTTCTGACGTAATATAGTCACTGTCCAAAGAATTAGCCAATTAAAGTCTTCAGAATCGTAATGAAAATTCAACACTGGAATGCGTCAAAAATAAGCCACCCCAGATGGGACTCGAACCCACAATCCCTGGCTTAGGAGGCCAGTGCCTTATCCATTAGGCCACTGGGGCAACGTCGACAGAACTGTCAGCAGTATGTATAGTAAACATGAGCCTGATAATTTTATTTTTGTTTTAATGAACGTTTCCAGTGTACTTTATTCTTTATAGAGATACCATTCGCCTAATTGCGTTTTTCTGCATCACTATTTGCATACTCTATAATATCGGTGGCATAACTTAGGTCAATGAATGTTGGAGAACGCAGTAATTACGTCTTGATTCTTTAAAACGCCCCGAATTATAGAAGACCAAGGCAAGCGTGAACATCGTGCTTACTGGAATTAGACTTTAACGTTACCCTTTCCGCAATCCGTCTCTGGATAAGATATAGGAGGAACAACAGGCGCTTTGCCAACTTTATTTCCTGGCTGGAGAGACAACCATGTTATTAAATCCCATGTACCTAGCATTAGCCTGCCAGCTTTAAGTTAGCCCTCATAGGCGGCTAGAGGAATTCTGTCATTTAGTTAGGCTGATATTTTCTCCGTTTAGATGACCCAATTATCAGCAAGCACGATGAATTTACTACCATCCAATCCTCACGGTAATGGATTACTTTATGCTGGATTTAACCAGGATCACGGTAAGAAATTTACTCTTAACTTAGAAAGCAAGCTAACACCACAAATGCTTAGCTACCGTTATGAATCACACAACGTTACGTTACGCCAGTGAGCTGTCATTTATTCTACACGGTATAAACACAATATGTTTTGATGTAGATGGTACATTTAGTTGTAGGGTTTGTTATTGTAGTTAACTCATTGTTTCACCCAAACAAGACAGCTAACTAGCAGCTGGTTAGCCACAAGGATGAAGTCACATGAGTGTTTTCCTTTAAGGGCTGGTGTCAGCAATCTTCAGTTTTATTCTTTTATTTTGGTTCTGTTTGATCACAAACTGCACGCGTGACGATAAATCTAATGCTGTCAGAAAGCTACGGTATTGCACGGCATTATGAAATCAATAAAGCTTGTTATTCACTTGATGTTGTCAGGCTAATCCCCAATGCTAGCTATCTAGCTTCGTAAGTGGTTTACGAAGGGATGCATTTGATCATTTTGGTTACGAGTACTCAATACATCGGATTAAATTTACGTAATATATTGTACCACAATAAATATATGATAGTGTGCTCTGTTCAAAAAGTAGCATTTATGACGTATCCCAACATTTTAACGTGATGATCCAAGCGGTTCACCCAATGTCATATTTTAATTTACACTTTGTACTATCTTGCTTTTAGATTAGATTAGATTAGATTCAACTTTTTTATTACACCACCTGAAATTGAAAACATAACCGGATGTCTGGACCAACATCATTGCTGCTTAACGGGCACGTCTGCACTGGTCGTCATAACAGAGTCGGACGTGCTGACATCAAGCTTTCAGAAGTTGCCACACAACAACGTTCATATTCTTCCCTTCATATTTCTCTATTCGCATTTTACAGTAACCTTCCCTTGTATGTACGTCCTTGGGAGCAAACAATCTACGTACATGAATTACGCCTAGATTTTCATTATGTTCTGATATAACGATAACGAAGACAAACAGGCCAGAATATTAACACGCCTTCATGATGGCATGTGACATGCAGATGTGGTTTGTTTATACAGTTTAAGGGACTGTTAGGTTAAGCAGCATGCCGATATGCAGGAAGGAAATCTTAGTGTTATGACAAGGACATCTTTCTTCACAGTGATTGGTTTCTTTTAATATGTGATTTTGTCTTTCCAGGATGTTTTGCATGTGGAATGGAAAATGGATTCAGGGTATATAACACAGATCCCCTTAAAGAAAAGGAAAAACAAGGTGCGTTCACTTTCTGCTCAAAATCAAACGTGAGCTGAATTTTTCCGTATATAACAAACAAATTGAACAAAATTTAAGTTAGTAGCTAGACAGATTTTTTTATATGTAATACATATACACCGATCAGGCATAGCATGACCACCTTTCTAATATTGTGTTGGTCCCGCTTTTGCAGCCCCATATACAACACACTGTGTATTCTGACACCTTTCTATCAGAATCACCATTAACTTCTTCAGCAGTTTGAGCTCCAGTAGCTCGTCTGTTGGATTGGCCCACACAGGTCAGCGTTCGCTCCCCACGTGCATCAATGACCCTGTCGCCGGTTTACCACTGTTCCTTCCTTTGACTACTTTTGATAGATACTGACCACTGCACTGGAAACATCCACAAGAGCTGCAGTTTTGGAGATGCTCTGACCCGTCGTCTAACCATCACAATTTGGCCGTTGTCAAACTCAAAGCTCTAATCCTTACACTTACCAAATCAACTTTCAGGACAAAATGTTCACTTCCTGCCTAATATATCCCACCCACTAATAGGTGGCGTGATGAAGAGAATCTGTGTTATTCACCTCACCTGTCAGTGGTCATAATGTTATGAATGATCGGTGTATGTTTATATGTGTTCATTACTTTTTTAACACGAGGAAGATTGTTATGCATTCATCATCCAAAGTATGGTATATATGTTAGGAACATTTATCATTGTTTTATTGCTGTAGGTGTTAATTGTTCTCTTTGCTCTCAGAGTTTCTTGAGGGAGGAATTGGTCATGTGGAGATGCTTTTTCGGTGCAATTATCTTGCACTTGTTGGAGGGGGGAAAAAACCCAAGTACCCTCCCAATAAAGGTATACTTTTCTCAGAGACAACACTCTATAGTACTCTATTTGTAGCACATATAGAGAAGCACAGAGCATAAAAACCATACTCAATAGTCATGTTTGAATTCACTTATTCACTGTAAAATAATTTTATCATGCAAGTACACCTGTGAAACCTCTTTTCCTTTCTTTGTGTAAGTGATGATTTGGGATGACCTCAAGAAGAAGACTGTGATAGAGATTGAGTTTTCGACAGAGGTCAAAGCTGTTAAGCTCCGGCGTGACAGGTATTTATATCCACCCTCATTATGTTTATGTAGTTGTAAACATTTTTAAATGTGTACGATTTTTATTCAAAAACTATTCCAGACCTGATCAGAGCTTAACATAAAAGGAATATAAAAATTCTCATTTTCTTCACATAAACCTAAACAAATAATTTGATATAAAAAAACTGTCATGTTATCATCCTATATGGGTTTTTGTCATAAATGTGTCGAATATTGCAGTCTTCCATTAACCTGTGTAGTTCTCATATTGTTTGTCTTGCAGAATTGTTGTTGTCCTGGATTCTATGATTAAAGTCTTTACATTTACACACAATCCTCACCAGCTGCATGTCTTTGAAACATGCTATAACCCTAAAGGTAGGTTGTGCACCCTATCATAAAGAACTGCATTCAGTTAATTTAATGTCTTCCTGACTTGCATACAGAACCACAAGGGTCAACATTAAATCTGAATTGTTTAAAAGTTTAATAAAAAAAATACCCTATTCTATCTTTGATTGTCTCTGCAGGTTTGTGTGTCTTGTGCCCAAACAGCAACAATTCATTGCTAGCATTCCCAGCAACTCACTCTGGACATGTTCAGATAGTAGACCTGGCCAACACAGAGAAACCGCCAGTTGATATTCCTGCCCATGAGGGCTCTCTGTGCTGCATCGCCCTCAACCTTCAGGGTACGCGGATAGCAACGGCATCTGAAAAAGTGAGTTTTTTTTCTTAGCGTGTTGTATAGTTTTTTGTCAAAACTCAAATTGTGTTGAGATTTACTCTTGGATTATTCTAGCACTAATAATAAATGCATCAGTGATCGGATAATAGAGAATGTCTTTTTATCTGTAGGGGACTTTGATCCGAATATTTGACACCTCAGCAGGTCATCTTATTCAGGAGCTAAGAAGAGGATCACAAACTGCCAACATATACTGGTAATTCTTTATGCGTACACCATCTATTCTGTTACCGTAAGTGTAATGTTTGAATTTAAAACAGAGAGCGTCTCTTTCAGCATCAACTTCAATCAGGACGCATCTCTTATCTGCGTATCCAGTGATCATGGAACAGTCCATATATTTGCTGCAGAGGATCCCAAAAGAAACAAACAGTCCAGGTTTGTAATGAGAGTTTTTGATAAAACTCACTGATTTCAGCTGATTTTAATGTAGGTATTGTTTTGCTTGCGGTGTTTATAAATATTTGGTCTCTCACAGCTTGGCGTCAGCCAGTTTTCTACCCAAGTATTTCAGCTCCAAATGGAGTTTCTCCAAGTTCCAGGTCCCATCTGGTTCTCCATGTGTCTGTGCCTTTGGAACAGAACCCAACGCTGTGATAGGTAGAGTGAAGTTTATTGTTTTGATAGCATGTGGTTAACAATTAGCTATTTTGTAGTGCATAGTGAGCAGTTTTTGCATGGATAGGGTAAAGGAAATTGTTTTTTTTTAGACTGCAAAGCAAACATGTGACAAACAATACTGTTCAACTGTTTACTGACAAATCATTTATCATTTTACTAACCTTGTCTCTAACTCATTCTCTTCCTCCAAGCTATTTGTGCTGATGGCAGCTACTACAAGTTTTTGTTCAACCAGAAAGGGGAGTGCTCAAGGGATGTTTACGCGCAGTTCTTGGAAATGACCGACGACAAGATCTGAGCGTCGATGCTACTTCACTTTATAAGATTCAGTTTGTTCTTGACATCTTCAAGTTAAAGGATATCCAAGGACTCAAGTGGCATTCATGTGATAGACTCTTTTTTTGGAGATCATCATGTCACTGACCAAAAGATACTCTCTTGATTCAACCCATAAGAGATCTTCCTTTGAAAAAGGAGAGAGATAACTGAATAACTGTGACTACAGAGGACTGTAGTACTGTGAGAAAAGGGAGATCTTTTTTTTTTTTTTGAAAGGACAACAGTTTTTTTTAAATGTCTTCCATGGGATTTTTTAAAGCGTTGGATGTCCTTGGCTAGGTAGCAGGAGAGATTGTCTTTGTCCACTAACAAAAATCTAATCTAATGTAGGGAGTGCCTCTGTAATTATGATGAGATGAGCATCATTCACAATATGTATTTACAAACTACTTGGTAGTGTTAGGTATTGTTTTACTTGCTGTATGAACACAAAATACCATTGAAAATTATGTAACTACATAGACTTACAGTGTATAGACCAGTATAACAAAAACATTTTATGGTGTAAATGTGTGCTTCCCATTTCATGTAATGCAGGTTTCTTTATTTTTGTTTTTGTTGAAGGAGGAAATAATGCATATTCTCATTGCTTTGCAAGAGTTTTACTTAAGCAAGTATGCTATTACAAATGAAACATAAATATGAACAACATAAAACAACACATGCAATTTGAATTGGACACATATGTCCACATTTATGGTCTGAATTGTTTAAAATAAAATAAGCAACTGTAAAAATGTATGTTCTCATCCAAAAACTAATCGAAAATGGCTGCGTTGCAACTTTACAAGGTTAAATGTAAGCAATGGTTTGGATGTAAACGAAATACTACTAGTGGTTGCAAATGAACACAAACCAGACAGCACTACTTGTTCATACCAAATTGCTTAAATCAAACCACTGATGCCCTCAGCGTTCTCTTTTAAAAATGCACTTACCAAAGTGCCCGGTCTTATTGCCTGATCATGTAGTGATTTTGTATCTCAATGTTTTAATCATAACCGTTATTTGAAATTAATATGTAAGCTATTTTGTTACGCATATGATGCTTTGTCATTGATAATGTGGAAGTGATTGTTGCTTCATTTTAAGAGTATGAAGTTTGTATGCTCTGTTTGACTGTGGGGCCTGAAGGGATGCCCACAGAATTCAGCCTCATATGACAAATTAAAAGCAGATTGTACAACTAATAACGGAAAACCTTTCGTTTTGGTCTTCAAGACTGACACTGCAAGTCTATCACAGCTGAGAGCAGTGGAAATGCATGAAGTAGGAATAACGTTAGTCTCTTTAGTATTAGGATGCATGTTACATGTACCCCTCTCTTCAGCTGATCCTTATCTTTGATTGTTTTAATGTTTAAAAATGATTGCCACGACGTGTTGAATATGCAATGCAACATACTAGCATCATTGCAACAGAACACGTGCCTTTAATGTCACCCAGGCTCATCGGAAATCCAGACTACCGTATTGATGTACTTGGGAATGGTGCATTAAAGGTGGGTGTTATGAAAAAATAAATGGTTATTAGCAACGTTATAACACAAATTCAGCTGGTCGTTGAAATGTAGTTATGTTGTAGCTCACGAAATACATACCCTGCATCCCCTTCAGAGCGTCTGTCAACAGTACCACTACCCCAAACTCCTCGCATCGCCAATCCGCCTCTTACAACACACTAATTACATGCGTGTCAACCAGCCAACGGCGCAACCAACCTTCAACGCTACACGCTTGTTCTTCTCATCGCTGATTGGTGAATAGCGTTTTTCCACTTTCTAAGTGAACGCCGCATTGGCCGGCCGCCTTGTCACTCATGCCAGCCCCGCCTCCTCTGTTTGTTTGGTAGAGTTTATCCTTTTCTCATTCTCTCTGTCGCGGCTGTGGGTTGGAGCCGCTGTCCCTGGACTGGCACGTTCCTTCGTATTTATTTCTCATCATTTGATTCGATCCCCCCACTAAATTTTGCAACCAGGCCTCCCGACTGACAAACAGTCGTACGGTCCTTCATTTTGATAGTCTGAAATTTACGTCAAGAGAAATACTCGTAAAAAGATGGCGGTGAGCGGGATGTCAGGGTCGGTTGTCGCCCGGCTCGAGGGCCGAGAATTCGAGTATCTGATGAAGAAGCGCTCGGTCACCATCGGTCGGAATTCGTCACAAGGCTCCGTGGACGTGAGCATGGGCCACTCGAGCTTTATTTCACGGAGGCACCTCGAGATCTTCTCCGCCGGCGAGGACGGAGCGGGCGGCGGAGATTTCTACCTTCGATGCCTCGGCAAAAACGGGGTGTTCGTTGACGGGGTGTTTCAAAGACGAGGGGCTCCTCCTCTCCAGCTTCCCCGCATGTAAGATCATCTTCTTTGGTAGGAAATGCCAGCACCGGCTGCGATGCGCAGAAGTAGATGCGTTTGCGGTGATAGTGCGCTGCATTTGTTTTGTTTCGCGAGGCAGCACGTGTTGATTATGACAACCGCCACTAACGCACGTCTCATGTTGCCTGCTAGCACTGCAACCTTTGATTAGCACACCAGCTAATGGTTTACCTCGCTCTGTTTACACAACATATCTAGCGGTCAGTGTTCGTTGTCAAGTTTTATTTTAACGTTCTTTTCTACAAATTGATTACATTTGAGGTATGCTGCCCCCCAAGTACACAATAAATCAATGGCCAAATTGAAAAATGTAGTGAAGAGTAACGAAAATGTACGTGTTTTTTTATACACACGCTAATCGATAATTTCAGAGTGAGAGTTATATTTTAACCTTGTATTCAAATGCTATATATGCAGACATTTTAATGTCTCTGTGTGTGTTGTTCATTTCACTCGATTTGACAATAAGCATGCGCTGCCTAGCTTCACGTGCATGCTTTATGTATGTAATGCAATTTGGGGCCAAATGGTAAATTAAAAACACCCTTTGAGAGTATTCAGTGAGGTCATTGTCTTTGAGCAGATTCTCGAATATGTCTGTTATTAAAGATATATATCTGTCATTTAACCAGGTCATGCTGGTGTCCATATATAAATCAGGTCTACTTCTGTCTGCGGGTCCTGGCAGTCTACTGTACAGCTGTATAATTGTTATCTAAATAAGACAGTTAATGATCATGTGCAACATATTGACAGATGGCTAAAATTTCATTATTTCCTTTGCTTTCATAGGTGCACCTTTCGTTTTCCCAGCACAAATATTAAAATTACGTTCACTGCCCTGTCCAATGACAAGCGAGACCGCAGGAATGCTCCCGAGTCTCCTGTGAAGGCGGTCCAGCCCCAGATCTCACCGCTGACAATCAACATTCCAGACAACATTGCCCACCTGATGAGTCCACTACCATCTCCAACAGGTACACTCAGGTAAGCAGTTTATTCTACTTTTTAACCAAACCGTATTGCTTTTAAAGCAGCATTTTTACATTATTACTGCATGGACATTTCTGAAATATTTGTAATCTTATTGAAGTCTATCTTATTTTTCTATCAGCGCTGCCAACTCATGTCCATCAAGTCCTCGAGGGGCTGGGCTGTCCAGTTACAAGATGGGTCGTGGTCTCACAGCTGAGCTTATCAATGACAACTCTCAATCTGAAAACGACAAGGATGCTTCCGGAGGCGACAGTCCAAAAGTATGGGATCTTTTAATAAGGCACACAGTGGCTTATTTCAGTAATGTGTTGTTTATCATAGTCAAATGTGTCATTGATTTGTCATGTTTAACATGCAGTAACCTCTTATAATGGTCTTTTGTCTTCAACAGGATGACTCCAAGCCTCCTTACTCATATGCACAGCTTATTGTCCAAGCTATCACAATGGCACCAGACAAACAACTAACACTGAATGGAATATATACCCACATTACTAAGAATTATCCATATTACAGGACAGCAGACAAGGGCTGGCAAGTAAGTGTCAATCATTTAGTTGTTTGTGCAGTGTCTGGAGTCAGTGTGTTTGTGTATTTTGTCTTTTTTGCAGTTTTATTGTGCTTGTATTTGGTTGTGATAAACCCATTGGCTCAAGATCAGGTCCAGATGGGATCTTTGATTTTCTGTATTTTCTACAGTGATTTTTTAGGAAATTAACAATTTTGTGGAATGGATTTAAACATGATGACATGAAATTCAGTGTACTCGACTGAAATGAGACCCAAAATATTTAAAGGGGACATATCATGAAGAAACAGTTATTTGTTTATTTATGGGCTTTGTAAACGTACTATAATTTGCAAAACTGAAAATCCTAATTCAAAGAAACTATTTATTTAATAGCTGCAAAAGAAGGAATTTTACTGTTTTTGACTTGAGATGTACCCATCCACATTTACGTGCCAATTATGTCTGTTAGGTGATGAGAAACCTTCTGGTCACGATACTGTAATAAGAAGGCCGGATACATCAAATCATCCTTTAACACCAGAATAACAAAAAATAGGTTAACAAAGGGAAATGGTCAAATCTTGTGATGATTCTGACTGTGTTTATTATTTGTTACTCTGAATAGCTCTGAATATTTTAAAGGATACCAACATTAGAAACCACTGGTGGAGGTTTATTTTTAACAGCGTCCCTGAAAATATCTGTCTGATCAATTTGCATGCCACAGTTGTAAGTGGACTGTTTAGTGATCCTGTCTCAGTGTAATGTAGATATTACAAAGACATTGTTATAAAAGTGTGAAGCGTTTTAAAGCTGTATTTGACAGGACGACAAGCAGCGCTTGACTCTTTTACTCATTTCACATGCATAGAGCTGTTCCGTAAAGGTGCAGTTACAATGAACTAACAGTTCTGTTTTTATATAGACTAAGTTATTTTTTTAGCACTGTTTACAAAGGAGCTTTATTGAAAACATGTGACAGAGTGATACGTTTCATAGAGTGCTGTCAGAATATGCGCTTTCCCACCGGCGAGTTCCGGAACGAAGAAAGGGGCCAAATGTTTGCGAAAAGTTCCATCGGGTCATTTTCCCTAATGATTACTACATTAGTGTCAACACCAATGGACGATAATGTTGTGTTTATTTTTGTTTAGATTTTGATTGGCTCTAGGTGTGTTATTGTTTATCAACTGGAAAAAATGAGTGATCTTGCCTATATCCTTCTTCTGTATCATTATAGTTGTGTTATGGAATTCCCTCAAATGTAGAATATTTTCGATTTCGTCCTTGGTGTAAGCAGGCCTTTACAGTTTTACAGGCTTATTTTGATGGGGCAGCCCTTTTCTCAGATGTGCACGTTTCTTTTTTATAAATCTCCTTTCTCTTTAGTGGTAAACTAAATTTAACTTAACGTTTTTTGTCCCTTTTTTTCAGAACTCAATTCGTCATAATTTGTCCCTAAACCGCTATTTTATCAAAGTACCCAGATCACAAGAGGAGCCAGGTAAAGGCTCTTTCTGGAGGATAGACCCCTCATCTGAGGGCAAGCTTATTGATCAAGCTTTCCGCAAGCGCAGACCACGCGGTGTGCCGTGTTTTAGGACCCCACTAGGCCCCGTGTCCTCAAGGTAATTTTTTGCAAGCTTGTGCAATTATTTAAAATGCATTCACAGGGCTGATAGCAAATGAAAATCTTCTGTCTAATCAGATGCGTTTGACAAATTCTCAATACAATGACATCTGTCTGTGATGACACTGTGACTTATTTGTCAGAAACAGAACTATACCATATCTGCACAGAAAGATGCATGCTATCTTTTTCTGCTTGATTGAGTGTTGATCAGATGGGTTTTATTTGATAATTTGAAGCACTTTTGAACCTGTTTTCTATCTTATGTGTGCTTTTCTTCACATCATTTTAATGCCTTAACTTGTTTGTAGTAGGGCTGTGTGGTAAATCAGTTCTGGAAATTTACCGGTACATGTTAGATTTCAAACTAACATAATATAGCTTGTTTCGGTACTTAATACGCTGCTGTTCCAAAGTTCACCACTATGTGGCATTATGTCACAGAACTGATGCAAAACAACAACAACAAGATGAATCGCTTTGGCTTTGTGGCCATTTAAAATGTGACACTGCGAGTGATCTATTACAAATTCGACTCTTTCTACTTTTGCAGAGAGACCGTTAGATTATGCTACAGCGCGTACATGCTGCGCGGTGCGTCTTTACATCCCCATTTATTGGCATACATAGCATATATATGAAGTTCTCTTTTGCGTCTTGTATATGTTCTTATACTATCAAATACCAAAACTGTTATGTCAGAAACACAAAAGGTGCACATAAGCGCAATACGTTGTGTCTTAAGCAAACGTAAATCCGCATCAAAAAGAATTTGCCTTAAAGTGACAGTAACCTAATAAATCTGTCTCATATGTTAAAGAGAAAAAAAAAGTCATTGCATATTTATTTTATACAGTGAAGACTGTGCAGTTTTTTTACTTGTATTGATCATGCAGTTTTCAACTCGAATGTTACTGGTACATAGACCTACTTAAAAAATGTAATTGTTGTATTTTTCAGTAATACAGTTAAAAGTGTTAAAATAGGCATGGAAATAAACGTGTATTTGTCATAACTGATGCCTAGCAAAAAAGCGATGTTTATACAACAAGACTTCTTATATTAGTCGCCAGCGCATCAGCTCCAGATAAATAATACTTAACGTTGTTCCCTTACTACAGCTATATTACAACAGCAAAACCAGTGTAACTTATGTATTAAAACAAATGAAAGCAACCTCAAGCTCTGTTTTCAGGCCTACCTGCTTTCTGTCTAGTCCTGGAAATCCTTTCTAGTATTAACGTGGGTTCCACCTTTTGCCTGATCATAATCATTGTTTTTCCATTTATAATCCTCTGACCTTTTTTCTTGAGTAGTAATATCATCCTTATCCCGCTTGCTCACTTTCTTTCCTCTCTCATCATGAATATATACTCCTATTGTTGATTGGCTATAAGAATGTTGTGGTGATAGGTTCAATCCAATTTTTTCTTCTATTTACACAGCCAAGTAAACTCTTTTTCCAGCACACCCAGAACAGACATCTAGAAAATATTTATGACATTTCTTATTCGGTTATTGAATGCTGTTGTCACCAATTTCAGTTGTGTTTCTTAGAAATTGGTTTACCAAAAATGTAACAAATAATTACTTTGGGTTTACTAAATATGACTAAAATCATAGTCTGTTCTCTTGATTTTATTCAAATGTCCTTTTATCCTTTCAGGAGTGCCCCAGCATCACCTAACCACACTGGGGCGCTGTCGGCCCACTCGAGTGGTGTACAGACCCCAGATAGCTTATCCCGAGAAGGCTCACCTGTTCCTATGGACCCCGAGCCTACCCCTGCCTCTGCTCCTGCTCCAACTGTCCAGCCCAAATTAGCAGTCATACAAGAGGCTTGCTTTGCACAAAATGCATCAGGTAAAATATTCTATGAAATAGGAATCAGAATCAACTTGGTACTGTGAGTTTACATGTACACCAAGGAATTTGCCCTGGTGTACCGGTGCATAACAGAAACAAAAATACAATAAATAAATGGAAAGAAATTCTCAATAAATATTGAACTATAAATATAGCACCCATTGACTTGCATTGGTTTTGTGTCTATACAGTAGAAGTGAATGGGTACCGCCATTGTTCGGTACACAGACTTTTAATTTTTGGGTGAACTTTCCTTTTAAGGTAACTTGAATGTTCTCACAGGTTCACCTCTCAACACCCAACCAGTTCTCATCACAGTCCAGCGGCAGTTACAGCAGAGCATGAAACCCGTGACCTACACCCTAGCCACACCAGTGTCCACTTCCCAGCAGTCTGTCATGCAGACAGTCCACGTGGTGCATCAGATCCCCGCCGTATCTGTTGCCACCGTAACTGGTATTTCAACAACCAATACACGTGCTGTAGAGGCCAAGGCAGTGGCTACTCAGTCACTGACCACTCAGTCAATGACCATTAAAGCAGAGCCACGCGAGAACGGAGATCACCAGGAGGTCAAAGGTGAGATGCACATACGAATTTACTGTGTCCTGTTGAAGAATTAAGTTCCTTATCTTTAATATTTTAATGTTTTCTCAGTGAAAGTGGAGCCAGTGCCTGCAATCACAGCTACTTCTATAGGTGGAACAAGTCGAATCCTTCAAACGTCCCAATCCACCCCCATACAGACAGTTACTATAGTGCAACAGGCACCATTAGGCCAGCATCAGCTACCTGTTAAGGCAATCACACAGAACGGAACTCATGTGGTTGCTGCTATCCAAGGGTCTGGAAATACAGGTGAGAATATGTACTTATTTGTTGGATTATGTTTTTCTTTTCATCATGATACAGAAATGTAATGTGGGGGTGTAGCCTCAAATTCACTGAGGTGATGGGTTAGGATTAGGGTGACAACATAACATTTCTTTGTTCTGATGAACACCGAGAAAGATATTTGCAAGAATGCTTGTAACCAAACAGTTCTTGGCCACCATTGACTACCATAGTAAAATGACAATGGTAGTCAAGAGTGCCTCAGAACTGTTTGCTTTCCTACATTCTTCAAAATATCGTCTTTTGTGTTCAACGGAACAAAGACATTTATAAAGCAACTTTTCATTCTCCTAGAACAGCATTATACACATAATACACATTTTTATGAAAGGAAGAAAAAGTGATGAAAGTATAAGCTTCACAGTTGAGGAGTCAAAATTGACTTAATATGTATAGCATTCCGAGAATGCTGTTGTTCCAAAGATACGTTCATTTTAAATGCTGTACAATCCTAGACATTTCAAATGTCCAAGATATTCAACTAATACAATTTCATTTTTTGTCACGCTCAGTAGCGAGTCCTCTCCACATGCTGGCAACCCACGCCTCCGCCTCGGCATCCCTGCCCACCAAGCGTCAGAACGGAGACCAAGCGGAGCAGCCAGACACCAAAAGGGTGAAGACTGAAGACGGAGCTGTCCCCGTCTCAGCAGAGCACCACTGATTAGGGCAGCCGTGTCTTGACCTTTGACCTCGACCCTTTTTTGTTTCTCCCCACCTGCTATACCCACATCACCTGTCAGTGAACCCAAGGTGCCAAATAGTGAGGTGAGCTGAAACGTCAGTGGATTTTTGGAGCGGTCTATTGATTAGGGGTTAATGTGAGAAAGACGCGTACAGTGTGGAGGAGACAAGACAATTACTGTTGTACTGAGTGAAAGACAGTTAAAGGTGTGAAGGAAGGCGGGCAGTGGGCCTTTTACATAAAAAGGTAAATACTCACAGATATATGTACACATATATTAATATAGCCTATTTGAAGTTAAGAAATGAAATGTATTTTAGATCTCAACTGGGTGTAACCCAGAAGAGAAGGTCTCCATCACTAGTACCTGAATGTGAATGGAGAGGAGAGCGTGGTGTATGGGCAAATAGACAACCCCTTTGTGTTATCTGAACAAACAACCGGCCAATGACGTATGTAAATGTATGTAACGCGCACACGCATGTGTATCAAATGTGTGGTCACCATTCTCTCGTTCCCCCGCCCCCCCGTCAGAGGTCTTGAACATATGCATTAACCCGAAGAAGACTAAAACATTCAGACAGGTCAAACGTGGACTTGCCAAAAACAATTAAGATGGATTAGCTCTTAAAAAATGTGAACCTGCTCATCATTTCAGCTTAATATTCACCAATGGAAAATTAGCGTGTTTCTCTTCGGCAAAGGGAAATGTGGGGAGTTTGCTTTCCTGTATCATGGCAGCTAGCTACCATGTCCACCTACCTAATGCAGTCTTTAGTAGATATGCAGTATTTTGTCGTACGTGTGTACATTAGGATCTTATTTGTGTGTGTTTGTTTTCTGAGGCACAAATACTCAACAAAAACAGGCAGTGCTGAGTGAAGTCATTTGGCAGGTTTCTTTTTTTTTGTTTTTCTTCAAAGGTTTTCGTTTTTTTCAAGACGTGGACTCGTGGTCATGGAAATGAATGTAGTTTCTTCATTTTTTGTTCCAAAAACACTATTAATTGAGGGTTTGAGTAACTTGCTATTACATGAATCAAAACAATGTTTACTCGCATCCTCTTTTTTCATATTTTAACCAATAACCTATGAGATAAGAAATATATTTCCATTTGTACTTTGTTAAAATATATGAGTTTGCATGAACGTGTTGAGAAAATGTGCTGTACCTGATTCGATTTCCTGAAAAGGGAACCGCAGAAGATGAAAGAAAAAAGCAAAATAATATTTTATACAATTTGGGGTCATTGCCGCACTTACATTTTGTTTCCTTTATTTCCCTTTCTCCCCATTGTTTTTTGTTTCCTTTATATTCAGTATGTCGTTGGCTGTGTTTGTTATCTTTGTGTTAAAGTTGTCTCTTTGCCTGTTAATATTATTTTATTCTGTTCAAGCAACTGAAAGACTCTACACAGATAGTACATGTTCCACAAGGAAAAATAAGTGGTAGATGTTGTTCAGCTTCAGTGGGTATATGCATTTTTTATAAATTAAATTAAAAACTCCATAATTTCTGTTCTGTATTTTTGACTGCTTTATGCTTATTTCTGAGTTTCGTGTCAAGTTGCTAGTTTGTCTCTAGGTGGTGCTATTCTAAAGGACAAACTACATAATGCTTACAAAAGACTTGGTCCAAGTCAGCAAAGCTTTTTATTATGGCACACCAATATCCAAGCCAACTGGACTTACAAGTTGTACAGGTAGGGATTTGCAAGTCCAAAAGCCAAAGGGCAGATCCTGGAGACCAACCTAGATCATTTGGAGATGTTTGTAACTGTGGCTTTCATTGTGTTACGGCTAATAACTCTGGGGCGATGCAGTATCAATAGTAATGAGTTTCAGGGACAAGTCGCTATTGTAAAACACTCCTTTGTTGACTCTCTTTGGAAAGTTAAAGGGAGTGATAGGAATGATTTATTCTGAATCTATAACACTTATCTTTTCCAGTTGGATTAGATTTGAAACATGCTCGGATAAAGTATTGACAATTCTTATTTTGAAATGCAGGAATTAATTGCATTGGTTCATTTTAGTAAACACAAGGGTACATGTTGCTTTTCAGGACGTCCTGAAAGAATGAAATTCAATTATACTTTTACACACCTTTACATTTTTAATGATTCTGGGAGGTAAAGGAATCTTAAATACAAAAAGGTTCATTAAACGGTTTGTTGACAAGACAACTTTTCCATAACTTGTGCCTTGCAAGGAGAGTTTGGAGGGTTATTTTGTACTTACTTTAAATAGCATTTTGGAAGGAAACATTTGATATTGTGTCATATCATTTAGTGGTGTTAGGATAGTTCAATATCTCACTCGATACTTAAAGCAACAATATATGGGACGATCTTGGCCGTCTTGTTCTGCTTGTTATACAGGTTGTCTGATTTCTTGACACCTTTAATGAATTAGTAATAGGAGCCTTGATTTTGTTTTTATGCATTTGTTATGCTTACAGGAACCTTTGAAAACAAAGCTTGCTAAAGTTTGTAGTGTTCTGCTATGTGCTTACGTGAGGTCCAATTGCAAATGGATTTTCATTTGTTCATTATTGGCGTAAAAGTAATACAAATCACACTTCACAATACTATTTCGTATAATTCCTAGTTATGACATAAAGGAACATAAATGAACAAAAACCATATTTATGTGTATTTTAATTTCAAAAAACTTTATAAAATTCCAGAGGAACAAACATCAGTTTAAGAACAGTTCTTCAGACTTACAACGTGATCTCATCTTACTCCCTCTTATTGTCCATTGAATGTCATTGTAAAAAACCTCAAGCATTTCTGGATCAAATATCCATATTCACAGTAACCAGGTGTGTCTTTTACCCTGTTAAACTCTAGATGGGCTGGCAGGTTTAACTGGGTACATATTAGAATAGTATGTTCAAAAACATGATATTTATTTATATGATATATTGATGTTTTGCTGTTTATGCACAACTTCACTCTGTTTAGTAAACATATATAGCGGTAATGGTATAAGGCCTTTCCTGTTTCACAAAATGGAAAAACAGGTGTGACAGCTTCAGGTTGTTAAAATATAGCAAACAAACTCAGGTTCTTGGCTTCTTAACAGTGAAAAAAGACTTTGATCCTAATAAAAGTTTATAAATGACTATGCTTGTGTTCACTTAAGAATTACACATGACCGGTAAAGCAAGCATATGGATCATTCAGTGAACAAATTGTAGAACAAAGATTTATTACTATATGTAAGAAAAAACTCCAAGTTGTGAAATTATATAAAATTTCGTAAACAGAAACATTTTATTTGATAAAGATAAGAAAACATCAAATCAGATTTGTTTAACTTTTAAATAATTTAAAAATACAAACATTCATCATGTGTGCAAAGTGCTTTAGAAATGTATGTGCTAAAAACCTTGATTTTTTTAACTAGTCCAAAAATGTAGGTTGGTTTAAAAAATACTGGTGCTTGTCCCCATCTTAGTCAGACTCTAATGAATCGAAAACCAAAGCGCACCTAGGAAAAGACAATAAACATGTTTTGAGTCATACTGCCACACATGACAAACATTGAAATGGAAAACACTGTGTCCACTGTACCTCTGTTGATCAAAACTATTTTATTAGTTTCAGATTCCATAGGCCTACAGAATACACTTTACTATCCCAGTAAGAAAGGTTTGATATGGGACAGATGTATGAAAAGCTGAGAAGAACAATTGAAATTATACAGTATTATACAGAAAACAGGTAGGCTATGTACAGGTATAATAACATTATTCTACAGGTATAGCCTACCTGGTCAGAGAAATCGTTCTGCTTTTCCATTCGCAGTGTTTAGCAGTAAGATCTCTGAGTTTTTGAGTATCTCCAGCTCCACGGTTTTCTCATTCGTTTGTGCGTCCAAACTTCGGTCATAAGCTTCATTGACACGTCCAGTAGTGCCCGAATTTTCCCAAGTTATCCGAGTTGGGGCATGAGGGGTCACATCGCCTTTCGTTGACTTTTTACCGTTACCAATGCACTTCTCTCCGGCTTCCAGTGTCTTCACTCCGCTTTTCGATAGCCGTTCAGACAGCTTGCGCGCCCAGTGCGCAAAGTTATCAAAGCTCACTCTCTCGAGATCCTCCGTGGAAACTTTAATATTCCCTGAGTACCACATGATCCACCAGATCAGACTTAGAAAAACTATTAACGTGCCCGTGTAGATGAGGAAGTCTCCGTAAAATCTGCCATCCAAGCGCAGATTGGCAAAAATACCGACCAAGAGTACTGCAAACCCGATGATGTCAAATACAACCCCGAGAAAAAATAATCCGGCACAACCCCCAATACACTTTGGGGCCATGGTAAACGTGAGTCCGCATGAAAGGCTGAGGCTGGGGAGAATGAACTTCTTCACGACTTGCATTTACTTTTCTAACACCTGTGAAATACACCTGCTGCTAGCACCGCCCTGTCCACGACGCGTTTCAGAAGGAACCGGCAAGTGCGCATGCGCGCTTAGACACGCGCTTTTGTTTTGAACAGGCGGCGATGGACAAACGCTTCAAGTTTATGTGAGTTTTGTGTTGTATCGTTTTATATATTTAACCCCTTTAGTAGGTTTATTATTTTAAACTCCTTTTAGTTAAAGATTGTGTTTTTTAGAGTCAGAATTTGTGACATTGCCAATATCATATCATATCCGTACGTTTTGCTACACAATGCCGCTTTACAGCTCTTTCCTAAACGTTGCACGCAATAAATTGTTTTGCATAAGAAAAGGAAAATATGTGTGCAGAAAATAGACAGTAGGCCTATATTTAACAAGATTTATTTGTAAAATATTAATAAACTAAAATTGTCTTTAGCCATTAGCCTATAGGCTACGTTTCAGAATTCTTGCGTGTAGCCTAATTATTACATTATATACATTGTAATATAATTTTAATATGGTTTAAGTTTTATCCAATGATCACACTATTAGTACTGTTCGAGCAAGCATTTCTTAAGCAAGTTGTACAAGTTCACAACGTCAAGTGATTCGGAAACACAGACTCCTGAAAAACGTGTACAATTGCTTTAGATAGTGTTTGTAAAATACAATATGCGCAACATTTATATTTGTGCAAAAATTCAGTGTCCTCCATTATATCAAGCTGTGTTTGTTTGGATTTCACCGACAGAGTAAACATTCTGTGCTCATGCATGATGAAACCTGCAGATGGCGCTACTAAACTTTGCAAGACCCCAGCAAAGGCAAACCTTTTGATTTAACCCACAGAACGCTCGCAAACCGAGCATTATAGCAAAATCCATATTATTTTAAGACCATGAGTAAATTACAGTACGTTTGAACCTCCTTCATAATAACTTCATAAAAATGAATGCGATTTTTAAAAATGATTGAGGAACATTTCAGTGAAATTTCAACCCCCACCACACTGTGGAGATGTTCCCTCAGAAATCTGCATCCAGCATGCAGAGCGAAGATGCCAGAGGATACAATCTTTTGACAGGGGCCACACATAATAAGGTGTTGGAAATAATTATGTCCCAGGGGACAATAGATTTAAATGACTGCATTCTTGTGAAATGATTCAGAGGAGCTGTTCTTCTTTGACGGATGCTAATGCTGAATAGGATCATAGGGTGAAACAAAGTGATACAGTCGAACATTTTAGCATTGTTGGGAAGCCTTATTAAGACGTTGCCTATAAACACGTGACATGCTTCGTACCAAAGCAAATTGAGTAAATATGTTTATAATACTGTCACTTGAAGTGTAGAGAGTATGTTTGTGATTTCTTTGACCAAAGTGAACCACTATATGTTTAATGCTGAAGCTTTTAAACTAAGAGAAACACCAAAGTGTTACTTAAAGGGACAGTCCACCCAAAAATGAACATTCTGTCATCATACTCGCCCTCAGGTTGTTTCAAATCTGTATACATTTCTTTGTTCAGCTGAACACAAAGGAAGATATTTGGAAGAATGTCAGTAACCAAACAGATGTCATCCCCCGTTGTATTTATTTTCCCTACTATGGCAGTAAATGGGGGATGCGATCTGTTTGGTTAATGCCATTCTTACAAATATCTTCCTTTGTGTTTATCAGAACAAAGAAATGTATACAGATTTAGAACAATCTGGGGGGGGTAAATGATGACAGAATATTTGGGTGGACCGTCCCTTTAAACACTGCATTGCAGAGACAGAGATGCCATGTTGTTGTGTGCTGATTGAGATTCACAACAGCAATATTTAATGTCATAAAAATATGCAGAACATTTCTTAAAACATGTTTAGATTATAGCTTTTAGACACAGTACTGTGTTTTACCTTGATACTGTTCCTATTTCTCTGAGCATCATCTTTACGCATTTTTGTTTTCTCATTTATTTTGTTTTGTAGTTGTCCATCTAATAAGCACACAATATAAATTATAATATATAATTTATACAATATAAGCATTTTTATAAAAATAGTTTTTGCTTTAGCATTAGTGCAGCGTTACGGATGTGACAAAAAAGGACAGTTTTGGGGAGAGGACAAACTGTGAATTAAAATACACAAACCTGAAGCAATAATACTCAACAAACAGAGAAGGGATGCCTGTTTATAGAAAATAAAATAGTTACTTTATTTTCATTTTCATGTGTCTGTTCATGAGGAATATGCACAGTTATGGATGTGACAATCCTGAAAATGACACTTCAGACTATGGAAAATCATTTACTAAAAATAAAACTTAAAGAGAGACCTTGCATGGGTATTTGAACCATCAATTGTTAATATCTGTGCTATTATATAGTAAAAAAACCTTTGGTAAAAACTGTATTTTTTCATGGATAGGTTGACATTTTCACGGAATTGCCCATTATGTTTGTGCTCCGTGTACTCTTATATTATCACTGAAATATCTACTGAATCAAATTGAATCGGGCAGTTTTTCAAAATCTTCAAGTGTCCTAATGCCCACTGAGGATGAGGTCAAATATTTATTTTCCTTGAACAGCGTTTGTGGAGAACAGATCTGCGCTGAATAATTCAGCGTCGGAAGATGAATGAAGACGTTGACATCACACAGTTATAGCTGGGAGATTGTTCTCATTACAAGACACATTCTCAGCTAGAAGAATCGCAGAGCCGAGCACCAGATGTAACAAGACAAATGAGGTCTTTCACAGCTCTTTCTAATCATGCTTCAGAACGGACCTCCGTTTACAGCAGGTGGTCGAAAAACTTCACATTTCGAAATGTCAGATCGTAGTACTTAGAGCTGGAGATCTTTCCAGAGAATCTGCCTCCTTCCAAGTTTTGATTTCCCACAGGATCTGCAGCCCTGACACGCTTGAGCTTCCCCAAACATTTAAGCAGACATCCCTGTTCTCTGCTATCAAAGGCACCGGTGCTTCCGCTTCTTTCCGCCTCTTACCTGCAGTGAAGTTGCGCTAAGAACCTGGGGATATTTTATGTAATGCAATTTTAAGAATCAGATGGTCCCCGGGAAGAGTACTGCATTAAATAGTAGTGAGTCTATGGTTCGTATCAAGGATTAACGGCAAGGATGTTGACGCTGCAGGCAAAGAGTGAGAAAGCAGGTTTTAGTGACTATCTTTGAGACCCACGGAGGTCAAAGTTTGCTGCTGCTATACGTCAACCATTTTTAGTAACACTTACAGTGTTGCATAGATCAGTTGAATAGAGCTCTAAATTACAACACTAAAAAGTGCTAACCCAGCCTTGGGTCAAAAAAAAAAAGGGCCGATCCCAACTGTTGGCTTAAATGAACCGTCAAAGGTTTATTTTTAACCAAACAATGGGTAAAATAATACAGCATTTTTGCTAGAAACAACCCAGCATATAGGTTTATTATTGACTTACCCAATTGTTGGGTTCCTTTTTGACCCAATGCTGGGTTGAAAGTAGCCTAGCATTTTTAAAGTGAAGTTACAGGACTCAAATTGTAACAAAAGTGCACTTTAGGTAATCTCATATAATAATATAGGGATTTTAGTGGATGCGATAGTGGACGCAATAGCGGTACCTATTCACTTCTGTTGCATGGGCACAACACCAATAAATGACATTCTTCAAAATATCTTCTTTTGTTTTCTGCAGGTTTAAATTGACAAGAGGGAGAGTAAATGATGAAATTTTTCCACTTCCTTGAGAAACGTTGAATTCGGACATCCGAGGTTCGAAGGGACCACAAAGAATGCACCAAAACACCAACAAATGTTTCTTAGTTTTTAGTTTAAAACTTAAAATCAGTCAATTATAAAGTGATTCAATCCATAAAAAGGACTTTTTTGTAATGTGTTTATGTAAAGCAGATTACATGCAGTCTGTTACTACCCAATGCTGTTTATTTTTAGGATGACCATGAAGCAATCAGCTCTCATCTTCAATAATCACAGTTTACACAAGAGGATTCTGTTCATCACCTGCCTGTGAGCATTCAATATCAGTTCAGCCACAACCGCAGCGCAATAATTCGGGGGAAAAAACGGTGTGGGATGGAGGCTAATTTGTTTTTTTATTATCCGTCTCAATGACGGCTTACTCCGTGGGATTTGTGTGGCTGCTGAGGCAATCCTTGGAATAATAACTAAAGTGTCAGGGTGCGAATGCGTTCGCTTGCATTTGCCGTTTTGCTGTACGTATGGACGCGTGGTGCGAAACCTATTTATCTTATCTGACAGGTGTGATGCGCAACACTTTTTACGTGTTTTCATTGCACTGAAAGACAATCGGGCTGGCGTTCTGTAGCATAGAAAGTAATGTTTAAACCCGTATTTTCATCAGCTTGGACCAGGTTATAAACATGTTCTCTGAGAGTAGCAGAATGTTGCTTCCCACCCTGGAGCGGCGTCAAGTGCAACCCTGTCCTGTTCAACCCACACACAAAAGTTGATCCCCACGCGTTTGATTTAGTGAAGATAAACACAAGGCTTGTAGCTCGAGGAAAGAAGAGATCGGCCTTATCTCGCTCAACAGATCCTCACACTGCAGGTTTATCTGAACTCACAGGCCTACATGTGAAGATGCAACTCGTCCAACTGTGGTGATTATGATTTTTGTCATAATTCCTGGTTCTTGTTTTGCATGCTGTTGGAATATATGTGATGTAAAACTGGATCTCTATTGATTAAGCCACATCCAACACATAGCAGTGGCATTTGCCTGCTGACAGATATTCTGTATTGTGTTTCCGTAATTGATTTAGTACGACTTCAAGGTATTTACCGCATTTATATGAAGCCATAATCAATTTCTATCCTGTATTGACAGGATTGGACAATATTTGGTCGAGATACAACTATTTTAAAATCTGGAATCTGAAGGTGCCAAAAAATCAAAACATTGAGAAAATCACCTTTAAAGTCGTCCATCAGAGGCGCTGCAGCAGGGCATTACGAAGAAGAAACAGGTTTGTTTTAACGCTCTCTATTGGCTGAACGCTGTAATGACGTTGTGGGGAATAGATGAACCTGAAAGCTGAAATTGTAATCTTCACATAGATACCAAACTTAAGTAATTCTCAAAGAGCGGCAGAAGCGGGTGAAGTTTGTAGACGTGTTTTCGGCCATTTTTGTTCGCGATTGCGGCATCCACTCACAAAAAAAGTTTTGATAGATTTACGGTAGGAAATTTACAAAATATCTTCTTAAAACATGATCTTTACTTAATATCCTAATGATTTTTGGTATAAAAGAAAAATCAATAATTTTGTCCCTTACCATGTATTGTTGGCTATTGCTACAAATATACCCGGGCTACTTGTGACTGGTTTTGTGGTCCAGGATCACATATTTGTTTTCGTTTAACTGAAGAAACACAGTCATATCTGGGATGGCATGAGGTTAAATGAATTAGGAGAAAACTTTAGTTTTTGGGTGAACTGTATACCATAACACTGCTTCTCCGTTTTGTCACACACTCAATGTTGCATGGATTCTCATGAGATATTTGTTACAGTAATGGCATTAAAATCTATATTATAAACTCAAAACATGTCTTCCCTCTGGAAACAAGACAACTGCTTCTGTTAAGGGGTTTTCATCTGTCACAAGGTAATTTCTGAGAAAAACAGAGATTTTCTCATTTTGGGTATTGCACCACATACTCCTTTGCATCATCTTTTATTTCTTTGTTGTTGTTTTCTCCTTACAGATCGTTTATGAGTTTCTAATCTTTTGAACACTACACGCCTGCGGCGCCACTAAACAGTCACTGTGTGTGTGGGGAAATAAAAATAATAGAAGAAATTTAGGGCCAAAACAAGGGCAAGGGACATTCTGTCTAGAAAGGTGTTTACGTCTTTACTCGGCTGGATCAAAGTAGGTTTCATGTGTTGGGGACAAATATGATTAGTGTTGTGAGGTCAGAGTTTATGTTTTTGTGTTTTTTAGGAATGTTGCTTTTTATAGTTGAAAAATATTCTTTCACTTATCTTGCAAAAACTTTTTGTGTGTGTGTTCATCTCAGGTTAGGGCATAAAGTTCTGGTATTACTTCTTAGGGACTTTTATCCAGAAACATTTTAAAGTGGAACATATGGACTGTATAAAAAGAAGAGAGACACTTGGTGGGTAAAGTTAGAAAAGCAAATTTCCATTTATTTATTTATTTACTTTTTGTATATGTGCATCAAAAAAATTGCATACAAAATAAAGTTTTTTAGCTATAGCCTTCAAATTGTGCCACTCATTTATTGGCAATATTAAAACAGTTCTATTGAAACAATCTTTACAAATAGTTTTAGATGTTAAATGGTCTTTTTCTATTCAAGAAGTTAACTGTAGGCCCTACTTGCATTCTTATTGCCTAGAGCGGAAATAGCTGACCAGAGTATTGCCAAGATGGCTGCCAAGTGAACTAGTTTGCCTCGAAAAGTTGTTGGATATCTCTTGGTGACTTTGCAAAAGCAAATCAACTATTTTAAGTAAATTTCCTTTAGAGACAGACCATAGATTGCGATGGAATTTGCATTTTCTTCATTTGGCAGATGCCTTTTTAACCCTATGACCTACAGTGCATTCAAACTATACATTTTAACTATACATTGTCCCTGTTAAACGAACCCATAACCTGCCAGTTGAGCTACAGGAAAGCTGAGATCCTGTTCACATTTATATGTTTTCATTTGAAGAAAAATATTTTTTTAGTTTTGGCCTTCCGTCCACACTTGGACTGCATTTTTGTCAATGAAAACTGAGCTTTTTAAAAATGCTCTCCAAAGTGAATAGATTTGATGATGCAGTTTTTGCGCTTTAGTGTGGATGATGAAAACAATGTTTATTCTTGTCATGTGATGCAGTAGATTTGGATGCGAGGATACTTTCGCAAATCGCAACTTGAATGTATTAATGTGGAAAAGGTCTGAATTGAAGAGACAGTTGACACTTTCTGAAAACCAAACAATGAGCCCCATTTTATTTAGCCTTAAATGTAGTGCAGATTTTGATTTAATAGGACTGAAGCAGTTTGACACATCGCCATTGCCTCATGTGCAAACTTCAGTGTGATAAGCTAGTGCAGAATTGATCTGTTCCGAATCGTTTTAGCTGTTGTCTGTTTAATGAGTCTGCGGTGGTAAGCTCTTTTCATTTATTTGGGGACTAGGGGATCTGAATCTGAGCATGACTAATCGCTTCATAAGTATGATAATGACAAAAGGCATTTGTTATATGAATTCGTATTCACACATACTCCAGTTTACCCAGAGATCAAGATGTTTTGAATGAGCAGCATTGTGCTTTGAAACGCACGCCGCCCAATGCAATTACAACTATATTTATTGTGTGCATGTCTGTGTGTCAAGGTCATGTGGTAAATCCCCATCAGGAACGGGGCGAAGGTCTGGCATAATGAGATTTCCGCCAACACATATGAGAGACCTAACTGTCAGACACTCACCTGAGCCCGTGGTAAACAAGATTCACCCCTAAAGACAAGTGTGCTTTGTTTTGCTGCACCAAGCTCACACACCACCTGGAGATGTCTAATTGTTAAATAAATCCACTGACAGCAATGCAGACGTATCATCTATCACGTTTGTCCTCTGAGAAGCGTGAACTCTTCACTGTAGCGTTTGACAGGTTCAGTTGATAAGAGCAATTTGTAGTGCTTCCTGCGCACCCCGCTAGGACAAGCCAAGAGCGATTCTTGGACTGCCTTGTTTAAAGAGGTCTCCTGACGGCCAATAAACAGATATTGGCATGTGTGAGGACATTTTTGGATGCTTTTGTGCTCCATTATTGGCTCTGATGTCAATACTTACTACATTTCCTAGCCGTAACTATAACCAGTTTTGACCAAGTTCATTCATAAAAGTCATTTATTATTACCAATTATATCACTAATTACACTGGCTAAATCTTGTTAAAAAAAAGTCAAACATGGAATAGTTATGATGATAGCCACTTGAGAATAGCTTTATAAAAACAATTCTTAATACAAAAATGTAAACAATTACTACCCACAACTCACCACGAGTAGGAGTTTAGTGACGCTACACTGCATTAAGAAAAGGAAATAAGAGATGCTACACTGAATATATAATACATGTAAGTATACAGTAAACATTACATAAGAAATAATTAATAAATACATACTTAAATGCAAAGAAAAGCTGTATTTTAATGATCGTGACGGTTAACAATCACAGTGTTGTCTAGGCAACAACAGCCACTTCCGTTTTCCGTGCTAAAATGTTTTTACTTTTCCATAAGAAAAACAGTACACACCTTTATGAATTGGGACGCAGCATCAATCTTTTTCTCAAGGCTGGAATACACTACAAGACTTTTGCTCAGACTATCAGTCTGTTGCATAAAGTCTGTGCCAGGCTGCAGATTTGAACATGTATTGTTTTCTATGCAAACGTTCAAAAAGTCTGCAAGTGTGTGATGAAATGTTTGATACCATTTTTTAGGTCGCTAAAAACAACTCATCTGCACATCCAAGTTTGCATTGCACTTTTCTGAATACAGCTGCATATGAATTTTACTATAAAATATCTAGAATGGTTTTCAAATTCAGTTTTTTTACACAGAATTATTAAAAGTCTATACAATATATGACGCAAGTACAATTACATCACTGTCGGACTGAAAGCTTTTATTTCCATACAGTTCACCCAAAAATGAAAATTCTGTCTTCATGTAATCATTTTATTTTTGGGTGAACTATCCCTTTAAGGAAAAAAGTGGAATTTAATCATTTTTACGATGTATTGCAATGTGAATGATTCTGCATCGATGCATAATAGAAAATAACAAATAGTTGGTTATTCAAAATTGATTTTAAATAGTAAATATCATATGTGCCAACTTTTTTATTGTAAATAAAGTATTCTTATTATTCCTTATCTTATTTGAAAACGTTGCTTTTTACACAAACCATATATATTTCTTACAGACTGTTATTCCAGCACAAGCAGCACTTGTGCATCGCTTCCTTTCTCTCTCTCTCTCCCATTGAGGTGAGCTTGCAAAAAGCTCAGAGTAAACAAAGCCCGTTTTGATATATTTTTGAACTTTGACCACTGTTAAAAGCTGTGTAAGATGTAAAATGCTCAGCCACATTGCATATCTAAGCAACCTACTCATGTTATCAAAGAAACCTCTGAAGCATAGTTTTAATGTGGGGCTTCGACAAGAAAGACAGGAAAGGTGTGAGGGAGACAAACTGACTTATGCAGTAATATTGAAAATTTATGTTGAATCGAATTGAATCGTGAGACCAGTGACGTTTTACACAACTAATAACTCAACACTGCGTTGTCAAAGTTGACAATGCAAAGCCCACAGACAAACATGAATGGTGAACAATAGTAATGATTTATGAAACAAATTACAATCATGAGATTTGAAACCGACAAGGTTTCGACGGCAACAATAAGGAATTGTATATTACTTACAAGATCTGTAATATAGCTTAACAGATCTGGCAAATGTAGGATAGCGTTCCTCGAGCATTTTTAGCCAAAACGTTGACTCTTCCACTAATGGACGAATGAACACGTGAATATGCGGCTAATAATTGCGCATGTTTATCTAACCGTAACGTTAAAGCAAAGTCTGTTTAGGAAAGTCCTGTCACTCGTTGGCCATCTTTGCAACGCACCGCCTGAGCTCCTATTGGTCCGCCGGGCAGTTGCTACGTAATTCAAACAAGAAGTGAATGGGAATATGGATATTTCTACAATCGCCGGCTAAAATCCCAATCAAACGACATATTTAAAAACAACATTAAAAATGACGTAAACCGTACCATAATGTTTGTTTCCTATGATAGAATTGCACTTAAAAACATTATTTTTCATATAGATTTAGATAATACGCATGCGCAAAGCTTCTCTAGGGCGGCCATTTTGGCCATTGCATTCCTTTCCATTCATTGCATCTTGTTATATTAATATCTTTGGTTAAAGTGAGTGGCCATGTAGCATTAAAATGGCTTATGTTAGGCTACTGTATGCATCAGTTTCAACTCTGCCCTACATCGCACCTCCTACGATGTGACTATTGCGCATGGGCACGTCGCGGTGTTGATGCTGAAACGATGTATCAACGCAGTACTCCCTACCATTTAACTGAACTAAACCAGACTTTTTTAGTCTTTGTGCATCCGCTCCCATGCTTGTTTTATGATGATATGATTTTGTTTGCGAGCATCATGCCCCAGTATGGCTTATCGACTGCGGATTACATTACACAGTGCATAAATCAGCAAATAAAGCAATCAATGACGCTGAACAACAAGAAGCCAAATTTCACCTCTAACACAGCTCCCAGCCTGGCAAGAAAAGGTTAGAGCAATTAACTGCATCATTGTCATCCCAGGGCCTTGTAATTATCAGCGCACATTTTCCTGATACACGCCATCCACCTCACAGTGTGGTGCAAACACGCATTATAACCGCTGTCTCGGTTTTAAGCAAACAAAATGAATGACAAACTGACTAACTTTAAGATGTTGCAGAGCACAATAACATAATGTCTCTACCCTCCGTGCTACCACATTCATACCATAAATAAAGCCCTGATGCTGACATTATTGAACAATTTTGTTGGTAAAATTGCACCTTTTGCCAAACTCTCTTGCGAGGGACTTGGCTTGCCGGTCGCGTTTCTGAAAATTCCTCTAGCATGTGGCTTAGTTCTGTGGAGCCCACCCCAACTTGGCCTTCATGAAAGGGCATAGTAAGACAAGAATATTGATAGGCCTGCACAGTTTCGGAGACAAAGTCTAAAAGGACTAACAGGATTGAGAGCTATGTTGTGTTTTAAAAAGGCATGCTATTTCCACTTTCTCAAGCACTCCGAGTTCTTCATGGTCCACCGGTCACTGCATCAGACTCGGCAACACTCTTGATAAACAAGCAAGAAAATGGTTTTGCTGTTTGTTGTTCCGATGATACATTTTTCATTTACATTTATCTTTTTGACCGCAAACAATGCTGGCCATGGCATCAGAATTCTCTAACTCGCACCATCTGTCACGAAGTGCCTCGGAGATAAAGTGTATAATTTCTTAGATATAAAATATTTTATACGGCCTGGATGCATAGACGAATATAAGTAAGCCGTTCATAGATCGACTTCCTGATGACTTTACACTCTTTTAAAAAGAGGTGCTACAAATGTTCTTCACAGTCGTGCCCTATAGAAGAACCATTTCTGGTTTCTCAAAGAACCATTTATCTGTAAGAACAATTTCTTTCTTTCTTCTTTTTCTAACCCAAAGATAATCTAAAGAACCTTTTCAAAAAAACACAAATAACTGTTTGGTTACTTGTGGTGCACATTAGAGGAGCAATGTGGAGATTTGTTTCAATATAGCACAGTTGAGTACACTTAGATCTCATTAATATACAAATATTGTCTTTAGTAATATTTAAGATAAACCTAAAATGTAGTATGTGAAAATTGAGCACTTTAAATACATTTAAATGTGTATTTTTTTTCTCCTGGGATAGCTCATTTGATAGAGCATTGCGTTAGCAGCATAAAAAGGTTATGGGTTTGTTCCCCAGACAACACGTACTTAAAAAACTATATAGATTAAACACTCTGGATAAAAGCGCCTTCGAAATGCATAAACGTATCTGATTCTGAACGCTGCACTTTTGGGTGAACTAAGCCTGTAACTTGTTGCGGTTTTTTTTGTTAGAAGATCATTATATCCCAAATTATGCATTGTGTTGGTGAGCATATTCGCTCATCACATTTGCAACGTCTGTGCTATTCTGAATCTCCATTAGACATTCTAATGACATATCCTCTCACATTCAGCGACTCTGCGATCCGGCCGTCTCCCAATCACGCTGGGGAAGGTCCCTGTCCTCCCTTTTCCAGATTAAAGGGAGAAGCTTTTAGATACAGTCCGAGCAGCCATGCATTAACTCCATGACACACGGCTCTCTATGGGCACCGGCACATTGTGATTGCCATGGCTGAGAGGCTGCCTCTCCTTTCAATCCAGGCCCCTTTTGGCTGCCAGTGAGATCAAGGCATCCCAGATTTATGAGCACGGCGAGGAATGGATGGCTAATTCAATCAAGTCTATTATTCCTCAGGCTGAGCTCTGTTATCTGCAGCCCCTGTGCAGGCGTTTTGATGCATTGCTTCTCTTATGAGCATACCACCCCTCTGAAATCAAAGAGTCCTCTGGTCCAGGAAGCAGAGGGAAAGTCTGTGTCCTAAGGGGGAAGGATGAAGGCACGGGCTCGCTTTCCAGTGACTGACATCATGTCCCAGCTGTGAGATGTAGGAAGCAGCTGAGATATTGTTTACCGCCGGGTTTTCGGGTAGGGGGTGCCAGGGTGGATGGTGGGTGTTAATGGACTGATGGTAGAACTGATGCGTTTAACAGCCGCTTTTTGAGAATTATTGTACGAGACGGATATTTCCAAAGAGTTGCAATATAGCCCCAGAAACAGTTTTTAAGGGCATAGTTCACCCCAAAATGAAAATGTTTTCATCATTTACTCACCCTCATGTCATTCCAGACCTGAATGACTTTCTTTCTTCTGCAGAAAACAAGAGAAGATATTTTAAAGAACGTTTATGTCAACACTGACCTCCATTGACTTCCATTGTATGGACACAAAACCACAGCGACTGTGTTTTCTTAAAATATCTTCTTTTGTGTTCCACAGGAGAAAAAGTCATATACAGGTTTCGAAAGACACAAGGGTGAATAAGTAATGAAAGAAATGTTATTTTTTGGGTCAACTATCCCCTTAAGAATCGTGTTCCATGTACTTGCATCCTCAAAAATGACAGCGGGTCAAATCAACTTTCAAATTCAAGCCTTTTATAAAGAAAACCCATTATCTGAATAAAAATATTTCAAACTTGGCACTAATTGTGAGTCACAAATCAAGCAAACGTATAATGAAATGGGACAGCACAGATTGGTCTTGCCCAAATCTATGCGGTCCGTGCCAATTTGTGCTGTCTATAAAATAAAAAAGGGACACATACTAAATACTAAATACTAAAATGTAAATTTTTTACGCTGATAATTCCTTATTAAACGATATTGAAAATGATGTTGCATGTACAATCTTACAAAGTGTCTAAAACAACAAAAACGTTCTGCTCACTCTTAGAAAATGAAAAAATGTAGAAACATTAGTAAAGTTCCTCTGCTGAATTACAACGTGATTAATTCCATTATGTGCACTTTGGTTATCATAACTGATGCTTCTGCGTTCAGCATGAAGTGTGTACTTTTGTGTCCATAATTACTGATTATTTCTTTCACAGGAAGACTCATTAAGAGTAATCTCCTCTTCCAACAGCAATCAAAGTGTTCCCATGATGCACGACAACATTCACCGACTGAGTACAGAGAACACACACTTGATTTCTTACTGAGTGCTCTGATAACTCTACATGCAGATGGTGAGAGTGCACAGAGATAGACGTGGAGAATAAGAGATGGACTGAAGGAGATATGGTTTTTGTAATTGGAGTGGGCGGTTGGAGTATAAATCCCCTCTACTGTAGTAAGTGAGAAAGTATATGAAAAATGGTTCACTTAAATACAACAGATGCATTTAATTTAGTCCATTAATTACAATAATAATAAAACACTCTGGGTCCAGGCACTTTCCATTTGAGTGTTTCGAAACGGCAGACCCAAGCATTTAAAACCTGTAGTTGGGTTCATAAAGCTAGCTTGTGGCTGCAGTTGTGTAATGGATTTGCCTCTCTTGAGAGCGGGAGACGGTAAGGTAGCGAAGGGGATCCGGCAAAATAATCAACACAGGAAACTTAATTCTGCCTTAAACTTTAAAGTGCCTCAAACTTCATGTATCAACTTGTTTTTGAGTTTCCAATTGACTACAGTTAGATGTTGATTTTTCCTGTCAGACTCGGAAAATTATAGGAAAAAGTGCCATACTTGCTATAGGCGGTTTGTCTATCTATTAGGTGCAGAGTTGTCTTTTATCATTATTGTTTGTATGCATCACAATATGCAGATATTGTCAATAACCGTGCTATTAAAAACCAAGATTGTTGGTATTGTGGTAATTGTAAATCATAAATCCATTCAAAATGAAGAGTTACAAACTCTGGATCTCTACCTCAATACACTGGTATTATGAGTGTGATTTGTTGACCAAATAACAAAATAAACAAAAGATGACCGTGCAGTGAAAATCTGATATTGTGACAGCCCTAACATCACCATTTTACCTTTTAAAAACACATTTAAATGAAAAGCCTTTGGAGTTAAATAAAAAATGAAATGGAATAAAACATAAACGTTCTCCAACAAATAAAATCATTCTCAAATAAATTAGCAGAGACGCGTACCCTATGTCGTAGCCTGACGCGCACCTCTCCAAAAATGTAACCGTGCGTCAATGTGACGCGGAGGTAAAAAATATCTGTGATAGCGTCACATTTACTTCTACGCATTTCCGAATGAATTATCTTAATAAATTATTATTTTTTTCTATTTAACAACTCTGCAACAAAAGTGACTTTACCTGCCGCTATCACTGCTAATGCTCCTCTGACAGTGTACACAACAAACTGCTTCTTCACTCGTGTTTTGGTTACACAAGCAATACGCTGGCGGACACTGACTACTAGTGGTCATTGCCTGTCGTCGCGGAAATGAAAACTGACGCGTTGCCCACGGGGTAGATGCTACGGCCTTTAGACAAGACTACTGTTAAAGATTGCACTCGGTACACGTGCACCGAATCAGAAGTCCTGTAACGAAACATGTACCGATACGCCCCTACGATCGATCAAAGATCAGTGCGTGTGCACATAATCCTGTCCTTCAGTATGTCAAATAAAAACACAGTTTTTGAAAGTGTGCAAGTGCGGGTCAACCAGTGGCCCTGAGGAACTGCAAACAACAGTAAAACAAAGGAAAGCAAACAATAGAAACTTTTAAAGTCCTTTGATGCTGTGTTTGTTATTTTGGCATTGTAAAGAAATAACAACCCCAGAGCGACATTTTATTGGTACACCTGACGTTCCCCACAAGAGACTGCCCTTAAATAACCCCCTCATTCACTTTAGAAAGTTCTTTAAGATGATCATTGTTTTTGACATTCATCTTGGCTTTTGTCGACTTGATAAGGACATTTAAGTCTGTTATTTGGAGTTTGGAAAAAGTGTCCCAAAAATACTTGATTATTCCCCTCTTAAAGTTTTTTTTTTGTCAGGAAGGTCAAAAAGGGACCGCTGGGACAGAGTCAATTTATTCCGGAATAGATAATAGGAAGGATTTAGAAATGGCCTTTGATATGACCCTTGAGAAATAAAGAAAAAAAACTCTCTAAATAATTTATCAGCTGCCATTAATATGAATCAGAAAATAAATTTATAATGAGATGAATGCAAATGCACCGTGTGTTTGTCTGTGTGTGGCCCGGATTCACACACACAAGGTTATGAGCCTGTCACATGTCAAGTCGGCCTAAAGGGATGAAATTTTTACAAAGCAGGGGATTTTTGTTTATACAGTCTGTTTGACACTTCTGGAACATGTGGACAGTTTTAGTAATAACACGGTGCCTGAAGGGAGTTTCAGTGCTTACACCATTTAGTCAGAGCTGTTGAACCTTTGCGACTTAACAAATTGATGTCAATTTTAAGATATGGAACAGGGATAGAATAGAAATTTGATGAATTCAATTTCCATTGACAGGATCTGACAAGAGTTGCATACATCTGCAACCTGTTTCTTTCCTCAACAGCAATACAAGATGCTCGCTTTTCTCCATTTACTTTAACCTCACAATAATTTTTTCATTCTGATCCGATTATTGCATGAGTAATGGCCACAATTAATTTGATTGTCACTATTTTCTTTATATAGAGCTGCAGCAAACCCATTTTGACCGGAAATGTGGGGTATAAAATGATGTAATTTGACTGGATGTTTGGCAAGACTTCCCTGAGAATATTGCAATTATCTGCTATTGCCAAGTCTTCGCACTAAAAATGCTGTTTAAATATAGGACAGAACACATGCTGGGCTAAACTAATCCAAAAAGTTGGGTTGTTCATTGAATCCAGCATAATGGCCTCATTTATCAACACAAATGCTGGTTGTTTTTGACAGGAATGGCTTAATTTTATCTCCTAAATTGGTTAATGTTTCCAAGTTTCTTATATCCTTTAGAATTTATTTTGTTTACTATGTTTGCATTGTACTGCAATGCTGTTTTTGTTAAAGCATATATTTCCATTGTTATACATGCAATAATAACTATATACATTTCTTTAACAAAAAAAGAATGTTACAAATGAGTAACAAATGAAAACATCATATATTTTATAAATGTATCAGCTATATCATAGCATTATGCTTATTTTATCATTTTTGTTATCACTTTTCCACCAAAATGGTGCTGTTATTTTAATCTAGTTATGTTATATTGTATCTTTGAGCAAAGAGGGGCTACAAAAATGTCCGCACTTTAAACACAGGAGCCGTGTATGTCCTACAATTTCGAGTGTTCACTTGGCTTTATACACATTTTTCCAGTCATACCTTATTTGCCATTGACACATAATTGAGAATAACCTGTAAATTATTACATTACCTTAAGTTCAAGTTCCTTTTAGGGAACTTTCTTCTATCTTCTACAGAACACAAGAGAAGATATTTTGAAGATTGTTGGTAACCAAACAACATTGACTTCCATTGTATGGATGCAAAATCCCTGAGACATTTCTCAGCATATCTTATTTTGTGTTCTGCAGAACATATAGAGAAGCCACATCCAGGTTTTGACTGAATAAATGATGACAGAATTTTAATTTTTGGATGAACCATCCCTTTAAGTATTTAAAAAATACCATTAAGCTTCAAAACTTTCTCTTTTTAAACTTAATTGTATTGACAAACACTAAGCAGCATGAGGCTTATGTGAGTTGTGTTTAAAAGACAATGAGTTGTAAGTTAACAGACAACAATGCTACTGCTTTTTGTGTGCTTGTCTGTGTGTATCTTTATTACAGTCTTTTTTATTTTGTTGTTTAATTCATATTAAAGGCATCATAGCTAGCAGTGTGTCTATTAGACTGCACTGACACTTCAAGCTTTAAAGCACAGATCTAATATTTTAACAAATATCTGTTTTTTCTGCTCTGTTTACATTCACTTCAGACATAACCACCTGTGTAGATGATTATTCGCCAGGATGGGCTTTTTCAGCTAATTTTGTGTAAAGTGCATTTTACCATTCAGGCGTACAGACAAGATATCACCAGTGCTTCTCACAGTGTGCAGTGCACAGACATTTCTAATTTAACACATTTTAATAATATAATTTAGTTCATGAGTGATAACCGGTATAATAATTTTTTATATCTACATTTACATTTACATTTATTTATTTGGCAGATGCTTTTATCCAAAGCACTTACAAGTAGGACAGCATAAAACATTTTGTCAACACACTAAACAATACCAATAGTTTACAAGACCATGTTACTAGGAGGATTAAGCTGAAGTAAGCAAGGGAGAAAATGAACATGAAAACAACAACTTTTTTAGACAAAACACAGACAGTTATTGGTTAGTCAGATAAATGCGGAACATGTATGTTTTAAGTTTTTTTTTTTGAAGGTTGTGAAGGATGCTGCAGTTCGGGTGGAGGCTGGTAGGTCATTCCACCACAGAGGAACCAAATGTGTAAAGGTTTTTGCAAGCAATTTGGTGCCTTATTGTGTAGAACAACAAGGCGTCGCTTATTTTCAGACCGAAGGTGACGGGAAGGGATGTAGACCTGGAGCAGTGAGTTAAGGTTAAGGTAAGCAGTGAGTGGCGAATTTGCCGTTACGGTTCTGAAAGCTAGTGTTAGCGATTTGAACTTGATGCGGGCAGCGACTGGCAGCCAATGGAGTGAAATCAAGAGGGGTGTTACAAGGGTTCTTTATGGCTGATTGAACACCAGACAGGCTGCATTCTGGATCATTTGCATGGGCTTGACTGCATTGGTTGGAAGGCCGGCCAGAAGAGCATTGCAGTAGTCCAGTCTTGATATGACCAGAGCTTGGAGTAGAAGCTGAGAGGTATGCTCCGACAGGAATGGTCTGATTTTCCTGATATTGTAAAGCACATACCTGCATGTTCGAGTGGTTGCTGCAACATGAGAGGAGAATTTTAGCTGGTCATCAAACATCAACCCCAGATTCCTTGCAGACTTTGTGGGTGTTATAGTTGAGGATCCGAACTGAATGGTGGTGTTCAATTGATGGGTGGGCCGGTAACAAGGTGTTCTGTCTTGGAAAGGTTGAGTTGGAGGTAATGCTCTTTCATCCAAGATGAGATGTCCAGAAGGCAGGCAGAGATACCGGCAGTGATGATGGGGTCGTCTGGCTGAAAAGAGAGGTAAAGCTGCGTATCATCTGCATAAAAGTGGTATGAGAACCCATGTGCCTTAATAATTGGTCCCAGTGAGGTGGTATATATAGAAAAGAGGAGAGGAGCAAGAACTGATCCCAGAGGAACTCCAGTTGTCAGCTGGTGCGATCTGGATGTCTCGCCTCTCCAGGATACCTTTAGTTGAGTGCAGTTGATGAGGTCTCCTCTGTGTACGTTTGTGTGTGCGTCTAAGGTGGACAGTCTGGATGTACTGAAAACACATGTTAGTATCCAAGAAAAAAACAACAACAAGACCGTAGGAAAGTGGGAAAGAAAGGATAGCTGTGCAAAACTTAGCGTGGCGTGCCGGTGTCAGTGTCTCTGCTCGGTGGAGTCTCGCAGGTAGAGTTGCAGGTCTTTACCTCATCGGTCTTCACACAAGGAGGGCTACATGAGAGCTGCTGCTTCGGAAAGTCAGTGCTACTAAAGTAGAGGCTCCCTAATTGCTTAATGTAATTAATTAGGTTAATCCTAACCTACTTAATTAACAGATCAAGGCTTCAAAGTGACTAAAAGTGCTAGATGGCTATGTGCTAAACAGTTACTTCAAAACAACAGCTTACCTTAAGAACAGTGCAGGAAGTTCAATAATCCTTACTAACAAACAGCTGCAAGTCTAGTTCAAGTAAACACAGCAAGCTCACTACAGCTACAGCTAGCTAGGCAGACAAAATGCTTTTCCCTATTTTGGATTCTATTGATCTATTTTGGATTCAGTTTTCCAGAATGGATCCAGCACTTATTTTCCAGATGAATAATATTATTTATTATCATTAGGCGTAGGACTGGTAGTTTATCATTTTGGAAACGTATGTGACTCTGGCCGTTTCTTAATATGCGTTCTTGTCTGTACCTAACCCTAAGTTCTTGTGGACTTGTGAAACGTTATCAGTAGCAGCCCATGTACTTTTCCGCAATGGCAGTGGAGCAGTAAAACTACATAATCCTCATAATATTACTGTTATTTTGTCACAAAATGTAGTTTTAGGAGTTGTTTAGGTGTCGTGTTGTGGGCCTCATTTATAAAATGTTGCGTAGAAACCGTCCTAAATGTGATTTTACGATAATTTCTTTAAGTGCGTACGTGTAATCCATAGAACGAATGTACGCAAAGAAAACGTGTGTACGCCGCTCTTTCAGATAAATCTATACATCACAAATGATCTTGAAATTTCTCCGCCTTTTAACGTTGTCCATTTAATATCACTGACATATAAATAAGCACCTGTCAAAGTCCAAAACCTTTACAAGCAGCAAGAATAGCTTATTTTTTTCAAAAACCTGCAGCACTCGGACAAGCAAAAGTGCGTACATCTGTTCAGACCCTGACTTGGGGTTATGCACTTTTCCTCGTCAAAGACCATTTTTATAAATATAACAGTTGCTGTGGATTTTTGCGTACGAACAAGCTAGGACCAAATCCGTTCATATGCATGATTTATAAATGAGGCCCGTGGTGTTATGTTTAAAGTCCTGTGTTGGGTTAATAAAGATATTTGAAAATTATACTTGTACGCTTTCGGAGATGTGCATTAAAAAATGATAATATGTAGGCTATAACAAATAAATATGATATAAACGTGCAATCAGAGTAAACGGCTGACAACTGGATCTCTAGAGATCAGATTATAAATGTGACTGGTGTTATGAGGGGGGATGCACGTGTACTCATCCAGATACTTGAGCTAGAGCCACATATAAGTTCGGCACAGTAGAGCACGATCCGTAGGGATCACGGGTCAGCCGCAATCTGTTTCACCACTACTATGTAACCTAGTACCTTCATCAAAAGCAGCTGGAGTTTTAGAGCAAGTTCTTTTTGTTGTTTTGTGGATATGCAAAATATGACAAAAACAGACAGACAGAGCATGAAATTCTTTTAAAATGCTGCTATACAAACAGAAAGCAACAATGAGCTGTAGTGTTGACACAAGAAAAGAATGAATTTGTAGAAAAACTAAATTAGCCTGTGTAGCTTCTTCCAAGGTTGATCCTTATCGAGCCGAACCCTCTTATCAGCGGGAAGTAGGAAGTGATTAGGTATAAAAGATGATTTAAAACTTCTGTGTCGAAATTCAATTATGACGATGCCCTGCAGATTATACGAGCTTGGATTAATGCAATGTGGGACTAACACAAATACCTTTTACTGCCATGGCAAATCACTTTTAAACAACGATTAACTGCCTAAACTAACCACGACAAGCACGTCCTCTGCATACAAATGAACACAATCCACCAAAGGTTACTGGGAAGCCTGCAAGCATGTGTCCACAAGTGGTTATATGCAGCCATTGTGCAGTGTTGTGTTTTTACTTGCATTCAGCTTGTATATTCCATTAGCGAGCTCCAGCAGCTGTTACATCAAAAAGCGATCAGCCCCCTGCCGTAACACGGCCCGTGACATGCCGCTGGTGGACGCGTGCCAACCCTCACCTCTAACCGCCCACAACAGCCCCTGTGTGTTACTATGGAAGCAGCAGCGTGTCCAGCGGCATGGACACAGCTCTGTCGGTTCTCTTGCTTGTGTCTTTCCTCATGCTCTTTCTACTGACGCAGGATGCTAATGAGAGTTAAATAGAGCTGTCAAGTAAAGTGACTTGCCCTGTGTTTGTCTGTCCAGGAAACTGACAGCTTATGAATCTCTGTGGCTCTGATGAATTAAAGTTTTTTTTTTTTTTTTCTTCATTCACTGACATTGGTTAATGGTAACAATGAGCATTATTAACAGTTTAACATACAATAAATACAGTTGTTCATGTCAGTTCATTTACTAATGCTTACAATGTATGATTTACGATGTATTTATTGCGCACATCTATGGCCAAACTGAGAAAGAATGTTCCATTTTCCTGACCATGATTTCTTTTGTTTTGTTTGCCCCAGAATGAACCATATTACCGCATTCTATCTCTTTGAAAAGAGCTTTATAACTTTTAGTATTAAAATGTGTTCAAGGTACATGAATAAGTGTTAAATAAAAATAAAAAGGTATTTTTTTGTCAATTCAGTTTGTAACATTCTAAAAGCCTTAATTCCACTGATACTACAAGCTTGTGTATTCAGATTACTTCAGGGGTATCGTAAGTATTGCATACAACAACGAAACAATAAAATAATTGTTTACAAAGGAAATTCACTTTTGATAATCCAAGGCAGTGCTACCGTTTTTTTTTTAAATGCTTTAGAAAACTGAGTTGGGCCGAGTACCAAAACAAACTTGTCATCTGTAAGCAGTAAGGTGTGTGTCTGCTTATGTTAATGGAGGAAAGAGAGCAAGCAGACATTAGAAAGACTGTAGAAGGAGTGTTGTCTTATTCATTACATAAAAGTAAAGGGTCTGTGGATTTTAAGTATAAAAATGCTATAAATTCCCTTAAAAAACTGTAATATTCTGCAGCTTAAAATAAAAAAATTACATATTTAAATTACCAAACATTTACAATTTCTGTCATTTTTTGTATCAACATTATTGTAAATATATTGCAACATCTCTCCTAACAACTGTTACACTTTTGAGTAATTTTCTCCACTAAAAAGCCGTTTTATTTACTAACTTCCAGTAATAAACTCTATGTCTCAAATGCGGAACTAGCACTGCATCATTGTGTTTAAATTATGTAGTTCTTAATGGTGCAAATGTGCCTCCTTTATCAGCAAATTAGGCATATTTTAGTATGCACCTTATTCACCAAAGTCAGCACTCTTTGCCTGACACAATTACCATTTTGCTGCCCACATTAATTCATGATGGAGAAGAGTGTTATAGACAGACAGCACATACTATCAGTGCACAATTCATTCATAGTCAATTCCCTCTGTGTATAGTTTGTATTCATGCAGAATGTGCCAAAACAGAGGTGTTAACCCCTTGTTCCACCTTTAAATCTATATGTTATATATAAAGAAGGGTATATTGTAAATACCACAGTCTTTTTAATCCTTACATGAATGAACAATGACATTCTTGGAAAATAAAACATTCCCCGATGCACATAGAATGACGCGTTTTGTATAATACACATTATGTATGCCCCTTTTTCCATAAACGGCATGGACTAAGGTTAAGCTTTCTGCAAGAATAAAAAGTTCTCCCCAGGATGATTATTTCATACCTGAACTGTTTTTGACTCTTGACCCAGGGCATGAGGGAATGATCGAGCGTTTACAACTCATTTTATCTAAAAAGTGTGGAGGAGGGTTCGCGCCACATATTAGAATGTCCCAAAGGTCATTGGGTCAAGACCCGGGGCATTGCGCTGTCAGATACACCCACCCACAATTGAATCCTTATGCTTTATTATCTCACTCGACTGCTAGTATGTGTGACAAGCCCTACATGACTTGCATTTATGACTTTGTCATTGCAAGGGGCTGTGAAGGATGCATGCTTGCTATCCTGCTTTTTAAAATGCATTAATGTTGCCATGCTTATTTAACACAATCTCACAACAACTTGTATGTATTTTACAAGATAACAAATTTGTATTTGATTTCGTGCCAATGGCAGTTAGGTTTAGGGGAGGGGCTTCGTTATTGTTTTTTTTATAATAATACGTTTTTGTATGATTCACATCATAATTCATACGATTTGGCCACCACGTAAAATCGTATCTATCGTGTTTTGTCTTGCTGTTTAAAGAAAGCAATGTCCAGTGTGTGAATGCTTGCAAAACAACGAATGGTGTCATTGACCCACCTTTTAAAGCATATTGTTTAGGTTCATGTACATTACACGATCACCTATAGTTGACTATATGTGCCAGGATTGCATTTAATCAGTTTCCCAGTGTCTCCAAAGCAAACAAGGATGATTTTTGTATCATAATGTTATATGGAAAACGAACAGACGGCAAACCAAATGATAGATCTCTGCTTATGAATGAAAACGTGGCGCAGAAAAACAGCTGTTAAGGGTGAATATGAGAGTTTCCAACCCCGCGACGCATTCATCAGAGACTAGCAAACCTCCCCATTAGCATCCACAGGCAGGTGGGAGATGAGCTGGGGTATGAATGGATGCCACATTTTAAATACACCGTCTTTAATGACACTCTTTCATTCTTGCCGTGTGTGTGTGTGTCTTCTCCAGTCTCTCATATCTGTCTTTTAAAAATACGCCAATGCGTCATTCTCAAACACAGGCTGGCCTTTTAACCCTCATTAAAGGACAACCTTTGTATATTCCACGTGTACACAAAGCTTTGCTGTGGCTCTTTTTAGTAGTAGTAGTTTTTTGTGAACCCGGTAAAAGAAAAATCCCGGTTTTAAAATAGCAGCATTATTGGACATAAATGGGTGATTCATAGCTGACATCAAACAAACTAATATAAACAATAATATGTTGATATTTAATAAGAGAGGGGTTTCATGTTGAGATCTTTTACATGAGGATACTGAACCGCTTCAAATGTCTTTCAATGTTATGAAATGACACATTTTATTTGGAAACAGGAAATGAAAACGCAAATAATGTTTCGTCCATGAAGAAAAGATTGATGAACATTAAGATGTTTTGTGGGGAGATAAAAACGTAGGCCTAATTATGAAGATCTAGATAAATTAATTAATTTTCAATCTTTTTGTTGGTTTGAAGATTTTAGGACAGTCTCTTTATGGACCTCTGAAGACATAGTTATGTATATTATATTGCATTTCTGTCAATAGATCCTCCTCATTATTACACAATTGCACCTTTAAGTGTTTCTAGACCAACATCTTTTGTCGGTCCCGAAAAAGCATTGCCTCCAAAGAAACAATTCTTAACCATATCCCTAACCATAATCCTTTCCATGACCTTTTCCTGAATTCAAAGGAAAATAATTTGAATAAACCCTTAACACAAGCCTTTAGCATTAATCCTTAAATAATCCTAAAATATCTGATTGGTTGACAGGAAACTTGGTGTAACCGCTTTCACCATCTCTTTATATCTGTACTAAAGATATCTTGACAAATTGTTTAAAGGATTAAATTATCTCACAGAGGATTTTTGGCTATTATGACTGTCTGACAGGCCTAGAAAAAGAAAATGTGGTTATCCTCAGCTCACACGGAGAGAATGTGTAAAATGTTTTCAACTTAAACCTGCAGCAACTCTGACTCATTCTGAAAGCCTTTTCCCAATAATAAGAATTGAATGAAGTACAGTACAGTAAAGTATGTTTTTCCCCCAAATCCTTTAGAAAAAGAAATAAATAAATGCAGTGTTGATGCAACTGCAGATGCACAATGCAGCACAGCCAGTGGGCTGAAGTTAGGCCTGGGATTTAGAAGCCCTCCCCTCTTTGAATTGCTCTGCTATCTCTCAGTAGATATCTGTCTGCTAGGTCTTGATAAATGGCTGAATCCCTGTAATCTATTTTCATTTGTTCCTCCTTTTCTTTCCAGTGTTGCAGCCTGTTCCCTGCCCTGCATCCATGAGTCCATGTAAGGAACAGCCTGATGAAAGTCTGCTCGCTTCAAAACTCTCCTGTGAGTATAGTCATCTACCAATATATTATCCCAGGACAGGTGGAAATGACTGTTTACCTCTCAAGGGCGCTCTATAAGGTTTAGGTTTAACATGTTGGACGTTTAGAACTTAATATTTTTCATATTGACTTTTTTCATCCATCTTCTTATATTTTGGCAATTTTCGAACATGTCTGGGCTTAAGGTATCATTGTCTGGTGGCTCACTGTCTAATAGCAAAGGTGTACAACAACCAACAACCTTTGTTTTTTCATTTAGTATGAAAGGCCAGTAAATGGAGCTATGAGGGCTACATGTTTTTGATCATTTTTAACACAACAACACTCACATTACAAACAAAAACAACATTATGTGATAAAGAGTTCCAGTACAAAGTCCACTAAACTAAAACGTTGAAGAAATATTGAATACTGTGTCATAATTTTACCGATCTTGAAAACGTCAAAACAACTTTGTTTTCAACACTGACCGGGCAATTCCAGTGTTACATTTTTAGTCAAAACTTGAAAGATAAATTTGCAGAGAATGTCTTTATCATCAATATACTAAACCATCTGTTTAAATTTTATTAAACATACATCAGAAAAATATCAGTCTATGCAAAAGTTTTTTATTTTAAAAGAGGGAAAATTGAATGTGTTATGGATGTGACAAAAAGGAAGCATGTTTTTGAGAGAAAACTTACTTTGTAGGATTTCTGTGAATTAAAATGTGAAAACCAGAAGCAAGATAAAGTAGTTACTATATTTTAATTTTCGTGTGTCTATTTTGAGAAGTATAGACTGTTATGTATGAGACTGTCCTGTTATGGATGTGACAATTCATTTACCTAACTATGCAAAACTATGCTTTAAAGCACAAAAGTGCTTTAAAAAATTGAAGTGACATATATATATATATATATATATATATATAGATATTTAAACCTATTAAATCTGACCTATAAGTACAGTGAAAACAGTTTTTTATCTTAAGGTTGACATGTGCATTGAATTGCCCATCTACAGTACATATGTTTTTTCAACAACAAAACATTTGTTTTTTACTTGTATGGTTTAAATCTTTTTGGATGCCTTAGTGATTTTTTATATCCATACCAGTGCACATTTTTATTTACACTACTTTACATTTATGCATTTGGCAGATGCTTTTATCCAAAGTGACTTACTATTATACATTTGTTTTTAAGTATGTGCAATCCTTGGGTTCGAACCCATGACCTTGGTGTTGTTAGCGCTATGCTCTAACCACTGTGTTCCGAATCAGAATCGAGTCTTGGAGAAAAGCATGAAATAAACTAGCTCTCCTTTCAGCTGAATATCTCTATTAACTGTGGATATCTCTGAAACTACTTGGCAGTCAAAGAGTCAATTTCATTCAGATGGTTTCTGTAGGCCAATTTCCTCAGATTTGTTCAGGAGGAGAAAACCTTATCACAAAAGTGATTTTTCATGGAATTTTCTCATAGGCCACAAAGTATGACCAGACATGGGTAATAGAAATTCTTGCCAACACACAGTGTACTTCACACAACATTCAGTGTTATCAGTGAATTATGATGGCAATAGTCATAAGGATACTTATTTTAAATAAAGTTTTGGCAACATTAGCTTTATGTTGTCAATGTCATGGGTTCAATACCTATGGAGTGCACTGTTGTAATGGAAAAAATGAAATGAAAATCTAGATCTATATAGCTAACCTGTAGCTCAACTAGCAGAGCATAGCATGCACACTGCCATGATTATAGGTTCAATACTGATAAAAAAAAACCTAGCTTGAATGCACTGTAGGTAGTTTGGATAAAGCGTCTTCCAAATGAATGCGATTTATATATTATTTCAATTTAAATTCATTGACTTCACATATTTAAACAATAAAAAAGCCAACAATTACACCACAGCTGTGATTACTGTCCCCTATAGCGCTGTATTTATGCTGTTATCATTCCTGACTCAGACTTGGAATACATAATGAGTTACTTTCACTGCAAATTGAAGAATGACATCGCGTATGTAGCATATCGATGTGTCTGTTGACCACAGTTTGTCTCAAACGCTTCAGAAGAATTTTAAAGCGCCGCTGAACCGCTTTAATAAATGAGCTTCATTGCTATGGAAATAAGTCCTGCTATGCTGATTGTTGACTCGGCTAAACGGATAAAAAAATCTGTCAGGAGAAGGGGCTTTGCAGCCTACCAGATTTATGGCGAAGCAGAGTAAGTTCTCCTTGAGAACCTATAGCCGTAACCTGGCGCAAGGTTAAAAGAAAATGATCCGGTGTTCATATTGTACCAGCGTTCGCCTCAGGCACAGACGCTATTCAATGTCCCACAAACGTCATTTTAGTGTAACTGAACCAAAGTACATGATGTCTTCCCTATCCAGCATTAAATTACTTTGCACTCTCTTCACACCTCAAAAGCTGTGGAGATAAAACATCTCGTACAGCGGCGTGTGACGTGTCTTACCTAATGCTCATTCAGCTTTTTTAAAACCCTTGTGTAACAATGAGATGAGACAGCTCAGTGGATAATGTTGCTCTATTTCCATTCTGGAAATGTAATGTTTCCACTCCAAGCCCACCAACTTCACACTCCTCTCTGTAATCCTTTCAGCTCAAATGGGAATGTCCCTTTGAGAATGCAGTGGAAGAAGAAAATGGCACATTACTTTTGTTCCTGGTTGTTTATTACAGATAAGCCATCGCATGGCACCTTCTGTTCTTTCTTTTGCCTTGCAGCATCTTTAAAGGACCCAAAAATGAAAATTCTGTCATCATTTACTCACCTAAACCTGTATACATTTCTTTGTTCCGCTAAAATTGAAAAAATGTCAGTAACCAAACAGATTGACCCATTGACTCTCATAGTATTTATTTTTCCTACTATGGCAGTAAATGGGGCCTAAGATCTGTTTGGTTAATGACATTCTTACAGATATCTTCCTTTGTGTTTAGCAGAACAAAGAAATGTATACAGGTTTGGAACAATCTGAGGATGAGTAAATGATGACAGAATTTTCATTTTTGGGTGGAGTGTTTGTAAAACACTTTGTTGAAAATTCCTCTCATGAACTTTCGTTGATCTCATTTAGATCTTTACTAACCATTTTGTTCTCCTCATAGTCTTGGATCATTTATTATAGTTTGTTTTGCCGCTCTTCTGTAATAATTCATGTCTATTTTTCCAAGAAAGACCTAATGTGTCACTCTTTGAGTGATTCAGAGCCCCCACACTGGTAAAGAAACGCTCCATGCGTCTTCACAGACAGGGACATCAGTCACTGCATTATTTGACAGGATTGTTCGCAGATTTAAGAACGAAATGACGTGTTTTAAAACAACAGTACAGTTCAAGAAATAGCTTTGGAAAGATCCCGTAGTGTTTTAAAGCTAAAGGATTTTGTGTCAGAATAGCCCTCCACAATGCATTGCACAAATCTCTTTCTTTCTTTCCTTCCCCATGCCCCACACCAAAAGTGTAGAACGGTGCACGCTTTATTTCATCAAATTCCTATCCTAACTTAAGATACCAAAATTGGCACAAAAGTCAATTTCTTGGCCACAAAGAGCGCAGATGCTTTTACGGATTTCCTCAAACCTGTACAGAAACGGAAGTTTGTTTTTCAGTACGTTGGACTGCACTTTAATAAATCATATCTATCCAACGGGAGAGAATCTCTGGAGAAAGGTTATGTAAGTAATGAGAAGAGAAGCCAATCAGCCATACAACACTGTACCTCCAGTTAGAAGGCTGAAATTAAAGAACTAAATCATGCGTGCACTAAATTTTCCCTAAATCTCCAGGGCTGTCCTGTGTTGACTGGAATCAAACTTATTTCCGAGAGGCCCATCTGCGTTGCTTAACATCTCAGCTACAAGAGGAAACTTTTCTCTGAGAGTTGCACTCAACTTTACTGTTTCGAACAGCTCGAGCTGTCTGGACTCATCTGAGGAAGATGAGAAAAGGGAGAAATTACCCTGAACAACCCTTCACAAAACTTTGACAGCCCTGTAAAGCTTCTACAATGCTTCCGTTTTAAAGAGCTGCCCCACTCCTGGCCATCACACAACTGTGGGTTGAGAATCGGACTGTGATAACTGACATCTAAACCCAGAGGAGCCATGTCATCGTATATTTTCCTAGACAGTAGCAATAATCCTCTGCAAGAATCTAAGCGTAGGGATTGTCAACAAATTGTCCAATTGGGGTAACTCTATATGAAGCTAATTTAATCCTTTTAACTTAAACTTGAAATTCTTGTTGTGTCATGGACGGGAAACAATATCAGACTGTACTCTGCTTTCCGACATTTAATCATTTTTCGTTGTTTGACATGCATGATGTCATTGAGGAGACGGAACCATCAGCTGACTTCCACAAACAATGAAGTGGCGTGTTTGTACTGGCTGTCACATTGTCAGAATGAATTTTTCAAAGGTCATCTTTGTCGCATTTATGTTTAGGCAACGGTCCTTCTACTGGTAACCCAAAATAATACAAGTTAGACAACTTGCTAGCTAATGTCATTTACTTGTTATTTCTTTTGCTTATCAGAAATTATTTGCAGGGTCTCTATTCTTTGTGGATGTGTACCGGAAGTTACGTTTGGGCCACAAATGCTTGCGTGTGCAGTAACTTTTATTTGCTACTTTGAAACCGTCTCTTCGTAAAGTAATAGTTCACCTGAAAATTCAGTCATAATTTTTCTTCTTCAATCCATCCCTGATGTGTATGGCTTCCTTTCTTAAGCAAAAAGAAAATAATCATTTAGTCGAAATATTGCAAGGAAATAGCTTTCAAAACACATACAGTCATAACACTTGTCCATGTATTAAATGAGTGTTTCAAATAAGGCTTCATATCAGTTAGGCACTTAGAAGGCAGCTGCCTATGCAGGCAGTAAGAAAGGCAATTGTTTTTTGGAACAGATCGTAAGTGTGGGTGTTGAGAAAAACTCTTGGTAAATAAGATGGATATACCAACAGAGGGAGGCTTTTAAAATGGTATTCGTATGTATTTTTTAAAGGCAGAGAGTGAGATAGCGCAGAGACAGAGGAGTTTTACACATCATAGCCAATTAAATTGTTTATCATATCACCACCTGTTTAAAGGCGTCTTGTGTGTAGGCAGCGTTTGCACTTCCTCCACTGAATAAAAGGCAAGATCTGTATAAGTTAAGAAGGTTTCATCATTTCTGAGTTAAGTGTCATTTCATGTTATGTAAAATAACTCAGTTGCATCATCCGGCCTTTTAGTATACATATTACTTTATTGCTGCTGTGTATGTCATACTGTACTTCAACCAAATGCAATGGTTACCTTTGCTTACAAGTGTCATAGTCTTCACTGAAAGATTGATTTGTTCTGAGAAACAATGCCAGGCATTGCATAAGAATGCATTGATGCTTTTAAAATCTAAGCAACAGCATGAACACAATATAAGATAGTTTAGCAAAATTACAAGTACATACCTCATTTATATTTGTAAGTTTAACATGAGACCAGGCTGGGATTTAATATTTTTCTTTAGATGGGGAAAAACATGAATCTCTTTTAACATGAGCATTGAACTTTTTAAATGTAGACAAATTTCTGCCATTTCCAAACAAACAAAATATTTAAACTTTATTATTTTTTAGCTTTACGAATGCATTTTGAATAATTTGTACAATTATCAGAATGATGATGATAAATCAGGGTATTTTTGTATTAAAAGATCACACTGAATTACAGACTGTTTTGCCACAGGGCCCGGTGCTGATGTTTCTATAGCACAGCCAGGACAAATGTAATATTAAAGTGTTATGAATCAGTGTTCATGAATAATACAGTGCTGGGAGCTCTGCTGTCCGCTTTACCAAACACTTAATTGTATTAGCATAGTCAGCACCAGTCAGCGTGAAACTTTGCATAAGGGAAATAAAAATATGTCATGGTTACATAGTCTTGTTTGGATGGAAAAAGTATATTTTTAAACTAGACATCCATTTGTAATCCAGGGAGTATTGATGTACTGTAATAAAAAATATATAGCTCTATTTTTACAGATTGAGCTACAGCCTAGTAGTCTAGTTGGTGAGGATGTTGCTAGCAATACCAAGGTCATGGGTTTGAGAGCAAATATTATATGTATACTTTGAATGTGCAAGTGCAGGATACAAGCATCTCCCAAAATCCATAAAATAATAATGAATTGGGTTTATTTTCGCTACACACTGTTGTTTCTTATGCTTGAGTCGATCCACATCTTCGTTCAATGTTGGTGAAACACACAAGGTGACTGATGCTATTAAAAAAACTTTGATATGCATCAATGAGAAAAGCAATAAGCATCTTCAATCTAACAAGAAAAAAGCATTAGTACCTGCCGTGCCAAGACGTTAAAGCGAGGCATTGGACTTCTGTGTTTTGTCCAACAAAAACAGATGGTTGGATTTGGCAGTCATGTAAGGTGGCTAATAAATTCCATCTCGATTGATTCGCCTATTTTTCACATATTGTCTATGAAGCCCGTGAAGGGGAACCAAGACGTATGGAGAAAATGCCAAACTGTGCTTTACTGTGGCAATTTGTTTCGAGCCATCTGTTTTCATTAGACGTGTTGCAACCATAAGTTCAACGTAACCTGGAAGGAAATTCCAAAGTAGGAAAGCTATTATTTTAATCACATGGCTTTGGTTTTGCAAGTATTAAAATCATTTCTACAGTTCATGTGCCAACTAACTGTCCCCAAAATACTTAAAAAACAGTTGTTTGTTTTACCCCAAGTGTTTGTCAGCGTTAGCAAAGTGTGATATATTATTTGCTAAGTTCATGTTTTTTGGGATGAACTGTAGAACATGTACAGGTGAAACAGCAAGATTTAAAGATGTCAATGTCCATATGTACACAACACCCTATATTAATGAAGGCACAGCAATTGCTTCAGATATCCAAGACAAACCTGCCAAGGCATCTGTTAAAGGTGCCTTTACTTTGACCATTAGCTGTTTGATTAAAAGTGACAATGCAGATACGCTTGGGATTGTCTTTGACTCCTTTTGTGTCTCTCTGGTTTAGGTGCAATGGCCAAGTAATTAAACCGTATAGTGGATGGACACTTTTGTTCAAATTAGTCAGGACAAATGATGAACATTGAAAAAAGAGTAGATGGGGTTTTTAGAAGCACGGCAGCAGGTTGTGATTTGTAAGACAGTCATTTGCAGGGCCAACGTTATCTCACAGTAAAATGTAACAATTTTATGAGGTGACTCTTTCAAATGTAGTTGTATGTGTTTAAAATGTCACAAAGGTTGTCACAAAATCAGTCTATGAAAAACCAAAGTTTTAAAATCTAATTCTGAGTTGAGCATTAAAATTTTATTTCATCCATTAATTTCACTATGATTTCAATTTTTGACATGGCCTTACTCAGGCAATATTAAAATTTACAAATGCATTATAAAGCCGTTATAACTGCATAAATAAAAAGGGGTAATAAAATACATTTAAGCATTTACAACATGTGAGTTTAAAATGGCTCACTATTTGGCAAGTATTTCGTAAGAATATTTTATTTATGCAGTTATAACTGCTTTATAATGCATTTGTGAAAGACCTATTAATCATTAATGAACACATTTATAAATGCTTCATAAAGGGAACCTTAATATAAAGTGTGTTACCAAGATACCAATAAAAAGATTTTGACAGGAGAAAACAATAAATCACTAAACAATTACTGGGTGACTGGGTGACAAATGTGTGTAATAAAGGGATAGTTCACCCAAAAATGAAAATTCTGTCATTTACTCACCTTCAGGTTGTTTTAAACCTGTATACCTTTCTTTGTTCTGTTGAACACAAAGAAAGATATTTGGAAGAATGTCAGCAATTTTGAGTTTTGGGACATCATTCACTACCATAGTAGAAATAAAATTGTATATTTCTGTTAAATACAAAATTTGATATTGTAAAGAATTTAGGATAACAAACAGTTCTGGTGAACCTTTGATAACCCTTTTAAGTTTTCCTACTATGGTGGTCAGTGATGTCCCAGAAGTGAATATTGCTAACATTCTTCCAAATATCTTTCTCTGTGTTCATCAGAAGTATATGATGACAGAATTTTCATTTTTGGGTGAACTTTATTAACAAGCAAGAATGAACCCTAAAGGTCTGATCACACACAATGCGTTTTCCATGTTGCTCGGTTAACCCGCAACAGTCCTTACGACTTACTCTTCATTATTGTAGTCTCTGGACGTTTCAAGCAACTGTAAAGTTCCGTCACCACAACGGAAGTCCCGCCTCTCCATTCACTCGATTGGACAGCGAACAAAAACATGAATGAGGTCAAGTACTTAACATTTTTTCTACTTCTGGCACTCAGAGCACTTTGATAAAACGCAAGGCACACGACGTGCATTAACACAGCGCAAAATGCTTTCTGCCAACAGAAAACAATTTTTAAAAATGCGTTCTGTGTTATCCGGGCCTAACTGTACCCCTTAAAACTTACGAATGAGGTTGTAGAACTTCACACAAATTAGCCACGTTGTAATATAGTTCACTGTAGTTCATATATACATTTACATTTACATTTATTCATTTGGCAGACGCTTTTATCCAAAGCGACTTACAATTGAGGAAAACAGCAAGCGATTCGTCTAAGTAAGCAATATTCACGAGAGGTGCTAGTAATACAAGGTTTCAAATACAACGTCAAGATAGTATAAGCAAGTATATAGAGAACATTAGAAAAGGAAAAATAGGGGTAAAATGAATTTTTTTTTATTTTTATTTTTTTAATTTTTTTTATGAGACAGTTAAGTGCTCATGGAAGAGGTGGGTCTTCAGCTGTTTTTTGAATTGTGAAATTGATCCAGCAGTCCTGATGGAAACAGGAAGATCATTCCACCAGCCGGGAACGGAGAAAGAAAATGTCCTTGAGATGGATCTCATGCCTCTCTGTGAAGGAACAATGAGGCGCCGCTCGTTTTCAGACCGCAGACTTCTGGAGGGGATGTAGGTCTGTAAGAGAGAGTTGAGGTAGATGGGTGCTGTGTTAGTGGCTGTTCTGTAAGCAAGCACCAGTGCCTTGAACTTAACTATATATAGTATAGTTCACCTAAAAAAGTGCATGTCTATGTGCTTACTGTATTAAAGACAACAGTGATTTGATTGAATTAACCAATTTTTGCATAAAACTGTATAAAACAGATGTTAAAAGTTCATTTTAAGTTGAGAATGGACCATTGTGCTTTGCAGGCTGAAAACAACACAGTCAGTTTTTTTCTGCGGTGCACATTCCTGTTGTTTTCAGTAGGTTGTGTGCAAATATTGGACATGTTCTACACAAAGTAATCACAAGTAACATCAAATGATATTGACAATTTGCCTGAATATTAGAAAAAGCTTTAAACAATTCTCAGTCCGGCATGTATGCATGATTTGGGTGGCTTTCATTTTGTAAAAAATATATAAATGTTTTGAAACTGGGACCAGGTCAGTATAAAAAAAATATTATTTCAATAGTTTGAAAGCCACAGGTAACATCACATGTTTAAGTACTGTGAAAAACCCAGAGGTGTATGTGGTTTACTATAATCCCTCCATTGGAGTTTGACCCCAGTTATTCCATTCACTCCCCATTGGTGAGAGAAAACATGCCCCGAGCAATCCTGGAGTGAGAGGTTGATAACGGTCATATAAAGAAACATATAGAATTCTTAAGCAGAAAACAAAGCAAAGTGCCCTTTCTTAACCTGATGAGAATGAAATTTCACCAGACATACTTTATTGATACCTGTCTTAAAACCAACCGTAACATTTAGAGCTTGCTTTTTCTCAGGGTGGTCTATGATGCCTAGAGAAATGTTATTGATATAGTTATGATATATATGAACAGAGGTAAAACATGCCAGTCAATCAAACCCTGACTTTGTTATTATTCCCCATCAGTAGTATTTTATGTGTAATTCGTTGTAACCCTTGTCTTTTATATCCTTAAAAATAAACTCGGCAACAACAGTGCTGCCTATAAGCACAAATATGTTCCGCTTTACATAAGCGAGACATTAATGTAGTTCAGTGCACAGTCAGCATTATGCACAATAAGAGATGCATGAATTTGAAGGTGTACTCTGTATTTCTTACAAGTTTGTATATGCCATATTTATACATTTTAGACACATTCTTTTCCTGGTGTAAACAAAATGCAACTCTTTCTTCTGTGGAAGTTTTTTTCACTTTTTCAGTCTTTTCACACTAAATCCCAAACTTCTCTTGTGTCAATGTCTGTTCTTATAACAAGCGCATATGGTGGAGTTTGGATTATAGAGCTTGTGTTAAATCTGATAGAATGATCCATTTTTAATCGTCCAACAACTGGCACGCATTGAAGTTCTGCGTGGATGCGCATGGAGTACTGCATCAATATGAAACGTGGCTTGGATGCGACAGATTTACTGTGTAGGTGAGAAGCGGTCTGCAGTATGTTTTAGCATAAGCGATATCTCGGTCGGACCACTTATTTAATGGCTTTACTGTGACAGGCACTTTTGCGGCAGAGTTAAAAAAGGTCAAAACTTGTTTGTACATCTCTTGTGTGTTGCTGACACTAGGCCCTGCTGTGTGGGGTACATGAAAATGTGTCTTCATGCGGAAGAGGTCGCTCGTTGGCCTTGCTGTTGGCCAGAATCTCTGATCTTCCATCCATCATCAAGGTTTCAAGCCATGATGTATGGGACCCTGTTTTTTTACACTTACACTGCAAAAAGTTAGCCACTGTCAGATTTACAATTCCCAATGGGCTGGAATTTATGCAAAACAAGCTTATTTGCAATAATCGTATTCGAGTATTATAATTACTTGGGGCTAATTTATAATTATTGTTAACATTTCTGCTGATTTGGTGTGGGTGGAAACTCAAATGGATCTTTTTGGATTGTAAATGTGAAAAAGGAGTATGTATGGGGTAAAACTGTGCAACGTTGATATTTTATTAGACAAGAAATGTTTTGCGATTTCATGTGCCAAGCACCAATTCAAATGCAATACACATACCATACTAAGATGCAAAACTAACTAAAACAAGTTTCTTGTGGTTGTTCTGGTCTGCACCAAACCAATACTATCCAGCATTAAACCAGCAACACTGTAATGCAGGGGTTCCAGAATACCGTAAAATAACTTTGTCTGTCTAGTCTGTCAAGTTAAGGACTATACATTTTGTGATACTTAACCGTGTGTTGTCACTTTTTTTAACACAAAATCAACACAACTAATTCATAATGGGTAAAAACACATTGTGATAAAATGACACAACACAAAAATGTGTTAAATATAATATAATTTAACATATTTTTAAGAGTGCATCTTTAAAATATTTGATCTTTAACATTTTTGTGAATTGATTGATTCATTATATAAATGTGTGATATTTAGGAGGATCTATTGACAGAAATGCAATATCGTACACATAACTATGTCTTCAGAAGTGTATAAAAGCTTACATAATGAACCATTATGTTTTTATTACCTTATAGAATGAGCTATTTCTATCTAGAAACACCACGGGTCCCCTTACATGAAATTCACCATGTTGTGTCTACAGTAGCCCTAAACGGACAAACTGCCCTAAAGAGTGCATTTCATAAATATATTATCTTCTTAAACAAAGAAGCGAAAACATGACGACATTCACCGCTAAAATCTCCACATTGCTCATTTAAAGCGGCGATCTATAACTTTTGCTTCTCTGTCGCCAACTATGGTATAACAGTTGCATAACAGTTTACGTATTTATCTTATGTTTTTTTATCCAAAGCAACTTGCAGCCCAATCTATACATTTTAAATACTTCTATTCTCTGGGACTATTCAAACCCATGCACTTGGTATTGCTAGCACTATGCTACACAAGCTGAGCTACATGAGTTCCTAGCTTTCTCACCACTGCCATCACTTGTGCATTCAATTGAGCTACCTTGATAAAAGATAAAACACCTTTTTTATTCTCTCTAGGCCTCAGCCTGAACCCGAGTCGACACTGATATCTTAAGCTTGCCCATAAGTCTGACCCCAAAAAATAGAAAGCGAAAGGCAACACGAAAGCATTGTGTCCTGTTGGGTAAATAAATGATTTAACTGTGTGTTTCTGGCTCTTTCACGAAGAATGAAAGGCATAAGGCTAATATGAGTTTTCAGATTTTTGGCCAGCCGTAGAAAAACTACGCAGAAGCTGAAATATCTGCTCGTCTTAGCAGCTGTGACCCACTTAATTCATTCATCCCACAACCAACGTCAGGAAAGAGGAAAACAGTGGCAGCTGTAAAAGTATTCCGCCGAGACGCTCGTGATTCATGTTCGCCTGTAGCTATTCCTATAACTCTAATGCTATGTGGTGCTTTAAGTTTCTTTGGCTCTCAGTCACATATAATGTATAATGGGAAATTATGGGTGCTGCAAAAGGCTGGCCAAAAGGCTTTAAATAAGGAAGTATTGATATAGGAATGGAGTGTTATCTGTCAAAGCTAAGCCGAGATATTAGCAGCCTGCTTCTCCATTGTCTTACAGGGACAAATGTGCACACATTTTTCTTTTATAGATGCCTTGCTGTTTAATGTCATCCAAGCATTTTGGTATTGGTGTATGTGCGATGTCTGCACTTCAAGTATATGCTTTATTAATATTTATGCTTTACTTTCAACATAAGATATTATTTATTTTTTTTAGATTTTTATTTATGGCCTTTTTATGCCTTAATTTTAAAGTAGTGAAGGAGAGGACAGGAAATGAGGTGGGAGAGAGAGAGGAGGGTGGGTTCGGGAAAGGACCTTGAGTCGGGACTCGAACCCGGGTCGCCCGGAACGCAACCGCACTAGGACAGGAAATGAGGTGGGAGAGAGAGAGGTGGGTGAGGTCGGGAAAGGACCTTGAGGTGGGACTCGAACCCGGGTCGCCCGGAACGCAACCGCACTATATGCCGGAGCACTGTCCACTACACAATCGGCTCCAGCTAACATAAGTTATTTTAATGCAATATTCGGGTTCGTCTATTATACTACTTACAGTCTACACAATATATCCATCTATAAAAAAGAATCTGGCTGTGTTTGACTCCATTCGTGTTTCAATTGACGTCATGATCTTTCAAGCACCCGGTGCTGAATAAAACGCTCAGAGCATTATGTTAAGACCACCGTGCTTAATTGTATTAATTGAGCCTGTGTTTGATATTCGAGACAAAAGTTTTTGGTTTTGTTCACATATAGCAAACGTTAGGTATGATTCTTTCTTTTTCAGTGAAAACACTTTCAAAGAGTCTGAACCTGTGAAAGGTCGTACACTTTGTTGACGTTTTGGCAGTTTTTTCCATTTCAACCAAAGAGCTCTGAAAGCCTGTCAGCACTTTAGATGGCCTCTTGGTCACTTCTGTGAAAATTACCCTTCTTCTCCGGTCACTCAATTTGGTAGGAGGGTCATATTGTTGTAGTGTCTTAGTTGAGTGTTGCCATCATTTTGTTACAATAGTATAGACATCCCTTCTAGGAAGGTATCAAGCTTTTTTAATCTTTTTGTTGCCTTCTGTGGCATTATTTATACTAAAATGTTGCGTGTGTAGCATATTGGTTGTCATGACACCAGGGCTGATCTGATGTGGAGTTTTCAGTTCTCAGAAAGTCAATTAAATGTTCTAAATGGAATGATTGCACATTATATTAAAGTTTTTATTAAAAAGGGTAATTTTAATCGGCCACTTTAGATATTTTACATTACACCAAACCCATCTTGTGTTATTGCTGGTCAAACGTATTGGCACCCTTGCTAAAAATGAGCAAAGAAGGCTGTAAAAAAATAAAATTTGTTTTTGTTTCTTGTTTTGAACTTTTATTTAAAAATCTAAAAAATTCCAACATTGCATTCAATTGAAACAATCAGAAGTGGTGGAATATTATATTATATATTATATTATATATTTTTTTCTCCCAAACATGTTGGCCACAATTATTGGCACCCATAGAAATTCTTTAAGTAAAATGTCTCCCAAGTATATTCCCATTAATATTTACATCTTCTATACACACCAAGGTGACTAGAAAGATGATGTTGCCCGGTCATGACTTCTCGTTGCACATGGAGAATAATATTAACAAAGCCCAAACTAAAGAATTAGTAAAAAGTAAAACTAAAGAATATAGTTCTGATGTGCAGCAAAAGATTGTTGAGCTACACAAAATAGAAAGTGGATTTAAAAGGAAATGGTTGAAACAATAAAAATTCCCATTTCCAACATCAGGGCAATAGTGAAGAAGTTTTAATGGATTTGGAGATGTTGCAAATCTGCCTGAAAGAGAATGTGTGTCTACATTGTCTTAATGCACAGCAAAGAGAATATTTTGAGTGGCCATTTTTTTTCAAAGATCACAGATGGAGAATTATTGAAATTAGTTACATTTTTGTGTCAGAAAAAATAAAATAAAAATAAAGGAAAACTGCACCTCCATCAACACAAGTTGATAGGGTCAGTGTTAAAGAAATCATCATCTGCTCTCATGCAAAAACAAACTCCGCCATATTAATCTGCCATACTGGACCTTTAAACAGGACTGGGTTTTATGGCCATATGAAATGAAAAAGAGTTTTTTTCGGCCAAAAGTTGCCAAAAGTATTGGGTCACTATCTAATAAACAGGTTTGATGACTTTAGTAATTTCCATGAGTACAAATCTTGATGCTGCAGCATATCATGATATTCTGTGGAACTGTGTGCTTCTAATATAATAGCAACAGTTTGTAAAAAGAAAGGTTCAGGTTCAGAAAGAAATCATTGATTCAGTCAGTGTGAAAGAACTTGACTGGTCTGCATAAAGCCAAGTCCTGAACCCAGCTGAACACCTTTTGGTGTCATTTTAAATGCAGACTTTGAGCAAAGAACTCATCACCAAACATCAATGACTTGTGCATTTTGTAGATTTTTTAAATAAAAGATAAAAATGAGAAACAATGCTATTATTTATCAAGGGTGCCAAAACTTTTTGACCATGACTGTATATATTCCTTCATTTTATAATTGTACATTTCACTCTTACTTGCCTCTAATCATAATCATATTTTATACTTTGCATAATTTGATGCAGCTTGATTGAAAATGATGCAAAATAAAATATTCACAAGCAATATTTGTCTTGATGTCTCATATTTCATATTAAGCATGCTCCTCATTAGCACCGTTGTCTCCTTAGTAAACAAGTAACTAACTTTTGAAAACAACTTTATGACGCATAAAATTCTTTGTTGTGGTGGAAATGATACCTGTGGGACAGTTGCTGTTGTGGGAAGAAATGATGTAGTTTTTACATAAAAATTTATTTAGATCATAACTTTAAAAATGCAATAATTCTTTTTTTAATGGATTTTAATATCAACTATCTGGGCTTAGAAACAAATCATTGGTTTGTTAGTTTCAACATATTATCTCCATCATGTGCTGTAGATAAAGCCTGATGATCAAATGAAACTAAAACACTAGATAGAAGTCAGAAGTACCGGAGATGAGTAACATTTGCTGGGGTTTTCCTTTGAATAACACTTTTAGCCCTGCGATTAACCCAAATGTTAAGTCACTCAGGCAAGATACAAAGCTAAAAATGATGTGCCCAGCTGAGGCCAAGTTGCCTTGACAACACCTGTGACTAAGAAAAATCTCTCTTGACTGTTAGAGAAGATTAAGCAAGGTATATTTGTGATGGCTTGCCAAGCTAGAACAATACAATGTGATAGATTTGTGTTGAACATAAAAGTGTTCAAAATACAAAGCTAGTCATGTTTGAGCTATCACTTGGTATTATTTTAACACCTAGATCTCTGTGAAATGTCACAAGAAACACAAACCTGTCAGGAGATGTATACAACTAAACACTGTGACTGACACAAAGTGGAATTTTGGGATGTTTGGAGAAACATTTTTATAAAAAAATATTAACTTACATTTAATATATTGCGCAGAAACGTTACATTGTTTTTTTGAACTGTGACTATATATCAAGTGGCAATCTGCATTTTTTTGTCACCTTTTATTACATTTTTAATCATGTTGCTGACAATTTCAGAAATTCTCAATCTTTCATACCTAGAAGTAACACATGAGACTGTAGAGAGGACAGTTCAGTGAGATATGAGCAAATTTGACCAACAAATCCATCAAAAACAAATATCATACATCTAAATGATAAATAAATAAATACGTTTTAGTGTATCTTACTAACACTGTAAAAAAATGTAATTTTACAAAATTACAAAAAACGACTGCAAACAAGAAAACATTAAATATATTTATATTTTACGGTATTTTTTTACTGGAATTTTTTTACAGTAAGGGCATACATTTGGTATTTTTTACAGTAAGGGCATAAAATGTAAGGACAGAACCTTATAGCATAAAATGATCAACTTTAATCTGAAAAATAGACACGGTCAGTTTAAGCTTGTTGTAACATCTTATTCCGAATTATGTCATTTTCTTAAAGCAATTCTACAAAACAGACCGTTTTCAAACCTAAAACCTTATATCATATGACGATTTACATGTACTGAACCTGACACAACTTAGCTTGTGAATTCTCCTTTCCTGCCTCCGGCATACAAGGAATACCGTTTGAAATTCTTGACAAAGCGCTTTTGCTTTCAAAGACACATGCAGAAACATGGGGACAGTTCACTTAAAAGTGCTTCTTGAACACACACACACACACACACGCACACACACACACACGTGCTGTAATTTGGAAACAGTGTTTTCAAAAGAAATTGGGTCATGACAGAGGGACATGAAACATTACAAGGACTGCAACCCTTCAGGAGAAACACATAAAGACACGAGCCCATGAGAAACCTTCAGAGGAGATCCGGAACATTGATTTTTGTCTGTTGTAATGGCAAAGTCTTATAGTGTGGAAATATTTTATGAGGTTGTGATAGAAGAACCATGACAGTAGTTCTCCATGTTAATAAAGCATGTGTACAGGATTACATTGGGGTCTAATAACCTGCTGTCATTAAAATGTGAAATTCTGCCGGAGCCGATGGTGTAGTGGACAGTGCTCCGGCATATAGCGCGGTTGCGCTCCGGGCGACCTGGGTTCGAGTCCCGACTCGAGGTCCTTTCTCGACCCCACCCCCCTCTCTCTCCCCCACCTCATTTCCTGTCCTCTCCTTCACCACTGTCAATAAAAAGGCCAAAAAAAAAAAAGTGAAATTCTGAAATGCTTTATGACAAAAAAATTTAAAACAAGAAAAAATGATGACATCAAATGAATAAGATTATGCACCTTCTATGCCACAACTTAAACACACGAAACATATATTGTCCACGGTAACTTCTTTGTACATTTGATCACATTTTCTTGTTTTTGTTGCAGCACACACAATGCTTATGACACTCTCTGTTAGCCAGTATATCTGCAGTGCTGTTAAAATAGACCCTTGAGGTCCCTTTAGATCCTTAACTCTGTAATTAATGCAATGAATAAACTCAGTTAATTTGATACAGTATGAATAGCCGGTGGGCTAAAGTATATTAAGTTCACAGAAAGCTAAAGCGATGCAGATACAGGATCTGTGCCAAGCTTTCAAGTGTAAAGAAAATTGTCTGGACAGTTGTATTATTTCCTATACTGTGTAAGATTTTCATACTGGCATGTTTGTTTTGATGTTTTCATTTTCATATCAAGCCATAACACATTCAGATAGCATAGAGCCAACAGCCATAAAAATCCACATTTCCCAAATTCCGTAGGTATTCAAAGGCTATGTTTAAATTGATGTCCACAGATGACTCCCAGTGCTACTTTGATGCCCGCAAAGGAAAGTGATATTGTTCATGGATATATTCCACTTATGATGCAATAGCATTTTTTTTACTTTTGTGTTTCATTTTTCCATTCATAAATTAATTTCCCTTTTTAATATAGTTTGCATCCCAGAGCATGCTATCTGTAACGTGAATGCAATCCGCTTTTAAAGGATGCATTCCTAAAAGCTCGATATATCTTTTAAAGTCCATGGGAAAACTTCACAAGATCGGTTTGAATATTTCATTAGAGAAACTATGGATGGCATCATGAAAAGGAAAAAGAAAAGAAAAAATAGAACAACTATGAAGCTGTAACTTAGCAACTGCTTTCTGGCTTCATAATCAGATGATTGTGTGGGATGTTTGAGAACTTGAAAAAATATTCTAAAAATTACAAATATTTTAGTTGTCTAGTGTTATCCCACCTTATTACTTTTTGATAACTGAAAAACAATATGCTTTTTTTCTTCAGATGTCTTTTTGCTTAGTCATAAAGTGTACAACATAGTAAATTAACTGGTTAATGACTAGAAAATAAAAGTTAAAAGCTTTAATGAAAAGGTATGCAGTAAATTTCAACATCTATTCAGACATGTAAAGGTATTTTACTATACCTTCCTGAAAAAGCCTCTAAGCTCTTTTAATAAAAGATGATTATACTGATGCCTTCTCTGTAGCGTGTAAATGTATAATAATGAATGTTTCATTTGTAAAATATGTTTTCAGATTCTAATCCTGCTGTATGTTTAACTTTCCATAAGAATAAAGATAATTAAGGGACACACGGAGTGGTTCATATGAGTAACAAACCATTCATAGTGGATGATTCAATAGTCTCTGCAAAGGCTGAAGCAGCGTTGGGGGGTTGTTGAGGCAGGTACATGTCTGACATTATTCCAGGGCATGTCATAGCTACTTATTCCTTACCTGCTGAAGCAGAGACAGACAACTTGTCACATAACAACCTTTAATGCTTTAAGTGATTTCCTATGACGGCTGTTTTCGAGTACTTGCAAAAAGTCTGCAGGAACTAAAATCAATGAAACAGTGAAAGAGAGAGAGGGGGGAGGGGGTTGTGCAGAGATAGAAAGAGGAGTAGCCGATACAGGCTGTTATTGGAAATCTATTCAATGCTGTTTGCGGATTTGGTTCGGTTCTTTCCGTACACTGAATGAGGTCTGACTATACAAGTAAAAAAAATCTATGCTGTCATATTAAATACCTTCAAAAGGGAAACAATAATACATCTGATTGATGGTAGGCTATGTTTAAGAAAATGACATAAAATAATGAATAGGTGTGGTAATCTAAGCAGGGAGGAAATGAAGACCCATATTCTTGCCAGAGGGAGATGTATGAATCGGAGCTGCACATAGACGGACTGTGACGCCAGCATTTGATGCAAGAGCGAAAGACGGTAGGCGGACCGTTCAGATGGGTTTGTTTCGGGATAGGATACTGACTGTCACTTCACTTCACCTTGGCACATCCAACACACCCGATTAAACCGTTGAAGTGAAGGTAAGTGCTGACTTAAACGAACCGCATTGTTTTTAATTACATTTAAAGCAATGGCAAATTTGCAAACATGTTGTAAATATAGCCATAACACATCACATTTGATTTATTTGTATATTATTCGATGGAACATAAAGGTTTTATTAGATGTGTGTGGGTTGGATCAGATGTGGGTTTTTTATGTAAAGTGATTTTATTGTGTGGGTGCCGTCTGTGAAGTCAACGAATGTGCATGCAACTGTAATTTAAGTAGATATATTTTTGTGTTGTTGAGGACTAACATATTTGTGACATCGTTTGGAAATGTGGAATAGCAACCAGGATGATCAATATTTGAAGTAATGCTATTTTTCTTTTTTTCCTTTTGGTTTAACTTCCGTTTAATGCGTAATTGCATCACTGATGCGCGTTGGAGCTTTTTACTTTTACACCATTGTTGAGGTTTAGTCCATAAACGATGAATTGACGATAAAGTCTTTACTTTTTCCCAGCACAAAATGGGAAGCGAGATGCAAAGGCTCGTTTGACAGGAGTTCGTCAGAAATCCCAACAGTGACGCCCGACTGAGTCAAAGAGAGCCAGCGATGTTTTCCTAACAAGCATCTGCCTCAAACAAACACGATGGGGGCAAAATATTTCAGTTAAATGAATGGCGCTTTTCATCATTATCTCTACATCATTAGAGATGCGGGGAACAGCTGATCTCAGAACTGCAGCGACCTTATAGCATTCAGAGCGCCGAAATCACAGAGAGCTGTCCAGGGTCCTGAAGACGCGCGCGAGCCATGGGTATACAACACTTTCTGCTGCTTTTGATTTATCTGGATCCGATGAACGTGTTTTGTACGTTGACCGCCAAACGAACCAAACCCGCGCCCAAAAGAACTCAGAAGCCCAAAGAACTGAACAGCACCACGGTCGCGCCCTCGGCGGCCACGCAGCGGAGCACGCAGGTCCGTCCATCGCATACCCATGAGACCTGCCTGGGGTACTACGACGTGAGCGGACAGTTCGATAAGGAGTTCGAATGCAATAACACCGACCATCGCTACTGCTGCGGGTCGTGTTACTTGCGATTCTGCTGCCAGTTTAAAGGCCACCGGTTGGACCAGAGAACATGCAAGAATTACCACAAACCCGACTGGGTGAAAACTGTGCCACCGTCTCCTATTCCAACAGGTGATACTTATGATCCGAGCATGGACCAAACGAACACCGCGGTTTACATTACCTGTGGTGTCATTGCTTTTATTATAGTTCTTGGGGTTTCGACAAAAGTCGCGTACGACAAAGCGACTCAACCGCCTCAGGAAATGAACATTCACAGGTAAGCAAGCGTCGCTGGCTTCACTTCACACTTTTAATTATTGTTGACTGTAATTTGGTTTTGGTAAAAAAGTTTTGAGTTGTTTGTTTCTAGTATCAAATGCAGAACTGAAAACGTAGGTATGAGCCTATTGTTGGTATCACTGCTTAAAACTTTGTTGAATGCAGTGATCTCAATGATTGATAACATTGCAATTGGTTTGAAAACAAGTCCTCTCCCCAGCTGCAATATCTGCAGCTCTTTTTGTTTCGCCTGTGGCCCATATGGAATATTAAACGTGGTAACGGTGGGTTGTGATTAAAATCCCGAGCAGAATTGTAATATGCACCAATAGCACTAGTGCAGAGCAAACACCCCTCATTTTTGTGTTTGGGCGAAAGGGTTTATGGTTGGTTACAGACGCTTCAATTTTCCCCTTCATTTGATGTGCACAATAAGCGGCGATTTCATAACAGTGTCCTGTCTGGTCAGAATCACACATAAAGCAGCAGGACGAAATGATCTTTCTTAAAAAATTCTGATTCTGTGGGGGTTCAGAACAACGTAAGAAAACAGTTGTTTGATATGTATATAAATATCTCACAGCACATTCATAAAAAGCCCTTTTACCTTTCTCAGCCCAGCAAATTCTTTTTGCATTCCTCTCACTATCCAGTCTCCACCTCTTCTCTTCATCATAACGTCTGGGCAGAATTCAGACCCTGAACGTTCTTTAATAGACAACACACAGTCTGCCCTTTCCCCATACTTCATCTTACAGTATATGAACATGTGAGTTTATAAAATAATATTTACCCAGACGTCTTGTTCTGTTGGTGGAACCAATATCTGCTGCAACTGGCTGCCTGGACTTCACTTTAAGTCTCAGATAAACACCAACAAGCAAACCAACAAACTGGAATGCGTGTAATAGGAAAGCGTACTGTTGACTTTCTTTGTAAATTCAGGTACTGCAGGGTAACGAATGCAAAAATAATTCAATTTCTCTGGTAAACATTTACAGAGCTAACAGTAACCCCAGGGTTTCATAACACATAGTTCGGAATTGTGATCCCCTGGGCCACCTACATAAACCAGGTGCAACTGTAGGAACATTGAAATGAGGTTCACTGGTGATTAAACATTTATTTATAGACTTTCTTTACAAATCCAGTCAAAATTAGCTGGAATGCATCTTTGAGTCGATGTTTCGTATCGCTTAGCTCTTGTACAGACAATGATGCTCGCAGAGTTGATCAGATGTGTACTTTGTTACCTTAAATGCTTCAAGTGTACATGTAAGTCTCATATTTTGTCCACAGAGCCCTGGCAGATATTCTTCGACAGCAAGGACCAATTCCTATATCGCAGTACGACTGTGAGAACTTTGCGGCGATGAACAGCTCATCCAAAGACGACACGCCACAGCGAACAGGCTCCAAAAACCACTACACCCCTGTTCACAGCTCAAAATCTAATCACGGTAGGCTGTCTGAAATTATTTAAATACGTCATTAATATCGATAGATATCCAAACTAAGTTAGTTATCTCACTTTCTGTAAGCCGTGTGTCAGAAGACTATTATTCAGGTGGCTCATACTATATGCTGATCTCATTTCACGACGTGTGTGAGACACGTGTCGCTGTGTAATATGCCAGGTTAACGCTTAGTAGTCGTTTGACTTTTACATGCTACATTTAAATGGGAGTCAATTACAGTTGAGCCATAAAGCTTCACACCCCCCTCTCGCCGGTTGGGAAATGGAAGGCTGCGCTGAATTTCATTATATTCAAGGTCAGGAGGGACTTTGGAGCATTGTTGAACGTTCTCGTGAGTTATGATCATACGTAATGACTTGAAGGAAGATAAATGTCACTCATATGGCAACAGCATCAAACTGAAGGTCCAAAATATGACGCACGAGAGATGTCTATTTAACACATATCGCTGGAAAAGGTCTGCAGCTCTTTGAAACCTTTTGTGTGATGCTTTAAGACCTGCACAGTCGGGACTGCTGTGCACTAGAGCTGTGCAGTCTGTGCATTGGTGACTTGTGTTGTCAGCCATCACAGAGACTAAACACATCTCAGTCTCAAAGACTAGAGCCAATATTTTCTATACTAGCCTATACTAGGTCAACACTGAGGCACACTGACAGCCTCTGCAGAAGCGTGTGTAATTGGCATACAAATGGTAGTGCTATGTGCTGATGGCATCTACTGAACCAACTCAAAGAGCAAACGCTTATTCGCATGCCTTGATGCACATGGGTGTTTATTTTTCATCATGGACGGAAAGATATTGGTCTAGAAAGATATTTCTGTTTGTGAGGAATGAACTACTGGTTCTCACTGAATGACAGCGAGTGATCGGGGGTGCGTTTGGTTCCATGAAACACGTATTAACTTATTACAGAATGATACAGGGTGTTGTAAAATGACTTTGACATCAATGGCTTGCTTATGGTGCATCTTCTTTCTCAATCAGCATCAAAAATTTACTTTTTTTACCAACAATATTTGCCCCTTAATTGGAAAAAGGTGAAAATTGCAATAAATTAAACGAAGTGAAGAGAATAAGTGTATAATATGGCTTGCATGCATGTAAATAATGCAAATAAATAAATAAGATAATGAGATATCAGCATAATTCATGAAAATAGATGAGTAGGATATGGTAAATCATACTTGAAATTATAAGATTTGACAGGAAAGAAAACCTTTAATATTTTGGCACATCACACGCAGTATTTATGCTTTATTCTCATAACATTGATCATCAAAACCAAGTAAAAAGTATTCGTATGAAATGTTTTACTATAAAATACTAGTATTAAATCTAATACAAAATTAAAGTGTTTATGAGACCTTTATGAAATGCAGTTTTTCTAACATACACTCTAAAAATAAAAATGATGACAAATAGTATAAACCATAATGCCTATATTGTTTCATAAGGAACCTTTAACACCCACCTTCCTGTTTCACGAAAGGTTATTTGTTGTGGAAAAAGGAAGAAAGAAAGAAATGGCATTGCTTTGAAGAACCTTTTGTAGCATAATATATTTGTCATCAGAAAGTCATAGTTTTACAACAACATTCAGCAAATACAGGCTGTAATGATGTCTAAACTCTCAAGAATAAAATATTATGAAATATCACATGAAATGTAATGCATAAAAACAGTAATTCACTATAGAGGCATATTACTCGCAGTGTAATGGTATGTAGGGCATTTTGATCAATTTCTGCTGTATTTCCCCCAAACCCTGCTTAATTTCTGTTGTTCTCATATAACTAAAAAATGATTAGACGTAAGGCTAAGTGCATGCATAAAACAAGTCGAGAGTTGATTTGTGATTTAAAAGATGAACAAATAATAAGACAGCATTTCTCCCAAAACAATGTTCATGTGTTGCAAAAGGGCAGTTTAGGTAATGAACGTGTTGTTTGTTGCCGTGTGTGTGTGTGCATGTGTTCAGACATCGCTTCAAGAGATCAGTATTGGATGCATTTATCTGGGTTATTAGACTATGATGTAATTAGTTTAATTATGATGTTGAATGCCAATGGGCAATTTCATAATGATACAGCACTACACAATTATTTATTTGTATTGCCTCAACATTTCTAGACTAAGATATTGAGTTGGCAGGCTATAAAATTGTATTCAGCTAATGACTAAGATTCCTCCCTGCTGTCAGAAAAGTCCACATATGAGAACAGCATTTTTGCCTTAAGCACATATTGTATGTCAAAGCACAGCATCACCCAGACTCTCTTTAGCTAATGGTCTCTGAAGTTATTATCTAGCTTAATTCAAATTCTTATTTCAAAACGCTTTTTGGGATGTCCTGAGATGGCCAATATAACAGGCTGTTAAATTCAGGTACATTGTCAGGTAACAGCACAAAATGAATCCTTGGCACGACTACTTACAACAGACGCTTTTAGCTTCTTGAGGTTTCGACTGAAAGAAGTTTATTGTTTGCTTTCAGTGGCTTTATTGCTTTCTGTACCCCCTGTCTCATGTTCATTTATTTGATTCGCAGAACTGTGTCTGATCTTGCTCTCACCTACATGCTGTGTCGGTATGAGTTGCCCTGTTTGTTGTTTTTTGTGTGTGTTTTTCCAGCTCTTTCTAGTGATCCAAAGCAAAAGCATTTTGAGGTTGGAATGAGCAAGCTCTCAGTATGAGAAACTGGCAGTGTGCAAAGCCTCAGTAAACAACGTATTAACATAGAAATCCCTGCTGCTCAACCTTTCATTCTTTGCCCGCAGAGCTTTTAAACCAGGGGTCTGCGTGCATGGATGGAAAAATGTAGTAGTAAAATATGAAAAAAATGGTGCATTTCAAAATATATGTTTAAAAGTGATAAAATAAAATAAAATAAACATTTATGAATGTATATGTGAGATTATATTTACAAATTATTAAACCAAATTTAATGGTTGTCTTCTTTCTTGCAATAACAACAAGCTGGCTGGCTGTACATTATTCCTTATATAATAAATGGGGTAAATTGCAACATACTATATGTCAACGTTACTGGAACATATCGATTCTGAAACCTTGTATCTCCATATTTTGTGATTTTAATTTTTTGTCCTAATTCATTTTTATTAGTCACCCTTTATGTTTGTCACTTGGTTTTGCAAATATCTATTCTATTAAAAAGTGATTAACACAAAGTACGGTGTTTTTTCCCATTTCCTGAAAAACAGCGAAGTTGGACATCTGGGGTTTCGGAAGGCAGCGACAATTTGACAAATCGTCCCTCATTCAAGTTGACAGGAATCTTTGCAGGGGTTTCCAATATGGCCGCCAATGGAAATAAATGACCCTACATGGACTTCAGTGCTCCAGCATTTTATTCCATTTTATGTGCAGAGATGATTTGAATTTTCATTCTTAAATTGTGACACAAGCAGATTATAATTATGTAAGTTAGTGCTTGAATGGTTGGCCTTTAGAGCCCAGACACTTACATTTAAGGCCTGTACTTCGGTTTAAACTCCCAGATGGCGTTCAAGGTTACCCGGTCTGACGTCGGCATGTACACGCTGGTATTTCACTGATAATTAGAACGTCAAGAATAAATACAACACCTCCGACACTGGCGGCATCTAATATTCACACAACAGTAAACAGTGTGTGTTGTGTGGACAAGGTGACTTTACCTAGAAATTATGGAAAGTCATAACTCTTAAAATACGCTGGGAATTTCGCTTGTTATGCTGATGGCTGTCTCTACCTCGGAGGCAAAGTGCTACAGGAAGCTGAGTGATATTCCACTGTCGCTTATGTGTAATGTTCTGGTGTCCATTTCCAGGAGGACATTACTCGAAGGACAGCAGTCGCGGTGGCGGCCATGACCTTCACAACTTCATATCTTCTGGCTTTGTGACGCTTGGCCGAAGCCACGCAAAAGGTAACATGACTCTTTGTTTCTGCTTAGCGATACTCAAAACCCTTCGTCCATAACACGCGAGGTGTAGAAAAGAAAACGACCGTCAATCTAACGTTTTACAGCTCACCAAACTCGCTAGTAATTCATAATGCAGTGTGCTCTTTGGCCAAGAAACAGATTTAGCTTAAAAGTCCTTCATCTAAAATAAACCTCGCTCTCGTTTTTCTTTTTTGTTATACACTACTCCAACACGAGGTTCATTTAAAATTCAAAGCACTCTACCACTGACATGAGAGACTCTTAACTGGTTAGAGAGGCGGGTAGCAAAACACATTTCCGATTTGTTTCAGCAGATCCAGTGGCATCTCAGGCTGTATTCTAACATAACTTAACTACAAGGATGTTCTATAAAAAGAATGTGGAAAGTTGCATCTGACTGTTGCGCTAGTGTTCTTCTGCCCTCGTGCAGGGCTTTTTATAAATAAAACAAAATTATAATCACACCTGAGATTAAATAAACTAGAAAGCAATGAGATTAAAATGATTATTACTTAATTGTCACTGAGGTTTTATGAGTCTTTTGAGAAAGACTTTTGAAATTCTCCTACGCAATCTCATGGCGAAATCGTAAGTATTTTACGAGGTGGCTAATTTTGGCTAATTCGTACGATCTCAGTCATGGTGTTTGCTTTCGCGCCAGTGACGTTTGGCGTTTATGGTTAGGGGTGGGCCTTCAGTATTGCTTAATTGTACATTTTTTACGACTCACAACGTATGTATTCAGACAAATTTGCCACCTCGTGAAATATTTACGATTTCCTGTGAGATCAGGTTGAATTTTTTATTATTAAACATTTTTCATCAAATATTATTTTAGCCGTATAATCTGAATTAATAAGCAATCATAGCTCCATACTCTTAATATATTTAAATAATGTCTCATTTGTATCCTTTTCTACTTCTCCATAGCAATTTTAAAAGAAACTCACGAGACGACAAAGGTGACAGTTAGATTAAAAAATGTCCTGAGGTCTGTAAAAATCTCTGAAATAACTAATAAATCTTTGTTTTGTCAGTTCTTAGTGATGTGGCAATTGATATTCATGATTCAGATCAATCACAATGATTTTACTCAATCTAGTCTTTACAAAATTGGATCCTTTGTTGGGTAATAATTACATTTTTCTGATTCTTTAAACTCTTTAAACTCATAAAAGGTAAGGAGCATGTGGAATAGCAGCATTTGTAAGTGATGTGTACGTGTGTACAGCTGTCATAGTATCATCATCAGCAACACTAGAGAATTTGCAGTGTTGCGAATAATGTCAGTGTATAAGTTTCCCCGTGGGACACGCAATACACGTGAATTTGCTTGCTAAGCTGATGGAACCAGCGAATGCAGGAACGCTGTTTGGAAACCATATCGCACTCTTCCGCTGTCAGGGAATGGGTGGCTGTGTGTACCGACCCGAACACAGAACTTACAGAGTCTGGTTTTTGCCCCCTAGAAGCTGTTCAGGTAGCAGCGCCAGTAAAATTCGTCCAGTTAAGAGTTGTTCTATCACTGAAATAATTTTAGAGACATTATTTTAAAGTCGAAAAACTACATAGTGTTGCTTTAATATCCCGACTGATTTTTTCTATACCAGTGATATTTGATAAAAGATAAAATGAAGATTTTTCCTTGCATTTCTTACAAGTATGCTCTATTTCTCTTAAGAAATTTGAAAAGAAAATGTTGATACAAAAATTCAAATGCAGTTAAACGATAAACATGTCACCGACCACCACCGGTTACCAAAAACACTTTTACCAAAAGCATTTGTGTAAATCTGAGCCTATAAACCAGAGGATTCCCTGTAAAACATCACAGGTCAGGGTAACTGAGAGGACGGAACATGTTACAAGTGCTGTGACCAATCTCCATTAGGCGTGCATTGTTTCTGCCTTCCTGAATTTCATTTCCTCACAAACAACGCTTTGACCTAAAATCCATTGATTTATTTTTTTGTTTCTGTCTCCAACCTGCATGCGATGCTTGGTTTTTTCAATTTTTTGTTTTTGTGTCTTTAGTGCCCTTTTCTCGATAACCTATTCAACCATCTAGTCAGTGGAAGGGTCAGCTATTTTTATAAGCGGCTCATGAAATATGAGCAGAAGGAATATAGACACTGCTACAGGATAAATGCCTTCCAGACTGTTGCTTTTGAACATGATAAACACCTTTCCTTTTATTAGGGGTGCTGAAATATGTGTGATTTCATTTTTTTCAATTGTATTGTTTTACTGTTAATTTACGTTTTTTACATCATTTATTGCTTGGATAGCTCTAAGAAAATAAGCTTTGTCCTTTGTTGGGTACAAACTATTTTCTCTGACAGACTTCTGATGTGTGTCTCATTCACTGAAGTTTATTTGATTGACTCAAAAAAAATTGAAATTTTTCTTTTATTATCTTTTACATATTTTCCATGTATAATGAAAAAATTGTGCTGTTATTTTTACAGATTTTTCATGTCATTTTAAAATAGGTAAAAAATTTACAATTTACAAGAAAACTGGGGAAAACATATTCTTCTCCATCCTGTGCTTTCTTCAGCTGGTAATAGTTCGATATAAATTGTGGCTGGCAGATCGCACTTTGCGAAAAGGCACAATCTATAATGTGCCTCATTTACACAGAAAAAGCCATGTTTCCACCAATTGACAATGACTTAATTCAAATACTCATGGTATGTGGCCATTTTAGCCCACTTATTACCTGTTTAAAGTGAATTGAAAGTGGGGAGAATGAACGTAATAGCGGTGTTTTTGTGAATTTGCAGCTAAAGCACAATGAGCACTTTAACACTGACAACAATCGCAATATCGATGACAATGGTGGGTCATTCTGGGAAAACCTTTGCCTCATCAGCCCAAGAATAATAGCATTATATACTGTAGCTGAAGACACATTTCTTGTTTCTTTTGCCACCACAGTCAGACTTGGAGCAGCAGTGCAGTCCTCTCAATAGCCTTTCACACATGAAACCTGCTGCAAATTGCCTTGGATTACCTTTTCTGCTGAATGTACCTCATCTTCACACACTCGCAATGGCTTTCCGTCTTTTATCCATATTGCTACCGTTCCAAAATGCCTTGAAAACTTGTGGTGTCATTAGGTGGAAATGATTCCTTAAGGGGGTACGATTTTAAAAGTCAGAGAATTTCATAAATCTCACTGTTCCAATAATCTGTTGACTAATTTCTTCATCTGTTCATAGCTCTTTTGTTTTAGCGTCTGTCCAATTTGACAGCATTTTCTTTGTGGTGAAAAAAGGTTCTTGAGATTATAAAGAGGTAAGAAAGAAATAGTTCTTTAAAGAACCTTTCACTGAATGGAGTGTGTTCATACTTAATCTTACAGCTTTGTTAAAGCTGCAGTTACTTTTGCCTTTTTAGCACCATCTCTGTTTAAAACCTAAAACTGTTACTTTACGTACTTTATGTCAGTTGAATGACATCAACGTATATATACAGAACATACACAGAATTTCTCTGTCAGTCTTATTGCTAGAGGATTTTGACAAACGGCAAATTCACATATTACTGCTCTTCGCAAAAAAGGCATTGCATTTATAAAAATGTCTTAGAACATGAGTATTGGTGGAGTATTTTCATCCACTATTATTAGTATCATTAGTAATAAATTGGTCGACTGTCTTTCCAATTCTTTTTCTCTCTTTCTCTCTTTTCTTCTTTTCTCTCCTGCTATTGCACCTTTCAGTCTGTATCCGAAATTGCGCATTTATGCACTATTCTGCACCATTTTGTAGTATAAATAGTGTGAGTAGTGTGTTCACGTTCAAAATTCCAAATAAGAAGTGCACTTAGGTACCCGGATGATGCACTTAATCAACCGAAAATTTGAAGTGTGGAACATTGGACACTTATTAAGCGCTGCATGAGCAAAGTTCTCCCAAAAAATCATTATGCTTTAATCTAATGGTGACTGAGGTTATTTTGGGCAAAACAGATAATAAATGCATCACAAGTACAATGTAGAAATGGATTTTTATTGATGTTTGTTGTGTTATGTAGTTGACATAATATGTCTGAGAAACCAGTTAGTATAAAAGTTATTATAGTTTAGTATAGTTAGTTTTCCATTTGGCACAATACTACCCTTCTTACACCAGATGGTAGAGTGTATAGTGCATAGTTTAAGAATATTATGTCATTTGGGACACAAATTTCCTTTGGATTTCTTTTTGATTTTTTTTTTCAGGTAAAAAAGTTTTTTGCACTGTTTTATGTTGTGTTTTAGTGTAAGTTTAAATGTAAATGTTTGTAAAATGGCAGAAAATTAATTTTTTTACAGTGTACTCTACTGTATGTTAGAATAGCTCATGATATAAGATTTACCATGATGATTCAAAGGGTCGCTGGAAATGCAAGTTGGCTATCTTTGGTAAGATGTTTGAGACAGCAGACATGGTTTTCAATGTGAACATCAAGTAATCAACCATCCATGCTGGTGTATAATTAAATACTATTTAAATGATTCTATAGGTCATGGAAAACCAGTTGCTGTAGCTCTATATGCTTCACATGTGGCTGATCAAGCAATCTTCCTCTTCTCAGAGGTTTAGTCATGCTTATGTCATTATGGCATGTACTGTACCTTTATATAAACCCTAGCTCTTCATGATTTAGCCCCTGAGGGCTCTACTCAGAAAGAAATGTTTAAATTGAGTTCCTAAAGTTTGTGCAAACTTGCATTACAATTTTCAAATAAAGTAGAAGTCAAACAATATTATCTCCCCCATCAGCGCCGAAATGTCTAAAATGCCTAAGACAAACAATGCAGTGCTCATTATTCATAAACGTATGTAAAAGAGATAAACTCCTGCATAGCGTTATATCTTATTTCAATTTCAGATGAAGACCCAAAGTCATTGTTCATTCACAAGTCTCATTCTTGAACAGGTCTGCATAGACTGCTCTGAGAAAGAGAAACGCCGGCTATATGTGATTGGTTTTCAAGGCTCTGACCTTTGGTTTTGCTCAGCTTGAATATAGAGCAGTTCCCCAAAGAAATTCAGACAATCTTTTCACATAAACCTCTTAAAATGCTAGTCCACATCTTACCTTTTCAACAAACCCTCAATGAGTATGGAAAAAAACATGCCTCCATAGTAACATACCAGCGTTGGAAATTCGACAATTCACCCTTGTGGGTTTTCCATTTGTCCTGCTTTGTCCTTAAAAAGCAGCACAGGGGGCTGACTGTCACAGTTCATGGTAATGGACAGAAATCCCTGAAGTGCAGACAGGTTAAATTTAATAGAGAACTTCCATTTGTTGTATGAGGTCTGCTGGAGCGTCTGCACTAACATTTCCTAATTTCAGTCTCTGAGTGAAGTGGTGCGTCACATTTTAACCATCCATAGATGTTTAAGTAATCTTCCAGCTCAGCTGTCTTTCTCCCTAAAGTTCGAAAAACTTGAAATAACTGTTGCAATAAAACATCAGTCTGTCTCATATTAAAACATTCAGACGAAAATTCTCTTATTATTCTTGAGCTGAGAACTTGCTGGCAATTTCTCCCCTGATATGTTAAATATTTTTGACGTACCATTGTTTCTGTGATTGACAGCATCCATATGAAATCGAACAGTCTATTTTTTTGCATTACCTGAATTAAAATTCAACCTAAAATTTAAACCGAGAGCGAATGGCGGTAGTCTTATCTAATTTAGATTCCAGTAGAATGATTTCATCTGAATGCATGCTTCACTTTGATTGACATGACAACATAACTGGTAGGTGGAAAGATTGGATATTAAGTGATTTATCCATGACTGAAAAGTTATTTTCATGCGTCTACTTGCTCATATGAGCAACATCAAATCAACCTGACTGATGCCTGATTGCAGTTTATAATGTCGTGCCATTTCATTCCAGATCAAAACCATTCCGGTAGGATTTGTTGGGGGTAAATGTTTCCCCCAAAACAAGCAGATTAGAATCTTAAGTATTTAGAATCTGGTTGTGAGCCAGAATAGAAATCATTTATAAGCAATAAATAGATTTGGCGTAAACACAGTAACTTGGAAAATAGAAATAATAAGAAAAGGTCGGACCTCTTCGCATTTCCATGGCATCTTCAGCTCTCTATTGTTATAAAAAGGTGAGTCTGAAGGTAGTGATTAAGATCTGTGGGCAGGTGACCTGCCTGAACCGTCAGTATCCTTACCAGCAAATTCATTAGTGTGACAACAAACAGGAAGTGCCTCCCACTGTGTCCATAAACAGCAAACGTCTTTAAATGTCAGACCAGTCATCCACCAGCTCCTCTGGTCCAGCTGTCGCACTCGATATTCCCCGGTTACTGTGGGCCTTGTCTCTGAGGCCAAGGAGGAAAAAGTGAACGAAAGTCATTTCCTATATCCATCCAGATCTGTTTTGTTCTCGTCGCAAAAAACAGACGGTACAAACTGAGGACATTACAATTGTGGCAAGCAATTAACTTGCATGAAAGAAAGAGATGTTGAAATGGAAGTTTGTATTGCGTGTGCTCTATAAATGAATATGAAATTAAGGGCGAAAGGACAATAGTTGATTTATTAGACGAAACATGATAATGTCATGATCCTGTCTATTGTTTGGAGAAGTTGTCTTTGTCAGACCAGGGAGAGATGTTTCATCATACGAGGAAAGCTTCACTGCGAAAAGAGTCTTTATTTTGGATTGGTATTTATCTTGATCTATGCATAGAATTTTAGAATTCTTCTTTTGAAACTGCCGTACTGCCGAGCTGGCCTTTATATTTCTATTAGTTGGGTTAACATGTCTCAGAAGAAAAATAAGAGAAAAGTCCAAATTGAACATTTTTCTTCAGTATAGGCATTAAGGGATAATATGAGGGTTTATATGTCTAGACGTTCATACAATTAAACCAATAGTCAGAAAAGGGGGCCATTTGTGCAATCATTGGTCTTTTATATGCAAAATGACATTGCGACAATGGAGATTGTCCATCTTTGCTTAAAGCTGCATCTTTGCAACGTTTTGGCATATAACATGAAATGTGACCCTGGATGACACGACAACATTTGTAGTAATAGCCAAAAATACATTGTTTGGGTCAAAATTCATAAGTATATTAAGGAAATATCATGTTTCATGAACATATTTTGTAAATTTCTTACCGTAAATATATCAAAAATTTATTTTTGTGAGTGGATGCAGCAAATGGCCACCAATGCTAACAAAAATGGCCAGAAACACACCTACAAACTGCGTAATAATCAAGGAAGTTTGCTTCCGTAACATGGCCGCAGCAGGCGCAGAGATATCACTGCGCCTGCTGCGGCCATGTTCCTTGATAATTGCGCCGAAATGGGAGTATAGTTCCTAATCATATCGGCCTAGAAAATCACAACTTTTCATTTTACGCCGGTCTTAGCACACGATATAACTACAGAAGCGTCAAGTTTTAAATAGGAAAAATATTGAAACTTTTTGGTCATTTTAGAACGCGATGCTACTGGTCTAATTGGATTCAATGATCTATGCTAAGCTATGCTAAAAGTGCTATCGCCAGACCCAGAGATTGGCTGAATAGATTCCTAAAAGGTAAAACTCAACTTATTAACTCTGAAGGAAGTTGGAGAATGAGCCTATTTCCAAAAAAAGTGGTGAGTTCCTTTGTCAAACAGCTTTTCCTAAAATTCTCATCTGTGATGTCAAAAAATATTTTTCCATTTGTGGCCGTACTATTATTGACTATTAAATTCATTTGTTAGATTACATTTTTCTTTTTTACATCAAATTCATACATTTTACATACATAATTAAATCTTAAAGATATATTTGTTTAATATTTTGATCCGGTTATAAATGTTCTGTTGGTTGTATTTTGTTCAAATGTTTGTGTAGTGTTCAAAAACTGAAAGTTCTTCTGGACCAGCTTACATTTTCCAATGTGATCTATAAGAAACCTGTTTTGTCCATTTTTGTCTGCGCAGGCAGTCTAGGCAGTGTAGACACTTTATCGAAATATGTGTTTGTAAGACATTTCCAAATCATTTAAGCTCCTAAGCTATTTTTCTTACCAATATGTGTGCTTCCACCTTCAGGAAAAACAAATACGCTTTGTTCTAACCAATGAGCTGAAAGAGAAAGCAAGATAAATGGAGGACAAAGGAAAGAGGAAACTTTGATGTTTGCCTGGGTGTGATACTCGCTAATATACAATATCAATCAGGGCACTTTCCCCAATGGAAAAAGCATTTTTTTATATGAAAGCTCATTATAGTAAGTGCTGATATTTTATGCATCACTTGGAATGCAAAGAGTTTTTCATGCAAATGCCATCCTTTTAGATATTTATTATCTTTGAAGCATCCATGTGTCATAAGAGAGAAAAATAATCCATTTTCGGGAATCAGCGTGTAGCGATGAAATGAAGCGACTTTGCATGCCGTCGGACCCAAGCGAGAAAGCTCAGAGGGCAGATTTTTCAAACGCCATGGAAAAAAATGTCACGCTGTGCCGCACTGATTAATTCCTACATGTCGCAATTTATTAGATGCCTTTTTGGGCTCCGTAAATACCACATAATGAAGCTGCTTGATTGTAAACCCTCATGGGAAAATTGGTGACTTTTGGTTCTTTTATAGTAAGGTACATAAATAATATGAGATGCATAGAGAACACAGAGTATTCATTCCAAACTTAGATGTTGACAACTACTTTATAATGCAAAATTATCATCCACAGTGAAAATTTTACGAAGTTATGATTCCATTTAAACGTGTATAATTTAAATTGTAAATTGAAATTTCAGTGGCAATTTCAGTGGCAACAATTTCAGTGGCAACAACATAAACAAACGTGGCTTAAACTTAACCAAAGCATCAATAACTGTTGAGAAGTTTTAATTTAATTTAAAACAATTATTATACAAAACAATATTACTGTAAATGATATTAATAAAAAAATGAAGTCAGATTACCAAACATGGAAGGTACCTTCGGGCCAGACGCGTGCGTCCGATAAAAAGGAGCTCCGCCTCTAAACCTAAACTAACTAAAGCAGATTGTACGAAAATGTTTGAATAAGTTCGTGCAAATTCATATGAATTAGCCTCCTTGTAAAAGAATTATAATTTGCCATAAGATTGTGTTGACATTAACATATTCTTTTATTTAATCTTTGTTCAAATGATTTTATTTAGTAACCATTTCAATAAAGCAATAAGTCAATTTCACGGCTAAAAGGAATCAAATTTAGTTATATTTTGTGTCAGTTCACATTGAAAGCTTTAATCTCTTTTTCTCTCTGCGGTATGAAACGCTATCGATAGACGTTACTATTGACACGAATGCCATTGTGGTTATAGGTAGGGTAGGACTTAAGAAGTCGGATGCCGGTGGACAAGTGTCTTGGCTACTTCTCCGAGCAATAATCTCAGCATGAAACACATGCATCTGAGATTAACCAGCATGCCTCGGTGTCTGATGAGGAAAACGAATTTACAAACCCCCTACTAACATCGCTTTCATGAATACATTAGAAGATAAAAGGCTAAGCAAAGAATGAGACATGAATTACAATACTGTTTGCAAATGGAATGTTTTGTGCGCCGATGTACGGGTTTATGTTCTCTCTTTGAACCGGTCAGACCCTGATATACAGTAAAGCACCCTGCATAAAAGAACTCCTATAGCTGGATTCATGTAGATTACATGCAGGATTTAATGAGCTCACTCCACATTGAATAGCTTTCGAATACGCAAGGTGACCTATATACTGTTTTATTACCCCTTCGCACAACCGCAGCTTATTTTTTCCCACCGAACAGCTTGATGAAGCAAGCAGAAGCCTGTAATTTTCAAAATGGAAAATATAAATACTAACCACCCTCTTTACCGTGCTTTCTTGACCGTCTGTACGTATTCCTTGACACCTGCGAGGCAATCGCTGGTTTTCATTTGTAATCTATTATTCATATGGAAGCTGCAGGAATAAAGACGGTAGAAGTCAGAGTAAACCTGCTTCCCAAACCCTCCACCCCCAGCCCTTCCATATCCCATTCACGCTTGCCATTGTATGATTTCCTTTTGTTGAAAGTCGAATGTGCCGTTCAATCTGTAAAACTCATTATTTGCTCACAAAATAAGGCTTTTAGTTATGTTTTGGTATGGTAGATTCACATTTGAGATGTTCCTTTGAACCCTGTTGTTGCAATAATAATGTGTGTTGTCTCATGCAGTATATAGATCTATAATGGACTCACATGCAGTTCTGTGTTATATTTCAGGGAAGAGGCTGATGAGATTCAATAAAAGGCTGACACATACAGTATAAGGAATATATGGGGAATATATTCCTGCTTCTAAGTGGCAGATTGTTCTGTGAAGCAGAAAGGAAAACACGGTGTGTGTATGAGAGCAGCGCAGTGTGTCCGTGAGCCTCTTCCGTGCCAGCTGTGTACGGATAATTACCTCATTACGGTTTTCAGCGGTGCCCATTTTGAAATTGCACAAAACGTGTGAAAGACCTGGGAAGGACATTGTGCACCCGTGGAAAAATCACTTACACGCCACCGTTATAATAATTAGGGCAGATAGTTTTTAAATGTACTGTTCGCAGGTTGCACATCTGCAAATGATGTGTAATGTCTTCCAGCATGTTTTCTGTGGATAATAGATTAATGTCCCTCATGTTCTGTTGAGATGACTTTCTTTGTGTTTAAGGTCACAGAGACCCAAATGCTTTACATGTAAAATAGTAATAGCAATTTTTCAATTAACCTTTGTTTTTTTTGTACATTCAAATATCCAAAAACCACTAGTGTAAAAAATTCAACTTAAAAACTAGTTCAAAAGCGGCCTTAAATTTTGCTAATGTAACATTTTTATAAGCAATGTTTAGTGCATGCTAAAAGTTAGAATTCGGTCATGATCAGATGTATAAAATGAACAAAAGTCATTAAGTATCAACCTGACACTTAAAGTATGTTTGCGGAGCAGTGCCGATCCTAGACGTCTGGGGGCCCTAAGCAAACTTGTGAGGGGCCCTTGTACAAATAATGAAAATTAGATGTAAACATAACTGTAAACGCTAAAACATTATAAATCAATTAGCACACTTACCGAATGAAGATTGAAAGAAAAAAAACATTACATGGACAGTAAGAAAAATTAAGTATAAAATTGTATTCAAATTTTGATTCACTAAACGCATGGCTCTGGAACCATCTAGCTGTCAAAAATCTACAAATATAAAACACAAATGCCGTTTTTACTAACTAAATGATCAATTTACTAACAAAAATAAAGCATGATAAAAACTTAAGATAGCTAAGCATACATCATAAATTCTTTAAATATGATGACACACACTAAAAATGACATAATATCATGGGCAAATGAAATACAGTGAAAAAATATTGAATTTGTAAATCTATAGGCCTACTGGAGAATTTTTTTGTAAGTAATTTATTGCATAATTTGCCTTCTTTTACTTTGTGTTGTTTAAAAATAGTGCCTTGTTTTTTATTTGGTACTTAAGGGGGGCCCCTGGTGGTGCAGGGGCCCTATGCAACCTGCATAGTCTGCATATAGTAAGAATCGTCTCTGTTGCGGAGGCATTGAAATGACTCTGGGGTCTCCGATCCAAAACAAAACATGAAGGGTGTCACAGCAGATTTTCAAAAACCTTTTCCAAATGCTAAAAGATCAGGACCTGTGAAATGGCCAAGTTCTGTCCTTTGTGGGCATCATTGATGTGCATGTTGCATAACTCGAAGCCCTTTTTAGTGGCAATAAACACAGAGCGGTCCCAGGGGAGCAGTGGGGGGAAGGGGGCGAGTACAGCCAGTCTGCTGTTCAGACTCCCGCTGTGAGCCACTCAGTGGAGGATATGTAGGCTAATGGATAGAGGGTCCTTTATGTCGTTCTACAGCAGAATGAATGCTATCAGATGAGACACTCAAAATAACCTAGATTTGGAGAAGTTGAGTGCAATTAAATGGATCTGAAAGATCAACACGGTCACCACTTAGGATAAAGTTAGAGTAAAGTCTGTTTAAAAGTATTATAAATATGCTTATGTGGTATTTTAAAGACGTATTTCTGTCTACCAGATGTGCAGAAATATGCTTTGGTCCGGATCAGGCATTTGAATTTTTATTATATTATAGTTAAATTAGAATACGACAATTTACACAAAAGGTTAAATTCAGTAATTGTTTAGTAAGAAAGTGACGTTAGCTTACATGAGGGCGTCAATATTGGAAATTTTGATAGTATTTGATCAGTTTCTGTAATTTTGTCAAACAAGGTAGTTTTATAGTTGGATAAAGCTTAATAAAGTCATAAAGTCTGTTATTCTCATAATGCTATGAATTTATTCATATAATTTTGACTTTATACTCAAAATATTACAACTTTAATCTCGTAACCCATGACTTTATTCTCATAAAAAGTTTATAATCTTAATACACTGTGAGTTTAATATTTTATCCAATATATTAAAGACATATATTATGGGGGCATAAAACTACACGGACCCATATTGTACGTGCAAACAGTTACAGTACAAGCGAGAGATGTGTAACCTCAATGTGACACATGATTGTAAAACAAGACACAAGTGAACTGTGGAAGCTCTCAGCCTAATTTGAATTCTCTTGGCAGAGCCCTTGAGTAGTGCTGCAATAGTCTCATAAAAAATGAAGATTTACTATATTAACATTGAGGATAAAAAGACTTGGGGATGATGAGCTGTGTCAGAAAGCGCATAGAGAAACCGAGTAATGAAGGGAGAGAGATTTTGTAGGAGGAAGTCCTGATGAACCGCACAAAACAGCTGAGAGAGCTTCATGTCAAAGCTGGATGCCTCTCAGTGGCTACATGTTACTGATGTGTCCGGTCTACTGAGAATTGTGGTGCAGTGTGGAAACTATAGCTGGATTTTATTCTACGGTATCGGCTTCGAACCGAATTGGACGAATTGGATTGCAAATATTTTGTTTTCAAGGGTATTAGCTGTTGGTCCGAAATATGAAGATGATGGTCACCGAAACATTAACTGCAACATGCATAGCAAATGCAGTTTGTTTGATTTGTGAAGGATTTGCACAAGGATAACACCAATGTTAAATAAATTGTTAATTTATTATTGTTAAAAATCGGAATAATTCTTCTGCCAAGTAAAAATTCACACCAGCCATTAAATCTAAATGCAATGTATTTAATCTATATAATACGCATTGAAGCACACTTGTTCAACCTAGTCCTTGAAAGACTGTACTTTTCACAGCTAAATATCACGATACATGAAACAGCACCGGATCCAGCAGCATTTTTTTAACATGCATCTTTAATGTTAAACTTGTGTTGTAATCTTCCGAACAAAATCGAGAACAATGCAGACATCTCAGAGCTGTCTGTGGGTGGGTGTTTTGATGTCAGCTTGCATCCCTCGAGTGCTCTCCTCCTCTCCCAAATGCAGTGACCTCAGGGGCCGAGAGAAGCAGAGAAATGAAGAGAGAGAAGCTCACAGCCACATTCACACTGAGCTTTCCATTTACAGAGTCTCTTCTGCAGTACACGAACCTGAGTGCCTGACACAATTACTCTTCTAAAGATGTAAAATGTTGATGTGAAGAGCGAGCATGTAATGTATGATTTTATATGGTTATAGTTTATTTCGAAATGAATGTCAGGATTGTAACACAGTATGAAGATAAGAGAAAATGTGTTTCTGTGCTAGGTCCTGGCCACCATGTTCTGTTTATTTGAAATAGTCCTGTAAAAATGACCGAATTATTCATACTTAAATATATTGCATTTAATATGAAGTCATAAAAGATGAAATCGTCACAGTCCAAAAGTATTTCATGTCAAATCATGTCATCATCAACTACATCTACGACTTTCATTAGCATTAGTGGTATCTCGGCTCAGAAGGAACAGCAGTGAGCTTGTTGTGAATTCGATATCTCTGTTCTATTAATATAGCGTCTAGCTCCTTTCGAATCCTTTGGAAAGGATCTTACCACCCTCTGAGAGAGGTAACAGCACACAGAAAATGTGTGATCACAGGTACAGACATCAAAATGTTGTGAAGCTTCTCTATAATCTGTTGCTTAATAGAAACAACATTTGATGCTCTATGCCAGGGCCAGCACTAGGGAGGTTTGGGGGGCACGAAAAATAAATGAAAACATGTTATATTTTATCGTCTTCAGTGTAGTCCCCTTTCGATTCATGTAATTTTATCTCTTGAGGTCTCACCCTTTTTTAACAATAATAAAGGAGTTTTTATCTATACTGTGCTCTTATTGGCTGTTCTTTCTTAATTATTCAGTCAAACTTTTTTTTGTTGTTGGTGCGGCGTTGGCCATTTTTAGTGCTGATTTATGTCTGGCCACTGCATCCCGTCCTTAACTAGGTGTCATTACTTGTTGTTGTGTGTTAAAATTAAAATCCTATAGCTGCATCCTTAATAATAATACTAAAGAGTAAAAAGCATTTAGAAATAGGTTTCAATTATAAGTCGCAAGAATGTAAAAGTTAACTAATGCAATGTAAATGTAATCATCCGCATATTAAGCGCAATGCGTATAGTTTTAGATCTTAACAGATTGTGCAAAGTATGTGTGAATGCCAAACACGTATCTCAGACTCATCTCCCGTAGACGGAACAGTACAAGTGCAATTATCATTTAATGTAATTATATTAACCTTCTGATGAACAGCTCAAAGCTCGAGATCCGGCTGTCTCGCGGTGAGCTGCGATCGCTTTGTCAGCTCGCGAAAAAAATCCTATCTGCGACACTCAACTCTCACCAAGCCAGATTTCTGTAAGAGATACAGCAGTGAAGGCAAGCATGAAACCATTTAATTAGACTTAGCGGAGTCAGCCACGCATCAGCTATCAGGAGCTCTGGGGAGAGGTGAGCACTAGATGATAGCTGTGGCTTGTTTGTCACTTCTGTTTGGACCCTGCAGCTATACTAAAAAGTTCTGTATAGATAGCGTGCGTGTCTTCCAGACGTACTCTGTATCATTGATAGTGCTCTGACTCTTGGGACATGAGTTGAATTGAGATGACAAGACTACACGGTTTTCAGCTCTATTGATGACAAAATAACCATGTAATTTAATTACACAAAGCTGTTTTAGGTTTTATAGGGCTTAAGTGAATAATCTAAGTAGATCAAGGTAAAGTAAAGTCCACAAATTTCTTTACAATTTGGGTGATAGAGTTGACATATGGCTGTGACACAATGACAGATATATATTAGATTTCAAGATGAAGCATATCAAATCAAAACTCAAATCCCCTTTATCGGCAACAACATAAACAAATGCACATGCATGCTTTTTTGGCCCAAACTTAATGTCCGGTACACATCTGCAAAGAATCCCTGCAGATTATTTCTGATAACAAGCAAAAGAAATAAGAAGATCCGGAACGCGGAGGTGTGTGTGTTGAGCTGCTCTTTTTAGGGCCACTTTTTAGTCCGCCCCGAGATGAAACGTTACTTGGCTAAACTTAAGGGCCGTTTATATGTTTAAACTAAAAACTGAAAACTTTTTATGTACTTTGGCTGATTATTTACACGACGACAGCGTTTGGGGGACTGAAAAGGCAAACTTTTGAAAACGGGTCTCAAAGTGCAAGTCTTTAAAAATGACAGCGTTATCGTCTCTGTGTAAACTCTGAAGGCGGCGTTTTGCAAAAGCGACGAGTGATACTTTCACTTCAGAGTGATACTTTCACTTCAGAGTGAAAGCGTATTACACTTTCACTCTGAAGGCATAAGAGAATATTCCCAAAACAATAATTGCAGCCTCCATGCTGTATGTTTGTGGATGTTATCGGTTCATGTATATTCACAATATACGAAACAATACACAGCCTTCATTAACTTACTATACAATTTTCTACTGTAAAACAGACAATGATTTAAAATCAGAACAGACTCACTAATAAAAATCAAAAAGTCATTTGTCCAATATTCTTACTAACAATTCTTTGAAGTGGCTGAATTAATAGAGTTTAGTAGCCTTTGATTCTTATATAATGCGACTCAATGGTTTGCGCTCTATAAAGCAGATACATCTATCACAATCTGTTTAGAAAGGGTGATATTTAATCACAATCCATAGTAAATTACTCAACCCTCTAAATAAAATTAATGTATCGGCTTCAACCCCTAATAGAAACCACACCAGTGACAATACATTTGTCAAATACTGGAAACAATGTCATGTAGGAATATAGGAAACCGTTTAGAAAGCTGAATGTATAAACAATGAAGGTGATGACCCCATGATGCTAACAACCTGCTAAACCTTTTTTGAGAGTAAATAACTTAATTCATATTTTCAATTTCAAAGATTTTAATAAATGAATTGGTTTTATTGCTGTAATTCACCTACTGTACACAAAGAGGTTAAATAAATTCAAATTCAACTCTTTTTGACACCTCAAATTAAACTTGTAATAATATCTCAAGGGTGGAAGCTGACTGTGAAAAATATGAGCCCTCTAGCTGTTTGGTTTATTCTTTATACAGTATATATGCTGTTTCTGTCTTTATACATCAGCATAACTGATAGATTTTCCCTCACAAGCTTTTAGAGGTCTTTAATGTTGTATGATTCATAAATCTTTTGAAATCAGAGCTCAATTTTCATTCAGTAGTATAAAACATTTGATGCATGTGTCATGTTTGATTTGTATAAATGTGTGTGATCGGACCGTACGAGTATATCACGGCATGTAGGAGGTTTATCACTGAAACAGCAGGCGGTCACTTTTCTGCTCTTGAGCAGATACACAAAAGGATGGTGGGCTTTTCATTCTTTTTTATTCATCTAATTTCTTGACGTTCCTGTGCTTGTCCAGATTTATTCCAGATGTATTTATTTACCGCTTCTCGAGCACGCCGCACACTGTCGTCGTGTTATTATGTGTCGTGCTCCGCTCGCCGAGTTCACCTTTCAAAACAAATGATCTCCACTGTCTCCGAGATTAATTTCTTAGATTTTCACTGTTGCTCTTGGCCTTTGAGCTCATTATGATTTACTTGGAGATTTTCTTCCGGAAATGATACCTTTGCTGTCACCCCCCGTCACGATGTGTGAAGATAATGATATTATCAAAGAATCCTGCTGTTTTGTGCTTTGCTTTATATCTGAATGCTAGTGTTGTGTTGCTATAAATGTGACCCCACCACATCTAAAACACTAATTGGTGTGTGTCGGCAGGTGCATTGACCTAGATGTCAATAGGAGTCTCTTGCGCCATATTGGTTTCCATGGAGCCCATATGGATGTTTTCAGGCACTATATTGATTGACATGCTTCCTCTCCATTACAAAGCATGAACAATAATGGCTATCAGATCATTGCAATTGTGACACTGTTCAATACCTTGCACTGATCTTTCACGTAAAGGTATTCGCTGGGTATAAATGACAATTATTTGCCCATGCTGCCTGCAAAGTTTTAGCACACTATTCACTAAAGGAATTATGCAAATCAGGTAATGCTGCAAACAAGGCCAAAAATGTAGCACTGAATGCAATTTGCACGACATAGTTCCCCAGTTTGCAGAGTGCTGGGTTGTGCTGGATGCTTCATATTATCTGGGACTGTGCATTACTACACCACTGTGATCCAAGCACCATGAATTGGCTGTAACGTGACATGCAGAACGTGTGTTTGAATGTGGCATGCATCTGTCATGATGAACAAACATGTACACACATTACAATGTCTTATTCGAAATTATTGGCATATTGCTATTTTGGCAATTATGGTTTAAAGGTCCAGTGTATGGCATCTAGTGGTGAGGTTGCGAATTGCAACCAACGGCTCACTCCATTTCGAAGCTCTACGGTGGCTGACACGGGACACAAATGTCGTTGCATTTTCGTTTCTTTGCCGAAGGAAATAACGTATTTACGAAACGTTGTCTGTAGAGCAGTTTGTCCCTTTAGGGCTACTGTAGAAACAACATGGCGAATTGTATTGAAACAACCCGCGGTGTATGTAGATAGAAATAACTCATTCTAAGATAATAAAAATATAACAGTCTTTATACACCTCTGAAAACATAGTTATGGATATTATTTTGCATTTTTGTCAATAGATCCTCCTTAAACTTTCACATTGCTCCTTTAACTGGATGTTCAGTAAATAACTGAAATGAAAGGCTACACACAAATTTTAAGCGATTTCATCCTTAAAACATTTACATTTATGCATTTGGCAGACGCTTTTATCCAAAGCGACTTACATTTCATTGTACTATACATTTGTACATTTTGTGTAGTAAGCAAGTGGGGGTTAGGTGTCTTGCTCAAGGGCACCTCAGCCGTTACCCGCCAGCCCTGAGAATCAAACCAGCAACCTTCTGGTCATGAGTCCAACTCTCTAACCACTGGGCCACGACTGCCCTAAAAGCTTGCATCAGTGATTTAATCTTATCTGGTATTGACCCTCTCATTGCGAGTAGCTTAGTGACACAATGTTTGACTTTTATGAGCCGTGTACTCTGTGTATTTTGATTGACTCAGTTGTGGCATTTGTAAACACAATGCCTGTGTGTGTGGTATACTGATTTCACAGGCGCTGTGGGATGTTGTGAGCCCTCATGTTTTTGGCTGACTTCAAAATGCCTTAATGTGCCCAGGGAAAGTGCATTTTAGCCTCTGGGATTGATTGGGATGCAGGGCACTTTGCACACAAACATCAGAGGTCAACACCACATTTTCTACATTATAGATCCAATGCCCCTGCTGTGAGCTCCGTGGTGCACATTTTTGTAACAAAAGACATTCTGGGTGAAATCCATTTTTTCAAATTGTTCAAAATTTTAATTTGCATTGTTACGAAAATATCCAAAATAAATCAAAATGTGTTATAGACGGTTTCATCGGATGCACACGTCTAGCTTGTGGCTAATAATATAACATAATAATATAATATATATTTATATTTTATTTAATTTATATTGAAATTGTATTGTATAATAGTTGCATTAAATATACAATTTGTTGAATAGGTCGTGTTGTCACATTTAAGCTAAGCTTGTTCTACTGGTATCCCTTTTAACTTGCTAGCTAATGTGATTTACTTGATATTTCTTTTGCTTGTTATCAGAAATAATCTGCAGGGACTTTATTCATTGTGGATGTGCACCTGGAGTTAAGTTTGGGTCACAAAATGATGCATGTGTAGTAATGTTTGTTTATTTTGTTGCTTTGAAACAGTCTATATTGTAGCATTTAAAAAAGCGAGGTATTCTGTACTTTTACTGGCTTCTTTGTCTCCATTATTTGGTGAAAATGATACAAAGAGGTTGTACACAACCTTTTTTTTTGTTTTGTTTTGTATTTGTTATTCTGAGCAACCATGCACTAGACGGACATCTTGTCAGGACACAGCTCACAGTTTTTTCTGTGTCTCGCACCAGACTGCACACCACACTGATAAGATGTAGTTCAGTGTGTTTCACGACATCTGCGTTCCATTTTGTTCAATTCCATTGCACTTCCAAGAATGAATCCCTTTAAAGAGTGAAGCATTTTATATATTTAACTTTATAGATCCTAATTAACGCTAAATACAAATGTTGTGCACTTAATTTTTCCCCTTCAAAGTAGCATTTCTATCTATTCATGGCTGTTTAAGTCGGCAATTCAGCCTTTGTGGCCTGCTAGTTCCATTCATGGTTTGGGTGTTTTTATTGTTTTCATTATCTAAATTACGCTGTTTGACTTATCTTTCCTTCGCTTCCTATTGCTTTTGTAATCACAGTTTCTGTGAACTGCTCTACTGCTGCTTTTTGACTACTGGTCGTGTGGTTTTTAGCTAGATAAAGCAGCATTTGCCGTTTCATTAACTCTGGTTTTAACGTATTGGTTTGATGACTGTGTGTGCATACACTCGTGTTGTTAATAGTTAGAGGAATATAAAGAGTGTTTTTCTCTCATTTACACATATGTGACCCTGGAGTATGGGTATATTTGTAGCAATTGCCAACAATACATGATATGGGTTAAAATATTAGATTTTTCTTTTATGCCACAAATTATTAGGATATGAAGTAAGATCATGTTCCATGAAGTCATTTCCTACCGTAAATATATCAAAATGGCCGCACACATGACTACAAACTTCACTCGCTGCTGCCGCTCTTTGGGAATTACTCACTCAAGTTTAGTATCTATGTGAAGCTTAGAATTCCTGCTTTTGGGTTCATTTATTCTCCAAAACGTCATTACAGCGCTAAGCCAATAGAGAGCATTAAAACAAACCTGTTTTCTCTTAGCAACGGCACCTCTGATTAACAACTTTAAAGGCGATTTTTGCAATATTTCGATTTTTTTGCACCTCAGATTCCAGATTTTCAAATAGTTATATTTAGCCAAATATTGTCCTGTCCTAACAAACCATATATCAATGGAAAGCTTATATATTCAGAACCTTGTGACTGGTTTTGTTGTCCAGGGTCACATATGTATTTGGAAGATACTTTTATCCAAAGTGACCTACATACAAAATATAAATTTTTATTATGACCATATATATTTTCTAGGAATTGAACCCACAATGTTGGCATTGCTTGCACTTTGCTGCACAGTTCTATAGCTCGAAAGTTATTCAAGGTAATACACTAACAAAAGCTGAAGTTGAAAGCGGTTTACCCCTGACAAGCAAAACTGCAACAGAACGAGAACGAAATTTGGTTTTATCAAAGCCGTAAAGCAACAACAAAAAAAGAAACAGGCAAAACTCACAAATTAAAAATATTTAACCAGGTCTTTTGTGTTGTCTCTTTTGTTCATGAAAAGGCCATCTGAGATGAGAAAATTGAATCTCCCAGTGAATATGTCAAGATGTTAATTTGATGTTCCTCTCTTTTGTGGAAGCAAATTCTTATTCATGAACTCGTTCCTAGCAAGATATGACATCTCGTGCCTAAATCTTTTATTTGAGCTCAAGTAAGAGACTTAAATTAAATTAGAGAGGTTTTCTTGACCTTTTTGGGGGTCAAGTCTCTTTTGAATTTTGTATATACGAAATACCATAAAAACGTCAAATCCTGTTTGATGACATAGGGGAGGTGGGACAGAAAAGTTGAAGAATTTGACCTGTGTTTTTACATTATGAGCATAATAGCTTTACATAACAGTCCAACTTTTCCTCAGTTTTGCATAGCAACACCGCTGACTGGATACAAAGGAAGTTTGGAATATTCTAGACCCCTAAGCAAATAGATTTTAAGACATGCATGCATTAGGGTTTGTTTGTTTGGGTGCTCTCAGACAATATTCTCTCATATTTCAATGACATGACATGCCCATTTCATAAATGCTGATGGCTGACGGGAACGAATTTGGAGAGGTCCAGACATGTTTTTGTTCATTTTTCATGTGCTTTTCTAATCGTGACTTGCCTTGAGAAATATTTTTGTGCTTCATCACGGTGCACAAAGAAAAGAACGCAAGTACCAAGCGTACAGCAACTTTTATTATCAGTGCTATCGTTTCATCTTGCCTCCCATGGCACTTTTTCCTCTGTAATGAGCTTGTCAATAAGCAAAAAGCTCTGTTTCCTGAAATTAAAACCACATTTTAACATTTGATCATGTAGCTCAGTGGAAAGTGCTGAAATAACATTAATAACATGATCTCATATTTCACCTCGTTTTCTCTTATTTCTACGTTCTTCTTTTCCGCTTTCTTTCTCTTATTTCCTGGTTCTCTGGTTTTGTTCACACAGCAGCAGCAGAACACAGTTGTCAGTCCTGTTTGGAGTATTGTCACTGGTTAAAGGAGAAGTTCACCAAAAACTAAAATTCTGTCATCATTACTGTCATCAACGATTACTTGTCGTTTCAAACCTATATGACGTTCCTTCTTCTGCAGAACACAAAAGAAGATTTTTTGAAGAATGTTTGTAAACAAAAACCTTTGGTCCTTATGGACATGCATTGGTTTTGTGTCCAGACAATAAAAGTGAATGGGGACCAACGGTTTTTGGTTACCAACACTCTTCAAAATGTCATATTTTGTGTTTTGCAAAAGCATGAAAGTCATACAGGTTTAAATTGACAAGAAGGTGAGTAAATGATGACAGAATTTTCATTTTTGGGTAAACTTAATACATTATTCACAGTCATTGTGATAATAGTTTTAACATAACAAATCAGAGTCACCTGGTAGTGTGTGTAATTGTAAATACCCAACACCGACTATGTGAAAGTAGCTGTTTGTTATCTTTACATTTTTATTCAGAATGCATGAATTAATGTTATCAGTTGCTAGTATTTACAGAGGCACAGCATGCACATTTTTTCAGTCAAACTTTGTGGCGCTTTACACTTCTTGACATGCACATATTCATTACAGAGGAAAGCATACATAATTCTGCAAATAAAATTAGCATGGTAAATATGCACTATACCCAGAATACATCAGCAAGCAACCATGCCCAATTAAACTGCTCATGTTTGGTATGCAGAAGACTACGGATTCACACAGTGCTTTCCTAACTACAGTGAATCATCACAACCCGAGTGCCTTCATTTAATTTAATGAACTTGATTTAATTCCCGAAAGCAGACTTCTTGTTGTATCTGTTGTCTAGAAACTACGCCAGACGAGTTTCCAGTTTCCTGCTGCTGGATCATGTGTTGGGGATTTTGTGTACAATATACCTCCATGGTTGACTTTTGAACCTTTCTCCATCTCTGTTATACCACTACATCATCAGAAGTCTAAGTATGATTCTTGCTTTGGGTGGAAGAGGTCTAGGGTTCAGATCTTGGACGTGCTCCCAATTATTATAACATCCCTATAGTTTCGAAAAAAAGTTGAAGGTGTTTATCTGTATTCTCCTTTTGTCAGTCGACTGACGTGTGTTTATTTGTATCCTAAACCTTGACAAACTTTAGAGGTCCAGGGTTATAGTTCCCAGTCTTGAGATCCGTCATTCATTTCTCGATATAATCCTTTCGGAATTGATTTTGAAGTTATGAACTTGGATTTTGGACGGTATATAATCCCGCCCTCAGGCCTAGACCTATGTCATGTAGAAAAGATATTTGGAGAGGGAGGGAAGCTTCTAATTTTCATTATATTATGAGGGCACATTAATTTTAAAGAATAATGAACTGCACAAACAACAAAAATGTATAGTACTGTAAGTACTGCAATATTCTATAAAAAATAAGAATTGACCATTTTGATTTTTATAACACAGAGAACGCTACCGCCCAGGGCTGAATTAATAATGGGACACACCGGGCATTTTTTCCTAATGTGAATGAACAGAGGGGGATCCTTTGGAAACATGAAATGCAGTCATGAATAAGCCGGAGCGTAAATGGGGATGGAACACAATCGTGCACGGACGGAACCGACAGGCCGCTTGGCAAAGAAGTCTAGGGACGTTTTTTGGTCCCAGTCCAGTCCATTCCAGCCCAGCCCAGCCACCGTCTATCACATTTATTTTATACTTAAAAGTAAATAACTCTTATTTGAACTTGTATAAACATATACTGTATTGGTGGGGTTTATTGTTAGCGGACTTTATTCATGTGGTTATGTCACATGACATAGTAAGCGAAAGTGGTTCTACCCTCAATTAGAGTGCATTGTGGGTAAAAAACAAATGTAGAGAATGAAATTGTTTACTCAAGTTCTAGACACCACTACAAAATGTTGGACACACAATGTAGTAATATTGTCACATTACCATAAACATATCTTTCTATACTATACTATACTATACTATACTATACTATACTATACTATACTATACTATACTATACTATACTATACTATACTATACCAGCTGAAGTTTCACAATATCAATTAGTGTCATGATGCTGTGCCATGTTCATAACTCAATTCATTAAACCAAAATCTAGATGAAAACATCTTTATTTAATACAGTAAACCGTAGTATTCTGTAATATTTCACAGTACTACAACACTTATTTGATGTACACTACAGTATTTTAAGGTATTAACAATAGCAATTGGATAAATTGTAGCAGGTACTTTAAAATGTACTAGAGTAAGACTCAAAAACACTAATGTCGTGTAGGCTATATATAGACATTTATCATTGTTGTATATTGTATATTTTTGTTATTATTTATTTATTTATTTTACTTTATTTGTTACTGATTTGCTGGCATGGGGTTGAAGGGTTGTTCTGTAAAATATGAAAAGCTTTAAATAAAATATAAAAAAACGCTAATGTCTAGGAATTTCAGTACAGTTTACTATAGTAAATACTGAAGTACACTAGAATATTTTTCACGTAAGAACTATTTGTGCAATTTTATTTATAGGGAAATGTTTATCATTCGAAATATGAAACTAAAACGGCCAGTAGGGGCTGGCAATGTTTTTTACTGAGTCAGTGAATCATTAAACTGATTCGTTCAAAATGGCTGATATATTAAAGAACAAAGCAAATGTCTTGATGAATGACTCACTGAATCATTATCTCGACCATATCGTTCAAAACATGGATTCATTTAGAAAAGAAACAGCGCAAAAAGGTGTAAGTGTAAGTGTTTAACAGGTGTAAAAAATGAAAGCGGCATTGCCAGTATTTTGAAGCATTAGCATCGCGATGCTACTGTAGCCCCGGTACACCGTGCAACCCTACAATGTAGTGCACTATATAGGAAAAAGGACACTGCTTATGTCTGTGATTGTGGTACTCAGCCTCCCACTGACCAATCAGGAAAGAGGAGTCATCAGTGATGTTTATTGATGACACCTGTCATTAATCAACAGAACCAGAAGAAAGTGGGAGAAGCAACACAAAATCAGAACATAAAACTGGAAAATAACATTTGTTGATCTAACAATACTACATCATACAGCTTCTCCTTCAGTTTACAGGTACAGACACATGTGCATGCAGACCCGGATGGCAATAGATTTGATTTGTTAATATGCTAATGGCAGTGAGGCTCTGTGCTCTGGAACAAAAGGCCCCCTCTGAGTGAGCCGCTGTGCGGGATGTTTAATTAATGTGAGTTATTACTCCACCCGAGTGCTTATCGCAGCAAGTGTTGATTTTAGATACTTAGGACGGCGATGCACAGACAAACGAAGCTCGTAAATAACAAGCTGTGTTTTTAACTGACTGCAGTGAGACTGGCTTGGCTTCGGTCGCTGGCGCGTTCACTGTAGCGCTGTGGGGGTGTCAGGGAATTGAGACACCAGTGGTGTGTGCAGTTTTCTGGGAGTTGTTGGCATGCTAAGAGAGACAGTGGTACTTCTATTATTTATACCGAAGGTGCTGAAAAAATCGGCATTCAGTTGTTCCGTCTTGTTTTGTATGTTTCTTATCTGTTTTTTTACTTTCAGGGTAAACAAAGTGCTTTTACATTGTTTTAATGTTACGTGACCCTCGTAGAATACAAACAAATCAATCTTAAATTTTAGCTTCAACCAAATGTGTGGGTAAACAAATCAGGAAATATATTTTTAGGGCTGAAAATGTTATAACATTTATTTATAACATTTTGTTGTATATTTTATAAAGTCTTCTAACTGTTATGCACCAGCCTATCAAGGCAAATTCCTCGTACATGTGAACAATAAATGATTCTTATTCTGAAATGAAAATTCTGTCATAATTTACTCGCCCTCTTGTCATTTTAAACCTCTATGACTTTCTTTCTTCTGCAAAACACAAAAGAAGATATTTTGAAGAATGTTGGCAACCAAAAACCATTTGTCTTCATTAAGTTCTATTGTATGGACACAAAACCAAGTCGATGGGTACCACCATTGTTCGGTTACCAGCATTCTTCAAAATATTTTCTTTTGTGTTTTGCAGAAGAAAGAAAGTCATACAGGTCGGAAAAGACAAGAGGGTAAGTAAACAATGACAGAATTTTCATTTTTGGGTAAACTATCCCGTTTAACTCTTTACTTAGCATATAGCATATAGTTATAGTTGCTAGATATGGTTGTCAACAACTGCTTCCCTACTATCATTATTCTCTTATTACTTACAATAAATGTTCTGTACATTTTAAATGTGTAAATCAATGAATATGAAAAAAATGGAAAAAAAAATATTAAAATAAAAAATATTGTTATAATAAATTCATTCATTCCCATGATTCGTTCCTGATAAAGTAATGGAAATCCACATTTTAACATCTGATTTTATAAAATAATCACAAAGAACTAGGCAAACCAAGGAAATTTACCGGTCAAAAGGTAAAAAGTACCCTCAAATGAAAGCAGAGTTCTCCCGCAGAGCTCCTGTAAAGCTGTTTACTTAGGGTCACAATCTAAATGAAAATCTCTGTGAACATTGACTGCTGTCGTGGACAGAGAATGAATCTGGTGGGCAGTTGGAGCACACAGTGTTCTGTCAGCACCTCGGTGACATCTTTGTTGCCTCGCCTCATTGGCTGTCTGCATCTCTATTGCAATTCTTGCCTAACGGTTCTCGAATTCAGACAGTCATTGCCCTGCACAAGTGTCAGGCAGGTGTCATTCCACAGCACAGCTCTGAAGCATCTGGCATTCAGTCTGTGCGGGGTCGGGTGGGACACCATCAAACGCGCTTTTGGAGTTTATTATTTTTTAGATTGAATGGGCCCATTCGGGTGACTTTAATCTTACAAGAGGAAAAATGCTGCTGTAACATAAAAGTAAAATTTTTCCCAAAATCCCATAAGCCCTGTTTTACAGAAAGAGTAAAATGGCAAGGTGTTATTGCACCGGAGATGTGGCTTAATGGGTAGTGCACATGTCCTGATACATTGTGAGGTGGCACTTGTGTTAGCGATTCCAAGTTTGACTTGACTTTGAGTTTGGCTTGTCTCCCTATATCGGGCCTGTTTAGCCAGTTTGTTCGTGCATACGGTGACATATTAAAGTGAAAGTTAACCAATAAATGTCATCACAGAATTTTCATTTTTGGCTATGATTTAAGTTGCCTTCCTTACATGGAAGTATGGGTTTAAATCTGGTTTGCCACAGCAGATTCCCCCCATAGCAGTAGTAGATTCTTCACTTTTTTGTTGAACAAAACAAGACAAAACAGACAAAATATGACATGTTAGACGTTTAAAGCAGGAGATTTGTATTGCAATTAGCATTGGTTGTTATGATGCATTACATAGCTTCATAGTTCTGTAAGTCACAGATTGTACTTTTACACCTAACAGAGCATTAAACTTCTCTAAAATCTGGTGTATGTCAAAAATGGTAATAAAAAACAGAGACAGATGTTTTATGAGGAATGCAATACATCAGCATCACTTTTTCCATTGAGTGAATCTAACACTGCGACCCGTTCTTGAGCAAAACTCCACACCTCAGAGATTTCTGGTATTAACCTCCTGTAGAACAGTGACCGCTTACAGAAACACAAGGTCAACCGGAGTGTGTCACCGGACAACGCGATGCCTCTGCAGTATGAATTTCAGCGAGAAATTGAAACCCCTCTTCTCTGAGCTTGTGAGGGTGTTGGGTTAAAAAAGGCTGATATTTAATCAATAATGATGGATCAAAGCACTACACCTCTGCTAGCCTGTGGTAACAGCGCATTACTGTTTGCTACTTCACTGTAGCCTTTCATCTCATTCCTTTTTTCTCTTTTTCATGCTTTTTCTCCTCCATTTTTGATCACTAGATAGGACAGCGTTAGCCAAAACCTAAAGCTTGTGAAAAAAACCTCATAAAGCCAAGTAGGAGCTTTGGAAAAATCTAGCTGAATGGGAGCTTCACTTTGATAAAATCAGTTATATCGTATTTATTGCCATACGGTAGGTGGCTTGGCGGATGTTGATAATAGAAAGTAAGAGGGTGTTGAGACCATAATTCAGGGTGCTGTACTGGTGAAATTGAATTTTTCTGCCACCTCAGATTTGATGTGAATACTGAAGTCAACTATTATCCTGCCATAAGCTAGGAGCAGATTACAGGCCTTTCCAACTCTGACAGTCATTCTGTGCCACAGAAATGGGAATGTTAGTCATTGATGTGGTACAAAGAGAAGCTGAACAATACTTCGAATTTGAGACATGAGTCCAAATATTTCAAATTCTAAAGTGAAAACTTTAAAAGCATTGACGTTTCTGTTCTCTTGAATGTAAAGTTTGCCTGATGCCTTGTATGTCTAAAATAATGTATTGGTTTTCTGCAAAAATGTACATCCACTGAATGAATAGATATTTTAAGGGTAATTTACGAAGTGTTTTTGCGGTTTTAACGCCTACAAAAGTTGTGCTTAACACAAACAAAGCACGCAGCTTCTCATCTTGAAATCTGGTTTGAGTGCTCCACTGTAGAGGATGCTTTACTGTGACTGGATAACATTATGACCCAATGGCACCAGGCACCTGAATTGGCTATTTAAAACTCAAATGCACTTGACATAGTGGGTCAATAAAAATGTACGCAATCATCTGTCCTTAAATTCTGCCTTTAATATGCAATAATAGCACAAAGGGGTTTTTTCTTACTCCTGTTATGTTTGAGAACAAATGGACCCCAAAGCAACTTTGACATCTGAAAAGAATCCCGATTGTATTAAACCTTGACTCTTGACAATAGTCACTAAGAAATTACATTTATATGAAAATACCATAAATATATAATAATAATAGTTATGTTTACACTTGTTGTTATATATTCCTTTTCCAATCTGGAACTAAAGCTAGAATGGTGTGAGGTTTTTTCTATTATTATTTATTTATTTAAAAAAATGTAGCGTCTACTGTACAGAAATCAACAGCTTCAAGGAGCTTAATTCAGAGAACTCATCAAATCAAATGTCCAGATAAAATATACACAAACAAACCACATTTTACGTTTTGTCGTAATAATTGAAAATATTAGGTAGGTAAAGTATGAGCCAAATAGCAAATACAAATTTAAATTTGAGTAATTTATCATGTATATATATTAAAACATTTGGTTAAAGTGAATTGCGGGTTTCACAAATATTGTGCATAAAAAGTGACGCAGCAGTTTAGTGAATTCACCCCTTTGTGTTTGTTCAGAATGCTTTTTTCTAATGTTTATTTCCAAGTTATTCAAATGTATGCTGTTTCATGCTCACAGAAATAATTACAGCATTTTTCAGAATGCATTCATTCAAATGACGCATTTCTTTCACCACAGCTTCAGTCTCTCTTGCGAAGCCGCACAGTGATTCATTCTATCCTAATTAATTTGGTCTAAAGCCATTGTTTGCCAAGCGGAAGGACAACTTAGACATTAATCTCTTCTCGGAGTGACAATTCTTATAATAAATAGTACCCTCCCCTTCCCAGAGATCACAGTATTACCGATATTTAACCCCCTCACAATAAAGTGTGCTTGTATTGCCACGGTCTTTCTCGCTCACTCACTCACACCTTCACTCTGCCTGGTTGTGTCTTCTAGGGGAAAAGCACTGGCCGGTCCGGTCTCAAAGTCACCATGGTAGGAATGCCAATTTTGTGTAGTTGACTGTTTCTTTCCTTCGGCCTCTGCCTATGCCCTTTGTCTGTGTCTGTGGTGGATGTGTAAGTCTGTGTAAAACTCACTTCTCATGTAGCTCTGTGGAAAATGGTTGATTAGAGCTTTTTTTCTTTTAAACGTCTCTCATTAAGAGCCAAGCATTCGTTTCCTGCTTAATCTGCACCCCTGTAGTGTCTTTGTTCCTCTGGACGTTGCTTCTTTCTCCATTGCTTCGGCTTCCGAGTGCCTCTGGCTTCGTCACACAGAGGAGCACACATGCTAGCGCAGGGATAAAGACAGTTTTGAATGATGTTACTTCTTATTAATTAAAGAAGACATCAGGAAAATCTGTGCTTATCCCTGTGGGCAACTTGATGATGCTCCTTGCAAAAGAAGACGTCGGCCGGCATCACCGAACCTGGTATGTGTAAAAAAGCGGCTTTTTATAATTTTATTAATGTATTTGATTTTTTTTAAACATGGAACTATTTTGAGGTGAATTGTTGGTGTTACATGCTTATTACAATGTTATTATAAAAATGTAGTTCAAATTTAACATTTATGCTTATGTGGAATAAAATCAATGTATCACTTTTATTGAACATAAAACTAATGTGAAATGCTCTGTACTTTATTATCCTCATTGGTTGCTCACAGACTCTTTAACATGCTGTTTAATATCGAGTGCACGCTTCTGGGTGTGGGTCAATGTCCGTGAAATTGCTGGAATGTCTGTGGTTTTGCTAAATGAGTCAGTGGAGTACTTTTCATTCAGATCCCAAGAGAGAAGTTGTATAATTGCTCGGAGAGCCAAATCAGTATGTATTTGTCAATGTACACACAACACTTATAAAGCAAATACCATTTGCTTGAAGAAGGCTGTTCGCGAGTGAATATAATGTAAATGATAAAGAACTCTATCTTGCGGATGATGTTACTGCGATGCTATTAGTAACGTTATATGTCAAACTCACAGAGCTCTCAATTACAGAACAGACCTGCATTACACATTTTTGGCAGGATAGCACAAACCCTGGGCAAAATAAATTCTAGGGCAAATTTCCATACATGTATAGCTGTAATGGCATTTAACATTTCACAATTAAATGTTAACTGTTTTTCCCGGTGGTTAAATGCCAAACCCCAGTGGCTTTGCGTTTGTCAAAAACAGAGAGGAAGGGCAAGTGAATCGGATTCAAACTGTCATCTGGCCCATTGGGGCGGACCTTGTTCCCCTCCTGCTTTGGTAATAGAATGCCATAGATGTGCATTTAAAGCAGGTGCATAAACAGACACAACTTCTGGAAGGGAACGTGGCGTTCTTGTTCTCAAGCCCTCCCACCTTCTCACGTCAGCGCTGTCTCGATCCCTTCCGGGCCTCTCATTAGTCTGAACAGCATCACCTCTTGAGAGCAGAGGGGGCTTGAATGTGTCTTCCAGAATATGCGTCAGTCTCTTTTGTTTCTAATCTGTTTTGGGATTTTGTGACGATTTGTGAGTTTTTTTTCTTCTTTGATATTTCTGTCATATAAAGCCAGCTCTTTGGACAAAATATGTACTCAAACAAGCAAATGTATTTGTTTTTGTTAAAAGATGTTCTTGGCATGCCGAATTCTTACTGACCTTAGATTCTGGCACATTGTATTCATGAAGGATGCTGTTAATTCTTGACAACATGAGGCTGGACTGAGACATGAGGGAACACTGCACTGGAGGCAACACAGCTGTTCATGCAAATGTTCTCCCATGACCTTGTTTCCTCGCTTCTTGTTTTATGTTATTTGAACTTCATTTGCAAAAAATCGTAAGCATGCCTTGTTCATAAATAAACTTAATTGTTTATTTTTTACATCATTTTATACTGTATTGCTGTTATGATTGTTGATTTTCAGAGTTAATCTAAAGCTCACACAATAATGCTGAAATGTCTTTTCTAACACAAACCTGTTCAAGCTCAGTTAGATACTGTATCACAGGCTTGTAATTTTATGCTATTGATGTGTGAAAGCGTTTCAGGAATGTGTGTAAAAAGACGACAAAAGCTACCCCCGTTGATGATGTTTAAACATTTCATTCCCTAGTAAAAAGGCAACAGAAATGTCAAATTACTGAATCATTGCTGGGCCATCTGGACATTACTATTCATACTGGAATGAGTGCTGTTGTCAGGTTATATCAGATGTGAAACAGGAGTATGTGCAAAGTGACGATTTATCGACTGTAGGCATCGGGATCAGTTTGCCAGCCGTACTGTTTTTGTTGCAAAAGACCACATCAACATTCGTGGTGTCTGATTCATCCGAAGTGCATTTCTTCACAGAACGAGGTGGATGTTAAAATGATATAGATTTCACAGCTTTTTCCACCGTCATACACTCACAGCTCTGGAGAATTTAACCAATAAAGCTACATGTTTCATCTTGTTTTATAAACCATACAAAGCAAACATTACGCTGCATCATTTTACCTGGTTCAGAAATTCCCGTTCATTTTCTACCAATGAAGACCTCAAACGGTATCTTCTCCTCAAGCTGTTTAAATTCGTCATTAACCTCTCGGACCCGTGCCATGTTATGAGCAGTCCGCTCCAACCCCTTCTTGTTGACTAAATGACCTTAGAGACAGAGAGAGAGAGAGAGTCTGACAGAATACCGGTTTGTGATTGGCTGAGAGAGCAGACCTCCTGGCCGCTGCCAGACTTCAACTAACCGGCTCCTCAGAACCAACTAATTGGTCCCCAGATTAAAGCGGGATCATTGAACTGGACGATGCTTCTTATTAATTAGAGCTCACGGCTGAGCTTTGAGCTCTGGCTTTTCATCTGTGCCGCTGTGAACGCAGTGGACCTGAGACGGTTTTGGACATTGTGACCTCATAAGTGGTCCTTAACTTTTACTTTGTCAGTTTAATCAGGAGTTGGAGATGGTACAGCGTGAAGTTCGGAGTAATGTGGTGTTTCTTTAGATTAGGATAAGTTTGGGTATGTGTATACCCTGTATAAAACAGAAGTTGTCAATTATGAATGAGCATTCGGTTAGTTAGAAAAACTAGTATTAAATGACATTAAAAGACATTTTTGGTGTGGAGAAGGGGGTTCTTAAAACGTACTGAAGTGGCTATAGTGGTATGTAAGGTTGGGGAACGTGATAAAGGACCCTGCCCTTGTTCTTGTATATACTTAAAGAAAAAAATGAATATTCTGTCATCATTTACTCACCCTCTTGTTATTTCAAACCTGTATCACTTTCTTTCTTCTGCAGAACACAAAAGATAACATTTTGAAGAATGTTGGTCAATTAAAACCGTCGGTCCCCATTGACTTGCATTGGTTTTGCGTTCATACAATAAAAGTAAACTGAGACCATTGGTGTTTGGTTACCAACATTCTTCAAAAATCTTCTTTTGTGTCTAGAGAGTAAATGATGACCGAATTGTTGTTTTGGGGTTTTTTGGACACATATAAATGTCTTTCAAATACATTAATTATGATTTAATGTTAACCAATTGCAAAGTATTACAAAATGTTTATTTTTGTTATTGGACATCTTGTATTGTAGTCTAGATTGGAGTCTCTGGGTCTTGAAAACCTTTTAAAGCTTAATATAATGCAATGCCTTGTCTTGAAATCTATACATAATGCACAAACTACAGGGAAGCGCAAACATCCTCATCACATACAATAACAGAACCGATTGACTCCGATTCTATGGAAACCGGGGTCCTCAGTCATCCAAGCTGCTTGACAGATGTAAATGGATGTTAAACTAGTCACTCTAATGCATTTTTAAACAGGCACAACAGCAGATATCCAGACGAGCATGACGCTGTGCTCCCTCTAGTATTCACCCATTTATCACGCCGCTTCATGAGCACATCTTTGCCAGCTCGGAATAGCTGTCATTCATCATTGCTCGCCACACCGCCGTCCTCGCGCTGGATGCTGCCATAGTCTGTCTCAGCATCCTTACCCACCGCGTCCCATCGCAAAGCAATTCTCCGCCGAGCGCATCTACTTCCCGCAGTGTTAAAACAAGACGCTCGCGGATTCACACTTTTGATGACAGATGGCAAAGCTACTTCGGTCCTGCAATACAGGTCTTGAAAGGAGGGAAAATATAAATGTCAACTGGTGAACCGGTGTCAACATGAACTTTCAATAACATGCTTGATGATGAGAAGCTCTGTGTTGTGAATGTGCAACTAACACACATCATCGCGTGCAATGTATTGCACATGCTCATTACTGCAGCAAGATACCACCAAAAATAATGCATTCTGATTTCTGCAACTCTTTTCATCGTAAATGAGTTGTTTGTTGCTGATGCACATTTTCCCATATGGTTTATTTACACTACATGGCCAAATGTGTGGGGAACTAATTATCAGGTTTGTCTGTTTCAGCTGTAGCAGGTGCGTTAAATTAAGCATATAGGCGCGCAATCTTCTTAGTCGAACATTTTTAGAAGACGTGGGACCATTCCAGCAACACGATTTAGGGAAACCTTCACCCAAAATAAAAATTCTGTCATTATTTATTAACCCTCATGTCACTGAAAACATGTGCATAATTCTTTCTTGAAATACTAAAGAAAATATTTTGAGAAATGCACTGCAAAAACAAACTTCTTTGTATTTTAGTTTTGTTTGCACTACAAATATATAAAAATTGTAAATTAAGATAAATTTACTTAAAGGTCGGTTAGTATTTGTTTAAAAAAATGTTTAATAAACGGAGTCGGGCCGAGTACCAAAACAAACATCATTAGTGGGAATTAGAAAGGCTGTTGAAGGAGTGATGTCTTATTTATTACATAAAAGTTAAGGGTCTGTGGATTTTCAGTACAAAATAAAGGATAAAAGTCAGGCAGGAGCTATAGGACTAGTGTTAATATTATAAAGACTTTCCAGCGGAGACGCGTTAGGACCTGTGGTACTAAGGCGAAGGCTTTTATCTGCGATACGCTAACACCCGCGATACTATAGTGAAGGCTTTCCAGCAGAGAGATGTTGGAGAGAAAGATCGTCTAAAATAACCCCAGATGAGGTTGCTTTGATTCAGATCAGTATGTGAGTAACAATGGTTTTGCTGTTGTTGTTGTAATATTAGTTGTGTAACGGAGTAGTTTTGAGCATCATTGTTTATCTGGAACCAGTGTGCTGCTTGTATATACTCGTGTCATCTTTGCTTATTTTATTCATTTGTATTATTATTTGCGTAGTCTAAACTATGATAAAGCCAAGCATTTCATGTTAAAAACAAGCTAAAATCTTCACCTTGGAATTACAAGGTTTTATCTGCATTCTGAGCAGTTTTGAGATATTCCATTTAACTTTGACGAAAAAAAACGTTTTGTTTTCTAAAAAAGAATATATGCATAACTCACTTTTCGACAAAATATCTGCTGATGGAAAGAAAAATAAACTTAAATTAAGTAACTAATAAAGATGTTAAACTTTTTTCAGTTTTTTTCATAATATCTTAGAATATCAAGAAAATGGTTATTGATTCAATAGATAGATATTCGTACTGCAAAATGAGACATTAAAACAATTTTTTGCAGTGGAAGTCAACGAGAGCCAATGTTCAAAATATCTTCTTTGTGTTCTGTAGAAGAAAGAAAGCCATACAGGTTTGGATTGACATGAGGGTGAGTAAATGGGTTGAATTATGCCCTGGACATTGTTGAACTCCATTTGTGAGTCAGACCCCATACCTGACATCAGTTCCTGACCTCACTGAGACTCCTGCACCTGAATCCCTGAAAACACATTTCCACATTTATTTCAAAACATTAACAGAAAAGTAGAAACTGTTATAGCAGCAAATGGAGAAATGCTCATGGTTTTTACCCTAACATTACTTCTTGGCTATGTAGTGTCATGACATTTTGCTCATTTCACTCTTAATGTGTACTCTTTCTGCTAAAGGTCATTTCATCCATTCGAGCATTCACGCTCTGGTTTAGAGCACATAGTCGGCCATGATTATGTTTACTTTGCAACCAAATCAGACGTGTCATTGCTTTTTCTGCAGGAGCCCATCAGCATAACTACAACCATCTTGGTCTTAGTAGCCCAACTCGAACGCCTAAAAATGGTAAGGACCATGTTTCTCATTTACCAGCACCATTTCACAGGAACAATCCTGTTGTAGGCTTATTGTAGCTTTCACTGGTTATTTAGTGTTTACATGCCTACAACAGTGATTGGACCTTTACACGGATCGATGGCATTGTCCATTTTCATCATCATCACCACTGAGAAAACATGAGAACCTTGGGTTTGAGTTAATTTTCTGGAAGGGACGCACTTTTAAATCAGTGTAAGATGTGGCAAAGACATGCTGTGAATTATTGTGCCTTCCTGGGCCACTCTGACATGTCAGAGCTTATAAGTCTGACACTCAAAGTGTCAAGTTATATTTTGCACACCTAAAATGAAGCCTTTTATAGTTCACTGTGCCCGGTTCTTCAAAGCCCTATTTGTTTAACCCTGTCTGTTTCAAAGGGAACTTTGGACACTCTTTGTTGAAACTTCTGACTCTGAACAATTTCTTTCCAGTCATTATGTAGTTCTGTGCTCACAGTAGTTCCCCTTTTTTACTGCATGGGATAAAACACTAACCTTAATGTAGGTTTCCTGCCCTTAGGAAACAAAAATATATAGGAATTTACCAGAAAATATAATGCAAAATAAATAAATAACACATTTCCGTATATTGGAACCAAGTGCTTATACTTTTCAATATATGAAAAGCAGCAGTTCCTTAGTACTCGAGTATTCATGCTTTTGTGGCGCAAACTTAACTTCCGGAACAGAACAGAGTCCCTGCAGATTATTTCTGATAACAAGCAAAAGAAATAACAAGTAAATGATATTAGCTAGTAAGCTAAAAGTATGTCAGCCGGTATCATTTTGGGTTATGAGTAGAAGAACCGTTACTTGGATAAACTTAAATGTGACAAAGTTACACGACCCATTTAACAAATGTTTATTTAATACAATTATTATACAAATATCAATATAAAATATCAATATATATTATACATTTTAATTAAACTATAAATAGTTACATAATTTTGGCCACTAGTCAGACCGATCAAAAAACACAGACCGTAAGTTAACTTCGGGCCAGGCGCACGCGTCCAATGAAACCGTCTATAGGAGAATTGTTTAGGTGTAAGGGTGGTTCCAAAGCAGAAAGTGATAAAAAAGAGCAGTGAAAGGATTCGGTCTTGACAACAATCATAATCAAAACGTTCTACACTGAAATAACTGTAATGCAACACAAATACCCCAAATATTTTTGTCAATAAATCATTATTATTAGTCACCCTTTATGTTTGTCACTGGGTTTTACGAGCATCTAACCAATAAAAAGTATTAAGAAAGTGCTTGTCAACTTTGACAACACATTAATAAATTATTTTGTTTTTACATTTCCTGAAAAACAGAGAATTTGGACGTCTGAGGTTTCAGAAAGGACAGCGACGATATCATATGTGGCAATAGCTATGAATTTAGTTTGTTAGATAGATAGATAAAAATATTTTTTATGCAAAGAAATCATACTTTCTATATATTAACTGTAAATATAATAAAATATATAGAGAATAATATATTGGTAATATATTTCAATATCACAGTATATTGAAAAATATAAGCACTTGGTTCCAATATATTATTGAATATATTTTTAAGTATATTCCCACATGTTTTTGTTTCATAAGGCTTCTCTCGTGACCTGCAGTAGCATTAGCTCAAGACCCAGCACCACTTCAATGTAAATGGGTATGAAAGATGGTCTTGTGCTGATTGTTCATGGCCTATGCTTTATTAACCTTCCAGATGCTGCTGTTGTAATGTGGGGGCTGGAAAGCTTCTCACTAGTCAGCAGCAACCGCTCGGCTTGTTAACACTGATTAAATCATTGCTTTTGCTGAACCACTTCAGTCCAACTTGGGTTGGGGGAGGATGAGAGTCAAAAGATGGATAGCTTTTCCTCCCATCATGCTTCAAAGCTTCCCTTTGGATCAGTATTTCTATGCCAAAGACTGTTAATGCATTCACACAGAGAAGCTAATTCCCCGCATGAAAAGGGATTCTCTTCCCACATTTTGTGATTTATAATGACTTGCGTGGCTTACGCATATTTCTGTGGTCTGAAGCATGACAAGGTCAGCTCAGCCTGCAGCCAGGTTTTGTCACCATCTTTTAGCATCCGAGCAGGGATCCATCCACTGGAGCGCTTACCAACACAAACCTCGGTGGCCTTATAGTCAGTGATATTTAAAATCCATTGCTTTTAGTCTTGCATACTGTACTTTGGGCCCAAAATGTCATGTCAAAACGAATGGTTCATTATTTTAAAGAACACATGTTTGAAAACAACAAGCCCCTCCCCCATTTCCATTGAATTTGCTTTCTCAACAGTGATGTTATTGAATTGCATTTGTTTTTCCTTGAATTGACCAGCTCACAGATCTCTAAGACACGGTAAGTTCAATTCGCAACTGTAACTGATTTCCTCTCTTTCTGTTTATCCCCTTCCTTCCAATGAAGATGAATGTTTTTCACCTCACACACCACAAAACAACTAAACCCCATGGCATGTACCGAGCAAGTGCAAAATGGAGTAACCGCTGTATAAACATTGCTTGTCCTTCGTATGTCCCTACTGCAAGCACCCCACAAAACCACCCGCTCACCCACCAGCTCCCCGGAGTGTTTGTTTCATCCTAGCTCCTCTATTACTACTCACAGCCCTATTTTTAACCAGGGCTTGATCCTCGCCCACTGTTCCCCCTCGGTCCGACCAGGCTCAGGCTGGCATGACAGGCACGTAGCCACAGGGACGAGGGGACAAGGTGTCGTCACCCTAACCTTACTCCCACGTCCACATCATATCACATCAGTCACCAAATCAGAGTCCTTCATTATCAATGAGACAGCTGACAGAATGTGATCGGTCAGGCCATGACCCAGCCACTGTGACGCTTTTCCATTAATAGCCACTAAACCCCTGTACAAATGTCTCCTACTTCTACATGCTAGTGTCCTGGTGACATTACAAACTGCAGTGTACACAAATGTTGCATAATATTTCAGGGGGTCATATCATAATCACATTGATGTTGAACTTCTAAGATGGAAACGCTTGATAAATACGCACAATAGCTTCTTATACATGAAATATTTCTTTAACAGTTTAATGCTTTCTTCCTAGTTCAAAAACGCCTCACATTTTTCATGACATTCAGATCAAAAGTTTGTCCCACCCGGTCATGGTGAGGTCATAGCAGAATAGAATTCAACCCACGAGCTACAGGATCAAAAGAAAACCAAACAATAAAGGAGTAAAATGAGGCAAAGTTCTGTCATTTTTTGCTGATCCTGGCAGTGTGTAGCACCTGCAAATGCCTGGGCTGTTTGATCCCTGAACGTTTCAAAACCAGAAAGTATTATTTTGAACCCCTATATAAAAGTAATGCATTGCAGAACCTTGATATTTTATTTTGACATGGCAGTAAAGTGACAGATCATGTCTAAGCAGCTCCACACTGTCTGTTTAAGACAAGTTGACATGTCTTAAAAGCCCAACAGCAAAAACAGGATCAGAGGCAGGGTGAGAAATGGTTATATAATGCCTCGGTTTACAGACATTTTAAATCTACTTCTAGGGCAGAAGTTTAAGCTGAAACGTTTGGGTCACCAAACACAACGGCAAACAAATTTCCTAAACACTCCTCCTCCTGACTTCTGTTGTCAAAAAAGTGTTTCATGTTTGACCAGGTTTGATGAACTTAACCTTACAGTACAGTACCAATGGCTTACTAATAGTTGCATATCTTAATACTTTTAATATCTGTATATAAGAGTATCGCAGGATGACGTATTGTTGTGTGCAAAACACAAAAGCATGTTAGCAATTTGGCACTTCCGGTTCCATCATCCCAAAGTCAATGGGTTTTTTAAAATGGGTTTTTGACTGAACTAAGGTCTGTGGTTAAGACATATTTTCACATTTTATTCGATGTCATAAAACACACCAGTTATAACCAGCTCAAGTTTTTTAAAGCTTTATTCTGTCTGAAAAAACGGCGGTTGCTAACAAGTTGCTAAAAGTGACTACATCCTTTGGCGGGGAAGTTAAACGTCATCTTGTATTAAAGTCTCATAAATAATGCAAGATGGGCAAAAATCTCAAAACATGTGAATGGATTTTCATTCACGGAGCAATTTCTTATCAGAAAGTTTGAACTTAAAAAAGTTGTCGGAGGCTTGGTGGTGGGGATGTTGATATCGAGCGACCGTAGCGTCTATAGCCTTATGTTAGTTTTTTACTTTTATCGATTGTATTTAGTCTTCAAAAGTACCAAACGTTGTGTTAATTGTAAAGAACTTGATAGACAAATTGTGTAAACATCACAATATTTTTTGCGGCGTTCCAAAAGTCTATGGGAAAAATGCTTTTGGTCAAGGGAATCAGTGCGGCACTGCTTCCGCTTTGGCCTACAAAACTGCGTCATCTCTGCGGCACTCTATATCTGCAAAAAATGACACATTTCAGCTTTAAATAGTAAATTGATATGATATGACCCCTTTAAATTGTAGTTTTCTAGGATTGCAGTGTAATATCATGCAATTCCATTTTTACAATGGAGATGTTTGAAATGCATGATTTTGCCTTTGCAGATAAGATGGTTTCTTTTGTGTCGCCTGCAGAGAGCACCCGGATGAACAGTATCCTCACCTCACAGACCGAGCCGTACGATCTGTCCTTCTCTCGTTCCTTCCAGAGCCTGTCTCACCTCCCCCCTTCCTACGAATCTGCCGTGAAAGCTGACCTCAACAAATACTCCTCACTCAAGAGACTAAGTATGTGCCAGCCTAATGTCCTCAGTTCTGCTAAGCATGATCTGTTATTAAAGCATGGCATACTCAAGGTGAACAACGGGGTTTAAGAGGAGCATTTACATACGTGATGGACTAAGTGAAGAAATTAAAGGAAACGTCCTACAAAATGTGAACATTTCAAATGCTAATTTTCCCTCATGACATCATAGATGACTTGCTTTGTTCAGCCAAACACGATCAGAGTTCTATTAAATAAAAAAGATTGAATAAACAGAACCATCATAAAAGTAAATGTCCTCTGAAATGAAACAAAATGCTATAATATTTTGAGCTTATTTAGTGACGATTCCTGAATACATTATAGATGAGGGAAGTACTATCAAAATGGCGGCACGTGTTTGATGAGTATGTGTTTCATGAGTAGTTGTCATATACATTTTGCTACGATGCAGTCATGAGACAAGCGAGAACTTTTCATCAAAGTGGGCGGAGCCAGATCATACACACTTGTTTTCTATTGGCATCTAGGTCCAAGACATTAAACAGGCAGTACAAAGTTTTTCAGTTTTTCTTGGTTCTTGTGTAGGTGTAGCCATGTCATACTCACTTATTTTCTTTAAAAGGTAGTACAACATTTTTGGTCAACTTTGAAACATGGAATCTTTCTTATTGGTTCTCGTGTTTTGCGAGTAGTCGTCATATGCGTTTTTACAATGCAGACGCAAGAACCCGAAAGTGGGCGGAGCCAGGTCATACACATTTTTTCCATTGGCAAATTTTGCACTGGTGAGCCATTTCTAACCACTGAATCGTACTCAAGCACATTGTTGCCAGATGTTGTACAGAATGACATCCCATTCGTTCTTCGATTTCGCTGGGGGTCTCATGTCTTACCAGGGAGATCAGGAAAGTTCATGCTGTTCCTCAGCCTGCAAAGATTTCTTTCTCCTGCCATTTCATTTTGAAACCCCTGAGTAATGATTTCTCATTGTGATAGCCCTGTTGTATCGATTGAGTTTTGCTGTGTAATAAGCTCTCTACTCATTATATTTCCCTAAGAGAAGAGTAATCTCCCCCGAGGGTTGTGCAATTGCATAAAGGACGCACCGGCTCACCGCCTTCCCTGCAACCCAAGCGAGGGCTGTAAAATTGACAGGCCTGCTCATCTGCAATTCCTCTGCGTTTCCTGAGCCTCCACCAACGAAAACATGCAATCATACACTAAACTATTCATGGCACCAGACCTTCCTAAAACTTGTCCTGCGGCGGTGCCTCCTTCATATCTCAGATATGCCTCTGAAGCAAGTTATTTATTGTAGGGAATAGCCAATAGGCTTAGCTGTTTCTTTTGAAGCTTTGGTGATGTTCTGCGGTGACAGATCTAGCTGGATGCAGCCGGTTTCAGTGCTAATAACCTTCTATCCATTTTGTGTGTTTATTTTGCTAATATCCCCAAACCTTCAAAAGGAGACTCCTTTATGAAGAAAGATTAATTGAATCTTTAATCACCGTAAACAGATTATGTGCCATTAATTTCCCCAAATAACGTCCCCGCACTGAGCGAGAGATAAATGGAGCTATTTTGCTCTTTTATCTCTTAACCAACTGGATCTAATCCCCTCAAGAGACACGCTTTCTGATGTCCCACGAATACAACTGCGGTTGTATTTTTTCCGTACCTCTTGCAGGGGTCTCATCGTGGTTATTTGATTCATTCTCACTTAAAGAAAGATTTCTGCCTGCAATTTTGTTTGATACACTGGCTTTATTGCATTCCACCATGATACACTTGGATATCATTGGGCTGAATGTGTGGAGAAATCTATCAAGTGTAACTGAGAGCCCAAGGACATCAGCTCACCCAGAATGTATTCATTACACCACGGAGTCAGGGATAATTTCATTATTTCCAGTTCTAATCATGCAGTTAGTTACAGTACAGTCACTCACTGTCCTGACTCAATGTGTTTGTGTCCTGAAGTCCTCAAGCTGGAGTGTGTTGTGAGGTTCTTTGACCAGTGAACGTCTCTGACTTCAAAAGTTATATAAAGGCTTACAATATTATTAACCTCTTAAACACTGCCACCCTCCATGGACCCACTGGTGGGTCCAATGTCGCATCATCAAATCGATAAGTTGTGGAGCACAAAACTAGACATATTATCTTTTAAAATGTTCGAACCTCAGCGTTATTACTAGTCTTATCACATAAAGGCTGAATTCATCCTCCCAAATCCCACACCTGTGAAAATCATACAAATAATATTCAGTTTTATATTTATATTCTCACAAAACACAGATGAGTCATATATCAAATGAAAGCACTCACTCTTGAAAATATTACTGTATATTTCACCGATTGAACACTTCAGGGTAACGTAACAGAACAATTGTCAAATAATTGTGATTTAGGGGGTTTTATGTGAAATTAGACCATTTTTTATTTACTACAATGTATAATATAACTCATATATATAAAATATATGAATAGAGCTGATATACTCCAAAAAAGACCTGTATAAAAGCAATCCACATGACAAGTATTACAAGGCCATGGGATTGACAGATAGAAAAGCAAGACATTATTTACTGAAAGTTTTGTCTCTCAATGTCCTTTGCAGATTCTAGAAAGCTCATGAAAGATAAAGCACTCTTTTTACTAAAATAGCACAATACAATACCTCTATAAATCTTGCATGCATTGTCATTTTGAGCTTAAATGCCATAGTCCCTATTAATTGTAATATTAATAAATTAACAGTAAATGCATTAACTAACAATGAGCAGTATATTTTCAGTAGGGCCTATGTATTATTCCTAGATATTGTTAATGCCAATACAATTGTTTGTTTTAAGTTCATTTGGCATTAACTAGTGGTAACAGGTGATTCTGAAAATGTATGAATGCTGACATTAACATGAAATAAGATTAATAAATACTGCAGAAGTATTGTTTATTGTTAATGTAGTTAATGTTTGTAGTGTTACTAAAATTGAGAATTAAATATAGAAAAACAGTGTAGATTTGATGTGAATATTTGTATTTATTATTATTATTATTATTTTAGAAATTATAGGCACTGACTGCTTTGAAGGTGCTAAAACATAATATTGTTTTGAGTTATTCTAGTCATAATATGGTTTCATTGGATGCACACGCTGATCCAAGGATAACTTTCAGTCTGTGTTCCGTTATAATTTATTTAATGTATTGTTTTATTTATATTCATATAAATGTATATATATATATTTTTTATATTTTTGTTGTTGCTGCTGAAACCATCTGTATATAATATGTATATAGTTGCAATTGTGTTATTTCATAGTTTTAATAAGTTTACTCCTATTTTAAAATCATTTTCAAAACTTTTAAATTGTTGTGTATTTCTTGAATTTACTGGATTGTGAAAATTGATGGTTAATTCAGATAGATACAGTGGAAGGCAGGGGCAAGAAATGAGGACATTTGTGATGTATAAGAAAAAGAAAAGCCATTTAAGACAAATACTTAAAGTAATAATGAGTAAATAAAAAACTTCCTACGTTTCCGAAAACTTACATTTCTTATGCTCTTACACAGCGGATAAGGACGTAGATGACTACTACAGCAGAAAGAGGCACCTTCCTGATCTGGCAGCACGGGGAACTCTTCCCCTGCACATGATAAAGATTAATCAAGAGTCTCAAAGCAGTCAACAGGTCCAGCAGCAGCAGCAACAACAACAACAACAGCAGCAGCAGCAGCAGCTGCCCCGCCAGCGCCCGCGCAAAGTTCAGAGAGCCATGTCCCAGGATCGCGTGCTGTCCCCCGAGCGCGGCCACGCCAACGACTACCCCATGTCCCCCTACGCCATGTCTCCTTACGGCGGCCGCATCCTCTCCGACGAGCAGCTCCTCTCCGCCGAACGCCTCCGCTCTCACGAACGCCTGGTCTCCCAGGACCGCATGCACGCGCAGGACCGCCACTACTCCCAGGACCGCATCCACACGCAGGACCGGATGCTGTCACAAGAACGCCTCCATTCTCAAGAACGCCTCCATTCTCAGGAACGCCTTCATTCGCAGGACCGCCTCTACTCCCAAGACCGCCTCTACTCGCAGGATCCGCTGATCTCCCCCGAGAAGATGATGTCCATCAAGCGTGCCGGGTTCCGCAGCGAAAAGTCCATGTCCAGAGCCATATCCCACACAGACGTGTTCATGCCCACCACGCCCATCCTGGACCGTTACAAGATGACAAAAATGCACTCCCATCCCAGTGCCTCGAACAACGCCGCACAGAACACTTTAACCATGAGCCAGAGCCAGAGCCAGAGCCAGAGCCAGAGCCAGAACCAGACAGCCTCCAAGAGACAGGCCTTCGCCTCTCGCCGCACTCAGACCATGGAGCAGCTCCACTACGTTCCGCAACAACACCACCATCACTACCGCACAGGCAGCAAGACCGAAGTAACTGTTTAACCGCCGACAAGCTCATGACCAATGAACCGCAAACCCCGGCAACAGTGTACATGAGCCAAAACTGGTCACAGAACTGACCCAGCACCAGCTACTCTATATTTAGTATTGAGACTATTCTGTGTGCATACCCATTCATTTATATGTGTATGTAGATCGCAAAGAAAAGATGGACAGATTCGGGATTCATAAGGGCTTCGCATGGTGACTCACGGAGAGCGGACAATAACCGCCGAAAGTTGCGAAAGAACATACGACGGACGGTGTGGACGTGAAACAGAACTGTAGAAATTTATATACATATATAAATACAAATCCTGTTTATACTTCCAGTCCTAGTCTATAGCTTTAGAAGTTCTTATGATATCCGCACTTCTATCGGTGCCTCTACGAAAATGTTCCATTTCAACGACGAAGTGGTTTTGTGGGTTAAAAAGCACAATCAAGTAAAAGTAAAAGTTGCGTTGCGTTCTTTTGTTCGGTTGGTGATGGCTAGCACATATCAGTTTGTTCTTATTTTAATTGAATATTTTGCAAAGATGATTGTAAATACGCTCTTTTAGCCACAGTAATTGAAAGAGTCTGGTTGCCATTTGTATTACTGTAGTTTGTTTTCTTCGGAGATTCAAGAGTTCGGACTTCTAGTCGACCCACTAACCCAGTGTTGGATCATTTAAAGTAATATGATACTGTACGTGTGTCTTTTCAAACGTGTTTGTAGGAAGAGATTCGGGTGAATGCTGTTGAACAATGACAACTGTTGATATCTGGCTGTAGACTGTGTTGCAGTGACTCACAAGACAAATGAGTATATTATGCTTGTTGTAGTAGCTTCAAATAAACCGTCCATATTTTTCTAAACACAAAACTTCATGTGCACAAAGAATTGTATGCTTCAAAAAAACAAAAGGAGACTGGAGACAAATGTAGCATTTTTACATTTTCCTACATAACTCATAAAAATAGAACAAATACTACATATTTATGCATTTTGCAGACACTTCATCCAAATCGACTTCAAGTGCATTCAAGCATTTTATCAGTGCGAATCAAATTCACTACTACGTCTGGTAGGAAATAGTCTTATGTGCCAAACCGTGCTGTTATTGGATTTACAATGAGAATATTAGATCATAAAATCAGAACAAGACAAGAAGTGAGACTGTTTGTGGTCGGGGACAATCGTGACACTTGGAATGTGTAATACAAAGTAATATTTTATTATTGCTTTCTATTTATTCAGTCTGGACCCAGTTTATCAAAGAATATCCAAAAGTGTTTGCTGCTCGACTGTTCTGTCCAAACACAAATCCATACAATTCTGTTTGGACAGAGTGGAGTTTGGGAAAAATAATGCTTAGTTTGTAAGATTGCATTTTCCATTCTAGGCACAATATATATTACCCAGTATTACAATTATGTACAGCTCCCACTCAGATCTGATTTGACATTCATGTTAACCAACAACCTAAAGCTAAAATAGATTTCATTGAACGCCACTGAAAAGGCATCAAAACTTCAAATGACAATAGTATTCAAGAAAATACTACATGATGCCATAGAAGAACCTTTAACATCCGAAGAACCTTTCTGTCTCACAAAAGGTTCTTTGTGGTGAATAAAGGTTCTTTAGAAAAGGTGAAAAAAGAGATGGTCCTTTAAAGAACCTTTGACTGAATGGTTCTTTGTGGAACCACACAATGGTGTTTCTATGGCATCCCCTGTAAAGAACCTTTATAGCACCTGTGAGTGTTTTTAAGAGTGAAACAAAAACCTCAAAGAAATATGTTAATATGAGTTTAAACAAGAGGAAGAACAAATAAAGCAAAGAAATTATTACTACTTAGGTCTAAATATTATTTAAGAAATCAATAGTAAATGTCCCATAAAATAGTAATATGGGAGAACGGGGCACAAACGCTTTTTAGTTTTAGCTCAATCACTCCAAAAAAATTCAAACTTGATCAGTCGTGTTTTTACACATTAAGCATTTTTGCTACAAATAAACACTTTTGTTTTTGTTTCTAGAATCTACCGTTCCCATACAATTACAGTAAAAGTGACAGAAATGCAGATGTGACAACTTACCCCATGGGTGGAGTTCATTGTAACATACAGAGATGTAACACATGCTAGAATATTCGGTTTATAAATATATACATTTTTCAATATTCTGATGTTTTAATATGATGCTATGTTTTAGGCAATAAGATAGTGATTATAATTAAAAAGTTGGAAGCTTTACACTTACTTTTATGCTGCCAATTAAATAAAGCATTGCAGATTATTTCTGATAACAAACCAAAGAAATAACAATTACATTAGCAAGCAAAGTATGTCTAGCCAGTATTATTTTGGTTAGAAGAACCATTGTTTGCACTGTAAAAATGTTTGCTGTAGTTATGCAGCAGTTTGCCAGTAACTTACTGTAGATTTATATTTATGTAATTTAAGTTAAACATAAACAAGTTTTTATCTTTACAGAAAAAAACTAAAATAACAGCCTCATGCAAAGCATTCTGGGAACCAGAAATCCTCATCAACCTTTGGTTGAAAGTTTTGGTTTCCAGAAATGCTTGCATGAGGCTGTTATTTTATAGGGTTTTTTTGAACATTGTTTATTTCACACAATTATTATGCAATAAAATAAAAATAGTTCTATTATTAGTCACTATGTGAAACATCCATATTACAATTAACCCAGCATTAGTTTGTGCTCTCAGCCCTACTGTTTACATGAGCTATTACAGAACAGCTACATACAATACAGAAGATAAAGCTTTTTGGTAACACTTTATTTTACGACGCCCTTGTTACACGTTACATGTACTTACTATAGTATTTATTATAAATGATGCATAATTACAAGCAACTAAGTTAAAACCACACCTTCATCCTAACCCTATAGTAAGTAAATATGGTTAATTATTATTACTCAGTACTTAAATGTATAAGTACACTGTAACACAGACACCTGAAAATAAAGTGTAACCAGCTTTTTAGTAGAAAAGTCATTTTACAGTAGAACAGCATTACCGTTTACATTATCTACAGATCTACTTTAGTTTCCCCTTTTTCTTAAAAGTATTGTTACAGTTTGACATTACAGTTCATTTGACAGCTCTGCCTGAAATTCACTTTTAAACAGTTATTCATTTGTACAGTTTCTTTATAAATCCTACCATATATTTTAACTTTGAAAACCCTTTTGTGCGAGTTTGAAAGTGAAGCGAAAGTAATTACACGACACCTAACATTCTCAGCAGCAGGAGCTTGTGGTGTCATCGCAGCAGAGCTCTCATGCAGAGAAAGAAACTACTGTAGTGTAGCTGAACTCTAACCAAGCAAATATGTAAGTTGGGGATCTATATTGGTGCTTTTCTGGACATGTAAATTAATACCTGCTGCTTGCATACCAGCCAACGTTTCCAAAACCTTCTTGAAATTCATTGAACTTCAGGGGTGAAAACGCAATTTCCACACACAAACAAAGCCTTGTGCATTTACATTCCTTATTTGCTAAAGCTTTAAGAACGAGACCGACTCAGATCTCGCAACTTTTTTCCGCCTATCAGCATTTAGATGGAAAATATGACACTTAAATTAAATCGAGTCTGTGTAGCAGATTGCTTGACGTGTCGGTATAAGTAAAACCAGAAGCACGAGGCGGGCTAAAGCTTTCGCTGACTAAAACATCCATCCATATGAAATAATAAAAAGGTCTCCACTTCTGAAAGCAATGTCTTGTTCAGTCAAAACTTTCACGTGTTAAAACTGTTATCCCAGCCAGGTTGGGGTTTAAGGCTCTCTGCCAGAATTTGCAATGTGAATCATTTATTATTCATTTTTTGTCTGTCACAATGGGTTAAGACGGAGGATAGGTTTTTAACTACGCTAGATGGAAAATAACTTTTTGAAAAATGCATTGTTGTTTAAAAACCTGCTTTTGCTGAATCGGTTGTGCCTGTACAATACACTTAAAATACATTGCCTTCTGTTATTCTTATAAGGACTCCCATTAGGGTTGAACACACTATATAAATCTTCATTTTCCATACAGAATGCTGCATGTTAAATGCTTGTACAGGAAAAACCAGAAGTGGCTCCAAGCGGTTCCATTAAGTTTACAGTTCGCGCTCGTCTCAAATTTCCATATTTCAGAAAGTGAAAGTGATGATATGTTACAATTCTCTGGAAATTTGCATACAGCCTGCTTTGCTTTAATATTACATATACTGCGCCATTGCCTGCTCTCACATAAGTCATTTCTCAAGACTGACCTGTAGCCTAGCAACCAACATTTCCCATGGAAAATGATTAAAGCTTCCTTCTTTACATTCTGAGCAGGAGTCTTTGATAGATTTCTGCCTTAGCCTGACACTTTGCCCACCACGTGTACCCGGCAGCGCAAACATCTCCTGTGCAATATAAAATATGAATAGTCAGCCTGCATTTGGCCTCTTCGAACGGTGCCGTGACTGCAGGATGAAGGTGTGGGAAAGGAAGAGACGGTTATGTGTTCGGGCCAGAGGTCTGTGTTCTCAGAAATGCCAAAGGACTGCAGGGTGTGTAAATATTTGGTTAAGTGTGGACTGGGCAGGTTTGTTTCATTGAAGCTCTTATTATTGGGTTCCAGTGTGAAAATGTTGGTGGGAATATAAGCTCTGCTGTTTCCCATTTACACTGATAAATCGCATTGTCCTTTGTAACAACAACCTTTCAGGATCTTTTATACTAATGAAAATTTAAGTTGATAAAAATTGATGTATTGCATTGAACTCCTTAACACTGATTTCACAGCAGCACTGACACTATGATGAGTAATAATCAGAGAAATTGATTCATTGCTTTCGCCAATTTATCATTCATCTAATCACAGACTCCAACACCTTCACATTGTTCTGAAAGTTTGGCCTCAAATGTTAAAAGTAAACTCTTATGCTGTGTTCACACCCAACGCGAAGAATCGTGTTCATCGCTCTCGATTACTCGCTTGAAAAGTTTGTTATTTTTGCGCGACGGGGAGTGTCTTCATGAAATTTTTCAACTTGCGCGGAAGACCGATTCGCGTCATTCGCATCGCGCGTCTATTCGCGTCTTTGCATTGACTTTGTATGTCATTTACTCACGCAAAACGCTCAATTCCGCATTTGGTGTGAACTTAGCATTAGTCTAGGAACACAACCTAACAGTCCTTCATAAAAGTTTGGACACTCTTGACTGAATTTGTATCTTCAAAACCTTGAGCGAAAACTTGTCCTTTAATACATGAAATTTGTTTTGTACACAAAGGGAAATTATACCTTTCTTTACAAAATTCCAAAGTATTCAAATAATATTCCGAATAATATTCCGAATAGTCCATAAAGAATTTTGATCTATGACCAAATGTGAAGCATATATGTGACCCTGGACAACAAAACCAGTCATAAGGGTCAATTTATCTTGTTAGGATAGGACAATATTTGGTCGAGATATAACTCTTTAAAACTCTGTAATCTGAGGGTGCAAAAAAATCAAAATATTGAGAAAAACGGCTTTAAAGTTGTTTATCAGAGGCGCTGCAGCAGGCTGTTGCTAAGAAGAAACAGGTTTGTTTTAATGCTCTGTATTGGCTTAACGCTGTAATGACGTTGTGGAGAATAAATGAACCCAAAAGCTGAAATTCTAAGCTTCACATAGATATCAAACTTGGCAGCACAGGTGAAGTTTGTAGACGTGTTTCCAGACATTTTTTGTTTGCGATTTTGCTGCATCCACTCACAAAATAAAGTTTTGATATATTTACGGTAGGAAATGTACAAAATATCTTCATGGAACATGATCTTTACTTAACATCCTAATGATTTTTGGCAAAAAAGAAAAATGTATCATTTTGACCCATATAATGTATTTTTGGCTATTACAACACATTTAAGTTTATTACATATTAATAAATGATTAATAAGGTGCACGCACACATGAAAAAATACCGTAGTGTACTCTTTTAGTTACTATAGTAAACTGTAATACAATTCCTGGCTGCTAGTGTTTTTGAAACACTGTAGTAAATATTGAAGTATTTACTAACTACAGTATTTTTGTGAAAAGAAACCCCTCGTTTTCGCACCTTGGTGGTGTGTCGCCCTATCGCCCTACTGAATAAACCACCCCATAATACTATTGTTATTACATGTTTTTTAGGATCAGTTAAAAAAGAACATATGACAGAAAAAGCTTCCATGCATCTTGATATTCTCTGTCGTTGAAATTTAACGACACTGGACTAGAATTGCAACAATACATGCAGAAATGCTAAATGGGGCAAAACTGGAGTGGTCTTGTATTTTTTCCACGGCTTAATATATATCAAGTTTATCTTTGTAGACATGTATTTTTTCCTGAATCTACTTTTTGTTTGATACAATCTAATATATCCATACTCAAGACATTGAAATTCAAATTGTTGACAGACATGAAATATTAAGAAAATGAATGGATCAAATTATGTATCATGTCTGTGAAATCAGCATTTTTCTTGTATTTTGTGCATGTATTTCCATATATCAAATTACTGAACTGGGGGTATTGAAGAAAAAGCAGCTAATAGGTCGTCTGCATACATGCATAAACTTTTTTATTGCATCACTGACAGCATCCCAGAATACACCTCATGAAGTTGAATGTGTGCAAAGAAGCTAAAACAGAATCGCATGGATTCCATCATTTTGGTCACATAACTCCCATTTGTGTTATTTTAGTTTTGATGACTACTATTATTCTAACATATGGGAAATACAGTAGTCATAACAAAGAAATGTGGCCAAACTCTTGACTGGTACTGTATATTTCATATATATTTCTTTAACTATATCACTTCGACTGGTACAGTACACCAGAGAAATTAATATAAAGAACATGGGAGAAGCTCCGTGTCACCGTTTCCCGGTGCTTTGTAATTGGATTCTGGATAGATTTATTGCTTTTCTCCACATATTTGCTTTTCCCGTGGCCCGGCGTTTCATAGCTCGGTCTCTGTACGTGTTGTTACGTTTTCTCAATAACAGATATAAGTGACCCAGGAGGCTCGTCGACGCTGCTGTGGATTCACAGAAACACTGCGCTGAGGTTTTGTCACTTTTTACAGATAGACACAACAGTTCCTCAGGATATTTTTAAATGTGATACAAGAAAGAAGTGATTTGTACTTCTCTTTTACAACTCGCAAGTCACAAATCTGAACAAATACACAAAAGCAGGAGAATTTTAGTGCTTTTAATGGAACTGAATGGCACACACTGTGGTACATTTGGCACGTGTGTTAGGAATCTGGGATGTGCTTAAGATGCAATCACTACTAAATTGTAATACTATTCTAATATAATTTATGATATATTTTCTAGATTTGAAGGAGAAGAGCTACTCCAGCTAAGGTCCATTTGGATGGATTTTCTTTGGTCTTCAGGTTAAACGTCCATACGTAAGTGGGTCCACGCTGTCTGGTCTTGTAGACAGGACACTGGTACACATTCCGAGTTTCTTGTTTGTCCACAGGGATAGCTTTGATGAAGATCACAGGCATTGTGGGGGTGAGCTCTTTTAGACGGGCATCCACCATTATTCCAGCCTACAACATAAGGCAAACGTACTGTTTAACATGCAATATACAATGTTTATTCATCTATTCATAACATTTTTATTATATGTTTTAGAAGCTTCTATATGCACATTATGCAGTGTAGGAGAACCCATTCGCTGCACCGCAGATTCAGTTTCATTTAATGAAACTGTTGGTGGCAACACCACCCCAGAATTAAGTCTCTTGAGAGCAGCCTGCATTCTCCTCCACAAAACACAAAACTTCTTCATGCAGTAATGCCGTAGCATCCATAAACAAGGCAAAGTTAATGCAGCTGAAGTTGAAATGGGCTTGTGGGACTGTTTCTTATGGAGAGCTAATTAATCCTCTTCTGCTCCACAGATGACAGACAAAAGTTGAACTTTGCAAAGTATTAAAGGGACATATGCAAATAATGTTGACATTGCAGAAGCCCATAGAGTACAATGCTTAAGTTTTCCCCCGAAATTCCGCTCCGTCTCGTGGCAACAGTAAAATGTTATAATGCTTTTAAATATTAACTCTTAAAAAAAAATCTACAAAACACTAAAACTGTCCATGCAGTTTCTTTAATACAAAGCTACTGTATAGACGAAAGCAACAACATAAATAAACGTTACTGCGCGTGCACGCTTTTGTGGCCCAAACTTAACTTCCGGTTCACATCCACAAAGAACAGAGTCCCTGCTGAATATTTCTGATAACAAGCAAAAGAAATGACAAGTAAAAGACATTAGCTAGCAAGTTAAAAGTATGTCTAGTCAGTATTATTTTGGGTTACCGTTACTTGACTAAACTTAAATGTGACAAAGCTACACAACCCATTCAACAAATTGTTTATTTATTATATAATAAAATATGAATATTAATTCATATTATTAGTTATATTAATAGCCACTAGCCAGATCAACAAACAGACCGGAAGTTTACTTCAGGCCAGGCGTTTGCGTTCGATGGAACCATCTATACTGGTTACCAGTGTTCCAGTCTGGATAAAGGGGCAAATTTGATGGCTTGACCCATGTAAGCTTGATATTCAGTCACTTTCTTGACATCTGCTTCACCAGATCCACTCCTGGGCCTAAAAACTGGTCTTTGAGACTATTTAAAGCATATTACATTAAACCTAAAAAAAGTACATTTTGGACACCAACTGTATGACATAATAATTATTTTATAAATAGGACAGCACAATTCTGTCTTTGATGTTTTCTTAATACATTAAAAGTCTCATTCATAAATAAGGGCGTTATCATTAATCTCACTGGTGTTGTCAACTGTGCACCTGGACTGGTCTCGAGGTACAGACGTTTGGTTTCTATGTGTTTCACACTTGGATAAGCTGCGGAATAGCATTTCCCAGAAGCCCATCTAAAATATGTATGGGGGCAAACCAGCCGGTCACAGTGATTCAAATCATCCTGTGGCCAGTGTGTCATTATAACAGGCTTTTAGAGACAATTTACATTCATTTTCATTCATTAGGCTCATTTGTGTAAAAATAGGTGCTTTGCATTGTGGGTCTATGGCGGTGTGTGAGTGCCATGTGAATAAGCTTGTTTATTTCTTTCATATTTTCAAATTATTTTAAATTATGCATCGATGTTAAATTCAGTAAATATTTTTTTAGTTAATGCCAAACTATGTAAAGAAAGAGTTTGCCTTGGTTTTTATTATCTAGTCAATATTGTTGATTTATTTATTTTAAAGACATAACAGACAGTGGCAGATCTATTAGGATAGAAAGCACGCACACAAACATACGCAACCTGTCAAAAGCATCTGATGCTCCCAAACCAGGTCTGACCAGACCACCCTCACAAGAAAAACATTTACCTGTGCATCCCATCTTGCTCCCTCCATAAAGAGGCCGTGGATGTAGGCGCCCTCCCTTGGCGGAGAGCTAAAGTCTTCGCGGTTCTTCTTCGTGACGTCACACTGCAGACACATTTTGTCCAGCGGCCACTCATTGCGGCGGGCCATGGACTGCATGATGGCTGTGAGGAAAGACTGAGGGTTGAAAAAGCCGGCCAGCCAAACAGCGGAGGGCAGGGTGAAGTCAGTGGTCCACGTCTCCAGCTCTTTGATGCGACTGAGGAGGTCTGTGAACCAGATGACCAGACCGGAAATGGAGGGATAGGCACGCTTGGTCCAGGACTCAGGCACTTGATCAAGATAAATGGCGTTTTGTAAATTCTCCATGTCATTGGTCATCGTGAGCTCGCCCTGTGAGATGGCAGTAAATGAAGCATTTAAAGGGATAGTTCACCCAAAAATAAATGATTTTATCATTTACTCACTCTCATTTCAAACCTATATGAACACAAAAGAAGATATTTTGAAGAACGTCGGTAACCAAACATCACTGGCTCCCATTGACTTCCATTGTATGAACACAAAACCACTGAGACATTTCTTAAATTTGTGTTACACATAAGAAAGAAAGTCATACAGGTTTATAACTATATGAGGATGATGACAGAAGTGAACTATCCCTTTAAAGAGGACAACTGTTTAAACCTTGGATTTGCTAACACCACACATTTCTTTAGTCAACTAACTTTAAATTGTGAATTTGTGGTCATCAAACTACCTGCCTTGGACTTACTTTACATTTCCATGATAACAAAATACATATTATTTAAAAAAATAAGTAATAATATGATTTTACTTGGGGACAATGATGTTAAATTCAATAAAAATAGAAAAATGGTTTTATACAAGAAATGCTAACCAGATTTCCTCACAGTGATGTCACCCTTAAAGGGACAGTTTACCCAAAAATGAAAATTCTTAATTCTTAGTAGAAAATGAGTAAATGATGAAAACATACTGTATAAGCACACAGCAAAGTAGTTTACTCATTTCAAAAGGCGATACAGGCTTCATACAGTACTGAATATCAACTCAGTCACTCCCTGTTGAATCTCTGCTAACTCGAAACACCTTCAGCCAAGGCCAACATCCTTCATTAAATAATGACTGCCATTTCTTCATAAGGTTTAACATCATTCAAGGATCATAACGCACTACAAATAGATTTCATAAGAGCAGTCCAGTCACTCGACTTCACGCTAGTGATTTAATTCTGCAGTTACCAGGCGGTGTGACCCAACCAGACGTGCAAAGAAAGCAATAACTACCTCCATATCAGCTTTTAATACCGTAGCATAGTAATCAGTATGCAATGTGATCCGCATGTGATGCCCCGATGGGATCAGCACACGCACGGCAGACTTATTTTTGGAGATGCGAGAGAAGAATTCTGACATCATTTATTTGCAAAACACAAAAGAAGATGTTTTGAAGAAAGTTGGTAACCGAACAGCAGTGGTACCCATTCACTTCTATTGTGTGGTCACAAAACCAAAGCAAAGGAATTGATGCGAGTTAACAACATCCTTCTTTTGTGTTCTGCAGAAAAAAGTCATACAGCTTTGAAAAAACTATGACAGAATTGCCATTTTTGGTGATTATCACTTTAAAACCAGCCAGTTTAATTTCAGATGTGTGTGTGAGAGAGTGGGTTCAAACCTTCAAGCCCAGATTGAGTTCTTTTAAAGAGCGTCTGATCTCCTGCGTCAGGATGTTCATTCGCTCGCACTCCTGTAACGCCACGACAATGTACGGCGTCCTTTCCTCCACCTTCCCCATCAGCTCCGTCAAATTGAACTCTTCCGGAAGCTTCTCGAGAATCTCATCAAGCACGGCTTTCACCTGAACACACAGACACACACACACGCACACACACACACGTCAGTGGCTTCCCAAGACAGGAAATCCAACATCCTAATTGTCCTCCTAAAAACAACTGTGGTGGAGACTGTAAAGGTGGCAGTGAAAAATCAGCTCAACGTCGGGCTATTTAATCACGCCGCTCTCAGTAGATCTATTTGTCTGTGTCAGTAACATGAACGGCTTAATGCAAAGTGGTCATTGCTTACAAATCCCAATCTCCGGACTAAAAAAAAGGTCAGCTGTCATAGTGCATTGGAGCAGACTTACACAGCTCCCATATCTAATCTTTGAAATGTCACAGAGGCACAAGTGCTGGGAAATTAGCTCACTTTAACCTCTTCAGACATGAGGAGCTTCTAGTGTCTTTCTCAGGACATGACAATGTGATTATGGCGACCCTTTTCAGAAAGTATAAGAGCTCCTCGAGATACCGAGTTTAATGAGATTGAATTAATATTATTATGTGGTCTTTCATATCTCACTGCAAAAATTGGAATTCTTACTATTTGTCTTGTTTTTTGTTTTGTTTTATGTTCAGATACATTTACTGGAGAAGCAAAATAAGCTAGATATTAAGTGTTAGTTTCTGAAAAAAAATCTAAATTATGTTAGTTTATGCTTTTAAAAATCACTGGGGTAAGAAAAATTAAATAAAATAGTGAGGTAAGGAAAATATTGAATTAGGAAATAAAAATGTTAAATCTTACCACACTGACAGATACTATTTCTGGCAGTCAAATTCTCTTCGATAAAGTAAAGTATTGATTAAAATCTATTTAATTTATTACACACATTAAGCAATTTATGATGTCATATTTCATCGTAACACAAATGCCAATATTGGCTCTTAACCCTTGTGTGGTGTTCAGGTCTGTGGGACCCGACTCAATGTTTACCAAAAATATATTGCATTTGTATTTATTCAATATTAACATTTTCACCCAAATCGGATGTTTCCCTTTTTACCAAAAAAACAATTACACCTTTTTTTATAAATGTTGCTTGTAAATGTGGATGTGTTAAATTGTTTAAATTAAATAAAAATAAAGTTGAATTGAATTAATTAATAAATCCTTCAATAATTTTTTATAACTAATATGTTATCTTTTGGTTATGGAATTTTAACATGTGTTTGTGTGGTTTATTTTGTGTTAAATAAATAAAGGGACTGCACAAGGTTGAGGTAAAAGTAACACAAAATATGTTGTCCTTAATTGGACACAAAGATGTTTTTAGAATGCATCTATAGACGATTTTATCGGACATATGCGCCTGGCCCGAAGCTAACTTACGATCTGTATTTGTTAATGGTAGTGGCTAATAATATAATTGTTTATATTTAGTTAAGTTTGGTAGTTAAGTTTGGGTCACAAAAGCATGCATGCAAGCAAGGTAACGTTTGTTTATGTTGTTGCTTTGAAACGGTCTATAAATGATGTTTTCCGTGCATTTTTTATTTTTAAAAACAGAATAATACTGCAGGTCCACTAGACCCAAGAACACTGTCTGAGTAACAAAAACCCCATACAAGGCTTGAGCATTTCACCTCACAAAATGTACCACTCCACATTAGACAAAACATCTAATGTGGTGCTTTAAGTCAAATGTAAATATCTTTGGTATCAGTGCTGTGCCTATGTAAGCATGATTCATAAGAACCTTGTCATCACGTGAGGCACCCGTGCCCTCCCCGGAGCCTCCATCTCTGGGCTGCATCTCCAGCACGGTGCGGAAGAGCTTCTCTGACGTCTGCGTGAGGAAGCCGATCTCTGCATTGGGATGCAGGCCGTACAAGTAGGGTGACTCAGCCGGAAGAGCATCATCTATGTACTGAAACAGATCCAGAGAGAGACCAGATAGCGTGATGAGTCCTGGAGCTGCCGCAATAAAGCGAGCAAATATGATATCTTCTCATAAACCTCCACGGTACCGCGATGATTCAGATCGTATCATCTGTCCTGAATATCATTAGACTCGCAGGGGGCTGGTGTCAGTACAGAACTACACATAAAACAAACTGGGGTGAAAATCACTAGTCTGGGACGCATTAAAATGCACATGAGCGCTGGATTTATTGAATCCACTGGACCTCTAGTTTAGAATGTGGTCTGTTAGGAACAGCCATGAGAGACAGACTGTTCATCTTTAGCCTCAGGACCACTGCAGGCAGTTTGACTACTTACACATTAATGCACAAACAACCACAAAACAATTCTGAAACACAAAGATATATTGAGAAATGTCTCGGTGGTTTTGTGTCCATACAATAGAAGTCAATGGGGGTGAGTGTTGTTTGGTTACCAGCGTTCTACAAAATATCTTCTTTTGGGTTTTGCAGAAGTAATACAGTCATACAGGTTTGGAATGTCATGACAGTGAGTAAATGATAAAAAATATTTTGGGGTAAACTGTCTCTTTAATCTGGGCTGTTGACAAAAAAGACTGTATTATAGTTAAATCATGCAAAACAGCACAAGCGTGTCTGTTTCTCTAACTCGGCTACTAAATCAGCGACAGTACCTGATGATAGCCATTGTAATCCATGTTTCCAGGCAGGGGAAAGCCAGGGGCCAGGAACAGCTCCCCCTCCATCATCTCCGACTTGATGAACTCTTCTAAATAGGTACGACAAAGTCTGCGGTCCCAGTCATCTGTGATGTGACCCCCGTACATGATCTCCCCAAAGAGATAGCGCAAATCATCATAGGGCACCTAAAACGGCCATCAAAGTATAGAAGAGAATTATCAAACATGTTGTTAAATAATTGCTAATAATTGCTAATAATTGCTAAAATGCATCGCTACAGTATGCAGATATGAACGTTTCTGCATCAATGCATAAAAACAAATAATTATTAAATAACGCAATTCAATATCATATGAGTCAACGGAAACTGTTTTTATTGTAAATAAAGTACAAAGTATTCTTATTTTGAAAATGTTGCTTTTTACGAAAACAAATACATCTTTTAGACCATCACTTCGGTTTGAGTGCATCTCTCTGTCTCTCTCTCTCCCCGATGAGGTGAATGTGCACGCAAAAAATGTTGTACATATATTTCAAAAATGTCAAAATGTTTGCACTGTTTCTCTCCTAAACGAATCCGTGTTTTGAAAAACTCGGGCCACTCAAATACAGGATTGACAACCGTATTTTGCTGCTGTGTGAACATGGCCTTAGACCACCTGTATATGTACAGTACAGTGCAAATTCTTATTCTACATCTGTCAAATTTCCATTCTATGAGAACTGAAATGCTAGTTGACTGTAGGTTAAACATCATGCGTTCCAGCCCCTAAGGAAGTCTCATTATGGCTGACTCTGTGTCTCTCCTAACACAAGTTACTGCAGTTGCTCTGTTCCACACATCTCCACTGAGGCCCTGTGGCTGTGAGTAATGTGATTAAGCTAATGTGGGCATGTGACGGGCGGCTACAATAGAGCCAGATGAAACCGTTCCCATGTGAGAGGAGGTTAATGTGAACGCCGTGACCCAAAGAGATGGGTTGTGGGCACTCAGACAGGAGCTTGACATTTTGTGGAAAACCTAAAATGCAGAACAGCACCTCAATATGTTTTACACGGCATCTCTGTTTGTTTGATTGTTTCTTCGCTGAAAATGCTGTCATACATGTGCTGGCTGAAATGTGGGCTTAGTATTTTTCATGCCCTTTCCACGTTAGTTCCCAAAGAGCAGCAGCAGCGAGTGAAGTTTGTAGACATGTTTCCGGCCATTTTTGTTAGTGCTTTTGCTGAATCCACTCACAAAAATAAAGTTTTGGTATATTTACGGTAGAAAATGTACAAAATATCTTCATGGAGCATGATCTTTATTAAATATCCTAATGATTTTTGGCATACATTTTTTTTAAATAATTTTCACCCATACAATGTATTTTTGGCTCACATATTTGCATCATCTTTGTGCAGCTATTTTGTTCATACAAGACCATATTCTACCTACTAGAAAGTGGAAAAAAAGTATTTTTTAAAGCGAAGCCCCTCCCCTACGTTTAACTGTGTGTTGGTTTTTGTGTGACCGTTTGTAAACATAATGTGTACCTAGTGTGATGATGGCACCAGAGCAATTCTGACACAGGCTTATTTTGTGTAATTTTGACACGAAAACCTCATTCCAAAAAGCTTATTTCCTTCAGGAAATGCAAATCTAGTTCGAGTCTGTAGCTCTTTTGTATTGAGGTTTTGCCGTAAAAACAAACGCTAATGTTTAAAAGCTTTGTGTAATGAAGGGCATAAATATTAAATAGCGAGCAGGTTGTTGTGTAGGTGGGGGTGAGTTATTACATACGCTCCCTCTCTTTGAGCACAGCACATGTCGGTAAGCCTTTCATTCCATCTCAGGTAAGGATGAAAACATTTAAATAAATAAATAAACAGGGGAGACTGGGGCTGCTTGTCATACGGGGGAAGTTGTCGCAAACAATTAAGACTGAAGATGCCTGAAAATGTCAAATGGTGTAATAATGAGAAATATTAAATATTTTATCCACCTTGGTGGAATGTAAAAATACTCATAAAAGTCTTGTTTGGAAAACATCTTTGTTTTCCAAACAATCTTGAACAAATTATGTAAAAATGGCTATATTAATACACTAAACTAGATGCTTCTCTTTTATTCCACATTAATTTATTATTATATGTATATAATTATATTTTTATGAAAAATACTGGTTACGCCAATTGACACTAACCAGTTACACCACTTGACCATGTTGCTTCTAAAGCCAAAGGCTGTTGTTTGTTGAATACATTAACACTGAATATCAAGTATAATGGTCAACAAGTTCAGCTAAAGTGGTTTTATTTTTCTCAATGCTGAAAAAACATCTAATAACAAAAATTATCATGGCTCATAGTGTAACTACAGTAAAAGGGTTACCTTCAGGGTTAGAATAAAAATTCTGTCATGAATTACTAATCCTTAAGTCGTTTCACAACCTTATAACCTTAGTTCAGCTTCTGAATACAAGAAAGGGATAATGTACAGGTAGCCGGTTGTTATTGCAGAAATAAGCCCCCACAGTGTGATCAGATCTTGTATCATACTGAACAGCCGGCTGCTTGTACATTATCGCGCTTATTACACGACTACTTGCCACATGAGAAAAAACATATTAGCTAATATTCATTATTTTTTGTGTAATATTAAAATGTACCTGTCAAAATGCTTTGCAGCATCCAGGTTACCGTGTGTTATTAGTTTTGAGCGGGTGTTATCTTGGAATAACGAACCTGCAAATGTTGCGACCGGCCAATCAGAATCAAGCATTCCAACAAGCCATGTAATAAAATTAAGATAGTTCTGATGAGGTCTGAGAGCTTTTTGACTCCCCACATAGACAGCAATATAACACACTCAAAGCGGAGAAAGCTTAACATTTAAATGAATGGAATAGAAATAAAACAGCTAAACATTTCAACTAATGTTGAAGAACATAATTATCTTATTTATCAGAATTAATCTTGGACTTTCAGAGCTTTAAATCTAAAGTTGTGGATAAGGCACCACTTTAAAATAGTTCCAAATAGTAGTTTAGTTTATATTTTATCTTTAATTTATTGTGAATTTCACCTTTTTTTAAACAAGATGAAATTTTTGGTATCAAGTTTTTACGGTTTTGCCACATTTCTGCAATAATTCCAGAAATATTCACTCAAAATGAATTTAAAGCAGAAGTTAGATAATAATAACTTAGACCTCAGAAAAGAGAATGTATTCAAGTAATTTGCACATTTATTTCAATCCATTTTAAATATAATTAAACCACAGGGACACAAAAAAAGATTTTGTTGTAAGAAACACATCTACCAGTACCTTTCAAATGACTAACAAGTTAACAGATTATTTTATATTTCACTAGTTAAAAACTTAATATTCTCTTGTCACGCAGTGTGCACGCCTTTCACTTGTTCGTTTTTTTACATGTATAATTTTCTATTAAAATATCATTCTTAATATAATACAATGATTAATGTCTTATGATGTATGATTAATAAAACTTGCTTAGGCATTATGGCTTCCCTTTATTTGAAGAGATTGACCGTTTTTAAATGTTTATGAGATTTGCTTATTTTTTTTACTTATGTCGCTTAAACTTATTTCAGTTTTCCTAAGGCAACATTACATGCATTTCTTTGAAGTTTTTAAAATAATAGCTGTAGTTTTAGTAAAATATACTAATCCAAAATAAACCCATACCCAAGTGTGACAACTACAGTAGGCCTTTCCCCCTTTACACACAAAGAAATTCTCACTTTGTCATTTATTTTCAGGTTTTGATGCTTACAGGAGTCAGACACCTATTTCTTACCTTATTGTTGGCCTCCAGATAGTTATACAGCACGTTGACCGAGATGGTCAGGTCTCCCGTATTGAATGGGTAACTCCTATTCCAACCCTGAGGGCCGAACTTCCTCCTCTCCGCCACCACGGCGTGGAAATAACAGAGGGCGAAGAGAATGCTTTTGAATTCGTTCTCTCGGGCGCACATCTCCAGGGTATCCTGTCAATTAGGACACATTCAAAACATGTTTCAAACACTGCCAACAAGTTCCATCGTTGAAAGTAAAAACCTTTGCCATTTCCCGCTGTCATTCTCTTGTTAGGGTTCCCAGTGGACTTAAGGCATTAGAACAGACAAAAGGATGACTAGATTTCCAATATATTTAGGAGCTGAGATACTTTTTTTAATTGTCATCACTTGTCAGGGTTTTCATCCTCCGGCTCATTATTTCAAACGACTTAAATGAGTGGAGGGGGCTGGGGCGGTTGTGAAGCCAAATGGCATTTGGACCTCAAGGGATTCATATATTTGTACAAGCAATCCAATAACGCTGTTGAACAAATATCCTGTGCTTATGAATATGTCGCTAGCGATGGGAGCCCTTATAGGTTATTCGGATGGACCCTGTGCTGCTGACTTAATAAACTTTAATGGAGGAGCTGGTGTTGGAGCGCGCATCTAGATGCAAGCTTATTAACATTCAACACATGACAGTGACGGACTCAGCACAGCATACATCCACAAGCCCACCACAGCTGACAACTCACAAACCCAAGGCTGATGCTAACGCTAATGTTATGTAAATATTCAAAATCCCTTGTGTGTGTGTGTTTTGTAATAAGGCTTATGAATACCGTACTATACTATAGCAGTGTTTCACTGTTGGTCATACAGAAGCAAATCATATAAAGTTAACAAACATTGACCCTGAGTAAATAAACATGGCTTTACAACAAATCTAAAGGTAAACCATAAAAGTAGACAGTATCGTTAGTTTCAAAGCAACAACATAAACAAACGTTACTGCGCGTGCACGCTTTTGTGGCCGAAACTTAACTTCCGGTACACATCTGCAAAGAACAGAGTCCCTGCAGATTATTTCTCATAACAAGCAAAAAAATAACAAGTAAATGACATTAGTTAGCAAGTTGAAAGTATGTCTAGTCAGTATTATTTTGGGTTACCAGTAGAAGAACAGTTACTTGACTAAACTTAAATGCGACAAAAGGCACTTTCCGACCGGATAAGTTCAGGAAATAGTTATGGAACGAGTAAAGAGGGCTGTCGTTTTTCCTCAGGCCATTTCCCCTACTGCATTCGCACCGGCAAAAGAAACGATTTAGTGATGTAAGCCGGTCGACGGTGACGTCATTTAAGCGCGTCTGTCGAACAACCACAAACAACCAAACGAAAAAAGTTCGGCCAATCAGCGTTTGTTTACATCACGGATGCGAACACAACCAAAAGCAGATATTTCCGGCAAATCGTCCCAGAACTATGAAATCATTCCTGCGGTGCGAACGCCCCTAATGTTACACGACCCATTCAACAAATAGTTTATAAGTCAAAAGTCATAATAATAATTGTATTATAATACAATAAAATAATAATATAAACTAATATTAATATAAAGAAGATAAAATATTAGCCACTAGCCAGACCGATCGTGCGGCCTTAATTTGATGACACCAAAAGGAAGAAATTGATCTAGCTAAGACAACTGATAAGGTCAATATGAAAGTATTCTAGATTACTTCTACTTACTAGAGTTTGAGAGCTGTTTAGGCCATTTTTTCAGCCACTGATTTACTTTCATAGAGCCTACATGACTAGAATGTGACTAGAAACATCCTAGAAAGCCACAGTAACACTATGCCACTTAATGCTACAGCACTTATCTGGCAGATAGTCATCAGCACTACAAGCACTAAATTGACCTGGAGTGAGCTGGAAATCATGCCACAGATCAACTAGAAAACATGCAGAATTTGAATTAACGTTAGCAATGCAGCAGAAAAAACAGACTGGAAGGACTACACATTCTTAAGAGCATGGACTGAATACCATTTCACATTCAATCTAAATAACTGCAAGAAGAAAGGAGGGGAGTGGCTGGGATGAGCAACGGTTATCGAGATGACAACACGTGATTTTCTACTCGAAACTGTTCAAATCCTCGGATTTGGGTTATGCTTTTCAATAGCAACAGTAACAATGGAAAAAAGCCGGCACTTTTCTGTGGTTCAGCATGAGGTTGCAGCAGTCACATGGTACATGCAGTAGCTCTCAGAAAACTCATACAAGCTGTAATTACAAACTCTATGAGGACGTGAACGCTTTTTACACGTTGAAATTGTGTAATTGCGGTAGTTACGATATGGTGTAAATGCACTGTAAAAATACGTGATAAAATGTGACGAACTGTTAGATTCGAAAAATACAGAATAAGACAAATAGACTGAATACCATCTGTCTTTTCCCTTTAAAAAGAACTAAATTCCCTAAAATAACAATTTAACTGTAATTTATAAATGTTATTATTTTAAGTGTAAAATTAGGGGTGTCACAATATACGAGTATTGACATTGTGATTTGAATAATGAAGAATTTGATTCGTTTGATAGCATAATGTATTGGTTTAATGTCAACTGATATTGCAATAATATTGTTATTGTGAATTATTTTGACCACAAAACTTGTGTAGTGGAAATCTGATATTGTGTATTGTGACAGCCCTATTAATAGGATAAATAAATATTTGAAAATATATTTCTAATTATACAAATGCTGTAAAAAAACGGTTATTCAATCACAAAAATACGTTCACATAGACGGTTTCATCGGACACGGAATGAGTTGTTATTATTTTTTTGAGTTATTATTACTTAATCAAAACCCAACTGATTTTGCAAATGAACTCTTCATTTATGTTATTAAAATTAATTTATATCAATATTTCATTGTACAATAATATAATGTTTTAAACAATTTGTTGAATTTTACTGTATATAAATTTTATTAAACAAACAATTTGTTGAATGGGTCGTGTAACTTTTTCGCATTTAGGTTTAGTAAAGTAACGATTCTTCTACTGGTAACCCAAAATAATACTGACTAGACATACTTTAAACTTGCTAGCTATTGTCATTTACTTGTTATTTCTTTTGCTTGTTATCAGAAATAATCTGCAGGTACTTGATTCTTTACGGATGTGTACCGGAAGTTTGGGCCACAAAAGCGTGCATGCGCAGTAACGTTTATGTCCATAAAACACACACAATAAAGTTGGTACTTGGTGCCAGATGGCATACCACTTCTGCTAAACTTTTAAAAAATATATCCCATACTTTTTGTGGCCCTGGTTAGAAGCTGCAGTTTAATAATGTAGTTGTATCTTCTCATATTGGACGAATAGCTTGTGTACATACAGTATTAGAAGTACAATATGTACTCCATCCATGCTCTAGGTAAGCTAGTAGCCATTTAACAGACACATTTATCCATGTGACTTACTACACAAGGGCACAATGGTGACAGCTCATCGCTCATTCCATGCAGAGGTTTAACCAGCAGCCCTCCACTTTCTTACCCTGAGTGTTGAGCACAGAGCCAATTGGGATGCAGCCCATAGCTGCTTGTGCCTGTTGCTTCCTCATGTGCCATGATGACAGAATAAATGTCAATACTGGTCAGCGTTGGGAATGCGTGTGGCTCACTATACCTGATTGAAGTTGTCCAGGGCTTTGTGCAGGTTGGCGTGCATGCCCATAGGCGGTTCATTTGTGATTTTGATGGAGTTCTCCAGAATGCCCTGTGGAATGATGTGACCCTCAGGCGAAGACGAGGGTTCTGCACTGATGAAGACCCTGAAGTTCTGATGGCTGCCCTCTCCGTGCTGTTCTAGTTTCTTCTCTAAAGTTCCCAGCCACTTCGCTACTAGGTGGATGTTCTAGTTTAAACAGAAGAAAAACAAGAAGTTAAATGAAGATCTTGATTACGAATCAAAAAGGTAACAGTAGCTGCAAATTACCATAAATTACCAGAATATTGTACATAACTGTTGCTGTTAACACAAGCAATGGTGTTCTGCCTTTTTGGAGGTGAGATAACATTCACACATAAGTACCAACGTTCTGTTCTGTATGACAATGCTAATATTTGGTCAACGTGTTCAGATTTCGTACATGCTCACACCGCTACTGTCATGTAGCATCAATTTGGGAATTTACTGGTCAAGTTAGTGCATTACGTGATATATATTTTACCATATATATATATATATATATATATATATATTTGTTCAATTCTGGGAATGAACTTATAACTTTTGTGCTGCTAACACAATTGAGCTACAGGAATAACAATAATCATAGAAATATATAACTAGATGCCTCATTTGAGTGCTCAAGACACGTAGATGTGTCCACCATTTTGAAACGCTCAACTGACATCACTAGTTTGCTACAACACTGCGCAGACATGGCTGTGAAAACCAAAGGCATTTAAATTCACGAAAAATGAAACACCCTTTTGTTGTCGTCATGTGTAAAGTTTAGCAAACACAATGTTTGAGCTTACACAACAGTAAATACATTTTCATAATGATAGACATGTATAACTATAGTCGCAAACGCAGCTTGCTCTTGAGTGTTCACAGCTCGCACCGTTCCAATATGGTGGACGACCTACATATATGCTGCATCTAGTTATATATATCTATGACAATAATGCTAATACACTATACTGAATTCAATCATGAGTTGAGTTTTCTATGTAAAGAGGTGTTTGTGTAGCACTCCGACATCGAGTTCTCTAAATGACTTGCGTACGTGGTTTCACGATGGATAGGTGGTTGGCAGCTATGCAGTTTTTGTAAGAGAGAAAATTGACTTATAATGCAAAAGCAGACACAATTACCTCTTTAATGGTGTTATATAATATTGTGCTGAGTGAACTGTCACAGTGGTAAAATCACTATGACAGTCGTATTGATTCCGAGTAAGATTTAAACGAAGCAAAACAAACCTCTAAATGATATCAATATTGCAATTGGTTTCTAATGACTTCAAAGCTGCAAGGATGAGCTTAAAAGCCATGTGGCATTTTAACTTCCAGCTTGTCAACACAAATGAAGTCATTCTTTCTCAAGGGCACAAATAGACATGTTTTCTAAGAAGAAACAACAGCTAAAGGAGTGCTTCTGAACTATCTTTACAGGTGCCTGATGGTTACTAATGCTGTGCACTTGTTAATGTTCAAGGTGAAATTCTGTCACCGGCTGCCTTCGCAGGGAGTATTTAGGGATGCTGTGGGAAGCCATCAAACCACATCCGAAATCGATGTTGGCTTAACATGCTGTCTCTTAAAGTTGTGTTCTCCCCGTATGACTTTAGCTCAGATTTTGCTCTTGCAGATGGGTTTTGCCAAAAATACAAAGATGGCAGCTGAACCAGTGCTGTTACGTGAGCCAGTCGGAGGTTCTATTTGAGCAACCCAAAACAATAATGTATTTGGGCAATTTTTACCAAAGGTTTTGATCATACTGGTAGGTCAGATGTCAATATTTGCTGGTTTAAATACACGTCAAGTTTTAAAGTTTTACTTCTTTGTTTTTAAAGCATAGTTTTCCATCGTCTGGTAAGTGAATTGTCACACCCATAACAGAATTGTCACATCCATAACGGTCTATATTCCTCATAAATGGGCACATGAAAATCAAAATAACATTATATTTTTGTGGGCTATAAAGAGAGACCCATTCCATCTCCACAACGCATGAATTTTTCTCTCTTTTAAAATAGAAAACTCATGTTTAGACTGATATTTTTCTGCTGTCTGGACTCTACCATCAAGGGTTTTGTCAAATGATTCAATATATTGGTATTGAAAATGTCACATCCATAATGCTGGAATTGCCATATTGTGATACAGCAAACTGTTCCAGCCCATGGTGTTATATATGAGAAAGTCTCTTCACATCTTGGTCAAGGATCTTGTCATTTTTGCACCTCATTCATGATACGACAGCAACATGACAGAAGACAAAGATGATTTCTGGGCAATTCCGCTGTTATGGATGTGACATTTTGCATTATGGATGTGACGTATAAACGCTTAGAGAATGTATTTGTAACCAATATACTGAATCATCTGTTTATTATTACTAAACCCTTGTTGATAGTCTAAACATCAGAAAAATATCAGTCTATGTACAAGATTTCTATTAAAAAAAGGGAAATAAAAGTGTGTTATGGATGTGACAAAAAAGGACACTATATGCTTTGCCTAACTAAGTTCAAGTGGAAATTCAACTGTCCACTACCATTCTTCGAACGGTTCAGCCGATGATGAAAAGCGTCTTACGTGTTCATTTATCTGGTAAATACATTGACTGGCTGAACCCAGCTTTATGTTTTTATAACTTTGACCTGCATATGCACTCACTTATCGAGTTCATGGTCACTTGAGTTGTGTATAAGATTGTCAGAGTACATCTTAACCCTTATTCCAATGATTTACTAGATAGCTGTTTGTAAAACAGTAAATCACATTGAATTACAATTCCAGTGTCAAAGCCTTCAAGGTTATTTACATGATGCCATTTAATCATACAACGTCCGTCTAGCGACTGGCCTTTACTGACTCTTTGTTTTCTCTTTGAATCCACTTTACTGCTGAATCTGGCAGTGAAGCTCGATAACACGGCCCTATAACACGTGGCTGTAGTAAAAGGCTGAATGCAGCATATTCCTTCCAGAAAAGCCATTAAAGTTAAACACTATCCCGGCGGCCACTTTTCAAGTAATAGTCGTCCCTGAGCGAGTTCACCTTGCTCTCCTCGTCTCTCCTCATTGTGTATCTAAAAGAGTACATTTCAAAAGGGAGGGGTGTGGGGGCTCTGGTCAGTTTAGGCCACTTGATTCCCAGGACTGAGGATTTTCTGCTTTAGTATTAGCAATTGATTGCTTCTCTACAGTGAGTGGATTTCTGCATTTCTTTGGCCGTGTGCTGCAATATAATTAACCTTCACTGGAGGGGAACTTTCCATTGACCCACAATCTCCCAGGCAAAGTCGGAACTCATAAGCGGGCTGAAAGAGATGGGCCGTGTGGGTGAGATGAGACGTCCAGATGAAGATTCTCATCCTTCGGATCCATTGATTTAGATTCTCAAGCCAAGGCAATTTAACCGCTGCTCATTTTTGTGCTTCTCGTCACTAGAAGCATACTGTACAGTATGTCAGATCAACTGCTGGATTAGACCGAGGGTGTTTGCATTCTGCACGCACTTCTTCCTGTCCGTGAAAGTCATTGCGATTCAGTGCAGGTGCCTCTCTAAAGAGTAAAATACATTCCTGTCCTGTTGAGATTGGGATCAATGATGCAGGTTTGATTTTCGTCGAGATCCATTTCTACAACCCGGCTTGTAGCAGGAGAATCATTTCAATTTAAACCAATCCACTATTTTCTATCCACTTTGACATATTGATCGCAACTTTATTTTTAATCAAACCACATATACGGCCAACTTGTACATTTGGGTAGGTACTGGAAGATGTCCAGAGTAATATGTGTAATGAACAGCTGCGGTCGGAGCACACACTGCCTTAAGAATGACATTTGGATGAAATGGAAGCGGTCTAATGGACTCATTAGTGAAGTGCGGCCGTCTCCCCCGCGGTGGGCCAGTGGACTGGTTGGGTGTGGGGGCATTTTTCTTTCCCTCTCTTTCCCAGCAGAGAACAACAGGTCATTAATCACCAGCGAGGAAGCGTTGCAAGGCGAACGTAACCCAGACATTTACTTTGCCAGTTAAATGCTAAATGTACAAGCAACATTCTTAACTTACAGTTAAACTCATTAAATAGGTTTAGGCATTAGAAGTGCATATTATTAAATGCTTAAACAGATTTAATGAGTTTAATGCCACTGCTGCAAGTATGTTTCTTGCATAATTCATGTATAATAATTCTAAACCAGAATGTTTTTTGAACTTGTGAAAATGTGCATTATCACATTTGAAAACCGAGGTTATCACATAAAAAAATATTTTTGTAACTTTTCCTTAATACATGTACATATATTACTGTTGTATTGCTTAAAAGTGAATATAAACGTGGATGTTTTCTTTGCAGTAATTTGAGGTTTGAAAAATACACAGCACCTTTTCTGTTATTTTGACCTGTTTCTCCAGTTTTCAGCTTTTGCAAATCAATGCTAATAATAAAAAAATGTTGTTTGACATTTGGGAGAAATATTGTAAGAATGTTACAGCATAAAACAAAAATTTCACCTAAATACAAACATTTAAATAGTATATTCAGCAATATATATATATTTCTTTGTGTACACTTGTTGATAGATAAGACTAACATATTCATAAAAAATATGTTATATTATAAATACACATAACACTGACAAAACTTGCATTTAGAGAATAGAATGAAATCTTTTAAAACAGTCTCAAATACAGATCAATGATTTATATTGCATCATTCTGCATTTCCACTTCTCATCATATTCCAGGCTGTGAAGTAAACTAAATACTATTGGCTATTTTTTAATGGGGAGAGGAGCAACTCAGTACATCAAGTCCTAATTTATGGTTTTAGCCGTCAACAAACCAAGAACACAAGAACATTCACACTTGGACACTTGTAGGCGTGAATAGTGTATTTCTACATTTTACCTGTAAAATGACCCAGTGTCCCTCTTTTGCAGCCAAATCCAGAGCCTGTTCTGCGACCACCTCTTGCCCCTGGCCCAGTGACACGTTGTGGAAATTTTTGTTGTCGAACGTATATCCCAGTTTCCGTCCTGCAGTATATAGAGCATTACAGTCAGAAATGAAGTTATCGAAAGTGTTTTATGTGTGGTCACTCCCAGAGAGGAGATTTTATCTCAGTCCAGCTCTCAGTAATTGGTTGTGTGATTTGATTAGTCGCTCTCAAAGGCGTCTTTAATCTCTCTTCCACTGAAGACTTATAGAATCTAATCCTTCAAATTCAGAGATGCATGGACAGCCAAAGCAAGACTATTAATAAACTTTTAATCTATCTTGGTGGATAAAAAGAAGAAAAAAAAACACCAACATTCATGCAGTCAAGAGAGCATTTTAACACATTGTATAAGCTGACAGGCAACCCAAAATATTCAAAGTTTAAAATGAAAGTTAAAAACCTGTCATCATTTACTCATCATCTTGTCATTTCAAACCTGTATGACTTTCTTTCTACTGCAGAACACAAAAGAAGATATTTTGAAGAATGTTGGTAACTGGCACCCATTCACTTGCATTGGTTTTGTGTCCATACAACAGAAGGGAATGTGTGATGCTGCTGTCCGCTGTTACCAACATTCTTTAAAATATCTTCTTTTGTGTTCTGTAAAAGAAAGTCATATAGGTTTGAAATGACGAGAAGGTGAGTAAATGATGACATAATTTTAGTTTTTGGGTGAACTATCACTTTAAGACACCAATCTTATGAGTCATTTTTGCAATATAACTAAATGAGATTTAGAGTAGCTCAATAACACCTTAGCTTTAAAACCACAGGCAATTACAAAAGCTAGAGATAAAATGGTTTTTACGCAAGACAGAATTTCAATTAGTAGCAGGAAATTTCTTCTTTAATGTAATATGTACCATGTTTCTCCACATCCTTCAGGGGATCCACCCCTGGAGACAGGATGAAGAATATGGGTGTGGCGGCTCCAGACTCTTCAAAAGAGACGGCGAAGTCTACCGACCGTCCCATCACATATTTACTGCCCAGCTTCTCCTCCACAAAATCTCTATATAAAAAGACAAGATTTCTCATTTAACCATCATCTGGGTTTTATCAAAGTGGAAATTTCTACTAACTATGACAGACTGCAATAATGTACACATTATGTAAAAATGTCAAAATTATGTTTAGGACAAAAGAAGGAATCTACAGTGGGCTTTATTGTTTGAGACACAAGCATTTGCGGTCTTATTATATTAGCATTGCCTAAAGGTCAAGCACAAAGGAGTCTACATTAGAAACACAGAACTACAGTGCAAAAAGAGCACAGTGTCTGTCAACAAAAAAAATGAATGTTGCATCTGATACCTTAAGGCTAAGACGTCTCACCTGGCATGTTCTTGCTTTGGGGAATACTAATGCACTTTCAATTACATTATCACAACTTTATAGCTTAAACATAAGACAAAAGTGATGACATGGATGATGAATATTGCCATCAGTGATTTATAGTGGATTTGCATCTGACCTGACAGCGTATGTCATTCTGTCAGGACGTAAAGCTCTCATCATGCATAGCCTCTGAAGAGCTGTTTTATTCTTCCATTCCTGAGGGAACTTCTCCTTCTCTGGACACTCAGACTCCACAAACTTCTTCCAGCGTTTAATCGACCCTTCGATGTCCCGGTCAAGATTATGGAACTCGTCCATATTACTAAGAGACTGCAAGAAATATCACATCATCTTCCACCAAAGGTTTTATTTAATAAATGACAATTAGAAGTAGAAAATGTTCAAATATTAAAGGGATAGTTTCCCCCATAAATAAAAATTCTGTCATCATTTATTCACCCTCATGTCATTTAAAATGTATATGATATTTTGAAAAATGGTTTTGTGTCCAAGTCCAGTGTTGTTTAGTTAACAACATTCTTTAAATATCTTCTTTTGTGTTCTGCAGAAGAAAGAAAGTCATACACATTTGGAAAAGACATATGGGTGAGTAAAACATGACACAATTTTCATTTTTGTCTCTTTAAAATGAAATGTGAAACTTCTGGGCCACTAGCATCACCAAACAGGCTTCCTGAATAGTCCCTCACCTTACTCCCGCCCCAAACACACACAACTGGTTGTGTTGTCTTAGGTCTCAAGGATGCTCAAACAAGTAAAGCAATGTTCAGCATCACAATAACATAACAAATATGACTATGACTTATGGTTGACTTTGCATATTAAACACTTAATTTTAGAAAAAGGCATGTATGCTTTTCATCAAAAATACATTTCTGTTTCATTTATGCATTATTTTGCAAGCATATGCATATACAAGTGGACCCTGTGCAATCTTATCAGAAAGAAAAAAGGCTGTGATGACAGACATAAAAGCCCTTCGAAGAATAAAGAATTCAGATACATCATCATCATCGGCCCCGTCAAGGCGCTAATCAAATCTAACTACAAAGTAAAGTGTCTTTATGCCACAAACTGCTGAGTAAACATGAATGTGTTTCTTCATAAACCTCTGCGGAAGTGCTAAGACAGCAAAAACGAGGCTTTCCTATGGCAAAGCTATATTTATCTTCTCTTGGAAGAACACCACTGTGACATATGCCGGTCCCTTTCATATGGAGAGTGCGGCTCGACCCGAAGGTGCTGAAAGCAGCGGGAGATGATGACTCATAATCCCGAAAAGCCTTACTTATGGGAAACACTAAATCCTAATGGCACATTTGAGCACATTATGGACTTCCTCTCACTAAAATAACACCGGCCGCTTTCACATTCTCACCATTGACAATAGGTGTGCTAGAGAACAGCGGGGGGTTTTCATAGCACAGAGGAAATCTAAGTTAGTTGCTGGGGAAACTAAAAAGCGGAAGGGGTTTCAAGGCACATCGGTGTTGGGGAAGCTACAGTTTTGAAGTGTTTTTCATGTGCAGGGATGAATCAAGTGAATCGGTGAACTGTGAAAATGAACGGGATTGGAAAATGTTACGAATTTTCATTCATTATTTTTAATGACATTTCTAAACGCATTACCAGAAAGCTCCGAAGACTTCACAAATAATGTGGAAAATCTTTTGTGACGTTACAGCAGGTTTGATAAAAGTCTCTATTATGAGGATTAAAAATAGGGGGCCACTTTAAAGATATGAGTGCTTCTGGTTCCTGCGATGACATTTAGCTTTTATTACATATAAATATTTGAAATGCAGCCATAACGAAATTAGGGTTCAAAAGAAGAAATATATATTTCATAACTCACTTTAATTCCACCCCAGGAGTGATTTGACAGGAACTCCATGGACGAGGTCACTCCAGGTAGGACCGGGTACCTTAGAAGAAAGTCCAGCTCGCTTGGATTGATCTCTTTATTCATGAGCAAAACCTGAATGGAGACGAATACGTGCATTTAAGAGAAACAAGCCCAGACGTGGCATATGTTATGGTCTTTATGACTACTGCTTGTCATCTGTTAGACATAATGAATTAACGGCTCACTTGGAAGGCAAGCTGGGCGGTGTAGGTGAGTTTGTCACACTCAAAGAGCCCGCGGGTGGTGTACTGGAACACGGAGGATGTGATGTTGTCAATCAGATTTAAGACCCGTTGTTTCAAGGTCTCATCTGGGGCGGCTTTTAGTACGGCGTTTTGAAACACGACGTTGAACGCCTGGACGTGAGAAGCACACGGAAGCAGGAAAGACAGAGAGAGAGAGGGAAAATACGATCAAACAGACAGATTGAGAATTTTGCATGGAGCATTTTAATACAGTTGTGTTTTCTTCCCCATTTTCTAATGAGACATTTTTCTAACTGGTTTCTAGTGAAGATCAAGATTTCTCTGCATAATTTGTACAACAGGGAAAAGGCAATTATTTTTTGATAGCTGTAGATTGTATCTTATCAGTGCCATGACGGCAAAGTCACTGCACATACAGTAGAAAAAACAGCTATGCGTTCATAATCTTTTCTCCATTATTGAAGGCAAAGCTGTTCTTGACATTAACATCGAGTGCTTTCAGAAGAATGCTGTTGTTCCAGCTGAAATAGAAACGAAACAAACATTTTGAAACCAAACAATTAAAATTACATTGAACTCTGATCGGAGATCACAACATATCATCTATTTTGCCGTGGCACTTTACATTAAGCTGTGTGAAATGCTTTTGTAATTACAGTAAAGTCCTGCAGAAACCTGTTATATTAAAAGCTGTAGCTCACCAGGACCGTACGGCTGGGTAAGCATGGGACAAAACAGAGCGTAATAAAAGCACAATTGAACCGGGAAACAATACACTGTGGTACAAACAAAATCATAGAGAACTGGGAAATAAACAACAGGTTTTTAAAAGAGCCAGTATGTGGTTCAGGGTCAACAGTCAGGAGATACCTTGAGAGAGAACTGGTACATGGGGTGGATTTTATTGAGGTCGTTCATGATAAAATACAGAAGCGAAGCTCGGGCCGCGGCAAGACGGTAGTGCTCTCTCGCATCATTGATCTCAGCCTCAGTCACCTTGGCTTCCTTCACCTGTATTGATGCATACAGAAATACACCTATAGCTGAGCTGAGGGTTGTGGTTGAAAAGGTCAAAGTTTATTGACAACTAAAAACGTGTTATGTATCATATAATGTGATGACCAATGTTATTTCTTTAAAAAAAAAACAAGGCTGCAACAACTGAATGATAAAGCAGTAAAGTAAAATATTAATTAAATTGCATGTACTGTAATGTACAGTAGGTAAAAAATAATTCAAAAAACCTTTTATTTATTGTTTTGAACTTGTGTTCACTTTACACTACCGGTCCAAAGTTTTGGAACACTTACTCGTTTACTTTTTCATATTTTTCCACAATTTAGAATAAACTTAAAATTAAAATTTTTAAATTAAAATTATGAAATAAAACAGAGGAAAGTGTATTGCAACTATATCGGAATTATGTTGCAACTAAAAAATTAACTTTTTACATTTTAGCACCTTTAGTGTAGTCACATATTGTCTAGAATTTGCAGAAACGTTTTATTGTAAGCAACTGAGGTCTTACCCTGAGATGCTTTTTAAACAATATTTCCATCCAATCTGTGCTCTTATTGGCGGTTCTTTCTTCACTATTCAGTCAAAGTCATCCATTTCAAAACATTTGTTATTAACTAAAATGTTAATTTGGTTTGCAAAATTACGTAAGATAATGAGAAACATTTCATTGAGGTGTTCAAAAACGTTTGACCAGTACTGTTCTTTGGTTCAAATGAAAGAGTAATGTATAAGCAAAGCATGTGTTCGATCCCCAGGAAACACACATACTTTTTTAAAAGTTTAGTTTCAAAGCAATGTAAATTGCTTTGGATTAAAAAATCTGCTAAACACAAATGTAAATGTAATATTATTTATACTTTGCCTTTTCAAACTTTAAAATTATAAACATTTCTTTCTCTGCCCTTTGCAATGTAACTTTAGACCATTTTAGTATCCAATGACTACATTACATAGCACATATTATATACGCCTCTTTTCGCGTGTAGGGTAATATGTGGTGTTAGTACTTAAATTAACATTAAAAATGATAAAAGAATAAAAAAATAAATGGTCAGAGCTTCCCAAACGTCAAAGGGGTAAGACCCCATATTTTTTATATTTGTATTTTTTTATAGATTAAATAGCTACATAGTTTAAATCTATTGTAATAAAATTCAAAATTCATCATATTGTAACATTCTGTGGCCCACATTTTGGGAAGTCCTGCAAACAGATAACGTTCAAGGTGCTAATAAAGATATGGCGCACCTTATCTTCAATATCCGCCGCCGTTCGTTTGGTCGTCTCCAAGTTCTCCACCAACTCTATGTCTCCGAGGAAGTTTCCCGAAGCAGAGGACAAGCGTGAGAGAAGGTTGTCCTCCAGAGTTTTCAAAGTGATTTTGAAGCCGTTCTGCTGCTTTGTAAGGTTTGACTACAAAGTGAAAAACAAAGAGAGGCGTGTTTGGAATGATGTGCACACCAATGATGATTCATAAAAACAAGACCCACAGGGTAAAAGACTGTAGAAGAGCCAGGGACATTAGAGGGCATCTTAAAGGCTGCTGAGATCAATATATTCAGCATCTGCCAGCGGGAGACATGAAGGTAGTATTTGGGTGGATTAACACAGTTCCTCTTGGCAAAACACATCAAACCGCAAGCATTGAAGTGTGATAGGATTGTCAAAGCTGATGGATCCATTTCCCACGTTTATGAAAGAGAAGCAAACACACACAACACGTGTTCACGTTCTTACACCAAGCATACGGATACAGCAACAATCTAGAATACCAAAAGCAGTCAAACCCGCTATTTGAAATGTCATCTTCAAAAACCCCAACATAACAAGCGTGACATATTGAGAAATCAAGGTGAAATGTATCCATGATGAGGTGGATTTGTGAATATGAAAACGGTTTAAAAGCTACTGCAGGTCTAACAGTGAATGATAGGGCCCTTATGAGTATATATATTAACAGCTATAACAAACAACAACAGAAAAAAACAAGCACATGGTTTAAAGGTCTAGGGCCGGATTCACGAAACTGTTCTTAAGACAAGATACAGTATGAGATTGTTCTTAAGAGAAATTATAGGAAGTTCGTAAGAATGTTCCTAAGTGCGATTCTCATGTCCCTAAGTTCTTAAATATTTTCTGAAGAACAACTTTATTTTCATTGTAAGAATAAATGACATATGCTTTGATTACACTCGCCTGCTCGTGAGGTAACTGTATATATTTATCTATACAAAAAACTTTATTTGTGTAACAAGCGGCTAGCATTATTACGTGTGTGTATATATATATATATATATATATTAGCATGTAGGTATATAACAATTCACAGTGAGTCGGTTGAAAAACTATTATAATGTGTGACGATTCAAGTCGGTTGAAATGTTAAATGAATCGCGGCCCATGTTTTGAACAGCAGGGGTCACTGTGTGCACTAAAAACTTGGTATATGCAGATTTTTCATTTAAAAAAAAAAATGTAAAAACACATCCAAGTTAGGAAAAGCACAGATAAGGTCTTAGTATATTATTATAGTATATTCATTTTTGTTAGATTTAGAATTTGTTTTAAAACTGCAATTTAGTTTTGTTATTTGACATAAAAGATATTTTCATTTTTAAAAAAGAAATGTTAGCAACCGTTATAATATAATTATTATAATACTTTTTGTGCGTTACGAGGCCATAATATTAGTGACCATCTCTGTTTCAAGACGCTTCCGCAAATATAACTTACGAGTGAGAGCAACGGGAGATCCTGCGTTTTCCATGAGTTTTAGATGTTAATGACCACTAAACAATACACATCTTCTGCAAGCATTTCTTAATGTCTTCCAAAAAGTGATGGGGACATGTCACACCTATCCACCCGCAAATTACGCCTATGAAAACATCTTACCTTTTGAAATACAAGACAACCGTAACTTTAAGATGATATTTTCGACGGCTTTTGTTTTTCAAGAATATGGATTCTTCTTAATTATTTTCCTTAGATCAATTTTGAAAAAACTAATTAAGAACGTTTAAGACGTTTTATTCAGCAATACATAACAATTCCTAACTCTTAAATTACAATAAAAAATATATATGGCAGATAAGAAGAATGTTCTTCTTAAGAATGTTTGTGACTCCGGCCTCTTGACCTTGCCGTGTGACCTCTCAACAGAAAAGCTACTCAATCCTTACGGCTCATTCATTAAAGATTAAATCTCCGCAAGCATCGTGTGCATCCAATTAACCTGAACCCAGAAAACAAACAACTAACTAGCCAGCAAAAGGCCTTATTGTGAGGAGAACGCAATTTACAGCAATTGAACAATTCAGGCAAGTAAATACGCAACATAAGTGTGAATTCTGCTCATTAGCCAAGACTGATGTCTAACAATAGCTTTTTTCCACGGATCACACTGACCAAATCCATTTGCAATTCCATTGTGCATGTGATAAGAATAAAAATCACACATGTACTTTAAAAATGTTAGTATGTGATTGATGTAAAACCTAACCAAGGAAATGTAAACAGACAAAGAACGCATCTAAAAAAAGGAGCAGTCCCTGTGGTGTGGTTGCGTAACACCTAATTATAACAACAGGGCAATGTGTAACTAACAGCAAGGGAGACGCAGTCGTGTTTTTTTTTTTGATGTTATGGCAGGTGCTGAGGGATTCTCACGGTCTTCTTGCAACTTTCAATATTAATTAAGATGATAAGAGAGTTCTGTATCATTATTTTTGTCCTCAGGATCTCAGATACAAAACACTAATTAATCAAGCTTCATTAAACAACATTTCAATTTTACGGCAAATGCAACTGAGAGGATCTAGACACAACTGCATTTTCTTCCTGACGGCTTTTTCCTTTCAGAGTAATTTGTTCACAGATAAAATCCTTCAGATTTAGCGTAAACAGACAGTACAACAAGTATCTTAATGAATTATTGACAATTTGAAAGGTTCAGTTTACCCAAAAATGAATATTTTGGGCTGGATTTGCTCATTCTTATGGCATTCCAAACCCATGTTACTTTCAGGCTTTGAACAAAAAGCTAACGGTTAAACAGAATCTCCATACAATGAAAGTGAATGGTGACCAAAGGCTAGCAAGTTTCAAAAGAGAGGCAATGACCTTGTCAAGCCTACATATTTGAATATGTGCATGTTAATGAAAATTGAGAGTTACGACAGACAGGAGCCGACAGACACAAGCCAGAAGACTTGGAATATACAGTAGTGGCTAAAAGTGATGCCTAACTTTGATAAATAGATAAATATATATTTAGATTTATAAAAAATGTGCATGAATGTTGCATAGTTGTAAATGGAACGTAAAGTTGAGCTTAGGTTTGAGAAGAATTTAGAGAATTTTAATAACACATGACAGGAAATTGGCTACAAAATAATACTGCACAAGATAATTAATCAATATTAAAAACATATAAAATTGTAATCAATGTTTGCTTTTTCCTGTGAGATTTCTTTTTCTTGCATGTTATTATATTCAAATAACACTCACATTCCCCGATATGATGTAGTTCAAGGTTATTTTAGTCTAAAATTAAAATCAAAACTCTGAAAATGTTTCTGTTTATTCAAATCAAATAATAAATTTGCCTAAACAATATTGGGAAAACTAGTTTTCAAAAATTATAATGATAAACAAAAACTTAAATAAAACCAAAATAAAAAGTTACAAATTTTATATAGCAAATATATAATAAAATAACAAAAGCATATAACTAATTGCTAAAAATGTAACTAAAATTAACAAAAAATCTAAAAAATAAAAGCCATTTTGAAAAATACTTTTTTATTTTTACCAAATAATTGTATTTAATATTCACCTTAAAAGTTGAGAGTTTTGCCCATTTTGTACAATAAACCTCCAACCTGAGTGGGCATTAAAAGAACAGTTCACACAAAAATGTTGTCATCATTTACTCACCCTCAAGTTGCTCCAAATATAAACAAATATAAAGTTGTATAAATGTCTTTGTTCTGATGAACACAAAATAAGGTTCTGGTGCACTTTTGACTACCATTGTATCTTTTTATACTGTGGTACTCTATGTGGCCCAGAACTGTTTGGTTACAAGCTTTCTTCCAAATATCTTTCTCTAAAATGTATACAAATGAAAAGCAAATCATTTGTATAATTAAAAAGCAAATACAAACTTTACAGCCTGTGGTCACCATTCACTTTCATTACATTGATAAGAAAATGCATCAACATTATAATAAAATTCTACTCCTGTGTACCATGGAGGACACAAAATCATACAGATTTAAACCTGAAGTCGATCAAAGTTCAATAATACATCACATTCAAAACAACAGATGCGGTCTCAAACTATTGTGCAATAAAAAACCTATATATTAAGACCAGAAGACGGTCGAAAAACGGTCGAAATAAAAACAAATGAGTGACCTAATCCTTTATTCCCACCATTAGCTAAGGCCTTATTTTCCAGAAAGAACAATCGTGAGTGAATTCGAAATCATGAAAACTTAATCAAAATGAAATTAGGTCCAACCCAGCGGCACAAATACTTCATTGAGCATTCAATCTAATTACTTACAGTAATGTAAAACTAAAATATGGTCCATAATTTCACATCTGCGTTTCCAGTGGTTGAAACTCAATGGTCATTAGCAACAGTGCTCAGGGAACGTGTGGGAAGACTATGGTGATTACATACACAAAATGTGCAAAAACCAAACCCGTCATTAACCTTTTCTAAGTAAAGGTGAGAAAACAAAGTAGAAACCCCGGGGGAAAAACAAGTGCCACTTCCTGTACGATCAAATACATTAATTCGTATCGCAAAACTGCCGTGATTGGCCGTCCTGTCTGTCAGTACGATGACTAATTATCGTTAAGTTCAACCAATCTAGACCTCAAAACTGATGAATCCAATTAAGCTCGAAAACACCTTTCAAATTCCCTCCAATTAGACGGCATCTACTTATCTGTCCCTGCAATTAAATGCAGAGAGAATGATCTGATATCAAAGAGCCTGTCCCTTCCTTTAATGAAAGCCGGGCTGGGATGTTCCTTAGAGAGCGTTTGAAATGAGACAACATATTGGTCCATCAGTCTAACTGAGAGACGCCTGGCATGCAAATGAATGCGAGCGATGCTAATACCTTCAGCTCCTCCAGGTCGGGTCTCTCCATGCTGACCACGGCCGCCAGCAGCTGATCCTCCAGTCCGTCCCGTGTCACTGTGAAGTTGACCAGCGTGCATTGAGCCTGAAGCTCGGGTTGGTAGTGGGGGTTCGCCAGCTTGGTGTGAAGGATCAGACGAAAACTGGGGTTGTACTCGCACTCCTTGTCGCCAATCTTTATGTAGCTATAGTGGAATATTTGAAGGGATAGTTATCACAGAAATTTCAATTCTACTCATCCCCATGTCATTCAAAACCTGTACATGACTCTTTCTTCTGTGTAACACAAAAAAGATATTTTGAAAAATGTTGAAAGCAACATTGGACCCCATTGACTTTCATTGTATGGAAACAAAACCACTGACACATTTCTCAAAATATCTTTGTTTGTGTTCCACAGTAGAAAGAATCATTTACAGGTTTTGAATGACAAAAACTGTGCACAGCTGTGTTCCTAGAAACGTATCCTTCCAATGGAACAAAGATGTGGTTAATTGCCACACGGCTCCTTACCGTCCCATGACAGTTCACAGCGACCGTGGCTGTCGATATATAAAAGTCAGCAGAAAAAAGTTTATACAACTCATGCAAGTGATCAGATTTATCAAAACTTGTGTTTCACGGAAAGAATAACACCATACAGTAAAAAAAGGGTACAAAAGAATGATATAAATATATGCCTTGAAACACTCTTACCGTCCCTTCTTTATTGTTTCACGACCGAGTAGAGGACCAAGCACCGGATCAACATTCTCTTCTAAATTCTCGATGAGGACGACTTCTCCCACAGACAATGCCCTCTCAATGGAGTCCAAATATCTACATTAAACAAAGCAAATAAACAAACTTTAAGGCAGCGATCCATAACTTTTTTAGGTTACAAATGAACAAATATGTAGCAAGTGCATAAAGTGTTAAAAACCTTAAACGGTCACAGTTCACCCCAAAATGAAAATTCTTCATTTATTCACCCTCAAGTTGTTCCAAATCTGTATAAATGTCTTTGTTCTGATGATCACAGAGAAAGATATTTGGAAGTTACCAAACCTCCATTGACTACCATAATAGGAAAAATTGCTTTTTTAACACAAAATGAAATATTTTCAAGAATGTAGGAAAGCAAACAGTTCTGAGGTGCTTTTGACTACTATTGTCAGTAGTCAATAGTGGCCAAGAACTGTTTGGTTACAAGCATCCAAATATCTTTCTCTGTGTTCATCAGAACAGAATTAAATGAATACAGATTCAATCCCTTTAACTAACCCCGATTCACAACGATTATGCTTGTTATAATTTGAGTGTTCGAGTCAGATTTTGAGGGAAATGTCAGTTATTTCTAAACACTCGTATAGATGTAATATAAGCTGCAATTTCATGATGGCGATATATAGGTGAAAGTTAGGGGTTAAAGCTTTATAATAAAAAGATATTAAAATAATAGCTATATTTGAACCTTACCCTCTCTGTCCGATCCTGATGATGCGGAGATTATCTCCGTATTTGGTTTTGATCCATTTAATTCCCTGCAGCTGCGGATCCACCATTAACGGCCATCGCTCGCAGCTGGTAAGGATGGTGGCGTTCTCGGTAGACATTCTGTCTGCTGGCAGCCCTTCGTTCTGCCAGGCTGCGATATCGGCATCATCCGTCAGCATGGTCAAGGGGTCCAGCCCTTCAGTTACTGGGATCGGCACCTGCGAGGGAAAAGGGAGCTTTGAGCGATCGACTCGACCCGAAAAAAGTCCTGACTATCCAAGGTACATGCTTCTTAACATTAATTAAAATATGTATAGTGTATAATGCACTGGTTGCTAAATGAACCGGTATTTGTAAACAGACCTTGAGCTGGCTGAGGTAAGGCCTCCAGGTGTTGTCCATCAGCTCAAGGCGGTACCGTTTCGTGAAATATCCCAGATAAGAAACAAATGCTGTTATTAGGAGCACATCCCCACACAGAGTCCTCTCCTGAAGCTTAAAGTTATTGACCGCCACAGCCCAGCGCACGTTCTCAGACGCTAGACCTCCAACCTGAGAGCAAATAACAAAATGTTGATAATGAAGAGGGGTGCATACTGTATTAAGAATATTAAACACTGAGTTATGAGCTCATAAAAAGTGTTGACAGGGTGTTGATATAAAATGTTACCAGGTTAACATAATTAAAACAACAAAATAATAAGGTCCAGATTCTTAGAAATAACAACAATGATCAGTCATAAAAAAGTGTTGTGTAAAACAACTGTCACATTGATGATGTGATATGTTGAAGCAAGATGCGATGCAATGGCACAGATCTGATCATAAAGTTTAATAAGAAATTACGAGATTTCTTGCATTTCTACATTAACCCTCGTATTCTGTTCGATTTTGACCGGGTCAAACTAGTCTCGCCTTAGATGTCACACCAGCAGACCGTTCGTCTGATGCATAAGGCACACTTTTCTGGAAACACGTCAGCGAGTTCAAAGTCGTCCTCTGATTGGTTGAATTCTACAGGATTTTCGGGAGACGTGTGTGTGTGTGTGTGTTGCGTTCTTTTACGGTCCGTCTGGAAACAACACAAAGCCCTCTGAACGAAGAAGCAAGCTTTCGTGTTTACATCGGTTGCAATAAGAATTCATCACGATCGACTAAACGTAAAATTCTATGTGGATACAAGGTTCACGGCATAAATATTTTGTTGCCAAGTTTCCAGACCTTCAGTATGGCTACGCAAGACTAGGGTCAAACTGACCTGTATTGGATTCAATGCAATTTGCTAAAAATCACATTATGAATCATGTACACATCTTTGATGTCAACACAAACGTTACAAAAAATACATTTTTGACAAAATTTTTAAATAGACAGCATTCTGACATTTTTCTATATAATTGTTTTTTGCTGTTGTCAACTTTTTTTCCCATTTATGTGTTCAAAACATCATAACAATTTAAAGGCAGTGTAGGCTGCACCGCTTGCAGTTTTGAATTGAATATAGAAATGAATATAGAAGATCTGTGTCTCAAACGTTTGGTTAGCGTTAGAGCTAAACGCATTAAAACATGAGCTAAAGAGCTCTGAAAAACATTTTATTTTGAGCCTGTACAGTTGCTTTTTAATGGCTGGCTATGTGGGTCAATCTGACATCATCAAATATCACCAACGTAATATTTTTTTCTCAAACACATCAGCATGTTAAAATGTTTCCTAAATAGTAATATTAAGTGACAAATAAAAGTGACAAAATGTAAAGGAAAAAAAACCATACATGAAAACATTAGTATTGTGTTGTTGCATGTTTTCTTTGCATTATTAAAGGTCTAAAAACATCTTTTTTGTAGATTTTTTTGCAATAGAAGAGTACTTCACAAAAAGATCATTTTAGAGTGGTTTCCTAATTCTTTTCTATAATAATGTAAATACGCTTATACCCAGCAAAGTCAACATATCATTTCATTCTAAAATTGCGAATTATTGTCAGATCAACTAATTAATTACATTTGATAGTCTGCTTTTAGCAAAAACTAGCATCGCTGTGTGTGTGTTTGTGTGAATTGCTGCTGACTGTATTACTGTACGCATGAATGTACAGCATAAATTATTTTTTCTAGGGGTTTTCGCTGCATGTTAATTATTATTCAGATTTTTTTTTTTCATTTTTGCTTGAACTTATCTGTTTTTAGTAATTAAAATACAAAAATGTAGGCAGAGGTTTCATTTGAATACTTCCAGGAGAGATGGCGATGTGTGTGAGGTGGGTGGAGACTCACAAGGCGGTTGGCGAGAGAGATGGTGAGTGCTGTGGACTCAGCCTCCTGTTGGCACCTCAGCTTGTCTGCTGTAGCTTTCTCGAACTTCGCTGTCAGCTTTGCCAAGTTCTCATTAAGTTGCTGTCAGGAGAAGCAGAGGCACAGAGGACGTGCCATAAAACAAAATAACAAAACAAAAAACAGGTAATGCTTTAATTTCAAGTAATTTAGAAAAACGATTTCTGAAATAAACACATGACAATCCTCATATGGAAAAGAGGACAGCTATGTATTTTTTAAGTAAAGTACAAGACAATCAACATGGAGCTTTTAGTTTATATTTAGATAAATATGTATAAGAAGAAATATGTCTTTGGTGCCGTTAACTGGTCACCATGTTTCTTTTTTATTTTACAATAAAAATATGCAAAACCAAAATCTTACGTTGATTTTTGCTTTGATGACGGCAAGTTTCTCCTGTGCAGCGGCGAGCTCGGCATTGGCTTTGTTTAGGGCCTGTCTCTTTGGCTCCACCTCACAGTAAACCTCGTAAAACTTCACGATATTGATGACCCATGAACAGAGGCCGGCTGCCGCATTTGACTTGGCTGCTATTAGCTCGGGCTTAAACTCCTGATCCTCCAGGTACGGCCGGATGGCTTTGAGACAATTCTCATGAATGTTTTCCTTTTTGAAATTTATTAAAGCGTCTAGGAAGGCATCGACCTTGGCCATCATCACCTTTGCAGCCTTCCAGCTGCGGTCCTTCGGAACCCGACCCCCGGGGGCCATGAGCACCATGACAGCGGCTGTTACGTTGGTTACTGCGACTACAGGACTGCCGAAAGACTTGAGCTCGGTCAGATTGTTCTATAAAAAGGAAACGAAACAAGCGAACAGAGTTAACAAATCATTTGGTTACATAACAGTTTTCTTACGGGTTAAATAAAAAATCAATCTGACCTTGTTGAGTGTATTTAAAGCCTCCTGGGCTGCTATAAGAGCAGGTTCTGCTTTAGCTAGATCCTCCTCACAATCACGCTGTGTCCGGGTCACCTCCTCTGCAATGAGGGCTACTTTCTGCTCCTCTTCATCAGCTACTTTCTTCTCCTTGGCCACCTTCTCTGTCTCCACACCCACCACCTGAATCAGTTTGTCTGCGCTTTCATTTTTTAGCTTTAAGTCGGCTTCTTGTGCAGCCAACTTGTTCTTTAGGTCATCCACCTAACAAAGGAAACAGAGGATAATTATATTTTACATTGATGGAGGCACGTTTATCCAAAGCGACTTACAGTACATATATCAGTCATACATCAGATTAAACTCATGGCCACTCAATCATTTGCATTACATTTACATTTACGCATTTGGCAGACGCTCTTATCCAAAGCGACTTACATTGCACTATATTTTATAAATTTGTTTCTAAATACGAGCAATCCCTACGATCGAACCCATGACCTTGGCGTTGCTAGCGTCATGCACTAACCACTTATCTACAGGAAAGCTAAAGGGATGGTCCACCCAAAAATTTAAATTCTGTCATAATTTCTTCACCCTCTTGTCATTTCAAACCTGTAGGACTTTCTTTCCTCTGCAGAACACAAAAGAAGGTATTTTGAAAAATGTTATTAACCGTAAAATGACGGCACCCATTGACTTGCATTGGTTTTGTGTCTTTTTGTGAACAGGTACCGCCATTGTTCGGTTACCAACATTCATCAAAATATCTTCTTTTGTGTTCTGCAGAAGAAAAAAAAGTCCTAAAGGTTTGACATGACAAGAGGGTGAAGAAATCATGACATTCTTTTTTCTCTCAGATTTATTGTTTGTTTATTCTCTGCTGTTGATGTTATTATGTGTCATTGAGTCTGTGCAGCACTTTAGTCAACGTAAGTTGTTTAATTTGTGCTTTATAAATAAATTTGATTTGATTTGAAAATGTTCTTCATTAACATGAAAGTCATCAATAGTACAATGTAATGTAAGTCGCTTTGGATAAAAGCGTCTGCCAAATGCATAAATGTAAATGTAAATTCAGTCATATGTGACCCTGCACAACGAAACCAGTCTTAAGTGTCAATTTTTCAAAATGGAGATGTTTACATCATCTGAAAGCTGAAAAAATAAGCTTTGTATTGAGCTTTCTTTTGTTAAGATAGGAGATATAAAGATATAAAGATTTTGAAACTTTGAAGAATTGAGAACATTGCCTTTAAGTTGTCCAAATGAACTGGCAATTCTTTTTTTGAAGTTAGTATTGCTATTGTCTTTGTACATACCTCTTCTGAATGTACTAACTGTCTACTTTTTAGCCCTGTTTCATGTATTAAAAACACTTTCTGTGTCTGTTTCTTTCATGTTGTTCATTTTCTCCTTACCTCAGATATAATCCTACTATACTTGTAAACATGGTTCTGTAAATTATTGTTTAGCTCTTTGACAAATGTTCTCCCATTTCTAAGTCGCTTTGGAAAAAAGTGTCAGCTAAATAAATAAATGTAAATGTAATATGCATATTGTAAAAAAGTTGATAGACACATTTGGTTAAAGTGCACCGTGTAAGATTAAGGAGGATCTATTGATAAAAATGCAATATAATATCCATAACTATGTCTTCAGAGGTGTATAAAGACCTTACATAATGAACAGTTATGTTTTTATTATCTTAGAATGAGCTATTTCTATCTACATACACTGTGGGTCATCTTACATGGAATTCGCCATGTTGTTTCTACAGTAGCCCAAAACGGACAAACTGCTCTACAGAGCGCGCTTCTTAAATATGTTATTTCCTTCGCAAAAGAAGCGAAAACGGAGCGGTGAAGTGAGCTGTTGGTTGCAATTTGCAACCTCAGCGCTAGATGCTCTTTTAATCGCACTATGAATATAATTGTAGGATCAAACTAATACTGATGACACTGTCACTGTACCAGCATGTATGTAATGTAAATTGCAACCATAAAAACAACTGAAAATAATTTAATATTAACATTATTCAAAACTAATAAATGCTGTCATTTTTATTTTTGTTTATTGACAACTAGTTTATTAATTATCCTTTTTACAGCTCTATAAAAAGGGACTATTTTGATTATTCAATGCAATTCAGCGATCTCATATTTCCCCGTAACTGCCAAACATCAGAGAATGAACTGATATCGGATCCCTGCTTTACTAATCATACTATTATAACTAATTCAATTTTAGCCGAAAAATAGCAAATACTATACAATAGTTAGAACGTCGCTATGGTTACCAGTGTGTCAATCATCCCAAATGTGGGCGTGACTACCTGTTCCATACACACATGGAACGATTATTTAGTGAATTCACTCTCGCTTTTAAATGCAGCTGTCACTCCCGAAATTTAGTGTGTAGTAGCCAATAACTCAATACAGCTAACTAACAATAAAACATTATAACATAAGAAAAACATGATTTTTGACATTAACTCTTCAAATTCACTCCATTTGCGACACCCCGTCATGGTTTATTCTGGCAATTCTATACAAAACATACAAAACCAGTAAATTGTTACCATTATTTTATATGCATTAATATGCATTAAACTGTGTAACAATATTACAGTTTGCAGAGAAAATGAATGAACTAGCCGTTATCACCTCATTGCATAGCCACCTGGAGTTCATTTTCACTTACTTTTAAATCATATGAATGACATAAAAATGAGTACCAGTTTTAATTGAAAAATGACAACCAGTGACGAAAAAATGATGGCTGAATGTATTTGTACGTCTCAACTGATTATGCTATTGTCACTCATCTTCTGCACCAAACGCCGAGGTGGAAAAGCTCATCAGGCCAGCAAACAAGAACGAGAAGGTGAAATATGCAATTAGCTCTGAAACTGTTGTCGAAACAAGCCCAAACAACATGATGTGTCTCCTAAACCAAACAAATAGTCAAATAAGACATGCAGAAAAAACAAAATCTGTTTCCTCCATCCAGCATCCAAATGAGCCGATTAGCCTTAAGAAAATGAGACGTCAGGGATGAACTGCCCTCGGGGTAGCGAAAGCGTACAATACCCACACAATCAGTTGCTATCATGTGGATAATTAAACTGATGAATAGAAGGTAAAGATGACGGAGTACTAATTGCCTAGAAAGCACAGTTAGGAAGCGCACTTAAACCCCTCTTCAGCGAAGTTTGTTCCCTCTCTGCGCCCCAAACTACATGAAACAGCTATAATGATCCCTCTTCAGTCAGAAAGAGGATACTTTGAAAATGAGCATCTGCGCAGGGGCTTCGCAAGTCTGGATCAAAGAGTAGAAGTCTAATCTTACCTTTGTTAAATCACTGTACCGTATCTTAAAAGAGACATTTTGGGATTTAAAGAAATCTTTGGATATTAGAGAATTACATCTGCTGTGAAGCAAATAACAAAGTTTTGCTATTATACAAAATGTATTACAAAATATTCCACTGTATTTTAGTGAAGACAAATACAGCTGCCTCTGTGAGTTGCACGGTTCTTCATTTATATCCTCAACACTTACAGTACTCTAATGAGTGACTGTAAAACTAATAAACCCGAGCACCCCGTCCCAACCTCTACGCCCCCAAATGTGGGCAGAGAGCAACTAGTTTGAATTAATATGCACAAATTACATGTTACAGGGGTCCCACCTTAATAATGCAGCTTCAAGCAGCACCAATAAACTTTCTGCCTCATTAGCACCTACTTTTCATTTTGAATTCTAGCCAGACCCGCCGTCTCCTTATCCTCGGCTCCTGAACCGTTAATGTAAATAGGTTGTTGTGGTGGGCGTCGATCTCCCACCGCACAACAGGATGTCAGCCGTATGTGTGAATTTTGATTTCGAGTTTTTTTCCGCTTTTCCTACCTCGCAAGTACAATCTCTGTGCACAAATGAGCTTTCTGATAGCTTTTCCATTTAAAGGGTGGTGGGTCTGAGGATGGAGCCCTGAGGCCATTACCTGGGGATAAAGAGAGTGCTTGGGCAGGTCTGTGCCTGCGGGATTAACGCACACACTTCTAATACAAGCTGCTTTGTATGAGCCTCCAGAGGCACAATGCGGCTCAAACAGAAGGAGACATTAGATAAGTAATAATGTCTCGATTATAATAATTAGTAAAGTTGTTAAGCAAAGGCGTCGCTGAGACCGCAATTACAGGTTTTAACTACTTTCTTGCATTTATTGGAAAAAATGCTAATGATTTCTGGGTGGGTGGTTGACAGGGCACTGTTTTGTGGTCGCTAAGGTGTCACAAGCAACATTCTATGCGGTTGACTGAATGGTTGCTATGAGGTTGATATGGTGTTTTTAACAGATGCAAGGTGGCCCAAGTTAAAACAGACCTACAATCAGGTCTACAGCATATTCTGCTTGCTAAATATGACTTGAATCTCTTTTTAAATACCATGAGTCTTGTTCCAACCCTAGGTTTTTTTTTATCTCTGTTGTTTTGAGGTATGTATCAACCTCACTTTCTCTACAAGAAGGAACTAACAAAATGTGTCTACTAATACGAATACTAATAGGAATTTTCATTAGTCTTATCATCCACCAGTTGGCACATCCTGTTTGCTTTTAACAGCCTATGAATACTATTCATGATACGTGTGTAGACTCCTTTACCGTTGACATCTTTAACGTGCGTCATGTGATTTTATTTAATGGATCTATTAATGCATTACATGGCATGCAATAAAGTGTGTGGTAAGCCCTGAAAAGGTAATGGAACATAAAGCTAATGGTACATAGATTTATGAAATCAATGTAAATCTTCATAGCATAATGCAAGCACTGACTAAAACAAAGTGCTTTTTATTTTAGTCCTGGAACTATTCATTATTGGGAACCATTATTATTCACATACACAGCATCTAGATGTCTAAATATAATAGGAAACTGGCAAATTGTAGCTTTGTTTACCCCAAAACAGAGGTACATGAAAACCGTACTTGAGTAAAAGTAGAGTTACGTTACTGTGAAAATTACTCTATTACAAGTTACAGGAGGAGAGCAATAGCATTTATTTTCTGAAATCATTAAAAAAACTGAACTCCTCAAAATTAGCCAACCATAGCCAACACATATTACAAACACTCAAGTCTCAGTTAAGCTCAAGTGCTCATAAGTAAACCAATATCTTTCAAAAAGAACTCTTCAGTATAACTGATAATTAAAATTATGTAAAGGAAAACTAAAATTTTGGCCTCATCGCCGGCTGCAGTCGTGTCCTCACCTCACATATAAACCTCCAGCGATTGACAACTACCTGATAATGCATTTGCATCAAGAAGCCATGTTGACACAAGATATAGTACCTTCAATGCCCTGTAAATGGCAATATTGCTTCTTCTGTATAGCAGAAATAAATTGCTGCAAAAAAAGTTTGGTGCCATGCAAAATGTAATGTGTAATTGCATTAGTCATTACAAATGTAGTGGAGTAAAGAGTACATATACTTATTCAAAAATGTATTCAAGTAGAGAATAAAAGTTGTTAATATCTTTGATACTCTGTACAACAAGTAGCCAAAAAGATACTTAAGTACAGTACCTAATTACATTTACTCCAATACTTTACACCACTGCCCCAAAATAACAATTCTGTCAACAACCATCTTCCGTAAAGCACAAAAAGTAAATGTTGGGAGAGAGTGTTGGCTAAGAATCAGGCGGTCAAGCTCTAAAAAGGCCAAAGAAAAATCTACCATAAAAGTTCCATTAATACTGCATGATCATGACGTATGATCATAACATAATGTAGATGTGGGGAAAATTTTATGTCAATAAAATTTAGGGGTGTCTGTTCTGCACAAAAAGCTATCATATGCTTTTTAACTAGAGTCAGTCGACCGATATGGTTTTTTAATGGCCAATATTAAAAAAGCACTGTGGCCAATAAGAGGCTCATATAAAATGTAAAAATATATCGTCCGGTGCAGATAATTAAAAACGTCCAAATATCGGCCGATATATCGGCCACGGCAATCCATCGCTATTTTTAACACTATAATAATGATAATTGCATTTATTTAAAGTACTAAATTTACTTTCTTTAAATGAAAAGGTGGCCATCTTATTTTGTGCGCTATGACAAAAAGAAAGTCACCCAGGTTCGGAAAGACCCATTTAGTAAGTGTGCTAGTCTATATAATGGAAGTCTAAAATGAGTCATTAGATATTCTAAGTCAATAACCCTGGGCTTGTTTCATAATTCAAAGTCTTAAAAGCATGCAATGCCCATAAAAAGTGAAGTGACCCTGATTTTCATCAGGCACATGACAAGCCGCACCTGAGCAGTGGTACTGTTGAGCTTCTCCAAGCCATTTTCCAGTCGTTCCATCTTCGTGGTAAGATCCCTTTTCTTAAGTGCCAGCAAGTTCTGATACAGCTTGATCTGCTCCAGGAAGGACTTGGGTGTAGTGTAGTTATACCGTCTCTCATTGGCTAGGTAGTCCCTTGAGGTCTTGTTCACGCTTACATGCACATAGGCCATGAACTTACTCACGGAATCCTTCACCTCTGGCTAGATGTGGGAATATTAACAACACAGTTACGTTTAAATACATTAAACATTACCAACATAGTGGCAGAAATGTCACATTACTGAGGCGTCACAGTCATTTCATTTGCCCATGGAATATAATGCAGAATATAATGCCCAATTTAATTATTTTCCTCATGACTTCAGGTGGCCCACACTTCCAAAAAATGACATTTGGCATTGAACGGCATTTGCACCTGAATCCGTTCATTCTGAGATCACATTGAGATGTATTACCGCGGCCGGTGCAGAAATCTCTTACCTGCTGGGACTTTTAAATTTGATCTCAGTGCTTTGGATTTAGGGAATCGTGATAAAAATTGTACACGTTTCGTAGTCAGTTCCACAGTGACTTGCTGACGTAGGTAAAATGTTCTTGACACTTGTCGAGTGGGTGGCTCACCTGGATGTGCTCAACTTCCTGTAGGAACCTCAGACTGACCGACTCCAAGGCCTCCTGCGGCCACTCGTGGAACCAATCGATGGCGGTGCAGTTGACCACCGCTGGAAATTTTCGACTGCGTACCCTGAGCTTGCTGCCCACCGGTGAGAAACAGAGGGCCACCTGCAGGAACAGAACCTTATGATAGTACAATGCTCACCTACAATAAATTCAAGGAAAACACCACATACATCTTTTTATTACAAGAGCTGGAAACTCAATGTTTGATGATTGACCAAAAAGCATTTACAGAGGTTGTACAGAGCGTAATCTTTCTCAAAGGCTGTGGGAGTACAAAGGCAGCACTGTGGCGGATTGTGAATCATTCTTGCTCACGCACTTTGAGTTGCCTGCGAACGCGGTCGATGAAGAACTTCCAGCAGTTTTCCCTCGTGTCCATGAGACCCATGCCCCGCACTTCATTTCTTAAAGAGCCGATGATGTTCTCCACCTCGTCATCAGGAAAGAGGTCGGGGATTTCACCTGTGACCAAAGCAAAAGAAAGATGAAGTCGACACATGAAGGGCTGACACTAAAGAAACTAAACTGCTGCCATCGGTCTTACAGCAGATTCGGTGAATCAGCATGATAAAGTGTTCGGAAAAATAGTTTTTAGGCCAAGAGATGTGAGGCTGGCAAGTAAATCTGAAACTATTAAACCTAATCTATGATTTATATTGAGATTATATAATATATCTACAAACTTAAGTATGTGCTCTGAAATGCCTTAAATGTGATATGTGGGGGCCATTATTTTGACCACATGACACAAAAAAGCAATCACAAAGAGGAATTATATTTAATCTGCAACACTTTACAACTAGTAAGGTTGTATTTGTTAACATTAGTTCATCGTAATCTCTCCTTAAACATTTCTAAAACAAATAGAAAGTCTATTGAATTTAAGAATTGAAAAAGCAATGCAGAGCCAATACAAACAGAGACAAATTATAAGGGAATAGTGTTTGATCACAAGCTTAAATGGGATTTAATGAGATTTGATATGTAGGAAAACTCAACAAAGAATGTATTTTTTAAGAAATGACTTTTTTTCAATGTCCATAACAGAATGCTTTAGATATTTTATATTAGTCTTCGTTAAAAGTGTTTTGACATTCTTTATTACTTGTTGGTATGGAATAGTACTGAGGTACTGTAGAAATCCTAATAAAAAGTGGTAACTAAAGTAACTAAACAACTATCTACTGTAACTAACTAACTAAGTAATGCATTAGCTAACAACTACAGTAACAAAAACTATAAAACTAATATAGAAAAACTATATAAAATACTAATATAGTACTAAAATACTAATATTTCTATAGAAAAACTAATATAGAAAAACTATATTGTTCATTGAAAGGTCATGTTAGCTAATGTGTTTACAACCATATCGTAAAATGTTACAATTTCATCTTTAAGAAGCGGAACTAACTATTATTTGTGACCCAGTCAGCTTTGATGTTTTTTAAGTAAGACTATGCCAAAGAGGAATTCTTAGTGAAATGAATAGCAGAAATCAAACTTTGATGCTCATTACCTCAAAATGAAGTTATAAGACTTTAGCTTAGTTTTCACAGACTGGGTCACACATAACAATTGATATAAATGATATAAATGAATAATCATCATAAATTGATTCAATTAAATGGACAGTTCGAACTGGTAAGATACTTGCAGTATACATCTAACCACAATACATTTAAAGTCAGATATGTGTAAACCTCTGAAAATGATAATTGGTGTCAATTGTTATAATATCAATTAAAGCTGGTCACCCAGTCCAAAAGTTTACATACAACTGACTATAAATGTATGGTGTTGACTTCCTGAGCACCAGGTAGTGTTTCTATCTGTTGTATTAGTTGTGTATGAGTCTCTTGTTTGTCCTCAATGTAAAAAAATGAATCTCAACATCATACAGTCACTGGTGAACAAGGGTCAAATATGCAGATGTTGCAAAAACAGAATTGTGAAAGATCTGATGTTTTCTGGAGACCAGTGGACAGTTTAATGGCTCAAATCAAACCAGAAACCTTTTCAACAACTATTACAAAACATAAAAACTGACATTAATTAGTAACATCATACAGTATTAAGAATCAGGTGTATGTTTTTTTACGAATGTCGTTATTATTCTGTGTTAAGAACTATATGTAAACATCTGTGAAATAACTTTTGTACAATAAATGGCTAAATGAAAATCCTCATTAAAATGATTACAATATTCATGATGTTGCTTACAAAAATATCGAAACTATTGCCAAGCCCAAAAAAGTGGACATCGAAAGCGTATCATCGTATTCTACAAAGTGTTTCCTATAGCTGGCAGACAAAGCACAACTTGATGCCACATGGGCTCAGACACAGCAAGCCTTACCAGATGCTAAAAGGTCGTTCACCAACACTAGGAACTTCTCATCTGCGACCTGGGCATCTGTCATGAGTAACACCGTGCCAATATTCTTCACGCCAGCTTTGATGTACAACGCGGCCAAATCGCTCTAAAAATACACAACACAACACAACATTCAAATGCCAGAGAGCTCCTCTTCCCTGGAGATGTCCCTGAAGAACACTTGAAATAAAACATATTTTGGGCATTAAAGTTGATGAGGTATGTACACAATAATGTGCAAAATGTGTACAAGAGGTCCTCTGTGTACTTTTAATTATTCCAGTATATTTTAGACGTTCGCAAGGTGCGCCTTCACAGATAGATGGTTTAAACTCTAATGAGGTGCATTACAATAAAAATTCGAAAGGGCAAAAAGCAAGCGATCGCTGTAGAGATGTCTCATGAACGGGATTTAGAGCAATATGCTGTAATAGACTTGCAAGCGTTATTTTGTTTTGAATGCTGTAATAAACGGAGAGTAATCTTGCCGAACCTTCAGATCAGGGATGGAGTATCCTTTCTTCAGAGTGATCTGAAAAACCTCCAGGGAGCTGATGAACGCAGCCAGCCTCGTGAGGCTCTGCTTACCGCTGCCTCCCACTCCCACCAACAGAGCGTTCCCCCTGGGAGACTCCAGGATCCGATTGATACGGCAACTGAAGCAAATGAGAAGAGTAAAGATTGGTGAAGTTTCAAGCAGTGAAACAGGATAATAGAGGATTTACACCTATTAAAGGGATAGTTCACCCATTTATTGACCCTCTCTCTTCTGCAGAAGATATTTTGAAGAAAGTTGGTAACCGAACAATAGCGGTACCCATTCGCTTCTATTGTACAGACACAAAACCAATGCAAGTCAACATTCTTTAACATATCTTCTGCAGAAGAAAGAAAGTCATACAGGTTTGGAATGACATGAGAGTGAGTAAATGATGACAGCATTTTCATTTTTTTGGGTGAAAATGTATCTACACAAATCAGCCATTCACTCTTTCTTTCTCAGCGCAAGCTAAAGTGATGCAGTGACCTGTCAGCAGTGACGGTTTCTACCGAAACCGTAATTCTCTTACATATGAGACATGGCATCCTCGAAGAGAACAAGGTTCAGAGCTGGATTGACTTCATTGTAACTGTCAAGGGCCTCTAGCAGGGTCTTGTTCAAGCTCCCCCAGGACTGAACCGGCATGTATTTGGGTTCACCAATGCCCGTGGCAAAGTGGCAGTACATATTCATCACCTTGGCCTCCTCCAGGGTCCCCTCCATATCCTGGTGGGAATAAAAACTAGCCTTTAGAATTCCATTAAATATTAAAACTTGAATAACCAGGGTTGCTACTCTGGGAGCGAACTCATAAAATTAACTGCCACCATGAGATTTCACACAGGTTGGGTAGTGAATAGCAACCTACTGTTTGTAAAACCAACATAAATTCTGCGTATTTCTTGTTGATCTGGCTTGTTATGCACTAGAACATGTCAGGGAAGTCAGGGGTGACCACGGAGCGAGCGGGATGTCTGTATGTGTGATGATTAGATGCTTCTTCAAAGGAGAGCAGCAGTGGACTATTTCTCTCTTTCACTTTCTTGTACACCACTCACACAGAAAAAAACAACAACAAAAAATTTTCATTTTTTTCCCAATTTGCTGGGCTGATGGCAGGCTGAGCTGACATGGTTTTGCTCTGATTAGCATGAGCTCTCAGAGCAGCGCCCTGTCCGGCCTTTAATGACTCCCTCCACAGCAGCAAACTTCACTGAAAACCTCTCACCTCGTAGAACTTTTTCACCATTTCCGTCTGGAGCTTGTCAAACGTGGCGAAATCGCTGTCGTCCACCATCTTGTCGCGGTAGACTCGGTTGGACTCGTGAAGGTAGATCTTCACCAGGTCCTGAGGAGTCCGCAAACACTCGCTGGTGCAAAACAGCATGCCCTGTAATGAAACAAACATACTGTTCTGAAAACAACAACACGGGACTAGGCGAAAAAAAGAAAGGATTTAGATACGTATCGAAGGTACACAATTATTAGCAAAGATAGAAAGATAGTTGATGGTTGATAGCTTCACTCAAATGCATTAAAATGTAAACAGACATGAAGCGTGCTTGCATGAACATGCTCAAGCATCAACGGTCCACGGATGATAAACATCATTTTTTACACAGTGCGAACACTTTTACAAAACTTGTGTGTGAAACCTGCAAAGTTAAATTTTCCTCTCCGTTTACACATTCTATGGCTGTGCGCACACATCCATGCAGCGCGATGCACGATGCAAAAGCAGAAACCGAGGTTAATGCGGATATGACGGCACTGACAGGCAACTCACACACATGGTTTGTGTCCTTGGTTAAAATGGCAACATTCTTACAATTTACAAATATTTGGAAACATTTGGCATTTTGTACTCGACTGAATAACAAAGTACTCAATAAGTACTTTCGATAAGTGACAATTTTAAGCTCTACTGCTGTGCCCTACAACAAAAGCTTTATCAGTTTTATACATGCAATTCAATTATCAAATGCTTCAGATTATTGCTTTGTAGGCCTGTGGCTCAATTAAACATAATTCAACAAAAAGAGCACAAAAATAAATTGTCAGATGGTCTAAGGTGACAAGAGCAAACCCACGTACTACGTGTCTAAAGTCTAAAATTACTATACATTGCCACAAGCCTTTAATATCAACAATTAACAGAAGTGACTGATAGACTTTCTTCAACCTCCAAAATAAGAACATCGATCGCCTCCATTGACTCGGGAACCTCGGCTAAGACCAATAGTCATTCCTAATCTGAACGCATGAATGGATCCCTGAAACCATCATCTTGTGTGATCCACAACTCGCTGGTGCTGGCGCCTCAAATTCGTATCGATTAGCTATCAAGAGGCAGGATAAACAGCCTCTCGGTTGTGTGGGCTAACCCTTAGTCCATACACAGCCCCTGATTTACAACAAGCACCTGTCCAATTTCTCTGCCCCGTACGTTCTGACATTTTGACGCTTCCTCTAACTTCTACAAGCATGGCTTTGCTGGAGCACTTTGTCATTCGGCAAATTAGCTTCATTTTGGCATAAGCTTGGACTGAGCTCCATCTGCTCCATTTTAGTCACCTTCCTTCCACTGTAAATTAAATATAAAGTCTATATATCATAGTTATGTTTGAGGAAAATCTGTGCTCATGGCATTACAGTAAATATAGATGCTGGAGCGTAATGTACTATCAAGCCATCCAGTTAGTCCAGATGGACATATTAATTATTCTATTATACATAATGATGGCTCTTTATTTAGATATGGGCTCGCTAAACTTATAAATAATAAACAACCATAAAAACACACTCAAGCTACTGTAGTTGATTTAATGTTAAAGGTGCAATGTGGAAGATTAATAGACAGAAATGCAATATAATACACATAACTATGTCTTCAGAGGTGTATAAAGACCTTACATAATGAACCATTATGTTTTATTACCTTAGAATAAGCTATTTCTGAGCTACTGCTATGTGCTGATAACACACTACATATTTTTATAATACATACACAGGTTTGTAATGGTAATGAAAACATTTTTTTAATTATCTTGACATTTTGTGTAATTTGTGTAAAAACAAATTTTGACATAATTACATAATGTAACACAATTCATATTTCTTTTACTTTTTTAACAATGCTTTTAGATTATTATAATATTTAATATAATATTTTAATATTTTAGTTAATATTTTAGTTTTGATAGTTTGGTGGTTCTGAAATTCTGAAGATAAAATTAATATTTCTTAACTTTCTGAATGGTATTAATTCATATAATGACTGGTGGTGTTTCTTAACATTTTCTATAGGCGTCTTTCAACGCACGTGTCTGGCCCGAAGTTAACTTCCGGTCTGTGTTTGTTGATCGGTCTGGCTAGTGGCTAATAATACAACTATTTAAATTGTTATGTTATTGTATAATAACTGTATTAAATAAACATTTTTTTTTATTTTATTGTATACTAATTTTATTAAATAAACAATTTGTTGAATGGGTCGTGTAACTTTGTCGCATTTAAGTTTAGCCAAGTAACCAGTTCTTCTACTGGTAACCCAAAATAATACTGATTAGACATACTTTTAACTTGCTAACTAATGTCATTCACTTGTTATTTCTTTTGCTTGTTATCAGAAATAATCTGCAGGGACTTGATTCTTTGTGGATGTGTTCCTGAAGTTAAGTTTGGCCACTGTAACGTTTGTTTATGTTGTTGTTCAAAACATCTATATTAACTCGCACATTAACACATTTCTGAAGATTAAATTAATATTTCTTAACTTTCTGAATGTTATTAATTCATATAATGACTTTTAATATTGAACATCAAACTGGTGATGTTTCTTAACATTTTCTATACACAGAGCACACATTCATGACATTTTCCTGTTATTTATTGATTGACAGAATATATATTGACAGAATATTTAACTATCGGTCAATAGTGTGAATTTTTTTTTTTACCGATAATTAGCCGCTATATTGGTGAATCTCTACTTTTTATAATTTAAGTCTGAAACCTATTCATAAATACATAATAAATGATAAAAAATAGCCCTTAAACTATAGATACCAAAATATTATAGTGTATTTTATGTACATGCTAACTGATCATCCTCTTAAGAGGAATTCATGTACATCTGATAGTCCGTCTAATGAACATCATCATGAATGCTGCAGTCGTCATTCTCTAGCGCACTGCAGGCTGCAGTCAAGAAACATTGTCTCTGTCAAGAATGTGGCTCTTCAAATATGCCATTGCCTCAGTGCCCTCCTTTGAAAACAAATAAATCAAACTGATTGCCTATCGCCGCTCTGCGAGATATAGTCTCGGTCCCTCCCTGCAGTTACGCCCGGACAGCACCCGAGGAAATGCGTTATTACCCAATAACTGCCCAAAAAGGGTGTCTGACTGTAAAACAACCAATCACAGTTTGGCTTTGTATCCAGGTGGATGTTACACTCACCTATTTTAACAATATCCCATTTTTTGGTTGTGTACTGCCTCTCTGATAAAGGAAAGTTGAGCTACAAAATATATGTTAATAAATGCCCACCTGGAATGGAAAATATAAAGTTTCATATTTATTTTTAAGGGTAAATCTCTCTCTATTTGTACTGTATTTATTATTCCATTACCAGGTTTTGAATTCCTTAAATAAATTGGACACCTTTAGCCTTAGCCATTCTGTTGTATGTTTTGTGTGCTGTTTTTATTAAAAAACATTATTATTTGGATAAGGTTACATTTGATTCTGTTGCATAGAACTGAATCAAGAATTTAATACTGTTTTAGAATATTTTCTATTAAAAACCAGTTTAAAATAATTTAAGTTTTAAGATCGTTTAAGTAATTTTAGGTTCCCCCATAAAAAAAACACCTCTCGGTGCGGACCACGCATAAAACAATTCATTCCTTATGCATCAGAGGCCACATTGCACCAGCTGAGTGTAAGTAACAGCTGGTGGCCCGTGTCCACCAAGGCGTTTATGCCGGCGTTCAGCGTGTTTTTTCGCGCTCAGCGCCGGCACCGTTTTCAACAGAAAGCGTTTTATGCATTTTGGCTGTTTGTTTACATGGAAACAGTGTTTTGGGGACCAAAAAGGCAAATTTTTGAAAACGGGTCTCAAAGTGCAAGTTTTTAAAAACGCCGCCATTTTCTACCCGATTGAAAATGATGACTTCACGCGCGTGCATATTACGCGTTCAGCCGTGCGAGTATAACCAAAACAATATGGTGGCCTCCAGTACTGTGAGCTCCCGCTTCTCGACTATGTATTAAGGTTTCCACAGCAAGATGTGGATTTACTGCCACAATAAGACCAGCGGAGACACGTTATTTACATTCGCCAGACTTTAAACACACATATACGTCGACCAAGGGTATTAAAAAGAACTTTTGGCTTATAACTGTGTATGCATTTGTTTACACAGCAATATCACCATCCACTGGCCTGGCATTCATACTACAGCGTTTTAATTCGTTTTCCTGGATCCGTGTAAATGCAGACCATTTTGATAATGCTGTCATGTGTACGTGAAACTTTTCAAAAACGCGAAGGTATAAACTTTTCAGTTTTTCATCGTGTAAAAGCAGTCTAAGTTACAACGTGCGCACTACTACGCATTTTAGTGTTGCACCAATAGTCAAATTCAACCATATGTACAAAATATGTACATTTTCAAAAGCCTCCGATCAGGAGTAATGGTTGGAAAAAAATTGCAGAATGACTAAACTAACATTTACCTTCGCTTACATTCTAAGAGAATAAACTTTGTTGGTGGCTCTTTAACCCAAATCCCAAACATCTCTCTGTGTACATCATTCCATGTGGCGCATGTCAAAATAAAATTAGCCCTCATAATAAATGTCATTCATTATGTTTTTTATCAGCATTTATTCATTGACCCTTACTCGTTTTAAATACAGTTACTGAGTTTTATTTAAACCTACATAAAAACAACATATTACGTTATTCATGATTAAGTAGTATCATATTTTTAGCATTATGTAGACTAAAAGAAGTTTGAATTAGAGATGCATTTATATTTATGCATTTGGCAGACACTTCAATACAAAGCAACTTACATTGCATTATACTATACATTTGTTTCTGGACATGTGCAATCCCTGGGATCGAACCCATGACATTGGCTTTGCTAGTGCCATGCTCTAACCACTGAGCTACAGGAAAGCCTTTCCGATATGCACCGATATATCTACCAAAAATCGGACGATAAAAACAATATTTCACAATATCATAAATGCAATAAATTCAATGAATTTGTGCACTGTGTATAGAAAATGTTATTAATAACATTCAGAAAGTTAAGAAATATTAATTTAATCTTCAGAATTTAGTTATTGCAAGTTAATTTAACCACCAAACTATCGGCATTGGCAAATATCACTCGGCAGATATAATCGTATAAATAAATTTAATATCAGTGCAATTTAAAGGCTACTGTTGGATTACTGAAGGTAAATGTCATATTATGCAAGTATGCATTACTTTATGGTGAGTTGATACTAGCTACGTTCTGTTTTTAAACAAATAGTGCAACCGAATAAAGTACAGATTTCTAATATGGACTTTATGTTCCAATGTAAGAACATACGAATGGCTGGTGCATTCCTACTCAGAGGTTCAGCCAACAGGCAAGACATCTGACACTACACTGACATCTGTGATGATGTATTATTGTGCCGATTGTGTGCCGAGCAATTATTTACTTACAGTAAATAAATCTGTTGTAATGCTGTTTAAGCCTGTCACCTTATTATTCCAGTGCCAGATAAATACTGCTGTGATTGCCAAACACAAATACACAAATACATTACACAGTCCGCTGGTGTTTGTAGTCACCAACTTTTTGTTACTAGAAACTTAACTGTATAGTTTAACTATAAATTATAAGTACCATGTAGCCTGGAAGTTTTAAAGTAGCTTCCCCAAAGGTGCTAAATACTGAATAGACATTTATAATAAATAAAGAGCAAAAAATGTCTGGATAATTTTTCACAGACAGAGAAAGTGTCTGGAAATGCGGAGTACTTTGAGGGTGCCGTGCGGAAACGCTCTCCTCCCTCTCCTCCCTCTCCTTCTGTCCTTAGGCAGCTGAACTGTGAGTTGAATTAGTAAGGCAGAACTAAGGGCCGCACTTCAAATGTTCCTTCAGCTGCGTCTCATCTGTTCCCTCTCTCGCTCTCATTTTGCTTCATTACTCCGACTGCACCCAAAACAATGAGAGGTTCAGAGGCCACCCTCGTCTTTTCCTTTCTTTCATCATCGGCAAACTGAGGAAACGAAGCCCAATAAAGCCGCTTTAAAACAATTGAAATCCAAGGAGCGCTTGTTTAAGTCACCGCAGTAACAAGAACTGGGACGGCAGTGTCGGGCTTGAAAGGTGGCCGTGCTGAATTGTTTATGCGTGAGCATCTGGCTAATGATGTTGAGCTTCTTAACTAGCTCGAGAATGGACGTGGCGCTCGGGTGGAAACCGTTTAAAATTGGCCACAAGCATGTCCGACCGAGATGCTTTAAATTAATGGCTAAAATGAAATTTACCGGGCTTGTCGGAAGTTAGGTAACTTCCATCAGAAAGCGCACATAAAAAGGATCCACGGATGAATCAATTATTTACTTCAGCCTGCAAAGAGAAACAAATCAGCAGCTGATGGGCTGCCTTTCTGAGATTTAGCCCCGTGGGTACACTGTCAAATGTTTTTTCAGATGTGAACTGATATTTTCAGTTGCACTTCTTTTCCTTAAAATACACAAGAAACAGTGAAGCTTCATAGCAGGAGACAAGCGATACACAGCGACAAAGTCGCTGTCTCTCTGAATGGGGCTACATACAGTGAGCACATAAAAAAATCTGCTTATAAACCATCAGGTTTCCATTAAAATACCATCATGAACCGTTAGCTTAGATTGTAATATTACAGTTACAGATAGCACCTTTACTGTAAATTAAATGTAAATTCTGCACACTGCAAAAAAAATGCATTTTTACTTTATTTAAATCAAATTTAAGTGAGTTTGTGCCTAAAACAAGCACAAAAATCTGTCAAGGGGATAGGAAAAACAAAAAATCCCCCTCATCTAGACTATTTCTTTTAGAAAACAAGGCTTAATATTCTAGCTCATTTTGCTAATCTATCTTGATTTAAACATGTTTGTGAGTGACGGCTGGGACAAACGGTTTATTACAAAAAAATTAACATTTCAATCTTATTCCGCGTGAGCTGACATGAGGCTTGCACCCCTTTGAGTACCTGAAATATGTTGGAGAGGTCACGGAGATTAAAGATGTAGTGGAATTTGATGGCGGTTGGCAGGAACGTGGCGGTCACACGCTGATGGAACGCCAGTGCCAGCTGTACCAGCTGTGAACAGCTCTTCTGCAGAACTTGTGGGAATCCCTCACCACGGAGGTGTTGACTTAAAATGCTGCAGTAGATGGTGTTCAGGGCGTCCACTCCGGGGAACGAGAGAGCAAATACGGAGAAATGCCTCTGAAATGAACGATAATTTAGTTTACTTCGGCTTTCAGTATTATCATCACCTGCGAAGCCTTAACGTGTACAAGTTTTAAAAATGTGTTACTGCACATGACAGTGACAGCAAAGATGTGTTTAATTCACAGTTCTAGCGGGCCGTCTGAGCGTGTACCTGCAGTCGTGGGTTGATGGTAAAGCTGCCTGCGGTGGGGTTCATGCAGGACACGTACTGCACATTGTGGATCTCCTTCAACTGCAGCTTGCTCCTGTCGTACCTGAGAGGACACAGCGTTCTGTCAGTCACAGCGACGCCACGCACACAAAAGCGTGCACACGCAGCGCTCTGTATGCATACTGCGTCTGTCTTAAATCCACTGCAGCTCAAAGAAACACACAGACTTTGGCTCTGATCTACTACACGTCGCACAGACACTGCGAAACTGAGGCGTGCTTGCTTTCAATGACAAAACACAGCCTCTAGTGACTAACAGCGCAGATAAGATAAACACAACCTCTTGTGGCCTCGTGCACCGACCGATTGGCAACGATTTCACGGGTTCTAACAAGATAAAACTCTTATGTAACAAAATCCATTACTGTAGTAATTAAATTCTCTACCTGAGCAAAGGTAGCAAGGCGGCACGGTCATAACTAGCGTTTCCATTGTGTAAAATAGCTCTTGGGAGAATGGCTCTATCCTTGAAATCGTATTATTTGGCTGTTAGGGTGGACTGTTTAATAAATCATTGTGATGCTCAGTGTGAGAAGCATGCGATTAGGAAGCATTGAGTACCAGTGGTTATAGTCCATGTGCTGACGGATAAGGGTGTGCGGCTGAACTGTGCCGTACTCGTCCACCTCGGGCATGTTCATGTCATCAATGAAGTAGATGAGCCTCTTGCTGCCGGGCGGCCCGTAGTTTCTCCCCGCCTTCTTCTCTAAAGGTTTTTCAAGAACAGCTGCGGGGAAAGATGGCAGAGGACAGACGCTTTTTAGAATGGTTTGCCAGCACTTTTTTTTTAAATAAAAACGCATTTACATAAAGTTAATGAGTTTATAGATAAAGCTTTAGCAACATGAAACATGGCGCAGAAACGTCTATGAATAGGGAATGGATTCTTTATAGTTATGATACCACAAGGAACATTCTGAAACTAAGTTATCGTCCTAACCACATCTGTCAAGCTGGTAACACTTTACATTATAGTTTCATTCATTTATATTAGTAAATTCATTAGCTAACAGACACCAACAAACAAAATACTTTTATATGATTTAACAGATACATTATTTAAATATGTAATAGTAAATGTGACAATCAACATGAAATAGGATTTGCATACATTTTTTGTTCAGCTGAACACAAAAGAAGATTAGGTTCTGGGGCGCCCAAACAGTTCTGGGGCGCCACTCACTAACATGATAGTTTTTTCCTACTATAATAGTTTGACTACAAACATTCTCCCAAATATCTTTCTTTGTGTTTAACAGAACAAATAAAACTAAACAGTTTTGGAAAAACTTAAGGAAGGGAAAACTATGTCAGAATTTTTATTTTTTTGGGGGTGAACTGTTCCTTTAACTATATGATACCATCAATCTCAACCATCCAACTCTTGTCATGTTTCCATCTATCTATTTTAACGTGTTAGCATATCGCATAAAAAATGTTGGATGGAAACACCAAGATGTGCATAAAAACGAATTGAATAATATGTGCATAAACTATGCTTAAAACACATTTAAAGAATAAATTCATTAAAAAAGATTAGTGACTGTCTAAAAAACCTACAATAGCTTCTATTGCAGAAACATTTTCTTTGTTGTGATATTTTAGTTTATGAGAAAGTAAATATTTTGTTCACTGGATGGAAATGGTGCTTTATTCGCAAATCTTTTATGCAATACACTATTTTTCCGTGTGGGTTTTATTTGCAGCTTTGGATGAAAACATTGCTTCTGCTACCAAAGTTACTAATAAACATATGTGACCCTGCATCACAAATAAGTAGCACTTAAGTAGCACAAGAACATTTGTAGTAATATTTAGCCAAAAAACATTGTATGGGTCAAAAAGATAGATTTTTCTTTTATGCCAAAAATCATTAGGATATTAAGTAAAGTTAATGTCATTTATAAAAAAAACTTTTACTTTTCGAAAACTTGACCCTTAAGACTGGTTTTCTTGTCCAAGGTCACATATAAATAAATGTAAACCAATATTTGGTTCCAAACCAGCTAGCCCATACTGAATGACATACTCCAGTTTTTGTGGCACTAAATGCTACAATCGCTACAGTTTAACTTTTGAAGAGTTTCATACTGTGCAAAAAGTAACTTACTGTACACCAATGCACATTTCTTCTTGGTCGGTTTCAGATCATACAGTATTATATAGACTCAGTGCTTGGTCTGTTTCTTTGTGAATAAATGCTGACAGAAAGGAGTACGCAGATGAACACATGGCTGAGCATGCTGCCGAGTGATAAATATCAAACCAACAGATTGCAAAGACAGTAGAGGACAACAGCATAAATAAAACAGCTGACGCTCGGAGAAATGTGCCGTGTGTGTATGGATCAGATCACAAAAAAATCAGTCAATGTCCAAAGGGCATTCAAGTTGCACTTTTGGAAGCGATTTCGCTGTCTGTGACGTGAAACGGGGGAAAGACTTTGTCTCCTCGAGACGAACTTACCCTGCAACATGGCTGAAGTAGTGTAATAGTTGAAGGGGACATTTTTGATGGTGTATTTCTCAGGGTCCAAGGAACCGAGTTTGTCTCCCACCAGAACGGACTTTCCAGTGCCAGCGTTGCCTACCAGCATGACTGGTCGCCTCGTCTCCAACAGACGGTCCATGAAATAGCGCACACGGATGGTCTCTGTAGTGTGGACGAGACAGGCCTGGAAGAGACACAAGCTGTATCTATAAGCTGTATTTGAGCTTTCCGGCTTGTATGGAAGCCAAAAACAACATCTTATGTTACAGCTGTCATGACAATGGCTCGATTTCAAAACCTAGCAATGTTTTTTGATCATTTTAAGGTAGCGTCGTATAAGCAATTCCATAACGCATTGCAACTAGCTTTGAGAAACGAAATCTATCCAAGACTGCAGACGATGCAAAAGCAATGCCAGTTATACAAGTATAAGTACAAAAAAATAACACAGATATACAGAAATACAAACAGAAATACAAACACATCAATACAAACCTGGAGAGGAATGTCTGGATCCATCTCAAATTTTGGGATCATTTTTGTCCACGGCTCAAATTTTTTCGTCTCGGGATCGATGTAGTAATCAAATACGGTGCCTTGAGCCGGGAACTTTATGGTTTTGAACTCCGTCACCCACCACTTACTGAATTCCACCCTGTAATCCATGAGCTACGGTGAAAGTGTACAGAAATTACAGGTTGCAGACGCTTGCAGTGTTAAAACATTCATTATTCATTTCCAAATGAGGCGAAATTAAAAAAAAGATTCGGTCCTGGAAATGAAAACACACATGTATGTAGGAGGGCTGGGAGAGTGGGTTAAAATTGTGTTTTGACTGAGGCTCAGACAACAGTTATATAAAATCCCACCTGATCCTGAAACATGGTCCCTCCAAAGGCCCAAACAGCGGCAAAGACAAAATAGAGCTCATAGAGATCCTTATGGCAGTCTGGAGGAGTGTGTTCTGGGATGAGAAGACACTCCAGGAGGTAACACAGCATCTGAACCATATTCTGCTCAGGTATCGGAATGATCTTCTTAAATCTGGAAATAAGAGAAATAGAAGCTCTGTAACTTAGAATTCACATATAGTGAAATACAGATGTGATCGGTTGGGGAGATATAATCATCGGTCATTACATGTATTTTTGTTTTTACATTTTTATGTAAAAAATGACAGATCATTATTTAATAGATAATACAAATAAGAAGTATTACATTTTTACTTATTTTACCTGTCAGCTAGATATTTTTGGAGGGGCCCATTCAAATTCTGGTGGTTGACAATAATTTTTGGACAGATCTTAACCACACAGTTTACAGTTTCTTTGATGGTTACGTGAGTGTGTGGTAAATTTTACCCAACTGATGTGAGCTATTAATTAGGGATGCTCTGATCCGATATTTGTATCGGGTATCGGCGTCAATACGTAATAAAATTCTAGATCGGGTATCGGCGACAATTGCCCCGATCTGCTGGCCGATGTAAAAGTTTACAGAGACACCAGTGCTTCAACGCTCGGAAACAAAAAAGATGGATCGGAGCATCCCTACTATTAATGTGTCATTTCCCCTTCTGTTGCTTATACTTGTATGATAAGCATTGTGTAGAAGCAGACAGTTAATCAATTCATCAAATAATTCAATGTTCACTTACATTTTTTACCCTCGTGTATGAATGGCAATTACAGTATAAACCCATCATTTTTAGAAGCATGGTGAAATTTTCAAGGATTAAAAACTCGATGAAAGTCCTCATGTGATCTTATGTGAGTTTTCTCAAATAAAATGACCATGTGGCTTCAGAAGATTTGAATCAACTAGTTGCTTATTAGCATGCTTACTGGGTGTTTATTAGGATGTATAAAGAACATGTTAATGCCTTATTCTACATCCCTTAATTCTACCCAATACCTAAACCTAACAACTACCTTATAAACAATAATTAGGAGTTAACTAATAGTTAGTTATTAGTGAGAATTGGACCTAAATTTTGTTTATTTATTAGTTTATTATATAAATTTGCATTTATTTTTTGTTGTCCTTTTTGAAACTCAACCGTTTCAGTTTCAACAGACACTGCTACAAAGATTCTTCAAAAATGTCTGCTTATATCATGTTGATAAATCAGTTATAGTTTTCTTGAATCTGTAGAATCGAGCTTTTTCTGTATTATTGCTTTTATCCCATTTCCAAAACATTCCCAAACAGATCAATGCCATTTTTTGTACAGTAAGGATGATTTGGGAGAAATATAATTTTAAGTGTAAAGCTATGTTAGTGGCACTCTGTGATGAGTTGTAGCTGAGCACTGCAACCATACACACGTGTGTTGTGTATAGTAAACACTTATAGAAAACAATGTGTTACAATCTTTTTCTTTATGTGAAACCCCTTTAATCATTTTACAGCATCTACAGTACCAGTCAATAGTTTAAAAACACTTAATCATTCTTTATTTAGATTTTTCCACATTTTAGAATAATAGTAAACTCACCAAAACTAGAGTAGGACAGTTGTAACTGTGGGAATTAAGTTGTGACTAAAAGCAATAAATAAATAAATTAAAGATGCTAAAATATTACAGCCTTGAAGTTGCCTCCCTTTGACTAGAATTTGCAAAATTGTCATCTTGGCATTTTACCATTTAGCTTCTTATAGTCTCACCCTGGGAAACTGTTTTTAAAGTATTGAAGGAGTTCCAAATTCAGGGCCATTATTTCATGCAGTGTGTAATGTTGCCGTGTTTGAAAGTAAGCAGTCTGCCAAGTTGTAAATCTGAAGGTGAATAAATAAAGTTATTGGCTTGGAAAAAAGTGAGTTGACTCTGAATCACGCAAATGAGTCGTGACCTTGTCTGATTCTCTAATCACCGTGTATATACACGTCACTAGAAACAGTCCCCGCCTGCCTGCGAAAACTTGAACACTCGCGCTACACCAATCACAGCAGACTAGACCATCTGACCAATCACAGCAGACTAGACCATCTGACCAATCACAGCAGACTAGACCATCTGACCAATCACAGCAGACTAGACCATCTGACCAATCACAGCAGACTAGACCATCTGACCAATCACATAAGACTAGACCATCTGACCAATCACAGCAGACTAGACCATCTGACCAATCACAGCAGACAAGACTATCTGACCAATCACAGCAGACAAGACTATCTGACCAATCACAGCAGACTAGACCATCTGACCACTCACAGCAGACTAGACCATCTGACCAATCACAGCAGACTAGACCATCTGACCAATCACAGCAGACAAGACCATCTGACCAATGATAACGTCAATTTTAATAATAATCACACTCTTATCATGCTGTCAGTCTTTCACATTGCTGTTGGATGACTTTGTCACTCACAAGGTTTGATTTTGTTGAAATTCAACAGACACTGGACTGGAATGACCACAATTCATCTAGAAATGATGATAAATGAAAATTTGGAATGGTCTCTATTTTGTGTGGCTGTATGTTGGCACAATTATATTTTGGTCTAGTAAAGTTAATTCAAAGAACACACCTTGAAATTAAAAACACTTAAGTCAAGCGTTTCCAAACTTTTGACTGGTACTGTACATAAGGGTCTACAATTTTTATCTTCAACTGTTTTTGCCATGACACAAAACCTAAGAACATCAGAGTCATAAAAAGAAAAGTTCTACCTTGACCTGAGGGTATCAAGGCATGGTGGGAGATACTTGTCAAACAAAATGGTTAGATTGGCCTTCTCTGACTGAACTTCTCTCCTGTCAATCCAGCTCGACACCGGTGGATTCCAGCCTAAATCTGCAGGATTGATGTACAAAATGCCTGTGGGGAGAAACTGCAAAGTTTGGATCTTGTCTCTGTTATGATTTATTGCTACAGTTTAGATTCTGATTTTCCTAGAGTTTGTTTCTTATGTACTGGTTTATTGAAATAGCTGAGAGGAAGGCAACAGAGGAGAAAGTGGAGGCGAGGAGAGCAAACACTGACCAGCTCTGGAGACGGTCGCTGGCGTGGCAGTTCGTAGGTGGCTAATCTCAAACACCAGCCTCATGGTTGGATTCAGAGGGATTCTCTCATTACTCGCCAGTGTCAGCACCTACAGTATCACACACACACAGCCTCAGAACACTGTCAGCTCCCCCAAAATACAAGAACAAAGTGCATCGCTAAAGGTCATTTTTTTAAAGGTGAAGGTCGTTTTAATGCGTTTCAGTTGAATACGGCCCAACGGTTTTATAAAGATATTCCAATGCACTTCGATATTGAACTGGAGTTGTCTTGGCTTTACCTTGTTATCATCCATTACTGTGTTCAGTGACTCAATCCACATCGGATCAATATCGCCATCCAGGACAATCCACTTGGGTCCGCCGTGACCGATGTTAGCCAGCTCACGCATGATATTAGAAAACAGCCCTGGGGGGGAGAAGCAAACATGTTGAATCACGCATTGCAAACCAATGTTATGGAACTGCCGGACCTTTCGGGGGGAAAAAAGAGAGTCAGCAGCTCTTACCGTCTTTCCACTCGCGCGTGGATGGATTTATAATGCCGAAAAGCTCATCGTTGGTGACTGCTTTGGGGTTGAGATCAGCCCACACGGGCCTACGCTTCATGTTTTGATATGTCTTGTAGAGAGACTTGAGGACCTGGGATTTTCCCGTGCCGGCGTTGCCCACCACGAACACGGAGTGACGGACGGCCAACAGCTCCTCCAGCTGAACCACCTGAGAGGTCAGAGAAAAACAAAGCCAAGTTAGATACACAGTACAAGGCCATGAAGTTGCTTTGCTGGATGTTTTTCACTATGAAACAGTACACGGGAGAGACAAACAAGCTTGTCTGGCTAAAAGCAGCTTTCGCAGAATCCGTAAAATGGTTCGCATCACACCACACATTTTAAGAAAAAAAAAAAACGAGAAAAGTTTAACAAAAAGTTCTCTGACAAATGTGTGTGAGTTTTAGTTTCAGTACTACTGTATTTTCACTGTACATTGTGCCCAATTATGAGCTGTTGTCATTGTGTTTATTAGTTATTTGTTTACTGCACATGTGAAACACATACAGGCAAATTCAAGTGTTATGGATGTGACATTTTTAGTCAAAATGTGAAATATTCATTCCCAGAGAATGTATTTATTACCAATATATTGAATCATCTGTTTATATTTGACTAAACCCCTGCTGATAGAGTCCAGACATCAGAAAAATATAGTCTATGCATAAGTTTTCTGTTCTAAAAGAGAGAAAAATAAAAGCGTTTTAGTGAGACAACATACTTTGTTGAATTTCTGTGAATTAAAAAGCAAACCAGAAGCAATAACACCCAACACATGGAAAACAGATGGCTCTTTATGGTACATTAAATAGCTACTATATTTGAATTTTCATGTGCCCATTTATGAGGAATATGTACCGTTATGGATGTGACAATCCACTTACCTGACTACAAAAATCTAAGCTTTGAAACACAAAAACTAAGACTTCACATGGGTATTTAAACCACCAAATATTGAAACCTATCAGCATGGTTAAAACCTTCGGTAAAAACAAGATTTTTCATCATAAGGTTGACATTTGCATTGAATTGCCCAAACAGTATCCGGCAAGTCTTCCGGACAGTCTCAGTGAGATCAAACATTGTCCTTAATAAACAACATACTGTTTTTGTACAGTTGCTAAACTAATTTAACATTCCAGCAATCCAGTTTCCATTTAAGTTTTCTGTTAACCTTTGAACACAGAAACGAACCTGGCATTTAATGTAGGTCTAAAGCATTCACCTGTAAAAACATTCATCTGGGCTCTGAGACTTCATTTATGGTGTTAATGGCAAAAAATCCAGCTAACAAAACAGTTGCATGTCAGTAGCCAAATCTTTCTTTTAATGTCTTTGCGATTGTTGGAACGGTTCATAATGTAAATGAAGTTGGGACGGGGCGGACGCAGAGGTAAACTGTGTGGGAGCGGATGTGCACAAGTGGAATAAAAATATGAGTTGCGGACAGACCTGTGCAAAGTGCAAATTATATTCAAAGTCGCTTTACACACCATTACGCTCTTACATTCACGGCCATCCTAAATGTTTCATATTGACACGTCTGTATCCGTAAGTGGAAAGATTTTACTCTTGCTGGTGGCACCGCTGTGAACATCCACTTGCTCGCAAGCGTCTACTCACAATTAGATCATATCTTAGATCCCTGTGTGAATGATAAACATTTAAACAGAGAGTTGCTTCCCTCTGAGAGTGAAGAGGAGAAAAAGACTTTTGGAACTGATGGTATGTTCAGTCAATGGCATTGATGCAGCCTCCCGTCGGGTGCCTTTGGCATCACTGAGGGTTTCTCTGATTGCCGCTTTGATCTGATATAATGGTCGACCAGAACTTAAGCACACATCTCTCTCTCCGTCACACCTGCCCTCAATCAAAGACCAGATGCAAGCTGTGGCTCTGCGTGTCAGACAGGACACATCCTGTTGACCCCGGCGGTCTGGAGTCAGATGCGTGTCTCTTGTCGTGCAGTGGCGGGGGTTAAATACCTCGATGAGAGCCGGGCCTCCGTTGATGGAGTGCTGTTATGTTGTTTCTGTACCACTTTGACCTGTCTGAGATTACACTTATTTCCCCTGGCTCTGGCGAACAGAGGAGCTGATATCTAGATCTCGGCCTAATGCTCAAAATTACAGCTTTGCTTCGGCACCCGAGGCACTATTACACTGCAATTCCTGCTATCTTTGATTTGTTCAATATATCCACTTGCAGACTGCTTTGACACTAATGTCTATTTGCTTGAAACACAACAGTGCGTTTATGGCTCGTAGCAGAAATTAATGTACGCCAGAAAAAGAGGTGAAGTTGAGAAAAAACGCAATTGCTAAATCAAGCAGGGCTGCAGTGGTTGAGATGCTTTAAGTTTTGATGAACCTCTGATGCTTTGGACTGTCTGTCAATGACAAACTGATTCGGGGTGTTATAGCAAATAACAAAAAAACTGAATTTTTCCTGAAGTATGCTTACTTTGAAAACTTTTGGAGACTTTAAAAAAAGTAGAGTTGATGTATTACATACGTTAAAAATAATTGTACCTAACTGGCATGAAAATAGTCATTTCAAAGGTCTGTATCACCACAGACCAAAATAGTGACAGCCACAACAATCTAATTTCTTTTTAAATTTTACAATTATTTTTGTGTTAAAATATTAAATCCTTGAATGATCATTAGTGTTGACCATTAAGCCATTAAAACTAAGCATATTATGCCTAAAACTAATAAAACATTTTGTTAATTAAAATCATATAAAATATCTGCCAAAATATTATTTGAAAAACTTGAAGAAATGAAATTAGAAAATTAGAAATGCCTTCGTAACTGAAATATGTTCATGTTAAGGCACTAAAACTATTATCTGAAGAAAAATAAAAACTAAACTAAAACAAAAAAGAAATTAATAATTTAATATTAAAATAATACATTCATTATAATTTACTTGTATAGCAATATAAAAACAAAATAAAAATATTATATTCATTAAATGACAAAAGCACAAAAAAGTAACTAAAATTATTATTATGAAAACTAAAAATAAAATCTAATTCAAAATATTAATAAAACTGCATTAACTGTAAATAAAACTATATTAATTAAAAATAAAGCAAACTAACCCCAACCTTGTAATAGCTTAATTTAAGCTAAATTAATACCTAAATACATAATTTTACCCTAATCTGTATATCTAGAATATCACACAAATCAGGGGTTTAATAATGCAATATCGCTCGAGTAGGAGTTTGATGTGCGATATTGCATTTATACAACAGTTCGACGACACAAGTGTGTAGATAAATCAGAAAAAACATAATTTACAAAGAACCCATGGCTGTCTTTTAAAGGAAATAGGGAACTACTTTCTTCCGCCATGAATTCCAGACCAGCGCAGTGAATCTAACCGTCATGTCTTTTAAATGTGCGCTGTGCTGCTTCAGTGAAGTTATTACTGAGGAATAATGAAGACTAGCGCACGTGTGAATGAAAGAGAGAGAATGTAAAAGAAAACTCACTGAGGATGCGTTATTCCCATTCCACTGCGGTACTTTTCCATTGCTTTTTAATGTAAATATGTGTAAAGGAGGCCAGCTAGTGTGAGCGCTGTACAGATTAAATCACACTCGACCTCAAGCGACAGATGATAGCGGCTGCTGTCTATACTCCTCTTAGATCGTCCGCCTCCCTTGCCGGATTGATCGCCGGTTCGAGACCCACTCGGAGCAGGTAAGTCCGGTTACACACGCGCTTGTTTACAATAGCAAGTTGAGATGGCAGTTTATGTTGTGTTAAGCGCATCTCGAGACCCTCACGTCTGTGTGAACGTGCATGCGTTTACTTTCTTCTTCGTTCATTAAATGGCGGACTGGTGACCTAAGCACATACCGCCACCTACTGCTCAATATATTATCATATTCCGACCTTTCCATATTATTACAAAAAGACTCCGGTATCAGCTGGTGCTGCGCTTTCCTGTGTTTACGCTCATAAGTCTGACTGATAGTGGCGGAGTGATACAAGCGGGAGTGAAGCGGTTCCTGTAACGATACAGTGGACTATCGCACTGCTCTCAACCAATCAGATTCGTGAACCAGAAAGAACTGTTGTATAAACCTAATTATTACACAGCGCTCTGGAATACTTGATTCTGATTGGCCAATCGCGACATTCCAAGGTTTGGATGAGTTAAAATCAGCTAAACAAATTATTTCAAATCAATGCTTCATGTTTAATAACGTCAAGGTTAAGCATTTAATTCCACTGACATTTTGTCAAAGATTTTCAAGCCATATTTTAATATCCTGTTTGTTGAAAATGCCTCGAGATGGTGTCTTGTGATACGACAAGGCATGAATATAACGCACCCTTCATGTGTATCTCCTGTCTCTCTAATATCAAGGAGCTCTTTTCTCACAGAGTTTGTATTTTTCACCCAAATTTACCTTCAGCACAAAGTTGTCCTCAGCCTGCAGTTTCAGATCCAACACGGACTGCTTGACAAATTTCTCAAAGTCCATGTCCCTTTTGCGAGGCACGTCTAGAGCCGGGAAGAGGTCCACGATGAGGCCCATGAAGACAGGCATGTCATCGGTCACAATCTTGGGAACGTTAAAGTCTCTCAGGGCTCTCATCAGCACCTGGTCCTCGGGCCTGTCCGGATCGCCTCTCTTCAGAGAACCAGCTACCACCAGCACCGATTTAATAGCCCGCAGCCCCCAGTCATAATGATCCTAAGACAAAAAACGAATCCAAAAATAAAAAAAGGACTGCGGCAAACAGTGAAAACATTCCACTACTGCAGGTGAAAAGCTATTACACACTATTTAATAATAATTGATTCAGCCGCACTTAGATTTTTTTTTACTTCATTCACATATTTCACAGTCTGTATGAGATGTACCCAAAAACAATTTATATAATAACAGCAATAAAATAGCAGGATTGACAGCATTTTTATTAGAAAACAATTGGGTGTCTCATAACGCTGCAATCAAATAAAGTCGCTATGACAGATAAACGGCAGAAAAATTGCTTTAACTAAAAAGGAGTTTTTATAGAAAACAGGTCTCTAAAATGTAAATAAGAAAACGTTTTGGTTCTCTTGTACATTACAAAAATATAAGTGGTGTACTTCAGAAAGCAAAAAAATGAATCTGACTGTGACTTTATCGACGTTGTTCTCCCGAAACCTTGGATGATCACATTTTCAGGAAATGGAAAAAACACTGTACTTTTTAAATGATTAAATGCTTTGTCATCAAAGTTGACAAGCACTTTTTAATACGTTTTACTGGTTAGATATTTGCAAAACCCAGTGACAAACATAAAGGATGCCTAATAATAATGATTTATGAAAATGGTGAAAAACAAGGTTTCAGAAGGACAGAAACGATGTCAGATCAAGTAATTGTGAATTAAAATTTCAGACATATTCAGCAAAACATCATATGCTGGGGGTGTGGAAAGAATCAAGTTGATAATAAACAGAATATCTGATGAAAACTGAAATGATCCGACTGCAGCGTTCTGTGATTTAGTGACATTTGCTTTCTATTTTCTCATATATTATTTACTAATTTATTAATTGACCGTCAACTGTTTTTGTTTAGTCACAGACACTTCTATGTACAAAGAGCAAGACTTTTAGTCAAAAGAGCTAGAATTTGTGGTGGCTTATAATACATTTGATAAAACATGATGAAGGAAGTTGTCATTTAATTTTACGATGCTATTCTAAAACCAAGCCATTTACAAAGAACCCATTTTCAGATTTATGCATTGATTTATATCATGTAATATAGTAAACCTGTTTAGACAGCAACTCCTTGCAGAGCTGATATAGTGTGATGAACTTCCTGGCCAAGAGTCGAGCCTCAATAAAGCCTTCAGCCACCAACATGATCTCGCAGATGAGCTCGAAGTCTGGCACAACCATCGCACATGGCCTGCAGAGAACGATCAAACAATATAGGAACAGATGCAAAAATAAAAATTAAACATGCATCATACATTACATAGACTATTTTAAAAATTGCTGAAAATCAACTTTAGTTAGTCATATAGTAATAAAATGTGCTCAGCATCCTTCCTCTACTGCAATCTAATGGAAAAACTTTATCGTTCTATATGTAAATAGCAATGTTTCACAGTGTTAAACTTTAAAATCTCTGTAATAAAAAAGCCCAGGTGGTATCATATCGCCTTTTAAACCGGATGCAAATTCTATCTTTTAAAACCGCGGATTCCCCTTTAAGACCAAACACCATTTAATAACATGCAAATCCTAGGCTTACCTAAAGAGACACTTGAGGTTTTCCGGTAGCTCAGTCCTTCCAGCGTATCCAGGGTTCATAGTTATAAAGATGCCCACCGAAGGAGCCAGGTTTACATCCTCACCCATGAAGTTAAATCTCTTCTTCTTGTCTCGAATAGCATCTTGAATACTTTTGACCTGATGGATCACACATTCTCAATATAAATGTAAATGGTACACCAAACAAGAATGTGATAACACGACTCCTCATATTTATCGTCTTAACCTTTAAAGATAGACCTAACAGATTCAATTAAACTTTGTATGTAAAAAAAAATATCTAGTGAGGAACTACACTACCCATACTTATGAGGACAGCTCCACCAATCAGAGAAGTCGCTGTTGCCATGGAAACAAATATTAAAGTAGACTTAAAAAAAGATCTCATTGGATGATACCATGACGATTATATCATGTATATCATCAGGATCAAATAGTTAACCTGTCTAGCTTTTGCATGGCACAAATGATTCAGATGCTCGCAGCATTCTGACACAGTCTGATAGAGTTCAGCTTTTTATCAGATAAACACTGACATATAACATTAGGTATGAGTCACGTATTCCTGAGTGCTGATAGAATACGATATAAGGCTTTACTTTGCCGTGGCCTCGTATGAACTCTGCATCCCAGACTATACACCGATTTCATGAATTTTACATATTGTTCTACAGCAGAGCAGCTAAGCCGAGCGAAGACATGCGTTAAGACGGATTGGAGCATTTCAGACAAGCTTTGTTTGGGAAGAATTTGGGGAGGTGGTTTGAGCAGAATTTAGGGGTTGGGATTCAAGAAGAGGTTCTAGAATGAATGCTGCTACTAGGCAAACTGTAAAAGGAATGTGACGAATATGACAAAATATACTGAAAGCCACACATCTTTCTGGTGTGATGTCCTCGCTGGTTGCACGCAACAACAAACATGGAACACATTAGTACAAAATAATGACTCTTAAGGGCCAGTCAACAAGACTCACGAATCAAACTCATGGGTTATTAGTTTGAATCAGTCTAATGACTCACTCACTCTGTGATTTATTCAGTTAACACAGTCATGGTTCTTTACTTACTTACTGAACTAGAAGTCATTATTTTCATCATGTCTGCCCATATATTCAACTAGAGGGCAGTTTGTATGTTATGTGTCCTTAAAGCGGCACTAATGAACTTTTGCTCACAGGTTCCACCATGTGGTTTTGTCTTTTACCAATGTTGCAAATAATGTTGCTGTATAAGTTTCCCCATGGGCAGCGCAATACACGTGAATTTATTTACTAAGCTGATGGAACCGGCGCATACAGAAACGTTGTTTGGAAACCATATCGCACTCTTCCGCGGGGCTGTGTGTACCGACCCGAACTTACAGAGTCTGGTGTTTGCCGCTAGGAGGATGCTCAGGTAGCAGCGCCAGTAAAGTTCATCCAGTTGTTCTACCACTGAAATAATTTTAGAGACATTATTTTAAGGTCCAAAAACTACATTGTGCTGCTTTAAAACCTACAGATTGGGACCTGATTCATTGAAGCAACAAAGTAGTCATAGCCAGTTTAGCCACACAATGACAAAAATAGTGTTTATCGCTGAAAATGACAGTGACAATTATATGCGCCCAATGCATTCCTGTCGTACTGTACTGTGCTGTCCCCCAAAAAAGGTGTAAAAGCCCCTAAAAATTTAACCCCCCCAAAAAAAACTAAAGTTCCAAAACATTTATTTTAATCAGCCAATAATAAAGATATCAAGATTATATTTTTACAGAATGATATTTACAGTATGTTAAATGATTTTACATATAAAGAAACAATTATAGGAGATATTTAATACCATCAGATTAAGTGCTTCCTTACTAACTGGTGATGGAAGAGTTAACAGTTCACTACAACAGGAACCAGATTCCCATCCAAAGTAAATTTCAGTGAAATTTCAGTTAAAACTGTTATATTAACTTAACTGCCTATGCTGACAACAGTCTCCTACCTGGTAATAAAGAAGATGAAAACAAAGTGGTTCATATTTGGAAAACTATTCGGCAAATATGTTTCCCCTCCCATAATGAGCTGCGGAGAGGTGAAAGGCAGAGCTTGGCTAATTTGTCTCAATACTGATACGTCTGGAGGCCATTCTGTTTGTTTTATCTTAAGCAAATGGAAAATTGATTCTATCTATCTTTGTGAGAATAAAATTTCAATGGGCTGTATCCCCACAAAATATTCTCCTGCTTAAAATGCATTTTCAAACTCTCGGCAGTTAAACGGATGCCACTTTCTGTCAGGGGGCTTATGAGAGGGCCCGACAAACGCTTCGGTATCATTACTCTGATGTTCGGATTCACTGTAAATTGTTCATCGTGACCGCTGCTCTTCGAAAACACTACAAAAGGAAAAGTAATTCATTTTTTATCACAGGGGAGAAATACCTAGTCCTGACATTTCGGAAGAGCTGCGGCGGAAAGAGCCTCTTTCAAGTTAGGAGTTTTACAGTTTTACAGTTTTACAGTCTGACGCACTGTACGACATCAAAACGTCTATACAGATGAATGCGCAACTACACATCAAACTCCTTTATAATCATCAACATAATCACCACTGTGAGTAAATTACATTTGCGTGTGAAGATGATTCATACAGCACGCATTGTCTTCAAGGAAGCGTAATTTAAATGCTGGTTCTCTTCGAACCCTATGTAAACTAAAATGCATAAAAGCGCAACTGAAAACAGCAGATGCCAGGGCGTATGAGATGATGTGACATACAAGCGGATGATATAATTGTTGAGTGAATCATAAAAGCATTTTCCTCACTTAGTGTTTTCTCGCTGCATTATATCTTTATTTATAGCTCCAAACTTCCCCCAGTTCTGTTGTCAAGGTTTCTAAGCCTGTGAAATTCAGCATAGAAATCTGTCCTGGAGCCGGGTGTACGTAAACGTGTCATGATGCTCCTTAGAAATGATAACTTACTCACCTGCACAGCCACCACTGAAAGCACCTCCACCGATATCCTGTTAAACTCATCAAAGCAGCCCCAGGCTCCTGTTTGTGCCAGGCCTTTGTAGATGCTGCCACAGGACTGAGTGGTAGATCGAGTGAGAGAACAGTGAAAAATGGGAGACAGGGAAAAAGAGATTGGGAGAGTTATGAGAACCAGGGATGTGTTTTATATTCCTAACTGCTTTTGAATTGAGGTAGCAAACAATGCAGAATTGGAATTCACTTCTAGAGTATGCTGAAAATATTGTATTACAATATTTTAATTCGATTTTATATGCTGAAAATACGTTATTTTATAAAGTTAGCGGTAAACTGTATGGCAAAATATTCAGTCACATCAAAAATGTTAGTAGTTGACAAATATACTGTACATGTGTCCAATGGTGTGACAGCAAAAATGTAGAAAACAAACTGTTAATAATAAATTATTTTAGATTCTTAATGTTTATATTTATAATATAAGATTTTCATTTTTTGCTGTCACACCATTGGACACATGTACGGTATATTTGTCAACTACCCATTTATTAATAACCATAGCAGATCATCATAAATATCAGTAAATAAATAGCCAAAAGTACATCAAATTAAAATATGTCACCAAAAAATTCCTAAATTCCTACACAACATCATGAGGGGCGTGGTCTATTTCATTTTAAATCCAACTCTTGAATTAAAAGGAAGCCAGTAAAATTTCCCTAAGCCTACATCATAAGCCCCAACAAACAAAACTAGCGTGCTATGTAAAATTATTCAGTGCATTGTTTATGTCAAAAACCGTGCTCACTAGTCTTGCTTCACTGAAATTCAAGCTTATAAAGAACAACAAATGCTAAGCAGGCATTTTTTCAGATGGATGCATTGCATTTCCAACCCGGCATTCATATTCTGAACACAGTCTCTGTCTGCTTTCCCACCCGAGTACCCAGCACACTCTCTTTTCAGTGGGCTGGATACAAGTGGAGCCTTCCAGTTCTCACTGACACAGATGAGAGGTGACCTGGGGATTGATTGTGGGTGTCTGTGATCCTAAAACCCAGAGTTGGAAAAAATGCCGTCTTTCCCACTCAACTCTCTCTCTCTCTCCCTGCAGTGGTGAGCCATGGCCAGTAATGATGCGGCAGTCTCAGCAGGCAGGTACAAGCCGGATGAGAAGATTAACACTGCGTCTCTATTGACCGTCACATTATATGGCTTTTTTCTTTGCCGGCAGACGACTATGGCAGCTAGAGATGATGAGGGTGGAATACTGACGAGACGGTTGACATAGCTTCAGAGGTAAATAAACCCGGGCATCAGAGCCTCGCTAATCTGCGGGAGGCCGTGGTGGGAAAAGACAGCCACTAACAACTTAATAAACAGCTTATAAAATGAATGACGGAGTCAGGCGAGAAATGAAAGTGTATACTGCAGCAATTTCAGCATTGGGACGGAGATACGGGCTCATCACTGGAAGCTTGCTGTGAACTCGGTGAACTTGATTCATATCAACTCCTGATCAAAACAAGACTGTGGCTGTGATCAGAATACAGAACACCATATACTCTTATCATACCTTTAAGAGCTATAATTCTTGCGAGCATTCCTACACTCGTACTTTGAATATGATGAAAAACACAAACAAAAATAAAATATGAATAATTTTTCTAATCTTTGCAGGTACCACAATAATACTGTTATCATTTATTTCTTGGGCCACAATAATTGTGTATTTGAACTACTTGGTGATGACATAAAAATTGGTTGTGTTAAAAAAAAAAAGAAGCAAATCCTGAAAACAAAAAAAGTGCATTTCGTAGTATACTCTACACAAAAAATTATACTGTAAAAAAAATTATATTTTCCGACAGCTGGGGCGGTAGAAATATACTGTAAATAACAGTTTTTCCTGTAAAGTTATGTTTTTTATATGTTTTTCTTGTAAATTTTTTGTCTTTTTCTGTAATTTCATGTTTTTAATCATATTACAAAAATAGACTGTATATAAAATCCAGTGAAAAAACAGAATTTTCCGGCAGCTGAGGCGGCAGTAATATACTGTAAAAATGTCATTTTTTGCAGCCCTTTTCTGTAATTTTACTGTATTTCAAAATACGTGCAGAGTAAAACAGAAAAATTCTGTAAAATGATTTGGGGTTTTTACAGTGTAGACCGTTGAAATGAACACCCTGTGATCTTTTCTAACATCTCTGCCTGCACTCATCACCTTGTAATCCATCTGTTCTGAGCAGTTGAAAACGTAGACCATGATCCCGAGGGCTCGGCCCAAGTCCTTTGTGGTCTCGGTTTTCCCTGTGCCAGCCGGACCAGCTGGGGCTCCGCTCATGACGAGATGTAATGACTGGGTCAGGGTGATGTAACATCTGTGATGGGTTGAGAAAAGGAGATTTTAGCAAACATACACGTGCATGAACATTCAAAAGCATGTAATATGCGGTGGTGTACAGTACATCCTGACCCACGACTGACTTCTAAAACAAGAACGTAAACAGTTTGCTGTGAATACCACACACCTAGTGGGTGGACTTAGACTACAATCTTTTAATATAACAAGAGTACAGTCTTCTCTATTAACTAGATACTTCTGATTTATGAATGAAATATTGAAATATAATACATACCAATGATAATATTGATAGCAAAAACAACGAGTTTATTTAACTGAAGACAAGCAAAAACTGCATGTATAAAACAAACTGGAAATGTATATGTAAGTTTGATACATACTCATAGAAAAAGAGTAGCTTTAAATATATAGCCTTTTCCAAAACATGCAACGGATGGACGTAAAGTGACCTATTTTTTGTCAGATATGGTGACCCATACCCGAAATGTGACCTCTGCATTTAACCCAACCAGTGAATAGTGAACACACACACTTCAAGTCGTGAACACACATACACCGGGGCAGTGGGCAGCTAACACTGCAGCGCCCGGGGAGCAAACGGGGGTAAGGTGCCTTGTTCAAGGACACGTCAGTTGTTACCTGCCGGTACTGAGAAGGTCCGACTCTCTAACCATTAGGCCACAACTGCCCCCTACAACTGCCCCCTACAACTGCCCCCTACAACTGTAATAGAATTTTAGTAACGTTTATTGTAAATGCAAATAATATGTAGGTTCTAAATGACCATTTACATGAGCTAGTAATTATTAAAAACCATAATCAACAGCAACACATGCCTACCTGCTGTTTAGCTTCAACTGAAACATATTAGAACATGACGATTATTTTATGTTGTAAACATAAAAATACTTCATTCTTATATTTTCTTTCATAAAACAAGACTAAATATATTCAATCACATTCCTTGTCAAGTAAATGTATCTTGTCTAGAAATTTTTACTAGGAAACAAGACAAAAATGTTTAGTAAGAAATTCATTTTTGCAGTGTATAGTATACAGCAATGACTAGTAACATTTATGAAACATTCTGGAGTAAAAACAATCCATGTCATTTATAATGTATTTTAAATGACACTAAAAATGCTAACTCTGCACATAACTTTCAGAGTCCATCATAGCTTAATGGAGCATCTGTGCTACCAGTGGCATCTATTTTTTTGCGTACTCTCATTTCAGTGTGAATGAAAGACAGAAGTATGACACGGTCAGCAGCGCACAGCAGCGCACAGCAGAGCTCAGAGACTGACCATATGCTCAGGAAGTTGCACTGCCATTTATTTGACTATCAAACAGGACTGTCTCTGCTTTATTATTGCTTTAAAGGGCTGAAAGACTGCTTGTGACAGACCCATAAACAGCCTGTCTGAGCAACCTGCTGTCTTTGAGCATAAGGTCATCCAACGGCACACTTTTAGTTTTAAAGAGGCCCAAAAATATCTGCAAACCCTTCTTTTAACAGACATAGCGTCTGTGTTAGTGTCCAATCTAAAACCATGATCTAGAATCATTCTGCACAAACCGAAGAGAACGCGGATCAGGATGAAATAATGGGTTCTACACTAGCATCTAAATCGTAACATCAGAGGCTGGGGCAGGATAATGTCCACATCAAATTCAAACACCAAGCTTTCAAAACAGCAATAACCCCGTCTAGCAAGACTGATGCAGGACAAAATAACATTTCCTGCATTATAATCAACAAAGCTATTTACATTGTAAACAACCAGTGCTGTGATGCAATGAATGTTCAGTTGATGGGTAACAGTGCTGGGTAATAAATGATTATTTGTATCTGGATTACATAATCAGATTCCAAAAAGTAAATCAATTATATTACATGTTAAAAGATTAGTATTCAGTGCAATTACAATTTTATTGATTACGTTACACATTACATTATTCCTTATTTTTTTATATTTATAAGCTTGTCACTTTAATATACTTTCTTTTAGTCTTTTAGCTGTTTCTGAGAAGGGAGAAGGTTGTTGAATTACATGCACAAACCAGCCAGAAAATATTATGTAAAATAGAGTGTAGAAATCGCTAGTGCTTTTTTTTAAAGCATAAGATGTGTGTTTGTGATGATGTTCAGTGTTCTTATCAGCCAACACGAAAAGAAAGGTATATCAGTTTCATTCAAAATGATAACTATACTCATTGGTGTTTTGAAGTTTATTAACCCATAAGAACCCAGACCCATTTCCACTTGATGGGGAATATGAAATAAACCAATATGAAATAAACCATTGGACAACATGGAACACATTTCTGAAAGTGTTTTTGAAATACAACCACTCCATGTAAAACATCTGTAATGTTACATAATATGACACATTGGGCATTTTTGGTAAATATTAATGTTACAGATATGTGAAATTGGACATTATTTCTCAAAAGATTTTGGTTAAAAACCCAGAATTTCCTTTTAATATGATTTTCCACAACCTACATTAAAATGAAGTCTGGGTAGGTAGGTACAAAAAAACATATAAAATCAGATTTTATATTTCAAAACCATATACCTGTGACCATCTGTGACCAACAATACTTGGAACACTGGTTTTCCCTATTGGCTTTTACCCTATAGTTTCATTGTACGCAAGCGTTGGAATGTATTTGCTTGTACGTAAACATATGTGACATCAAACAGGTCAAACATATAGTAATCTAAACTGTGGCCAACCCATTTGTACAGTAGACCTATGTTGCATTTAAATACTTGTATATCTGCAAGGCATTGCATGAAGAAGAAAAGGACTGGAGTGTTTTAATGACTGAATAATTCACTATTTTGAACTTATATGCACATTACTTTTTATGATTACTTTTACTGTCATGATGCATTTTCTCCTGCTTTGTATATCTGACACAAAATACAAACACTGATCTACATATAATTACATATACAATTTAAAACAAGAAGTTTCTGCTTTTATGAGGTGGCTGCTAGAAATTTTAAGTGGCAAGAAACAAAAATATTTTCATTTCAGAACCTGATTACAGTTATTTAAGGACAGGTTATAATGTACCATCATTGTGTTATGTTATTGTTTATTTCAGTGGACATGTAGGCCTGTGTTTTGAGAGAGGTGCACAGCACAGCTTGGGGATCAGCTGAAAACCAGCACAGTGGAAAATAATCTTTTTGTTAAGTGCAGGCAAAAAGTAACACTTTCAAAGGGCATCTCACCTGTCTGTAAGCGGCGTGATGACTAATCTTGGAGTATTGCCCAGATACTCGTATGAATAGAGGAACTGGGCGTCGCAGATGTTGGCGAAGCAGTGCTTCTCTCTCTCGCCCCAGCGGTGGCGGAGTTGGGACAACCAAAGAAAAGCCTGAGAGTTCTCCACCTGGGAGCAAGAAACACAAACTGAGTCTTGCTAACAAACTAACACCGGAGCTAAATAAAACATGATACCGTTTCTAAGCCACGCTACAACGTTTTTATTAGGACTTCTATTCTAACGCACCGTGGGTCTTCAAGTAAAACCAAAATATGAGCAATCCCCAAAGACCACGTTGAAGGTTTTATTATGATGGTAGGATGTGTAAATAGAGCATTGAACGTTGCATGTGTGGGTTTTCCATAAAGTCATTTTCAAAGGCAGCCTGAATGGGTCTTCATAAAAAAATGAAGAAGAATGGCGATACCTTTTGAGCGATGATTTTGGCCACCACGTCTCTCGCATGGACGTCAATGGTGCAGATGGTCATAACTTTCTGCCTGTCTCCAGGGGTGAGCTGGCCGATCAGCATGGTGATGAGAGTGTTTAACTGACTCACTTGCTTTTTATAGTATTCCTTCATTGCATTCTCAAATCCCTCCTCCAGTCTTGAGAATGCAATACCTACATCCGTCGTCCACCAGATCTGAGTGCAAGTGAGAGCCACCTATCAGAATACATACAAACAGATGTTAGCGCTCGGTCATGGTTAAAAAAACACACTTCAATGTTCAATTAGACCGACATCCAGATTTCCAATGCATACAAATGAAACGGACAGGCAGCCGCTGAAGCCTCCCGGGCAATTTGCAAAAAAAACAGGACATCGTGAGCTTTCATTCTGTCAGGCCATACAGACTCAGCCTCCGGCTCATGAAGTAATACTGCCAGAATATATTTCAACATCTTAATTCCACATAGTACATTTGCTTCTCTTATAAAAATTCTCTTATTCTGTGAGAAATCAGCCTAGGGATGTTTACAAGCGCTGTGATCGGGTCTGACGCACAACTGACAATAGCAGAAGGCTGTTAAGTACCTGAGCGGGATAGTCAAACAGCCACTGTTCCCTGGGTTTCTCTTCAAAGGCCATGACAGCTTCTGTCATCTCATGCCGTACGGTGGCACGCATGGAGTCCAGGATGCGATTTAGCCACACCTCGACCTGGAAAACCACAGCATGTCTTGTTATACAGACCCATTTTACCGTACATCAGACATCAAGCGTGTGCTGACATATGCCGGCAGCTCTATACTTTACATTAAGTCCCGTTTAAAATATGCATGCATACAGATGTGTTAGAGCAGCGTAAAAGCTAAACTCTACATGAAGGCAGATCTTCAGAGGCCGGATTATACTGTGGTGTAATCCATAACATTGTGTTGTGGGACAGCCGACACTGTAAACATAACTAGATTTTTACATTTGCTAAAGTGTTCTCGATGGTTGTTAGACAGTTTCTTATTTATTAAAGTCAAAATAGGAAGTCTGATTTAAAGCGTTAGACCCCATCCCCTCACATCTACTACAAGCCATCTCACCCACACTCCTACCATTGCTCACTCATATCATTAACACATCTCTTAATACAGGAATTTTCCCCACTGCATTCAAGCAGGCCCGGGTAACCCCGCTGCTTAAGAAACCCACACATGACACTTCCCTACTGGAGAATTATAGACCCATTTCTCTCCTTCCGTTCATAGCTAAAGCACTTGAACGGGTTGTTTTCAATCAGGTGTCTACCTTCCTCACCCAAAACAACAGGCTGGACACCAACCAGTCAGGCTTTAAGAGCGGTCACTCAACCGAAACTGCCCTACTAACAGTTACAGAAGCCCTAAGGAGGGCAAGAGCTGAGTCCAAATCATCTGTTCTCATTCTCTTAGACCTTTCTGCAGCCTTCGACACGGTTAACCATCACATTCTTCTGTCTACCCTATCGTCACTGGGCATCACTGGAACTTCACTCTCCTGGTTTAAATCCTACCTCGCAGATAGGTCGTTCAAGGTAGCTTGGGGAGGTGAAGTGTCCAAATCACACCAACTAGTCACCGGGGTCCCACAAGGATCGGTTCTTGGACCTCTGCTCTTCTCCATATACACCACATCACTGGGTTCCATCATACAAGCACATGGATTCTCCTACCATTGTTATGCTGATGACACTCAACTTCACCTCTCATTTCATCCAGACGATTCCATGCTAGCCACACGAGTCTCCGACTGCCTGGCTGACATCTCTTCTTGGATGAAAGATCATCACCTGCAACTCAACCTGGCCAAGACTGAGCTCCTCGTCATTCCTGCCACCCCGTCAGAACAGCCCCAGCTTACCATCCAACTTGGTCCATCTAAGATAACCCCATCGACTTCAGTCAGGAATCTTGGGGTAATCATGGATGATCAGCTGACTTTTAAGGATCACGTTACTAAAACAACTCGGTCATGCAGGTTTGCATTGTACAACATTAGAAAGATCAGACCGTTCTTAACAGAACATGCAACACAGCTTCTCGTCCAGGCACTTGTCATTTCTAGACTGGATTATTGTAATGCTCTTCTGGCCGGTCTCCCAGCCTGTGCCTTCAAACCTCTGCAAATGATCCAGAATGCTGCTGCACGCCTGGTCTTCAATGAGCCCAAGAGAGCACATGTCACACCTCTGCTCATCTCTCTACACTGGCTCCCAGTAGCGGCACGCATTAAGTTCAAGGCACTGGTGCTTGCTTACAGAACAGCCACTAACACAGCACCCATCTACCTCAACTCTCTCTTACAGACCTACATCCCCTCCAGAAGTCTGCGGTCTGAAAACAAGCGGCGCCTCATTGTTCCTTCACAGAGAGGCATGAGATCCATCTCAAGGACATTTTCTTTCTCCGTTCCCGGCTGGTGGAATGATCTTCCTGTTTCCATCAGGACTGCTGGATCAATTTCACAATTCAAAAAACAGCTGAAGACCCACCTCTTCCATGAGCACTTAACTGTCTCATAAAAAAAAAAAAAAAAAAAAAAAAAAAAAAAAAAAAATAATACATTTTTTCCCCTATTTTTCCTTTTCTAATGTTCTCTATATACTTGCTTATACTATCTTGACGTTGTATTTGAAACCTTGTATTACTAGCACCTCTCGTGAATATTGCTTACTTAGACGAATCGCTTGCTGTTTTCCTCAATTGTAAGTCGCTTTGGATAAAAGCGTCTGCCAAATGAATAAATGTAAATGTAAATGTAAAGCTGCAATGCATAGCTTTCGCATATCTAGTGCCATCTCTGTTTGAAATATATACAGCAGCTTATTTTACGTGGGTTGAAGTCAAATGATGTCAAACTGATACTACCTGCAAAATCCAACCCGATCTCACAGGAATTCGTACGTATTTTACAAGGTGGCAAATTCGTATGAACTCGTACGATCTGAATCGTACAAAAACATACGATTATTAGAGAAAAGCAATACTGAAGCCCCTCCCCTAACCCCACCCCTGAACCTAACACCACTAAAGTAAATCGTACTAAAACGTACGAATAAAATCAAACAAATTTAAAAGTTAGCCACCTAATAAAAGAAGTACAAATTTCCACAGGATTGTGTTTATATCATTATCTTAAGCTCACCATTGCAAATAAGACGAAAAGAAGAAAGTTTTCAACACTATGTACTTGTTCAATAAGTGATTTTTGTTCATTTGTATAATTTGAAACTGTTATTGTACTTTTAAAGTAATTCATTTTTTACATTTTATTAATATTTACTTTTTTAACTTTTAAAGTTATGGATTGCAGCTTCAATGTACAGCAGAAAATATAAGTCTGATCACTTAGAAAGCTGTAGCAGACCTCTCAAGGTCGGTTTGTTGTCTGCTCATGTCTGTAGTGTAAATGGATTATGTGTCGAAGCACAATGTATATCCACATTAAAATGCCTATAGCATGCGGCAGATGTAAAAACACTGTCTACGCTCCTGCACACAAACTCCTCAAACTGGCCTCATGTTAATTCCTAGTGCTTTGAGGGTAAACTGTGTTAAATATGAAGAAGTTGGTTGTACCTGGCCATTGCAGTCACAAGGCCCATTAAAGGGAACATACTCGTCCTCTTTACTGAACATGCCGAGTCCTGTTTTGGTGGGGTTGCCGTCCCCGTCCGTTTCAAACTTCATCTTTGCCATATTGTCAAACAATTTCGACAGATGCCTCTGCACCTGAGGGAGAAAACGGAAACCTTTACAGCAGCCCAGCTGTTATTTTGATTCAAAGTTCTTCTAATATGTCATATGAAAAACCACATGGAATTTGCCTCCGAGACAAATAGCCAAACGGTGACCAACACTGCCATCTAGTGTGTTGAAAAGTCAGAAATTAAAGATATTTTTGCAGTTTTCAGTTGGGAAGATTTGACCTTTGGCTACAGGCTTTTTTGATGGTCTCTGTGCACTGTGTGCTGTTGCTGTACCTGGTGCGGGTCAGTGCCGTTGGAGAGGATGTCCAGCAGGTCTGCTGAGGAGATGAAGTAAAACCGTGGAAAGGCCAGACGCTTAGTGTCCAGATACTCAGCCAGGGCTTTCTCACAAAGAGCCAGTCTGCAGGAACAGGTGCACTGACCATCACACTCTCAATGTGATAGATGAACAGCTTAGAGCTGTTGAAAACAGTTTGGATTGCATCTCTGCACATGCTGAAGGGAACACCTTCTAAATGAGGGTTATTTAAGGAATAGTTCACACCTAAATGAAATTAACTTTTTCAAACCCAGTATTCATTTCCTCTGTAATACGCAAAGGACATTAGGCAAAACGCCCAAGCTTGAGGTTTGCATACAACAGTAGATGGTACAAATGTACTGCCAAGTTAAAAAAATGCATTTAAAAAAAAATCACTCATATATTGTTGTTTTTTTTAGATATTTTTGTGCCAATTTAAGTTAATGGGGTCTAATGTTGTTTGGGTACCAACATTTTTCAAAATATCTGCAGAAGAAAGTCAATCATACAGGTTTGGAAAGACATGATGGTGACTAAATGATAAAAGTACTTTCCCTTTATTCTTTATAGAAGTTATAGAAACCAAGTGCAAACCTGATCTGAATGTCTTCTAGTTTGCTGTAGAGTCCAGGTTTGTTGGTGGCCTCCACAACATTAGGCGTTTTATTTGCATCATGTGCCAGTTCTTTAAAATCAATATCAATGCCTTCAAAGCGCTTGGAATCCTGCGGAGAGATTCATGAGAAAATGATTCAATTCAATTTCATTTGCCAGAGAAAAGAAACAACTGACATTCTGAACAACATCTGTTTCTGGCCATAGGCACACAACAGTAATTATCCAAATGTTTTTAACCCAAAAGCAAAAGATGGACATTTTTATCTCTCATCTAGCTCTATGAATATTCCGCCAGAGGGCAGGACAAGATGCATAACAAATCTTTGAGGTCTTGCTTTACTCTTAATTCTCCATTAAACCTTTTGAAATAATAATTCATCTCAAATGTCTGTATTACATTTTGTGCTTTCTTTTATTACTGCCTATATCATCTGCACTTTAAATTCCACATTTGGTGGGTGAACAAAATACATCTCATATTGACCGTTCCATTAGCATTAGCACAGCTAACCTCTGGTAGCTGTGAGCGAATGTCCTCAGAACCTATAAAGATGCTCTCCAGGTGTGACCAGGTCCTCTGCACTTCAAACCAGATAGAGATCACCGAATCAGCCACCGAGAGCTTTTTCTGCCATGTGGATACCTCCTCCAGGAAGAACGCTATGTACTTGGAAGACATGAGGTTCTGCAGCTGCACCTGGTTGTCCTCAAGCGTTTCTATTAGTTCCTCATCCGACTTCAGCAGAGGAACGTTGGTACGTGGATGAGCCTCATAGCCAAATGCCATACTCGACCAGGTGGCGTCCAGCTCATTTAGCACCTTCTCCATGCCCATTTCTTTCACCGCCCGGTCAACGATACTCCTGACCTCATCTTCAAAGTGATGCAAGTTAAGGCGAAGTAGGTCAGCCAGTGTTGTGTCTTGGTCCATGCTGAAGCGTACTCCGGTGGCGTTCATCAGCTGCTGCCAATGTCGTGGACGGATGGCTGGGTTTTGAAGTTCAGCGACCGCTCGCAAGGAGGTAAGAGTGTCCTTCACGGTACCGTCCAACCCAGTAAAGGCGTCCCACGAACGCGCCTCTTTATCCAGCACCCGTAGCTCTTTAGAGAAACGTTTGCACTCCAGATCCATTTCATCCACGTTTATATCTAGCCATGGAGTGGTCTCCCATGCATTTAAACTGGATTGGACCGCTAAGATCATATCCCACAATTCCTTGAGAATGGGCAGCTCTTTTCGACACTGCTTGAGCTGTTTGTAGTCTGATACGTTGATGTCGAAAAGTTTGGCTGACTCGATAAGCTCAGCCATTGTAGTTTCCATCTCCAGAATTTGATTATGGGAGGTGTCCAGCGTCTGATGCGGATTTCCACAATCAAATCTGAAAATATATGAGTTGAGACAACACAAGACAAATGTTTGGCAGGAAATTGACTTACTGACTGAATAACGGTCTTGATTACGGTTATCCATCACTGCTATGACACTTTCACAACATTACAATACTAACATGAGATATTTCTCTATGCTTCATGTACTGTACCTGAAAAACTCTATCTTGCGAAACTGTTCCCTAAAGGTGTGCTGCTCCACGTCGAACGTGGCACATTTCCTGCGTAGGTTTGCCACCTCGTTGGCCTGAAGCGGGGCAACTTGCTGCTTTACCGTCACGGCCTGCTTTTTCACGTTGTTCCATTTCTCTGGCAGCTCCTGTATGTCAAACCCAAACAAACATCCTTCATCTGACAATCTGGACACTACATAGGCTAATAGTTTTTAAACACGTTGTTACATTTATAATGTAAATAGTGCTACCGAAGCTTTAAAGGAATAGTTCACTCAAAAATGAAATTTCTGTCATGATTTACTCACCTTCTTGTCATTTCAAACCTGTATGACTTTATTTCTTCTGCAAAACACAAAAGAAGATATTTTGAAGAATGTTGGTAACCCGGCTGTATTGATTGTATTGACACAAAACCAATGCAAGTAAAGGGGTAATGTTGTTGTTTGGTTACCAACATTCTTCAAAATATCTTCTTTTGTGTTTTGCAGAAGAAAGAAAGTCATACAAGTTTGAAATGATAAAAGTGTGAACAAATAAAATAATTTTCATTTTTGGGTGAACTACTATACCTTTAAAGACAGCAAGAAAACATTACAGTAGTGTTTTCTTCTGAATTGTGACAGAAATTTGAGAGAAATTGCTTCTGAAATAAAGTTCAATTTCGTCCTTTGAAAATTGACTGGATCATTGGAAATGGGACACCTGAGTATTTGAAGGTCAATGCTTTTAATGAAAGATTATGATTATGAAAAAAATGTAAATAACGTCCTCATGGGGGAACCATTTTTAATAAACACTGCTATATTCCATTAAAAAATCACAGTGATTGTAAGATTTATTAATGCTAAATCATCGGACGTACATTTTTGCAAATATGGCAATTCATACATATGTGTATTTAAAATGTACAATCTTTATTTTTAGTAAAACAGGTCAATAATATTGATGCACTATTGATGTTTCTGCACTATGCAGATTTTTGTCCAATCAGATTCTTGCAAAAAGAGAATTTCCCTCTCCCTCAAACTAGGGATGCACCAAAATGAAAATTCTTGGCCGAATACCGAACACCGGACATGTTTATTTTTGGCATTTTTTATATTTATTTAGCCAATTTTTTCACTATTGCATAAATTAAATGGTCAAAATGTGCTTTTTTTATTTTGTCTTGCTTTTTGATATAATATAATTTAACTTAAAATATCAAATTGAACAAAACAAGTAAATTAATATAAAAATATTGAGCTCTCTCTTTTGTTCAATAGACTAACTGACTGCTGAAAGAATGTAATCTGTTCGCCTGCAACAAAGTAGTTCATTAAAAAGTGTCATTGAACATAAGCCAAAAATATGAAAATGATTACGATGAAGAAAATACTTCTTATGCAAGCAATGCATGCTGAGGCTGACTGACAACCATTTCAGTTCACGTCTCTCTAACCTCCGCCCACAAAAGCTGACTGTACTCTCAGAAGGTGTACTAGGAATGCACAGACATAGCTTGACATTCCAAGTTGTTTAGTACAGGGAACTGTGTGCATGCCACCACTGTGCGATGTCAAAGGATGTCGTGGGTTTCAGATCGCTCGCTCCCGTCTGAAGTACAGTCTACCGAACGGTAAAGAAGCTTTCGTTCGAAAATGTACTCCTGCACCGCAACAAGTCCCGTGTCGTGTGATCTCTGCCACTTTAAAATGCTTCCACACACTGCCGACATGTTTGCTGCATTAATAAAGCGTGCGCGTCTCTCTCTCCGCGCTGGTTGCTGCTTGATCGCATCAGAGGTCACGTTCAGTAAAATGTATTCGGCAATATTTCACTTATTCGGCTGAACACCTAACATGCTTTTTTGGCTATTTTCGGGCGAATAAGTTCAGTTGCCAAACATTCGGTGCATCCCTACCTCAAACCTCCTGCAACTGACTAGCAAATACTGTTGCTTAACTGTGACATCCCTGCTGAAAAAACAACATAACCATGCCCAAACCACAATAGAAAATGTCATGGATATAATGGTAATAATGAAAATGGTATTGGATTTATTGGAAACTCTAATGTTTTTTAGCGGCATGTGATGGATTTTATTTGTGGGATCCCTACAATTCCCTTTAAAACCATTAAAACCAATACAACTTCTTTAATGGTTTCTATTGGTTTTTTCAGCATGGATCCAAAAGAACACCATTAAATCCTATTGGAATAATACCCAAAACACATTTTGTAAAGGTTTTAACAGAAAAAGCATTAGAATTTCTGTAATGGTTTCTGTTGGGTTTTTATTGCTTTTTTCCGCATGGCTGTAAAACCAACATAATATATAAAACAAAAAAGTCACAGTGATATGTGATATATTTGATATGTTCAGCCAAAACACAAGAAAACTGTGAATTAACAGTGTCTGTAAATTAGATGATTTAAAACACTGTATGCAGACACGCACCTCTAGATGTTTGTAAACAGAATCTGGGAGTTCCTGATTATATGTTTTCAGCAGATCAATGGTGTGCCGCAGAGGCTCGAACATATCATCTGTAGTTCCCTGTCGTTCTTTTACCGCCATCAGGTTCCCCATGATCTCCACCAAACCATTGTAGTCACCCTCCTCCACTGTCTTACCGAGCCCACTTTCAGTCACTCTGATAAAGTCCTCCAGGTCAGACAGGCTACAAGCACAGATCAGACAAATATTTTCAAGAAAAGTGATTAAAATGATCATTTATAACATTACTAAACTGGGTTGCAGAAAGCGTGCTTTCAAACGAGTTTTTAAGAATATATATACCTGTGTGTTACATGATCAATAAGGTGCTGTTTGAACATCAGGCTCCACTTCTTGATGATATTGAGCAGGGCATTTTTAAAAGCTCGTGCATCAACCTTCATCCAGCCCTCAAACACATGGATGGGCTCCAGTTGTAGCACTTCATTATATAAGCTCTCATATGAATCCACCTGCTCCTGGAACTGGTCAAGAGTCGGGGGGTTTTCTGGAACCCCGTGTTCTGCATAGGCCTCCAACTCTTCACTCGTAAGAATGTGACCGTAAAGCAAGAACTGACGCATGAACTCCTTTCTGTCATCCACGTAGAGGTAGGCGTAGCGCTCAAAGGTGTCGCGGTACTCGCAGCACCTTCGAATGATTCTTTGCACACGCTCCATGAGAAGCTGTCTCATGTCCGCCAAGTCAGTCATGCCCTCCATATCAACCTAACGGTACAAAGATAACTTTATGTAAATTGAAATGAAAGTCATTTAAACAAAATTGACCCTTTTCCAAAATTCATGGTCCTATAGTGCAGTATGTTTCAAACCCTCCCCTCTTTTTTGTGCAAGCAAATGGGAGTAAGTATGCTGTGGATTACACCCTGACTTTTAACATGACTTTCTTTCTTCTGAAGTACACAAAAGAAGATATAAAATGTTGGTAACCAAGCCACATTGTCCCCCACTGACTACCACTGGACATTGGACACCAAACCACTGAGACATTTCTCAAAATATCTTCTCTTGTGTTCTGCAGAAGAAAGAGTTATATACAGGTTTTAAACGACATGAAAGTGAATAAATGATGACAGATTTTCACTTTAACATACAGTCTCATGGCGTTCACGCCTAAAAGCGAATTTAACTAAGTAATCCCGAAGGTCCTATAGAGCGAGGAACGAGATGCATCACTTTTTGTTTGAACACACCATTACAAGTATATTTTAAAGGAGCAATGGGGAAATTGTAGGGACATCTAGTGGTGAGGTCGCAAACTGCAACCAGTGGCTCACTCGACTACTCGATGCTGACTTTCGAAGCACTACGGTAGCTGACACAAGACGTCTTCACATTTTCGCTTCTTTGCCGAAGAAGATAACATGTACGAAACGCGCTCTAAAGCATTTTGTCCGTTTAGGGCTACTGTAGAAACAACATGGAAGACTCCATGTAAGGGGACCCACGATGTGTGTAGATAGAAATAGCTCATTCTATGATAATAAAACCATAACGGTTCATTACAGTATACACCTCTGAAAACATAGTTATATTTAAAAACAAGTAATTGCATTTCTGTAAATAGATCCTCCTTAATAGTACACATTGCACCAGGTAACCTGACCTATCGGCTGAAAGTGACAGATGAGTCTTGTGTTACTGTTTTGAGATATCAATAGATATCATGATCATCAAAGTTAAAGTCAGAAAAAGTGACCTCTCTTGATACCTGGTAGTGTTGGAAATCACTGTGTTCAGATAGTCGTGGCACAAGAGCGGAGATCATAAAAACACTGCTGACGAGACTGTCCACCAGTTCATAAAAGCCATCTGAAGCACTAAGTTCCAAAGACGGATGAAATACAATCTCGGGATCCTGCAGATTAAGCTGGACTTCAAAGAGTGGGGCTAACCCAGGCCTTTGGTCTGTTTTGGAAGATATGTATTATTAGAAAAATCTATTGCAAAGCAACAAAAACTCTGGGAATATCTGTGCAGTTAAGGCTAGAAAATGAGCAAGCACACCTGTGTTTTCCAAAAAGAATTTGAGGGAGCTCTCAATACCACTGAAGTATCTGTCGATTACCATTTCATCAACGTAATCCACATAAGACCTCCATTGTGTGGATAAAGAGTCAGCTTTGAAAAGTGACAAGTTATCCTGAAAGACACAGTTACCATAAATTCATGACATGATTTTGGTCATTTGTAATTTTATGGAATTCCCAATTTCTTTATCATTTCATACTTTCAGCAACACATGGATCTTTGCTCCTGAGGCACGGATCTGGCCGTAAGTTCTTTCCAAGCGCTCATTCTTGTCATCCAGGTTTAAGAGTGCATCCTTCTTTCCCTCTTTCCTTTCAAAGATGGGGGTAGCCCAGCTCTTCATGATGGTGTGCATCTCTTCTACATTGTTCTTAGTCCTCTGTAGACGTTGTTCCAAGTCATATACTGTCTCGCGTACTTCCTGGATGTATTCCCAAATTCCTGATAACACATTAAATATGCTTTTAGAAATGTGTTTGTATGACTTGTGCTAAAGAACAAACAGCTACTGTATAGTAGATTTTAATACAGGATTAAAGGGATAGCTCTTGACATTTTAAACCTGTATGACTTTATTTCTTCTGAAGAACACAAAAGAAGATTTAAAAATGTTCATAACCAAACAAACACGGTATCCATTCACTTCTATTGTATGGACACAAAATCAATGCAAGTCAGTGGGTACCACCATTGTTCAGTTACCAACGTTCTTTAAAATATCTTATTTTTTTCTACACAAACCTTGGCTCGTCCAGCAGAGGCTCTCCTCAGCCTCTTTGAGCTTGGCATCAATCTCTTTCAGCTGGTCCTGGATCAGTGGAAGCTCCACCTTAAGCACAGTGCCCATTATTTTGTTGTACAAGTTGGCTGTTAGTTCGAGATTTCCCACATACTGCCACAGCAGCTCCCTGTTGGAATAAATGTCAGCAGCCATATCTGGTATGACCTCAGCCTGTCTAGCCTCCAGATATTTCACCTCTCGCAGCAGTGACACCAGCTAGAGGACAAAACAAGTGTTACATTTGATATTGAAGCTGGCCATAGATAAAAAATTAACATAGTACACACAAACATTTATTAAAAAAAGGAAGGCAGCCTGACCTGCGGGCTGAAGTTGACAGAGATGAGTCTTGTACTAGAGTCCTGGCATATCAGTGGCTTCTTGAGATTATATTGTGACTTCTCAGTTACAGATTCAGTCCACACGTCATACAGTTTAGATGAGTATCTGGTCATAACAGCAAGGAGAGAAATACTGATGTTACTTGAGATGTGGGATTTTATTTGAGTTTACTGAAATAATCATTGTAATTCCATATTCGCTTTATGAAATTTCCTTCATGAGATACTAAAAGAGTTGGCAAAATCATTTTTATAAAAGAGAAGTTCATTTACAAACAAGAAAAGAGAATGGTGATTTACACTGCCAGTGTAGAGGAATAGTTCACCCAAAATTGTATTTATTTTATTCCAATTCCATATTTCATTTCCATTATAAACTCAAAAGAAAATCCCCAGATGTTTTCGTTCATACAAAGACTGAGGATCGCAATTTATAAATAAGGGGAACGCTGTGCGGCTCGCGTTTTCCGTGCGGGAAACCTCTTAAAACTTTTCCGAGTCTTTCTTAAACCAAAGACTTACCAAAAGTCTTATTTTTATTATTACCAGAAATACACAGCATGTTTTAAGCTTATGTTGTGTGTGAGAAAGTAAAACGATCGCATATCCCTGTCAATCACTCCTGCATGGAGTTAATCCTCATCTCATCATAACATTCAGAGAAACAAATAAAACTACATTTAGACATCATGTTATATGCTGATATTGCATATGTATGAGGGGGTAACCGTGGAATTGGAATCGTTACACCGCTACTCTTTACAAATTATAAAAATGATAAAATGCTTATCAGCACCCTGTATTATTAAAATAAAATCTCTTTAGGCTGATTGCATGAGACCATACAGACTACACACACATATATTTCATTCCTGTGTTCTGCGAGTATATTTACTGCCTTGTTATGGTCGCAAAGCTCCAGTCCATGAAATCAAATACATCTTTGCTTCTTGCAAGTAATATGTATCAATGTCAAAAAGTAATGACTAGAGATAGCAATAACAGCTCAGACTACATGTAGATTGTGTTTGTGCAATACAGTGATTACCATCATCTAACAAGGGGGCTTTAATTTATGATCGGAGAAAATGCAAATCTGGCTACTTTGGAAATATTTCATTTCTTTCTCATATGAAGGGAAACTGCATGCAATTTGTTTATGGAAACACGCATTCTCGGTGACACACGCATGCAACATTCTACGATCATGTGTTCTTTCATTATTCTTTTAGCTTTACTGAGCTATTGTTCATGCAACACTATAGGCAGATTACACGTCATTGGAGAAAATGAGACCCTAGGGTAATAATCTACAGTGCAGAGGCTAGCTTCTTAAATGAGCAAATACATCATGTTTATGTGTTTATTACATGTAGGGGGAGAAGGTCCCCCGGTCAATTTCATATCTATTTGATATACCTCGCTCTCTACACGCTTGCAGCAGAAAAATATAGAACAAACAATAAAAAAGCTCCATTATTATGTGTATAAAAGTGGTCTAAATATTGACTAAATTGTTCAGCTGGGATTAAAGTTATCAACTGGGACAAAATAAACTTGGTTAGTAACAAGGAGAAAGATAAAATCCTTTAAAAGGATGGTTCACCAAAATTATTTGTTCAAAACCTTTATTTATTTAGATTTTAAAGCCGTTTAAAGCTTCCCAAAAAAAAAAAACAGCAATATTTGCAGACAGAATGAACTGACCGTTTAAGTAGCTGCATCAACTCATCGTATTTCTGGATCATATCCTTTCCATCCACAGACTCCATACATCTATTAATACACAAACATAACAGTTATTTAAAATAAAGAGTACATTGCTACTTTTGATCAAGCATCAAAGCAAAAAACAATCATAAAATACTTACGGGTGATTGATGAATCTGAAGTTATTGTAAGGATTCTGTATGCGTTCCTGCAATTGCTGGACAAATTTCAGGCCTCCAGCAACAGCAGGCATGTTCTTGGAGATGGGCATATAACCTGTGAGATCAATAACCAGCCAAGAGTAAATATATGACTCAAATAATGAATACCAAATGCAGCAGGATGTACTTTCACTAAAACATTGATGTTATTTATTGATAATAAAGATTAAGACCTCACCCTGGGTTTCCTCCATCTGTATTTGGCTTTTAAAGAGTCTTCTGCAACATTCCAGTTCATTGTAAAACATTGTGATCAGCATCGGATATCTTGAGTGAGCTTTGGATGCTATCAGGGGTCGTTCCAACAGACTGCCAAATATGTCCAAAACCTGCCAAGCAGATTCTCTTTGAAATATGCTGTGCATTGTAATTCATAAAGTGAAGTTAGCAATAAAAAAAATTACAATGTTAACCACCAACTACATCCAAAAACCTTTAGATACTTTTTAAGGGAAATAGTTCACCTAAAAGTTTTTTAACCAAAAAATCTGTAACTTTATAGAATGTTTTAGCTCCAAAGGCATCTTTACACAGCAAAGGTACAGAAGTGGCATAAAACCATAAAAATGTTGTTCTGAAACAGCATAAATGCATTGACACAGGAATTATAATTCCTTATTGGAACAAACACGTTACAATTTTGGGATATACATATTGTCAGAGATATTTTCTTGTTCGGCTAAAAAGACATATAGACGGTTTCAAAGCAACAACATAAACAAACGTTACTACGCATGCACGCTTTTGTGGCCCAAACATCCACAAGCCCTGTAGATCATTTCTGATAACAAGCAAAAGAGAATTAAAGAAGTAAATGACATTAACTAGCAAGTTAAAAGTATGTCTAGTCAGTATTATTTTGGGTTACCAGTATCAGAACGGTTACTTGACTAAACTTAAATGCGACAAATTTGTTTATTTAATACAATTATTATACAATAATATTTAACACATTGTTTATTTAATACAATGAATATACAATAATATTTAACATATTGTTTATTTAATACAATGAATATACAATATTATTTAACAAATTGTTTATTTAATACAATTATTAAACAGTTATACAAAATAATATTATAAATTAATATTAATATAAAAAACAAAATATAAATAGATATATTAATAAAAAATTATTAGCCACTAGCCAGACCGGTCAACAAACACAGACTAGAAGTTAGCCTCGGGCCAGGCCTGTGCATCCAATGAAACCGTCTATAGATATAAAAATGAAATTTCTGTCATCATGTACTCACCCTTTTGTCATTTCTAACCTGTTTGACTTTTCTTTTTCTGCTGAACACAACAAAGGATATTTTAAAGAATGTTGGTAACCAAACAACAGCGGTTCCAATTAACTTGCATTGGTTAGAAGTGAAGGGTACTGCTGTTGTTCAATTACCAGTATTCTTCAAAATATTTTCTTTTGTGGTTTGACAAGAGGGTTAGTAAATGACAGAATTTTCATTTTAAAGTGAACTTTAATGGACTGGTTCACTACATAATCAATTGCAACTTTTTTCAGGAGGAATATTCTGCTCAAAACAAGTGCAACAAACTACAAAAGTATTATAGTACTGTATGAAATATTTTCCTCTTCTGTATAACTCAAACTGAGCTCTGTTAAAGATCATGAATATGGGGAGATTTGTGTGCTTTCCAGTTTTAAAGTTCAGGCTGCATTCCTGATTTGGATAATGTGCAGATATCTACAGTATAACACCAAACACCAAGCTCAACACCAAAAAAGGCTTTTAGAACATATGTTATTTTCACAGAGAAACTGCCGATACAATAGTTGCTGTCACCCACCTTGAATGCGTGCTCCAAATCAGAAGCATCATCAAAAACACGACAAAAGATCGCACCTAAGCGCCAGTCAGCATCTTCCACCTTCTGCTGGAACTTCATAAAATCAGCCTCAAACTCCTACAAACACACATTTTTTTAAAAGATCATCAACCCTTTGTTTTTGTTTTTTTATTGTGATTTTAAGATGGCATTACTTACCACATCACTAACATCAAGGCAGTCATATGTCTTCTCTGAGAATATTTTATATGTCTCAGAGAATTCCTCATGTAACCACTGGACCTGCAGACTGAGAGATTTCCCCTGGATGCCTCCGAACTCAAGCTTCTCCAACTTCATCATATCAACAACAGTCAGCAGCAGGATCTAAACAATAACATTAAACAGATGCCGAAATATAACCAAACAATGCTGTCTTCAGTACCCTCAAAATATGTCCTGATACTTTTTTCTTATAAGTATCAATGACAAGCTTTTAAAAATAATAATTTCTGTAAACGCCATAACAACCATAAATAGTAAGAGAAATCATTCAAATTTGTGGCCAATATATATGCAAGACATTTTAAGGCTGTATCCACTTTTTTAAAGTGACAAAGCACCAGTTATGGCCACTAATAGTAACAGTTCACCCAAAAATGAAAATTCTGTCTTCATTTACTCACCTTCAAGTTGTTCCAAATCTGTATACATTTATTTTTGAACACAGAGAAAGATATTTGGAAGAATGTAGGAAAGCAAACCGTTCTGGGGCACTTTTGACTACCATTGTCATTTCCTACTATGACGTGGCCAAGAACTGTTTGGTTGCAAGCATTCTTCCAAATATCTTTCTCTGTGTCCATCAGAACAAAAACATTTATACAGATTTGGAACAACTCCAGGGTAACTAAATGATGACAGAATATTTTATCTTTGGGTGAACTATCCCTTTAACAATGTTTATTAGCCGTGACACTGTTAATGTCAACTTACTTCAATTGTTCTTAATCTCTTCACAAAGTGATCGAGCCCAACGAAAACCATGAGGGGGGAGAAATCCCAAGGCTTAACCTCCTTTTCATTCTTTTGGTACTGACTCAGGTTGGCTTTCCTGTCCTCATATATGCTCTTTAAAAGTGTGAGAACATCTATAGCAGTTTGTACTCGTGTGAGGCTCTCCATCACGTCTCCTTTCAGGATGTCTTCTGGGATCAGGTAACTCCGCGCCTATCAAAAAAGTAATATCGTTGTGCATATATATGCTTTAAATAAGTAAAAGAATACCAAAGTGTCTAAAATTAAGCCTTCTCACAATACAGAAATAAATAAAAACTTGTATTAACACGAGTAGCATTACACAATGACAACAATACCTGCTGGATGAGGAGGTTGCAGATCTCCTGTAAAAGCACGATGACTCTGGCAGGGGTGTTGTAGTATTTGGAGTTTGCCCAAATCAGACACACGGTGTGCATAAGAGGTGCAATCCTCCCCTTCACCTCATTGAATTCTACATTCTCCAGGTCTTCTATAAGTCTCTCTATCGGCTTGAGGAACATACTGATCTCCCTTGCCTCATTTCGAGCTGTATATCCAAAATATTATGATATTAAGATTCATCACAAGTATGGCATAACACACTGCAACAGAAACAGATATTGTGACGTACCTTCCACGACATCCTGGAGCATTTTCTCAAAAGCAGGATAGTAAATGCTGTCCACAGCGAGCAGAAGCTCTGTCATTTTTGCAATTTTTGGTGACTTGAACTGGCTATAAATGCCCTGAAGATCAGCAAATCTATAACAGAACATAAAAAAGAAGAAGCAAGGAATTCAGCTTTTCTGAGCAGCATCACAGTGACTGATATTCCAACATGTGACATGAACCTGTTTTTCCAAAAGCTGATCTCCACATGTGGAGTTGGGTTTTTGCCTTCGAGCAGTGGTTCAGAAGGATCTTTCTTCAAGACTTTATAGATCTGATTACTCCAGTCGATCACAACAGTCTCCATAGAATGAATGAGGCTTTTATCCATAAGTTGTCCACTGCAACATACAGTACGATAGCATTTTAGCAAATCACTGGTCTAATATATGACCACTTGCAAAATTATAAGGATTTCTTTAAAATGATTTACCTCTTTTCTATTTCATAAGCAGCTTCCTCAAATCTATCAGATCCTGCAGGTAGAGGAAGGACAGTTTTGCCTTTGACCACTCCCATAGTAACAAACATACTGTTTTTAAAAGGATGGACATGTCGAATGAGGTCCTGAGAAACAACTTGAGGCAAGTTGTGGTGGTTCCTCTTGTTGGACAGAACTGGTACCACAACCTATAATTCATAAAAATAATGAAGTGGGAAATGTTAATGGTAAACAATCTCTGGTATTTCAAGTATCTGTATATTATCTAAAAGATTTTACTTAGGAAATGATTTACTTCCCTACATTTCATAAATACATTTTTTACCTTTAATATTTAAGTACATAAAAATCTTAGATGAGGTACATTTAAATCTGTACGCTTTCAGTGTTTTTACCTTGGAAAAACTTTACTTCAATAAATTTTATTCAAAACATTTTTTGAGGAAAACGTAAGTAGATTTTTTAAGTACTTAAGTATTAAAGTTTAAAAACCCACATAAACAAATGTATTTAAAAAACAAAAGTAAAATATATGCTTTACAATGTAGTAAAGCAAAAGTAAAAATTACTCAAGTACTGTACTTCCCACATATGTGAATAAAAGTAGATAAAATAGTAGTAGATCAAAAGTATTAAAAGTACTGTCTTTTTAAATTGTAGGGCAGTAAAATTATGATACACTATGTGCTTTATAGTGCAGTGAAGTACAATAAAAAAATCCAAAGTAAAAACACACAGATACTTGAAAATGTACTTTAGAGTGAAAATAAATCCCCACTGCATATCTCTGGTTTTTGCTGGATATGTTTAAACCCCAAACTGTTCTGATGTTTCTACCGAATCCTAAATAAAACTTTTAAGTTAATTTCTTTTTTTAAGAAGTTCAGTGTACAGCTATATGACATTTTTTGGCCAGGTGACTGTCTCGGAAAGAAATATTTTGGCAACTTCCATTGACATTAATAGAATAATGGATAGCCTCTCTATCTGTATATAGATGATTCACAATAAGTTGCAAATCTTGGATCATAGGTAAGACACTACTGGCTATTTCACAAGTTCACATAAGATTTAGCTTGCTAGATAATAGAGGGAGCTGAACATGGTAAAATAAAAAAGTTAAGGAGACTTGGGAGGTGGAGGAACATTAGGGGAATTGACACTTGAGAGAGGGAAGCAGTGGATTATGCACAGATATGACAGATAAAAAAATAGCCCTTAGATATTCTTTTCACAACTTTTTGTTTAAATAACACAAGAGAAAAAACAAATGCTGAAAAAAACTATATTGCATTGAGGTGTAAGTAACACACACTAGAAGCATTGCTTTTACTACCAGTGTGGTTGTTTGGCGTTCTGGCGTAATGTGTTTCTAATAAAGTCAAGTTAGACAATTTGTGCCAAATCATTGCTTTATTCATAAACATTCATTCTCACACCACACTTTAACTCCGACCACCGGTTTTAGATTTGTAGAGGACTGAGGAATGAATTGTTCAGTGATACAACAGATTTAAACTATATGTAGTTCTTGTAAGGTTTTTGTCTTAAATTTCGGCAACTATTCCATTTTAGCAATATGTTAATGTTTATTACTGATCGGGATTTCCATTACCCACTGCTTACATCGATCAACCTGTTGTTGCTATGGGATTAAGAAAATGTCAACACTATTGTGCGACTATTGCTTGGAAACTGTTTTAAGACTTTCTGTTGACACCAAGCAGAAGCTCACATTTCAGTACGGGCAAATCTGAATAATCAACAATGGTGAATATCTCATCCAGTTTCAAAAACAGGCTTAAATTATATATAGAGAGAGTTTTATGTAACATACCAATTTTTCATTTACACCTTTTATTAAAGGTACAAAAACATGCCATAAACCATACCTGACTTCTTCCACAAAACAAAACAATTTTAACAAAATATCAAGCTCCAAAAAGGGCAATTTTTTTATTATGTGCTACACACCAAGTTTAAAGCCATAGCTTTTGTGAACAGAAATTTCAGTCTGTTTGTAAAAATGTTCCTATATATTGAAAATCTGCCATTGCTACAAGCTCTCAGGAGAGCCATATTATTCAACAACTTTACGAAGTCAATATATTTACACAAAGCTCAAAGCAGATAGCACATATTATGTAAACTACACAGCAGGCCAATTCAAGCATCATGGATTTGACTTTTTCAATAAAAGTTCAAAAATATAAACTTTCAGAGAATTACTTATTATCAATATACTAAACCACCTATTTATACTTTTACTAAACCCCTATTGATAGAGTCCAGATGTCAGAAAAATATCACCGACAGACCTCACAGGGGTATTTAAATCTCCAAATATTGACATCTGAGCCATCAATATGGAACTTTTTTGCATGTGAGGTTGACATTTGCATGACATTGCTCAGTAGAGTGGACTTTTTTTTATCTCATCTGTTCCCAGAGATTCTCAGCAGTTTCTGGTGACCCAGGATGCTGAGAGTTATCCAGTAAAGCTGTCTGGTTTGGGTCTCTTTTATATTCATAGTCCCATACTACCTGCAGGTTATGAAGCGGTCCCACTGCTGGATGCCCTAATCTTATTGGTGAGCTGCCACAGCTTTTGAATCACAACTAGCAATAATAACATATAGTCGTATGCAAACATGTTTCTGCTGAAGGCTCCCTGAAAAAGTCAATTTTATTTAAGGTGCAAACATTTCATTAAGCTTTTAAATGATGTAACATGCCTTTGAAATCTGAGTGTGTCTGTGACTAAAAAAAGTGACAGCGAAGTGTAAAATGTAACAAATCCATATTTATTTGCTACTATGGCTAAAAAGTTTGTTCAAACATAACAATAATGTTGACAATAAATTGCTGCATTAACCAGAAAGATATCAGAAAGATTATATAGAAGTACCCTAAATGGCAGTCAATAAAAACAACGGCTTTATAAAGGTTTTGATGTCATTCCATTTAACACTTTATCCAACGTACGTATCTCAGTACTGTGTTATTCGCAAACTGATCAAACAGTTGGTTGACCAAATCGTCGAAAAGAACCGATTTAACAATAAATGACTTGTTCATTCACAGCATGACTCGTTCCTACAATAGCGACGCTACTGAAATGTCACGACTTCACTATACTTAAATATTGTCAGAAACCTCAAAATTAAATACAAAAAACTACATGTTTACAAACAGCGACGATATCTTACTAACTTTGTGACAGTTTACTGCTTTACTCCAGTTTTTAGCACGGGCCTGTGTTCCAGTTGGACTCTAATCGAAACACATATCTGATTATATTTTTAATACCATACAGATACTTTTTCCTACCTGCTCTGAGAAACAAATATTGTGTCAAATGATAAATTGTTCATGTTTCCAACACACCTCATCACCTCCAAACTGTTTCCACCTACACACGTCTGCGACGAACCGAATGATTCGGCTCAAAAGAATGATTCGCTCGTTTACCGGATATCACAGCAGAGAGCAAGAGCGTAACGGAACTCACCTCTTTCACCACCGCGGAGAAGAGATCCAAAGGAGACGATAAAATGTCTCCACAATGTAAATCCGTTTTCATTGTATTAACAAACAGTGCCTTGTTACTCCGCTTAGAAAAATATATTGTTTTGTTCTTCTGTGTTCCTACAAATCCGAAAGCAGGAATCAGCTGTCCCGAGGAGTTTAGCGTAACAACAAGAGTTGTATGATCTGATTTGTCCAAAAAGTCTTGAATGGTTTGTCTTTGCTCCTCTTTTGCAAGACATTTTTGCCAGCTGTCAGATTTTAGTTGAAACGTTTTCAACACGTAGTTCTCCAAGTATTCAACTCTTTTATCAACTTTTTGCGTTTCCATTTTGGCGATGTGTAGATATGACTGACCGGGACTCCCTCAAGCTACTGGTCCCATAGTAACACATTGTTTGTAACCTGCTGTTGCTATGGTTACGGAGACAATGCTTCTGAATGTCTTCACACAGGTGGATTTTAAAGAACTGCAAAACTAATGATTTATAGGCCTATTTAATATATAAAATCAATGTAAATAACTGACAAATAACACAAAAAATTAATTTGTAAACATGTACATTAATGCAACCATTAAATAGTATTGTTTTAAAATAAACTTTTTTGTTGTTGTTTTTTTCTTATCTATTTGCAAAAATCATGTTTTTAACAGAATGAACAGAGAATCCTTAGATGATTTTAGATATTACATAATAATATAAAGTGTAAATGTTAGTAACCTTCATGGGTTCAAAATAGCTTTGTGTGAAATAGGAAGAGGCCCAGACAAAATAATAAACCCAAAAACAGAGCTATGAAAATTCCCCCAAAACTCCTAAATGTCCAAACAAAAGAAAATAAAAGATAAACCATTGCTTACCTTCCCTGTTACTAACCTTAAGATGAAAAGATATAATAAACCAAAGTGACACCCCCTCCTTACGGCTTCAGAGAATTTATTGATGTTTAAGAGTTTTTGTCAAAATATACAGATAAATATTTACAAAAGCCAGGGGCAGCATTAATACCATTAGATATTTACAACAGCTTTCTAAATAACAGCACTGAAGTTCTGTCAAACACAACAGCTCTCAAACACCAAACAACTCTCTATTCATACTGGCATTTTCTTTTTTATTTCTCACAGGGTCAAGCGGTTGCCATGAAGGATAAGGGTGATGTAATCCAACAGTCAATATCTGAAATTAAGAGAAATAAAGTTTCTCTTCCTTGTGCATTTGCATGTGACTTGCATTATTATACAGTATAGGCCTAAATGCATTATATGCTAAATTTATAGCTGTATGGCATCCTCTAGGATACAGTTAAGAGAAAACAGACCAAAAAGTTATACAGTATAAAAACTAGTTATGAGTGCAGAAATATTCAAATTCCACTAGATGGTATCAGAGAACACAGAGGGATGTGTTACAAACTATTGCTTTATACTACTTCATATAGGCCGACTAAAGTATATATTATTACTCACTGAGAGCTTTTAAGTCATGCTGGTTTATTGTCATTTCTTTATTGTAAGGGTCTCCTAAGCCATATATATATATATATATATATATATGAACACATTAGTGTAGGTTGCAGTTTTATATTGAGTCATATACTGTAGGATAGATACAATAGGCTATTTGAAAAGTTTTGTGATGTTGGCTTCAGTCCAGTTTGAAACGATATGATGAATTTGTATATATTGACAAATTCTCTTATACATTAAGGCCGTAAGGAGTGGGTGTCATTTTGGTTTATTATACATTTCTTTGCTTTGACATTTAGTAGTTTTTGGAGAATTGTTTCTGGTTATTATTTTGGTCTGCCTGATGAAATCATAAGCTTCTGTTTTTTTTTGGCTTTTTATTTAAACAACCTATTCGATAGATACATTTACCCATTATTACTATAACATTTTTCTTTATCTTCCTTATCTTAAATTCTCTGATCTATAATGCACATCTGTGGCTTTCGTGTTACCTATTCAGTCTGTTAAATTAAATGAAAACTACAAATTCAGTTACATTTTATGTGATTTGTTGTTTTTCATTTATTTTCATTTATTTTAAATTTACTGTCAACTACTGTCTCCGTTCCCATAGCAACAGTAGGTTACAAACAATGGGTTACTATGGGACCAGTGGCTTGAGAGATACCGGTCAGTCCGGTCCATAGATATAGTCCATATATATATATCTATGGTCCGGTCAGTCATATCTACACATCGCAAAAATGGATGATCAAGAGTTGCAAAAAGTTGATTAAAGAGTTGAATACTTGTTGAAAAGTTTCAACTAAAATCTGACAGCTGGCAAAAATGTGTGACAATGAAAACATTTTGTCCACGCCTCTGGAGTTCTTCTCCGCAGTGGAGAAAGAGGTTCAGTGCTCTCGTTCTCTGCCGTGATATCCCAAGCGAATCAATCTTTTTAGCTGAATCATTATTTTGAAGCGAATCCTTATTTTTGTTGTATAGGCGTTTGTATATGAACCACTTTGCACACACTGGTCCAGCAGCACGTCTGGTTTCATTTAAAGATACATTTGTCGAGTGTTCATTAACTGAAACAAGAAGTTCTTGTGGACCAGCGTTGTTTATGTTTTCCGAAGTGGTCTATAGTAGGTGGTAACAGTTGTAACAGGAGTGATGATGCGTGTTATGCGCTAATCTATAGATCAGTGGTGTTATGGTGGATTCATGAATAATGCAACATTTTACACAATATTTGTTTCTCAGATCAGGTTGGAAACATCTGGCAACTTAAGCTTAAAGGTTTTTTTAGCATTTAATAGAAACATCACTGAACAATTTGGGCTTTATTGTACAGCAATGTCTATCCTCTTTATCCTGTCTATATTTTAAACATTGCCTGCTTTAACAAATGTAGATCAAATAACTTGTATTTGTTTTGCTATAATTCTTTTATTTTTATTCTTTTATTCTTTATAAGTCACTATAGTCATTATTTTAAGTTTATCTCATTGTCAATAAATACATTTTGCAATTGTATTATAAATGGAGTGCGATTCTGTGTCTTAATGTGTGATAAATATACAGATCATCAGTACAGGCATGTACATAAAAGTTCATTCTCCTTACCCAGACAGCTTTCTCTATGTCAACAAACATGAAAACAGTCCAGCTTCTCCAGCATCCAATAACCTAAAATAAATATGCTGATATTATTACTGTTTATATTCTGCATGTCACCTCCTCCGTTCAGTGTTATCCAATAATAAATTGGACATTGTGAGGGTCAAACATAGGTTTTCATGTAATTTAAACCACATTTCTTCAGGACTAACAGTAATTGGTCAGTCTAAGGTTTTTGGTTTCAGAAATAATGTGTTATCAGTGTAATGCGGTGTCACGGTGTATGATGATACACAGATACATTTATCAACTTTATAAGAGGCTAAATTTGGAACAGCAAGATTAGAAGCAGTAAGCTTTATTATAAGAGATGCATCACTTAACAAAAATCTCTATAGACATTTCCTGTCTATAACCAATGGAGGGGGCTAAAGCGACACATTTAAGATACAGTCTGGAATAAAATCTTACCTGGTTTAATATGACAAATTGCTATTCAGAAGTAGAATCTAGATAATGAATTTACCCTATTGTGGTACAAATAGTTGCCATGTATACCCTTATGAAAAGAAAATGTATTTTAACTGCTATATTTATATACAGTATAATAATACATAACATTTACAATACTAAAATATAATGAATAACACAAAATGCTGCATCCATATTCATGAAAAATATAAGCATTAATTGAATTCAGTATATGGAAATGTATGATTTAGTATTTCTTAAGGGTCATCATAGCTTGCATTTATACATTAGACAATGCAAATGCATGTAACCCCTCTCTTCATTGAGAAATGTATATTTCTTTGATTTTTAAGAAGTGTGACTAAATAACATACAGTATGTGGACAATTCCATGCAAATGTCAACCTTAAGATATAAAAAAGGTTTTCATCATAGCGATAGTAAAGCATATTTTTGTGTGTTTTAAAGCATAGTCAGGTGTAAGTGAAATGTCAGACCCATAACCGTTCCATATTTCCCATAAAATAGCACATGAAAATTTAAATAAAATAGCTGTTTTATGTTCTATAAAGAGCCATCCATTCTCCATGTGTTGGGTATTATTACTTCTGGTTTGGACAATTCACAAAAATCCTACAAAGTATGTTGTCTCTCAAAAACGTGCATCCATTACATTACATTTATTCATTTGGCAGACGCTTTTATCCAAAGCGACTTACAAGTATTAGAGCATAAAACATCTTGTCAACACGCTAAACAGTACATCCACATCGCTTTAGTTTTCCTCTCTTTTAAAACATGTGCATAGACTGATATTTTTCTGATGTCTGATGTTACAGTAAGTAAAGTATAAACAGGTTTCAATATATTGGTAATAGCCAAATTCTGATGTTTGCGTATGCTTAAAATATGATGAATAATTGCATTATTGCTGTTTAGCTATAGCTTGTCATATAGGAAATGCCCCATCCTAATATTATGGAGTTAGTGTGATTGTAAGCATGGAGTGTATTTCTAAATTTCTGTTTGGGTTCCTCTCGGGAGATCTTGTTCGGTAAGTCCTGCTGTAATGGCCTTTGTTTCCACGTCCGCTACACAACACGTCAAAGCTATTTCTGGCCTCTCCATACTCCAAAGGGGCTTGACACATTTAGCGCTGCAGGGGAAGAGTTCAAGCCCGCCAGAATGAGAAATGCTGATAAAATGCCTGGAGGAAGTGTGGCCTGTTTATCTATGCCCGAGCATAACTCCACAGGCAGACCATTGTGGTCAATGAAATATGTAGCAAGGCAAATGCAGTTCCAGTTTTGTGGCACACTATCTTAGCGGGCTCCTCTTAAACACATGTACAGGGCCGTGGAGCATTGGTGGTTTCAAGTGCTTCAGGCCATGACTGGACAATTTTCATACTTTCACGCTTTGGTGAATAGCCAAGACCAACAGGCTAAAGCGCGGCTCACTCTGAAACAGGATATTAGGTTAGTAATGGCTGTCTGGGGACCCTTCAGTATGACATAAATAACGGATTTGCTCGGCGTATTCAGTGATCTAATGGAGTCCTTTCCAAATTTCACACACATAATTCTATTCACCAATTAGAGGTTTAAGGGGTTTTAATAGGTTTTGACAGTCCTCTGCCACTCACCTCAAACTGGATGTGCTAGTATACCAAACATTAAACTGAAGTGTTGCTTCCATCTGCTGTGCATTAGTATAACAAGAGCTCAGGGCTTTCGTACGTATTCTTTGAAATCGTGTAAATGCGAACTTAATGTGTTCACCTGTCATGACAATAAACACATTAAACCTAAACAGCCTGGTGTGTGTGCGTCACGCGAGTCATTCACAGCGTCCGCCGATAACTGCAACTAAACACATGATGTCACTTCTGATGCTAACACCAAACGCTTACCTAAAAGGTTCTGGAATCACAAGATTCAGGTTCTGTTTCAAATTCCAGGAGCGTTATGTCAGTGAAAGCGCGGTTCAAACGCTTTATTTGATTTTAAAACAGGGCCTGCCTTGTGTGAACAGATGCCCAGCGTGATCCAACTTCAGTTAGGAAATGTTTTACAAGATGTTGGAACTTACGATAACTGTTTTTGTTAGCCAACAAGAAAAATCTTGTTTTAGTTCACAATAATCTCTGCTATTTTAATCAATTTCTTGTTCTCAGTACGTCATCATGTTTTCAGCAACCAATCAAAGTAGATTCTTTTCATTTGTGTGTCTACACGACCATTATTACATTATATGCTCGTTGAATTTAGAAGATCTGTTAAGTGAAGTGTTGAGCATGACTCCATTCAATACATTTCTGTTTGAACCTTCAGAGTTTCTGTAACTCGGCTGGTACTGTAGGGATGTAAAGCGGGTTTAAAGGTATAGTTCACCCTAAAATGAAAATTCGGTCATCATTTACTCACCCTTTTGTCATTACAAACCTGTATGACTTTCTTTCTTCTGCAAAACACAAAAGAAGATATTTTGAATAATGTTGATAACCTAAAAAACGTTGTTCCCCATTCACTTCAACTGTATGGATGCAAAAACAATGTCAATGGGGGCAAACAGTTTTCTGTTACCAACATTCTTTGAAATATCTTCTTTTGTGTTTTGCAATGACAAGAGGGTAAATGTAAAAGTAAATGAAAAGTAAATGATAACAGAATTTTCGTTTTTGGGTGAACTATCCCTTTATATCCCTTGTATTCCTATATAGGCTATACTGTATTGTTCTATATAGGAGGATCGTAATACAGTTGCTTGTTATGCGTTTATGGACACATTTGTTTAAAGTTCATTCAAGGTTGATCAATTGTGCGTGTTCCCTGAAAATCAAACCCATGACTTTGGCATAGCGCAGCGCCATGCTCTACCAGTTGAGCTACAGGAACATCTGTATCTCAGCTTTAAATAAATAAGCTTTTAACCTTTCAAGTACACCTTCATGCGTTTTATTCATGATAACAGCCAGCTCTTTGGAGGCTTGGAATGTTGTAGCACGTTTTGGAAATGAATCACATAAGTTTTACTATGCCTAGACCGGGGTGGGGGTGTTAAGCAGACATTTTAAAAAGTCAGGTACAGTTGATGTCAGTAAAGTCTATTCATGAAGTATGTTGCATTTGTTGTTTGTCTTTTTAGTCAGATAACCTTTTTTAAAAATTATACCCACTCAGGTGCTTTGTTGTCTAAATGGTTTCATAAAGAACCTTTAACATCCGAAGAACCTTTTTGTCTCACAAAAGGATCTTTGTGGTGAAAAAAGGTTCTTGAGATGATAAAAGGTAAAAAAGAGATGATTCTTTAAAGAACCGTTGACTAAAAATTTTTTTGTGGAACCAAAAATGGTTCTTCTATGGCATCACTCTGAAGAACCTATAGGGGCCTTCGCACCGCAGGAACGATTTCATAGATCCAGGACGATTTGCCAGAAGTATACTGCTTTTTGTTGTGTTCGCACCGCAGGATCCAGATGGAATTTTAGTTCCAAATAACCTCTTTTGAGGATCACTGTAGCTCCTTCTCCAATGCAGGGTCTAAACCAGCAGGACAGGAACGATCCGTGACATAAGCAAACGCTGATTGACCGAACTTTTGTTGTTTCGTCGTTTTTCGAAGGACGTGCTTAAATGACAGTAAAAGTTTGAGATTTTTTTATTGAAAACTTTTACTTTGTAATAATTAATATTTTCATTTTATAGCATTGCATTTATACTGCATTTGTATTACATTTTAGTAATTGAACAAGATTGTAAATTTCATGCAAGTCATACAGCTTTGAAATGACAAGAGGTAATGTGGTGAACTTTAAGGCATTTAAAACCTAAACTCCCAGACCTATTCCCAATTGTACAAAAAGAGCTACAACCATCTCCATCTTCCCCTATATGGGTTGAATTTGTACCTAATGTTTAAGATCTGAAGCTAGCTTTTTCCGTCATATCTGATACGAATGGGTTTTGTTCCCCTGATTACATTTACGGTCGTAAATTGAAAAGACACAAAGTAAATACACTTACTGCACTTGATAAATGACCTTGTGTAAATCTTGAAAGAAAATTGTGGATATGTGGAAAACAATGCCACAAAAAACAATAGGAACATAGTCCTGGCTAATATCAAATGAAGAATTTTGATAATGGGTGCAGCGGGGCAGTAGAGTGATATTTGTTAGGTATAAATATAACTCATAGGCAAACCTTTCATGACACCTCTGCTTGAGTTATGAAATATGGGCCATTGAACATCACACAGGTGGACACCTTAAGCATTACACAGGAGAGTCTTTAACATGAGCACCTACATGTAATTTATAGTATACTACTGTAAGGCTTGTGTTTTCTTTCATTGAATTTCCTCTAAAAATTGCAATCAAGACCAGTTAAATCTCAATTAAAGCAAGGAATTTCTTCATTAGGTCACCTTGGAGAAAGTTCCTGGACTAACCCCAGTTGAAGGTTTTATAAATCAGTTCTGGATTTGTAACACAGACTTTGGCTTGGAATGAACGAAAAGTTTAACCATGTTGCGATGTAAAATAAAGGCCAGCTTGAGTTAAAACAGAGGTGTGCATGATGAGTGCTTCTGCAGAATCTGGTTTTCAGACTTAAAATATACATAGGGATGCTGTGACACATGACAAATGCAAAGCAAATGCAATGCTTACAGCTGAATCTGTTATGTGTTAATGTGGACATTGTTAAAATAAAATCCTTAGTGTTTCTTTAGTTCCTTAATAAAGGATAGGGATGTGCACAATATATTGACAATAGCCGTGATATAAAAAACATGATGTCGATATTGTGTTAACACTACACTCGATATCGGTTAAAGAATTCAGCACCTGTTTAAAGATTTTCCTTAAGATCCACAATGGTTATAAACTCCCTCTCTCTGCCTTCCTACACTCATATTTGGAGTGTGATTTATTACAACTTTGGAAATAATTGAAGAATTGATTGGATCTTTGGAAGCTTGGCCATTGGGTGGTCATTCAATATAGTTACGGGTCTCCATCAGTCCGTTCGCGACCACGAAAACAGGAGGGTGACGGGAGATATGTGTGAAAAACGCACCAAAATGGGAGTGTTGACAGGCATGGGTGAGACATACGTCATGCAGAGAAAAGATGTCCTTTGGAAGTTTCTCTTTATGATTCAGGATTATGAGATTAAAATCAAATAAAGTCCGTTTTGATTGGTCAGTTTAAGTTTTATTGAATTTGATGGAATTTTTATGTTTAATTTGAAAGATCTTTACTGTATTTTTAAAATACGGTTTAAATGAACAATAAAAAATAAAAAATAATATTTTACAGCGTTTTTCTGTTGACCCAGATATTACCAAATATTACCGTAATAAATTTCATTCTAAACTACATTCTTCATCCATTTCTCTTCATAAAAAACACCTACAACATTTCAAGTAAGGCTTGTAAATGACTATAGTGTGTCATGTTATCCTATGACAAAAATACAAAATCCGTTAAAAAACTAATTTTGGCTTGTTGAGCCACCCACACACTTTCAATAGTTTAGTTTAGACATGGCACATCCCTGCTCGAGTCTCTCGTACCAACATTACAACCCCGCCTGTGTCCGTTACCCTACGTTTCTCAGCAACTTAGGTAAAGTAAATTTAGGGTATGTGTATATGCCTGTTGAAGAACACTGTTTATTTAAACTCCCTTGGCTGTGAGTTATGACTCTTAACTATTACTCCAATGCCCTGTCGTGAGTCAATAGTAGAGATGGTGCCTCTAAACAGGCCTGTGCTTGTTTATTTGAATTTTCCATTTTATATTTCCACATGTCATTTGCCTGTTTACAGTTTATCCACGCTGACTGATCATTTCCATCAACGTTTGTCCTAGTGAGGGCATGGCACGAGTGTTGGGTATGCTGGGTATGTAGCTGTCTCTATTATCTTTATTGAGAACTTCAGTGTGGATCATGCATGCACGCATCAATAAAATTTGTAGGACCCTATGAAATCTGAAATCCGTTTTTTGATTCCATGCTTTCCCATTTTTTTTCTATTTGTTTTTTCTATGTACAAAATACTTCAATATACCATAGTATTGATCATAAAGTAAAATTATGAGATAAATATAAATACCTATACTACAATGTTTTTAAACCATCTGTAAAAAATCCATAAAAATAGGGAATAATGGTATAGCAGCACAGTTCTTGGACCAGTGTAAACCAGCGTTGGTTATGTCATCCTAAGTGGTCTATATCTGAATTGTTGAAGGGACATGTTTGTGTTGTGAAGTTGCTTTTGTCGGGGGATATATAGCAGTAATCTCTTCATATTTAGCAGTGCAAGCAGATTTGGTCCACTGGGACCAACATTTCATGCTTTTTTAGGAGGGGGATATTGTGTTTATTAAAGCATTGAGTCTTCGTGAAGCAACAACTACAACAACAACTTCAGCAGCAGCCATTAACATGATAAAATCCATTCAGAGAGTTGTCATGATTGAAATCAATTTGCTCTTAAACATTCTGTTTGACTGTAACATTCTATGATCATTAGCATTGATGTTAAAGTTGTTTTAACAATGACATCATCATTCCCCTCCTTTTGCCAATTATGATCTAGCTCTCGAAACAAGGGACGCGTACAGGTAATCCGCCTGTATACACGTCGAGTTGTTGTTTGACTGTAGTCCTGCCAGATTTATTACATTTCTCCAAATGCTGAACGAAAGGACAGGCTCAGGAATGTAAACGCTTTTTTCTCCAATCCAGAAAATGTTGAAAAATGAAAGACTTGGCCAGATCTCGAGCCATCAGCGAGTGTGCACTCGGAATGCTATTTATTATTGTTCCATATTGTCTGCATCGACTATAAAAATGGAATAGTTAAGTTCGCAGATACGTTTCTGGACATATTACAAGTCTGTTTTTCTGTAAGCACTGCAACTGCAGACAGTGTAAAGATGTCCTTCTAGATTTAAAACAACAGGGCTGTGCTTATGTTGGCATGCTGGGAATATACTTCATAATCTGTTGACAGATTAAAGTCGCAGCTACATGATGTTTAGACACTCCAGAGAAAGCCGAAAGAAAAAATGTCTATTTTATGAGACACTGTTTGTCATGTGCCTTTAGGTTCGTGTACACACAGTGCGCGGCTTTGACCGTAAAGTCAATCACGCGAGGCTTGTTAAATTACGGCATTCTGTTACAATGTTATGAAAAGCTGCGTGTCTGATAAAGTATTTCTTCACTTTTTTGCTGTACTTTTCATATCCTCACAGACGATTTTTGGACAAATGAAACGTATCACATTGCATGTGTTGGAGATTTGCTGCGAGCAGGAGCCTCATTTATTACTTTGATTAAATGGAGCTTGTTTAGCCAGTGATTGTACAAATATACTCAAACGTATTATTATATAAACTGTGTTTGTGCATGAGACATCAATTTATCGCTCACCTCTTATTTGGGATATAAATAAATAAAAGTAAAGAAAACCAAGGCACCTGGTAATCGCGCCTATAATGCCAATGTTGTTTAAACCCAATGGTTGAATGTCATCTTGTTGGCAGGAGACTATCTGCATCTAGTTTGAAGAGTTTTAAACGAAATGTAAACCAATTGGTTGTGTTTTAAGACAACATTTTCTTTCAAAGCTTTATATGGTTTATTTTCATTAACTATTGGTACTTTTTATTGGATCTGTCCTCTGCAATAGAAACATTACTGCCGTGCTGACACGCTAATGTGTTTTTTTCTACATATACTTAAACACACAGCACGTGTAATCAGTATGCAGAGAATCGTAGCAAACATTTCAGTACGCCGAACTCTATAATTAAAGAAAGATTTTGCCCCAGGAATACCAAAATCATTGGAATATCAAACAGCATATTGAGAAATTCATCTGACATTAATCAGAAATTTCATAATTTAATATCGTACGCCATCCAAGACCTCAAGACATTCCTTGATTTATTGAATCAACAGTCTCAGTCCTTGCCCAAACAGTTTTTTCCATTCTGCGCAAAATGTATTTGCTATTATAATTCTCTTGAACACATTATAATGATCACTGCCTTCACTACCATTTCAGCACACTGTTACTGGGCAAGGTGGCTTATGGGGGAAAATTTAATAAACTTCTAATGTTATTTGAAGCACGGTTCATTGAGCATTTGGATCCTATTGGTCTCCCCTTGAGGGGCTGGGGAAGTTTAGCTGTGTTGGGGACACACATTAAAAACAGACAGCGAATGCTAGTACACATAATTCAACCCAATACTGCATCTCCTGACAGTATTTCTGCTATTTATCTTCCAGTTCTTTGATTGTTTTCATCACTGACAGGTTAGTATTAAAAGCAGTTTTGTTATTTTATTTATGGGAAATGAAAAGTGACATTATGGCTTAATATCTGTGGTACGTTGTTATGTGACATGTTACTATGACATTTGAAAGGTTTCCTCTTATTCAAAGCTCAAGATCGCAATGCAAGCAACAATTTTGCACATCATTGCCGCAGCATCTAAGTTTTTATTTGTTCAGTCCCGTCATTGCTGAAGGCAAAGTGTTTCCTGACTTAAGAAGTGTATCGTTGCTTTATAATTCACTGCAGAATTCAACCTTGCAGTTCAGTCAATCAAGAAAGACGCTTTTTATTACCGCATGCATTTCAGTCAAACAATTGAAAGATTTACACGAATGAAACAGAAATTCAGTCAACGTATTTATGGCACATAAAATTTGACCAGAAATATTACTTTCTACACAATGCATCGACACTTTTTATTCGCAACCATCTGGACTTTTGAGTTTTTTTACTGAATAAACAGAAACTGTTATAGATTGATGATATCAACAGACTTGTTATTGACATCCAAAAGGGATAGTTGACCCAAAAATGGGTCATAAATTACTCACTCACTTGTCATTTCAAACCTGTAAAAAATATATTTAGGTAACTGAACCGATTCACCTCTATTGGATACAAAACCAAGGCAAGTCAATGGATTCTGCCAATGATCGGTTACCAACATTCTTCAAAATGTCTTTTTTTTGTTCTGCGGAAGAAAGAAAGTCATAAAGGTTTGAAAATGACAGTAACATGACAGTAAATGATGACAGAATTTTCATTTTTGGGTGATCTATCTATTTAATAGAAATTAGATAGATAGAATCTCCAAGACAATTTGTATACAAAAAAAATTACATTTTCAGGCAGGTGTGGAACCAGAAATATAATTCATGTTTTTCTTTTAAATGTGCAGTCTTTTTCCATATTTTGATGTAAAATGTCAAATGAAAGCAGCTGGGGCACCAAAAATATACCGTAAAAATATCTCTTGAATTTTTTTTTCGAAAATCTGTAAAAAAAACAGTAACATTCTGTAAAATTAAGTTTTTAAACAGTGTAACTATTTTATGAGGTGGTTAATTTATATGAATTTGTACGATGTTATTCAAATGCTTTAATATGGTTTTCATTTTTAGGGGTGTGGTTATGGGGAGGGGCTTCTGTATTGTTTTTTTTAAATAGTCATACATTTATGTACGATTCACATTGTACGAATTTGTAAAAATTAGTCACCTCGTAAAATAATTACGACTTCCAGTGAGATCAGGTTTGAACCTCGTGTAGATAGCTGGAGACATGCTATTGACCCCTTTTACCTTAGGATTTACAGATGTAATTTACTTTGAGAGTGCATGAATCAGTATGATATATGAATGAACCCATGATGAACGACTGAGGATTTTTCTCTCATACTTTTCAGTTTGTTGATGTGTAATACAAGTCGAAACAAATATTCTTGATGATTTTTCCCATTACATCTTAAGTTGGGAGTAAAACACCACAGCGGTCTTTGTTGGTATTGGATGACATGACTCTTTTCAATGCTTAGTGAAAACTGCAAAAACCTGACATCATGGCTGGTCTGGGTTCCAAATATAGCTCACAAACCCCAAATTCTGGCTAAATGTAGACTGTGATGTCATTATCATCATGTTTTACAGCTGGCAGTAGTTCGTCTTACTCAAGTAACCTTACACAAGATCTAAATGAACCACGTTTAGGCCACGAGTGCTCGCAAAACAAGTAATAGGTGGTGGGTGCAGGTTTGGTCTAAATGTTGCATTGAATGATTATAATCACTAACTATCCTGTCATAATAGAATTTTGTGGGTAAGCATATATCACTCATTAAATGTATTCAGAAAATTCATACATGGAAGCGGTCACAACCCCAACTTCCTGTCAGATCAGACAGCATTAACATTGGCTCGCCTGTGTGACTTTCTTTCCAAGAGCTTGTAATACCAAAGTCTGTCAGGAATTCTTTAACTTAGTGCGATGACCTGGGAGTAGTTTTTTCCCCATTTTAAAACAGCAAACAAATACATAAGCAGCTTAAGAATGTATGTTCCAAAAGTAGTATTTGAATAATTAATACCCAAACTTTTTACAATTTAAAAGTGATACTGTCACGGAAAGGTAAACAAACTATAAATCACAATTGATTGATATGTGAAAGGTAACCTATCTGCAGGATCATTCCCTTAGGAGCACTAAACGCAAATATTTCACATGGGAAGCTTTCGATATCTATAAAAACCAGTCCAATGAAACCTCAACTTGAAGCATTGTGACTCAAAATTCAACAAGAATATTTCCATAATGTCTGTTTATCTCCATTAACATGCAGCAATGTAAAAGCACACAAGAGAACGCTGATAAAATCTCTCCACAGATTCCTCTCACGGATATGGTGATGGCAGCAAAGAGTAACTCACGGCATTTCTCCTCAGCAGCTGGGAGGGGAGAAGCGTGCGCTCTCGATCTCCTCATTGAGCGTGGACTGCAGGAAGCTGCCTCTAGTGACAGTTAGCCTCCTATTCATTGAAGACATGCTGTGAGTATTTAACCTCTTTGCTCATACATACCTTGTATAAGCCGTGTGTATTTGTGCTGTGAATTTCTCGTAGAGAAGTTCTGGTTTGATCAGGCCGGTGTGATATTTTTCAAGGAAAGTGCTTGTATTCTTAATCATTTGGTCACATTGATTTGAGGCTTATTTGTGTTTTCCGTTTTGAGTGAAGATGCTGCTTCTGAATCCACATTTGAATTGTTTTAACATCAAGTGGTCTGAAATGAGAAAAAACCTTGTCGAAATAATTTTGTGGCAATTCATCAACTGTTTTAAAATGTGGTTTGTTGACAGACAGGCACAGGTAGAAGAAAGACATGCCTTATATTATATTATATATTATTATAATATAATGTCCCAGCTGCTCCTTTCCATATGAAAATGTTAATCACTGCTGTTAACCACCTCTTTTCAAGACAAGCATTTCAATTAACTTTCATTTTGAAGGTTTCTTCCTTAAAAAAAGCACATTGTTTTCAGTAACACGTGACTGTATACATTTTTGCAAAAACAAAAACATGTCATACAGACACATAAGTGTAATGAAGTGCAATTAAATAGTATTATTATAATTATTAATAATCATAATAATTTAATAAAAATAATAATAATGATAATAACAACAACAACAACACTTATTGTTATTATTATTGTTATTATATTATTGTTATGATCATCAATGATGATGATGAGATGATTATAATAATTAATTATAATTATTATTACATTTTTAACTTAACCTAACCCTGTGGATTGCAAATATCTTTTTAAATCAATTTTAAAAAACTTGCAGAATAAACTTTAAAAAAGGTCAGTCAAGTTCAAGTTACATTCTGTCAGTTTGTGTGTGTCCTGGGATGACTTTGGCATTGAGGTTGCCATGCTTCACCAGCTTTACAAAAACCTGTCTACTACAATAGTTTACACAAAAGATAAAACCGGTCATTATGTACTCACCCTAAGGTTGTTTTTAGACTATTCTAAAAAAAACTAATTATTCTAATTAAGATTTCTGTGTGATAGATCAAAATTTTATTTTTTTAATACTTAATATTACCCTCTATGTTTGATCAACTCAATGGAAGTGAAAGTCACATGGGTCATTTTAAACATAACTGTATTGCCATGTGTGTCTGGTGAGACCAGGTTACTACTTTCATGACAGTTTTAAGGAAATATTTTGCTTTTTTTGTTCAGTAAAACAGCCCCTGATACCCATTTAGTTTTACTGTATCATATTGGTCTGAAATGACATGAGGCTAAATGACCGAATTTTCTGTTTTGGGTGAACTGTCACTTTAAGTATATTGCATTTATGAGTGATTGGACACGGCACAATGAGTGTTTTTATGTTTGAATGTACAGTATATCCAACATGGTTAACAGATTTTTGTTTCACACACCCTAACTTATGGCTCAGCGCACACTTTTGGGGATTGTTGGTTTGTGATGTCAAGAATATATTACAAATAAGATTATTACTCAAGGGAAACTCTCGGAATGTATAGATGTCTTGGCGAGGACAGTCAGGTCAGTAACAAGAAGATTTGTTGTTTATAGAAGTTGAAATGTTCAAAAGGAACGTATCTTTAGAGCTGATCTCAGGAGCCAGGCCTAATTAAAACCAAATGGTTGAAATTCACTTCAATACAGCCACGGATCTCTCTTTTATGTAGCTTGGCAAATTGCTCGCCTTTGTCAGCTGCAGTCGGTGGCTCATCCCTCCCTAACCTCTCTCCCAGATTGCATTTGTGTGTGTTTCATTGACACTGTGAAGTCCTCCTCCTTCTTGAGGCCGAGCTAAGCAAACATGTTAGAAATGCCCCTGTCAGGTACAATGTGTTTTTGATTATCTTCTTTTTCAAGTGTTTGCTGCTTGCCCCATTGCCTTTGAGAAACATTACATCATTGAGCAGAGTGGCTCACAGTAAGAACAAAAGAAGTGCTCTGGTTTTCTATTTCTATTGTTCTGCATCATAGGAACTTGATTACACATTTATGACTACAACAAGACACAATGTAGCATTCTGGATCTGAAGATTAAATACATGCGATGTGATGTCATCATGTTAAATATGCACCTGACATGGTCCATATTGTGTGTGTGTGTGTGTGTGTGTGTGTGTGTGTGTGTGTTTTATGGTCATAGAAGAAAGATTTTTCATTTAATTAAAAGGTTTTCCAACTTATATTCAGTTAATATTTTTGGCTTTACTTTTATGTTAACATTTTAATAATACAAAATTGAGTGTCAATATTTCTTATATGTCTTAGACTAAATAAACAAGAGCAGATTTCATTACTGTAGCAGATGAAACAAGAAACCCTGTCAATCATAAAATTGCTATGTTTCATGAATGAAGCTAAATAGAAGAGCTCATAATAGTTTACTGTGTGCAGGAATCTATCAAATAAACCGCATAATAACCAAAAGCATTAATATTTTGACAATATGCCATTTATGCACTATTTTCGTACACATTCTTCTTGGCTTAAAAATACAGTGACACCAAACAAAACATTGTCATCGTAGCATTAATTGTGAATTTAACATTACAGAAATTACTTAGTAGTATAGATGTTACATTTTTAATCCTGCTGCACTTAAGATAAACATGTCAAACATCACCACGATGATAGTGTTATTTGGGGTGGGGGGAAGTCTAAAACATAGAAAAAAGATCTTTCCAATCTAAAATATGGATCTTAAAAAGCACATACTATACATAACACACCACACTATTTTATCTTCCATGACGTTTGGACACCTGGGGTTTAACTCACTTTGGACAGTTTGTAAGCCGTAGTGTCACCAAAGCTGTGAAAGTTTCTTACAGGCAAGCGGCCAACAGGTGCTGCTCTGTTTTAGCTGGGTGTCTGATATTTATGTAAAATGCCCACCCTCCCAACCTCTATAATATACAGTTTAGTTATTCATGCTCACATGACTTGAATTCATTTATCATTACATGTATCATTTAATATTCATTTTAGTTCTACCCTAAACTCTAAAAATACAGGGTTTGACTATATTTTACCCAACCATAGCTAAAAGCAACCCAACATTTTTCCTGAGTGCTCCAAATACAGTCTAAACAATGATTTGGGCTTTAACCATTCGGTTAAATTAACCCCAAAAATGTTTATATTTGACCTAGCAAAGAGTTAAAACAACCCAGCATTTTGGGTTGAAACAACATACAACCTAGTGGTTGAGTTTGTCCCCTTTTGACCCAATGCTGGGTTATTTTCAACCCATCGCTGGATCAAAATGGGACAAACCCAACTGCTTGTTTAAATCAACCCAGAAAATGTTTATATTTGACCCATAAATCTTTTTAAACAACCCAGCATTTTGGGTTGAAACAACCCAGCATGAGTTTATTTATAAAATAACCCAGCAATTTTTTTACAGTGTACGTCTGTACTGCTATTATAATGAAATGAACTTGTGATTGAGAACAGTGCATCAAAGTAAGGTACAGTAAGTATCCCAGACACTGTGAACTGGATACATTTCTAAATAAGTTCTAATCCCATCTTTTAATAGTTATGAGGTTTGAGTATATTTGTGATAATTTGTGAAAAAGTAATTGCAGAGCGTGTTGATTGATCGGATATCAGTACACTGACCATTCATAGTAACAGAATGAGACCCTTAGATCGTGGCCAAAAGAAGCCGCCTGCAGTGTTTAAATATTTGTGTGATCTGAACAGAGTTGATGAATCATAATACAACTATGTGAATTGAATGATTGTTTACTCTTTTTCTTCCAAAATGAAAACGGAAAACAAAATACATTCTCCTTGCATGCATAGCATCACAGAGTACATGATATCCATCCAAAAGAAACCAGGCAGAAATAGCCATTCTATTTTTGGCCGTCCCTGGCACTTATTTTTAGAAAAAGTGACATAAAGTTACATTTTAAAACGATAAGGTTATTCCATTTTGTTCATTTTGTTTTTTGCCCTGCAGCTGTGATTCATGAGTATGTGATGACATAAGCCCAGTTATATGTATAGTTTCTGGCAATTCTTGGGCTATTCGTCACAGTTCAATCCAAATAAGACACAACCTGTTTGAAGATGAAGTGTGTAATTTCTGCACCTCTAGCATCACCGAATACAATTAAATGAATAAATGGGTTGTCAAACAAATAATTCCACCCAAACTCATCACATTGGTTGTACCAGCCATTTTGTATTGTAGTTTTTTTGAGTCTAGTTGTAGTCCTGTCCCTGTGGCCCCGCCCTAATTGTTACAACAATGGCAAACGAGCTCTTTACAAATACAAGCTCTTGGATGTGAACACTTTTTACATGTTGAAATCATGTAATTACAACGTGGCCTGAACAGACCATAACTCATTGTTTTCAGTTCCTTGTTGTTCGTGTGTAGCCTGTTTGTTCGTGTGTTTTGGATTATACACTATTCTACCTTTGATCTTTGTTATTTTTGCCACGTTACAGCGACCATGTTGTTGTGTTGGACTGGTCGTAATGCTTAAACAAACAGCAATGTTTTGACCCTGGCTAACTAACTACTTCAGAATTTGCCAAACTGTTACTGTAAATTTACTCCCTCTCACATCTTGGATCTTACAAAAAAGCGAAATGTTTGGCGAATTTACAGTTAGAATGACTCACTCACTTGTGCTATTGTACTACTACACTGTTTCAAAACATTTGGATGTAATCATCCAGGGATGTTATATCACAACAAGCATATTATTGCTATTATTAAGTAAGCTTTTGTAATGTTTCTGGCAATGGGCAAGGCTGGCCATGATTATCAAAGCAAGATGTATTATTAGTACATTTATTTTTATGACAGACAAAAAACTTTAGTATAATAATAATAATAATAATAAATAATAAATCATTTTTAATATTGAAAAAAACTCAACTTTTTTTCTTTTCATAGCAACTTAAAGTATTTGATGCCTGACATTAACTTTTCTAACTTTTGCACTCAATCTGTAACAAAAGCAGTTTACCCCTCAGCACCTTTCTCCATTAAAAATGGCTGCCCATGGTTACTTCCTCGAAATGAAGATTTTACCTTAAAAGTCCTTCCTCCAACAATACATAAGCATACATTCTCCCCTCAAACAAACAAACAAACAAACAAACAAACAAATTATTTCAAGAAAAACCTAATCTAAATAAATAAACAGACAAATATACCCCATAAAGAACAACATATTCATGTCAACTGTGACGAGTTGTTTTCAACACAGCGAGGTTGTTTAAACAAAATATATAAGTGACTTGGTTGAATCATCAGTGTGTGAAATTGGAGGCCTGTGGGACAAGTCTTTCTCGGAACATTTGACCGAAGGGTCAAAGGCGTGTGATGTGCAAGACGCATGCAAAGAGTTTGTTTGTTGCTCTCTGTTTTGTAGAGTCTCCGGTGGCTTTGCACATCCTCAAGGGGTTTCTCTTTTTGAATTACTGCCCGTAAATTCCTATGAGTTGAAGTAACAATATTGTTTTGTCTTAAGTTTCCTTGAATCTCCAACCGAGGACTCTGGAGTTCTGGAGGACATGAATATTGATGTAAAGTAAAAATCCATAGGATGACGAGGAGTTTTTTGGTGAAGTTATTTTAGAATGTGTCTTTTTTGTGAATGTTAACTGCTCTTATGGGTTACATCGATGAAATGTGTTTGAATTGAGAAGTGAAGAAAAGCAGTTTTATGAGGTGTGAAACATCATGAATAAGTCCTTGTCATACTTGGGCAAGTCTGTGCACCTCATGAGTTTGTGTACCCCGTGCCAACCTAATTTTGGTCCGTCTTGCGTTCAAACTTCAATCGAACTGCGCCAGAGTTATCCGACCGAGTTATCTTTTCAGCAGTCTCGGTCCGCTTGTTTGGTGAACACCAGGGTTCGGGTGGCAGCGTTCAGACCTTCCCCCCCAAAAAACGCACTAACAGAGCAATTGCACCAGAGTTTGTTTCAACATGCCATATGTGAACACCCTAAGTTGCCAAGGCCGCATAATGACTGACAGGTCAAGCAACCAATCACATTTGTTTCAGCAGGATTTTTAACGGAATGCATGTGATGACGTCACATGACGCATCTTTGGCCAAATTATGCAATCTGCGTTGCCACGAATTTTGCTTAGTTTCTTTGATTTGCATTAAATTCTGCGATCGGTGTAAGTGTTTCTCACTCATCTGAGATGACGTTTGTGAGAAATGAAAGTCTGCATGTCTCCATTGCCAGAATCATGCTGCTTGTGTTGTCATACATGGCACAAAACAGCCACGTCCCACTTACTTACTTTCTGTCCGCCTTTGGGCGCCACTCGATTAGTTACAGGGTTCACAAGTTCACAAGAGTTTTGGCTTTTAAGTGAAGACCAATGAACATAGACCTTCTTAGAGGTTCACAAAGTCAGCCCAATTCACTTATAGCATGCTCCTCAAACGCAAATCATTTATTTTCGCTTTTTTTATAAAGCAATGTCATGCAGGCATGACTGTGATTCAATGGATAACTACAATATATAAATAAGAAGAAATGAATGCGAATTAACAAATTTTCTGATGCCAAAGATTTAAGACGCATCCATGCAACTATTTTAAAAATGACATCATGGGAGAACTAGAAAGGGTGCCTTGTTCATACAACAGCATCCCAGTTCTGGTCCTGTATCAGCATTTTAAAATTGTTTCTTGTCCAATCAGATTTAGGGACTGGAACTAATTGTTAAGTAATTCCCAATATATTTGGAAGGTACATTAGGATTGTGAACAGACTAAGTCACATAATCTAAAACATTACACATTTATAATGTAAAGTAGATGCAACACCATCTCTAAAAATGTACCCAAAATGTTTTTTTTTGTGACAGCATGACACTTGCAGTGTGACTTGACAACTTCCCTCCCGTCTACAGTGAAATACAGCTCTGACATTTCCCCTTTATCTCATTCCTTGAATACAGACACACACACACAGGCAGGAGCAGATATGGCTGCATATTGAGGGAGTTTTTCGTCAGCATGGTCCATATCGTAAGTTTCATGCTATGGTTTATTCATTTAAAGCTTTGCTATTATCAGTGGTAAATCAGCCGTGCATATTTTTGAAATCACATTTTGAATGGTCCTGTTTGCCCTTCGGGTTTTGGGTGGTGATGTTGTTCTTTTTCAAACCGTGCTAGCACACAACGATCAACATGAAATATGGACCTCCATTATGCAGTTGCAGGACTCAATGGCAAAACATCTGTTTCCTTAGTATGAAGATGTAATCTGTATCGTGTGAGGCACTGTTAATTACCTTTTACAATCATAACATGCATCGCAAAACTGATTACCTTCCGAATTTTTACATTTATGCATATCAAGCATTTATGTTGTGGCCATTTGTTATGTTATGTAACACGTTTATACATAGAGATTTCTTTTTTCTTTAATCAAAACATTCTTTTTTTCACAGATATGCTCTGAACATCTTCAGAACTCACAGTGATGAGGAACCTCAGGTGATGTGGTCATTGCTCCTCCTGGACAAGTATTGGGAAATCTAAGAACAACAAAACTTTAGGGCACTACATGACAGAAAAGAGGTTGAAGAAAGCAGTCTGACCACAACACATTCTGTTCTTCTGAGGGACACAACTACTGAACCCCAGTATTCCCAACATGACAATCCTAAATGCTTCTGTGGCATCTTGAAACTTCTCAGGTATGGCTTCTTTTTTTTTTTTTTTTACATTATATTCACTATAATCCAAAGGACATTTCTAAAAGATCAATACTCACTTTCAAAATGACAAATGTCATGTTAATACCTCTGGAGATATACTGTCGAGACGAATCTTTGTTGTCGTTTCTGTTTCGAAGGTCTGGTTCATAGCAAGATTTATGACAGGGATTAAAAAAGGATTGTGCTGATTTAAAAAAAAGTATTTTACAATTTAGTGAATAGTACAACATATCACACCATGCATCCACAACTTGACCCTCTCATACTTTAGGAGTATCTGCTTTAGTGGATTTTTTTAGACATTAACATTTACTTAAAATTGTTAGTTAAAGCTATTTTTAATTTGAAGTATGTGAATTGTGGTTTTAAAGAAATTAAACTGCTGGGAGGCAACTCATTTTTATAGCTCCACTGCAGACCATGTACACACGGTATTACACCAAATACACAATAATGTTCGTTTTAGCCACGTCATATGACTCCTTCAATATGTTTGACAGTATTCCTAGGCAGTTAAACATGAGTCTCAATTAGATTGATAGAACAAACATTATGATGTATAGACATTTTGTTGATAACCTCATCATTGGGTGGACAAATCTGCTTGGTAAAAAAGTTTTATCTGCGTTAATAATTTCCTCTGTCCAAATCTTCTCTCCCAACATTCTTTATAGCATGCATGTTACTGTTGGATACTACGAGATACAAAGCTGTACACGCATAAAAAAATGCACAAATCTTTAGTTGGTTGGCTGGTAACATATAGGATCATTAGGTCTGTAGTTTGAGGTCATTTGCTTAGGTGAGCGGTCACTAAATGAAACATCTGCCCTTAAATATTTGTATTATGTATGACAATAAAATTCACCATAAACAACAACAGTGTGTTTGCATATGATAGTTAGCTCACCTTAAAAAAAAGGTTAAGAAATACACCATAGAGCCTGTCAGAGTATGATAATGTCATTTTGGTTGTGGACCTTTGGATATTACAGTATGATGCTGATTTTACAGTATACAGTATATTCATGGAGTGCCTTTGTACAGTATGTACAGTCCAGTTTTTAGTTTATCACAGCTGAGCTGTATCCTTCATCTGTTTGAGCTTTGTGACCCTGAAAGTTTGCAGATGTTCTCAGTCTTTTCACTAGAAACACATTAGTGTACTAATTGCATTTGCATAAACAGTCTGTGTTTTTCTATTTATCATGCATATTTTCATAAGTGGCTTTCGTAGTTTGTGTTCAGTGGCCATGAAGTGCCTGATTTCTCCATTAATCTGCAATTACTGAAATCTAATATTGAGAATAATCAGGGCCTCAGTTCTGAATGATCGGATTATTTCATTACACAGTTATGCTTTGGGAGGATTTGGCAGGTGGATCACTTATTTTTGGCATTTTAATATTAAGATGTAGTTTTACCTGTATAATATTTTGCTATATAGTTAAAACCACCACAAGAGTGTTTATCTGTTTATTTGATATGTATTGAATATACAATTATTTGAGGGGGGAAACCTGAAATGTGCATTAAAGGTGTTTTGAAACAGGATTGTTAAATAGGCAGACAAGTGATGGAGTGGAATGAACCCATGATGGCTTTTTAGACTTGTTCCTGCATATGATTATGTAATTCATAAAATGACACAATTATGACTTTCACTTATAATTAATTTTCTTGAGATTTGAACACAGTGTCAGAAAACATATTTATTTCTGATGTTTTTAGTTGTATGAAGTAAGTCTCTTTTGAACTCGCTGTCACTCTTCTTTTATACTAGGAGAGCATGAAGTTATATGTTCCTGTATTTTGCAGCAGTGCTAAAACACAACAGCTGGTTTAATGTTTCTATAATGTTTTCTAAAAATGAGAATTCATTTCTCACCCTCATGTCATTCCAAACCTGCATGACTTTCCTTCTGTAGAACACATAAGAAGATATTTTAAAGAACAACATTGGCCCCCATTGACTTCCATTGCATGGACACAGAACCATTGAGACATTCCTTCTACTTTTGTGATCCATTGAAGAAGTCATGTACAGATTTTCAATGACATGAAAGTGAATAAATAACTATCCCTTTAACCACCAACACAAAACTAAATCTAAACCTATAAATATAAGAGAAGTCAAACTTAACAGAAATAAAACTCTTGATTCAGACTTAACACTTGCTGAACATGTACTCTGATATATTTACAGCAGAAGTCACTTTCACATTACTTCATAGCCATATAGAAAGATGAAGTCCTGCTATTCCACTCCATAACTGTGTCCATATTAGTCCATATCTGTTTATTTGTATCAGCATTATCTTAAAGTGGAAACAATAGTCAAAGGCATTGTTTTGCATTTTAAGACCTAGATATATGATCTGATGTAGCCAGATGTAGTCAAGAGGACTAGTACAAAACATCATAAATAGTTTGCAACAAAGATTAGTTTAATTGCTCTGACCTCAGACCTGTCGACTATTCGTGACTCATTATACCTCTCCATTTTTCTGGCAGCTCTTGATCTTAAATACAATGTCCAGTGCCGACCACTAGGATTAATAACTGTTATGGCAACAAATGACCTCATGGTCCAGTGGTTCAGATGATATTTCCTGTTGAATGCCACTTGGTTCTTTTGTGACCACAGTTATGGCTGAGCGATTTGGAGGATAATTGAAGTGTTCTATTGCACCGCTTACTAAACATGTCATATCTCAGTGTCAAAAAGGACACAGTTCAGAGAAAAGGCCTTAAGGTTATCATTAAGAATAAAAGTATAAACACGATAAAGAAGACAAGTCAAGTCGTCAAATGTTTTACTCCAGTGAAATTTTCCCATGGTAGAACACTCTTGGCTATTAAACATTCCCATCAGTTTTGCCCAGGAAAAGATATAGTTCATTGCACACATTGGTTTTTCTCACTGCATGCCCCACTTAATGAAACTATGGGGCAAGTTGTCACAATTGCTCCTGAACAAGTGAAACAGATTTGAAGCAAACATAGGTAACATACATTTATTGGTCAGAAAAATCATTGATTCATTTGGGTGCCTAAATAATGCTTATATTTTCTGAATGCGAATTTTGTAAATATTTTGGAGCAAACTAGTTTATATTTATCCTAGAGCAGTTGTTCTCAAACTGGGGGCCAAGATGGATCCAGGGGGGCCACAGAGTGTGTGGCATTTTATGAAATATAGAAATGTATCATACATTTTATGCAATCAAACATCAGAAAAATAACTAAAACAACTGATGCTCCAGCATTGTATAACTGAATATGTAAAGTTTAAGATTATAAGGCTTTATTTTAGGGCTGCAAAGCGATGCACCCTATACAAAGGGGGCCTTAAAACAAAAAGGTTTTTAGAACCACTGTCCTAGTTTAAAGTCCCCATAATATCAAAATGGATGTTTTTGGCCTTTATATAATAAACATGTTAATCCCAAGACATGGTTCACCCTAAAATGAAAATTCGGTCATCATTTACTCTCCCTCTTGTCATTTCAAACCTGTACTACATTCTTTCATCTTCAGAAGATATTTGGGAATGTTGGTTACCGAATAACGGCAGTGCCCATTCACCTGCATTGCTTTTGTGTCTGTACAATGAAAGTGAATGGATACTGCTGTTGTTTGGGTTACTAACATTTTTCTAAATACCTTATTTTGTGTTCTGCGGAAGGAAGGAAGTCATACAGGTTTGAAATGACAAGACGGCGAAAAATGTTTGGGTTGACTATCCCTTTAAGACTAACATGTTTATTCTAAAGGCCAAAAAAATCAATTTTGATATTATGGGGACTTGAAACTAGTTTCTTGAAACCAACATACACACCAACTGTTAGAGAAAACAATCATGGAATTGGTATTTGAACCCAGAGCTCAATAAAATAATTACTGAGAGAAATTCTTTGTGACAGGTTTGCATTACTTTTCCACATACTCTAATTGAACATGTTACAGCAGCTCTTTGCAGTAGCTCATTTGCTCTAAAAATGAGGGTTTAGTTAACCATATCTCAAAGAGAAGTTAGCCAGATCTGCTTGGCATGGTCGACATTGTGTGAGCAGCACTTTGTTATGGCTGGAGTTCTTTTAGAAATATTTGGTTAGATTTTGGCACAGGGTTTAGATTAGCTTATCAAAAACAATGGAGCCGAATGAGCAAAATGAATCAAAATGGACACACTGCTTATGATCAAGTGCGTTTTTTGCAAAGACCCACAGTTCACGTTTTCATGACGTTTTGTTGTACTGTGTTGCATGCTGCCCGATTCGTGTAAACAGTGGCTGTCATCAGAGTGGTTTAGAAAAAAGTCACCACTTTGTGGTCATTTCCCACTAAACTGTTTGGTAGCTCTTATCACATGGGAACAAGCGTGCTTATCTGATGATATCAGCCTATGCAAGCAAGAGCATAGTTTCCAAAGTGTTCCAAATGTCAGCTTTTTTTAAGCCAGTGAATTTTTAGGATGCTTTCATGAGCAAAAAACATGACTTTAGTAGATGCTCAGCGCTAAAATGATAACATCAAAATCTCACTATATTAAAGCCCAAACCTGACTTTACTGTCCACGCCAACATTTTTAGCCGCTCTTGCTTAAAGCTAATAAATAAGAGATTAATAAAACATAATCTATGATGACAGCCTGTTATCTTTGTCGCCTAATGCAATAAGATGTTGGAGAAATGCTTTGTGGGATCAAATGGCCAGACGTACTGAAGGATACATAAACATGAAAGGTAATCGCGTTGAACTCCGATTACGATGATTATCACAGACAATGGCGGCCTCAAAACTGGCAAAGTCCTTCTTCATTTCCTACTGGTTATTCAGCAGTCTCATTTTCTAAGTCAAAACAAGCACATCATATTGCATAATGGATCCAGGCATGTGAATCCATTAAACTATATTAGGTCCCCTGTGAACTGTGGGACTGGCAGTTCCTCCTTCATAAAGACAGAGTTGTTGCTGTTGGCATGTGCGTATATTGACAGCGATGTAAACCTAATGACAGAAATGATGTGAACGCTCTTATCATGCTGCTTATCGTGAATGTATTAGAGCAATCGCTCCAGCTATTAAGCTACTTGGCTACAATACATTGTTGTTTATACAGTATGCATATAATGTATGTACTTCTTTGGGGTCATCAGTTTAGAGGGGCTGCATCGAATAAGGTTTTGCTTGATCGTGTAAGATTAGAAGCATGCCTTTTCCAATGAAAACATAGTATTGCATTTAAATCTTTTATAGTGCATTCAAGGTATACATTTGATCTGTAGGTGTTTTCTGGGAATCAAACACGACCAGTTGAGATACAGAAATAACACTCCATTTTTAGAACTTCAAACGTTTTTTAAACTAAACTTTGTTCATCACTTCCATGTTATTCTAACGTCATATTTTATCACATGACCCTTACATACATCTCAAAAACGTGCTTCACAATGCCAAAGAAAGAACCTTTTTTGTCTAAATGGCTCCATAAAGAACTACTGAAGAACCTTTCTGTTTCACAAATGGTTATTTGTGGCAAAAAAAGGTTCTTCAGGTCATAAAAAGGTAAGAAAAAGATGGTTCTTTAAAGAAAACGTAAAAAACGTTGAGAACCCCTACCGTAGGTGACCAAAAACTCAGATTGTCTTAGAATTGGAATGCCTTTTCTGCTCCACCCCTTTTGCGAGTTTTATTTTGCACAGTTTTTAAAAATGGTATTGATTTTTTTAAATAAACGTGCATGTATTAGCGCTATTTAATAAAACTGACCAGATTCTATTAGGGCCTACTGAGTTACACACTCCTTGTGCTACAGTCCCTGTCTGTTCCCCGGCCTGTCTCTCCCGATTTTCCACTTGGACTTCATTTCCCATAATCGTTTGCACCCGTCACCAACCATCTTTGATTACACCCGCACCTGACACTCATCAAATGGACTCCATATGGATTCACCATGGACACTCACTCTTTGTCATGTCTAGTTGTATGTCGCCAGTTGTTATATGGAACGCAGTTTGTCCCGTATTAAGCTACATGACAATTAGAGAGGCGAATATAAATGTACAGTTTGTAATGTGCAGGCAGCGTGTGTACTGTTACTAAATTATAGACAGAATTTGTGTAATGTGAGCAAAGGGTTAAAAAACCTGAAGTTAAAGAAGAACAAATAACTGGAAGCTTTGGCTGAACATTAGAGACACAGTTGTCGTCTTGTTCATTTTAAATAAGTAAAACCGGACCGTATCTGTTCGATATCCAAGTCCACAAGGTGTGCCAAGCATAATGTATAGCCTTTTCCATACAACACGGACTGTATATGTCTATATTTCAATTGGACATATGTGTTTGTCACAAATAAAATTTAGAAGCAACACAAAGATGAAACAGAAGAAGGGTAAAAAGTTTGGATTATAAAAACATGCCCCTTCCAGGGATCATAAAGAGCTTGACAGTAATCTAAACACATATACACAGTGTACAATATTTAGTTTTGTTGTCCAGAGAGGAAAACCATTCCTCGGGAGTGGTTTATAGTAAGAGAATACAGGATAAACAGGTGGAACATTCCAATGTGCTGAAGACGAGCGAGCGCCTTTGGATTTGTCAGGTAGCTGAACTAGATTTAGCAGAAACATGATTTAGTGGTTCGGGGGGCGTTGGATGCACATGGAGCTTTTGTTTGAAGATTCATAGCGAGGGAGGTTTGAACAGCCGTGTATCACATCTCATGTTCAACTGTTCATAAAATCTGCGCTGTTTAATGAAAGGTCAAAGAGCAGAACCCCATCGTAATGGGTCATGTAGAAATCTTAGCACCGCCTTCAAAACGTTATTGAGGGCCGAGGGTTACCATTGACGTACAGTGTTATGGAACACCGTCAAAAACAAAGTGCAGATGTTCATCAGTGAGTTCTTGGGGGGGGGATAATGCACTTCAGGTGGTTGGAAAAGCTACGGGTGTGTCTAAGATCCATGGGAAAGAGCTTGACAGGAGGAGGAAGATAAAATCGGTGCTGTACTGCAGCATAAAGAGGTGATGGGACATAAAATCATGAATCCAAAAAAAAGTGTATTTTACCTGGAACGCATAAGATGGAGTGGGGAGAAAGAGATGCTGAGATGATTTGACAGGTGCTTGTCACAACAACTAGAAGTGCATTTTGAGAACTACACGTGAATTCCCTGTGAATCAAACCCATGACCTTCGGTGTTATTTGTGTTATTTGTATGAAAAATGTGCAATGTGTAAAATTAAGGAGGATTTATTGATAAAAATGCAATATAATTATGTCTTCAGAGGTGTATAAAGACCTTACATAATTAACTGTTATGGTTTTATTACCTTAGAATGAACTATTTCTATCTACATACACTGCGGGTCCCGTTACATGGAACTCTCCATGTTGTTTCTACATTAGCCCTATACGAACAAACTGCTCTAAAGAGCGAGTTTTATAAATACGCTATCTCCTTTGGCATCTTTGTCGTGTATCAGCCACCGTAGTGCTTCGAAATGGAGGGGTAAGCGGTGAAGTGAGTCGTTGGATTCACAACTTCACCGCTACACTCTTAAAAATAAAGGTGCTTCAAAAGGTTCTTTGATGCCATAGAAGAACCTTTTGGTTCTATAAAGAACCTTTAACATCTGAAGAACCTATCTGTTTCACAAAAGGTTTTTGTGATGAAAAAAGGTTCTTCAGATTATAAAAAAGTAAGAAAGAGATGGTTTTTTAAAGAACCTTTGGCTGAATGGTTCTTTGTGGAACCAAAAAAGGTTCTTCTATGGCATCACTGTGAAGAACCTTTACAGCACCTTTATTTTTAAGAGTGTAGATGCCGCTAAACTCTCCACATTACCCCTTTAAAAATGGCAACAGTTTGCCCATTTTCTTTATTAAAAAGTCTCTTGGCTGGCTTAGAATGGCTTGAAGAAAATCCTGTCATAATCCACCACATCAAATATTAGAGACATTTGATCTAAACAATGAGAGGATATCTAACCATCAACATTATGTAGATATGTAAGTTTTTTGGAAAAAATGTCAACGTTCAGCCAGATCTCCTTGAAATAGCTGAAGAAGTACAAAGCATTGTATAAAACACAGTCTGGGTCTTTACGTCTTTCTTTCAAACTCTGGCTCCAGCATTGTTAGGATTGCTTTTATCATATCTTTCGTGGCTATCTACATCCATTTTTTATTCCGATCTTCCATAAAACATAAATAATTGACTCGGCAAGGCATGCTTTAAAAGCACGTTCGCCCATTAAAAGAAGATTTGGCATAAAATCTGTCAATTTCCACATTTTATCTGGTCTCTCTTGTAGGCCTCTATGTATCTGGGTAAGACCTGCCCACCCAAGTTGCCTTGCAAGCTATGACAATCTGGGACTCTTGTCTCGCCAGCATATCTCGAGTGACCTCAAAGTAAATACACTCCCTTTCTAGGGAAGCATGGAAACGTATTATTACACAAGATGACTGAGCCATTCACCTCTTATGAGCTCGATTTTAGATTCCACATGCGCAACATAACAATGAGTTACCAAGTTATTAAGAATACAGAATAAAAACTCAAGATTTGTGTCAAAACGCAGATGGCATTCGCATTCATTTGATGGGTTAGGCCCTCAACCCCCCTTTCACATCAAAAGTCCCGGACCCCAGACAATATTCCTGTTTTTGTTCCTGATTATGGAACAAAAACATCGGCAACTGTTTCATCTGATGTTAACGTTTGGTTGTTGTTTCATAAAACGTCATTTCTGAAATACCCCAGATGCCACATTTTGTTCATTTAATGTTTTCCTATACCGAAGCATCTGGTATGTTTATCAGGTTTAGTATGTTTTATCCTTATCACAAAAAAATTCCTGTAACATCTCTAAAGGGTGGAATCGCTTAGTTCATAATCTGTCGCATGTCACTGTTTGTTTAAGCTCTTCATTCTCAGACAGTCGTATAAACTTTTCTTGTTTATTTTTTTGTCCTTGTTTTGATTTTTGAACATTAATTATTTTCATGCGTCTTTACAAACAGGCAAGGTCTGCGAGATGTAAAGTTCTGTGGCGTATATATATTACCATATCCCAAAAGGCCAGTAGTGCTTATACAAACTGATATTTACATGTTGTTTGATATTTTTTCTTCACGCTATTAAATTCTTACAGACAGTTTGAAAATGTTCCCATGACAAAGTCATTCCAGCAGTCGGGGCGTGTCTGGTCAAGCCTTTATTTTAAACCCCAAACTCATGGGAAAGCTATTTCTGAACTTGCTCAGAAAACAGTGCCAGTTGTTTATTAACAGGTGCAGAGTCACAATGAACCAAGAATAGCTTTTAAAAAGTATACAATCCCATTTATTTCGAGAGAAACTTTATGTTTTGGTTGTTTGTTAATATGTATTGGCTATAGGCTTGGAGGCTTTAAAGAGCTACTACATGCTTGGTTGATGGATAAATATCGTTGTATAAAACATAAGATGTCATGTTTTCGTGAGCTTTAGATCAATGACTCCAGCTGAATAGGTACACATAAATATTTTTGCATATAATTACATGCGTGTGGACTTCAGCTACATTTTTGTGGTAAATGAATCAAAACAGTCTTGAAATGCTACTTCAGGTCTACGAATTGTTTGTGTATCATTAATGTATACACAGCTGTCAGCAAAAATAAAACAATCCGTGTAATCGTAAGCAGGTTTTCTGAACTTTTACAGTGTTACATCGCCTCATAAAACATTCAGTGCTGCAAGTACAGCAGAGCAGAAAGTGACGCTTGGAATGGAAGGAATAAATAAAATAGAGAAGGAAGGAGATATTGTGATGGTCTTGGTTATGAGTGGGTAGAGCCGCTGGGAGCTGGGCGACCCATGTGACACTCACTGTCGCTTTTTATTTTTCCCACACACACTGACATGACATGGACTTAATCTCCACCGCTGCACTTCCAAAGGAGCGGTTTTGTTTTCAGATTAATCCGTCTCTCAAGTTATGATTTATAGTTCAGGAGAGGGGCAGCATATTTGCTTATGATGTTACAAGCCATCAATGGCAGGATTACAAGAGTTAGAAAGGTTACTAAAACATTACAGCACTTGACTTTTCCAATACACTTTACAAAAGTGATGTTTAAAGAGCTTAGCGACAGTTTCACTTTTTAAGTGTTATTTTTTCAAGTGATTTTCAAAAGTCTGTATACCATTCTATAGCTGTCTATGGTACAGTATGTGACAGTGTACTCCTTAAAGTTTTTTAAATGCAGATATACATTTATGCATTCGGAAGATGTTTTTATTCAAAGCGACTTACAGTGCATTTAAGCTATACAAGCTAAAAGTCGCTTGTCCAAAGCGCCTGCCAAATGCATAAATATAAACGTATATTTTGCCAATGAACTATATTAAAAGACTGTGAGTAAGGGACCATGTACAAAGTTCACACATTATCTATAAATGAACAGGCATTTCAGGGGGGCACTTCACTTATGAGGTAAATAACCAATGAGGTCGATTTTTGATAAAAAATAGTCAACGCAAATAAAACTGTAATCGTAGTCATTGGGACAGTCAGTTTTAAGGCTCAGCCACATGTTTGGCTTGTGGTCATTCAATTAGATTGACAGTATAATGTGTAAACGTTAAACTTACACAAACCAGCAAAATTGGACTTTACATTTCCTGGGAATGTAGATGTGTGAAACTAGACCTTTTCCCCCGAGCCCTTAAATGTCATATTAATGACCTGATTTGCTCTAATTCAAGTACCAGGTCTGGAAAATTGATGAATCACTGCATTTCATGGAGTGTACTCTCCCTCGGTCTCTACGGGTCCCTCTGTGGAGTGGGAGCAACAAAACTGGCACTCTGGTTTCTCTGGTTTGCTATTCATTGAAGCGACCCATCTGGGGCCGGGCTCCCACAGGATAACCAGAGAACATCAACCTAGCTTGTTTCCCAGCTGCACTTCACAAACAGATACCAAAAAGACCCAGAATCCATCTTCTTCTCTCCTTCTCTGTCAGTATTTCTGTATAACACACAGTTGTTTGACTGTCTAATGCTGTCTGCAATCTAAAGGGGTTTCCCCCAGTTCACTTCTCTCATTGACCATTCTGGACGTGTCCCAAGAATGACTTGTTTGGCCCTCTTCCAGCGTCTCTACATTTAGATCTGCTAAAATAAGCGTAATCACATTGCGTGAAAGGCCACAAGAAGGCAAAGTTACGTTTAGATGTGAATGATTTAAATATAAAACATCAACTGAGATTTGTGGGTTTACTCCCCGGTGGGATTCAAGGATGGGAATTCCCATAGACTAAAGAATCAGATAAGAAATAGAAGAGACATGGTAAAGGAACAGTTCTGTCATAATTTATTCACCCTCTTGTCATTTTAAACCTGTGTGACTTTCTTTCTTCTGCAGAACATTGCCATTGTTCGGTTACCCACATTCAGTTTTTGGGTCAACTATCCCTTTAAGTTCTAATACTACAAACTTCTCTCAATAATTCAATTTTATTTATATAGCGCTTTTCACAATTTCATTGTTGCAAAGCAGCTTTACATGCATCATAGTTAAACATTTAAATAATGATGAGACAGAGAATATATAGACAGTATTACTGCAAGTTTTTCCTTTTGTAATGTACACTAATGAAACTAAATTAAATACTATGGTAGACTGTCAGAAACTGTCCGTTATTCATTTAAAGTATATGATTTAGTTTGGGTATATGTTATTGTAATATCGTTGTCAGTACTGGAAACCTAAAATTACAGTAAACCAGAACAATGCAGATAAAGTATGCATGTTAAAGTATGTTAACTCGCATGTAAGTTGTATGCTGTTTACATTCACACAAAACTATATAATAAATGATGATATTTTCCCAGTGAGTAAGCTAGTGGCACGGAAAAAAAAATAATCCTTGGGAGAAACCAGACTCAACCGGGACAGCCAGTTCTCCTCTGGCATATTAAAATAGCACTGCTGCAACTAACTGTAATTATGAATGAATGTGAAGTGTAAGCTAAAAATGCATTTTCTTAAAGAGTATTTATGTTTCTTATATATTCCCCTAATCTGTCTCATGATGGTGGGTCTGATGGGTTTTACTAGTTTGGTTATAAAAAACAAAATTGGAGACCGTTTTGAGTAACCCAGGAGCATGCTGCTAGTGACACAGTCCTAGACACAAATCTCCAGCAACGGGTCATCAAGTCATAACAACAGACTTACAAGCCTGACTCCCAGAATCCGGCTGCAGATTCCTCCCGGTTCAGCAAATGCTGTGGATCCGCTCAAACTCCAGTCATTGGAAGTCAGTAAGCAGGGAGAGCACGCCAGCAGAGGTATGTGGGTACAGAACACGAAGTAATTCCACAGCCCTGACTCCCTGGGCTGTGGAATAGAGCAGGAGAGTGTTCCCACTCAGGATCCGAGCAGGAAAACTCCTCTGCATTTCTTGGCGGTCCGTGCATTGACCCCCACAGTGCAGACATGACTACGCTTTGTCTTCTGGGACTGTGTTTTCACTCTATATGAGTGAAACGGTAATGACCGCAGGCCTATTACGAGTGTGAGGGAACAGAGCCAGTGGTCATCTATCTAAGACATAATCCCTGGTATGTTTCCATCATTTTGAATAGAGAAACCTAGATGAGGAATTGTTCAATCAGGTGACAAATATCTGAGTTTTGTTAGTTGTAGTGTGTGAACAGTCATTTAGTCTTTGTCACTAAGATATATACTGTAAAGTGACAATCCCAGTGGTTTTGATCCCTGTATGAACCCACACTTATGTTTTCTCATGTGCCTTGTGAATTCCACATTACAGCAAGATGTCATGATAAACAAAATTTCCTCTTTTCCCTCTCTCTTTCCAAACTGGCTGCTATATTTGCCATCTGCCATGCTGATGCTATAGGGACTTTTCCTGGTGGGCCGGAATGTGAAAGAACGGAGGGAGACCCCCCTAAACTCAAAATGCAGTCGCGAATGGGCCGGAGCATAATCGCAGACGGAACGCAATCGAGCACGGACAGAGCCGACAGGCCACTTGGCAAAAATGACCAGGGATGCTTTTTGGTTCCAATGCAACCCTGTAGAAAACAGTATAGAATAATTTATGACTAGGAGAGATTTAGTCAATTAGCATGATAGCTTTTTGTTGGATTAATGTATTTAATGTTTTTCCTTTTTTCTGGACAATGAATCAAACTCAAATTGCGAGTTTAGGGACACAGCAGTTAAAGCCACTATGGCTCTTAAAGGGACAGCTTACCCAAAAATGTCATAATTTACAAACTATCAAGTTGTTCCAAACCTGTATAAATGTCCTTGTTCTGTTGAACACAAAATAAGTAGTAGTAGTTTTGTTTCCTATGTTAGTCAATAGTGCCCCAAAATGTTGAACGTTGAACCACAGACTATGTTGGAGTGTCATCCATATACAGTGCTGTTGCTGAATTATTTATGATAATATAACATGCATTGTATTAACACAATTTCAGTAAACGTAGTTAGTTAGTTGTGACAAACTAAATCCCCTATGCCCACTCTCTTGATATGTCAGTATAAGTACAGTAAATGTTACACTTCCTAAGAGGTCAGTTCTAAGAGTCCGTTTAAAACTAAAGTTGCTGTTATGTTATTGCTTGAGTACATGCTCAACTGTCTGCTTTCTATGGCAGACGAAGGACAAATGTTATTGCTGGGCCATACCGCAAAGAAAAGCAGTTTTCTTATCTATTACTTAGTGGCTCTGGGTTCGGACTGAGATTGGGGGTGGGGGCAGCGCAGTCTGTTGAAAATCCTCAGGGCATGCCGAGGATTAACACAGGCAGCCCTGGACCGGCCCGCCGAGCGTGTGCCGCATAATTGAATTTCATGCTTGGGCCTCTCCTCTGAAGTCAAGTACCAAAGCGGTCATTTGAAAAGAAAGCTATTAGTCAAGCTCTCTGCAAAGTTGTGACTCTGGCATAGGAAGTCGGGGATTACGAGGCAGCGGCCAACATTGACGTCGTCAAAACACAATAGTTGTGCTTTGTAATATAACACAAGACTGTCATGATAAATGTTCATGTTGACGTTTTCTCAACCCAATGTAAGAATGTCTTGGTGCAAGTTGCTTTTAATTGGGGTTTTTTCATCGTGAAAACTGGACAAGTCTATGACAAAAGAAATGTATTCAAATATTTGTATGAACTGGATTTAAGTGTGGACAGTGTGGGCCTGTGGACAGGGCTGGCGCCACGGGAGGGGGGGTTGTTGTGGGGGTGGGTTGTGGTGTGCTGGTTGGACGGGCACTTGGGTTATCCTGCCTTTTGATTGGTTGTTTCAACCTAGCATTATGTTGGCGTTGCATTATAGAGGGTACGCACTTTACGGAACCTCAAACGGAGATCATCACGTGAGTTATGCCCACTGAGTGGCAGAAAGACAGAATACAGCAGCCCTTACCGCTATCTGTACTCTTTTTAAAACATAAAACATTCCTTAAGATTTCTTTTTAAAGACTGATGAAAGATAAAAATGAACAAACAAATAAAATATTAAAACACGGATGTGTTTCAATAGACCCAGGTATGTTGTTTTTGTTGAATCATACAGTGGCGTTACCTACCTACTTTCTACACCTTATATTTTGCATAAATGTAAAGTTTTCCCCTCATTTATTATAAGTCAGGCATGGTGAATAAGCCTTGTTCTTTGTTCGACAAACATACATTGGCTGGTTAGATAAAACTAGTCAAAACGAATCAAGTTTCACTTTTAAGTGACGCTGTGAAAACCATGTTAAATATTACATTCTTTGTTGTGTTTTAAGAAAAAATTAAACGGTGATCTCAGACCCTGCGTGCTAAGTTTATTTAGCTAAAATGGGCTCTCAACAACATGAAGATACCTAAAATCTTAAAAGTTTGTACAGTATATTAACTTCTATCACTAATAAACAATAAATTAATAATTAATATACAATGTAAATATTTATTTTGTACTGTATTTCAAATTATGTTACAGATCACATGTTCTGAGGAAAATTGTACTTGCCTAAAAAAAGTGATTTGTTGTAGTAAGATTATTTAGTGTTTCGTCATCTGCAAGTTGTTTCTAGCTTTAAATGTGTTCGTAGTATAGGGAGATACTACGCGACCAAAATATTAAAAACCTATCATATATGTATTTTCTAGCTGGGATTACGATGTATCACGTGATCGCACCCTCTCGTATTTCTGGGTACCACTGTTGTTCGGTTACCAACATTCTTAAAAATATCTTCTTTTGTGTTTTGCGAAAGAAAGAAAATCACACATGTTTGAAATGACATAAGGGGGAGTAATGATGACTCTTTTGTTTAAGAGAAAAAAAGGAGACTTACAGCAGAATTCTCCATTTGATTTCCTTGCCGTCTATTAGAAATATTTGAAACTTAAGAAAGATCCAATTTTCTTTTCTTTCTTCTGTGAATGTGTGTGTGTTAATCTGGATTTATCTTTTTGGTTTGTCCAGGAATTTTACAAACATCAGGGAAACCTTTGCTATTTTAACCATCTCTGACTCGCACATGTCGTAACTCACTGCCATTAAGGCATGTGTTGAAATGACAGTTATGTAAAGCCAATGAGGCCTTGCGTTGTTTAGAAGACACTCAGGTTGACAGAGGACTCGAAATGAGTCATACTTTTTTTAAGATGTTGACATCACCGCCCAGAACCTCAGTGCTGCAGAATCTCGGCTCTGTTTTTAATGGTCACATTATATGACGTCACCTTCCAGTAGAAAGATTTCAGAGAGAGATGCTATTAGAATTTATGATTAATCATTTGTACATTTAGGTACCGGGTTAGTTATCGTAATAAAAACAGACTGTTGCTTGTATTGCTGTGTTTTTTAAATGTTTGTGTTAGATTGTGACAACTTAAATGAGCAAATAGCTTTTTTAAGCATTCATTCTATTTACTTTTGTGTTTTTCATATTTGAAATTGTTATCCCAGTGTCTTAAAAGCTTGTTCACAGCAGGGACGATAATAATAACTCACTCCACTGCTCCCCCCTCCCTTTCGAAGAGACTACGGTGGCTGACACAGGACAAAGATGTCGTCCCGTTTACCCTTCTTTGCCGAAGGAGACAACATATTTATGAAACACGGGCAGTTTGTCTGTTTAGGGCTACTGTAGACACAACATGGTGAATTCCATATAAGGGGACCCGAGGTGCATGTGGATAGAAATCGCTCATTCTAAGATAATAAAAAACATAGCAGTTCAATATGTAAGGTCTTTATACACCTCTGAAGACATAGTTATGGATATTATATTGCATTTTTGTCAATAGATCCTCCTTAATATGACACACAACACCTTTAAATTCAATCAGTTCCTGAAAGGATGATCAAGCACCGCCTTACATTTTCATCCATTCCAGAAGTCGTTCATTTATTGGACATACATCACAATTCAGACAAAACACCATGGCAACATCCATTCATGCCAACTTTAACAAACAGAGCCTTAAAAGTAACAAACAGTATGTTTGCCAACTGTCCTGTGTTATTGTGGGGAAATGTTTAAGAGACAGTTTGAGAAATGAATGGACTCTATAGAGATCTCAAACCCTCACAGATAACAAAAGCTCTGTCACTTACAAGCTATTGTGACAAATTTGTATTTTGATATAGTGTTGTTCTCAGGACCACATATGCGGTAATTATGTTAGTTTAGTTCTGCACAGTGAAAACAAATTAAGAAGTGACACATGGAAACCAGCTGTAGTCCACAACCACTGTCCCATATCCTGCTGTTTATAGCAGCGGAGCATCAGACTTAGCACACAATCCACTGAATGGACTGACTAGTAAGAATTTTGTACCTTCTTATATTTTACTTTCTGTAGAAGCTTTTTTTACTCATTCCCTGCAATTACAACATTTTCTCTGGCTGTGTCTCAATATGCGTTCATCAGCGATCTTGTGTCCTTGTGTTCTCGCTCCACGTCATCATTAACCTTCAAAGTTCAGTTCCAATACTTAAGAACAAAAGAACAGAGAAACCCGTACCGAACCCGCTTGAAGTCCCAGAGGTCATCCGATTTCGTTCTTCCAATGTTGCCTCGCAAGACCTGTATCCACAAGAAAACAAGTCTATTCTTTGCGTTCTTGGAATTGAGAAACGGCCAATGCTTCCTGTTATTGACGAAAATTTTCAGTAATCCATGTTTTTACTGTTATTGTGGTAGGGGGCTCTGATACACGGTTACAAAAACAGAAAAAAAAATACTTGCGAAAACGCATTTGTATAAAAAAAGCTCTGTTCTATGATTTAGTATATTGCATATATATGTTGATGTTTAAGAAAATATTCTTAATGCAGGTGCTAGCTGGAAACCGGATGGAAAAAACTGGTTAAAAATGTTTAAAATCTAAAAATATTAAGCAAGTCTTATAAAATGGAACAATTTTCACAGAAACAAAATATAATATTTATAAGACTAGTAAAAGTACAATTTTTTAAGATAAATTACTGTTCATTACAAGCAGAAAAATGTTTAGCGACTATTATACACAATGAAACTGCTTTTGAAGTTTGAAGAAAAAAATGGTGTTTAAAACCGATACCTTTAATGAAAACAAGCTTTAAAGCTTTGATTTGAACTGTCAGCTGTACGTCACGGATCAGCTGTCACCTTATCTGTTTGTTGAATGTGGATTAATGAAATAAATCAGCAATCGGCTTGTGTTGCCCTTTTAGCTCACGCTAAAGAAATACTGTAAAACTGCCACATCCTTTTTTACAAGTCCAAGCAAGAATAATGATCCAAATAGGGTCTTACATTTGTTTAAACTATGTGCCCTGTATAAACCTTCACTTGGCCACACAAAGGCAGTGATTCCTTTGTACCGCATTTGACTGGTTTGTGTGAGGATGTGTTTTATTGGGTGTTACAACAATGCATTGATTTTCATCCTAAATTATGAAATGGTTTTCTCATGTCACATCACATGTGTTCATGTGGCAGGTGTGCCCAATTCTTTCACAGCTCTGTCATTCCATTTATACATTTGGGTTAAACAAAGACTTGGTTTTCCCTGATTTAGGAAATTTTGGTATGTTTACGAATGAAAATTCTGTCATCATTTATTCACCCTCATGTCATTTCAAACCTGTATGACTTTCTTTCATCCGCAGAACACAAAAGAAGATATTTTGAGGAATTTTGGTAACCGAACAACAGTGGCACCCATTGACTTGCATTGGTTTTGTGTCCATACAATAAAAGTGAATGGGTACAGCTGTTGTTTGGTCACCAACCTTCTTTAAAATATCTTATTTTGTGTTCTGCAGAAGAAACTCATACAGGTTTGAAATGACAAGGGGTGGGTAAGAAGGTTGATGTTTCCTCCTGTGGTTCCAGGACTGGATTCCACTGGCAAGAGCTTTGCTTGTGTTGGATTGAACATAAATTTGAAAAAGTACAAAAAAGATAAGTTGGCTCATTCGGGCTGTTATGTGACAGCCACCCTTTGGTGTTTCGAAGATGTGTATTTGTAAGCATATGCGTGTAGAGATAATGTTTGTCTTCAAGAGAAGCCGTGCATGTTTGTCTGCTTGCGTTTTCCATGATATATCGTTCTACACGGAAGAGATTTAGTAGACGAAGAGTTCTTTGAGTCACCCGATGTGAAAAGAAGCACAAGCGTGAAGGAAACTATAATGTCATATGCTTTATAAGGTAGTGCTATATTAAATGTGTTAGTTGTGGAAATAGCCTGCGTGTTATCAAACACCAGAGTAATCTAGGTTTACAGCTCCTTTGGCGAGATGCGAGAACATTGCGATGTTTAACAAAATAAAATGCCGGTGACCTTAACTTCTGGAATAAGACGTTTTTTCTCTGGAAATACCACATTTTTTACTGTTTACTAATCACGGTCGCTTGCCAATTAGACAAACAAGACTCACCATATTAGTCCTTTGCTATTAAAACTTCTTCTAAACTTACATTTTAAGTTTGTGCCTTAGAAATTAGGGTTATTTATTCTATTACAATAATACATTTCAGGCTGGGGAATCAAACGGTGCTTACGTCATGTGCTCAAGTTCCTCTGAAGGCTATCAGTATAATCTAAACATCATTTAGTCTTCAGCAATCACACAAACGTCAAACTTCCAAGCTGGGTCCAAAATAAAGACTTGCCAAGATACAAAACGCGAGTGAAACTGGCCAGTGGGCCTGTAACTTTTTGAGGACTTGCATATGAATACTTTAAATCAAAATCAATCTTGAATCTGATTGGACGAAAGGCATTGCAAAAGTGCTGATATATTTATTTCAAGACCATTTCAAATTTTCATTTATCATCATGTATTGTGGTCATTCCAGTTCAGTGTCTGTTGATTTCAACAAAATCAAACCATAGAAGTGACCATGACAAGACAAAAATCCAGGTTATCACATAAAAATTATTGTCAAACTTTTCCTAAATACATGTACAAATATTACTGTAGTATTGCTTAAAAGTGAATATGAACTTGTTTTCTTTGCAGTATATGTATATATGGTCTATAGTATGTGAATTGTTCTATACCTTGGTTTAGGAATAAGCTATGCGGATATTGTGGGTGGTAGAGGTGATGTGGGCCAACCAAACAGCTAAATTCTGCATCTTACACTTGAAGTAAGCCTGTTTGAAGTGAACTTTCAAACAAATGTACCGTACACACCAAGGGTGAAAAAAATGGCAAACCTTCAAAGGTGCACAGGGCTTTTGTTCTTTTCCTTGCTCCGAGTCCAGCAGTTAGCGATATTCATAAATGAAAGCGGATAGTGATTTTTAGCAGATCTTTCCACTTATGGTACTTGTCAGAACGTGGAGGCCTAGAAGAGGCTCTCCTGTAATATGTCACTTAAATGTTTGTTTGTCGGATTCCACTGGTGTGCATCAGCGCATCATCTCCGAGTTTCCATTTTTACTCATTGCGAGAGGCCAATTGAAGCAGGCAGTTGTTCATATCTAGCTTTTGTTTCATCAAGCTAATTGTTTTGGCCTTGGATGGAGACAATGTGAGCTTTCCAATGAAAAACATATCCTCTATCTATTGATGTGCAATGCGCTCTCTCATTTTTGTTCACGGTTGAATTCTGATTTGTTAAGCTTCACTTTCTTATTTCCATAACAAATAAATGTAGCATTTTGTGAATGTGAAGTATACGGTTACATAGTTAGGTGTTTATTCAACTATGGGCACATTTGGTGAACTTTCATAAAACCCTTTTTTAACATTCTCACATGTTTGTTTAATTTGTCAACTAACAATGTTTAATAATAAATATACATGCATCATGGATTTTATCTTTCTTTTTTAAAAGACATAGACACTTTTTACACAGGAACTATTTTTATCACAATAATTTTTAACAAGAATGATATTAAACACAATACATGATTTGAGATTCAGAAATAATGTTTAAATAATCTCACTGAAAGCATTTGATGTGTTTTACAGATACACTCTCAGAAAGAATGTGTTAAATAATAAAACATGTTTTTTAAATGGGATTTTAACACATTATGAGTCATTTTGTGCCAAATAAATAAAGAGGACAACAAGGTTGAATTAAAAGTGACACAAAATGTTGATCTTAAAGGAGTAGTTGACCCCAAAATAAAAATTGTCATCATTTACAGTACCTGACCTCATGTTATTTCAAACTTGTATGACTTTCTTTCTTCTGCAGAACACAAAAGAAGATATTTTGAAGAATATTGGTAACAGAAAACCATTGGTCTCCATTGACTTGCATTGGTTTTGTGTCCATACAATTGAATGGTGACCAACAGTTTTTGTTTACCAACAATATCTTCTTTTGTGTTTTGCAGAAGAAAGAAAGTCATACAGGTTTAACAAGGGCAAGTAAATGATGACCGATTTTTTTATTTAAAAGTAGTAAAAAAGCCTGGTAATAATAATGTTTTAATGGGACTTTTATATAACATGTAATATGCTCTGTTTTACAACCCCCCGACACAAAAAAGTGCCAGAAGTTAAAGAAACGTTTTTGTGCATACTGTAAATCATAAGCAGAAATTTATTTTCTCTTTTAGGACATTTAAATAATTTTATGCAGTGGTAACTGTTGTTTAAGCTTACCAACCTCAACCCTGGCATGCATGATTGACAGGAATACAGTCTTCAGGGTTTTCAGTGTTTGCCACTTTACCTCCCACCCCCCTTTAAATAGTCAAATATCAGGTCATACATAAATTCAGATAACCTGCCAATTCCCTCCAACACATCCAGAGTGTTTTGCGACCATAGCAAGCAGAGAATGTGCTCAATGCCACTCAGAATTACTATCATCCCACCGCTGTTTCCTGACCGGCTCTCTTTTGTTTACTCAAGTATATTTGAATGGAGAGCGGATTACTTCACTGTTTAAATAGCTGAGGGGAGGCATCTAACCAACTCAGGCCACGAATAAAGTATGTACTAATATTAAAGAGATTCGCCATCAAATGGTTACGAATCTGTCAGAAAACAGCATGAGTCACAAGAACCATGACGCTATCAATAGGGTAAAGGCTAAACAAGAGGCAGTCAATTTACAGTGTTTTGATTAAAATGTGTTGTTTGTTTACTTGCTGCTTGATTCGAATGTGTATTTAAAGACATGAAAGGAACACTTTGCCCAAAACTTCTGTCATCATCTACCCTTATTTAGATCCAAACCAAAATGACTATAGGAGATAGCTGAATGTCCAGAGAAGCAACAAAGCAGAAGTTTCCTTATACAAAAAAAGCCTTTTGTTTTATATATAAGAAGAGACACACAGGTTTATATATGTGATATATGGATCTTAAGTTGCACGAGAACATTTACAGTAATACCCAAAAATCATTAGGATATTAAGTAAAGATCATGTTCCATGAAGATATTTTGTAAATGTCCTACCGTAAATATATCAAAACTTTAATTTTGTGAGTGGATGTAGCAAAATCGCTTAAAAAAATGGCCGAAAACACGTCTACAAACTTCACTCGCTGCTGTCGCTCTTTGAGAATTACTCACTCAAGTTTGATATCTATGTAAAGCTTTCAGGTTCATCTACTCTCCACAACGTCATTACAGCAGTAAGCCAACAGAGCCAAACCTGTTTCTTCTTAACAGCGGCCTGCTACAGTGCCTCTAATGAACAACTTTTAATATTAAAATTTTTATTTTTTTTGCACCCTCAGATTCCAGAGTTTAAAATAATTATATCTCGACCAAATATTGTCCTATCCTAACAAACCATGTGAAAAAAAGTTTTGTGGTCCAAGGTCACATATGAATGTGAAAAAACGATAATACAATACATGTCTGACATATTCCTTAGGATCCTTTGAAATAGTTATCTTGGTTAACTCTACTCCAGCTGTTGAAATGGTTTAAATACAGTATGCTTAATAAAGCCATAGCCTTACAGCTAAAAGGTCAAAATCTTTCAATCTTTCTTTAGCTCATTTCTGTAAATGTCTCATTGCTTCATTTGCACCATATGCTGGTTTATTATTGTCATGATAAGTGCTTGACTTAAAAATAACTACACAGTACAAACATAACCATTCTGAAATCTCAAGCATTTTTTTCTCATGGAAATGGAGACATTTTAAAGTGTATATAGTAAATATATAGTGCAACATTAAGATCATGTGTTACCCAGCTTTGAAATCTGGACTGTGATTGGTCAATCATATGTCAATCAAATATTTTAGTGCAATGACGTCTAAACTGTATAACTGGCCAATGTTCCAAGTAACTGATTTGACTGCCTGACATTATAACATTTCAAATAATGAAAATGATTTTATGCAAATTTCAAATAAATAATATGTATTATTTACTTATTTGGTAATCAACTGTTTGTAAGCAGATACATATACAGAGACAGGGATCTTTTATCTCTTAGGGGTTTATTTGTCTAATCATGAATAGACAAATGAAGTATTTTGATTTTTTAGTTGCATATATATGCAGTTATAAATCAGGACTGAAACAGATAACATGTACATGAGAACAGCTTTATTGGGCAATAAAGTTTTTATTCAGAATAAAACTTTTATTCAGAAAGTAGAAGCGAAACTGATGACGTCACAAATATGTAAATTAGCGTATGACATCACCCAGCGCCCGAGTTCCACAAAATCCTGAAGGAAACTCGGCCTAGTATTTGGTGCATGCCAGCACCTTAATTCTGCCTAAAGTCTTGTGCCTGCTATCTTTTATTTGCTTTAGCTCCAATTTGTGTTTTCCACTCTCTGTTCATGTTTGCAGTGCTGTTATATGAAATATCATCACCCCCAACACACATATCTAACCGTCTCATAATCAGAAATGAGAAATAATTGGATGTTGCCCGAAACGTTGAAATGTTTTCCAGATTCCATTAAATATACAAATCTGCGAGTTTATGTTTACTCTTTGCTTGGCACTACCAAAAGGAATGAAATCCCTCCAAAGCAACGCTTGACTCGCGGAGAGAAGTCAAAGAGGTAAGACGGACCAAACTGCACTCGGACCGACAGACAACGTGATGGACAATCCCGACACTAAGAAACAAAAAGAAAGATTCTTTAGAAAAATATAGAAAAGCATGAATGGAAATTCATCCAAAAGATTCCAGGGAGGTCCCCTGTGTTTTGCTTGTGATGGGTATGCTGCGTTAAAGGTTGTCACACAAACCTAAAGAGAAGTACACCCACTGTAAACTTTCCGGGAGCTTTTTAAACACTGCTCGTGCCAGCTTGAGAGCCGAACCCGAAGCAGAGCGATGCTGCAGAAATGTCACATACCCGCACACACATACGCGCAAGCCGCTCGCCGTTCACCGGTCTCGCAGGAGATTATATGGTTTCGTTGTATTTATATTACCTTATGTATTTAGATTACATGGCTTCTTTCTGTTTCGCAAGTTAAACACACACGGCATTATTCATGCGGGTGGAGGGAGACCTGTAGTGTACCACGATGATTGGTGGGTACTTAATGCCAGCGAGAGATGAAGACAGTGCCACTGGAGGTTAAAACGGGACAGAGTACTTTCAGTGTCATCGCTAGACTCCTTATGCTAGAAATCAAATCACACTGTTACTTAAAGCAAGATATGACATACTGATGTTATACAGTTGGTCCCTGAAAATAAGCAGTGGAAAAATAACATTTTTCAGAATGTGAATATTATTAGGATGCAAATGCACCTCATGGCGGATAAAAAATACTCTACACAGCCAAAAACAGGCCTTTTTTGAACAGTTCCGTGTGTGCATGAACTGTTCACGGGTCACGGCCATTTGACAAACAGCACATTGGTCTCCCAGACGAGTAAAATGCAGAACTATGTCGTCGAACCTGAAAGGAGTTATTATTCTCATAAAGTTAAAAATCTGCACGTACAACTAAGATAAATCCAGGGTTGGTTTTTTTCGACGATACGCCGTGTGCAGCATGAGGTCGGGAGATCACCCCGGTGTCAACGTCAGGAGCGGAGAAGCATTTACTGTGACAAGAACAATTCCCACCACCCAGAGTCAAAGGGAGGAATGGAAGAAACTGAATGGAAGAAATTTACACAAGGACAAACATACCAGGCCTGATGTGTTTTCTGGCATGGCCTCTACAAGCGTAATCTTCAGTTTAATTGAGAGCACAAAAAAGCACAGCACTTGGGCCACCCTTGAATTTGAGTGTTGTTGAAATAGAAAAGGAGAGAATTCAACGTCGTCTTTAAAGGGATAGTTCACCCCGAAATAAAAATTCTGCCATCATGTCATTTCAAACCTGTACGGCTTTCCTTCTTCTGCAGAACACAAAAGAAGATATTTTGGTAACGGAAAGCCGCTGGTCCTTATTGCACTTGCAAAGGAAGATTTAATTTGGATTTAACTGGGACTTTTAACACCCCCCTCAAACTGTCTGTCTGTTAGGAGCGCCAGTTTCTGAATGACATGGCCACTTGTTGACATCCCATCAATTTGCAGTTGAAAAATTAAGTCACACCCTCTATTTTTCGAATTCCATATTCGATTTACTCAGAAAAACATAACAATGTGGAAGTAAAGTTAGTCGCAATTTTACAGGAGCCTAGAGCAAAACAGGTGTCTGAGGTAAAACAAGCACAATACCAAAATTCTGTTGTGATATGATTTTTATTGAGTTTAGGGTACACTGTAAAAAATGTTGCTGTAGTTATGCAGCAGTTTGCCAGTAACTTGCTTATATCTAATTTATTGGCAACAGTTTGTTCAAATATAAATGAACAGTATTTATCTTTACATTAAAAAAATACTATAAAATTACAGCTTCATACAACACATTCTGGGAACCAAAAATCCTCATCAACCTTTTCTGGATTTTTTCAGATTTTTTGTTCACAGAAATGCTTTGCCTGAGGCTATTATTTTATAATATTTTTATGTAAACATAAAGACTTGTTCATGTTTAATGTTTATTTATCTCTGAACAAACTGTATAAATATAAAATATACAAAATATAAATCTACAGTAAGTTAATGGCAAACTTCTGCCAGTAATACTGTAATTTTAACAGTCGCAGTGACTAATAGATTGGTGCTACACGTCATTTGGCGTAACTGTTTGGATACAGTACATATGCTGAACTATGAGATATTACTGATGTTGGTTTGGGTAATATCTTAATCTGTCTTGGCATTGGGGTCAGACAATTGTCATGTTTTTCTTTGTGGAATTTGAGTTATTTTTTGTTGACTTTAAGAATAAGTGGAAGTCTTTCTTTGTAAGCACACACATGTCAATAAAGTGTCCAGATACAATAACTCAATGTGACTGATATCACTGATAAATATTTAATAAAGATAAACATTTCCAGCAAGAAGAACACAACTGGTTCAGCTGTGTTTTTGGATGTATTTGCTTAAAGAATATTCTAATGTCTGTCTGGCGTCAGTCGCTGCTTGAAATTTATGGAACTTCTAGGGGGATTATATAAATTGGGGGATTTCAACATATATTTTTTGTATACAAATAAACTATGTTAGATAAATAGTAAATGTGATAATAATATTGGATGGATGTGTAAACCTCGAGAGAAACATTCAAATTTATTTTTAATGCAGCAATACATCTTGTGCTTTACAAAGAAAAATGCCTTAAGTAAGTTAAGTTAACCATACATAACAAACATAACGCTGCTGTCCTTCTTAAACCTATCTCCATATTTTGTGATTTTTATTTTTTTGCCATAAATTATTATTATTAGTCACCCATTATGTTTTTCACTGGGTTTTGCAAATATCTAACCAATAAAAAGTTTTAAGGAGTGCTTGTCAACTTTGACAACACATTATGTAATAGTTTAAAAAAAGTACAGTGTTTTTTCCATTTCCTGTAAAACTTTGGAGGTTTTGGAAAGACAGAGATGATAAACAATTCTGGAAAGTATGCATTAAATAAATACTTATTTATAAACAAATATAAATAAATAAATCAGTAATAATGTTCCCTTAGACCCTCCTGGAGGTCCCCGGACCACCGTTTGAAAGCCTTTGATATACGTTATATACTGAGAATGCTGTAAGGGTTACTATTGGGTGTACTGGGTTGAGTCAGGCAGGGTACCAGATTATTTCTGCGGTGAAGTTAAGCATAATTTAAAATAACAGAAAAGGTCAGGTTTTAGCAAAGTCTACATTCTTAAACTGAGAAATGTAAACTGTTTCACTCATTACAACTATAAAAATCACTTTGAGTCTAAAAATATGAATTTTTATTTAAATAGAAACAATTTCCTCTGTACTGTAAGCTGGAAAACACATGAAAACACATGAACTGTTTTAGGTACAAACTCATCTGTGTTTGTTGAGATAGTTAACCTCTTAACTTTAAACACGAGTTTACATAGCTAATCTCTCATAATTCACTCTAGTCGACTGTATGCATCACATGCCATCCTCAGCTTTTAAGGGCCATGTAGACTAAACCACATTGGTCATAAAATGGTAAAAATCACATTTTAAAGGTTTAGCACATTCTGCAGTTAATAACCTCATAATCCCTTTGAACAACATCACAAAGTTAAATTAAAATCCAGCAAACTCAGTGGTTGGTTGTACAGGGCATCACTCATACATTATTGTACAATATGGCTATAACGTCTATAAATAAAACGCATAACTGGTGTTGGTTTGTGTATCTACACAGCCTGCCTATACGAATAGCTGTGAAGAGGATATTATATAGCCAACACTAAAACATGTTTTAATGAGAGTTATTATATCTGAAATATGTATAAAGCTTATATATATGTTTAGATTTTTTAATGTAGATTGTTCTGCAATCTCGCATTGTGTTTATGATGTGGTATGATAGAGGCATCTGAACCGTGGAGCCTGCGGTCTTTACAACATACTCTGTCACTTGACAGTTGACTGCTGTAGTTCTCTCTGCTTTAGCAAACACTTGTGTTATATTTTCCATTTGAAAAACCTGGGGTCACCAGCATGTCTGCCTCTGCTAGCCAAAGCCAGATGGGGTTTTCCTATAAACAAGTGTACAGAGAGTATTTATACAGTCCGTGGTACCTGACGCCATAACACTCATGACATTCTGTTTAGTAGCCAATGTTGCCATAAGTCACTTTGCAGAATTAAGTAAATATTTTCAATATACCCATGCCATTGTTTATTATAGAATGGCAAAAGATCTAAATCTTGCCAAATCCTTTGTTAAAAAGTCATTTAACAGCTTGTCCGGCGAGCTGCGTGCTTCACGGTCCTGACACCTTTTGCTGATCCGTCGTCTGTTTAGTTTGGGATAAAGGGCAAAACTAAGTCTGTAAATAACATTGCTAACATACAGTATCACGTGATGCATTGTGGCCATGATTTGACATTTCACCTCAGTAGCTGAAAAGGAATCTCGTTCATTAAAAATGTCATTCCGCGGAAGCTTGAGTTTACATTCTCTTTAAATACGGCCTGTCATCAGATACAGACCAACACATTTTATTGTTTCCTAACCAAATTTTAGCCACAAAAATATGTTTTTATTCAAAATGTCTCTACTTTATTTGTAAGCTGCTGACAGTTTGTGAAATAAATGGGAAAAACAGTTGTCAGTTGTGTTATGTTATGTTCTCACTAGGGATGCACCGATGTATCGGCCACCGATATGAATCGGCCTATTGGATTAATTCAAGACCATCGGCTTATCGGCAATAGCATGATAAAGGCAGATACCGATAGTTTATTTATTAACTGCATTGAGGCAATAATGTTAGTCAAACAACTAAATACGGGCCTCCAAACACTCACTGATAATAAAGAAATTGTGTTCTCCCCGTACGAGTTGTTCACAACAGATAAAGGAAAAAAGAAGCATACATTTATTTTAGTTTGTTAAAGATGTGCTTTAAATATGGTTGAAGTGTTGAAAGAGAGTTTGTGTATTAACAATATAATTTGTATTAATTTGTAATTATTTTATTGGTGTATTAAACATGTTTGGATGTAGTTGTAGTGTTTCTTTTTTCTTGTCACACCCCACAACTCTGGTGCCACCAAATTTAGGGCTGGTGATACCTCTCTGAAATATTAGTCTAGCCCTGGTTGTATGTCTTTTGTATGTCTTTTGAATAATCCAACATTTTGCTATGAGCAAATGAAGTAAATCGTTGATAAAACAAGATACAATCTGTACAAAATATAGTTTGTCAGACATGCGTTGGGAAATGAATGAAACGCATCTTCCGCGCAAGGTGAAAAATGTATATACCTCATTGACACCTACTGTTTGACACGTCAGGACGCGTGAAGACGAAGATGTTTTTCGCGTCACTAGCGCAAAAATAATGAAGTATTCCCGTGAGTAATAAAGAGCGGAGGACACGATCATTCGCATTTGGTGTGAACTCAGCATTAGAATTATGTCAAGAAATGTAAATTAGATCAGCAACAGTTTTTGCTTGTATTTGGAGTATTTGTTTATTTATTGCTTTGAAATTATTAATTTAAACTGCAAGCTTTAACTTTTTCCTCTACATCGCCATCTCTGTTAGTAGCATAAAATTTAAGGTTATTTTACATATCTTTGGGGTCAAATGACTCTTTCTTTCGACTTCTTTATGTGCTCAGCAACTGATTTATAAAGGTTTTTTTTTAATTACAGCTTTAATGTTATGTGTTATTGCATAATATTTTGGTTTACAAGGTTTTGTGGGGTTTTTTTGCTGGTATTGGTCTGTTAAGGAACATTTGGTACAGTATGTATACCAATAAGCCATGTTTTAAGGATTTAGTACCACTGCAAACACAACATTGACCTGTAGAAAACATTAAAATGTAAAGGAAACCACAGACAATTTAATTGTTATGGTTATTTTATAATTATTTACAGCTAGTTTTGTATGTGATGTTGATTTTTTTATAGGCAACATAAATTGTATATAAATTAATATATTTGACATTAATTGATGAAATGCTAAGTTTATTAAGGTAAAATAACTCTCTGAAAATAAGCTCCAGGGGGTAAATATTGTGTCTTGATAAAAAGGCAGCTCATGAAAAACTGTTTATTAAATGCTTTTCTAACCAAGATGATATCTAACATCATACTGACAGGAAACAAGCCCTAACATAATGAATAGAGAACAATCATCACTGCGTTCATTCCTTCACAAACTCATCCCTGGAAGTCCTGGATTTACCCCAACAGAAATAAAGCAAGCAATGAAAACCTCCCATATTTTTGGAAATTGTTCAACTCAACTGGTGGTCAGTTTGAAAAGGTGAAAAAAGTGGAAAGTGATTAAAATGACAAAAAGAAAGAAAACAAGGTGCCTCTTAATAAATTCATGAATGAAAGTAGCCTTCTGCAAGATTCATTTTAAATGTGTAAAACTTATGGTTGTCAGTTTTAACCCTGACATAATATTATTTGCACATAATATGTATCATGGCTCAATGAATGAATTTGCATTATAATATTATTAAATCAATCATCATTTGATTTGAGGCTGCATTTGAAAAGAAAGGGACGAAATAATTTATTTTTCTAGGTTTTTATTTATTGAAAAATAAATCAATTTTGACATTTTATGTTGTCAAATAGTGGTTCCCAACCACATGTGGTATTTTTGTAATAGAATATATTTTATACAAGTGTACAAGTTATATTTGCTAACCAACATTTTGTTTATAGCAACACTGATTTTCTATCCTCAGTGTACATCACGGCGGCCTTTATTTTAGTTGTACAACATTCATCAAAAGACCCCACATGTCATGTTTTACTACGGTGTGTGGGGTGGCATTGTCACAGGATTGCAAATATTCCCATCCATCCCTGGCCATGAGCATGTTCTGTTCCATTATCTCTAAATAACATGACCTATGCGGTTACCTGCTATATAAATGCTCTGGATTCCATCTAAGCTTTAAGAACATGCCCATCAGTTAAGTTCTTAGCTAACATTTTATTAAGCTGGATGGAGCTGCATTGTTTAGTACAAGGTGTCTTGGATGGATGTGATGTTATAGATGTTGGTTTTATGGTGTAATGGCTTTGGAGTCCAGAATACTCATGTATCTATCAACACATTATTAGTTCTCCACATCTTCACATCAACATAATTGGTTGATGGATGAAAAGACAGACCTGCACCCATTTTTTGTTTCCTGCAAGTAAAGACTACAGACATTGCCAAGAAAAATCTCTGGAGGACAGGGTTTGTTGTAAGTGTCGCTTAGAAAATGCTAAAATTATTTTAATATAAAGTTCAAATTTAGGGGTTTGGGTACAGGACATCTATCTCCCAATTGAAAGTACCCAATAAATTATGATTTCATATGTATTAAGCTTACTTATAATTTAAATATTATTGTGGATTTCAATAAAATAGTAAACAACAAAAAAATTGAATACTTGAATGCTTTAAAAAAAATATTATGTGAGACAGCAGTTTGCACATATTCTGTAGAATGGCCAATATATGTATATATATATATATATATATATATAATGCCATATATCCAGGGTGTACCCTGTCTTTGGCTCAGGATGCTGGGAAAAAGATGGATGGATAGATGTGTATGGGTGTATAACTCTATTATTCTCTATTATTCCAAAGATCCTACCAGTGCTTTAGATGTTCTTCAAGTTGTGACATTTCAAGGGAATTGATGTCCTTCGAATATGTAAGTGCTTTTCAAAACACAGCTTATTAAAGAAAACAGAGATGTATGTTTGGAGTGCCCTATGCGGTTTGTTTCTGTAGATGGTGTATAGAGACTTAGCTTGTGGAAAAGTGAGCCGAGGCCTCGTTTTTCACCAAAACACATTGTGGGGGTCCCTGAAAGCTACTCGGAACGCGCATCCTTGAGGCCCTTCAAAGGGGTCTGGTCATTGTGAACTCCATAAATAAATGGTCGCCTGTCTCGGTGTGAGCGTAGACGTGTTCGTAGAGCTTTAAGTGAGCTTATGCTTTGTAAACAAACAGACATGCTCTGTCCGCTGCTGAATATCTTCTTGCTAAAACAGATTTCAAGGAAAATCAACACAGAGAGGTCCTCTATGTTTTACAAACAAATTCTATGGCTTCAATTCAAGGTTGCAGCTACTTAGAACACGGAGAGACATCAGGCCAGTAAATGACACACCAAATGTTAACGTTTGTCAGATGAAATGGTCTCACCAAGTTACAGTCGGTTTATTAGTCTGTTATCTTGACCTGAAGGTGAAATGATCTGTGGCTGCCCTCACATGTTGAATATGACTTGTGTTTTGGTGTGTGTGTGTTTTGGCTTGGGAACAGACTGCGGGCGATCTGAAAGCAAGGAGAGTGTGGACAAGGCAATGAATGCAGTGAAGAGAACTAAAAACCGTCCAGATCAGAACTCCAGAGCAGGTCCAGATCATGAATCTACCAACATGAGGAGACCGGACCTCCATATCTCTCCACACACCGAGCGTAAGAGCGGTGAGTGTATTGACACACTGTGGGATGCTGGTTTTGATTATGTATAAGTTTCTAATACACACTGCAAATCAGGCTGCAAGATGCAACATATTTTCTGCATACAGTAACTGCATTACATAGGAGGCATAGACCATTTCATACAGTATATAGATGGTTTAAGGCCCAAATTTAACTTCTGGTAGACCTCCGCAAAGAATCAATAACTGTGTAACTTGTAAATTGTTATAGAACTACTGGCCAAACCAATAAAAAAACACAGACCGGAAGTTAACTTTGGGCTAGGTGTGTGCATCTGATGAACTGTTGAAAGTTTTTTATGTGTATGTTTTTAGAGATTTATTCTTGATTATGGTATACTTGTCTAGTATAACTTTAAACAAAAATTAAAAAAGATAAAAATCATTTTAAGCTTTGTTGCCATATACGTTATTATGGTTTATTCATTTTCCACAATCAGTTCTTGCCTCACTGGAATATTTACTTCTGATTGGTCAGTCATGACATTTTAATGTGATCCTGGACCACAAAACCACTCACAAGGGTCATAATTGTTTTGTTTGTTAGGAAAAGGCAATATTTGATCATTTTTTGGGCAAAAGTTGTCCATCAGAGGCCGTTGCTAAGAAGAAACAGGTTTGTTTTAATGATCTCTTTTGGCTTACTGCTGTAATGATGTTGTGGAGAGTAGATGAACCTGAAAGCTGAAATTCTAAGCTTCACATAGATACCTAACTCGCGTATGTAATTCCCAAAGAGCGGCAGCAACGAGGGAAGTTTGTAGGTGTGTTTCCAGGCATTTTTGTTCAGGATTTTGCTGCATCCACTCACAAAAATCAAGTTTTTGACCCCTACAATTGACCCCAAAAAATAAAATGCAGTAAACACGATGCATGTTTATGCTTTCTATATATGGTTTTAGAGTTAGAAATATGTCTTTGTTTTAACAAGAGGCTGTACCTATACTATTGCTAATGTTTTTAGTCCCTAGAACTATTAAACTAACAACTGCCATTGTTATGAAGTGCTGCTCTGAAATACAGGAATTAATTACATGCTTTCAAAGCACACAAAATTAATTCAGGAGAGACTCGATTTTTTTTATAAAACAGTGTCCAAGAATAAATGCCCTTGTAGACCAGTGTTCATTACATGTCTCTAATTTAAGGTCCGAGTCAATTGCTTAGAAGTCAAAATCAAGTTTCAAGTCCATTTTTTGTGGCTTAAGTGCATGTTGAGTCCAAGTTTAAGTCTTGCATTTCCATCTCTGAGTATTTGTTTTCTAATAGAAAATAGATTTGGTCCAAAGTACAAAAGTACATGGGGTCATTGATAACCTCATACTTTTAAACTAACCCACCGGTTTATGAACACAACGATTTAATCATTTTTGCTCATTATTTCAAAATGTGAATATTCCTCTTTAAGAAAAGTGTTTATTTTTGCCAATATACATACCAGGTAAATAGGTAAGTATGCAATGCGAGGCTGTGCCAAGTAACTCCCCTGGCCAGATAAAACAAGATTGTTTGAACATTTTATTAGAACCAGCTGATGAGTAATCCATGCTGAAATATCAGTACGCTCTGCTTTTCCACTTCATAGTCTAATCAAACCAGCTTAAATGGCACTTGAATCACAAGGTTTAGAGATGAAAGTATTTGAGGAATGTTGCGATAGAAGCTGTATTTTTAGACTGATGGATCCCTCGACTCTCCACTCAATTGTGAGAGAAAGACACTGGTTCCCACTTTACTTTAAGAGCAAACTTACTTTTCCATGATGTCATGTGTGGAGTTTTGGTGGAAGCAGTCGACAAGTCAAGGAAATGTACCCTTGAATGTCCCCGACCTGATCTTTTTCTTTTCTAATAGGGCTACTTTAAAAATGTAAGATTGTTATAGTCTAAAATTACTGTATTTATGTAAATTGTCTAGTAATAGTAAGGATTTCTCTTTTGTTTTGGTTGCACTAGAAAGCAGTCTTAAAGAAATAGCTCCAAAAAAATGAAAATTCTGTCATGATTTATTTCAGTTATTTATAGGAAAATGTCCTGGCTCTTGTATACAATGATAGTAAAACGTGACCAAACGTCAAGATTTGAAGTAAATACTAGCTCAAGTTTCAGTCTGCATGTATAAAGTACTGCATAAACCATGTTGTTTGTATGTTTTATGTACAAAATATATATGTAGTACTTTGATTTGACTGAATTAAACTAGACTGAATGCACATATTTCAGCATACCAGTTCATAGTATTTGTTTCTAAAGCCAGAGATCAATAAAACATCCAGACATCGTGTGTTGGGCTTAACTAGGACAGACATGTAATATAATATACATAACTATGTCTTCAGAAGTGTATAAAGACCTTACATATTGAACCATTATGTTTTTATTACTTTAGAATGAGCTATTTCTATCTACATACACCGCAGGACCCCTTACATGGAATTCATCATGTTGTTTCTACAGTAGCCCTAAACGGACAAACTGTAAATTTTGTAAATATGTTATCTCCTTCAGCAAAGAAGCAAAAACGTGATGACATCTTTGTCCTGTGTCAGCCACCGTAGTGTTTCAAAAGGTTGAGTGGTGGAGTGCTCCCATTGACTACAAAAAAAGCTCAGACATTCTTTAAAATATTTGATCTTTAACACAACAGAGTCAAAAAGATGTGAGTAAATCATGACAAATTTTTGGGGTGAATCTTACCTTTAACACAGATAAAAATACATACTTTAACTTCACCTATTCATCACTTCAAAAAGTTTTAATTTAAGTTTGTCATTCCAATGTGCATTATAGTAATTCCAGAGCCTCTGTCGAAGAACCCCGTTTTATCAACAAACTACATGTGTTTCAGATCATCTTCAAGTGCGCTGTCCGCTCAAGTGCTACTGTTTAGTAAAACAGATTTTTGTTCCTCAAACCTCAAGCCATTGTTTGTTAGTTAATTTGTCAGAGAGGTTACGCTGCCTTGACCTATTAAAACAAACCAGCTGATGCTGTGGAGATTTTCCGCTTCGTACAAAGTTGTTGTCATCGTGTTCATTTGTCAGTCATCTCAGAAACGGGCGTAATGACGTCATGATCAAAGCAAGGCAGAACAGCTTATGACAGGAATGAGCTAAACTGTTACAACAACATCATCACTGGATTCCAAACTGTCTAAAATGAACATTCTTTATCTCACAGGATATTTTATTGACCCGTCTGTGCGGCCTGGTTGAAAACGTTTATACATGGCAAACAATTTGAGCGAAGGAAGTGATTTGGAAACACTTAGCTTGATTTATGTTTCTGATAAAACCCTTTTGATCTAAGGGCTTATGCCTAAATGCGTAAATGACTTTGGTAGACAAATACAAACTGCTGCTAGGTTTGGATTTCCTTGTTGAACACTATTGTACAGAATACATTTATGATTTGTTTATTTTTAATGAATGAATTGGACAGATTTTTGCAGAAAAGCATGGAAACATGGGATCTCTTTTAATGGTGTTTAAAAGGATCCCAAGATGCACCTCATAAAAGTGTTTGTGAGTAAGCCAGGGATGTGCAAAGGTTATTACATATTACTATAGTAATTGAATAAACATAATGAGTTTACTTTTTAAAATAAAGGTGCTTCACGATGCCATAGAAGGACCATTTTTGTCTACTTGGTTCCATGAAGAACCTTTACCATCCAAAGATTATGAAAAGGTAAGAAAGAGATGCCAGTGACTTTTGCAAATAAAAATATTGTCAATGTCCTTCCAAAACCTTGTATGTCCACTGAAAAAACACTACTTTTTAAATGATTTAATACTGTGTTGTCAAAGTTGACACAAACTTGTTAATACTTTTTATTTGTTAGATATTTGAAAACCCAGTGACAAATATAAAGTGTGACAAATAATAATGATTAACTACAAAAATAAAAATCATGAAATATGGAGATACAAGGTTTCAGGACAACAGCGATATCAAAAAGGTGCAAACAATACTTCTAGCTCAACTTTAAAGCTGTAACTTGATTTTTTTCAACCAAGATAAGAACAATGTTGCTCCTCAAACCGGGAATGGGTCAACTTTTCCTTCTGTGTTTTGACTTCATGCTATCTTAGATGTGAAACAAAGGGGGGCGAGGTGGAGAAAGAGTCTCTGACAAAAGGTTTTTTGGCCAGTATGTTCAAACCAACACCTGCTATAAAATACTTATTTTACAATCTGGAAAGGGTGGAAGGCTTGACTAGCACTCTTTCATGTGAATTCCATGCTGATTTTGTGGTGACGATGGGTAGGAGATTATGTTCATCTGTTTGGAATTCCCGGTAAAGAAGACTTGATCTCGGAGTTATGAAAACACAAAATTGTACAGCCTTTACATTTCAAATAATACACATAAAAGGTGATTTTAGTCTATCACAGGGACAACCGAAAATGTTGTCCAGAGCCCTGTTATGAGGTTGGTGTGCCTTTACACTTCTGGGATTCCCTTTAAAATTTGTGGGTCCCAAGAATTTTAGGGAACAACCCGGATTGACAGAAACTTGAGCCCAAATATCTTACATCACAATGTCTTCCAACAGATTTGTTTACCTCGAACAGCCTCAAATCATTTATCAGCTAAGAAAACAAGAAAAAATGTATTGAAAAGAACTGCCAAGGCACGGTACTGATATTATCAGCATAAAATAAAAAAATAAAAAATCTTGGGGCTGCAGCGTTTTCTCATTAAGCAACAGGTGGAATGTTCTGTAATGCAATGCTATTGTTGTGCTTTTCCAATGTATCCATGAAATTATGAAATGTCTATGCGTCATTTGATTTGAACTCTAAAAGATGTTGCTAATGAGGTTTAGTTGATGGATAAAGCATTTCAGCTAATATTATCGATCCATCACATCCACACAAATAAACAGATATTTATGGCACAGTCCTGGAGAATGAAAGATGAATAGAAAAAACCAACTGTAACAAATTGTAAAGGAAAGTGAAGAATGTGGATGTTGTTTCTGCTTGTTCTCGGATGTCTTGTGTATAAAGTTGGGTTGTGTTAAAGTAAACCTTCACTGAAGACTATACCATGGGGTTGAAAACATAATTCATGCATCACTATTTTGGCTGCAGAGTGTTTTGCGGATATGGCAAGTTTTCACTGCACTGGTCATTGGTAGTTGATTTTGTTGTAAGCTTTGAAAAATTCATGCCCACAGCCAAGAGTTGTTCACCTATCTGGAATGTACAGTTGAAATTGGTTTGCAGCTAATATAAATAAGGGGCGCTGCTGGTACGGTGAAAAAAAGACATAGCAGAACTGGCCTGCAGTCCCTCACCTTTAAATTGCTCTCTCGTAAATACATTCATGTGAGAACCGATGAGGAGGTGAGGTTGTGTTGCTGAAGTGAATTAGAGAGAAAACTTTCTTTAATGACTTTTCAATGAATAGCAGGTCATTTGACATTTGTCTTTTTTTAAAGAGTGGCTGTTTATGCATTTGTTGCATTGGTGTATTGCAAAATCATAGTAAGATAGTCAGAAATGGTTTTGTTATCTCATCAAAGTTAAATCGCAGGGTAATGCAACACTTTACAATAAGGTTGTTAATGAGAAGTTCACTTCAAAATAAGTCTGCATTGACTTTCCAAAGTCATTTTTATTCCTACTATGGAAAGTCAATGGGGGCTTATTTTAAAGGGAACCTCTCATTTAAGTTAATACAATTATTTATGTTAGTTCTCTGTACATTAACTAATGTTAACAGATTAGTAAAACACATTAGTAATTGCTGAAATTATTGTGTTACTAAGGTTAATAACTTATAGATAACAAATACAACCAATCACAGTTGATAGTTGTTATTCCCAGATAACAATCACTCAAAACTAATAACACCCTGCAACCTGGTTTCTGCAAATCATTTTGACAGGTAGAGCTTAATATTACACAAAAATGTAATATAAATATGTCTTTTAATCACACATATGACATTATATTTACAAATGATTAAACCTAATTGCCTGTTTGTGACATTTGAACGTCGTTCGTACCTTTAAAACGAAAGTAAATGGCTTTTCCTCACGGAAGGTCTGCATTCGGTAAAAATGAGCTAATAAAATATTTATTTTTTTCAAATGTGGCAAGTAGCCGTGTAATAAGCGGGATAATGTACAAGCAGCCGGCTATTATCGTGAAATAAACCCCTTCAGTGTGATCACCGGATTACACTGTCGGGGCTTATTTTTGTGAAAACAACCGTCTGCCTGTACATTATCCCTTACACAACGAACCTGCAGATTTCACGACTGGCCAATCAGAATCAAGCATTCCAATGAGCCGTGTAATAATTAGTTTTATATGATTTGTCAATAGCATTGTTAATGTGCTTTAATAGAATAGTGAAAATATTTGTTAAAATGAAATATAGATTATTCTATTATTTGTAGTGATACTAAATTTCTCCACCAATACCGATTTTTTTTGTTATATCTGCCGATACCGATATCAATAGTTTGGTGGTTATATTAACTTAAATTAACAAAATTCTGAGAATTAAATGAATATTTCTTTACTTTCTGAATGTTATTAATTCATCTAGTGACTATTAATATTGAACTGGTGATGTTTCTTAACATTTCCTATACACAGAGGACCAATTCATTGCATTTTCCTGTCCACTTTTAAATGACAGGCTACTGTATATACACCGATCAGGCATAACATTATGACAACTGACAGGTGAAGTAAATAACACTTTCTCTTCATCACTGCACGTATTTGTTGGTGGTAGGCAGAAAGTGAACATTTTGTCCTGAAAGTTAGAATGTTAGAAGCATGAAAATTAGGTAAGCGTAAGGAGCGAGTTTGACAAGGGCCAAATTGTGATGGTTAGACGACTGGGTCAGAGCATCTCATTGATGCATGTGAGGAGCGAACGCTGACTTGTGTGATCCAATCCAACAGACGAGCAACTGGAGCTCAAACTGCTGAGGAAGTTAATGATGATTCTGATAGAAAGCTGTCAGAATACACAGTACATCACAGTTTGTTGCGTATGGGGCTGCAAAAGTGGGACCAACACAATATTAGGAAGTTGGTCATAATGTTATGCCTGATTGGTGTATGGCCCTGATCATCGGTTGTTTTTAAACTACTGGCCGATAGCTGATAGTGGCAAAAATTGTTTTTATCGACCAATACCGAATATTTCCCGATATATCGGTGCATCTATTGGTGCAATTATTTGCTCACTCTTATATCATTTCATAACTTAAGCTATTATTTTTTCATTATAACACATAAGAATACATTTTAAATAATTATACATATGATAATTTTCAGAGCTTTGACTTAGCATTAACCACGTTTTTATTCTCGAAGTGGGCTATATGACAGCTTTCGAGAAAAATTATTATTAAAAAATGTTTGATGTTTTTAGCTACTCACAAAATTCACTCTAAACAAACATATGCAATTGATCAACATACATTGATATTTAATTTATAAATATCAGGTGAAGATAAAATAAGAAAATCATGGTAAAACAACAGAAAACGTTCAAGCAGCACTATATACATGACTTGATATTTGAAACAGTGTTGTCTTATTTTTTGGCCAGAGCTTCACAACAGTATGTTTGTCATAATGATGATTGGTAATAAAGCAATGAGGGTTTTTCTTTCCATTTTCTAGTCTTTAAAAATGGTTATTACTGTTGGTTAATCTTCATTGCACATGAAACCGGAGGCGTGTGTTATGTCCCAAAATGCGACCACACAGACCATCCTTGCTAACACAGTTCAATAAAAGCTAAATCCATATACACACCTATAAATCACTTAGCACAACCCCAGTGTTTAATTTCCTTGGCCAGTTGTTAGTATAATTACTTTAACCTACACCGTGATCTAATACAACCATTTAAAGACTAACATTTAGATTAAGCAGATCCATGCAAATCCACCACGATATCAAATAGCTTAATTCCTTCATCGTTTACAGCAGCAGAAGATAAGAGCTTTTAGCTATATAATATCCTCTCTCCTGAGCAGTGAATCCAGAAAACATTAGGTCATTGCATCCAGCGCTCTATTTAAAGAAACTTAACAGCTGCATATTAAACAACGCACTCAAGATATTCAATTAAGAAACCACTCGACCACAATGACCTGAAAACAACCCGTGAGGTTATTCTGAAACACGAAACAGTGGCTCGAGAACGCCCGCTTGCATGTGTCGGGGGGATGAGAAGACTTTAAACTGCGGATTTCGGGGCGGCGGAGATTAATGGACAGTTTCTTTTCCCAGGTGTTGTATTGTGGATACAAGAGATTTGGATTGTGAATTTTACCAAGGGAGAAATCCTTCCCTTAGAAAGGAAAACAGTAACACAATATACAGCTCTTATCCAGCTCTCTTGAGAAATGAAGTAGCCACCGTGCATTCCTTCCTCCAAAAACAGCGAATTTCAGAATTGCTTAGCGGTATTGAAATGTTGACAGAGGCTTGTTTTTTGGGAAGATAAAACAATATTTCAATCAATTCAATCCAATAGCTCAAATGGTAGTGTGTGGTGTCGTAGGTTTGATTTTTGAGGAAAACACTGTACCCTAAACGCATGCTTTACATAAAATGTCTTCCATATGCACAAATGTGACAGTTACGATGTGTAAAACCCAATTTGCGAAGATTCTTTCATCCTTGACTCACCCTCTTGTCATTTCAAACCTGTATGACTCTCTTCTGAAGAAGATATTTTGAAAAAGTGCAGTACCCATTCACTCTATTGTATGTACCAACATTCTTCAACAATATGTTTTGTTTTTTGCAGAAGAAAGTTGAAATGAAAAGATGGCAAGTAAATGATGACAGAATTTTCATTTTTGGGTGAACTGTCCCTTTAAAAAAGGGGGAAAAAGATGCACACAAACATTTTCCAGTGTACTGTATCACTTATCACTTAGGCTGTGATACATCATGTTCCTCTAAAATTGTTTCAATCACACATCCTAAACCCAAAGCATTCTGTACTTTCATAAAATCCTGTACGCAACTTGGGTACGGGCACTAGTCTGTGTGTGGATTTCGGCTCTTTCTAACCTTGACATTTCAACTGTTAATGGATGATTTCATTAGCGCGCCGGTCCGATTTACATTCATACTTTAGCCGTTTCCAAACATCTAAAAGTGAAATAAAAGAATTAATTTGCGACCGTGCTTAGGTATGTATCAAAGCCATAGAGAAGGTAAGTTAGAACCATATGTTAATTTGAAGGAAAAGCATCTGGAGATGATGAGGGCTGCGCTGTTGATGATAGGAATGCACCGTACAGCAGTGTGAGAGAGGCAGGCAAACACACTCGTTTAAAAGAAAACAAAAGCCCACTAATGTGTTGCAGCTTTCATTCAACGGGCCTCGCAAACAACAGCACAACACTTTATGACTTTATTACTGAGCCTTCTAATTCATCTCGCTGCCAGCGTTGAGAATCTCAAAACAATATGGGACTTTATTATTCAATAAAAGAGCAATATAATATGGTTTACAATTTCCTTCCCAACAAGAGAACATGCGTTATTTGTACGATTTTTACCTGCGCTGTTATTCTGCAGGCATCGCTGTTGGTGGTGGTCTTGGTTTAATAAATCCGGGCAGATCTGCCAGGGAAGTTTTCTTTTCAATAGGAGCCAAACAGCCACATTAATAGGAGAGTAATTGGTAATGCTTCATTTGAAACCCACTCTCACACAAGCCATGACATCATAATCACTACATCCTGAGAAAGACTAAAATATGCTGATGTCAGCCGTCTAGAATAATTTAGATATGTGGTTGGCATCCCATCATAGTGATAGTGATGATGCAATCCTCGCTCTATATTACTAGCAGTCAATGAGCTCTTCGCGCAAATTTCTTGTTCTTATCAATGCGCAAATCGCTCAATATGCGTTTGGTGTGAACACAGCATTAGTCCCTGCTTCCACTCAATCGCGCCAGCTCGGATCATACATATGAATATGCAAATGTGTTTATTAATATACAAACTACAATTTAGAAACAAATGTTTGGACGTTGCCAGGTTAGATTCGGAATAGCAATGAGGTCTCTGATAGTGGTTTAGATGGATAAGATAAGCCAGACTTTTTGCGATTACGCTGTCAATAAATTGGTACTTTCTTATACGATTTTTATGAGTTTGGCTCTCTGATGTTCTGATGTTCTGCAGCTGTAACCCTAATGAAAAATGAAACATTTCCATTGGCTCTTTCTTTCATTTTTTTCTAAACTTTTTATTAAATGGTATTATTTATAACAGTCTTATATACTTTGTTAAAGGAAGATCAGATATAACTGTCTTCAGTTGTCATATCTGAATGCCTCTGTCTTTATTCCCTGTCAAGTTAAATAGCACACGTTCACATTAGACGTGCAGGTTATGTGTGGATGCCGGGTTAGATGTGGTATTCATTAAAGCGTAATATGGGGAATCAATCAAACGCTGCCTTACATTTCTTTTGAAAGCTGCCTATCCCAAAAGGCCAAAGAAAACATGACAGATGGGGTCATATTTTTAAAGGTTTCCACTGAAATACCAGCAGCTATGGGAATCGGCTAAAACACAAACAACAAAATACCACTTTTATATTGAATTTTTTGCAAGAGCCGACATCTGAGCGATTCTATCAGACAACATACATCATGCAGATCAGAGTGTTTTACAGAATGCGTATCAGTTTGTAAAGCAAAACACACATTTGATTCGTTTAAAAGACATTTCAATAGGAAATGATACACATATTTATTTTGGATTGATTTTTCTTTCGCATACATTTATTAATTTATGCAATATATGGGTATGTGAGTTTGGGGCGGTACTACCTGCTTATCTGACCAATAGTAGAAGAGGGAGTGTTGTTTAATCTATAGCGCTGTATAGGCAGATGTGCTGTTACTGTATGTTATGGCTGCATTGCCATTTTAAACAGTTCCTTTCACAGCTAATTAAAACAGAAGTTAATGTTGCTTTTCCTGCCAAAAACATTTCTCTCTACAAGAAACTTCCAGAGCATTCCACACCGTATGGCCTCAGGGTAGACTTCAGTGAAAGACTGGTGTCACTTTTGGGGTCACAGACTAGTTCTGTCTGGCTTTGTCTGTACATTGTTTTTAAAACAAAAGAAAATCTTTATTTATTGCTAATGACTGGAAATGGTGTTTTTTTTTTGCCAACTTTAATATGACATGAGCATAGAGCCGAACCATATTACAGCTAACATCTGTAACTTTTTTGTTAAAAATAAATTAAATCTGTTATTGAGCAAATTCATTTCAAATCTTTGTTCAAAGCTATCACCTTCCCATACCCCGCAATTTCGTAGGTAATGTCAGTTTGACATCATTTTACTTTAATTTGCAAATAATTAAATGATAAACATTTACTTCTCATACTTATCATGGAGACTTGGCAGACATTAAGCTGGCAGAAATGTAGAGATCAGATTTTGGTTGAAGCACTGTTACTTTATAAGATGAACCGCTGTCGAAATTATCCTTTTGATATTCACGGTATATGAATTCTGGTTGCACACCTAATTCCTAAGAATGTTTAGCACACATGTTATTTTACATGTTATTCATATTACTTTATTAAACATACTTCCGAAATTGTATTGGTCCACCATCCAGCACAGGAGTTTCAAATTCGCCATTTGCAGAACTCACTCTTCTTCCCATCACATATAAGACCATGAAGGCATTTATTTTTAAAAAAATGAAGAAAACATTTGAAAAATAGCTAACAACTGTTATAATAAATAAAGTGTAGGGTAAGGTAAGGGGTACATATAGGTCTTTATTGTTCCAATAAGTCAACATCAATTTACTATTTTGAATAGATATGATAATTTACACTCTGTTATAGGGCATGGGGGGGGGGTTGGGTCAGGGGTCGAAGGTTGCTTGAGCACCTTGTGCATTCCAAGTAATATCAGTTGGGTTGTTTTGATTATTTAATAATACCTACAAGTAGCATGGGTTTATTTGTAGCAATAGCCAACAATACATGGAATGGGTCAAAATATTCAGTAAAACATTACAAAACCTGAATCATACATAAAAACTATGTCTCCATTCATACCTCTAGTGCGTTTGCTGTGCAAACTTGATTCAAAGAGCACTTTTCACAATACCAACGTCAGGAAAAGTACTGTCATACATATAACAAAGACAAAACTCCCTTATAGGTGAGTTCAATCGAAAACAAAGAATTATCTGGGAAAGCGGACCTCCTCGTGGCATATAAATGCATAGACGTTTACTGACCGAATAAAAAAGACACAGTAATGTTAATACAATTTTCATTAAACAAATGACATTTTTAATGCATGTAATAAACAAACTCCATAAAAGCATGTCTGCTAGGGATTGAAACTGGTTACACTTTTTAAAGTAATGGAGGTATTCCGACACCTACACTGAGAAGCAGATAAGAATGATGTTTGTTCTGTAAAGTATGTGACCAGTGAAATCTCCACCTGTCATCACGTGTAAGTAGGTGTTTCCGAATGGAAGAGAACAGAAAACACATCACGCATTAATCTGTGCTCAACCTGCACCTCATGAGAGAGTCGTCACATGACACTGTCCTGACATATGCATTTACATTTTCACATTTGGCAGACACTTTTATCCAAAGCGACTTACATTGCATTATACTATACATTTGTTTGAGTATGTAATCGAACCCATGACCTTGGCGTTGCTAGCGCCATGCTCTAACCACTGAGCCACAGGAAAGCCACATCAGTAGATCAAGCTAAGATTCTGAAACGTTTATAACTATTGTTAGTTTACAGGATGTTCAAATATATAGCTCACCCAAAAGCATCATATACTTACTCTCAATGTTACTCTCAATTTTTTCTGTGGAAAACAAAAGTCCAAAAATTTATGAAAATTCTGTCATCATTGGCTAACCCTCCTGTCATTTCAGACTTTCTTTCTTTTGCAGAAAACAAAAAAAAGATATATTTTGAAGAATGTTGGTAACCGAATAACGCGCGGTACTCATTTACTCATTTACTTGCATTGATTTAGTGTCCATACAATAGACTGGGTACAGCCGTTGTTTGGTTACCGACATTCTTCAAAATATCTTCTTTTGTGTTCTGCAGAAGAAAGAAACTCATACATTTTTCAAATGACAAAATGGTGAGCAAATGATGACAGAATTTTTTATTTTTGGAAATATCCCTTTAAATATTAAAAAAAGCACCTTATATCAGTAGGTTCTTTACACAAAGCTATAGAGTATGTTATTTCAAATAACAAATATCAAACCCCATTCATTGTAATGGGAAACGCTTCGTAAAATTCTTCAAAATTTGTGTTCCTCTGAAGAAATCGCTTTGGAACAACATTAGAGTGACCAAATAATGACAAAATGTTCATTTTTGGTTGAACTAATTCATGGCTGCTGGCAGTTTTTCCGTGACGTGGCAGGCAAAAATTTGATGACACCATACTGCTCGAGACTCAAGCAAACAGAAGTGACACTTATAGGCAGTTGTAATCCGGTCTGTCACACAAGTACATGTGGTGATAGAGAGCTGAGCTTGTGTAGAGAGTCAGTCTGACCTCCACTGGCTGACTCAGAGGCTCTGACCACAGCACGAGCCCCAGGCCTCCCACTTTACTCTCAGCACTAACAATAATGTTTATATCTGGAGCTTTGTTTGCAAAAAGCTGCCTGGGTGTTTATTGTGGAAGAGCTTTGAAAGAATGTAAAATCACCTGTATTGTAAACTTGAAGAGTGAAGTAAAGTAGTGCTTTAAGAGCACACACGTTTAATCTTCGTAATGGTCTTCAAAATAAACCCATTATGGGAACATTCTACATTGTGATGTAAAAAAATCAAGAGAAACTTTAATGTTAGTTAAACAGAAAATGAAAGGTTTTGGAGTTGTTTACGCTATATAGACATTTAGCAGACAGTTCTATCCGAAATGTACAAATGTGAAAAATATATATTTAAATAGTTTACATTTTGATCTGAATAGACGGTTTGAAAGCAACAACATGAACAAACGTTAATGCGCATGCATGCCCAAACTTAACTTCCGGTACACATCCGCATAGAATAGAGTGCCTGTAGATTATTTCTGATAACAAGCAAAAGAAATAACAAGTACATTACATTAGCTAGCAAGTAAAAAATATGTCTAGTCAGTATTATTTTGGGTTACCGGTAGAAGAACTGTTACTTGGCTAAACTTAATTGCGACAAAGTTAGACGACCCATTCAACAAATTATTTCTTTAATAAAAAATACAAATAAATTCAACAAATTGTTTATTTAAAACAATAATTATACAATAAAATATGAATGCAAATTAATATTAATATAAATAAAGTATAAATTGTTATATTACTAGCCACTAGTCAGACCGATCAACAAACACAGATGGGAAGTTAACTTCGGGCCAGGAACGTGCGTCTGATGTTTGTTAGAAAAGACTAGACAGTAACTATGGCATAATGGGGGTCTTTTGCTTTTTAAATAAAGTATTATCAGAGCCCATTCTCTCATGGGTGTTAAAAGCAAACATATGCCTCCACGTATTTATTCAGGTTTTCAGTCTGAAAAGAAAGCAAGTCCATTCTGACTGGATCACCCATCACTGCTGAAATACTGAAAATCTAATGTAGCGAATCTGTCGGGCAGAGCGATGATAAGCGACGTCATTTTTCTTCTGACAACTTATATAAGTCATCACATCTAACGCAATGTCTTGCCATGAAGATAACATTTGAATGTTTAGTTTGAACACAGAATGGCAGAACCTGGTAAGAACAGGCATTGCCTATTAAATAAAACTCATAGATCAAGTCAGAACAAGTATTATTGATTTCAACATCACAGGTCACCATATGGCTACTTTATCGCCGCCAAATAAATGTGTTGTGTTTAATGATGTGGCATTGTGGGAACTTGCTTATACCAACAAAAATATAGCCTTGGCTTTCCTCACGGAAGGGAAAATGTGCTACTTGACAGCATGTTTCAGCCTAGATCATTTGGAGGTGTACGGTTTAATCCAAGACACGGAAACGCAAATGTTTGTGCTATTTAAAACCCATCCTTTCTGATGCACTGGCGGGATATATTTTTTCTTGTAGACTGAAACAGTGATGTATTAAAATCCTTAAACTTCCATAAGACTTGTCAGACGTGAAGGTCAAAAGTCACAGAGATGTAGTTCTGTGTTAACAAAACCAGCAACAAACAAGCATTAACCAGCATAAACAAAGCTGGATGGAGAAATTAAAGTTCCCCCCCAAAAAAAATGTCTATCACTATTTATTTACCCTTATGTCATTCACAAAAGAAGATATTTCAAGAAATGTTTTGTGTCCATACAATGGAAGTCAATGGGGACCAGTGTTGTTTGGTTACCAATATTCTTCAAAATATCTTCTTTTTGTGTTCTGCAGAAGAAAGAAAGTCAGACAGGTTTGGAATGACATAAGGATACATTTTTAACAACTTTAACACATTGAACACCTTCTATCCTAATTCATATTTAGGTTGGTTCACCTGATTCCTATAACTTTATATTTGTAGAGGTGAATTGTGTAATTTCTATTGTTGCCATTACATTGACTACATGACAACACTTGCTATCCGAAATCTAAGTCACCAATACAGTTATAATACAATGAAGTACACTTGCTAAATAATTGAATACCTATGTATGATATCGCGTGGACAATCCGTAAAGATGACAAGAAAAGAAAAATGAAGATTAAACATATGTTGCACAGACAAACGTGGGGTAATAGCCACCATAAACAAAAGGAATGTAAAAGCACTGTGTAACATCTTCAAAACATCCCCACAAAACATCCAGATCTCACAAATGTCCTTTTGACGTCCTTGCAAACTCTTGAAGAGGTTATATATTATGGGAATACATAACTCTACTCCCAAGACTGAAATGACACTGTCTTAAAATTCACTGTCTCAAATTCATTCCTCAACATATACAGTAGTTTTTAGACTAAACACGGACAAGTGTGACGTGTAGTTCAGAGACCTGATCAAAACATAAACAACCCTTTCTTTCCAATCATAAATAAATCAGTGAATGAAAATGTTATGAAGATACAAGGTTTCAGAAGGAGAGCAGAGATTTCTTCTTTATGCAACAAATGTAAAATCATGTTGTTTTATTTAATATACAGTAGTGGAGTTCTGACTGTTTTTCCACAATTCTGACTTGTTACTCAATATAATGTAAACGGAAAATATCTATTTTTTGGCAAACCCTCATATAAATAAATGTATTATTTAGTTTGATCTCCTAAGTGTGAGAATCAAAGGATAAAACGTCTTTCACATACCATTTGCTTTTTTAAGAGTGGCAGGCTCTTTTTTGTACATTATTCACGGAAAATGTCTCTTATTAGGCAAAATGTAAGTCTACAGTACTTATATTTATTGAATTTTAGAGGTGGGGGCTTTAGATCTGCTTTCAAAGCTGAAGTACAGCTAATAACAGGGAGTTAGTATAAAGCCGAATTGATGCAGGGCTGCACTTGCCTTTGTGCTAAAATCATTCATTTTGTTCCTTACTCTGCCAAATTCTTGAATCTTGCCTATTAGATGAAAGCAGAGGCAAAGTCAATTGCTATAAAGGCACTATAATAACCCAGTGTTTAACTCTGTGAAATCCCATTTCAATATGAACATTTGTGATCACACTTTTGGGTAAGATTGCCTGCAGCAAGCTCAAAGCAAATCTCACTCCCTCACACCAAAATAAACTCTCCGCACGTCTTTTCCTACTCGTGAGGCTTTGGCCCGAGTCCTCCGCTTGTCACTTCTGATTTGGGATTGGCCTTCTCCTGACCAGTGTCTAATGAAATCCCAGTTTGGGTTAAGGATATGTGTTTAACCCAACTCTCCACATTACCATAACAGACACCTCCTTCCCTCTATTAAAAAAACATTGAGAAAATCACAAGAGAAAAGGGACAAAAAACAATGCGTGAGAACTCACTAGCTTTTCCGATAATGTTTGATTTAGGCTGATAAAACCGATGAATCATGCATAGCCGAGTTTGATCATTCCACTGAGCTATCAACGTTTCGCTGGAACGTTAACGGGAATATTACTATGTGAACTTTCTGTTATAAGTCATAACCTCGAAGACTGTTAAAAGGCCTAAACAAATGTCTTGCATAGGTTTGCGTGCACATACCGAGACTGTGACATGTTTTCAAGACATTTAGGCTTTTCATGTAAGAGACAGATGTTTTAAGAACACCATTGGGGAGTGTTTACCTGTGGATGTGGTTATCTTTGTGAGTCTGTGTAGAAGGGACAGTAAGCAGAAGAGTCATTAAACACTGGAGAGGTAAGTGAGACCCATGGACCTCAGACAGATATGATCCAGCTGCTGTCTCTGTTGTTTTGCCTCAGTCTGCTGCTACCCCTGCTTCTCCTCCTCACACAGTCGACACGACGACATAAAAAAAGTTTCTATTATACAGTATATATACAGTTGTTGTTTGTTAGGTCAAAAACATGGAAAAGATACCTTTTCTATCATGTTGTTATGTTGCGTCATGTCTGGTTAGTAAACGTTTCAGTCTGCTGTTGCCTCTGCTGTTCTGCATGTGTAATCACATGATAAACAGCAAAAATAAATTCTTCACATTCTATTTTAAAAATATCATGAAATTATCATTTTAATATTGACTGACAACATCCTAACCATTATTTAGTTTCAGCAAAATAATAACATAGTTGATATGTTATTGATTCATTAAAGGGACAGTTCATCCAAAAATAAATATTCTGTCATTTACTTAGCCTCAAATCTGTTCAATTTCTTTGTTCTGATGATCACAGAGAAAGATATTTGGAAGAATGCTTGTAACCGAACAGTTCTTGGCCCCCATTGACTACCATAGTAGAAAAAAATGACCAGAAGGCCCCAGAACTGTTTGCTCTCCTACATTCTTTTGTGTTCAAAAGAATAAATGTAGCAACGTTTCATAAAATAAAACACAGCAAATAAAGTTGATATTAATATATATTCCACCAAACAATGCAGTTCCTTAGAAAATGTGTTTGCCAAGCAACACAGACACAGCAACATACAGTGGCGCAGTGATGCTTACGGGCTGTGTCCACTGAGCGTTCGCCGTGTTTTTCAATTGTTTCCAACGAAGTGCCGCGTTTTTTAAAAAAGCGAGCAGCTGGCAGTTTTTATTCCACCTTCAACCGGGCGCCGAGAGTTGCCCAACTTGGGGCAGAACGCTCAGCTCATATGAGTCTTCAGCCACGTAAAAAAACGCCTCGGTGGACACAGTCACTTACTGTAGGGGGTTACATACCAGATTTATCTGTTTGGGAATAACGGAAAAACAGTTTATGCAGAAAAACTTTTATAAGTTACTTGATTCACATTAATAACAGATACACAACAACAGGAGTTTAATTATTCAACATATTGTTTAATAAAAAATAACATGAAATAAGTTCAAATGGTCCATCTTGCATCAGGAGTGGACTTTGAACTTCAGCTTGCATATAGAATATACGCATCCTGTACGCGATACCTGTGCTTTGTATATATGTAATCTGTATGTTTTGGAATTTTTTACAAAGGCTTAGAACACAACACAACCATTTTATAATTCAGTTTTTTTTAAATGAATAATTTTTTAGTACTGTGTCTTCAAATTTGTCATGTAATTTATCATTTACAGCAATAACACACATATTTTTGTCTTTTTTTTTGGCTATGACTTACTTTGATCTCATCGTTAGATTATGTGACTTTAGCTTGGACTTCACAGACAGGGTCACTTTTGTGTATCCCAGCATGTTTTAAGAAATGTTTTAAAAAGCAACAATAAGGAAGGAACATGGTCAAACATGGTCAAAAAAATGCTTATTTGATTAGTGAGCTCAAAATAGTGCTACATTTTTTTATCATAACATTTCGTTCTAAAACATTTTTCAAAATCCTAAATATTTTGTTATTTAAATTAGTTTGATGAAATACTTTGCATCCCAGATTTTCAATGTCCTGTCAGAAGTTTGGACTTTTGCGGCGCACGGCACTATTTTCATTAAAACTCCCTAAGAGACGTTTCCCAACGCCAGACTGTCTCATTCCCTCATGTCCTCTGTGTCTCTTTCTATCACTTTCTCTTGTCTCTGTATGTATCTTTTTTCCTCTCCACTGTGTCCTTCTTCTCTTCCTCTTACCCCTCCCATCTCTGGCCTGACTGGCTCCAGTCAGGACCCCGCAGGCTGCAGCTACTCCCCTGATTGTCTGTGTGCAGGACCCCCGCCTGACGGCTGCTGAGACAAAGCCAAAAGCATGGAGCCGGACACAGAGCCGAGGCCTCATTCCCTGTCTTCTGGGCTGAGAAAGAACTTCTGCTCAAAACAGTTGGGATGATGCTCATTATATAATTATTCTAATACATTGTTTAAAAAGTATTTTTACAACGTCTCAAGATATGACAATTCCTGGCATTAGAAAATGTAAGCAGCAGTTAACAGATGTAAATAATAAATGACACAAATAGGTCCCTTGACTTTTTCATAATTCAAAATACAGACCAGCTGCTTTCCAAAAAGGTTCTCTTTTATTTTCACCATAATACATTTCATTACATTTTGTATATTTTTGTTTCACTGCACTTTTAAATCTACCTCAAAAGACAATTGAACTTAATTGAATTAAAGTTAAAGGGACAGTTCATCCCAAAATGAAAATTGTTATTTTAAACCTGTATGACTTTCTTTCTTCTGCAGACCACAAAAGAATATATTATTGTATATGTTGGAAAACAAACAGGCTGTTGGTTCCTATTCACTTCTATATTGTATATACACAAAACGAATGCAAGTCAATGGGGATCAACAGTTTTCTTTTACCAACATTCTTTAAAATATCTTCCTTTGTGTTCTGCAGAAGAAAGAACGTCATACAGGTTTGAAATTACATCAGTGTGAGTAAATGATGACAGAATTTCCATTTCTTTTGCAGAAAGCTGATAAATTATGTTTTTAATTTCACATAAATAACACATTCAATTACAAAATCATGTATACTAGACTTCATGTAGATGTTCACAGTTTTCTTTTCTCTAAACGTTTAATAAAATCTCCTTTCAGTTTGCCAATAAACACATCTTGCAAGATAATGACTCTGATGAATCCAATATGGTTTTACATACTGAATCCCGTGAGGAAAAACTCCAGCGTCTACAAAGTTATGTTATGGCACTCGCCTAACATTTTAAAGATGGATACCGTGTTATAGAACATGCGTGTGTCTAGCCAGCACTGCGCGGTATGACTGTATACAATCATATATCATAACCGTACAGCTGTGATTTATGTCGGAAGGTGTCACAGCGGGCTGCTGCGGAGAATCTGCTCAGATGAAACATGTCACAGCATTAGACACAGGGCCCAATTAAAGGGAGGGATTAAAGCAGGACTCAGTGACCCTCTGAGGAATTTCACAAGGATGCTCTGTGTTCGCTGTCAGACTTTGAGGTTGTACCGTGCCGTAAGTACTTTCACCTGCTAATTAAGCCTTCCAAACTCCGGTCAAGGGGAAATGTGTGCGGCCAGACGCTCTTTCTAGAGAAAAATGGTCGGTTCGCAACTCAAGATGTCCTAATGTAAATATTTGACCTGACTTGTATATTGGACGGCGGTCTAATACGCGTGGCAGAGGGAGTGGACGGATTGCGGTGCCATTAGCAAGTTTAAGTCTTTCGGTTTGCTTAAAATCCAACTAAAGTGCTTCAAAACCGAGCCTCTCAAAAAGGGGAGGTCAGGGTGACAGCGCATACTCCGGGGGTGGCGACACGCCCGTAAGTAAACTTAGTGGCTGCATTCCCAGCTGTACCTCAACATCGAGGAGGGGAGGAGAAAGCATTAAATAGGGAGAACGAATGGGCACTGCCACGAGAGCCCGTGGCTCGATGTGCTATTTTCAATCCATATTTGTTCGCTTTTGATTGAATTGATTTTAAAGGCTTGCTCAAACAAACACAAGCCGTCCTTGTGTCCCCGGAATTCTAGATGTTCTTACAGCTAATTGCACAAAAAGGCTCTCCAAGAACAGCGGTTCTGGTAGGGTTCTGTGCCAGCTCTCAGGGGGCAGCTACATGCTTGTTTAATGCACGGCCTATGTGGAATAATGAGGCTGTGACCGCACCGCTACAAAGAGTGAGCGGAGCTCTGACAAAAGTTTGCTGGTCTCTGGGAGCTGCGGGGAGGTTTCACGAGTCAACATGTACATCAATAGGATGCTTAAGAGATCGTATGGGAACAGGTATTAAACCCCACTGCTCAAAAAAATGACATTCAGTTCTATTACAAACTAAGACCACGTGGTAGTCCAACTTTGCTCACTAAAGAAAAAGCATGGTTTGTTTGTGTATCTGTACGCATCAGTGCGTGTGAACTCTCTCCGGGACAGGCGAACAGTGGGGGCAGCAGCCCACTCCTGTGCCTAGAGTGTGTCAAAGGGAGGGAGGGGCTCAGCCAAGCCCCCTCTGCTTTAAGACCCTCCCAGAAGCGAAGGCATATCAGTTTCTCTCTCATGGAGTAGAGAATCAGTGCTATATGGGACCAAAGCCCCTCTCTCTGGAGCTGCGTGTGTTCCCAGAGAGACCCTCAGTCACATTTATTTGTGCATGCGTTAAGGAGATCTGTGCTCACTCTCACAGGCAGGCAGTCCGTTGATAACGTGCTATGATAGGTGGAACTGGAGGAACTGAAGTGAACGTTCTGTTGATGCTTTGACACTGGAAACATACACCGGGCAGAATGACTCTACTGGGCTCTGAACATTCCATTCTGATACGCAGCAAGTTTAAATCAGGTGAGGTTGGTTTTTTTTGGTGGGTGTACAGGAGGTCTTTCATTTGTGACAGTCAACTTGTGACAGTTACGTTTTCACCTTATAATATGCTTTATGTAACATGATATGAAAAATTTTATAATCAGCAATTAATAGAGTAATAGGTAAACAGTACTGTAGTTGTATTCATTAGCAGTATGTGACAATATTTTGACATGTGATTAATAACTTTATACTGGAAAATAAAATGAAATATTCAAGCGGTACGTTAGGTCTGATAACATTTACACATAGTTTGAAACACTTGGCAACACTTTACTTTGTACCTGTTGATCATTGTAAATACTTTGTCACACTGCTTCCAACAGACTGTACGCTTCCAAAAGCATGAAGAGCTTTGAAAAAGGGGTCAAAGGTTATCAGAAATTGTCTCCTTATCATAGAAACCAAATACAAACTCCTAAAGTCACACTTTTTAATTACTTAGCAATAGGAACAGGTGAATTGCTCTGTATCCCTCGCATCATTATTAACTTTCCTTTCTGTCTCTTTTATCTTTTTTTCTTTTATATTTCTTTATACATTTATTCAATTGATCTATTTTAACAGTTTTTTACCAAGGGCCAATTTAATGTAATGTGTAAATGTATTTTGAACAATGCTGCCACCTTTCTGAGGAAAGCGTTACTGAAAAACCAAATCGGCAGATTTCAGATCTTCTGACAGCCAGTGAACAACACTTACCACTCAAGGTTGAGCTCAACTTTAGTTCTTAAACATTAGATTTGATTCTTCGGCATTCAGGTTGGGCATGGGCTTCCTAGACCAAATTACAGACAAAATTGAGCTTTTCCTTCAGCAAAGGGAAATGACCCTAAGCTCAAGGGAAGTGAAGACCTTATACTCGGTTCCACACAGAGGCATGATGGGAATGTCCTACAAACTGTTTAAGTGTTCTGATACTCTATGGATGTGGTTTTGAGTGTGTGCTTGTTTTGAACAGTTGAGCTGTGTCAGGACTAACTGGAGCTCTCGTGTTGTGTGTTTTTGACTATGTGATTGAGCTGCTCTGACAGGAATCTTACAGTGTGTTCTCTAAGGACGCGTTTGGCTCATTGAGGTTGATCGAAAGGGTCAACAGGACATGATAGCCCACTCCCACCACTGCGTAGAGATTACGTAACTCACCTTCTGCATCTGTTACAATTTGAGAATTGAAGATGTCACTTTCTGTACAGAAGAACTTGAGGTTAAGTTCAATTGTGTGATTCAGTAGGATTAGCAAAAGCTGCTGGAGGCTCTACTACACTTTTCATGATTGGTTGACTAGATGTTAGAAACAGATCAGCCATTCAGTGGTATTTAAAGGGACAGTTTACCAAAAAAATGAAAATTCTGTCATCATTTACTCACCTTCAAGTTGTTTCTAGTTGTTTTACTGAATGTGAAAAACAGTTCTGGGGCACCATTGACTTCCATAGTAGTATTTTTGTATATGTTTGGTTACGAACATTCTTCCAAATATATTTCTTTGTGTTAAACAGAATAACGAAATGTATACAGGTTTGAACAGCTTGAGAGTGAGTAAATGCTGACAGAATTTTTATTTTTGGGTGTGTGTTCACAAAATGCATCTGGCAACTTTGGTGAATTCTTTATTATCTCAGGCTTATTTTATAGTAGTTTATGTATGGCGACATGTGCTCATTAACATTCCTATATTTACATCGCCCTTAAATCAAATATTTAGGAAGAGGAATTATTGAAAATCCTGGGGGAAAACTTGACAATAATAGATTATGCAGTTTTATATTAGAAAGAGATTTGTTTGACCTGGCACTGTGCCTGTTGGGGCAGGTATGCAAATTTAGACATATTTTTTTACACCATTTTAACTTTGAAAGAACAGCACATACAGCGTTAAAAAGTTATGGATGAATCACAATTGCTTTGTGTTTACGTGTAAGCATAAGTGTGGGTAGAGGGAATGCTCACAGAATGTCTGATGAAAGGGTCGGTCCCCTGGTGTCCAACATCGAGTTCACCCGGCACACCTCTAGCATCTTTTGCCCCACCTGGCTGGCTCATTCACAGGGAATTAGTGTCATGCCATATGTCTTTCATTAAATCTCAAGCTAATTAAACAGGTTCCCTCATGCTACATTGAGGGGAGATACCAGGACCACACAACAATTTAGATGCCCCTGGCTCCCATGGCAACAGCTGTCTGTCTCATGTTCAAGTTGGCATTTGGTGGTGAACTTTTGGAGCACAGTTTAAAATGCTTTGCCATGTACATAATCACACACAATGTGGCCTCTAGGTATTTGTATGAATGTGCATGTGTTAGGGCTGCCTGTGTCATGTCAAGATTACAGCCTTGCTATTTACAGTCTGTGCAGTTAACATCAAAGTTCAGGAGATTTGTTTAGGCGTGCAGTCCCTCATGACATTTTAGTTCAACTAAAATTAAAACTTTTTACATAGCAGTCATCACACATGAGATTTCTTTGGTTTCTGAATTGTTTCGCTGTGATAGCAGTGAGATTACATTAACAGCAAATGGAGACTTTTGTTCAACTATACACGCAACACCGTAGACAAACGTTACTGCGCATGCACGCTTTTGTGTCGCAAACTTAACTTCCAGTACACATCTGCAAAGAATAAAGTCCCTGCAGATTATTTCTGAGTGAATAAGTATTTCTAGTCAGTATTATTTTGGGCTACTAGTAGAAGAACCGTTACTTGCGTCAATGTTACACGATCCATTCACCAAATTGTTTATGTAATACAATTGTTATACAATAAAATATGAATATCAATTAATATGAATATAAATTAAATAAAGTATAAATATTAGCCACTAGCCAGACCGATCAACAAACACAGACCGGAAGTTAGCTTCGGGCCAGGCGCGCGCGTCCGATGAAACCGTCTATAAATGCAAGTACTTCTTATCAAATATAAATGAGCAATCTTGAGTTATGTTATCCATGTTCATTTTATTACGTTCAGCTTTTAAAGTATATCAGAACTAGTCTCATCCATGTCTCATTTCCTCAACCAAAACATCTGTGACGGTCTTGAGCTTTGAGCAACATTGACATCTGAAGGACAACGTGTGTGAGATAATTTGTACTCACAATATGTTACAAGTTTAAATGCGGATGTTCGAGCATAGCATGTGTATTGTGCAATTGCATAATTAATGTGTAATTGCCCTCATTTGGACAAATTATACAGGGAACAAGTTGTTTTGCAGGTATATGCCTTGAAGACAACTTCTGCAGTTATTTTTATGCAATTGAGTCAGCTCATCTGGTTTTCATTGGTGATAGGATTATGTGATCCAGTTTGTCTGCAAAGCCGTGATCATTCTTTTTGAGGGCAATCACGGGGTCTAGCGCTTTCTTTTCACCATGGTTAAATGTTTTGATGCTGCCAGGAGGCATTTTTCCACTTTTAGCTTTTATTAATTCACCTGTTCCTGGATCAGGAGGCTTTGCCTTTAGGTGCGTCTAGAGAAAAGAAAACGCGAGTTCGACGAATAAACACAACAACGTAGCATTAAAATTTGATCTAGATTGGGCCGGATTAAGTTTCGTTCTGTCTGCCAAAAATAGACTGGTACTTTGGCAATGACCGTTCGACTTCATATCAGCGATCGTAGAAGCGGCTGCCAGTATTGTTTGTGCGTGATAGGTTGTTTCTGTGTGCCAAATCTGAACATCATTAGAGTTTCTTGTTTTTCCACATACTTGCAGTCCATGACAGTTGCTGGCATTGGACACAGAAGCACAGGTTGCCCAGTATGTGACCTAAACAAAAGCAGATGTATGCAGATTGCTTTTGCATGATATCAGAGGTATGAGTGAATATGTGGCCATCAGTCAATTGGGTTGCTCTTGTGTCGACTGCACAATTTCGCAGCTGGCTGATTGACTGCGGTGATAAATGAGAGAACAAATGTGCAAACAAATGAACATAGACAAGTGCAAGAACTGGTGCGTGTCCATATGTTAATTAAAGCATGTGTTTCAAGAATACCTTTGAAAGGAAAACAAGCAAACTTAACTTCATACCAGTAATGCTAACTATGAACTAAATAACTTATCAAAATTATTCTAAACTTAAGAAAAGCACACCACATAAGACCTTACATAATGAAGTGATGCTTTTATTATCTTAGAATTAGTTATTTCTATCTACACACCATGGGTCCCCTTACATGGAATTCGCCATGTTGTTTCTACAGTAGCCCTAAACTTACAAACTGCTTTACAGTGCGCATTTTGTAAATATGTTATCTCCTTCAGCAAAGAAGTGAAAACGTGACAACATCTTTGTCCCGTGTCCGCCAACGTAGTGCTTCGAAAGGGAGGGGGAGAGGTTTAGTGAGCCGTTTATAACATCACATCTAGATGCCGCTAAAATCCACATTGCTCCTTTAAATTATAGAACTGCATTAGCGTAAAATAGCTTCCATTGATGTGTATGCTAATACTGTTGTCATTTTAGTTATTTCTAAGGTTATCGTTTTTGGTGTGACATTCTTTTACCCCTTATTATTAAAGGGATAGTTCACCCAAAAATGAAAATGTTGTCATCATTTACTCACCCTCAAGTTGTTTCAAACCTGTATGCATTTCTTTGTTCGGTTGAACACAAAAGAAGTTTTGAAGAATGTGAGAAACCAAACAGTTCTGGGGCACCATTGACTACCATAGTAGTTTGTCTCTCTAATATATCGTCAATAATGCCCAAAAACTGTTTAGTTACAAATTTTCTTCCAGTGAGTAAACAACAAAATGTTTAAGAAAAGTAGTTTCAGTCTTCATGTTTACATTTATTCGTTTAGCAGATGCTTTTATCCAAAGTGACTTACAGTACAAATGAGAGAGCATTAAACATTAGATAGCAATCAGTTTAGTCTACAAGCCACGTTTACAAGTAGGATCAGAATCGAAGCTAGGAAAATATATACAATATATTTTTTTTAAATATCGGCGCTGTCCTTCCAAAACTTGGAATGTCCAAATTTGATGTTTTCAGGGAATGGAAGACTTTTTAAAAGAATAAATAACGTGTAGCACTTATTAATACTTTTTATTGGTTAGATATTTGCAAACCCCAGTGTCAAACGTAAAAGGTGATTAATAATAATGATTTATGGCAAACAATAAAAAGAGATATGAGGTTTCAGAAGGACAGCAGTGATATATAGACTGTGGAAAAGTTGACAGCTTGGGGTTAGTCAGGTGAATGAGGAACAGTGTGTTCAGTTGTTTTAATTTCATTCTCAAATTTGTAACTGCATGAGTGTTTCTATTTAGTATAACAGCATTGTTTCAATTTCATCATTTGTATTTGTGGCCTTCCATACCAGACTATGTGAAGTGGAGGCAAAAGTTGAGTTGTACCTGAGGAGCCGATTTTTGATAGTTGAAGTATGTGTGTTATCTTTAGGATGGCTAGGAGCATGATGCTGTTGTCTCACTCCGTGGGTACATGCAAAGTTTGATGATACATCGTGACTTGAAAGAATTAAACAAATATTCATGTTGAATGCAAGTCACTCAAAATGAATGTTTACTTGACGGAACTGTATAAAAGCACCTGTGGCTGACATTCAGTAGTATTCCTCATGTGATCTTGTTTCATTCTTCCTCAAGTGATTACACTAAGAATTAGGTTCATACATGCGGTGGTGCCGTGGAGCGTCGGCCATCCTGATGAGAGACACCACCCAAAACAAAGAAAAAAAATGAAGCAACAGGCCTACAAATATTTTTTAAAACAGGATGTAGGACTATGATAAACACAGCTCCTGGCTTTTAAACAAATCTTCCTTGCAGTGTGTGGTCCTCATCTGGGAGGGAGGTGGTCATAAATGTAAGAGGTGGGCCGTTAATCGACGCTGCTGTGTCTGTGCGTGTGTGTGCGTGTGTGTGTGCGAGGAGGATGTAGCATCTGCCTGTCTGAACGGGATGATGTGTTCCTTCTCCGGTCACAAATTTATGCCTGATTTCTGCAACCTCACTCATGATGAGTCATTATCTTTTCCTCTCCATCTCTTTCTCCCTGTTTCTTTATTCCTCCCTTCCTCCACCCACAGTCCTGCAGTTGAGACTCCAGCAGAGAAGGACACGAGAGCAGCTCGCAGACCAGGGCATCATGCCTCGTGAGTAAAACCTCTGCACCTCTGCTCAGCCTCCACTCTCATGTATTTGATGCCATTTCTTTCCACAGCAAAGATAATCACGATTTCTGACTCGAGCGTAAACCACACAGAGTAACACTGTGAGCTCCTTGAAACTTAAGTGACCACCTCAAACTTCTTGACCCCAGACTTCTTACGTGCATTATTCATCTGTTCACACATTTTCTGACAATGTCACTTGTTATTAAACTTTTTCAAGCAAACATATTTTTTATCTGCTTGTTAAGCCTGACCATATATGGAAGGTCATATAGGCTACCATTCGAAATATTAAAAAAATGCAAAAAAAACATATATAGGCAATAATTTACAAGTAGGATCAGAATCGAAGCTAGAAAAATATAAACAATATATATTTTTTAAATATCGGCGCTGTCCTTCCAAAACTTGGAATGTCCAAATTTGATGTTTTCAGGGAATGAAAGACTTTTTAAAAGAATAAATAACGTGTAGCACTTATTAATACTTTTTATTGGTTAGATATTTGCAAACCCCAGTGTCAAACGTAAAAGGTGATTATTAATAATGATTTATGGCAAACAATAAAAAGAGATATGAGGTTTCAGAAGGACAGCAGTGATATATAGACTGTGGAAAAGTTGACAGCTTGGGGTTAGTCAGGTGAATGAGGAACAGTGTGTTCAGTTGTTTTAATTTCATTCTCAAATTTGTAACTGCATAATTTTTTAATTTGCAAAAATGCAGAAAGTTGCAATCGCAGTCTTGCTGATATAGCGCACAACTACGAGTGCAGTTTTTCAATAATTAAAAGAAAGATATGAAAAACACAGAAACAAAAAGAAAGAACAGAATACAGGCCTCACATAATAAGGTGATAAACCACAGTGCATTGTGGGTAAACACAGACAATATGACAAATCCACACTATGCTGTTATAAACTAGCGTGCTCCATGCACGTTTTTGTGGCACTATTAGCCAGCGAGCGGTGAGGCTGACCTCACTGGAATGCTCTTGTACTGAAGAGGTGCTCTGGACCCTGTGAGCGCCAACTGCACCACAATTACACCAACAACACCTGGTAACATTTAAATAGAAGAGCCACTTTTATACTTGTTGGAGTTGGCCACCTATGCATACTGGGCACAAAACCTTTCAGATTTTTATCTGCCTATTTAAACGGCTGTCATGTGATAAGAAAGAGCTAAAAGCCAACAATCAGAATAAAGAATCTATATCATACCAAGCGTTTACACAAGGATATTAAAGAAAACAGAACCGTACGAATCATCCACATACTAAAATATACAGCAGCCGTATTGGTGTATCTTATATTGCATATTGGTTTATTAAATACACTGATAATCTTATAGGAGCAGAATTTGAATCATATCACCTATTGTACTTTCATTTGTGACTAGGTGTTTTGAAATAAGCCATTGAACAGTATGACTGGCACAGTTGGTCTTTTTGCAAAGAGGCTTTAGATAACCTGGCATAAGTGTGCACAGGAAAAGAATCGCCGGCCAGCTCAACACTATCATTTTCAGGGAGTCTGCTGAAGATAAAATCCACCCGAAAACGTGATTGGCCGGTCTGCAATCCTTAAAAAAGAATTTTCAATGGCTGTTTATCTTTTAATGGCAGACAAGGGGTCAACAAAGTTAGATAAACAGGTTTCTATAAGCATTTAAATAGGCGCTATCCACTATAGTTTAAATACACGTGGATAAAGCGATAGCTTTTAAAGAAAATGTATGTTTTCTTGCGTCTTGCTTTGTCTGGATCTAATGTAGATAGCACCTTTTTACCGTAAGTTATCTTCCTAATGTTTTACATTTGTTCTTGCGTTTCTTTTATTTATATATCACTCTGGTCTCAAGGAGCCCATCCAACAGAAAGTGCACATCATATCAGGCATAAATCATAATGCACCTTACATTTCAAAGGGCTGCTTAAGGCTGGAATTATTCAGTCCGTTGCATTCTTCTGTGGAGGTGATATTTCAATCTTTCCACTGGTTTTTGAGAGGATGGACCGCACATATGCCCTGTGTATACATTTCTCTATGAACATCTGGTCTTTATTAGACACTTGAAAGCAGCAGTCAGGCTTCTCGGGGTTGTTTGCGTGTGGCTGAGGAGGAGCCAGAAAGATGGACATCTCGGGTTTAGTGTTTGGCTTGTGCTTGTGTTGAACTTTGTGTGGATTAAAGGTTTGTGGGCTCTACTGCACACTGTGTTACTTCTGAATTTAATTTCTTTTTCCTCTTTGTGCTCATCCGTGGTAATGTAATAAAATTCATATCCCCTTTAGCAGTACATGTACAACACACATTTTAAAAATGTAAATAATGCATTCAGTGTATAATACTGTATATACCAAATATTTTACCTCATACACTCACAATGGCTAGTGCAACTAAAATGTGTTTTTAATGTTCCACTATGTTTAAAGTATGTTTCCAGTATTATTACATATTTAATCAATATTACGTCTTTCTGGAATACTTCATTCCGTTTCTTTCAACGCGACACTCCAGTGTTATTTCCAGAATAGAGATTATATTTACAAATGATTAAATGAAATTACATTGCATGTTCGTCCTTTTTGAACTTTGTGTCTTGGCTTAAATACAATAGGAAATGGGGTTTTATATTTGTTAAAAATGAACTAATAAAATATTTCAAATCAATTGTATATGGGATATTTCATGTCCAATAGTTTACTCATGTGGCTTGTAACTATGTAATAAGCGAGATAATGTACAGTAAATACACTGTACATTATCCTGTACTTAAATGAACAAGTTGGCTGCTGTACTTAATATTAAATAATCAATATGATTGTAAATGGAAAGCAGTGAAGCTTATTTTAGTTTAATATATTATACAAGAACATAGTATTTTATTTTATTTTATTATTTGTCCACCTCATCTTCATATGTATTGCAACAACATACTAATAGTACACCATATATTACAAAACTGCCATAAAATTGTTTGTTTTAAAAAGGTTTGTTTATGTTAATTGAGCTCCACAAAATGTTTTTTATACAACAAATTTGTAGTGGATGTGTAATTTTGAGCTCTCCCCCGTGTGGAATCCTAAATATGTGGTATAACTATCAAAGCAGTAGGTGACTGTGGGCACATACAGAGACAGTGTGACCAGAGAAAGTCTGTGGGAGAAATTACAGTATCTAGTACTATTTGTTTGTAATAGTTAAGCCTCAGTAGCTATGATCTGTTTAACTATAGATGTTTACAGTTGATAGTGAAATGATATGGACGGTAAACATAATCATGTGCTATTTTTGTACAAATGATAGTATATCATTTTTAAATAACCTGTGTTCTTCATGTGTCAATATTGTGTGTGTTTTTGGATTTATTTGAGCACAGTCTGTATGTATGAGCAATATTATAGTGATAACAGTCTAAAAATTGTTTTAAAAATCCAGAAAGGTGCTTTTGTTAAATAATTCTTTACAACAGTCAGGCAAGCGCTCGGTTCAGGAACCATTTTAAGCTGCAGGAGAGATACACAGAGCCAGATCAGTTGCTGCCAGAATTATTTATGTAGGATTCATTGACAGCATGTTCACTAACAGCTTAGTAGATAAAAGTGTATCACATTTATTCAGTTCTCTCTTATTTGTTTTTCCAGCCCTGAAGAGTCCGGCTGCATTCCATGAACAGAGGAAAAGTCTTGAGAGATCCAAGGTGAGAACCAAAAGCAACATTATCTCAGAGAATCCTCAAAAACAAAGCCATGTGGCACACGCCGTGTCTCAGAGATCAAACAAATAAAATAAATCATGTTCAGAAATCATTGTAAAAACGTCTTTTTTTTTAAAAACAAATGTGATTCACTGTCTTGGTATTATGTACTTTGTTTATAAAAAAATGTATTTAGTTGTTCTTTAATTAAATGTGTCAATATTTTGCAGACTGGAGATTACTTAAAGCATAAAATCCGAAGTCGACCAGATAAATCTGAGCTTATCAACATGCACATTTTACAAGGTAAGATCAGTGATGTTTTCTAGAAAATAAATAAATATAACACATCCACATACACTGAATGATTATTAACATTCAGATGTAGTAAACCACATGCAACAGAAAAAACATCTCATTTGAGTCTATTGTGATTGTTTTAAGACATATGTTCAAAACTGTTGAATCACTTACCCCTTTCGTTTTTGTATTTTCATTTCAAATTTGAGATTGTTGGTAATCCATAAAAACTATGGAATAAATAAATTAGCACCAACGGACCGATTTCTGAAAGCTGAAAATCGACAACAAACTACGCAAAAGGAACACGCCCCTTCCTGCATGGCTCCGCCCTCAAATGAAATGCTTAGCTTTATCATAGCTTAGACCACGCAAATGAATAAAACAAGCCAAGATGACATACAAGCAGCACACTGGTTCCAAAAAAACAATGACGCTCAAAACTGCCCCACTACACAGCTAATATTACAACAACAACAAACATATCTTGGTTCTGACAAACAGCAAAGCAATGTTACACACATAGATCCGAATCAAAGCAACATGCTCGGAGTGACTTTTAGACAATGTTTCTCTCCAACGACTCTCTGCTGGAAAACGTATCGCAGGTAACGTTTTTTGTGTTTTTATGCCTGAAAACCATAGCTCCGCCATTTCCTTACATGTTTATAGATGGCTTTTGCCCTGACCAATATGGCGGTGGCGTTGACGTACGATCCAGGGGCCAATGAGGCGTCTAGGTATTTATTATATCTATGGTTGGACCTTTATACCACGGCTCCACCTCTCCACTACTGCGCAGATTCCAAATGACGTCATTGTGGCTTAATTGTTTTATTGTGGAAGTAAATGGGGAACACGTTGTCCCGTCTTTTTTACAGTCTATGATCATTCAAGTGCAACAAAATCACTCTCTTCTTTGTTATTTTTGGTGTAAGCAGGCCCTAACATAAATCTATGTATAGGAATTATGCCAAGAAATCCCAAAATAAATCAAAACTAAGTTATATTTTCTTCAAATATATCTTCAAAGTAACCAACCAAGCAGCCAAATATCTTGTCAATGGTGAGCAAAGAGTTAAACACATTTTTCGTTTTGTAATTAAAGAAAATATTATGTTGGCACAATTCCATTTTTCTTTACATATGTAATTTCAAACATTGAGACATACAGTACGCCTTTTTACGATTATAAAATGATCATCATTAGTCAAGTAACCCCCAACTTTTGAGCAGCAGTGTATTTGCCGTGAAGACACAAGGCGCGTGTTTCCTAGCTGTGGTCATTTCAGCTGTTTACAGTGGAAGCGTTTTGACACTTCAGGCTGAGCTTCGTATGATCCGCTCTGACTGATGAGCACCTAGGGTGCGCCCTGACTTGGAAGCTCACACAATAACTGTTTATTCAACAAATGGCTGCAGCGCTGCATCATTTGTGTGTTTGAGTGAAGGGCCGCTGTACTGGATTAATAGTGCTTACCAGCGTTCTGTTTACCGCGCAGACACGGCCAGCGAGGGCCCTGCGCAAGAATCGCAGACGAAACTCAAGCGAGCCAGGCTTGCAGACAACCTGAACGAGAAAATCGCTTTGAGACCGGGACCACTGGAGCTGGTTGAGAAGAATATCATACCTGTCGATTCGACTGTTAAAGAAGCAATAAAAGGTAATAGAGTTCAGCAACTTGTTGTGTTACACAAAGTCAAGCCTCAGATGATTCAAATTAGTGCTATTTTACATAACTGACAACATTTTAAATGACTGAATTTTTAGAATAGTTCTTCTGTTCATCAGTGTCCCAACATTCCCCAGAATTCCGAGCAAATCATGTTTAGCCAGATTCCTTAAAATCTTCCCAATCTTTGCCTCAACAAACACAGCTTTATTTAGGAGGCCATCAGCTCCTGCTCACGGGCATTAACTCGCAGTGTGTTTACTATGTAGTCCGACCGCAATATGTTGTCCCCTCAGATCCCTCCAAAGCCAATGTTTTCGGACATGCTCAAAGTAAACATTCTGTGTTTTCCCCCGGAGCTGGCGGTAAATGTATTGCATAAGCCAGGCATGAGGCTGGGGGCGATAGTTTATACTACCTCTGTTGGAAGAGGAACATGTTTTATTGAGACAAACAGCAGCTGTATTTAGATCCACCCTTTTCACCGAAGATCAAATGAATGTCTCGCTCATTTCTCTGTTTTGACTCGCCGTGATTTATGCGGCTCCGCTGAACCACCTACAAAGGTGTTTGAGAAGAAGGGGCTGCTCCCTAGAGACACCCATCCCAGAATTCTCTTCTCTTATTAGACTTTTTATATGTTACTAGAGCGAAGCTGGTTGTCACTCTTTATACTACTCTGTACAATTTTCGTGTTTGTACCGTATTCTTGGCTATTAAGAAGCTGTTGCACATTTTTATTATAGTTGTCCTGGTTAAAAGGTACAATTTTATAAAGACTTCATAATCTTTTGTCACCTCATACAGCTAATCACACTATATTAAAGGCATAGTTCACCCAAAAATAAATATTTGGTCATCGTTTATTCACCCCCTTGTTATTTCAAACCTGTATGACTTTCTTTCTTCTGCAGAACACAAAAGAAGATATTTTAAAGAATGTTGGTAACCAAACAACGAACGACAGTCATGCAGGTTTGAAATGACAAGAGGTTACCATTAGCTTTTTTCCATTAGCAAAATTCCATTTTGTAGTGTGTTTTGGGCATTATTCCAACAGGACTTAACATCCGACCAATAGAATCCATTACATACCAGTAGACACCATTATAGTTTCCATTAAAACCAATCAAATTCCCTTTAAAACCATCACAACTTATTTTTTTTTGGGTCACTTTAATGGTTTCTATTGTTTTTTTCCAACAAACCATAAAGATGTTGTAACGGTTTTGATGGTTTAAAATACAATTGTATTGGTTTTAATGGAAACTTTAATGATGTCTACAGGTATGTAATGGATTCTATTTGTCGAATGTTAAATTCTATTGGAATAATGCCCAAAACACAGCAAAATAGAATTTTTTTATGATTTTAATGGAAAAAGCTTATGGGTCATAATGGTATTTTATGGAATTTCTGTGATGGTTTCCATTGGGTTCTATGTTTTTTCAGCAGGGTAATCATGGATTAAAGTTCTTTAACCTACATTGTATTACCACAAAACCACTGAGACATTTCTCAAAATAAATTCATTTGTGTTCCACGCATAAGAAGTCATACAGATTTTGAACGGCATACGGGGAAGTGGAAGCATGGTGCAATCTCTTTACAAACACAACTGTCTGAAATGATCTAGTAAAACTGGACAGGCTGTAGTCAGGTGCTTCCTGGGCCTTGTCATACAGTACAGGCCAGTCCAACATCAACAGCTAAAGGAAATAACACTCTCACATTTCCCGGTGTGACGGCGGCAGCAGACAGCTTATGCCCAGCGCACCGGTCCAAAGTGTGCTTGTCATGATTGAAACCAGCCCCTGTGCTCCTGGCAGGTCACATGTTCAGATATGGAATCAGTTCCCCACATTTGCTCCTCCCGAGTGCCTTTTCACACTGCCCATCTCATAACCTCTAGTCTGACCTATCATTGCTCCTGCTACTCTGAAGTGGTTCCTGTCAATCTAGCCGGCAACATCACGGGACCTCCAAGTGCTCAACCAGGTGCAAATGACAAAGGAAAAACAATGTTAAACTGTGGCGGGGACCGAGCCGGTCGCACACGCACCAGACACAGCAGCATTCTGGCAAACGTTCAACACACTCACATTCCCCTCCACACATACGCACCATCAGACGCAAACAGACAACCTCTGTGAGACTTTTCCTCAAATATTTACACAGACGCGGACTTCAGAGCCTTGTAATTCCTTCAAACACTGCTCGTGTTAAGATGTTAATCAGTCTTGCTTCACGTTAGCCGGGTGCGTGTAAATTTGTTCTGCTTATCTTTTTGCTTCAGCCTGCTTTGTTTTGCTTCTCGGATTCATCCAGCTCTGTTACCTTATCTTAATGCATTCGAGTTCTTCTATCTCAATACACTCGTTTGTCTCTTTCTTATCTTCATAGTGAACCATGGGAAGTACCCTAAGCAGGAGGACTCGTATGCTTTTGAGGAGGACAGCAGCAGCGAAAGCCTGTCCCCTGAACAGCACCACAGTGAAGAATCGCAGGGTTTCGCTGAACCCCTCCCAGAAAACAAAACCAGCGGCTCACCCTCCCCTACCCTGAACAGCACCAGCCAGGTGAGAAACAACTCTGTTAAAAATGTTCTATTTTCACACTTTTCATTAGTATTTTGACATGAAAAGGGAGAGTTAAGTTATAGTAAGCAGCATCTTTAAAAAGTAAAAGTGTGCCCCCTATGGACACAAAGGGAACTAAAGGGTTCTGCTCAGCCTCTCCAGGAGCCGTTGGGCACTGTATGACAGGTCTTTGACTCAGTTCCCAGTTTAGCATGCCAGTGTGTTTCTTACACAGTAAAAGGTGTATTGTGGTTGTTTCTTTTACAACATAGCTTCGGGCATTAGAGCGATTGCCTGTTCTCTGGCGAATGGAATAATAAACGACTGCTGTTGCTGTCAGGGGGCCTGGCATGAAATTATGACCTATTACTGTTGTCCCGTGCAGTAAAGGCGTGGATGTTAAGAAATATTTATTTTAGCATTGTGTCTGTCCAGTGGTGAGAGCTGTAAATTTGAACATTTAATAACCTTATGTGCTTTGAAAACATACATAAATCCTTTGTAAACAACGTAGCTTGGGTACCAGCGTTGTTACTGTAGGACCATAATAATAAGTCACGTTGGAAGTGAAATGTTTAACTGAAGAAATAATGGTCTTAATTTTCAAAATAATTGCATTAGATCATTTAATATCGTAAATATATAACAAAATTGTATTTAATTTCAATACAATTCATTTGACTCATGTAGGGGTCGCAGAACAAAGATGCCCCCACTCAAAACCAAGAGGAGAATACACATGCCACAAACAACCAGTCATCACCGCCCATTCCAGTCCCTGCTATAGTCAAGGTAAGATTAAGCAACTTTTTCCACAAAGGAATTGTGTTGCTATCATTTGATCATAAAAGTAAAGTTTGAGATTGCAAGCATTAATCCTAATTTACTGTTCTTTTACTATGTAACCGACTAAACAAAGCAGTCCAAAATGTCCGACAAGAACCGCCACAAAAAGCCCAAAGATATCAAGCCCAAAGTGAAGAAGCTCAAGTACCACCAGTACATCCCACCAGACCAGAAGGCAGAAAAATCTCCGCCTCCACCTATGGACTCCGCCTACGCTCGGCTCCTGCAACAACAGCAGCTTTTCCTTCAGCTGCAGATCCTCAGCCAGCAGAAACATCAGCAGCACTCACATTCCCATCAGCACCAGTGTCCACAGAGCCAAAGCTTCAACTACCAGACCTTAAACCAGCACACACCAAACAAGTGAGCCCTGTGCATGAGTGCAGAATGTCTCTTACCAATGATAGAAACTTGTATGAGACTTTACACTGTAAAAAAGTGTACAATTTTCTGTCAGCTGGGGTGCCAGAAATAAACTGTAAAATAAGAGTTTTTCCCTGTAAAATTACAGGTTTTCCCTGTTTTCCTTGTAGATTTGCAGTCTTTTGACAGCATTTCAAAAATACATGAAAATCTGTAAAAGAAAAGAGTAAAAAAAAGCAATCAAATGTATCCAATCTTATTTTCTGTGAAACAGGCAATCCAGTGAACAACAAACATGCAGTTCAAATGTACCAACTAGCGGTGTAAACAGTAGCTCCTCATCTCCTGTAAAGACCTCCTACTGCACTGCCACCCCCATCACCTCAGTCAGACTAGGACCATTGCCGGCAAACCTGGATGACTTAAAAGTAGGATTTAAAGGGTTTTACATGATAGTGTAATGCTATTTCTAACTGTGTCATTGACTACTTCTAAAACAACTGGTGTTCATATTCTTTTGTCCAACCCCTGTATGTAGTACTAATACTAAGAAATCATTCATATGGATTATTTCTGTGCTGACAGGTGTCTGAGCTGAGGCAACAGTTGAGAATACGTGGCCTACCTGTGTCTGGCACCAAAACGGCACTAATTGAGAGACTCCGGCCCTTTAAAGACTCCAGCTCCAGTTCCCCATCCAGCTCTGGAGACATCAGCACTGTGACTTTCCCAGTTACCCCCACAGGATCTCTGTCATCCTACCAATCCCCAGGCTCTTCAAGCGTCATGTCTCATGGTGGGGGTTACTACCAGTTCTGCAGCACCAGCTCTACTCCTCCCATCTCGCCAGCCTCTTCGGACCTCTCCGTCAGCGGCTCCCTGCCCGATAGCTTCAGTGATGTCACCATGTCCTCCCCACAATTTGGCCTGCAGCCATCACCAGCCCAATTGAACACGGATGAGGCCCAGAGCATTTCAGGTGGTCTTGGAGTGGGTTGCCAGGCTGGTTTGGAGTCTCTGGGTATAGATGCGGAGAAAGACAAGATGTTGGTGGAGAAGCAGAAAGTGATTGAAGAACTCACATGGAAGCTGCACCAAGAGCAGAGGCAGGTGGAAGAGTTGCGGATGCAGCTCCACAAGAGGAAGCGTGGCCACTGCTTGCAAGACTGTCCTGCTCCACCACCAGGACACCCACTGCAACACATGATGCATCTCCAGCCTCCAGCCCAGATGCAACAGTTTTATGGAGTGTCTGTTAAACAGGAACATGTGGCTTCAAGCTGCCCTCTTTCATCCAAGCAGCTCAAAGGTGGCCCAAGCAATAGCTGCATGGAGGGGATGGGTCACTGTGATTTACACAGTAGTCCTCACTGTCTCGAGGTGCCCTCTTCTGGAAGTCCTGCTGGCCTCTCAGCATTCCTCAGCCCTCAGTGCTCTCCTCAAGATTCCAAAAACTCCAACAGCCCCCAGCCCAACAGCCTGCCTTCATCCCCCAGCCACCCATATATGCTGACACCACCTTTGGGCAGAGAGGGATGCTCTCACCCACTGCCTCAAAATGGACACAGACCTCATAATATGCAGGTACCCAGCGGCATGCAAAAAACCAAACATTTTAAATAATTCTGTGTCCGAAATCGCATACAGTGTGACAGTGGGTACTGCATTAGATGAAGTACCTACCTATCAAGCGTCCGCCCTGTTTTCATTGTCATGTGACCCGTATGCTCTTTGACCTATGACGTCATAACAAAAATACGTCACCAAAAATACAAATACTCAGGCATTGTGAAACAAGCACAATTGAACCGTGTTACTCATATCACATACATTTGAAAAAAGCCATCCACCTTATAGTTTTCCGTTATTTTAAATGCATTACCTTTTTTAATTTGCAATCTCCTCAGCTCCCATGGCATCATGGGATATAATAGTGCCAATCCAATGTACACTCACACATCAAGTGGAGGCAGTAGACCATCCAGGTATTTCTCCTACTGATTTTTTACTACAGAGGTTTCAGACATACTATTCATAACACATACTGATTTTCACCTACTTTATAGTATGCAAGTATAGTATAGTATGCATAACAAAAACATACATTGTAAAAAAAACATTGTACATTGTCGTTTTTTTTTTTTTTTTTACAGATTTTCCACATAAAATGTAAAAAACCCGCAATTTTACAGTTTTAAAAATGTACAAGAAAAACAGAGAAACATGTAGTTTTACAGTTTATTTCTGGCGCCCCAGCTGCCTGAAAATTTCTGGATTTTTAACAAGATTATTTTACAGTTTATATTTTAAATACGGTCAAAAACTGTAAAATTACAGAAAAAGACCGCAAATTTACACGATAAAAAAGGGAAAACTATTTATTATATATGCTTATATCTTGTAATTTTACAGGATTTTTTTACATTTACTGTATCATTCTGTCGCTCCAGCTTTTTTAACCGGATTTCTTAGTTACTGTGTACTCTACTACTATGGTACTTAACTCTTTCCCCATGATTGACAAGATTTTCTGTCATTTATGACAATGCTTTCCTGTCATTGAAGAATTTTTCTGGCTTTCTATTTTCACTGTTATACAGTTGGAGGCACTGTTATGCATCTTCTTAAAGAGTACAGCATCTATAGATTCTATAAGTGTGCTATAAATATATATATACACATAAACATACATATTTATACACAATGTAAATTATATATAAATATACATTTATATGGAAAATTATGAAAAATGCTGGCACTGGCTGGCAGTAAGAGTTGAAGTTCTTCAAATATTACTATGATATTTACACTTGAATGAATCTATTCTACCTGTCCAGAAAATGTTGTATAACTATTTTATGGTACCTTCTAAACCTTTTTTGTGTGTTTGTGTAACAGCATTGACTTAATAGGCTATGCAACTAACTTGTGTAATATCTCTCTCACAGTTACAGCAGAAAACTGTCAGACAGTCAGTAAACTGCGGATATCCATCTGACCAAAGAAGCTTGCAGCCAATATACCAAAACCCTGCAGAGAACAACTTAAACACCAGAGGGTTATCCAAGGCCAAGAATGCTAACATGCCGCAAAAAGTATGTGAATAACTATTTAAGTGTAACAAATGAATCCCTTAAATGTCATTCATGCATTATATCTCACTTGTGAGAGCATTGTGCATTATTGTATTACATCTACTACAGTAAGTCTCAATTATATCTTATTACACCTGTTAAATGATTGTGTACCATTCCAGTCAAGTGTCGCCATCAACAAACTATGAAATCAGACCAAATTCACTGTGCTGTTCAATCACAAGACCCCAAGAACATGAGCAGGTCATGTGACCTTCACATGCCATAACATATGGAAGCTCTCACAAAAGCTTAATCTCTCTGGTATTTATTGTGATATGACCACCACAGTGTCAAAAACCTTTGATGCCCATCTGCACATGATCCAAAGATACACACGGACCCTCTAGTGCCTTTCTCTTCTCCTTAGTCCCTCTTCAAAAGTGTAACATTTCGCCATGTCTCCTCATATAGGAGGCAATATTGCACTCTGCCAGGCACGTTGACCCAAAGTCTCCCACCTCCACCACTGTCTTCCGTAGTTCAGATTCTTCTGCATCCGACACTAAACAGCCCCCATGCTATGAGGATGCTGTTAAACAGGTAAAGCAGTCCCCAAGAGTAACTCGGCCCAGCTCAAATTTCTGGCTCGCTCGCTTTCCTCTTCCCCTGTAGCGCACACTTTGCTCTCACGCCGTATCAAAAGCAGATTTCTGGCTGTCTTTTTTATTCTTTCCTAAAAGAGGAACCTATGAGTGGCAGCGCTAGCTGTGTGGAAAGTCACAGTGCTGTATTGTGTACTTCGTAGTTGATTGCTGTCCTGCAGAAATAAACATTCGCCAGCGTAACAATAATAGTACATTGCGTTCGGATGCGATCATGGCTAACAATGTGCTGTTGATGATCTGTTTGTGTATTAAAAAGAAAGGTGTCGATTGTGTTCGAGAACGACAAAATATTAACACCACTCGCATTAATCTGATGTTCTCGCGACAGATGACCAGGAGCCAGCAGATGGATGAACTTCTGGACGTCCTTATTGAGAGCGGAGGTGAGCATGGCAATCTTTTCTAATGCACTCGAATTCAGTGTCAGCTCATTTATTTGAAAACTGTAATACGTACAGCAGAACGGTTGTGAGGCGCCTCAAGATTTAAGATCGCACTAATCGAGAACAGCCTTCAACGATCACTTTTATTAAATCATTGTTTGTGCTGTGATGTCCTCCCCTTTCTCCGAAGAAATGCCAGCTAACGCCAAAGACGAGAGGTCACCTGTAACCAAAGTTGTGCCTCACCTTACAGTTTCACCAAGCGGTGGAGCGACAGCCGTGCCGAAGTTCCACAGACACTTCAGTCACACCTTGATTCCTTACAATCACACTGGAGGTCACGGGGACGGCCACTTGGAGGCGCTACTGAGCCCCATCAGCCGGCAAGGAGACGGGGTGCTTTTAAAGATGGGTGCTGAAGACGGACACCTGGAGGAGGCGGGAGAAAGCTTCACCGGCCCGCAACATGACGACAAGTTGCTCAGCAACCGTGATATGATGGACACACCTTTATCCCCCATGGCAACCAAAGTCTCTCCGGTCGCTGCAGATACCCAAGGGCTTTTTACGGAGTCGCCGTGGGAGACGATGGAATGGTTGGACCTGACTCCACCCAGCTCAGCTACAGCGTTTAACAACAGCATCCCTCCTCCCGGTCCGAGCATCTTCAACACGGAATTCCTCGACGTGACAGATATCAACTTGAACTCTGCAATGGACCTGCACTTGGAACACTGGTGAGCTGGAGCGCACTCCTCCGACAACAAGACGACCAGCTGATGTTCCTTACGCCAAAGCTTCACTATGCACTTCGAAAAACATTTCAAGATCACGATGAGGTTTCATTTCCACACTGGCTTATTGTATCATTCTAGCTATACTTTCTAATCTTTCTATAGTTTGGCTGAAAGTAAGCATTGGTGTTTTAATACTGTTTTGTGACGGTCCATCAAAACTTAAAAATTGTTTTGACTGGATTCTGGGAAGAATGTTTTTATTACTGGAAAAAAGCAAATTGGATTCAAGCAGGGATGTCCGTATCAAATTCGAAAGCATTTTGTGAAAGCATTTGTAAATATTCCATTGGACCGATAATGAAGAAACCAAGATGTCATTTTATTTTGTCTGCACATTTGTGGTGTGGGAAACACGTTCACGAACATCAAACTAGTATATCACATGTACTCTATTGTGCTTTGTAAATATTCATTCACACTTTGCACCTTGAGTAGAAGGGCCTATAGTCCTGTGTCACACTTTTGCTTTTGCATATATTTTCTTTCTCGGTTATCTCCATTTTATTGTTTAATTTATATAGAGACCCAAAACTTTAGTTTTTTGCTTAATTTGTTTCTCTTTAGTTAATGTGAGTATATGCTTTATATTCAGAAAGATAATGACCTTTAAAGGGACAGTTCACTCAAAAATGTTGTCATCTTTACCTTTTGTCATTTCAAACCTGTATGACTTGGTTTCTTCTGCAGAACACAAAAGAAGATATTTTGAAGACTGTTGGTATCCAGTAACTTCTATTGTATGGACACAAAACCAACATTTTCAAACTATCTTCGTTTGTGTTCTGCAGAAGAAACCAAGTCATACAGGTTTAAAATGACAAGAGGGTGAGTAAATAATGACAGAATTTTCATTTTGGGGTGAACAATCCCTTTTAGACAATCCCATTCTCAAACTACATGTAATCTTCAATATTCATGGAGAAATTTCTCAAATCTTGTATTTTCTAAAATAGGGTTGAATGCTTATAAGGGTTCATTGTTTTCTTTTTCCAGTGGTTTCTATTCTAAAATACCATAATCATTGCTCGAAAGTCACTTTTTTTAAATGTGACATTCATTTTTAATAGTTTTGATATATTTTTGCTCTTAAGATCTTACTCTTCTGATGTATTTATTTCAGCCTTTTCTTTAAATTGGCATATTTATACGAACGTATTTATGAGACATTCCTTTTCATTAAAAGTACAAAATTTAAGAGTAAACATGCTCATGGTTCATCGGCGTGAAAACAGTTAACAAATAGTTTCAGGATCAATTTATACATTATGTTACATGATTCCCCATCATTGATTTACATGCACTGATAATACTTTGTTTTTACTATATTTGCTATTTTGAAACCAAAATAGAATTGATTCATGCTGTTTGTTCTTAAACTCAAAGTGTGAAATAATGAATGTAAAATGCCTGACAGAACTGTTCTCTTATGACAATCAAAAAAAAGTCTCAACACCTAAAACGGAAGCAATAATGACTAACAGGTGATGTAAATCTTACCAGCACTTGTGATCAATAAAATCTAATATATAGGCTATTTTAACTTCAACTGTGAAATAGGATTAAATGTACATCATATATGTGGTAAATTTGGGACCTTGTTTTTTTTTTTTTTTTTATAGGAGTTTCTTTATAATAATATTAGCTCACCAAAAAACTGTGAATAGATTTGTACCTGTGCATGAAATGGGTTCTTTTTCCAACATTTCACTTTGCCTTTATGCTTTTGAGATGTACAGAATATACTGTTTGTCCCAAGGGGTGGAATGGATGCTTTAGTGCCTTCAGTATTGCCTAAATATGACATGAATCTGACTTTTAAACAAGGCAAAACTACACAATTTGGGTTATAATTACTCAATGATTAAGCATTAAAGGGCATTATAGACCATAAAGAAAAGCTATATTAAACTCAAGATGACTCAGTATTAAATGCAGTACTGTTTATAAGTATTAATGACCAGCATGTGCACTATTACCTTTAAATTGAGAACAATATGAATTTGGGATACCAGCAAAGATATTAGCTTATATAATAATGATCCTAAATGGAGCAGAATGTTTGCATAGCATTGCAGTATCAAATTGTTTAAAAAGTTCAGACACTCTTAAAGAAAAATGTATTTTTCTATGTTTTTAATCGGTCCAAATGCTCGTTCTGCCATCATGTAGAACTTTGCTATCTATTCTATTCTATTTTTTTAGATTGTAAACTATCATTCCACAAAGGTCTGCTGATTCTGGTGGCAGAATATCAACAGTGTTACTAACAAAATGACAGTATTATTTTCTCTTTTCCAGACGTTGCCTGATCTCACAAGAATTCGTAACTATTTTACGGGGTGGCTAATTCGTATCAATTCGTACAGAATTGATTCATTTGAAAACGTACAATTATTAGATTTACCATTATGCTGAAGCCCCTTCCCTAAACAGAACGTCACTGGTGTGAGAGCAAATCGTACAAAAATGTACAAATATGATCGTATGAAAACATCAGAATTAGCCACCTCGTAAAATATTTACGAATTGCTGTGAGATTGTGTTGGTTTTTGTCTTGTTTCTTAATTTCTCTTGGGGAGAACTGTATACATTCGACAAAAAGCTTTTGTATTGCTTGGCCACTAAACAACTTTACAATATAAACTGTCCTATTACTTGTCTACACCGCTATATTACTGTTACAAGAGTTTAATAAACAAACATAAAACCAACATTGACTCCATTAGTCTTGTCCACTATACACTGTAAAAAAAGAAATGTTGGTTTAACTTAAAAAAGAAGTAACTGGCTGCCATCAAATTAATTCAACTTAAAAATATTAGTTAACATAATGAGTTTACATAAAATTCATTAGTTAATATTTCTTAAGTTAAATGAACTAAAACATTTAAGGGCAGACAGGTAATTGTTTTTTTTAAGTTAAGTAAAAAAAAAAAAAGGTTTTACAGTGAGACAAAACAATGCATCACATTATTTACATGTTTATGCATTTGGCAGACGCTTTTATCCAAAGCGACTTACTATCACCCAGTTACTGCACAAAACATAACACCATGTCTGTAGATTGTCGTGTCGTGCCACGCCACATCCAGTGTGGCCATTTTTTTATTATTATAATGGGTTCTATTATGTTTTGCAGCGTCGCATCGCTCCGCATCCGGTGTAGACACGGCATGAGTGTTCCTTTTGATTTTTTTATGTCTTACAGATGCTCTCATGAATTACTGTTCGCAACGACTGTTATTAAAATTAGTTACAACTGTAATTGTATGCATAAAATGAAGCAATTGTAACATTTGTCAGTTTTTTCGATGCATTCTTGCATGAGTTTTGATATATAAATGTAATGTACACAGGGAATGGCTGAGTAATTGGTTTTATTCTAGCATTAAGCCCATCTGCGTGTTCAGATCTAACAGAGCAGTATGACAATGTCAAAGCTACATCCAAATTCTGGAACAGCTGATATGATACTTTGATCATATTAATAACGTGAAGTCGCTTTCTTAAGTACTCATTAAATATGTGACGTGTATAAGACAAAAGCCCGAAGCAGTCAAAGGTTAATATATCCAAACCTGAACATATACGGCATTAATCCCTGCACATTTCCTTGTTACAATTTTCTACAGATTACTGTTCTCACCATACACTTAAAATATTTTCACAGTGATTTTTCTGTACATGTTCTCCACTCTTGATACAATATAATACACATCGCCCTTAAAATGATTTGACCCCCTATGCTAAACAATCTGATGACTTGCCATTTGCACACTACTCATTCTTAGACAAAAAAGGTATTCTGTGAAACTGTAAAGGTTGATCATTTGCCATCACCACAGAGATTGTTGACAAATAAGCTAACATGTGACAATTCTATTAAAATTGTTCTGATACTTTCTCAACAACACTATCTGGTGCCATATTATTGTACAATCAAACCATTTTCCACCAAATGTTTTGATAACTGCTGTACATCTCTTAAAATAAGTGGCCTATCAGTGAATTATTATTTGAGGGTTGGGTCAGAGCTCCAGACACATTCCATCCGAGCATGCCAAATCCAACGATAACATGCTTAAAGGTCAAGCTTTCGGAGAAATGTGTGAAACAATGCAGAATCCTCCTTTTTAAAGTTCGACAATGTTATCAGGAAAACCGTCTGTATAAATACACATTTACAGTGAATGAGAAGTGCCCTATGTGTTCAGTACACAAGACAGATTTCTCTTTGATATAGTGAAAACCATTTGGATCATGATATTATATTGCATATTTAGCGAGTAAAGCTACTTTAACACACTTTGTAGAACAATACACTGTTAAAAATGACTGTAGAAGTTACAGTATTACTAGCAGCAGTTTGCCAACTTACTGCAGATTTAAATTTATAATAATTATTGGCAATTTTTTCAAAGATTTATGAACATTAAACATAAGTCAAACTATAAATTAACAGCCTCATGCATGCATTTCTGGGAACCAAAATCAGAAGATTTCTAGTTCCCAGAATGCTTTGCATGAGGCTGTTATATCACAGTTTTATTCTGTAAAGATAAAGACTAGTTCATGTTTAATGTCCATTGATCTTTGAACAAACTGTTTATATAAATTAGAAAAATAAAAAACTACAGTAAGTTACTGGCAAACCGTTGCATAACTACAGCAATTTTTTTACAGTGTACCTTTGCATACGGATTCATTAAATAAAGAGAATGACAATGCTGTCAGATGTATTTGTGATGTTTTGCTGATTATCTGTACACATAAAGCAAAACACACCAGTACGGGTGCCATTTTTTCATTTGTGTTTTATAGCAATGTCATTTTGGTGAACATACCTGTTTCTTTAGCTAACTGACACAGCCAGATCTGATGGTCTTTGTCTTGAAATGATCAAATTCAAGTTTAGCTTAATATTCCAAAATGATCACACACGATATACAAGACAAAAGAAATGACAAATGCTGTTTTGCTGAAGCTAACTAGCATTGGTTTACACACCATGGTTTAAATGGGAGCCGATCCTTATTGCACAAACATTTGGGACTGGGATGTATTTCTCTTTGAACACACTCACATATTTCTTCATATGTGATGGTACAAATGATGCTTAGCAGAAAAACTCAGACTATTAACCAATTCTTTCATTTTACTGAATGAAAAAGCCATTTTGTTTTTGTCCTGTTGTTTTTATTTCTAAGCACTGAAATACAAAATGTATTTCTGTTACATGTTGAGGCAAAACCACCTTAGAATTGCAAAGCAACAATCCAGTATACTTGCAACTGTACAGTAAAGCAATTGAATACACCCACCTTTTGACATTAAATGAATCAAAAATATCAGTGCTTTGAAATAAAACCATCATCAGAGATCAACATTTCAAAGGATTTGTAATTCAGTAAAACTTCCAAATGGTTAAAGGGATAGTTCACCAAAAAATGAAAATTCTATCATGATTTACTCTCTAGTTGTTCAAAATCTGTAAAAATTTTATTGTTTGGTTGAACACAGAGAAATATGTTTGGATAAATGCTTGTAACCAAACAGTTCTTGGACCCCATTGACTACTATAGTAGGAAAATTGACAATGGTAGTCAAAAGTGCCCCAGAACTTTTTGCTGTCCTACATTCTTCAAAACATCTCATTTTGTGTTCAACAGAACAAATCAAAATTATAAATAACAATAATGTCCAAGAACTGTTTGGTTACAAGCATTCTTCCAAATATCTTTCTCTGTGTTCATCAGAACAAAGCCATTTATACAGATTTGGAACAACCCAAAGGTGAATAAATGATGACAGAATTTTTTTGGGGGGTGAACTATCCCTTTAAGTTTGTGAGGCGCTGTATGTACACCAGATGGTTGCCGATCCGTACTGTGTTCAACAGACCAGTCACCATCAGTCAACATACATGGGGGAGCTGGGGGAGGTGGGCATTTGATCTAATATTTTACACACATAACTGGCAACGTCCACAACTCGCTCTTCATACATCAGGATAAACGGATGCTTCTGTGGAACAGAACAAAACAGAAAAATATTATTTTTTAACATTTCAAGAACAAACCACAAAACTAATTGCATTACGTTACAGCTATTAAAGTGATAGTTCACTCAAAAAACAGAATTCTGTCATTTATTTACTCTCATTTTATTTTAAGCCTGTATGTCTGCAGAACACAAAAGAAAATATTTTAAAGAATGTTGGTAAACCAAACAACAAGCGGTACCCATTGAACTGCATTGGTCTGTGTCCATACAATAGAGATGAATAAACACCCGCCATTCTTCGGTTATCAACATTTTTCACTTTGTGTTTTGCAGAAGAAACAAAGTCATGCAGGTTTGAAATGACAAGAAAGTGAATAAATGATGACAGAATTGTCATTTTTGGGTGAGCTTTCCCTTTAAGAGTCTTATATTATTTAAATTTCATGACATGTTCTCATATTAACAATAAATAAATGACGATTTACCAGCAGTTCTCTGTACTTTGGCCTTTTCGACTCATCTTTTGTAAGGCTGGAAGAGAACCAAAAAGGTCACATGGTCAAACAAAGACACATGATCAAACATTCACACATCACATGACCAGCTTAGCAAACCAGCACACGTGTATCGCACACCATGCTTGTTTTACACAGGCAAACACTTCAAAACTAACACAAAGACATACCTTGGCCACATGTGTTTACACTCACCATAGATTGACAAACTGGATGAATTTGGGTGAAAACTGCCTCTCCTCTGAGTTGCTGAGATGTGGAGGGTCACCCTTCACTACCTGTGTCAGCTGATCAAACACACTATTCCATTTGGGGTAGGGAAAACGTCCCGTGGCGAGCTCATACTAGAAAAACAAAGTCATTCCGTGATTAATACATTGTTATTTTTGCAGATCTTGAGCATTATTGATTTATAAAGTAGATTTGTTGACATACCAATGTAATTCCCAAACTCCAAACGTCCGAGCGGACATCATAGCCTTGTCTAGACGCACTGGGATCTATCCGTTCAGGCTATAAATGACACATGGTTTAATAAACTGGCATTTTAGACTATACAAAACATGTACACAATGGTTTACAGAAGTAAAAATATGCTGACTCACAGCCATGTAAGGTCTACATCCAGCATCTCTGGTTTTGGCAATTGAGTCAACTAACTGTCCACTGATACCAAAATCACAAAGCTTAATGTTGCCATTTCTATCCAGAAGAATGTTGGAGGGTTTAATGTCTAGAAAAACATAAGAATTGAATCATTTCACTTGACACTGAGCATACATGACCCATCTTCAAATGTCTTCAGTACTGAATGTTCCACTCACCTCTGTGGATTATTTTCAAGTTTTCTTTCAAGTGATTCAGTGCTTTCACAGTCTACAGAAAAAAGTTAAGCAAAATATCAGTTCGAGTTCCATATAACGTATAAAAATAGGTTCATAAGACACATAACAGTTGGTCACTTACTGCTAATGTAATTTTGCCTAATATTTCCTCTGGAATGACATCATCTAATGCATAATATACATATTTGTAGAATTTGTCGAGGGAGGTAGACATAAGTTCCATACATATCCAACAGTCGCCCTGAACACGAACACAAAAAGAGTCGTATTACAAATCACATTTGTGACCCTGGACAACAAAATCAGTCTTAAGGGTCAATATTCCAAAATAAATTAGCTTTCCTTTGATGCATGGTTTGTTAGGATAGGACCATATTTGGTCGAGATATAACTAAAATTCAAAATATTGAGAAAATGGCCTTTAAAATTGTCCAAATTAAGTCCTTAACATAGCATATTACTCACAAATATTTTTTTTTTTTATATATATTTACGGTAGGAAATTTACAAAATGTCTTCATGGAACATGATCTTTACTTAATATCCTAATGATTTTTTGATATAAAAGAAAAATCGATAATTTTGACCCATACAATGTATTTTTGACTTACTAAAAATGTTCCCATGCTACTTAAGACTTAAACCCAACAAAACAATCCCCAAATAATATTTTCATATGATACCAACACAAATAATTCAATAAACCACACACATTTCTTATCACTTTAATGTGTAAAGGATCAGTCGGAGATGATCAGCTCACCTCTCGAAACAGAGCTCCGTAGAACTGGACAATATATGGGCAGTCGCTACTCCTCATCACTACGTCTAAATCCATGAGAAGCTGTTTCTGTTCTTTCTCATCAACAGTGGAGCGAATCCTCTGCATTGCACACAAGAACACTTTAGCACAGACACATCATGGCACAGCCTCTGACAATTTTAAAATGTGGAAGAATTCTTTGAAGATCAAACAGATATCCCAGCCAAAAGCTTATGATGCTCCTCAGAGCCTCTTCTCTTCCAAATCTACGGCTCACTGTTGCATGTCTGTTGTATGCAAGCCTTTGTCTGACCTATTTAGAACCAGAAAATGATCTAAGTGCTAAAACACTAGGTGGCGCTATTATGGAGCACAATGACATTTTTGCTTCCATCTTGGCACATTTTAAATCCTCTGACTTCACTTAAAGAGAATTTTTATTTTTGGGTGAACTTTCTCTCATAACTGTATATATATATTTTTTTATAAATTTCTAATCTGTGTTATCTGTATGCACCTAGGGTCTGAGAGTAACGCAATTTCAATCCTCAATATGTATGTACTGTACATGTGGCAGAATTGACAACAAAGCTAACTTTAAATAACTGTTTACAAGCTGTATATGACTCTTTCTTCTGTGGAACACAAAATAACTTATTTTGAGAAATGTCCATATAATGAAAGTCAATGGGACAAATGTTGTCTGGTGGTTACCAATGTTCTTCAAAATATCTTTGTGTTACAGTCAGTTTTGAAATGACATAATGGTGAATAAGGGATAAAAATTGGCACAATTGATGTTCAGAATTTTATTAGATTTTTTTAATAAGAAAAATAAATTTTTCAGGATAGTAACTGAAAACTGGTACCATGACATACACAAATTTTCATCAAATTCAGCTAGGAATGGTTTAACTAAAATATCTTAGCTTTGCAAATATTGAACAAGAGTAAAGTTATATTAAAGACCCTAGGCTATATATTTTAACTGTATTTCGATTTTAATGATGTGGCCACATTCGTGAACCCCTAAAATTGCTGCTTGTTTGTTTTAAAAACATTTTTAAAAGAACAATATAAGAACAAACTTGATTTACCTTGACAGCCATGATTTGACCGCTGGGTTTATGCACCATATTGTTGACAGAGCCATAGGCTCCTCTCCCGATTTCCCCCAGATCCTTCAGGTCCTCAGCCGTGAAGTCACAATGCTGCTCTGGAGAAATCTTAAGCTTTCCTGACGACTCGATACTGTGTGTCCGCCACCTCTCTCTGAAAGTCACAATGCACATTTTAATAAAACAACAACAGACCTATCCTCAATTTGTATAGAAATTCGTTGCATAAATGTTGAATCTGGGATTAAATGTTTATTGTCACTAACTTACATGTGAGGGTTCTGGAATGGAGGGGTAGCCGTTGTGATGGGAAGCCTTGCAGTTGGTTTGACTGGTGGATTGGCAAAGTTTAACTTAAGTGCTTTGCGTTTACCTGTAAAGCAGAACATCCTTAGTTAGAAAAAATAAAATAAATCAAGAAATACACAATGAATGCATAAAAACAAATATGATATTAACACAAAAAAAGGAAAAAGATTAGACGAAAAAAAGATGGGATGATTCTAAATTAATGCAATATAACATACAAGAATAAAGAAATATAAATTATTTTCTGTAATTATATAATAAAACTAATGCTTATGTAAATGTGTACATTCATTTGTTAAACATGGTAAACAATAGTGCTTGTAACTATGCACTTATGACATGACAATATATTTGTTTTGCTTGTCAAAATATTTGCCAAAGAATTTCAACCCCGCTTAAACCTGTTATCCATTTATAAATACATGTTTAGTTTAAATGTAAAATGATCACTTCTGTTTCATTCTGTAATTGAAAATCAAATCATATTCTGTCATCTGGTGATCAGACTACACAAATAAAACCACATAAGTGTAGCAAAATGCTATACTGGCACAGAAAACGGGGCTTACTTTGGGTTACTCCAGAAAGATTTATTTGAAATCCTAAAAAAATGGGGGGGGGAAGAAGGGATGAACGAAATCAATAAGAATGCAAGATGATAAAAAATAAAAAATGATGATGAAATAAGAACTCCAGAGGAAATATAGGAGTAGATACCTGTTTCATTTTGACACCTCCAGCATGTATTGGAATCTGAATGTAAAGGGGAAAAGGAGCATTTGTGAGACCATAATAAGATTTTTTTTAATGTATATGTTACCTATTTACAGAGACAGGCCTATTATGTTCCACACAAAGAACAAAATGGGCTACCTGAGGGCGTTCCTACTCCAGCGGCTCATATAAACAACTGCTATTAAACATATTCTATATACTCATGTGCTACATGAGCAGGCACATAATTGTACCTATAGGGCAATTCCATGCAAAAGTGGAAAAAGATTTTACACCACTGAAAGCTCAGATGACAATATTTGGTGGTTTGCATAGGTATCTCTTAAAGTTTTTAAAGCACATACACATCTAAATTTCCAAAGGTTTTCAATAGTCAGGTAAGTGGCGTTTTAGACCTATCACAATCTATAACAGCATTATCCATAATAAACGGTTTACATTCTATTGTATATACTATTTTATGTTCTCCATTTGTTGGGTATTATCACATTTTAATACTGCGTATTTATTTCCCTTTTAAAATAGAAATCTAGCATATAGAGAATATTATTTTTTTATGATGTCTGGACTCCATCATTAGAGGTTTAGTAAAATATAAACAGATGACTAACTGATAATAAATACATTCTGAGAATTTTCATTTCAAGCTTTGACCTCACATCTATAACACTAATGTTAATAAACTGTTCTGTAATCTGTGTGAAAGATTATTATTATTTAGGTCGTGCTTCCAAACCTAGTAGGCTGTCTAGCTAACGTTTGACATCACAGGTACATGCAAAATATTAGCATGAGAATGCTATGTTGTTCAATAACGTTACATGATAAGTGGGAAGCTTAACTTACTGTGTTTTGAGAGTGCAGTACAGGCCTGCGGCCCTCAAGAGACAAATGTTAACTATAAGCAACAGTTGTACATATATACAGACATTCTTTCAGAATAACTATCGTGGCGTTACGATTTATTGTACAGTGTAAACAACATTAACCATCGGAAACGCGAGAGACGAGGCCTGGCCTAACCACTCTCAGGCTGCGTTAGCAATGCATCAACAGCTAATGGCAGTTTAATGGACACGATAAGCAACACATCTGTATTTGAATCCCTTACCCTGCATGTTGCCGACTGTCGTTAGGTGTTGCGTCTGCATCTGCGGGTGGTGTAACATGGATCCCGCAGCGCTAATGATCCTATTGCATGAAGTTGGCGAGTTGGTGCTGGGACTGGGAGTCGCCATTGTGGAGCTGTTTGATTCCAGCAGCAGCTCTAGCGGCTGCAATGCAGTGAGCTAAAATTACCCTCTGGACACAGGATTCAGCACTGTACACTTAAGAGACCCGACTACTGAAGTAAATCTTGAAGGTTTCCGCACCCCATTCGCTTGAGTTTAGAAGGGAGCGGGTTCAAATAAGATCCTTGAGGCGGGACGGGAAAACCAGCTTCGATGAACAGTAACTGCGCCTCACTGCTCTGCTGGAAGCCAATGGTGTGTGGTTGCCAGGTGCACGAAAACTCCCCATAGCATATCGAATGCAAGTTCGAGGCAGGAATCTTTATGGGTCGTATGGTCATGCAAGGACGTGAGGAGTAAAGTAAAACAGTTAAAAATAAAAGGATATATATTATATTCTTATCTAAAATAAACCGAACATGTAGTATTTACTTCATTTTTATTTTACTGGGTCATGTGTAGCTACTTTAAATACATTTATAATGAAATTATATTCTTTCATTATTTCTGACTAGGTTTATAATACAATAAAATGTAACATTTGACATTTAAATAATCAGACAAAAGCTTTCCTGTAGTTTAGTGGTTAGAGCATGGTGCTAGCAATGCCAAAGTCATGGGTTCAATCCCAGGGATTGCACATACTCAGAAACAAATGTATGTGTATAATGCAATGTTAGTCACTTTGGAGCATCTGCCATAAATGTAGAATGACATTTAGTTATTTATTTTATTGAATGACATTATTTTTTATTATGTGACAATGATATATTATTACCTCACAGGTGAACAATGTTAAAGTAAGTTTAAACTTGTGAGGTAAAAATATGTTGCCTTTCCTCTTTAACTTAGTGACATTATATATGTATTCCTTTATTAAAATACATTTAGCTTTAAAAGGGGCTTGGATACTTGAGAACTCTGTCCTTAATCCTTCCATTGCCCTTCAGAACCATCTGGTCATCATAGACATAAACAGTCCCAAAGGCATTACTATCTGGATGGGTTTCAATCACGCCTTCCAGGGTTAGGTGGTGAATCCCGGATTCATCTTTGTGATAGCCTCCATCGTGGTCGTGTCCCGCTATAAAGCAAACCACACTCTTATGAGAGTGAAGAATGGAGAGCATTGCATCGTAGTTCCAAGCAAGGCAGACTGAGTCTGTGGAGTATGGGTGAACGGGAAGATGACCTGTAAAATAGATAGAGATTTGATAAGACCTGGAATAAAGTAACTTAAAATAGAATATTACAAATATTGAAAAGCGGATTATACTTACTAACTATAGTCACTCTTTCGTGTTTCTGGTCAGCAAGAGTTAAGACTTCGTCCAACCAATGAAGCTGCTTTTGGCTAAACGCTCCATTAAATTTGACAAATCTTTGTTCTAACCAACTAGTCACTGTAAGCATATAACAGTGCACAATTCAATTATTATAGTTTTAAAACTAAACAAATATACATTTTTCCAAAATTCTAAATAGGGCTGTCACAATTATGAAATTTGTCAGATGATTAATTGTCTATTAAATAATTGCAATAAATGACAATTAATTTATTCAATGAAGAAAATATAAACACTTGTGAACAAATGTGAAACGTTTGTAAATAACATTATTTACTGTAGAGTGACCTTAACAGAGAAGACACAAAAACTAAATATAAGGGTCTTGCTTTGGATAAAAGCATCTGCCAAATGAATAAATGTAAATGTAAGTCTGAAAACAAAACAAAAAAAACACAAAGCTAAACTCAAATGATGGAGAAATGTCATTTGAAGTTCGGTTCAGGACAGTGGATGTAAAATGCAGTAGATTTTGCAGATCACCCTTGTTTTCTAAGGATTCACAATAACTGCGATAAGACGATTATTTAATATGTGACAGCCCTAATTCTGAATACTTTTACACAAAAAGTAGGCTATGTTATGAGTAATTCATATATAGGCTAATACTTGGAGGATAGTTGAGATCGTCATTGTTGTTGTGTTCCTTCAGTGTTTTCATTGCCTGATTGTACTTTTCATTGGTTGGATCTCTACCTATGATGCTCATGTCATAGGCATCAAGAACTACAAACCGAAACGTGGGGGCGGGGCTAAAGTGATACGCATAGATGTCGTCATCAATAAGTCCGCTTCCGGGTTCGGCTTTCTCGCCGCTGTTGATCTTAGAGGCGAAAAGAGTATTTCTATTGAAGTTATAAAACTCGTGATTGCCCCATACATGATGTACCTCAACTAAACTGCTTTCAAACTCATTGACGACAGTTTCTAAGGCTCGATCCGAAGCCTCGTGGTTCTTATTGTATCCATCGATAATGTCTCCTAGCTGAAGAATAAAGCTGGGATTTACTCGTTCCTCTTTCCAACCCTGTATCGCTGACCGCAGCAGTTTCAGACTATTCCTGTAATAACGTGTCCTCGTTTTCAAAAAATTTAATCCATCGTCTATGTCTGCGTACTGTACGTCTGCGATTATCCCGAAAGTAAACACTGGTCGCGTGCAGTCCTCCATTACTGTTTTGGTGCGCCGCCTATGTGTGGTAGCCTACCGTTATGTAAACAACTAAACCATTCCTTGGCATTTCGAGTATGTAGTATAAATGCAGTCAGAGTTTAGAAGACACTCTGAACAAATTGGAGGAGATGATGTAACCTGCGACTAGGAAATAGAAAGTTTGCTCTTGCATTTACAGTTGGTGGAACGTACCATCACGAGGGGTGCCAAATAAATAGTTTATTAGAAATGTTAACGGAGAAAACGTATTAATGATGGAGCATCGCATGTTCAAGTAGACTGAATATGTTTGTTAAATTTAAATCATTAAATGAAAGAAATGAAAGTACAAGTAATTGAAGGTGTTCAAGTCATCAGAAAACACTACAGGTTTCTGACCACAAGAGGGAAACACCATTCAATCATATTAAGTTGGCTGACTTTGTCAAGTTATGCGCTTTATTTACGCACTACTCATTTGGTAGCCAAAAGTGCTTTTGTTGTTACAATATTGTTACAGCTGAGCTGAACAGCATTTCTTCAAATACTTTAAAAAAGAGTAAAAGTGCACTTTCATTCGAAACATTTGTTATATTATTTTACACGGAATCTATTTAATGAAAACTATTGATTGCATGTCAGAATGTTTCCTTTAGGGCTGTCAATTGATTAATCGCATCCGGAATAAGAGTTTGTGTTTACATAATATGGGCTATGTCTGTGTACTGTGCATATTAATTTTGTTTTCATAAAAACATACACATACATTTAAGAAAAATATAAATTTTAAATTATTAAACATTTAAATATAATTTCAATTATTGGTGAATATTCATAAATACATCTACATATTTCCTAAAATTTTTCACAAATACAAAATTAATATGCACAGCAGCTACACAGATTGTGTAGCCTAAACACAAACTTTTATTCTGCGATTAATCGTTTGACAGTTTTTTAACAGATTGATCGAGTTATTTAGTCGTCACTTTACCTTCCACTCGGTCACTCATCTGTAGATACTTTTCATTTACATTTACATTTAATTTAAAATTAAACTTTTAAATTCAAACTAACTTTTCAAAATGAGTCAATGACGGGGAGTTTCTGGTTAGAAAGGGAAGACATGTAGCCTATAGATACTTCTGCGCTAGATGATGAGAGTGGGTGTGTTCATTTACACAGCACATTGTGAAAGTCTCGCATTCTAGTGCGCTTGCTATGGAGTGAGACGTCAGGTTTGAGTCGCGTTACATCAAACTCATCCATTCGGATTACAGTGCGCGGACACGGAGGACTCTACGGATACAGATTTTAACGCGATATTATAAGATCATTTGAAACATTATTTGGAATAGTCGAGTTTAAGCAGGACCTTGTTTGGAGTGAAGGATTTGAGACGTTTCTTTCATCATCCGAGGAGTTTACGATGTCAGGATCTTTTTGTAGAAGTTTATATGCTTTTAACGGAGATCAGCACGAGCAGGGGTTGAAGTTCGAGGCTGGCGAACTGATCAAGATAATACAAGCTTTGGAAGGTGGATGGTGGGAAGGTGAGAAAGACGGCGTCAGAGGATGGTTTCCATCAACATACGTTCAAGTAGAGGTAAGATTGCGCTTTAACGTAGGCTACTGAGATTTATCAGCTGAGAGACTGAATATTGAGATGTTTCTGATTTACAATAATTCATGATTGCGACAGTTATGTGTAAACATCAACATAATACAAAGCCAAGACGCCATTCAGATTCTGAAGTTTTCTAACAACACCTAGCTGCGCTTGTTTTTATTCCGGTTATATTACATCAATCATGGACTTAACCACTTAGGATTTAGGGAGTCTCATCACTATAGAAAACCAGTTGACTTTCACACTCCCAAAAACTTTCTAACAGGTTTTGAAGGTGTTTATTCATGAGCAAGATGGGCTACCAGTTTCATTCATGGGGGAGGAGATCTCTTATCTTTGATGATGTGATGTTGCCCATGAACTCGCGTAGACTTCCTCGTTCCACAAGTCTGGTTGGTTGGGCTCAGTGTTCATTTTTTTGAATATTGCTGAATGGATGGATCCTGTAGGTCTGTTGTCAATGCCAAGGTCAGGGACTCGATTCCAAGGGAATGCACTGGTTTGGATATATAAGTGTGTACCAGTACATAAATATAAACAAAGGAATTGGAAAGTGGGCATACTCACTCGAGGAAGTGTTTTTCATTCATCTTATCTCTTCCTCTTTTTTGATCTGGCTTTGTTAACATGCAACTACAATAAAACATGAATTAATGGAAACCAAACTTGAGAATGAATGAAACACCTCTGTTGTTTTCAGTTTTTTACTCACCTCAAGTTTTTCACTTTCTTCAGTTGCATTCTAAAGGTGCTTGCTAACACATTCAGTGTGCAAATGCAAAGTATGTAGTGAGCTAAGTGTATTCGTCCTAAATTGAACATCTCATTACATCAGTGTATATATTGAGGAATATATCAATTAGTATTCTGGACCAAATATTTCGGTCCAAAATACATGTTAAAATTACAGTAGTGTACAACAGCAGTGACAGCAAGCTTTTCATACTGTACAGTTTCACATATGAAAATGGCAAGTTTCTCAAAAGACTAACCCATCAGCACCAGAAACCCCCCCCAGAAAGTGAAACTTGAACAGATGACTTGAATTGCAAAGCAAACAGGTGATTATAATCATTTGATTATTAAGGCAAATATTATCTTAACCCAGGTTAGTGGTAATGGACTGGTGCTGTTTTTCAACTATTAAACCACAATAGAACAGTAAATTAAATATTTTACTGAAAATTACATCAGAATAAATCAGTGACAGTTTGCCAAGCTTTTACAGCTGAATCACACTTGCATATTTAATTAATGTGACAGAAGCACAGGAAATGGCCTGTTTGCTATGAAAATTGAATATGACAAACATGGCACTTTGATTCACAATGCTTAGTGAGTAATGGCATCTGTTTGGAAATGACGGTTGGAAGTATTACAGAATGAATGACAAGCATAGGGAAAAGCATAGAGGCATTGAGGTGTCCCATACACACCAAAGATGCTTATAATTGTCTAGTCTTATTACTTTTAAGTTAGTAAATGGAATACTTTTAAATGTTAATAACATTACAAAACACAAAACAATATTTTTTCTAGACAATGATAGCTGCAACAACATAAACAAATGTTAGACATGTAAACAGAGTCCCTGTAGATTATTTTATTACAATTAATATGAATTAAAATCAATATAAATTAAATGTAATATAATTTGTTATATAGGCTGATATACAAACACATGATGAAACCATCTAAACAATCAAGAAATTGTCTGATTGTATTTGACATATATGTTAATGTGTTTTGTGTTTTCTTTACATACACTGTAAAAAATTCAATAAGAAAACTGAAGTGACAGAAATATACAGCAAAATAAAATAAAAATTCTCTGTAAAATTACAGGATATAAGGATACATAATAAATAGTTTTCCCCATTTTTCTTGTAAATTTGCGGTCTTTTTCTGTAATTTGACAGTTTTTGACTGTAAAATCATATCTCAAAAATAAACTGTAAAAAAAATCTTGTTATAAACAGAAATTTTCTGGCAGCTAGGGCTGCTTTTAATGTATTTTAAATACAGTCAAAAAACGTAAAAATTACAGAAAATGTTGTCACTTTTACGGTTTTCGACCGTATTTAAAAATACATTAAAAATCTGTAAAACAAAACAGTAAAATTCATTAAAAATCTGTAAAACAAAACAGTAAACACAATATCTTTTTTTACATTTTACTTGGAAAATCTGTAAAAATAAATAAAAGAAAAATTCTGTCATTTGTTTTACAGTGGTTTACAGGTCCCTTGTACATGCCCCAATCTCATGCCCCCTCCCCCACGTCAAATCAGTGACACAAAGCGAGGCGCATAGAAAAGTGAAGTGCAAAGGTAAAACTGTGCTGTAAGGGCACGGTTGACTAAACGCGAATTTAAAGGAGCGGCGTTGCAAAATCATTGCGGCTGAAGTTTTACTTTGCGCTTTACGTTTCTTTTGCCATTCTTTGCCAGTCATTTTTGCTCAATACTCTATTTTTATTTGCAAGACTTGTTTATTTTGTTTTGCAAATATATGTGGCACTACTTTGACTCCATAGTTCTGATTCTGAAATGTATTGTTAACAGAAATCAAAGCTAGACTCAAAGCGGTTCAGCTGAAGGTGAAATGCAGAGGGAAGCTGTACAAAACAGTCCTTGTTATCAGTGCACGTCTTAGCTAAGCCCACAGTGATAACTATTGTTTGCATCACAATCAGTGGGAGTTAGACGCTTCGCTTCTAGCAATGAGGCTCCAAGTTTTACATATGGAGAAACCAAAACAAAGCCCAGCAAATTAAGCCTTCAGGCATGCACTAGACTACATTTTTTTTCTCCTCGTCTGGATTGGACAGTTTTAACTCTCACCCATTGCCTTAAACTTGAGTCATGGGTCTCGTGGTAATTAGTTCGCAGGCAAGCATGAGAAGTTTCACTCGGCACAAAGTGCCATTTTTCACACAGCCTTCCAAACTGATTGATCGCAAGAATCCGGTATTTCGCTCTGCTGTGACAGACTGAAATTCTGTTTTTAGTTTATTCTTTTCTGTATAAGGCTTCATGTGATTTCTTACCAAGCGAATTTTCTCTGCAGATAAGCTTAACATAACACTCAAACAATACATGTAGCAGGTAGATAAGGAACATTGTCGAGGCCACAGATTTGAAGGTTTTGACATGGAAACATTTCGAGAAAAAGCAGCACCCTGTCAGAGAAGGTTGTTAGTAAACGTGAAAGTGATTTAATAGATACGCGAATAATAGGAAACAGACACTTTCCTTTGTATGCCCCTTATGGGCTGAAACTGTGAAAATTGTATGGAAAAATAAACTTTGGCTTAAAGGCACCTTATGAGTGTGCTGTCTCCTTAGCTACAGAATAAAGGCCTGTTCAGATCACGAATGATAACTAAATATTACTGTAAAGAAATATAAAAAAAAATATAAACAATTTAAGAGAATAGCGAAATCTGCAACACTACTTTAAGGTTAAAGTACAATATTTTTACTGTATTTTTTAGTTCATGTTAATTTCAGTATTTACTTATACATTTTTTTTTAATAAAAAGGCTAGAATAAGAAAAGGCTGTAAAAGATTAGAATGACAATAAACTTGATCAAATCACACTAAATAGCTGAATGTTTCAAGCTGGTGCATACAATTAATTAAAAACCAGTTGGGTCTTTTAATAATAAGACAGGACTTCCTGTCCTGAAGCCACCATATTAAGCTTCATGACTTCCCATACAGAATCTGATATGGCCATAAATGTAAAACACGTTTGTTCATATATGGACATCGTCATCTTAGAATTATAAGGTTCTATCTGCATTCTGAGTAGTTTTGAGATATTGAGTTTGACTTTGTAGATAAAATCTTTTTGTTTTCTAAAAAAAGTCCCAAATGTACACAGCATAAAGAAAGTTGTCACAGAATAAACATTTTTGACAAACTACATTTTGACAAAAATGTCAAGTACAACCTTATAATTCCAAGATGACTATATTAGATTTTTGTATGATTCTTCCATTATTTTCCCACTTTTTAATGTTTAATGTCTCCTTCCGGCAGCTGGCCATGTTCACATCCACATAGCTCATGAGTTAAGAGATGAACTGTTTGATTTTACACATGAACGGTTCATTGTTGTCAGCATGAGGAAAGATTGACTCACACAGGCATGTTAAAGAGTTGTGTTACTTTGCTGGGATCCTCTTTTGAAATGTTGGAAGTTTGGTCTTACATAAGCAATTCTGGACTGTAGTGATGATGTCACAGTGACTCATAATCATCTCTAGCATATGAGGTGACAATGGCATTTCCTGACAAGGTGCTCATTTTCAATATGCATGCCACTTCTGTTCTCAAAAGTATTTTAAATGGAAGGATGTTAGTATTCAGCCTTGCTGTTGTGAACTTGACCTTTAAAAATGCTAAAAATACACATATGGCCCCTTTTATAAGTGTGTCCCACAGAATGTAGCCATTAATTACAATATAGAGTTACATACCACAACATACATATATATATATATATATATATATATGTGTATATATATATATATATAGATATAGATATAGATATAGATATAGATATACAGACACCTGGAAATTGAAAAAAGTCTAAACATATCCAACCATCATAGAATTGAGGGATAGAAAGTCATGTCAAAGATGTGGTCAAGGTGTAGTGGATATTTAAGTGCTTGATGGACCCGATAAATATTCGAAGCATTCCTTTCTTGAGGGTTTGACAGGTCAATCCTGATTTTCCAAGCAGGATGCCAGAGTCTGTGAATGAGCCATGAAGTTTCCACAAAAGAGATCAGAGATTTATTTTCAGATATAGAGGTCTTCAATTTCTGTCCCTGATCGCTATTCCTCTTATAAAAATGTAAATACAACTATTTATAACATTCCCTAGAGATTTCGAACATTTATGTAGGTCAAAGTATTGGAAACACAACAAAGTTCCTAAAGGTTACTGGCACTATATTTGTGTATATGAATATTATGACTGGCATACAGTTAATAATCCGAATTTATGGGTCTTGGAGGCACAGACAGTGGGTCGTAAACATATGCAGGAGGCCGGGAGCAAATTTGGAATCTCACGAATAGGCACCCAAAGGCAGTCGGATTTATAAGGTGAACCATCTGGATCTATGCATTATTTACTCCTACATATGCCAGGACAAGCTGGCACAGCAAACCCTCTTAAATCCACCAGATACGTTTAGTTAAGAGGTACGGTTTGGAGAAATGTGTGCAACCCCAAGCTGTGTTTGAGTTGCATTTATTAGGATGTTTATCAAGATCGGTGTTTTTAAGAGCAGTTTATTTTGATATTAGCTATGATGGTTGTTATGGAGTACCATAATGACTGATGTATAGCTAATGGCAGTGCGGCAGGCAGACTAGCCTATAAGGAAATGAATTAAAGCAGTTACTTATTCCCTTTGTTTTACAGGAAGCAAGCATGTAATGTAATTTAATGCTGACATAGCCCATGTCCACACGTTTGTTTGTTCAATAATTTGGTTCAATGATGCTTTTAGCTGCCAGTATTAATCTGTTAAATCCATTCTGCCACTAAAAATAAATTACAGGTTTTTTTATCTGATAAACTTGCGGTGTTGAAGTTTTTTTTTGGAAAGTTTATGTCAAACCAACAAGTCAGCAAGAAACAACTCCAAAGGAAAGTGAGATTTTTACCACAGTATCTTTGACCTCAGTAACTTCAATCTTCTATTTGCCAATTCCACTCCGCCTCAGTGGAATCCCAATAAAAGGCACGTTTGCCTAAATAAGATGTTCCTCGAGGCTTACATGCAAAATGAGAAAGAGAATTGAAGGTTTTGCAATGTCATAATATATAAGTATTTCAAGAATATGTTGTTAAAGGGATAGTTCACCCAAAAATGAAAATTCTGTCATCATTTATTCACCCTATTGTCATTTCAAACCCATATGACTTTCCTTCTTCTGCAAAACACAAAAGGATATTTGTTTTAAGAAAGTTGGTAACCGAACAGTGGTGGCACCCACTCACTTCTAGCTTATGGACACGAAAACAAATGCAAGTGAATGGGTGTCAGTTAACAACATTCTTCAAAATATCTTTTTTGTGTTCTGCGAAGGAAAGAAAGTCATGAAAATGACAAGAGGGTGAGTAAATGATGACAGAATTTTTGGGTGTACTATCCATTTAAAAGGATGTTATAAATCTTTCCACAATCCATGTTGTGTTTATTGGAGTTAAAAGAAATATGTCAGTGCGCAGTGCCAAGCTTTTACACTGAAATTGGAAAAACATGCACAAAAGTACATTTGAAAATGGCTTGATTATATACCTACAGGTTATTTTTGTATCAAACGGAAATCAAATGTTCTGTATAATTATAAACAAGTCATTTATGTCATGATGTGTTCCATGTGGCTCAAAGCATGAGTTAAATTGCAGGCTTATTATGTAATAATCTAAGTGGTTTAGTCAAACTCTTAACAAAGAATCAGCCCTCAAAATGAACAGTAGCTGAGAAAGTGCACTTCTATATAGCACATTGGATTCAGCATCTTGAAGTGAAGACCACGTTGACTTCTGGCATTGAGTCCTACCCACACATTTTCAGCATTCTTAACTGGATGAAATAATGAGTGGGGAAACCTCTATGACCTAAGCTGGAGAACTTCTGCCAGCTTCTGCACAACAGAGAATGCAGGAGGATGGGCAGATACCAAAGTTACACACGCCACATCCTATAATCTCTTTCATCTCCCACCGTCTTTGTACACATACAAAGTGCCACAGTCAAAATATATGTGTGACATCATCATGAAGGTACATGGGCAGGGCTCAAGAGACGCATTACTGAATGTATTACTGAACTTCTGAATGAATGAGATATATGAGACCAACTTTTGGTTCAGTATACATTTAGTTCTGACAAATGTTCCAGCATTATTTGTTTGAAGATGCCTCTTGTTATGATGTTTGGTATTTAATGTAATAAAATACATTTTTTTACAGCTGACATAAGCATCCAATTATGTTTGGGACCACTGTGTTTGTGCAGGAGAAAGTGTGTTATTGGAAAGGGAGAGACTGTGTATTCAATTTTAGTTGTGATCATATTTTCCCAATGCGCACACCCTCCAAAGATGTAATTCTGTAATGATTCATTTTAATATGATTTTTTCCCCATTGTATCATAGAAAATAGTCTCCATGTTACCTCTTGATGAGCCGCTGCCCCAAGACTGGAAATGCTACATGTCTCCACATGGGAGGAGATACTACGTCAACACAGTCAGCAATGGTAAGAACCTCTAACGTTGTCATATTTACAAAATTGTGGTGTTTCAAAACAGGAAAAGAAATGCTCACCATTTCTTAGTAATACCATTGTGCAATATATTTGGTTCCAGTAAATGATAATATGTGTCATTGCAAAGGCAGTCTGAGTCTGATAGTGAACAAAAGGTCTTTATCAGTGAAATATCTCTAGATGCTGGAGCACGACTGCTATGTCGGCCTGGTACAGCCTGGTCTGAATGGATCAGAAGCTCGGTACAGATATCCCCACTTCTCTTTTCATTGTGTCTAAACAATCAGCATTGTACCTACCCAGAGCTATCAGCCATCCCACAATGCCATGCACTCTTAGCCCATCCAAAAGACATTTGACTGTGCTTTCTTTAAAGGCTGTTGAAATTCAATGCTTTGCAAAGCTGTTCTTCTCACCTTTGTCTTCCTTAGCTGGTTGCTATAACGTCTGTGGGCCCTTTTGTCACATTTCAGATGTGTCTCTGAGGTTTTGCTCACAGTTTGCAGAGCACTGTTCATATTAATGTGGTGCTAAAACAAACATTACTATTATTGGTTGTCAATCTGCACTATGTATGCGCACTAAAATGCTTTTATCTTGCTGTGATTTGATTAAATGTATTTTATATCTCAAACTGGGAAGCTTGTTGTGAAGAGGTGCCATTGAGAGATGCTATTGCTTTTGTAAGCTAAATGAATTTTGTCAGACAATAAAAATGCTAAAAATTTTCATTTAAGAAGGGTTGAGATAGTATATGAAACTAAAAATACAAAAAATGTGAAACTTTATATACGTTTTGACTACACAACATATTATCGGCCATATCGGTACCAGCCGATAAATTGTCATTTTTAATGTTATCGTATCGGACCAATAATAAAATATATTGGCGATATATTAAAGCCGATAAATTATTAATAGTTTCCTCTGGTTGTATGATTTTTATCTTGTGGCCTGTTAGACTTGGCTATTGGGAACACTTTTCTGGGTTGCACTGGAAAAACATTGATAATTTGTTATGCCAAAAAAGTTGAAAAGTGAAAGAATCTTTTAGTGTAAAGTAGGCTTGGTATACAATTTTGTTTTCAGTAGTCAATGTTTTCATTAAAAAAAGCAATTGTCCACTTTTTGCTGTTTCAGGCTCAGAAAAATGTATATCAATATTAAGATACTGTATATCGGGCAATATATTGGTTATCGGCTTCTATTGTTAAAAAATTATCAGTTATCATTATCGGCTGAAATGTACATATCGATGCATCCCCAGTTTTGGGGACTGAAAAGGCAAGATTTAAGGTATATATTTGTACATTTGTACTACACTGTAAAATGTAGTAAAGTATATACCACTACGACCAGCGGAGACATATTATTTACATTTGCCAGACTCTATACGCGCATGTATGCCGACAAAGCCTTTTTTCCTGATGCCAGCATATTTTTTATTGTTTGCAATGGGAGCAGCACATTTTGTAGTTTGCAAGGGAAGCTTCCAGAGTCGCAAGATTTGCGTAAAACTTTGGGTCAACTTTGGGCCTTCCTCAGTTTTTCTCAGCCATCCAATCACAATGCATGAGGGGCAGGACAAATACCACACCAACCAACCGGCAAATCCTATTTGTACCATAACTGAAAAACAATGCAGAAGTGAATCTGATACACATTACTTAAGTGGAACCAAAGCACAGGTAGCAGCACTGCCATTTTCTTCAGATGTAAAAACGTCATAAACCTTAATAATAAATATCAAACATAAAGTCACTGAATTCAAAACATGTGCAGGGACTGAACTGAACTACTGTAATTACACACCATTAAGATTTAGGGACTGGAAGATTTAGTTCTTTTGACATTTAATAATGAACACCTTCAACTTCAAAAGCATCCAGATAATGAATTTTCAGACTTATGGTTTTCATTACAAGCATTTCCATGGTTTCCATTGGCATCTAAAACCAGCCCTCAACTCCACCATCAAACTGTGCAGTAAACACAATACTTGCTCATCATTCCCTAGCTAGGCTGTTAAAGCTAGTGAAGCAAGAAAACAAATCAATCTTCTAGCCAACCAATTACGCTAGCATGAGTAACACTCGCTGGAATGCACTGACCGAAACCTTTCTACTGTTTAGTCTAGCCATCCGAATCCATTCAAGCCTATTTAATGATTATTGAGACATTAATGACTTATCTGCTCACCTCATGTGTTACTCAATCACAAATAACCTTGAAAGAAACGTGTGCTTAGCATCTTTAAAGGTAGTTGGTTTTTTTGTTGGATTTGTAGTTTGTCATGTTTTCAGGGGGTGGTTTATTTTGGGTTGAAGTTCATGGCATCTAAACAGATGGTTGTTATGTTGGGTGATCACCATGGTAACGTGTGTGGGGGAACACTGTCACTGGGTTGCCATGTGTTGCATGATTTCCTTCCTCTTCACAGTTGTCATGCGGTTTGTGGAGGTGTTTTCTGCTGGCCATATATGTAATAAATGAAATGAAATGAAAAGTTAGATTAGTTTCATGTTAAAAGTTCAGAAATTGCTGGAAATAAATTAAAAGTTGCACCAGGCCAAACACCTTTTTGGCGTTAAAAAACTTCTGTAAGGATTTACTAAAGATGTGGACTTAAACAATTGCTCTAAAAAGGGGACAAAGTGTTTTTTTCTTATTGCATAAACAATTGTAGGAGTTTCCCTTTCGGGTGGCAAATTTATGGCAGAACATTTGAGTTGGTTAGTTTACTGGTATTCATTGGATTATTTACCAAAAATTATACCCCAAAATTGAATTCCAATATTGGAATATTGCATAAAACATTCGCAAATTAAAAAGAGTTTTGATTAAAGGCTGGAATACACTATAAGACTTGTTCTCAGATTTTGCCCAGATTTTCAGTCTGCAGATTTTATCCTGTAGTGTGTGATGCCAGTTTTTCTCTGCAAACATTCAATAAGTCTGCAAGTGTGTCTTGTTTTTTTTTAATCTGTTCAGATTTTAAAAATCGTGTAGTGTGTATTCCAGCCTTAAGTGAGTCAAAGATAGCAACTTCTGATAAACTGGCGCAAGAAATCGCAATGAAATATGTACGTTTCTGCAATCAGAAAAGAAAATGTAGGTCTTTTTATAAACATAATATGTATTTAATAAATGACGAAGTGTGCAGACGAACTGCAGTAAACATGATCATGTGTTTCAGAGTAAGAAAGATGCACTTTGCTTTGGGAAACTTGTGTTTTGGGAGTTTTATATCAAACCACTTAGACAACTGACTTTGGCTAAAGCATTTAAAAATGATCAAACTACAGTCAAGATGCTGTGCAACACAGTCCGCTGGTTAGTCCTGTTATGCCATCCATTGTATATTTGCTAAATGTGTTTTGATCGTACTTTCTGTGTATTGTTTATCAGTTGAGAACATATATTTTTTAATGCGCATGTTTAGAATTGATGTGCATCTTCATCCAGCTTTTTCATGCAGTATTCCAAAATGTGCAGAAACTAGGTGAATGGAAACATGGTTGTTGGTGCAACATAAAAAAGACAACATTTAACCTCACACTCTAAAAATGATGCAACCAACGGTTTAAATTAACCCAGTATTTTCAATACTTAATTTAAACCAACGGTTGGGTTTGGCCATGTTTGACCAGTCACAGGTTGAAACACTTTTAGAATGCATTGGTTGAGTTATTGCAGCTATTTCATACTAACTGGCAGTATAGTTGTTCTGCACGAGAAGCTGGATAGAGGTATACCATGTAATATTGACACATCACTTTGAACAAACACATTTTCATAGAATCATCAGTTTAGCTATATGATCTGTCTAAACATGATACCAGACAGAAATAGAGGAAAACAATTGTTTAGTTTTTCCAAACGAGATCAATGTAAATTGAAGTAAAACATTAGGTTCAACAGAAATAATCGAAGAGATCTCTGAGTGCTGAGAATGAATGAAAACTGAAGATGAACATCCATTGTCAAAATCCTTTTATTATTAGGTCCTGTTTTTCAAAGCTACTTACATAAGTGATTTTTTCTTTAGCATCATTAATGACACAATTTTTCATAAAACAATGTTTGGTGGTTGCATGTTCTGATAAGATGAAATAGGCTTTCTAGTTGTTTGACTCAACACTTGTGACTTTGGTAGCTTGAAGAATGACACAATGAGACAATGCAGATGGTGGTAAATTAAAGATGAACCAAGAAGAACAAGAAGAAAAACTAGGCCATTATTTACTGCTCACAATGACCAAACCACAATGTTAATGCCATATTGAAAACACACGATTTAGTCGCATTCTGGCTAGAACATCAATATAAAGTACAATAGATGTCAAGCCCAGTTCTACCTTTCCAGAGTTTGGTTGAAGTAAATCATTTGACTTATCAGGTTCATACATGCCTGTTGCTTGGTAACCAGTTTATACATTATGGATCACTGAGATGTCTGTCGAGCTGCTTTCTGACTTACTTTCAAATTCTATTTCTATATATGATTTGTTGATTTATTAAAACGTGGTTAAATCTATTCAGATGTATCAAAAGCATTCAAAATATTATAACAGAACATTATTGATACATTCTCCATGTCCAAACTGAATGACTCTCTGAGAGACCTTCCCCATCCATGTCATTTTACATTTTTCAGTATAAAGCAATAACATAATTCTCCCTATCCAGTACTCATGAATATGTGGGTCTTAAAATAGAACCAATCTTTGTGAACGTCTTTATTGAGCTCTGGTTCAGTCTTGCAGCTTGTTGATCTACAGAACATTCATGAATGTTTACTGAAATTTAAAGTGATAATTCACCCCAAAATTCACCTGTCATCATTTACTCACCCTCTTGTCATTTCAAACCTGTATGACTTTCTTTCTTCTGCAGAACACAAAAGAAGTTATTTTGAAGGAAGTTGGTAACCGAACAGCATGCAGCTGCACCCATTCACTTCTATTGTATGGACACGAAACCAATGCAAGTGAATGGGTGCCAGTTAACAGCATTCTTCAATTTTGTGTGCTGCATAAGTAAAAAAAAGTCATGACGGTTTTAAATGGCAAGAGGGTGAGTAAATGATGACAGAATTGATATTTTTGGGTGAACTATCCCTTTATCAACTAATACATAAATTGAATCTGTGACTTTATCTACATTTGTATTTGATGTCAGGTACACAAAAGTACTAGTAATGTACGACATCTGTACATTTGAATATTAATTTTGTTTATTCTTCATGCACTGGACATATTCTCAGACCCAGAAACAGCTGGAACAATTACGTTTTTTAACAACCTGGCGCAAAAACAACAAGCAAAAACATGTAGGTATTGACAGAAAGATAGCGGTTTGAAATGATGCATGATCTGATTTATTGTACATAAAATACAGCTTCAAACCAAAACAACGAAATCACAACCCCAAATCCATTTGTACTTAACTCACTTAAAATGTCCATGTCGATTGTTACTGAAACTGTTATTTTGGGAGAAGGAAAAGAATTGGATTGTGCTGCCACATACCTTATATGATCACAGAGGGTGCATTGTGCATTAAAATATTACTGATGTTACATTTATTGAGCGTTACTTACAATTATCCCTGCTTTCCACTACAGGAAAAAGACAGATGATGAAATTAACGGAAGATGGCTTTTGTGCTTTTGTTTTTTAGAAACAACATGGGAGAAGCCATCCAGCCTTCCTGGAACCCCCAAAACTCCATTAAAAAATAAGAACTCTGTACCTACAGGTAATCTGTATAACGCAATTTCAATATTCAATGTTCAAATTTAGGGATATGTCTTCACTGTGCACTCTCAGAGGTGGCATGAATTGGGAAATGAAAAGATATGGATGATATGTGTAAACAGAATGGCAAGCGTTCCCTCGCAGTGTTTTTGGCCAGAGGCGCTTTATCTCTGCTACAGGCTGCATTGAATTCCACAGAGGCCTGTGATTACAGATTTCCTGTGTTTCTATTTTATCTGCGGCTTGGAACACTGGAGCCGCATGGTCATGTGTTAGTATCTAGCAGCGCATATCAACAACCCTAACAACAGAATGTATATTTCATCATTTACACACCCTCATGTCATTTCAAACCCGTATGACTTTCTTACTTCAGTCGAACCCAAAAGAAGATATTTTGGGGAATGTTGGTAACCGAACAACATTGATTTCTGTTGTATGGACACAAAACCTACATAACATATTTACGAAACACGTTCTGTAGAGCGTTTGTTGTCAATAGATCTTCCTAAATATGACACAAACAATGCACCTTGAAATGAATCTTAAAGGGATAGAGGGATATATACATTTCTGCTGAACACAAAGGAAGATATTTGGAAGAATGTGAGTAACCAAACAGATCTCAACCCCCATTTACTGCCATAGTAGGGAAAATAAATGCTATGAGAGTCAATGGGGGGGTGATATCTGTTTGGTTACTCACATTCTTCCAAATATCTTCCTTTGTGTTTTGCAGAACAAAGACATTTGTACAGGTTTGAAATAACAAGAGGGTGAGTAAATGATGACAGAATTTTCAATTTTGAGTGAACTATCCCTAAAGCTAATATAGTTTTAAATGAACATAGAGGAGTTTAAGCTGCAGTAGCTTTGTTGTTTTAAGGTAGTGATTTACGCTTGCGCACAGGATGCTTTATTGAATACGAGCCAATAAAATTGGATTTGGCTACTTAGTATTGCCTTTTCTTGACCAACCACTTCCTGTTATTCGAAGCATTTTAGAACAGAGCTGCTGCGGCAAAGTTGCTCTTTGTCATTTATGTCAAATGTTGTTCACTGATTCATTCAACCTCTAGTCTGGCCTGTTATAGACCCACTTTAGCTTTCTGCATTTAAGTGGTGTATATGCTGAAGTGTGCAGAATGAATGAAATATAAGACCCTTTAAATAAATACAGAACGTAATTGTGGGCATATTACGGGGCCCCCACAGATTTGCGGTAAACCACTGCTTATGATCACTTTTTATTATTTTATTAGTTAAGACACATGTGTCTTGAATACCGCCTCCTTTGGCTTGCACACTAGGTTCCTATGACATTGTGTTCCATAAAGATGCTTGTATTTATGTCATTGCTTGTAGGTGCGTCATGGTTCGCAGAGGCGGCCTACACAGATGTGTGGTACGTCACTGTAAAGGGATCACAGCAAAGCAAAAAAAGCATCTAAATGTACCTTCCACAACTAGAGTATTTGATGGTCAAATGCAAAAACACAGATCGTTGCGTTCTTCATTGGACCAAAAAATTTTCTCTCCGATTTATCAACAAATACTCCTTAATAGAGCATTTACTGTCCTCAACTCCATTCTGAGCTTCATAATTCTGTGTTTAGTGCTCTTCTTGATTTGATTTGCACCGGCGATCACCGTTTTACAATGTCTACCAGAACAAAGAGGACCCAGTCTACAGTAAATGAAATTAAGACACGGCTCAAGAAAGATTGAGTGTCATTGCATGGATTGAGGAAGGAAACGGTATACGTTTCAGCATATAAAGCCACGTGTGATTAAAAACATCATCATTCAAAATGATCTTGTTTACAGACGATATAAAAGAAGTGAACGGATAAAAATAAAATGACTCTCAGATTAACAAATTGAGTGTTCACATGACTCAGTAACTAACATGTTTATGTTTCTCAGAAGGACTAAGTTTGAGCAAAGGGCTTTTTGGCCTGACATATCAAATGACCCACAGAATAGTGCTGCGTGTTATCACCTTTAGAGAATCAGCTCTTTTGTTGCGGGTCTAGAAATAAAGTCACAGTGTTTAAAATTAGACTGAGAGTAGGGAGGGGCTTTTTATTTAATATAAAATCAACAACTTTTTCTTGCCATTATATCCCTTTGCTTGCTGACCTGGGGTAGTAAAGGAATAGTTAAAAAATTAAAGTCTGCCTTTACCTTCATGTCTTTCCAATCCTGTACGACTTTTTTGTCTTATAGACGGTTTTAAAGCAACAAAATAAACTTTACTGCACATGCACGCTTTTGTGGCCCAAACTTAACTTTGGGTACACATCCGCAAAGTCCCTGCAGATTATTTCTGATAAGGAGCAAAATAAATAAGCTAGTAAATTAAAAGTATGTCTAGCCAGTATTATTTTGGGTTACCAGTAGAAGAACCGTTACTTGTGTTACACGACCCATTCAACAGTTTGTTAAATACATCAGTACACAATAAAATATAAATATAAATGAACATTCATATAAATTAAATTAAATATATGTAGTTGTATTATTAGCCACTAGCTAGACCGATCAACATACACAGATCGGAAGTTAACTTTGGGCCAGGCGAGTGCATCTGATAAAAACATCTATAAATAAAGCTGCGATCTCTAACTTATTGCTTCTATAGTGCCATGGGTTGAAGTCAACCTGACATTTCCTCCTAAGTCATACACAGCTCAACTCAATAAATCATTATTATAAGCTAACCATCGTTAATCGGAGTACACAGATTTTAATATAGACTTTATACTTGCTCAATAACTAACCTTTGTTTATTTTGAATTGCAACTTTAAAGTAAATAGGTGCTAGGCATGCAAAGCTAAAAAAAACAGCATTGAGCAAAAGAAATTCCATGCTGGATTGTTTAAGGTTTGACGTCACATAAACAGAGCGTTGTTTTCTTAAAATATGATCATGTGTTTTCTCTGTTATATGACTTTAGGATCAGTTCAAGAGGATAAGATTAGGATCACTCCTTGTCCTTTTTTTCTTACAGTGAATGGATTTCATGGCAATGGTAGCCCATTGCATCAGACGGAGCAGTCACATGTGCTCATGCGAAAGTCAAGCACAGAACAACAGGTAAGGATGATCTCTCAGATGTGGTCTACTCCACTGGTCTAGTCACATCAAAATACAAAGACAGATGCTTGAAAATCCATTTCATCTGTAGTTCTTAGCTTTTGTCTCTTTCTATAAGTACCCACGACTATGGAATTTTATTTTAGGTCATGGAACATGACTGAGTGAAGATTCTGTCATTGAGTAAAATTTTATTACGATTTTAATCATTTTGCATTTTGTTGAGTGCATCCAGTCATTTTATAGGATTTTGTACGATAAACAATTTTATAACAGTGCAGGGTCAACAACATCACTGGTTATTTTCTTTGGTGACCTAACCCGTGTACATTTTTACGAGCTTATTTGTACGTTTTAGTATGATCTGCTTTCACTTTTGAGACTAGGTTCAGACGCTTTATTCTTGCTTTAAGTTTTTATTCATACTAACATAGTTATTGTTACACTTACTTTTAGCTATATGTATAATTCTCTTTCATTTGTAAGTCACTTTAGATAAAAGCATCTGTTAAATAAACGTACACTTAAAAAAAGTGACGGACCCATCCGCTTATTCAAATGAACCCAGAAAACGGTTTATATTTGACCCAACATCGGCATAGGTGAATTTACAGCCTAACAGTTGGGTTCATCCCTTTTGACCCAACGCTGGGGTGAAAATAGTCCATAGTGTAATTGTAATTTTTTTACGATTCACATCGTATGAATTCATGTAGAATCACCATCTTGTAAAACAGATATGTTTTTTATGAGATCAAGTTGGGATCGCCACTAATGTTTAGTTTGAAATTTGTAGGTTTGAAGCAAAAGCAAAAAGAATCGCTGGATTTTAATATTGGATCATTTTCATTTATGCATTTAGCAGACACTTTTATCCAAAGCGACTTACATTGCATTATACTATACATTTGCTTCCAAGTATGTGCAATCCCTGGGATCGAACCCATGACCTTGCCGTTGTTAGCGCCATACTATAACCACTGAGCTGTAGGAAATCTAGACAACCGTTTTACAAAGCCTTTGCATAATACAATATAATACAAGATAATAACACAAAACCTTTACACACTTCTCGCTGTCTTTACTGACCATTTTCTATAGGCGCTGTAGATATGATCTATAGTCATAGTATGACATCCACTTTTAGCTCCCAGCTCAACATGAACATTTAAATAAGGAAAACATAGCTTGTCTTACAGCTTTCTTCCCACCCACTCTCTTTTCCTTTCTTCATCCATGAATACCTCCGGGTGGGGACGACAACTTATACAGTGTAGCAACTCACATCACACAAACAAACATATGCCGCACCCCCTCCCTAAACTCGCACAACAAAAACTACAACAGCGGGAGACGTATCGTAACACCGACAACACATGCATCATGTCTGACTTGGAGCGGAGATTTGACACTGGGTTTTTTGTTTTTCCTCAGAGTCCCGTATCTCCAACACCCACCAGAAAGCCGGAGCGGGAATCCACAGTAACTGTGAGTACAGCAAAACACACAGCAGCCGCAACACACAAGTGCACGCTTCACTCCTATCTCAGGACATTATCGTAGTTGTGCAACACAGACAGAGACCTTTGTTGGATTAGAAACAGATACCTGTGTATCATGTACTTGGTTGACGGCATTATAGATGAATGATGAAATAGCATCCTGTGGGATGAAAGCGAGGCTTTGAGTTGTGATAGGGTCTAAGAAATGACTTAATAGCGCACCGCGAGTAGTTTATTTTATTTCAGACGGCTCTTCAGAGCGGTGCACAACAGAGCCACGACGTGGAGAGGAAAACAGAGACGCCACATGCTCAGTTGCCATGGCAACAGGGGCAGTGCCATCGATTAATGAATGTTGCAATAGGAAAGGCACATTGCAAGCGAGACGTTTAGTGCTCTCTGAGCAAATATACCGCTTGACTGCTCGCCAATGTTCAAGTCAATAGGGTTTCGTGTAATGAGTATAATTAGATGGTTATGAGACATTTAAGGGTGTTTTATTGATGAGCAAGCCATGCAGATGTATTTACATTACACTGGGGAATATTAACCTTCCAGAACAGCTTTAATAAGCAGAAATGTGGTGTTGTGTATGTTTGAACCTTGGAAAGTGGATACATTCGCTGTTTTACATAGAATGGCCAAGTTTGCTTGTGAGATGCAGTGGTATGGCAATGCATTTGTGCAGAAGATGAGTTAAGTCATCAGCATCATAAATCTGATGAACTTACTGACTCAACTCTTAAACATATAAACAGTAAGAGGATAAAACTGCATTACATTATTGCAAAACCTGACTGCTGTTATCCAGACTTATACTCAGACTATGAGTCACTGTACCAGGGTTCTCACAGTCACAAAGAGCTATTCACTAAAGTTATCAGGTAGTATACACATAAGATAGCAATAAGAAGAACTAACTGTTACATAGTCAAGGACATTACTTTCATTTACTGCAAGATCAACATACACTACAGTAATGTGCAAAGGATTTGTTGCTTAAGCATGTCATCCATATTTACACTTAGAAAATAGTGCTTCAGTAAATGGTTTTATGAAATTTTAACAACTGAAGAAGTTTTCTGTTTTACAAAACATTCTTTATAGATGGTTTTATCGAACGCACGCGCACCTGGCCTGAGGTTAACTTCCAGTCTGTTTGTTGATCAGTTTGGCTAGTGGTTAATAATATAACCATTTTTGTTGAATTTAATTTATATTCATTTATTGTAATATGTTATTGTATAATTGTTGTATAAAAAAATTAATTTGTTGAACGGGTCGTGAAACTTTGTCGCGTTTAAGTTTAGTCAAGTAATGGTTGTTCTACTGGTAACCCAAAATAATACTGACTAGAGATCATTTTAACTTGCTGTCGTTTACTTGTTCTTTCTTTTGCTGTTTATCAGAAATAATCTGCAGGGATTCTTTGCAAATGTGTACCAGAAGTTAAGTTTGGGCCACAAAAGTGTGCATACGTTTGTTTATGTTGTTGCTTTAAAACAGTATATAGTGAAAATAGGTTCTTGAGAACAAAATGGCTTCTACGGGTAATGGTCAATATTTAGTACATTGTAAAAAAAATCCTGTAAAAAAACAGTAATTTTCCAGCATCTGGGGTGGCAGAAAAATGCTGTAAAATATTTTTTTTGTAAAGTAAAATTATCATTTTTTTCCTTTTCATTTTGCATCCAACTTGTAACTTTTGCAGTGTATTTCTGTAATGTGTATTTTTTTACTGCATTACAAAAATGCGGGACAATTCTGTAAAATATAACAGTAAAATTCCGTAATTAAAAAAAATTACATTAATTAAAAATGTGTATTTTAAAACTTTCTTGGCAGTAAGCACATCTTTTGTGGAGACTAGACTGTCTTGAAGTATTAGATTAGTATTAGAATAAATGGAATACAGTCTGGTTTTGCTCAAATATAGGAGAGATCAAGTTGTCATTTGGGTCGTCCGGTGCATATATTCACATTTTTTGCTTTGACTTCCAATGTAATTTACTTGTGCAAATAGTTAAATTCGCTCTTGGCATAAACACACCGTTAAAATTTACTTTTCTCACTAATATTTCATGCTGAACTTCCCTAGTGGTAGGGAGGTGTATGCTTTTTATTTCTCATTCAATGCTAGTTAGATTAGATTAGATTCAACTTTATTGTCATTACACATGTACAAGTACAAGGCAACGTTAGTGGATCAGAATAGTTAGTGGATCAGAATAGTTAGTGGATCAGAATAGTCATGGTGGTCCTCATTGCTGGTCGGTCAGCATGTTCTCTTTAATAAAAGTTAGTCACCCAAAGGAGACTTGTTTGCTCAGTCAGTTAACACCAGCACACCTGAATTTCTTGCTTGGGACCAGCATCCAAAACTAACACAGTGCTGTTTTTCAACAAGAATCAGACTCAGAGCAGCAAAGCATTGTGTGTTGAAAATCATCCCTGTCGTCCCCTCCTCAGCTCCCTCATGGATTATTGTTAGCTTTCTGTTCTGCCTTTCAGCAACACATTCCATTCGAGACTGACTGACTAGCAGACAAAAGAGAGTATTAACTGGCCCGTGCCAACTGTCAGATCCTTTCATGTATGCTTAAGATGTGAAGTTCTTCCAGCACACAGAACACACAAAGAATACTTTCAGCAAGGGTTAGGAAGGGGGCACGCAACAATTCAACAGTGGCAGGACTGCCAGCTAAAGTGAAAGCCAAAATTTGGATTATTTTGTATTATTCAACAGCTTGACATAAATGCTGGATGGGGATTATTAAACCATTTATGCTTTAAACATCTCAGCATCTCCAACAAATCTCCCTTTTGGCATTTTCTCATGCCAGACTACAGTTAATGTGAATGCAAGTGATCGGGACAGCTACAGCAAAGCTCATGAAAGTTCTTTCAAAGTTCTCATGCTTGCTAAATCTTAAGGGATTCTCACCGCCTAAATCATTAAATCACACATTGCCACCAGAGACTACTTCCTTTCACATTGCTTTGATATGTGCTGACATGGAGAGCCGATAGTTCCCATCGTGCCGACAATGACGCAGACTTCTGGTCACAGTCAGTCTACGTTTGCTTCATCAGCTCTCTCCTTTCATTTGTCACCATATAAACACATCTCATCATCTTAAACTTCTCACTATCCAACTCCAACATCTTTTCAAGCACATGTGTTACTGTAATGTAGATTTCAACATTTGTGTTAATCCCGAGGAACTTCTAATCATTGTGAAACAAATAAATGCACATTGTGTTGTTTATCCAGAAAAGTCCAGTGTATAGAAGTTGAGGAACATCACAAACCAGAAGTGAGACAATAGTTGCAATATGAGGCCAATTCTGTGCCATTTCCTCATTTGGCAGTGTATAAATGCTGGACAGATTATTAGGCAACATCTTTTTGAGCGTTGCTGACGGCACATTCAAAGTGAAAGGAACGTTTTTCTTTGCCACCATTCCACAAGTCAGCATGATACATTCCTCTGGCAGGTGGCAATGTGAGCATTCATGGCACATGGATATTTTTACTTGATCAAATAGGGCCATTGTTGTTTTAGAAAGAAAACACAGATGGAAAGTGTTAAAAAAGAATGAGGTGGCGTACTGCAAAAATATATTTGTAGTTTACTTTATTTTTATTATAAGATTTTAACAAAAAAATATTTTACCTGAGCAGCAAAACTGTGTAACAAAATTGTATTCACATTCATATTCTGTATCCATAAAATGATACAATATTTAAGATTAAAACAAAAATATGTATCAACAATACACTTATTTCAATATTTTCTTCAAAAATCTAATACACTGTAAAAAAAATGGGGGCTTAACTTAAAAAAATAAGTAACCTGGCTGCCTTAAAATTTTGAGTTCATTCAACTTAAAAAAACAAATGAATTTCATACATACTCGTTATGTTAACTAATATTTTTAAGTTTAATTAATTTAAAATTTTAAGGCAGCCAGGTTACTAATTTTTTTAAGCTGAACCAACATTTATTTTTTACAGTGTTGTTTTTTTTCATCATTTTAACCTACCCCTTAAAGGGATAGTTCACCCCAAAATGAAAATTCGCTCATCATTTACTCACCCTCATGTCATTTTAAACCTGTATGACTTTGTTCTGCAGAACACAAAAGAAGATATTTTGAAGAATGTTGGTAACAAAAACCTGTTGGTCCCCACTGAGGACTCCCCATTGACTTGCATTTTAGAAGTCAATGGGGACCAAAGTTTTTTGTTTACCAACATTCTTCAAAATATCTTCTTGTATTTTGCAGAAAACATAACGTCTTGAAATGACACAAGGGTGAGTAAATAATGACAGATTTTTCATTTTGGGGTGAACTATCCCTTTAAATAAGAGCAAAATATTCAATTGAACAGATGGTGTACAAGCCCCTAACCCAGTCTTTAATCTAACATTAACCCTAAAATCTGAGCTTAATGTTGTTTCAAGACCAACAATGATGTTGACTCACCACATGGGTTGCAGGGGTTACAAGTATGAGCTATTTTAATCTCAAAAGGGAAAAATATAGTAAGGCAAGGCAAGGCAAGTTTATTTATATAGCACATTTCATACACAAGGTAATTCAAAGTGCTTTACATAAAATGCTTGAAGGCAAAGAAGAACAAATCTTTAAAAGGCAAATTATTTAAAATCACAGATAAAAAGACTGAATTTAAAAGACAAATAAACAGAAATAAAATTGATAAAAAAATGTTTGCACATAAAAAGAGAATGAAAACAAGAAAAGAGAAATAGAAATGCAGCACAGTGCTCAGGTTGTAAATGCACAGCTAAACAAGTGTGTTTTTAATCTGGATTTAAAAATGTCTACTGTTGGTGAACATCTGATGTCTTCTTGAAGCAGATTCCAGTTACGAGTGGAATTTAGGAGGCCATTTAGTGATTTGTAGACAGTTAATAATACTTTAAAATCAATTCTAAAAGTAACTGGTAGCCAGTGTAGAGATCTGAGAATTGGAGTAATATGCTCAGATTTTTTGGTTCTGGTCAGAATCCTGGCGGCAGCGTTCTGTATGAGCTGCAGCTGTCTGATGGTCTTTTTGGGAAGGCCTGTAAGGAGTCCATTACAATAATCCACCCTACTGGTGATGAAAGCATGAACAAGTTTCTCTAAATCTTGGCTTGAGACAAAACATCTGATTCTGGCTAAATTTCTGAGATGGTAGCACGCGGATTTGCTTATTGCTTTGACATGACTGCTGAAACTAAGGTCAGACTCTAGAATGACACCTAGATTTATATATGAAGCTTATAAGTTGGATGAAGCTTAATATGAAGTAATATGAAGCTTATAAGTTGGTATAAACAGTCAAATATTGAAGTAGCAATGGTGTACTAGTCACTTTGGTCACAGTGACTGACTATAGACGTCCTCATGTTTTCTTTGTTTACAGTCAGAAGCAGCTGGTTGAGCTCCGTGCTGTGTTCTAATTGCTAAACAGATGTTTTTCTGACAGACTGTTGCCTGAACAGTCAGTGCTTATTTAGTCTGTTTACAGCACAGAGACAGATCGCACACATTGACCCTCCGTTAACATAACATGTGCATTGGCCTAACTGTTAAAGTTTTTTCACTTCAAAGTGCTGTGCATAGTATATTTGCCAAAAGTGTTGAAAAGCGTCATATGAGATAATGCCATCCTGAGAAACATGTGTATGTCATATTCAGATGATTTTGCTGCTCACTTTCATGTGAAATTCACTTGAGAAATTTTACTTGGAATTATGCAATGAACCCACTGAGGTTTGGAAAACAATACAAAAATACTAAGTAAGAAAGTCTTTTTTTTTGTAGTGTAGGTTTGTCGTTATGCGCGTCATTTGAACAAAAGTCGCTAAATCTAGGGAAAGAGTTGCTAACTTAGTAACGTTGGCCAGAAAATTAGGAATAAATGGGAAACACTGCGTCACTTAGAAGCTGTAGCCGTGGCGGAGAGGATTTTTGGTGTGGCATCGTACCACTGCAAAATGAATGTAGCGGAGATGCTGAAATGTTTCACAACACAGATGCCAAATTCACTGAGATCACTGAACCATATCCATCCCTTCCCACATCAAACTCTGTCCCGCACTTGTCACTTTATGGAACATTGGACTGCTCAACCCCTTTTCAGTAGTGGTCTGAGCCTCCTCAACTAACTACCTCTAAGTCAGTTAAAACAAGCCTGCTCTACTGACACTTTAATACAGACCGATAAGTTTTGCACTACATTACATTTGCACTGTTGATATTTTCATCTACACTGTAGTGTTTCTCATCTACACTGTTGTTTATTTCATCTGCACCATTTGATTTGATTATTTCATCTGCACTGCTGTTTATTTAATCTGCACGGTTGTTTATTTCATCTATGCTGCTGTTTATTTAATCTGCACTGCTGTTTATCTCATCTGCACTGTTGATTATTTCTTTGGTTTGCACAATTATTTCGGTTACATATCCCTTGCTTGTAAAGTTGTTTTGTGTACATATATAGATTTTGTATTTATCTGTAATTTGATATATTTTTTTGATATATGTTATTCTATGTTATCTGTATGCACCTATAGGGTCTGAGAGTAACGCAATTTCAATCCTCCACTTGTATGTACTGTACATGTGGCAGAATTGACAATAAAGCTGACTTTGACTTTTTGACTTTGAAATTTTTGCAAATGCATGTTTCGTGTTAACACAAAATGTATATGTAAATGATAAAGTAATATTTTGTATTGTGGATAGCCGTCTGCTTAGAATTGTTGACTGTTACTTAATACGGTCTCCATATTTATACTGGAATTAAGCTAATGGTTGTCATTTGTTGGTTTGGGTGGAGACTGATGGGTTTGTGATTGTGGCCTGTTTGACATCATTTTTTCCATGTAATGAATCACTCCCTCTTCCTCTCTTTTGCCTTAGTGTATGCAATAGGACATGCATCTAGGCTTGCATAAAATAATTGATATGTGAATATTATATATGTTCTCAACAAGGTTTCTGTCATTTACTGTCATTTGCTTTTCACTTTTCAAAACTGACACTCTGAATAAGTTTAGTAAATTCTTCAAGTAAATTTTTTTTTGAGAGGTGACATTCTCTGGCAGGTTCTGGGTTCACTGTACTGTTCTTCCATATCCTGCTGTGAGCTGATTTTCCTGGTCTCTCTCTCTCTCTCTCTCTCTCTCTCTCTCTCTCTCTCTCTCTCTCTCTCTCTCTCTCTCTCTCTCTCTCTCTCTCTCTCTCTCTCTCTCTCTCTCTCTCTCTCTCTCTCTCTCTCTCAGATCAACAGTGTGACGTTCCCTCTTCCCCTGCACATGTCTGAACAGCCGCTGCTCAAACCAGATGAGTGGAGCTACTGTGATTATTTTTGGGTAAGGAAAAACTTGCCGAGAAACCACAAAGATGTGAAGTTGCATCATTTCAACATTTCACAAACACCTTAAACAAACTAGTATAAACATATATAATCAACCATCTATTATTCGTTTTTTCTTGTCCGATGGTTATCCGAGAGAATATCCAATCCTTCTCCAGAACAAATCTGGCACCTTAGCATGGTCCCGTGCACATGAATGATCTCTTGTGTTGTGTCTGTTGATCCAGGCAGACAAAAGGGACCCACAGGGAAACGCCACCATCTCAGGATTTGAGGTTTTACTGCAGAAACAACTGAAGGGAAAACAGATGCAGAAAGAGATGGCAGAGTTTGTGCGGGAGAGGTAAACTTCAGACTGTCATCTCATAACAGCTCTGTCTAAAAATACATACACAGCCTGCTGTTTTCAGTGGGATTATGGGATGTGTTGCCAGGAAACATGTGAACAATAATTAATGATAGCAGAAACATAGCTTCGTTTTCGGACTAAAACCTCGTATCTCCATTTTTCTCCATAAGATTAGATTAGATTCAACTTTATTGTCATTACACATGTACAAGTACAAGGCAACGAAATGCAGTTTAGGTCTAACCAGAAGTGCAATAGCAGCAAGTGCAGGTTATACAGTGGTTGCATAAATTACATAAATAGATATTACAGAAGTAATTTACAGATGGAAATGTACTATGACCATGATTTACAGATGTCTCTAACTATAGACAGAAATTAACAGATGGATATATACTATGAACATAATATACAGATGTCTCTAACTATAGACAGAGATTTACAGATGGATATATACTATGAACATAATATACAGATGTCTCTAACTATAGACAGAGATTTACAGATGGATATATACTATGAACATAATATACAGATGTCTCTAACTATAGACAGAGATTTACAGATGGATATATACTATGAACATAATATACAGATGTCTCTAACTATAGACAGAGATTTACAGATGGATATATACTATGAACATAATATACAGATGGCTATTACTATAAACAGAGATTTACAGATGGATATGTGTTATGAACATAATGTACAGATGGCTATTACTATAAACAGAAATTTACAGGTGGATGTATACAATAAATTAGGCTATGGTGAGCAGCAGTGCGATGGATATAGAGTAGTGCAAATAAGTTATGGACAGAAGCTATCTAAGTAACAGTGCAGTGGAAGAAGTTATTGCATATTTCAGTTAAAGTGTAGATCATTACTATTGGTTTCCCCATCATGTTTTTCAAATGTTTAAGCAATAAAAAGTATTGAAAAGAGCTGGTCAACTTGGACAACACAGTGTTTAATAAAATAAATATATTTTTGTATTCATTTAAGTGGCAGTTTTGGAGATACGAGCTTTTAGACCGACAGACAGCGACAATGATTTCTTTCTGATAGATTAAAGGTGAAATAGAGGATCTATTGATAGAAATGCAATATAACATGCATACATGTCTTTAGAGGTTTATAAAGACCTTACATAATGAAGCATTATGTTTTATACTTTAGAATGAGCTACAGAACGCGTTTAGTAAATATGTTTTCTCCTTCGGCAAAGAAGTGAAAACGTGGTGACATCTTTGTTCTGTGTCAGTCACCGTAGTGCTTTGAGCGGTTGAGTGAGTCATTGTTTGCAATTCGCAACCTCACAGCTAGATGCCGCTAAAATCTTCACATTGCTCCTTTAAGTTTTCTGTTCATGGCCTTGGAAGGCAAGGCAGTTTTTTGTTAATGACATCTTTATTAAAATTAACTATGGATTTATTATAGCAGCAATGAATGTGGGTTCATTCTAAATGTTTAATATTGACTGAGGAAGGCCATGTCAAAGATTAAAATCATAATGAAATGAATGGTTGAAATCAAACGTTGATGCTTGTTATCTCATAATTACATTCTGAGACTAGCCTGGTTTTCACAAACTCTGTCATATGAGGAAATCTGCTTTGGCAGCTGTAGTTTCTGTGTGTTATACGGGTACTATGTCTCATTGTAAAATCATTGCATGGAAACCATAGTTACTCTGATCTAACCTTGTTAATGTGGAGACACACATGGTTTTATGTGTGGTAGTTATGGTATTACTATAAATACCACAGATTAACTCTGGTTGCAAGATCTGTTGAAACGTTGGTTAATATCTTAATATGACTGATGTTATTGTTGTTGCCTTGACTGCAAACAATTTATTGCACATGCAACTTCACAAAGCTCATTCTGTATTTTATTCTTATTTGTAGTAGCTTACAGAAATAAGATTAGGTGTTTATAATAGGTATTGTAATTTGTTAATATACTGTTCATGTTAGTTTCATGTTTTGGCCGTTCGTTTACATAGAAACTGTGTTTTTTGGGGATCGAAAACGCAAACTTTTGAAAACGGGTCTCTAAGTGCAAGTTTTTGTAAACGCCGCCGTTTTCGTCTCCGTGTAAACTGGTGCCAGTATCCCTAAGGAAAACACTTCTCTCACAGTCTGGAAAGGAAATGACCTTAGTGTGTAAAAGTCAGGACACAACATCTGTGCTTTGGCCTCATCACCGAAGCATCTTTACATGCTTTCTTAAAATGTCTCGTATATCCATTTGCACATTTTACTTCACTTAACACAACTTATTTTGTCTTTAGAATCAAGATTGAGGAGGAGTATGCCAAGAATCTGTCGAAGCTCTCTCAGATCCCACTCGCAGCGCAGGAGGAGGGGTACGTTTCTTTAGACAATGTTTGGAGGTAAACAGTGTCAGAAACAGCAGGGGAAAATACGCTCTTCTTCTCCCACACAAGTTAAAAAACTGTTGTCAAGTTTACTAAGTGTCATGATAGGACTTGAATGTAAAATGGTTCTAAGCAAAATCAATTGTTGCAAAGTTCTGTTTGCTGAGCATGTGATAAATCATTTGTTAAAAATATTTGATGTTCTATTATTTTATTAAGTAATACGTGTTCCAGGTCATTTTGTCTTGTGTATTGTAACATAACGTAGTGTAGTGTAGTTTATAGCATATTATTTATGTCAAAATAACACTACAGGTACATAAACAATAAAAAAGATAAAACTTTGTATTTGAAAATATTACTCTGAACTATTAAATTACATATATTACTATGTGCAGTTTTTGATCATGTTCCATAAAGATATAGTGATTTTCTCAATATTTAGATTGTTTCCACCCTCAGATTCCAGAGTTTAAAATAGTTGTATCTCGGCCAAATATTGTCCTATCCTAACAAATATCAATAGAAAGCTTATTTATTTAGCTTTCACATGATGTAAAAATCTACATTTCGAAAAATTGACTGGTTTTGTTGTCCAGTGTCACATTTTAAGCCTTAAAAAATATTTCAATCAAAAGTTCTATGTACATTTCCTCTAGTCATGAAGAACATGCAAAAATATCTCTTCTTATATCTCTTTATCTCTTCTTTTATTATGAATCACGGTCAGTTTTGGGGTTCCAACACTACCCCCGCTGCTTACTGTAATATCAAGATACCAGTCAACACAAGCGCAAGTGACTTTCAGCTGCCGAGCGAATCTGCTAGAGAAGGCTAATTGTTTCATATACAATGTAGAGCATGTCATAGAGAGTCGCCCACCCTCTCCTAAACACACGCAGCACAATCCTGCCATTATTCTGACTCTCAACCCCTGTTGTGTTGTTGCTTGTAATGACCATTGTTTTTTTGGCCAGCTCCTACGTCTGCGTTCAGAACCTCTTGTTTTTTCCTGAATTTGCCGTTTGTCTGGTTGCCATGTAGACACGATTGTTGCAGAATTGACCTTTTGGCAGAGCATATTTGGCATCCCATGACTGACCTCTGGTAGAAAATCATATGCTATCAATGCAGTATGTTGATTTTACAATAGCATATAATTCATGAATGCTCATTCACATAATGCTCACTTTGTCACTTTGCTCCGGACACATTGAGCTATGTATTTTAGATTCATGTGTATTTTTACATTCAGTTTTTTTCGTTGGTATTTTGGTATTTTTGTTATAGTTATGTTTCAGTTCTTATCAGATGTTCAGGGCAGGTACAGTGGTGTGTCCTTTCTATAAAGGAATGCGGGACAAATTCAACACGTGTTTTACCATTCAGCATGTTAAACCACGAGGAAAGGCCTCGGTTAAATTCCTTCGAGAAAACATCCCAAAAATCTCTGGAATGAGGTAGTCAAGGTCTATCCTCTCACCCGCTCAGGTGCCAGCTTTTACAGACGGAAGATGAAGGCATTCATATTTCTATTGCTTTCAAGTAGGAGGAAAAATCTAAAGCAAATAAAACTATATAAATATAATCTGAACTGTCCTAAGAACTGGAGTATGCAACATTTACCAGAGGTCAGCTTTTTGCTAATGGTCAATAAACCTTTTGAAAACCATTCCATGCTCTGAACTCTTGCTATCTTGTCATCTCCTCTCAGCACACTTGGAGAAGCTTGGGCCCAGCTAAAGAAAAGCCTGGCAGACGAGGCAGAAGTTCATCTCAAGTTCTCCTCCAAGGTACAAGGTGGCATCAGCACAGAAGAGTGTTATGATGTTACGTTTATCAGAGCACACATTACTTAGCTTTGCTGGATGTTACGGTTTCAAACACATTGAGTGTTGTCATTTTTTATTCTAACACATGCTGGAGAGACTAGACTCACAGCTGGTTTAAAGGAATGTGATCTACAGTAAAATTCTTCTCTCTGAAGAATAGAGCGCTAAAGGGATGACGTGTGTTTTTGTAAGCGAACCCAGAAGCTACTGGTTCACACAGCAAAAAGTCCATAAGCTTTCAATACGTTCTGTGGTCAACAAACGTTTATGATACTTACGAGTTTTATCTTTTGAGATGATCTTCACACATGAACACAACATGACGCATTTAGCAACTTGTTAGAAACCGTCATATTTAAGACACGCAATAGCTTTAAAGGTGCAATGTGTAATATTAAGGAGGATCTATTGACAGAAATGCTATATAATATCCATAACTATGTCTTCAGAGGTGTATATAGACCTTACATAATGAACCGTTATGTTTTTATTATCTTAGAATGAGCGATTTCTATCTACATACACCGTGGGTCCTCTTACATGGAATTCACTATGTTGTTTCTACAGTAGCCCTAAACGGACAAACTGCTCTACAGAGCGTTTCGTAAATACATTATAAGGAAGGGAAAACATGACGACATCTCTGTCCTGTGTCAGCCACCGCAGTGCTTCGAAAGTGAGGGGTGATGAGTGGAGTGAGCCGTTGGTTGCAATTCGTAACCTCACCACTAGATGCCGCTAAATTTTACAAACTCGTTTTTTAAAAATACTTCAGTGAAAAACATCTGATGCACATTTTTGGTTCTTTATTTTTAACAACATTGCTGTATTTTTGTGTAATTCAATAAAAAAGGTACACCGCCATTTTGCGCCAAAAAGTGACAGTTGATGTTGTAACACGACTTACCAGCTCATAAATATGAACAACGCAGGAGGTTCTGTATTTAATATCATTTAATAGTTTTAATGCCTAATATGAAACTCTTTTGTGTTGTTTAGCTTCAGAGTGAGGTTGAAAAGCCTCTCTTGACATTTCGGGAAAACTTAAAAAAAGACATGAAGAAGTTTGACCACCACATGGCTGATCTCAGGAAGCAGCTGGCCAGTCGATATTCTGCCGTAGAGAAGGTGAGGTATTGTCGACGTATGAACATCAAGGTGGTTTGCAGTGTTTACATCTCTATGTCATGAATACGTGGCCATATTTAGTTTTCCGTAGTCCAGCCGATCCAGTCAGTGTGGCCTGCTTTTGCACTTCTAACGTTACAGGGATTTTTCTCATGCATTATTAAAAGTCCACCATGTTTTCTGAAGCTGTGGACTATTTCCTGTCTCTGAAGCCCGTTGGGGTTCTATAAATAATCTCATGCCCTTGCCCTTCACACTATTGACCTTCTTATTGAGCATTTACTCATCTGGGCTGCCACTGAACAAACAGAAAATTTAAGCTGCTCTCCATCTTGTAAAAGAAGAACTCGTCCATTTCCCATGCTCGATTTACTTACGTAAATGATCGACACATTTATTATTAGAAATTAGTTCGAAAGATATATATATTTTGAAGCTCCATCATCCACACCATTATAGAAAAGCCATGTGCAATTTATTCAGAAGCATCTGGACCACTACAGATGCTCCTCGGCATATTTCACCTGAATTTCAGGTACACATCGACGACATCATGTCAATCTCACCTCTCATTCTTACACACTCAAAGGCACGTAAAGCGCTCGCAGATCGGCAAAAGGATCTAGAGTTGAAAACCCAACAGCTTGAGATCAAACTGAGCTCCAAGATCGAGGAGGACATAAAGAAAGCTCGCAGGAAATCTACACAGGCAGGTCAGTGGCGTCATCATCTGTTATTTTCTATATCAGTCTTGTGTCATTGTCATCGTCTGAGACTAATCCATTAACAGATCAACTATTCTAATAGCTCTTGGTAATAAGCAGTCATGATTTCAAATAGAAAGCTGCAGGGCCAGTGATAGTTGGGTGTGGGTGAATGATACATACAGTAGGATTACAGTCCAGATGGTTGACATCACAGTCTGATGAGGTTAAATGCAAGCTGCGAGTGAGAACATCTGGTCTTTTATGCCAAATAAAGTCTTTCTGAAAGAGAGGTTACATGGCCTCTGTGTTTATTGCAGTCAGAGACATTTTTCGGAATAGTTATGTTTTGAGAAGTCGTTTTTTAACTGTGTTTTACATGAATTGCATATATTTTCAAAACGCTGGTTTGATGAAATATGAACGAACCCAAACGTTGTGTTAAATTTATATTCATATTTTACCCAACCATGGTTTGCAACAACCCATCATTTTAAAGTGTGGAGACCATGCAATGTGTAAAATGATTATTATGACACATGTTAAATGGGAAAAAGTCTGAGTTAAGTGGATATCATACAACCTGTCCATATTGGCAGTATCTGATATTATATTATGATATTATAATATTTTCTAGTTCTTATTTTTATATTTTTGTTCACCTAAAAAAACAATGCCTATTCATTTTGCCATTTTAAACAAATAAAAGATAAGCTATATTTTATTATTTAATATGTATTTTGGTTTTCACTACCTGATCAGAAAAGACCTATGACATCTAAAGTCTTTGCTATTGGTGACATCTAGTGGTACATTGTGGTCATTTTTGATTAATATTAAATGGTGGAATTTTTGATGTTCAGGATGCTTAAATTCTTTCTTGTCTGACAACTTTTAGATTTTAGCTCCATGCCATTGGTTATCTGGCAGTGCTTAAATGGAATCATGTCTATAAGGGGTCTCCACTAAGAGATGTTTTTTTATGGGGGGAACCAAAAATGACTTAAATTATTTTAAAACAAAAATAAAATGAACCTCACTTTAACGTCCCTGTTCTGTCAGTGGAACACTTAAGTTTACTTGAAAAAGTTACAATTAAATTCTAATCCTGATATACAAACTGTATAAGCCTCTAAAATATACACCTGTCCTGTTTATTACAAGATAAATTATGTTTGAAACAGTAATTGATCCAAAATAAAAAGAACTTGTCAGAAATAATCTGCCAAGTGTCATTTTTATTAAAAGGCAACTGTAGGACTGCATTTCAAAGCATGGATTTATTAAAATAGTATATTATCCATACTTTTGTCAAACTATTATATTATAGTATATAGGGTTAAACTATTTTTAATAGAACATATTGTAAAACAATATTAAATATAATTCTTTATTTAACCAGTATAAAATATCACAAACTTCCGTTTTTAAAAAAACATGATCGTTATTTTAAATAATTGTAATTTGTTACAATGTTACAACTGCACAAATCAGATTTGTCAATAATATATATTTTTTAAATGTATCCAAGGTACTTTATTAAATCTTTTACCGCTTATAGGGGTCCTGGATCCCCCCAGCCCCATCAATTCAAGCACTTCTGTTATATCATGTGTAAAACATATTTGTAACCTCAGGTGATGACCTGATGCGATGTGTTGACTCTATAATCAGTCCCAGTCCAAGTGGTTTGAAGAAATGGTCACCACAAGTCTGGTAAGCGCATAAAAATAATAATAATCAGTTTGTAATTAAAAAAAAAAAAAAATTTTTGGTATGAATGCTTTTTTGTATATTGAGCATGATAGTAACAATGTACCGAGCCCTGCACGGGACATGCATTAAAAAATATTATACTGTTAATGGCACGAATAAAAATTCATTGCTACGATTTATTACTATGAGTTACCTAATATGAGTCAACAAATTTGAACAATTTACCTAAAACAAGGGAATGAATCAGCAAAACATGCTCACGTATTAATAGATAGAAAAAAAATCATGTCACGTGCTGGGCTCTGTAAACAATGTGTTATGGTAATGACAGTTTCTTGTTGACAAAATTATCAAGGAATGTTGCCTTATGTTTTCTCCTGAACCCGCAGGAGCTTGAGAGGTTGGAGGTGGAGCGTTTGGAGATGTCAGGCAACACTTGTGTCAGTACACAACGCTACGGCATGAGACAGACATGTTCAACCAAGGCGTGAGTAGACAAAACCTATCCAGACTCAGTTAAACTGAGTTAATGCAGAATATGAGCAATAAATCCTGTTTTGCGTGTCCAGACTTTAGAGCCGGTGGACAAACTGCTCAGATGTGGACCCTGCAGGGATCGAGAGCTGTGGGTGAAGGAACACAAGACCGGGGAGGTGAGACAGTGGACATGGAGATTAAAACCGACAGGAGACCCTGCAGCTTCCCCACGATCTGATCATTCAGTTGACTTGGTCTAAAAGGACATTCACTGACTGGAAAACTATTTACAATATCGGCACGCGAGAAACAGCGCCTCTATCATTTCATTGTCCCGGTGCGACCCGCGAAATGATGCTTCGAGTTTGCACAGGGGATACTCAAGAAGAAGAATAAAGAGAATGTGTAAATATCGAGAGAACTTTCACTCAGGAGAACAGATGCTAAGAAATTGTCCATGAAGTCATATCTACTGTGCAATCGTACCATTAGGATCAAATCTTGTCAAGCATAGTGAGTTTATAAAATGCTATTTGAAATTGTACTAATATAAATGCTGCTGTTGTAAATGCATTTAAGTTTTTAAAATGCTATGAACTAAACATGGCTTATAGACTACACATCTGCCTTAGGTCCATTCTCATCCTTTATGAAAAATGATGCAGTACGTCTTATACAGGATGCACAGTCCCAACAACCCTAATACAATATTAGTCTATTGTATGTTCACACAGCAAGAGATAAACAACAGTTGCCTCAATAAACCGAAATCAATTTTAAGTGTTTATACACACAATATAAAATCTAATACAGAAAATATTTTTTTGTTAGTCATTGTAATATGAAAAAGGCTCACTCAGTTTGAGTATTAATATAAGGACACAATCCCATATGACGATTTTGTTATTGTCATTACTTTTCCTTTTTGTTGTTTAAATCTACAGAAGGTCAAACCACCATTGTTATTATTTAAATCCAGTATTGCTTTGCCTGAATGATTCACTGGTCAGACAGAGGCATCATGGCACATGTTATAATAAAAGATACAGTAATATATTGAATTATTTTGCACAGTGCCTATTTTTGTACCAAATGACACCTTTTTAAATTGCCTTTGAGAAATTTGAACTAGATTTCTTTTTTTATATAGATTTTTATAACCATCATTTGCAATTGTATGTATTTAAACTAATTCCTATTCCTGATGTAAATGTTATGTAAACCTGCGATGTGCAAATAATAATCACTCTGTATTATAAATGAAGAATAATTGGTGAACAGTATCTATGTATTATGGTTTCTGTAATATAAATGACATTCACTTAATGTTCAACTAAATAGGATTTATTGTTTGCACTTTATGTAGTTTATCAGTTAGGTCTCAATAAATACAAAACTAATGCTAACATAACATCACTGAGCAAATGAATGACAGAGATCAATAATTTTTAATCATTATAATACTTTTTTTGTGTATTCTGGAGATATGCAAAGCATAACTCGATATTATTCTATTTCACTATGCTTATCTGCTTCTGAAGGTCCATTGAGATGTCTATAAATAGATTTTGAGGGGTTTCTTACAAAATCAATGAAACTGATCCTTACCATATGAAACTAGCATACAAGTATAAGAACGTTGAGGCAAAATTGCAAACATGATACTCATTTCTTGATGAATAATTCAAATAGTATACACATTGGCAAAATGTAATACTTGAAGTGATAAAAGGATTTATGATTATAATAGTTAATCTGGATCTTGAATAGTATCTCCATTTAGGATTCCAGACGACAGATCATTTGTGATTTTAATCAATCATTAGTTTTGATGGAATTTAGATATGCAGGAATAAGAGAGCTGACAGACTCATCATCATCAGGGATCTTCTCCCCTCGGCCTCTGACCCCACAGAACTGGGTGATCTTATGAGCCCTGGATAAGGAGTGCTTACCCCTGCAATTCAAACATAAACCAAAGTCAAAGCTTATTAAAATAAAACTTTAGAACGGTGGGCTTTAAAAAACAGACAACCTCTCTATCCAAATTTCTAGTTTGTCATAAAGTGACCCAAAAAAGTATTTCAGCACTTAAGTCACATTTAAAGTATACTGTCAGATAGTCTCAGAAAAAAGGTACAAAAGCTGTCACTGGGACGGTACCCTTTAAAAGGTTTTCCATTTTGGTACAGATATGAACCTTGAGGTACTAATATGCACTTATTTTCTAACCAATGGTTAAACAACAGCTATATCATGAAAATATAGCGAATGTGCATATGTACACCATTGTCAACTAACACAATAAAACAATAAAAACATGATAAACATAATAAAAAACATGAATTTTGAAAAAATGTAAAAATGGATTTATAGCGTTTTGGAACCAAACTCTTTATTTATAACCAAACAGTTCTGAGGCACTATTGACTATACAGTAGTAAGAAAAAAAACTACTACTATTGAAGTCATTGGTTCCCAAGAACATTTTTCTAAATTTCATCTTTTGTGTTCAGTAGAACAAAGAACTTTATACAAATCTGGAACATCTTGAGGATGAGTAAATGATGACAGAATTACATTTTTGGGTGAACTATCCCTTTAAGAGCCTCAATAATTACAAAATCTCTTGAAAGGGCCTTGAAATCTGCAGCTTTGTTTCATGCATTGACATAATTTCCTCTGAAACAGGAAGTAAGGGCGTGACCTATTGAGTGTCTCGTGCTCTTTTAAAATAGCCAATAGTGGGGTAGGATGCTGGATTCTAGAGCTTCTGATTGGTCAGAAATATCTTTGATCAGTTTCGGTGGAAGTGAGAGACAATGCTTTGAATCGCATTAGTTTATAGATATCCATATGGCTGATAGATTTATCCTAAAAGCAAAAAACTTCAATTTTGATTTCATGGGGACTTTAAGTGTAATTTGCATATGTATATTGTAATAATAATGTTGCCATGAACTATTTTGGTCACGATGACTGAAGTGAAAATCTCATATTGTGTCATGCTGAGATGCTGTAGAACACAAAATATATAGTTTGAATGGATTTGTAAGTCGCTTTGGATAAGCGTGTCTGCCAAATGTGTCAATGTGATGAACTACACCTATCTAAATGTGAGGGGAAATGACTTCGTATATCCATAAAAACATTATTTCGAGTAATTTTCTCTGAAATCCAATGCGATAATTATGCTTATTGAACAATAAATGTCTACACAATGGAGATACTGCACTTCAAGCAGATCGCTACAGAATGATTTTATGAGGTTATACATATAGACAGACTCACTGATGAGTAGCCCTTGCCAAAGCTTCCCCTGTGCTTCGTCCTGATTTTAGTAAGAGCTGTCTCTGCTATGTCAGCCCGCTCCTCCGCATCATCCAGCTCGTGAACGGTCTTTCTGTACTTGGTCAGGTTCATATTCGCCTGCTCCTCCTGTTTGTAATGTTTACACATGAGTAGAACAGTTGGACACTATTAACCTAATGTTTTTCTCAGCAGGGCTGGGTTAGCATCTTACCGCCTCCTCCACTTGTCTCTTATAAACTTTCATTTTAATCTGGAGTCTCTCCATCAGTTCTTGCATCCTCTGCTGGTTCTTCTGGTCCTCCTCCGACTGGAACAGCAGCTCCTTCAGACGCCGTTCATTCTTCCGCAGGGTCTTGACCGTCTCGGCGTGCCGCTTCTGCTCATTGTTCAAGTCCAACTCTAGCTCTTTCACCTGCGTACGTCACAATTCCAGACGAAGCAAAAGTTTAAATCATTCAATGAGATAATTTGGCATTATAGACCTTGGGTTACGTTGTTTACCTTGCCTTCCAGCTTCTGGATGATCTTCTTGCCTCCTTTCAAGGCCAGCTGCTCAGCTTCATCCAGTCTGGTAGTCATGTCCTTTATCTGAACCTCCAGCCTGTGAGAAGAACATATTATTCATATCCTTAAAGCCAATAACACATTCTGACTGAGGTTGTCATAATTAATGCATGAAAGGGTTAAAACAGGGTCTTTGCAAGCGATGACATAGAGGAACCATTTTTTGGTTCTCTGAAGAACCTTTCAGTCAAAGGTTATTAAATAACTTTTTATCTTAACTTTTATTCATCTGAAGATCCTTTTTCTTTACAAAGAACATTTACTGCAACAGAAAGATACCGTAGATCTTTATGGAACCACAGTAGAACCTCTTAGGAAGTTAAATATTTGATTTTAGTGTTATTTAGTGTTGATCATTTGCTATTGCTTCAAAACAAGTCATTTTAGGTGAAGTGGTGGGGCATTTTTGTAAGCTGTTTTATCTATCACAGCAGCTTTTAGATTCTTTGAGATCCTTTCATGCATTTCTTTTCCTATGTTGTTAGTGTGCATGTCTAATACCTCACAAGCAGCTTTCTTTGCCTTGTCATTGACTGCCCTCAGTTCACCCTGCAGCTCCTCGTGTTCTTGTGTGAGCTGCTGTAGATCAACCTCCAGTTTTCTCTTTCCACTGGATGCAGACTGTAACTGCACAGGAGAAAAATGGATTTAAAAAGTCATAGGAAACCTAATAGAAATCATCACAGAAATTCAATGGTTTCATGGGCGTTGGAACCATTGTGGACAGGACCCACCCACTTTTTAATGATATTTCTCAAATAAACGCATATATCAGTCAGATCCATTCCACTTGAGAAATGCCTAATAAATAAAAATCCATTCCGCATTTTACATGACTTCCATGCACCTGGCTCATATAAAATAAACCTCATTCCTTTGTGACACAGCAAAGTAAACAAAGTATTGTTGTGCATTATACATTAATAATACAGTGTAAATGTATTATATGTATTAAAATTATTAAAAGGATACATACTCTTACCTTACCATACACCTTATTATGCACCTTGGCCAATAGTTTCTTTATTTTGTTGTAAATAAATGTCTGTACAATCTGAAATGTAAAGTGAAAATGTAGGAGAGTGAGTTCGGCAAAAGGCGGATTCGAACCTGCGGTTTCGCATCCTTCTCGCTACACCACTGAAGGTGCTGGGAAAGTGGCGTTTTTTACTCTCTAAAAATATTTTCTTGGGTAGGACCCACCAACATTTTTTGTGCTTCCGACATTCATGGTTTCCATGGTTTTTCTTATTAAAATCATTACAAAATTCTGTTTTGGGCATTATTCCAATAGGATTTAATGGTGTTCTAACTCAATAGAAACCATCACAGAAGTTCTAATGGTTTCCATTAAAATCCCATTATGAACCATTAGCTTTTTTCATTAAAAAAACATTACAAAATTCCATTTTGTAGTGTGTTTGGGCATTATTCCAATAGGATTTAACATCAAACCAATAGAACCCATCACATACCAGTAGACACCATTATAGTTTCCATTAAATCCAAAACAAATCCATTATAACCATTAAAGTTCAGGATTCAGAGCTTGTTGTTTTTTATGTGAGCAGGGTGCATAAAGTTATCCAAACACAAAGGTTGACAGACAGGTAGTAAACCTTATCATTGCATTCGGATACATTTTGTAAGGTATTGAGACTTCCACAGAAGCTTTTTAGGGGTATTTCATAAATGTATAAATGTATCACTTTCCTCAAAGACAGTACATACAGATACTGCATCTGCATCAAAGAAATGATTTCTTACTTGATAGTAACATTTAGACTTATTTTCTGTTACAAATATATACAATTATTAAATCAAGATACATAATCTTCAGAAATCCTAACCAAACCCACAAGCAAAAGATAACTGCCAATGGGTTCAAATAATATCCCATTGCAGACTTTTGCTCAGTTTTTGCTTTTTTAACCATAAACTCACAAAGTTTTAATTACTATTTATTTATTGTTCGTTTACACAATTGACAATTTTGTCAGAAAACAAGACTTAATTCTCTTAAGTCATTTTGCTTCTAAAGAAAATGCATCTTGATTTAAGTAGGCTATTTTTAGATATTTGTACTGCCAAACTAGACAAAATACTAAGAAATGTGTTTATTTGCAGTGCTGAAAGCTACAGGTTACAGTATCTGCATAGACTCAAACTCATAACTTGATATATAACTGTATGATAAAACTATAACTTTAATAGAAAAATATAGAAAGGATGTAAAATGGTGCATATTTTGGGCCCCATATAATATCTGAACCTCATTGTCTCCACAAGGTGTACCTGGTTGTCAAGCTCATTGTATTTCTCAGAAGTCTCCTGGAGCTCTGTTTCCAGTGCTTTACGGCTCCTCTCTGCTGCCTCCAGTGAGGCGCGACCCTCTTCTCCTTCAGTAACCAGCAGGGTACAGCGACGTTCCAGGAGAGTCCGCTCCTCTATCAGTTCCTCCTGTGCACGCGCTTCCTCCTCCAGCTGTACCTGGAGATCCTGTGGGAGACGGGAAATAAAAGTTACTTAGGCATCTTTGCTGTGCATTCATGACCTTGATAATGGTGGGTCCCAGATGATGTTCCCTGTTTCCCAAACCCACCCTCTAATATATATATATTTTTAGGGCTGCAGGGATTGTGATGTAAAATAAGAGGCAATAGGTGGACCTTAATTTGTTGTTGCATCTTTTTTATGGTCTTCATCAGCTCTGTGTTATTCTTGTTCAGTTGGTCCACCTGAACCTCCAGCTCATTCAAATCACTCTCCATCTTCTTCTTGACACGAGCTGCCTCCGTGCGGGCCTTCACCTCCACATCCAGACTGGCCTGCAGAGACTCCAGCGCCCTCTGGTGGCTCTTTCTAAAAGCAACAAAATAAAAATCTCAATAGCTTTAGGAATGCTGTATGTTTTGGATAAGTTTATAGCAGTTAATGTACTGAAGATAATAGTTGTAAGTTGCTTTTGAAAAAAAAAAAGAGGTATGCAGATATAAGAAGTTGCAAGATAGTCACTTACCAAAGGGGGTTATCCCATATTAGTGAAAATATAGAAAATAAAGGACAAGATGGAAACATACAGTTAAAGGATTTAAATGCAAAAAGTATCATATGCATTATAGAAGCTGAAGATATTTTTAAAAGACATAATCTCAAGACTAATTTTAGGACTAATATTTTTCCTAACCATGTCATGTGGAAAAGGGCGCATTTTTTGAGTAAGGACTACTTGGTGCCAAGGTTAAAAAACTTAAATTACAATTTAAGTTGTGAGGTACAATTTCACAGGAAATTTTTTTTTCAACCCTCATAAACAACTAATAATTTTATGTTTTAAACATATATGACAGTATAAAGCAAAAGTTACAGACTGCAGCTTTAACCCCCCAAAAAAACATTTTATTTTGTTAGTTTTTCACAAAAGTGTTAATCTAATGGCATTTGATCAAAATGCATTATATTTTTAATGACTTCTTTTTTAAATGTTTCTTTTACATAGAAAAGTTGCTTAGTTTACAGTTATTAGTAGCCAAGATAATTATGATAAAGCTGGAAATCCAATTAAAATCGACTTGGCAATGAAGCTTTTGGGAATGTAGGGATGGCAACGTTGACCACTATGTATACCTGGTGGCTTCGAACTCCTCTTCTTTCTCCTGCAATCTGCGGTCCATGTCTGCTTTAACTTGAGACAGTTCCAGCTGAAGACGCAAAACCTTTGTCTCCTCAGCCTGTAAAATACAAACACATAACTCTAAGAAAGTATTCATAACAGAAAAAATCTAACCTCTAACACAAAAACATCCATCTACTAACAGCTGTCTGAGAGCACCCCAACCCTCCTCCATTCAACATAACTCATCACCTACACCAGTCAGTTATAACAGTCATACATCTCCATCCATCAGCCCACAGTCAGGTCACAGGGGTTAGCTTATACATCATGATGATGGTACCCTCACCTATTTTTTCAACAGACAGCTTCACACCTGTTTTATTTTTATCAGCTTGGGTCCAAAGTTGACAAAGGAGGGGACATTTTTCACAGAAAACATGACAAGCCTGACAGGAGGCCGTTTTTATTATTTTAAGAGACTGAACCTCCTGGAGATTAATTGTGTCCTCATTTATCATTGTTGAGAAACGTGTCATATTTTGGATATTTTTATGCTCAAGTTTTTTTTAGTGAATAGTAGTAATTCCCTAAATTGCAAAGGCTTTGAAATATTATCAAACTGCTCTACATAGCGTGTTTCGTAAATAAGTTATCTCCCTCGGCAAAGATCTTTATCCTGTGTCAGCCACCGCAGTGCTTCGAAAGCGAGGGGGTTACCGCTAAAATCTCCTTTAACTGCAAAAACATTCTTTAATTTTCTTTATGAAGCCTAACTATGAAGGAGAAGAGAGGGCTGTAAAATATTTAACCACAAATTCGTTTTAGATTTTTCTTCTTTACCTCTAACGCTGCCTCAGACTCCTCCAGTGACGCCTGCAGTTCCTCCTTCTCCATCTCGTTTTCTTCTTCATCTTCTGAAGCTCATGGACGCTCTTTCCTCCATCTGAGAGCTGGTCAGTAAGATCAGCAAATCTCCTCTGGAACAGAACAGCACAGAATGAAAGAAGTTACATAGAGCACCTACATTTACATTTAACGCATTTGGCAGACGCTTTTATCCAAATCGACTACATTACATTGTACTATACATTTGTACATTTTGTATAGTAAGCAAGTGGGGTTAGGTGTCTTGCTCAAGGGCACCTCAGCCATTACCATACCAAACCAAGAAGCCAAACCAGCAACCTTCTGGTCATGAATCCAACTCTCTAACCACTGGGCCACGACTGCCCACCTATATATATTACTATATGTCACTATAAAATATTAAAGTGTGTAATTGTGTCCCAAATGACATACTATACACTATTACTCAACCATCTAGTGTATGATTTTAAGAAGGGTAGTATCGTCCCAAATGGAATACTTAACGGTTTTATAATAAACCGGAAGTATAACAAAGTGCCAAACCTCTAAGCTACCTTATTCTCTGTGGCCCATTATTGAGTCAGTTTGTTTCTATGGACTCCTCACCTCGACTAGTTATGGTTCAGTCTTAAAACCACAGCCACACAAACAGAGCCAATAATAAAGGATTAAAACTGACATTCTGTGGTTCCAGTCCCACATTACGCCTGCTCAGCTCTACTGTGATTTATGTGGTAAGCTGTTGTATTATACTGTGTAAATGATACTCTGAGTGCCAGTGTTACCCTGTAAGGTCTTGTTTTCTCTTCGCAGAGCCTCGCCCTGTTCCACGGTCCACGGCCTCCTCGTGGACCGTTTTCAGCTTGAAGAGCTCCGTGGCGTGCAGTCTGCTCTCTTTCTGACAGTTCTCCACTTCAGCAACCAGCTCCTCACACTTCTGCCTCCAGTCACTCAACTGTTTGTCCAGCGAGAAACGTGTCATATTTTGGATATTTTTATGCTCAATTTTTTTTTAGTGAATAGTAGTAATTCCCTAATTGCAAAGGCTTTGAAATATTATCAACTGCTCTACATAGCGCGTTTTCGTAATAAGTTATCTCCCTCGGCAAAGATCTTTATCCTGTGTCAGCCACCGCAGTGCTTCGAAAGCGAGGGGGTTACCGCTAAAATCTCCTTTAACTGCATAAAAATTCTTTAATTTTCTTTATGAGCCTAACTATGAAGGAGAAGAGAGGGCTGTAAAATATTTAACCACAAATTCGGTTTAGATTTTTCTTCTCTTTACCTCTAACGCTGCCTCAGACTCCTCCAGTGACGCCTGCAGTTCCTCCTTCTCCATCTCGATTTCTTCTTCATCTTCTGAAGCTCATGGACGCTCTTTCCTCCATCTGAGAGCTGGTCAGTAAGATCAGCAATCTCCTCTGGAACAGAACAGCACAGAATGAAAGAAGTTACATAGAGCACCTACATTTACATTTACGCATTTGGCAGACGCTTTTATCCAAAGCGACTTACATTACATTGTACTATACATTTGTACATTTGTATAGTAAGCAAGTGGGGGTTAGGTGTCTTGCTCAAGGGCACCTCAGCCATTACCCGCCAGCCCTGAGAATCAAACCAGCAACCTTCTGGTCATGAATCCAACTCTCTAACCACTGGGCCACGACTGCCCACCTATATATATATACTCTATGTCACTATAAAATATTAAGTGTGTAATGTGTCCCAAATGACATACTATACACTATGTACTCAACCATCTAGTGTATGATTTTAAGAAGGGTAGTATCGTCCCAAATGGAATACTTAACGGTTTTATAATAACCGGAAGTATATAACAAGTGCCAAACCTCTAAGCTACCTTTATTCTCTGTGGCCCATTATTGAGTCAGTTTGTTTCTATTGGACTCCTCACCTCGACTAGTTATGGTTCAGTCTTAAAACCACAGCCACACAAACAGAGCCCATAATAAAGGATTAAAACTGACATTCTGTGGTTCCAGTCCCACATTACGCCTGCTCAGCTCTACTGTGATTTATGTGGTAAGCTGTTGTATTATACTGTGTAAATGATACTCTGAGTGCCAGTGTTACCCTGTAAGGTCTTGTTTTCTCTTTCGCAGAGCCTCGCCCTGTTCCACGGCCTCCTCGTGGACCGTTTTCAGCTTGAAGAGCTCCGTGGCGTGCAGTCTGCTCTCTTTCTGACAGTTCTCCACTTCAGCAACCAGCTCCTCACACTTCTGCCTCCAGTCACTCAACTGTTTGTCCAGCATCCTTTGCTTTTTATCCAGCACCGCTGCCACGTTATTCGCCTGGAGAAGAAGATGAAGCTGTTATTAATCCAACTGTGTGGACAAACTGCTACTTTGCTTAATGGGTGCCCAGATGTCTGCTTGTTAGTGCCCATCAGATGTGATTACAGAAACAATATTGATTGTTAACCGTGGCACAACAATTGATGTGGTGGAATGGCTTTCAGAATCCAGGAACCATATGACATCCAGAAAGACATTTAATCTATTTTATATTTTTGACAATACAATAGAGTTTGCACTGCATTAAAGCTAAGGTAGGCAGATTTTGTACACAAGCTACAGTAACTTTACAGTACAAACATCACAACATTGCAGTACAAAGCACATAACATCACAATAATAATGGAGGTAAACCGCTCATCATTTTTTTCTGGAAATTTCTCAATTGTGGAATGATAAATAAACAAATAATTTAAATAATAGTGTAATAAAAAGTAGTGTTATGTTCATAATTTCTTATAATGTATGTCAGTACATCGGATTTTCACTACACAATTATCATGGCCGAATCACAATATCTATTAAATTTTTTTAATGAAGTAAATACATTTGCTATCAGTCAAAATCACGTTTTAGGGCTGTCAAATCAATTAATCACAATAAATGTACATATAATATACATATATATATATATACATTTATAAATATACACGGCACAGATTCCTTTGTTTGTTTTGTGTCTTCTCTTTTGGCCAATAATTCAAACTCAAAAAACAAGTAGTTGGGGTGAAAGAGAGATTTTAACTATTGGAACACTTAGGGCAAAAGGTCATTGCACATAGAGTCTGAAATTTTCGTATACGCGATTTTGTATTCGTCATCCTAAAATTTCGTCAGATCTGAATAGCCAAATTCAGAAACGGCTATTTTTTATGACGGACAAAAATTTTGTGGGCAGTATGAAAATGTGTTGGAAACAATGTGAGGTCGTATTTATTTTTTATCATGCAGAAATTTTGGATGCAAATTTCAGACTCTATGTGCAATGGCCTAAAATGTTAAATGCATGCTTTTCTGTCGACCAGAAACTTGAGCCAATAACACAATATGAATAGTTATTAGCTATCAGTTATTAAGAAAACGTCTGAAACTGTCGATATTTTGAAATTCCTAAATGTATACAATATGTATACAAAAGTGATAAATAATAACTGTACTTAAGATCTTTTGTTGCCTGATATTATTTGCAACAGAAAGATGCTAAGGTGACCTCTTGAGACCCCCAAAATCTCCTCATACGTCCTACCTGGTTCCTCTTGGAGTACCGATTAAAAACCTATGAATCTGTGAAGGTCTCATACCTTCTCCAGATCCACACACAGTTCCTCCACCTCTCCCTGCAGTCTCTGCTTGGTTTTCTCCAGACTTGAGCATTTGGCCTGCGTGACCTCCACTGCCTCCTCTGCCTCCTGCAGTCGACCCATCAGCTTCTTCCTGCAACACATATTCGCATGATGTCTGAGGAAAGTAAATGTGCTGTGACTAGCATGTGTCATTGTGTTCAACCATGTTTCAGGATTGCTAGAAAAACAATCCTATCAACTAATCCCAGCCCTTATAACCAATGCTGTATAAAGAACGAAAAAATGAAGAAAGTTGATCCAGAAATTTGTGATACTTATGCAAGTCTGCGTGTGTCAGCATTTTTCTGATGGCGATGCATACTTTGTTTCTTCTAGTTCGTCGCTGTGTTGGATGGCATCGGCTTCGTGCCGACTCCTCCAGTGCGTGACGTCGCTGTTAAGTTTGGAGATGAGACGCTGTAGTTCCTGTTTACTTTCCTCGACCGCCTCTGCCTGCACCGAGGAGTCTTCAAGTTCCCTTCTGATCCTCTTGAGCTCCGCCTCACGCTTCTTATTCATTTCCATCTGCACAGAAAGACTGCCAACTGAGTTTTTATGTGAAAACAGCAGAGTACCAGTTCCAGAGACCAACTAGACCAGCTTAAACCAGCCTCAAGCCACAGGTGGTCTGGCCAAGAGATTAGATGTTCTTCACCTTAGATACAAAAATGATATTTATTCCTTACCATGGTGTGAAAATATCAAATCACCATGTTGGTTTTTTTTACCCTGTCCTCTTACCTGAGAGGCCGTGGCTCCACCCGCTTCCTCCAGTCTGTCAGTCAGGTCATCCAGTTCACGGGTCAAGTCAGCTCGCTGTTTCTCCACCTTTAAAAAGTACAATAAAATAGACTTTAGATTCAAAAGTTATTAGAGGTGTTAAAAGATGAGAAAGAGAAAATCAACAAGTCGATGCACGAGCATGTGTGTAGAGTTAAAGTGGAATGGTGACAGATGTAAGGATGTGATTACAACCAACCATAATGTAGTCTAGTCAGGTGGGCTTAACTCAAAGCATTAATGCTATCTGTCTAAAGTGCAGAGAACACTATCTGCAATGACTGGAAAGCTTGTCACACAGTATAAAAAAAAGTGGACGTACAGTACACCGCATCCAAATCCATGTACCCCAAAAATGATGTCACCATTTACTCCCCCTCTTGTCATTTCAAACCTGCATGACTTTCTTCAGCAGAACACAAAAGAAGATATTTTGAATTGGTAACCAAACAATGGTGGTACCCATTGCCTTTGTGTCCATACAATAGAAGCAAATGGGTAAATGATGACAGAATTTTCATTTTTGGGTGAATTATCGCTTTAACTATATAGGACATAATTAGCACCCTACAAGTCCAATAACATGACAATTTAGCACACTCAACACAAACCAACAATAACATTTTAACCGAACACACGTGAAGGCAATGTTTATTTTCAAGTCTAGAACTGACCTTATTGTTGAAAAGAGCAATAAACATCTTTACCAATTTCACTGCTGTGCAACAGATGGCTTTTAAAACGAACAAACAAGAAATCTGTTAGTACTGCGACACTTGAAAGCATATCTTGAATGCAAAAACAGACCTTTTCGCTTATTTTACAGCTGGTTGTGATATAAATGCCTGCTGTGACTTGTCAAACAGCTAGAATTAGAATGCAAAATTACACAAATGAGATTCATCAGATTCAATGGACACTATTTGTCAAGGTAAACTAATAAGAAGGATAAGAACAGTAGCTGGTGCCATGACCCGGATTCATGACCCGGATTCATGACTGACGTAATGTCAAAGAAGTAAAACGAAATGCAGGATTTAGCTAGAAAGCTTGGAATTAATCAACATTTCCTTACAACCTTCAGTTCATAATAGAAGTAACTAGTAATAGTTACCTCTTTCTTTATCTTTAATTTGAACTAATGGAAGAAGCTTAAAGGTATAGTTCATGCAAAAATGAAAATTCTGTCATCATTTACTCACCCTCTTGTCTTTTAACCTGTATGACTTTCTTTCTTCTGCAGAACACAAAATGCTGGTAATTGAATAATGGTGGCACTTATTCGCTTTTATTGTATGGACACAAAACCAATGCAAATCAATGGGTACCGCCGTTTTTCGGTTACCAACATTCTTCAAAATATCTTCTTTTGTGTATTTTGGAAGAAAGTAAATTATACAGGTTTTAAATAAATCTATGCTCACATGGCGAATCTGTCTTAAACTGTGCCACTTTTGCATAATTATATATTCATGTGTCACACAACATGAGCACTCTCATGTACTCTCGTGTGTTTATGTAAGTGGGGTTTAAATTCCTTTGCGGAAGACCTCTGGAATATAATGCTGTCAGTTTCTCTTGAAGTATGATGCTATCTTTGAAAGAGAGGAGAAAGAACAATGCAAAGTCTGTCTGCAGCTGGGATGCGATAGATCCTCTGAAGGTGTGCGTGTTGGGGGGTGTTGAGGGGTCCACGGAGACGTGCACAGGGACACTGAGATAAAAGTATGCATGTTGGTGCTTGACTCTTGTACTCTGTAGTGGATTAGGCTCCATTAGGAATGCCACCCAACATGAAGACATCTTCACACACATGACTGAGGGGCATGTCACTCTGTTAGACAATATTCCTGAACAGGTTTTATTTGGTATTTTGCTGCCTAAAGCAATACAAATATCACGTTTTATATCTATCTCCGGTAGCTTGCAAAACAAGTACCTGTAAGTGTTGGGGGGAAGATACTGTACACTAATGAACATAAAAAAATGTGAAGAAAAGGGATAGTTTACCCTAAAATAACAAGTGTGTTATCATTTATTCACGCTTATGTCATTCAAAACCTGTATGACTTTACTGCGTAAAGAAGATATTTTGAGAAATGTTGTTTTGGTTACCGATTTCCTTCAAAATATCTTCTTTTTTTTCTGAGGGTGAGACTTTTATTTTTGGTGAACTATCCCTTCAAGCCTGTTTATAAAGTCACGAGACACGGTTAACAAATATATCTAAGTCTGTATGATATGTAAAGCCATGCTTAACTACAGTGTTAAATGCACTAGGACAGTTTGATTGACATTATAAGGGTTGCCATCTCTTGCTGATTTGAAACACCCAGTCTGTATTATTCCAGGTGCAGATGATTTGGGCTGAACCGGAGGTATAGTATCCCCTCCTCTCCCCCATGGGGTGTCTTTTTCTATGCTTTCTGCCCCTTAGAGCTAGCACAACCCAAACTAATCCAGACTTATTCCACATAGCCCCTGACATGACCTGCCGTCCACCTGATACATGATACCCCTCAAATTTGCCCTGGATTAGGAGAGTTTGCTACAAAACCAGATTATCATATCCGACTGCTATAGGTAATAGAAATCATTTATTTTGTCAACATCATATTAATGACCATGTATAAGAAGACCTAATGAAGGAGACCTTTTGAGAAAAGAGAGGGCGGTTTAGGAGAGTCTCAACACTTTTGTCTATAAAACTGCTGACCAAAGCATTTGTAGTATTTTCATAAAAAATGAAGGAAAAGTTCTCCGAAAAATGTTAAAATTTATTCACCCTCATGCCATCTCTGATGTATATGACTTTGGACTTTCTTTCTTCAACTGAACACAAACAAGTATTTGTTATAAAAAAGTATAAATTACAAAAAAATATGTCTTGGGATGACATGATGAGCAAATTATGTGATGATTTTACTTTCTGGCGAACTATTTCTTGAATTATTTTGTAAACTAAACTAAAATTGGGGGCATTGCTATTTAAAAACTGATGTGGATATGGATAAACAGTATCTTCATGGTATTTGTGGCATTGTTGAAGGTACCTGGAAGCAATTTGAGACTAACATCAACCTTCAAATCCTCTACATACTTCTAAGAGATGTGTTCCATCATCAGTGAAAAACTCCCAGATAAGCTAATGAGTGACATTTTATGTGCCGGGTCTCGCTTATCTGACAATCCATTGGAGAAAGATCTGAGCATTTGTGTTAGATGTTGGGCTGTAAAAAGAAAGCATTTCATTTCAATTCTGGTTTGTACCTTGGCTCGTAAGGCTCTTTCAGTCTCCAGTTCTTCTTCCAGCTCCTCAATGCGGACCTGTGGATGAGATACAGGTCAGCATTATTCTAAACATTCTCAAAATCAACACAGAATTATAGTACATGACTGGAATTGTATACAGTACACAGTTTGGTAATTAGTTATGACATATACTATATGAAATAAGCAGGAATTATTGATGTAATATTGCAATATTTTCCAGACTGCAAACATAGTAAAATTCTGTCTAATCAGTAAATTATTTCAAATTAAAATACAAACAAAAAACATATTAAAATTATGATTTTATTGAAATGAAAGCCATTTTAAATACTTTTAAGAACAGATTTCATACTGTATGTCACGATCATTATCTGTAGTGTGATTCATGACAAGATTAGAACAGGCCAATGGGGTCAGTACCAGTGTCAGGGACTGCCTCTAAACTCTCAATGCCCACATACAGCACAAGCTAACCCTCATCGTTCCCCTAATTTGGACACTCAAGTGTGCCGGAAACACTGCGGACTCCATCTTCCACCAAAATGCAAAAATGATTTAGCACCTGTGAGTGTACACTCAGATGTACACTTGTTATTATGATGCATCATGGGATTGAATGAGCGCACTCATCATTTCAACTAAGAATTTGGGCACCACTAAAAATGGATGTCCTCTCAAATGGTGCAATATATAAAAAGTATAGGGGGCTATTCCACAGCATAATCCTGATGGTATAACACAAAGACGGGCTGTTATCACATTGCCAAGAAATAATTCATGTTCATATCATTGTTTATATACTTGTATAGGGGTCAATGACTCATGACATTCGACATGCCAATTTTTAAATACAAATAAATAATATTGTTATTCAACCAATAAGAATGTGGTGTACACATACATGCAAATGATTTTAGTGTTTTTCATTTATGAATTGCCCATAGCCTTAAAAAACATCATGTGGTGTGACTGTAATTGATCTTAAAATTCAGTATTTGCTTGACATGCTTAATTTGTTTTTACAAATCTTTAGTATTTAATGTGTTTAGAAACAAAGTACTTGAGTTGTGGTAAGTAATCATATCATACTTTATTTTTGTCTTCTTAAATTAACAAAATTATATACACCTGAAAATTGCATACACCTAATAAAAATGATTAAAAATACCATTCTCTGCATATTATTAGCATACTGTATCGGAGATTTATATTGTAGCATATATTCTTATATTTTATTTTTAATTTATTACCACATGATAAGTCGTTCTTATACATCATTGACCCATATACAGATAGAAATATACAGAAATTTCTAGAAATAAAAATAATTTCTTAATACAGAATATCAACTCACTAATCAAAAACTTTACTCAGTAACTTTTAATTATAGTCACTGACTGCAGCTGTAACACGTCAGAGGAGATCTGGCCCTCCCGGCTGAGTCTGGTTTCTCCCAAGTTTTTTTTCTCTCCATTTATTCATCATTGTAGTTTTGGTTTCTTACCACTGGGCCATGTTGACTTGCTCACCTGGAGACTGCTGATATTAGATTAGATTAGCTTAAATCTCTGCAAATTCCATTAACATTGCTTTTATTAGAATGGTCTTACTCTTTCTATAATACCATGAACTGTATTGTATTCTGCCTTTTTCTTTTTGTTTTCTTCCTGTAAAGCTGCTTTAAAACAATGCAACATTGTAAAAAGTGCTATATAAAAAAAATTGAATTGCAATTAATATTTCACCATGTTTGAAATATTTGAATCGCACATTTTTCCTTTGTTATATTACAATAATCTGTATGGGGAAAAATAAAAAGAACCGTTTCTATCCACAGTAAATGTGTCCAAATCTAAGATACGGTCTCCAATCAGGGTGACGGCTTAATCATACAGTATGTAACCACAGAGGAAGACGAAAAAGACAACTAGATGGGACACGCTGGAATTCTGTATAAATATCACAAAGCAAACATTCTGGGTCTCTAAACTTCCCTTTTCTGTGTACACAAATGAGACAACCAACACCAATTGTTTTTCATTGTCCACTTTTAAGCATTGCTAAAAATATAATACCACAAATATTATACTGTCACTGAGAAAAAAAAATGCTATTTATTTCCTGGCGACAGACATTCATGACTGCATGTGGTGATACATTTCTCAATGTCTTGTGGCACACTGTATCTTCTCAGCTATCTTATTGTTGTCTGCAGCAGGAAGTTTATCTGAGTTGTATAGCTGGAGGACATGCCATAACACACATGCTGATCTATGGCAAAACTAATTCAGCACCATACACAAAACCTAAATAAGCACAAAAGTCAGAGATCTGAATATATATTCATTACAAAATCGCTGAATTTAGCCACTTCACATTAACCTTGATAGTTTACGCAAGCAGGGACAAGTTGAAATTTGAGCGCAGATGCAGAGCACAACATCTGACAAGAACATGCAAGATCACAAACTATGTCAAACAGAAAAGAACAATGCAGGAACTCACATGCCAACGCAAGACTTCAGCAGACAGCACAGCCATGACCGAACAGCGCTCAGACCAAATCAGACTGACACACACAATCTCACCTCAGCGGACTGCAGAGAAATCCACACCCCCTTTACACTCACTGAGCAGAGCTCTTCATACACAGAATTTAGAATTAATAGTAAGGAGCTCCTATAAATCCAGTGGTTTTCATGCTTAGTTCTGTTACTTCTTATTAAATATTATCCACTACCCTTAAACTCAACCCTGACAGAAAATGGAAACTTGACATTTTATTAGATTTGAAACAACATATGATTTTCTCATTTGTAAGCCATTCAACCCAAACATGAACATTCTGTCATCATTTACTTCAAAACCATACAACTTTATTCATGAAAACAGCACATAGCTTTTTCTACCACAAACACAGTGAATGGAGACTGGGAACTAGTGTGCTTTATTAATGGAACACTTTATCCCAAAAAATCCTCATTAAATCACTTATTCGTACAATTACAATTAATTTCTTTCTTCTGCAAAACACAAAATATATTTCTAAGAATGTTGGTTACCCAACAACATTGGCCCCTATTGGCCTTTATTGTATGGACACAAAATCACTGAGACAAAATATTTTTGTGTACATGTGCATGTTTTGAATAAGTGTGTTTTTTTTAGTTGAACTATTCCTTTTAGTCTGCTAAAGTCATACAATATCTTTCTAACAGACCAAATAATTTTTCAATGTCAATCATTTTAGTCAGCTTCTTTTCTACTTTTCATTTGTCAGGTGGGTTGATCAATCTTATTTTTACAGGCTTGTATCATTTAAAAAAACCTTTAAACATAATGCAATCCATTAATAATTGTATGTTGTTTTTCAGTCGCCATTCACTGAAATAAAAAAAGTGCAACCAGCAGTCGCAATTCTCCTGTTTTTTGATGGAAGATGACATGAGGTTGAATAAATCACAAGTGATTTTTTTAGGTAAACCTTTAACACATTGTTAGAAAAAAACACAGTTTAGATGATTGATTGTAGACCGTTTTACATGTGATTATGTATAAACAGTTACCAGCAGTTGTTTCCATTTCTTGATTTGCATAATTACACATTCTTACACCTTCAGTCGTTCACCATCAAGCAGAAATATAAATCAATAGCATGTGTAAGACTGCCTGGTGTGTCCAAAAGATATTCAGCAGCAGTCTGCAAAACGTCATGGAACAACATTCAAACCATCAAATCGCATCTGGCAGAGGGACAATTCAGACCTGAGTCAGCATCAAACATTGCTCATTTACACAATACCATCAATCTTAATTCACACAGACCTCAAAAACTCTATTCCTGCTGCTTTAAAATTTTAAAACTTGCATAACCTATGTAGTTTCACTCAGGGATAGTTCACCCAAAATATAACAATTGTGTCATCATTGATTAACCATCATATCATTCAAAACCTGTATATGACTCTTTTTTCTGTGGAACAAAAAATAAGATATTTTGAGAAATGTCTCAGTAATATTGTGTCCATATAATGGAAGTCAAAAGGGTCCAATTTTGTTTGGTTACAAGTGTTCTTTAAAATATCTTCTTTTGTGTTTTGCACCGGAAATAAAGTCAAATGACTTCTATTGTTTTAATACTGAGCCACACTCTTTAAATTATGGGCTATTTTTAACCCAGTGTTTGATCAAAAACGAACAACCCAACCGTTGTTTCAACCCAAAATGTTGGGTTATTTTAACCCATTGTTGGGTCAAATATAAACAATTTCTGGGTTGAAACAACGGTTGGGTTCATTTCAAAATATTTGGAAGAATGCTTGTAACCAAACAGTACACACACACACACACACACACACACACACACACACACACACACACACACACACACACACACACACACACACACACACACACACACACACAGTCCAATGCAAGTCCAATTAAAACAATTAAAAAATTACTAATGTTATGCATTTTTTGAGAAGTTTTTTTATAGAGAGAGATGCGTGCCTACAGTATGACAGCATGCTTATCTTTATATCTTATGATATATTGTACACAATATAAATGTGTTTAATACATAATTCTGTTGTCACATTTGATTGACTGACAATAGAATGATTGATTTCTTTTTCTGCATAGCATGTGAAAGCTGCTAATCCCACAATGCTTGCTTGAGTTTCTCTTACAATAAACTAATAAAGCACCAGCATACACAGAAAGTTCACCTGAGTTGATCCATTAACATAATTCTGTGGTGTGGCCCTTCAGCAAGCATGTCAAATTTGTCTTCGTCTCCACCTGGATTGTAATTAATGGGCAGATAGTCTCATAAAGCAACCTTTGTGAAACAGTGAATGGCCCGGCTGAAAGTGAAAACATGTCCACCCTTACCGACACACGGATCATCTTTCAACTTCATTACAGCAGGCAAGTCCGAGAGACAAAGAAAGTCTGTGTTCTCTAAACAAGCCTGAAGATCGGCTGAGAACACCCTGTGTCAGAAGGGTATTACACACGGTCAGCCCAAAAAACTCTCCCTCTCTATCTCTTGTTCATCTCGTGTTGTGTTTTATTTGTGATCATGGAAAGGAAAGTCAATTATTGTGAGAGATCAATATATTTTTTTATCAATGACAATGCATTAATGGGAGTGTGTAAATGAATATGCTATAGGGCTGTCTATTTAACATGTTAATTAAATAAAACATTATGTATTCAAATTATTATTTTGTTATGCTAGAACAAGTTATGCTAGAATACAAATGAATAGATTCAAAATGTCACACATATTTCCATAATTGTATTATTTAATAAAAATTATAATTATAATTATTTGGTTTACAGAATAATGACTTTAATTTATATTTTGGGGGTATTTTTCAGCCAAATTTGAGTGTGATTAACTTGCGATTAATTACAATAAATAATTAATATACCTTTTGTGTATTTGCGAAATATAGTTTTTTTGTCATCTCTTCTTTCTGAAGAGAACATCATGCTAAAAATTGAATTTCCAAATATGATAGACTGGGTCTTTGCTCTACTAGTGGACCATCTCTCTTCTGTTTCTGTTATGACGTACTAAAACGCAATAAATAATATTATTTTACTATGCGTCTGAAGCTGTCACAGCGGTTATGCTAGTATGGCTTTGCCAACCACAATCTAATTAAAAAGGAAACATACGATCATGTTCGTTTCATGTCATGAAACTGTAATAAGAGAGAAAACACACGGCTGGTCGCTCCCCTCCGGGGCAGCTCTCTGGAGACACTATAACACCAACATGTCGTGTATCTGGAGTGACAGGGGTTAAACTAACATTGCTTTAAACAGCTTTAACATACCTCCGACATAATCTCTCTTCTTTATTTCTTCACAAATACATCATTCAGCTGTCACTATCTGCTCTAGCAGAGAATCCGTTTTAAAACGTGACAGAACAAGGGTCATAAAAGAAATGAGTCTGGGGTTACAACCAGAACCTTCTTTCACCCTCTAGAGAGATGCTTATCGGATCCTGTACTCCCGAGGTATGTTTTTGTCATCTCTGAGCTGGGAGAACTCCAGGCTCACAAATCAGAGCCGTGGACCCCCACAGCGCTGAAAGACAGGAATGCTGGCGCTCCCCTGCTCTCCCAAGAGGCCTCACCTGGAGCTCTTTATTTTTCCTCTCCAGTCCTGCGTTCAACGTTTCCTCAGCCTCCAGCTTGCTGCTGGTGGTGCTTATCTCCACATCTTTCCTGGCAGAAGACAGACAGAGATGGAGAGAGTGAGAAAAAGAGTGACGGGGCTAATTTCGCGGGCGTAGTTTGCCGGCCGGGTCCGATAAGCCTCAGTGTCTCAGCTTATTAAAAGTGCCAGTCAATTTCATTAGAAGAACTCTATGATTACATCCGTGGATTTGATGTTTTTGTTTAAGCTCTCTGTCATTACTCGCATGTTAAAATATGAAGGAGGGAAGAGGGGATATTTATGACAATTTCCTGTTTTTTCCTTCTTATAGGGGCCTCCATGAAACAGCTGGTTTTGCTTTTTGCTTTTGAGAAAGAGCCACAATGCTCTGCATACTAACAAGCCTGAACAGTTTTAGGACCCCCGGAGGGTTTTAATTCATCAAAGCTAAGATAACATCGCTCTAAGCAGATATCATTTTATAGCCTCCAAAAGGCATCTAAACATCTGTTTTGCTGCTGGACTGCGACATCACCTTCGTATCTCTGTGTATATAAGTCTTTTCTAAACGGTGCTTGGAAACATCAGACGCTTGACTGCAAACGCTTGGAGGCATCAAATGCTTGACTTCACAGACACAAGATGTCATGTATTGAGGAGATCTTTCATTTACATGGGTTACAAATGTTTTCTTTATATTAGCTTAGTTTTGGGTTAACTTCTTTTATAAATACAAGTTAATTAATAGTATATTATTACAAAAAAAAGTGCAAATATACCAACATTCTTCAAAATATTGTGTTCTGCAGAAAAAAGAAAGTTGCACAGGTCTTGATCGACATTAGGGTAAATGATGAAATATTTATTTATATTTGATCTATCCCGTGATATAATGTATTCCATAATATGGATATTGTCATGAATATTCAGTTGTACAGTATATAATAATAACATTGTAACTCACTTCTTGATGATCTCCTCCAGACTGGCTCTCATCTTGCCCATTTCAGTCAGATTGTCCATGGTGTTCTTACTGTCTCCTTCCAACTTCCTTCTGCTCCTCTCCAAATCTGTCCTCTGCTTCCTCTCCTGCTCCAGTAGATAATCCAACTAGGACAACAAAGTCAGGCATCACACAGAGATATTAGTCCTGTCTTGTTTATACAACGTCTCTAATCTAAATGCTTCATGTTCCAAGACTTCTAGTAGTTAAATGATAGTGATCACTGTACTCACATCTTCTGCCTGCAGCTTCAGCTTGGCTTTCTCTTTGGTCAGGAGGTTCACCTTCTCTTCCTCACACTGCAAGTCCTCGATGGCTTGCTGCAAAAATAAAACAGAGACTTCTGAGTCTGTCGAGCAGATGTGGCACTAAATCTTCGTCCAATATTCGCTCGCATCTGACCGGCTGCCATCTTTGATCCCCAGCTGGGATGCTTTCATTCGCTCAATCATAAAAGATGTCAGAGGAAGTCTGCAGCATGATGGCTTAATCATATCTGACCCTGAAAAGCACATTTATGCTCGTCTACGGAAAAGTAAACTGAAGCAGAAAGTAAAGCACACTAACCAGACCAAATGTTATGTCCTTAAAGAGTTTGTACATCAGTCTTAGGTGCTCTTCAAGAGTTTTACTTCTTGACCATCTGACCATGGTGGTGAGGACTTCTATGTTATACTGCAAGGCCACAGGATGTAAATCACAGAGCAGAAAGATGCTACTGTTTAACATCTGACTTTAGTTATTTGACACTGATAGATCAAATAGATTTATTGAGCACAAAAAAATCATGATTTGACTTACATTAAACTCTCACGTACACGGTTCAACTGGGACATGAACGCAAAGGGGTTTTCTGCATTTTTATAATGATAGATTACTTATGTATTTGTTTGAAACTGTTATCTAAAGTAATAATAATGTATAGGCAACATTTTTAAAATCCGTTTCTTGGGAAGCAAACTCATAACTTTGACATTGCTGTTCCCAGAAATTTTTGTATGTACTAACTTTTAAACCAACTACTAACAACTACAGACAACATTAATTTGATCCGAACGATTTTATTAGTACACATCACCAACTAGACTGCTGAACCAACTTGGTTCAAACGATTGATATCCGACAGAGTTACTATGGTTTTGGGAAACCGTAGTAACTACATCGTTCATTTCCCCAACGGTGCATCGTATGGTGGTTAACCAGGGAGGTATACCGTTGTTCGGGAAATGCACAGAATATATTTTATTTAATTTTATTGTATATACATTTTATGTAATAAACAATTTGTTGGATGGGTTGCGTAACTTTTTCGCGTTTAAATTTAGCCAAGTAACGGTTGTCCTACTAGTAACCCAAAATAGTAGTGTCAATACTTCATGTCATAATATCATTAAGCACATTTAATGAGTACAAAGTCAACTTAATTTAACTTCATTCTACATGAGCAGAGTTTAATGAACTTAAAGGCACTGTGTGGAATTTTTTAGCGGCATCTAGCAATGAGGTTGCGTATTGCAACCAAGTGCTCACTCCACCCCTCCCCCTCCTGTTCGGAACGCATTAAGATGTCGTCACGTTTTCGCTTCTTTTCCAAGCAGTTTGTCCGTTTAGGGATACAACAAGGCGAATTTTATGTAAGGTGGCCCGCTGTGTATGTAGCTAGAAATAGCTCATGCTAAGGTAAGAAAAACAAAATGGTTCTGTCATGATGGGGACAGAGGACCCAGATGCAGGCAACGGTGGGGGTAACAAAAAGACTTTTATTTTAACAGAAAACAAATTAAAGGCCCACGATGGGGAAACAAGACGATAAACTAGAACTAAAAAACACTTAGACAAAACTGTGAAAACAAAACAACCCACAAGGGGGCAAAAACAGATAATCTACAACGAGTGAAACAACAACAGGCGAGGCAAAAACAGTCCAGGAGCACAAGACACACGAGACTGAAACACGAACAGGAACATACAATGCAACGACACGAGACAGCGAACACAAGGGCTTTAAATAGGGGAACAAACAAGGGATAATGACACGGGGACAGGTGTATATAATCTGAAACATTAATGGATCGCTTACCGGAGAACAAGGGGGCGGGGCTAAGACGCGCGACATGAAAGCACGCGGCAAACGGCGGAAGCGCCCGAGCCGCGTGTTTCCCCACAGAACGTAAACACAAAGACAAGATACTGACGCAATCCTGCCCGCTAGATCATGAAAACAAGACATAAACAAGGAGGGCAGGATCGCGGAAGTATCCGGGGGTCGTGGTCATGACGCAAGACCGGAGAGCGCGTGACACGGGCGCACCACGCCCAGGCCACGCGCTTCCACGAGTAACAAACACAGAGACATGGCACTGTCATGGCCCTGCCCACAAGGCTCTAGGAATTTACAAGACAGATCGGGCAGAACCATGACAGGTTCATTATGTAAGGTCTTTAAACACTTCTGAAGATATAGTTATGTATATTAAAAAAAACTACACACTGGTCCTTTAAATATAATTATATACATATACTTTTAAATCTGTATGGTAACATTTATGTATTATGCATTATGAAAGTAGTTTGAATGTATTAATTATGCCTTGTAATGCACCTTATAAAGCATTGTAACGTGTCATGAATAATTTTAACCACAGTTAATACATTATAACACTTATTAACATTAACAATTAATTGTTACACTATGCATTTTAAATTTGGTTATAATTCTTTACAACAACATATAATGTATTGCAACACGCATAATGAATAATTATAATGCATTATACATAAATGCTTTAGGTAAAATGTTACCATATATATATTTATATATATATATATATATATATAAATATAAAAATATAAGTAAAAACACCTATAAGTAAAATACTTTTTATTTGAAATTATCCAGAGTAACAGATTGTGAACAAACTACATTTGACCATTTGTTCCAATTGAGCATAAACAGCTGTATTTTTGCCCGGGTCAAAAAAATGCAAAAATTCATTATTTGATGACAAGCTGTTTTGCAAAATTGGATAAAAAACATTTCAATTACTGGAGATGTAACACATATACAGTATTAGAGCCATACACTGTGTTCAGTTACGCAACACTTTGATCAGTTATTAAGATTTCAGAACAGTGCACTGATGTAATTCATTTTAAAACAATTCTAGAGGAAACATTTTCGTTGCTTCAATCACATTTAAGAAATAAGTTACTTTCCAGATTAAAGCTGGCCAAGTGGATGTGAATCTGTTAACAACTCCGAACACGTCTTCCAGATGCAAAGGCACGATTGCATTATTTACCTTGACTCATGACTGACCTTTAAACAAAAGCATCCTTTAAAACCACAAGTCAAAACCGTCCAACATCTGTCTAAGAATCACCAATGGGACAACACCGCTACTGTTTGGTGTGTTAAATTCTGGGACATAAACACATGCATGCAGGGTATGCAAGTCCATCTCACGTACTGTAAACTCACCTGGCTCAACTCCACCAGGTGTTCCTTTTCCTTCTGAAGCTTCTGAACCAGCTCGTTTTTCTGGGCGAGATCCTCAAAAAGCTTCTTTACGGCTGAGTCCGATGACTAGAAAGAAGCATTAGAGCATTTACGTAAAGAGTTTACAAAAATGAAAGGTTGAACAGGTTATACTGATTATGTACTGTATGTGGCAGATGTGATTTGGTTCAACAATGACATGAAGGACTAATGGTGAACATGTGTGTTGTGCGTGTGTTTGGACCTGTTTTGAGAAGCAGATGTAAGCCAGAAGTGGAGATGTTTCTCAGATACTTTAATTGTAATACGACAGCTGTCATTTCACTTCTCTATGAACCCAAAGCCAATCTAATATACTACATGTAGACAGAAACCATCACAGCGCCATCTGAGCAGACAAATATTTCTGTGCATCTGTGTATTTATTGTAAATTGCTGAGAGATGAGACAAAATTGTAATTGGAAAAATTGTGGATCGCAAGCTGTAATTGAAAGGCGGCACAGTGTCAATTAAAAGTCACTTTTTAGTCTGTTTTATGAAGTGCAGTTAAGGTGATATTTATAATCATCAATTTGGTATATTTCTAAAATAATTCTATTCTAAATCTAGATATTTTTTAGGAAAATAGAAACAGGTTTGAAGAAATTTGAAGAAATAGAAACGTGTTTTACACTTAACACCTGCAATTCACATTTGAAGTCGCAAATTATAGTGGTTATAAACCAGCGGTTTTACTATGGCAACAAGCGGACTACAAATCATTTTCACTTCTCAAGTGTGAATGTGCAAACAAGCTGTACAGGTCTGATCTTGTGGTAAAAATGCTGTCAGGAAACTCATTTAGCATAGATACAATATCAGAGATATACAAAACCAAAACACATCCAGATGCTGTCAGAGCAAACCTTTGCAAATGTATAAAGTGATGTAACAACATATAAAAGAAAAAAGTAAAATGCAATAACTAAAGGGATAGATCACCCCTCAAAAAGTTTACATTTATAATGTCTTCATCCTTTTGTCATTAAAAACCTGACTTTCTTTCATCTGTGGAACACAAAAGAAGATATTTCGAGAAATGTTTAGGTGGTTCTGTGTCCATACAATGGAAGTCAATGGGGGGGGGTCAATGTTATTAGGTTCTTCAAAATATCTTCTTTTGTGTTTCGCAGAATAAAGAAAGTCATATAGTTTTGAAAGGCCATAAATAAATAAATAAACTATAATGAAAGAATCATTTAAATTCTGCATGTGCATTAAGTTTGACAATTTAATACAAAAAAACATACTGTAAAGTACTGAAAAATAGGATATGTACAAAATTATGAAGCACAAATGATTCCAAAATGCATGCAAATGATATTCAATGGATTACTAATGACCTCATCTCACAATAATAATCAACATTAATGTAACACTAAGCCAGATTTTTGTCTATGCGTGTGTGAACCTCCTACCTGCTTGTCCTTCTCCACTGAAGTCAGCGTGTTCTCCAGCTCCTCCAGGTCTCGTCTCAAACTGCAACACTCAGCTTCTAGTCTCTGACGTTGGGAGGCGAGCTGAGCGGCGGCCCCCTCCTCCTCCTCCAGACGTTCCTCCAGCCCTGCCACCTGGGCCTCCAGCTCCCTCCTCGCCTGGACCAGCTGCACACAGCGCTTCTCAGCCTGCTGCAGGCTCTCCTGCTCCTGCTCACAAGAGGGAGGACCAGGGGAGAAGACAGAGAGAGAAAGGTAATTCGACTGCTCCAGCATTTCACACTGCACGGAAAACCCAGATGAAAGTCTTCAAAGGGTAAAGAAAAGACTGATAAAAGAGGCTCAAAATTCCTATTCAGAACAAAGTATCCAACAGCACAGATGATCCCAACTGTCCCAAGTGTCTAAAAACCTGAGAATGACAAAGTAAACTTTCCTGGATGAGCCAGTTCTGTGATAAAGCGGATCATTTATCAAACTAGTCCCAACAGGACGAACACGCTGTGAGCTCTTTCTTTTAGCCAGTGCCTTATGATCTCTCCTCAGCAACCCTTCAGCCTACTTATATATTTGCCATCATCATTAAAGTATCTGTACCAAGCAAAAAAACACAAAAATGTGTGGGTCCTTGCAAAGTTGGCACTGGATCCATTTCCATATATGTACTGTTCTGTATTCTATCACCATGACAAGTGGCTCCACTCATTCATTTTTAGACGTATTAGTAAAATCGTCTTTTATAACACCGACTATCAACAGCAACGACTTTAATGGTAGTGTTACACAAAAGCCAAGATAAAACAACATTGGCTCAACCAATTGCTTGACTTTGGGTCAGGACTATACTGTTTGCCCCAATAATAGAAGTGTCAATGGTTCATGGGTTCGATTCCCAAAGAACACACATACTGATGAGAAAAATTTGTCGATTTGGAAAAAAGGCGTCTGCCAAGTGTGCAAATATATGATGGTATGTATTAAAACCAAGTCAAGCTATCATTAGTGAGGTCTGGTAAGGTATGCATTACTTTTTATTGCTATGACTCAAGACGTGGCTCTTTCGTAGCTCGGCTGATTTCTCAGTTGTGTTTTATAATCAGATGTCTGTTATAAAATAGCATAATGGTGTGTTCACAACAACAGTGAAGCACCAAGAGTAAAAACACGCGACAGGGAGCATCTTCACGCATCCGGGCACGTAATACCATAAGTCTCAATATGCTGTTCGAACCAATTTCCTGGTTTCCATTTTGCTTAGAAGACGTAGATGAGGCAAATATCACACCTTTGTGGCAAATGCGGCTCACAGTTTGGGTCATTCGCATCTTTGCATTGACTTTGTATATAATTTACTATAGCAAATGAATTCGCTCCTGGTGCGAACACACCAGAGAACTAGCAAAAGATAAATACTTTTATAGCACGGAGCTATAAAATGAATGTAGATTATATAGTTAAAATAATCTGGCTTTGTAAAAAGATGAAATGTTCATGTAACCCTGTCTGTGAAATCCACATTAAAGTCTCATAATCTAACTATGAAATAATGAGAATCAAAGTTTGATTTTAATAATTAATGACATTTTCGTAATTATTAAAGACATCAGGCGACATTTTCACAGTATGTACATATGATTTTAGAAAACGGTACATCACAAAAAAATGACTTAAGCTGGGTGTTCACAGGCAAACTGTACACTTGACAAATCTGAACTCAGTTTGTGACACTGATAACACTGATTCTGACACTAGAGACATGAGACATTTAATTTGATTTTGACTATTAAAGGCACCATGAAATCAAAATATATAAAATGTTACAGAAAACTGCAGTGTTTATTATAAATATTTTTTCCGTGCAGGTCAATGTATTTTTTAACTATATTTCTTGCCTCTATATATAGAACAGTGGAGATAGACAAGAGTATGAGGGTAAGAGACAGGGTGTTGGATCGGGACGTGACCCGGGTCAGACTCGAAACCAGGTCCCCATGAGCCAGTGTCTAAAGTGCTGACCACCAAGCCACAGCTCTGACCTGTGCAATCTATGCACTCTTATAATCTTCCATAAAAAACATTAACTTCCCCTTCACATTTCATACAACCCTTTTCTCTGCAAGTCTTAAGGGGTGTTCACATTATAACAATAACATTATGTTTAGTGTTCCCAGTCACTAAAATGAATGTAGATGACCTGCTGCTGACACTTTGTTTGCATTCATGATGTGCAATTCTCCAAAATTAAGAATGATTTTTAAAACTATTTTTTATCATTATAATGTGAACGGCCCTTTAGTCAGGGGGCGGGACTATATTGACTGTCCGATGGCCAGGTTTCCAACTTCCAATGGTTCAATCAATTCACAAAAGATCAAATCAAGCCCTGCTATACATTTTTCTAAATATACATGACAATTCAAAGAAAAACACCACACCAACTTTGGTTTCTTGCTGTGGTAGACACATTTAACAAGTTACACTGTATTGAAAGTGAAGTATTCGTGTTCCCAGTGAAAGAAATCCATGACCATTGCATTGTTAGCGCTATACTCAACCAGCTGAGCTACAACAACATACCAAAACATAGAATTGGTAAAGAAATGTCTAAATTCACACTACCTGATGGAGTGGGAGGGATGTTGTAAAGCTATCCCAATCTAAGTCCTCGTGTTCAGGTCCAGCTTGTCGTTCAAAGACCCCCACTGTGTCATCAGAGAGTGAGTGCCTGAGAGACTCAACCTGACAAAACCTATCCATCTCTGAACACCAGCTGTGCAATGATATTTGTTTTAACACTGCAAAAGACCTGTGAACGCGATGGCCTCTTTCTCGTCTCCTCCCTCGCTCTTTCTCTCTCCTTTAACTCCGTTCAGCACACAGCTGGCCGCCTCCTGTATTTAAGCCTCCATTTGTTTAACTCTGGTACCTGCTGACAGACGGTGCTCTCGTATGGACTGTGCGCAAAAACCACTGCCTGATGTCCGGAGTGTAGAATAACAGATTCCTTTCGTTCTACTTTTACTGTCAGTAACAAAAATGTTCATGTTATTCAACACATCAAAGAGAAAGGTCTGTACTGTACAAGAAATGGCATAGCCTCATGCATTTATTTAAAAAACAAAGAATTCATGCCCACAGTCTGGAAAATGTCAATGTGTGTCAGAAGAACAAAGCTATCATTGTAATCAATGTAAAAATCCCTTTTTTCACATGAAACACCAGACAAAACACTCTGTGGTTAGACATCAACCATTTACATCTGCAACAGGTGAACCAAGAATTACTGGCAGACACAGATTATATCTGAACAGGTGTGGCTAAAGCAGCAACGTATAGGGGTTAACATGAAATATGTACACTGTTAGAGAGATTTAATATGTCATTTCATATACCAAACAAGCAATGTATGGCTTAACACCCACTCTATCTGACAAAATAATGGTACTCATTTTTCTCTCGCCATCAACAGCAGAGTGACTCTTCATAAAATTGAATGGCTATGCTGTGGGATAGACAGTAACAGCGTAACATTAGTGACCTTTAGGACCTTGACTGAAACAGGCCTTGCAACCGCACAAGACTTTGCTTGTGTAAAGATAAACCCCCTGCAATGGCTGCCAGGGATGGAAATTAGTAGCAAAAGTTCCACCAAAGTTATCAAAAAGTTATTTTTTTTTTTTTTTTCATTGCCAGAGTATTTTTCTTTTTTCTCATTTAATGTGTTCTGTTGTTAAAAGTTTGCGTTCATATTTGTTGAACTAAAAATAGTCCCATACCTCACCCTGATTATTACAAATGTCGTTCAACTTTAAAGGTGCAGTCTGTAATAAATTAACTGTATTGAATCAACACAATACCTTAATATATTCGTAGACATTTAGGAAACATGCTAATTCATATATAATTTTTTCCATAAAACAATGCGATAGCCAGTTATTCAACTCTGAAATGTGCGTTCAGTGCCGGAATGTCTGTTTTAATTTTTTTCGTGTGACCCTGGCCACTGACGATTTACCCACTAGTGTATTTCAACAGCTCGGTTGCCAGTTTGCGACAACCACAGCATATTGCAGCAATGAAACCATCTGGGTCAGAGATGGCAGACTCCACCATTTCCGGTATTATTACTTTGCAAAGTTAGAAAGAATGACTATATTTTACAACTTACGAGGAGAAATATATTTCATTTACATTTACATTTACATTTATTCATTTGGCAGACGCTTTTATCCAAAGCGACTTACAATTGAGGAAAACAGCAAGCGATTCGTCTAAGTAAGCAATATTCACGAGAGGTGCTAGTAATACAAGGTTTCAAATACAACGTCAAGATAGTATAAGCAAGTATATAGAGAACATTAGAAAAGGAAAAATAGGGGTAAAATGAAAAATCTTTTTTTTTTTCTTTTTTTTTTTATGAGACAGTTAAGTGCTCATGGAAGAGGTGGGTCTTCAGCTGTTTTTTGAATTGTGAAATTGATCCAGCAGTCCTGATGGAAACAGGAAGATCATTCCACCAGCCGGGAACGGAGAAAGAAAATGTCCTTGACATGGATCTCATGCCTCTCTGTGAAGGAACAATGAGGCGCCGCTCGTTTTCAGACCGCAGACTTCTGGAGGGGATGTAGGTCTGTAAGAGAGAGTTGAGGTAGATGGGTGCTGTGTTAGTGGCTGTTCTGTAAGCAAGCACCAGTGCCTTGAACTTAATGCGTGCCGCTACTGGGAGCCAGTGTAGAGAGATGAGCAGAGGTGTGACATGTGCTCTCTTGGGCTCATTGAAGACCAGGCGTGCAGCAGCATTCTGGATCATTTGCAGAGGTTTGAAGGCACAGGCTGGGAGACCGGCCAGAAGAGCATTACAATAATCCAGTCTAGAAATGACAAGTGCCTGGGCGAGAAGCTGTGTTGCATGTTCTGTTAAGAACGGTCTGATCTTTCTAATGTTGTACAATGCAAACCTGCATGACCGAGTTGTTTTAGTAACGTGATCCTTAAAAGTCAGCTGATCATCCATGATTACCCCAAGATTCCTGACTGAAGTCGATGGGGTTATCTTAGATGGACCAAGTTGGATGGTAAGCTGGGGCTGTTCTGACGGGGTGGCAGGAATGACGAGAAGCTCAGTCTTGGCCAGGTTGAGTTGCAGGTGATGATCTTTCATCCAAGAAGAGATGTCAGCCAGGCAGTCGGAGACTCGTGTGGCTAGCGTGGAATCGTCTGGATGAAATGAGAGGTGAAGTTGAGTGTCATCAGCATAACAATGGTAGGAGAATCCATGTGCTTGTATGATGGAACCCAGTGATGTGGTGTATATGGAGAAGAGCAGAGGCCCAAGAACCGATCCTTGTGGGACCCCGGTGACTAGTTGGTGTGATTTGGACACTTCACCTCCCCAAGCTACCTTGAAGGACCTATCTGCGAGGTAGGATTTAAACCAGGAGAGTGAAGTTCCAGTGATGCCCAGTGACGATAGGGTAGACAGAAGAATGTGATGGTTAACCGTGTCAAAGGCTGCAGAAAGGTCTAAGAGAATGAGAACAGATGATTTGGACTCAGCTCTTGCCCTCCTTAGGGCTTCTGTAACTGTTAGTAGGGCAGTTTCGGTTGAGTGACCGCTCTTAAAGCCTGACTGGTTGGTGTCCAGCCTGTTGTTTTGGGTGAGGAAGGTAGACACCTGATTGAAAACAACCCGTTCAAGTGCTTTAGCTATGAACGGAAGGAGAGAAATGGGTCTATAATTCTCCAGTAGGGAAGTGTCATGTGTGGGTTTCTTAAGCAGCGGGGTTACCCGGGCCTGCTTGAATGCAGTGGGGAAAATTCCTGTATTAAGAGATGTGTTAATGATATGAGTGAGTGATGGTAGGAGTGTGGGTGAGATGGCTTGTAGTAGATGTGAGGGGATGGGGTCTAACGGGCAGGTGGTTGGGTGAGTAGAGAGCAGAAGTTTAGAGACATCATCCTCTTTAAGAGGAGAGAAAGAGGAGAGAAGATGGTCTGCTGTGTGTATGTGCGATGTGAGATCATTGATGGGTGGAGCTGAAAATTGTCTGCTGATAGACCTAGTTTTGTCTGTGAAGTAGCTGGCAAAGTCATTAGCCGTTAGGGAGTTAGACGGAGGTGGTGGAGGGGGACAGAGGAGAGTTTTAAATGTTTTGAAAAGCTTGTGGGAGTCTGAGGCGCTGCTAATTTTTTCATGGAAGAATGCAGATTTAGCAGTGTGAATGTCTGCAGAGAAGATAGAGAGTGAAGCTTGATACTTACAGAGGTCAGCGATGTCTTTTGTTTTGCGCCATTTCCTTTCAGTCGCTCTGAGTTTAGCCCGGTGTTCCCGGAGGGTATCGGACAACCAGGGACTGGAAGGAGTAGCACGTGCTGGCCTGGAGGAAATAGGACAGATAGTGTCTAGACACGAGGTTAGTGTTGTGAGAAGTGTGTCTGTGGCAGAATTAACATCTAGTGATGCAAAGTGTGTGAAGGATGGAAGGGAGGTTTCTATGACAGATGAAAGATGGACAGGAGAAAGGGAGCGCAGATTCCGCCTAAATGAGACTGGCAGCGGAGTTGGTGAGTTGCGGGAATGCAGTATTAAATTAAAAGTGATGAAAAAGTGATCAGAGACGTGCAGAGGTGTAATCAAGGTGTTCTCTGTATCACAGCTGCGTGTGTAGATAAGATCAAGTTGGTTACCTGACTTATGGGTACCTGTGGTGGGGACTAGTTGGAGATTAGTTGGGACTAGTTGGAGAATATTTCATATTATTACGGTTATTTAAACGAGACAGCAATATGGCCCATAAATGCGACCTCTGGAGGACGTAACCTCTGAAACAAGCTGCTGCTCGAGTTATATTTGCAAACAAAACCACTGCAAACGTGTAAATTAGCAGATAAACTTCCAGTATATGAGTGTAAGAGTCGATGCTTTCCATTACACTCCTGAAAGTGTCTGGCAACTCCTGCGAGCATCGAGTCCGAGGAGGGGTGGGGAAAAACCCTCGCCAATATTTTGAATTTTGACTACGATAGCAATCTCAACCGCTAGGTTTCAATGTTACAGACGGCTTCTTTAAGTAATGGCATGCACCAAGCTTTTTAAGGGGGCATCAGTGGCAGTCCTAACTCAGATGGTGAATTAGATATAGGTTTTAGTTGTTAATGTATAAGAGGCCGTTTACAACTAAAAACAAATCATTTTAATGCATTTCGGCTGTTTACACGACAACCGCATTTGAAAACGCAAACTTTGGGTCTCAAAGTGGAAGGTTTTGAAAATGACGCCGCTATCCGCGCAAACAGCGTTCAACTTTTCCGCCAACAAACTCCGACATCTAAATAGCGATCAGCCATGGCGAGGGCGCAACTGCCTCTTAAAGGAAATGAGAGATAACACCTTACGCCCAAAAAACACCCATTACTCATTAAGAGAATTGGGACAACCCATACGACCATACGTCATTAAACTAGCAAAAGGATTCGGAAACACCCTAAGCGTACTTGCGCCGTATGCTTTAGATCAAGCTTTTAGATCATAAAATAGGGCCCTATATGTTAAAAAGAACTTGAGAGCCTACATTTTCATTGTATGGATAAAGGACCTTTGACATTTTGTTTAAAGTGAAAAATGTCATACAAGAAACATCAGGTTGAATAGATTTAAAACAAATGACCTGTGTAAAGTCTAACAAATATCTTATGCTTAGATTTGAATGGTCCATGAATGTCAGAAGTTCATTCTGATTTTTCACTAAATACATGACATAAACCCAAACTTTCATACTTTGAAAAATTAATGTTTTTGAAAGAGAAGTTGTTTTTGAAATAACTGCAAAATGAAAAGATAATGTTAACTTCTTTAGAAATCCTCTTTTGTAATAGCCCCGTCCCATCCAGCTTCCCCTACCATTTCTTATAGCGCAAAGTGAGAAAAAGTTACCTGGAATTAGATTTAGTCTCCTTGCACTTTTGGGGGCATGAGAGAGCAGCGCAGAAAAAAGGTTAGAGGTTTACCAGGGCTCTCAAGATGTTTCTCAGAATCAAAGGAGGCATGTTTAAAACTACATTAATCCCTGTAGAAAAACAAGCTCTGACTCAACCTTTTGAACCTTTGAATACAAAGGCCACATAATTTATCCCACATTCCCAGAGCTCATGCTGTTTTTATGTTATCTGCTAGTACAAGGGTCTTTAACAGGGGGTCCGTGACCCCTAGAGGGCTTTTGGTGGTACTGCCAGGGTTCCCCAAATATTGTTTGATATTACAATATTTATATATTTTTAATTAACAAAGTGCCGAATTACATAATTATGTTCACCCAGACCAATACTTTAGTTAAAACACTTCCTATGAAATGTGTACATAGTTACATTTTTCTAAATAGTAATTTCATTAAAACGATTTTTATGAAATTTATGCATATACTTATCAGTGCTACATTTTAACTTTAGCTCGATTACAGTGGAGAGCAATGGTTTTTATACGATTGCTATACAAATCTAAGATTGCTGACAAATCTAACATATGATATGCGTTAATAGATGTAATGACAAACATTTTTAACATATTTTTACATTTTCACTTTTTGGCATTTAACTACACAAGTCATAAAACGTCAGAAAATAGATGTTTATGCTTTGTTTTAAAGCATGCCTATTAAATTTTTACTAGCTTAATCTGCTTTCAATTCCTTTATTAGACAAAAATGATTCTTGGCCTGGATGTGATTAGTTTATGACTGATAGCGGACATTTAACAGCCAAGTGTTGTCATTGGAGCATGTACAGAAGACATGCTTTGTGTATTACACTTTCCTCTTTCTTTAACCCACCCACCACATTGAATAAGAATAAGGCCTCAGGAACTCTAAAAGAAATTCAGAGCTTAATGTTTTTCCACATGCTTAAGTAGGGCAACTCAATGCTTCTGTGCTCCACATTATCAATTTTAAGAGACATCAAACCTTTCTTCTGATTTAATATGCTGTGAGTTTTTGAATAGGACTAAAACTAAAAGTTAATGAAAAGACAAAAAAAGTGAGAGATTAACTGTTTACCAATTTAATGTGCTTGATCTGTACTCAGTTTGCTCAAATGGATGTAACTGATGGTGTATAAATTCAAGCCGTTTGATAAAATTTAAATTCCAATGAAACAAAATCTAAAGTGTAAAAATTTTCATCACTTGCTGAAAGAATTACACAAAGCTGCATTACACAAAAGTTTCTGTGCTCCTTTTTGATGTAAAAAATATTAGGCATGCTAAACGTAAAATGTAATGATACGAACAGACCTGATTATTATCTCTGAAACCTAGTAATCAATAGTTGTGACCTGGTAGCTGAGGACAGATGAATTATGGCCGCATAAAATCTTGATCTGGTATAATTACAGCATAGAAAGAGATTTCCTTAAGAACTTGACAGAGGATGAAGTCAAAGAAGACAGCAGAAAGGGAATCATTTTCCAAGCACGTACTCTGGAAATATGCAAGATATGCCAGAATAACCTTACACTGGGTCAAATATTTTGCATGATTTATAAACACCTGACATATATCTTTTATAATCATTTTCCCGACTGCTTTCCATTTTGTGTCAAAGTGTTATTCCTGCACATGGATAAGGACAGATTTTTCTTACCACTATCCACTACAAATGAAGACTCATTTTTATAATAAAACAAACATCCAATGACATGAAGAATTATGTTGAATTATGTTGAAATTCCAATGAAAGGTTTCATACTCCACCTAAAAATTGTTTAGTCTAATGTTGTGCTAAGCTGCATTACACAATAGTAAATAAATAAATAAACTCAGTATACTTAAACACATTACATGCTATGTTTTGTCTCTTTGCTATAGGCGAGCAAAACCTAAATTTGTATTTCACCTAACCTGCTGTTAAATAATTTATTGAACACCACAGATCTGTGCTGAAAGTACAGTTTATGAGGAAGCTAAACTTTGGGACTGCAGTACCTGCTAAAGAAATCAGCAACAAAAAAATAATCATCTCCTGGCCCAGTTCTACAGTAATAACAACAAAAGCCCTGCCTCACTTGCACACACAGATCCCTTAACTCTATATTTCACTCCAGTGGGTAACACAAGATCTGTAGCGCAGCAAATATTGACGTGGTGCTCACTGGCCACCACAGCGCCACGTGGGTCGGGTTAAGTGGGTGTGTGGGCTTCCAGGAGTCACCAAAGGCCTGTGAAGACACACACTTCATTTAACACAACGCCTGAGGCCAGAGTTTTATACTCTTTCGATCACAATAGGGTTAGATTACACCGTGAAATGTTTGGCCAGAGCTCAGTCAACATGGTAATAAAAACAGTCCGAAAGTATCATTTCAGAAAGGGGGCGGTCTGTGAAAGCACATTATTATGAACTGTAAACTGTCTTCCAGCAAAGTAATAATAAGTATACTGTCATATAAAACAGTAGGAAAAACACAAGAGACAACATTAAAAATCAGTGATTTAAAATCTAACCTGTTAACCTGTACAATGAATTCGAACTATTTGCACTATTTATGCACATTTCAATGCCACTACTCAAATAAATAAATATGTGCCATTGACCATGTTAACCATGTTACCAAAAGATCTGACTTCCTTGACCCTGGCACGCAGGATTCTCTTTGAAAAAATCAAAAACCATTCAGTGTTAAAAATGAAGCTTTCCAGAAATCCATCTAAAAGCAAGCAAATCGCAGGCTGTATATTAAGTTAATAGCATCACTAGCACCAAGTAGAAGACACCAATAAACTTACAGCACGCATCCTAATGAAAACGTCATTTTTTTCCTTGCACAGCTCTGAGTTCTCCCCCTCCAGCTGTCGGACCCGTGACAGCAGCCGGTCCGTCTGCTCGATGGCTTTCTTCAGCTCTTCTCTCTCCCTCATCTCTGCCTCTACACCGGGTTGCAGTGGATTAACCTGAGCAGCAGAAACATTCAGTTTCCTTTAGTCTGGAGTAAAGCTCCCCCTCCCTCCAGCCTTCTCCTTCTGAAGCCTTTTGGCCCGATTTAAAACAATCCAGAATTTCTTCCACTGATATTATTCCACTACAATAAATCTCCTGGATCAAATACCCACACAAAACGTTAGGTTTATGCTTCGATACTGGCTTTCAGATAAAGCATCAGGAGGAAAAAGCAATAATAGAACTGCATTAAGTAGTTATATTGGGAATGAATGCATATGTTAAAGTAATCAATGTGACTATGTGACATGACTGCAAAAAGACATTGTTGGGATTCCTGAAGAGAATACCTACTTTTGTTGAAGGCCCCTTCAAACAGAGACTTTTGTCTGTGTGTTGACATATTTTTATGGACCAAAAATGAATCAAAGGGACTTTAATTTTTAAATAGCCAAAAGGCTTTAGTTACGTCTATACATGCAGCAGTATATTTCATTGAGAAAAATATACATTGCTCTTTGTCATTCAATGACATATTTATAGCCAGCTACAGGTGAAAGTCCTCATTTAAGCAAGTGCTGAACTTGGCTACCACGACAAAAAAAACCATCTTATTGTCTTGCGAATGGTACATACAGAATATTTATTTTACATTTTATTTTTTACATTAGCCTGTCTACTTTTGTGCCAACTTTTGCTTGTCTTCTGTCTCTAATAAATGTCATCAATGTATCTTTATGAGAGATTATGCCTGAGATTATGTCTATCATACTTGTCTGAATTTCACAAAATTCAACAAACGCCTCTGGCTTTGCCACAAATTCATAGATGTTTCCACGGACGGAATATAAGATGTGAACTAATTTTCCAAAACACACTGTTATGATGTTAAAAATGTGTTGAAGCTTGAAGCCAAACTCTCAGTCTATGGAAAAAGGCTGTCAAGAATAACACTTTTATCTTATAACAGAAAAAAATATATTTTTATGTATATTACATTATATTATACTGTAATATGTATTGATTTTTAATTTATGAATGAGGAAAATCAAAACAGATGATCAAAATGCATTTAGCAGCTGAACATTATGCACTTTGAGAGCAAACAAAGACTTTTTTAATAACTTCACCTTATGACCCAAAAGCATGTCAGCAAATTATTTGCGAGACTGCACTTCAAATAGTTACAATGTATACACCTCTGAAGTCACATGAATGAGACTGTTTGTTTATAACAACGTTTTCATGTTTCAACTTGAGAAGGGAGGATGTACAAGATTTTAGCCCTCAATGTCAAAACACAAATTACAAAACTGCATTTGTGAGCTACAGGTATAGTAACTTAAATCGCATGTAGAAATTAAACTCATTCCCTCTGGCAAAAAAATGGTTTGCACATTCCTGCCTTCATAGTCAATTGTTCAAGGCCCAGATCATAAGCAGCACTTTTCCAAATAAATTTGTTCCTTGCACTGCATTCCAACTCTACAAAGGTGACACACTCGCGCACACAAACATATTCCAAGCATTTTAACAGCTGTTTAGCAATTCCAGCTCTGGATTCACAATTTTCCTAAAGCATGTGAAAAATCATTATTAATTCACTCTTCATTTGATATAAAACATTATCATTACATAAAGATCTGTGCCCAAATGCAATAAATATAAATAATGTAAATATCATTCATTAGAATGTTTTAATTTTAATAATATTTTTGTGTATGTTCCATGTATAATGGGGGCTGTTTTATTTTTTCTATCCCCTAAACCTACCGCTAACCAATCCGTTGCACAAACCTTCAAATACATATCATTTAGTTTCTAAACTGTTTAGCTATAAATCACCTATTGACCTCTCAGCAGTTATTTACTTTCTATAAGAGTCCGTAAAATGTTACAAAAATGAACACATTATTATTCAAAACATGTATGTTTGTTACTATAATATGTTTGTTACTAAAGGGTCTTAAGGGTCAGTTTTTCAAAATTGAGATTTTTAAATAATCTGAAAAATGAATAAATACGAATATTGATCAAATAGAAAAAAAATCAAAACATTGACAATCATCTTTAATGCGCTGTAGCAGGCCGCTGCTAAGAAGAAACAGGTTTGTTTTAATGCTCTCTTGTGGCTTAATGACGTTGTGGTGAATAGATGAACCCGAAAGCTGAAATTCTAAGCTTTACATTTGAGTGGGTGTTTACCAAAGAGTGGCAGCAGCGAGTGAAGTTTATAGACGTGTTTCCGGCCATTTTTGTTAGCGATTTTGCTGCATCCACTCACAAAAATAAAGTTTTGATATATTTACAGTAGAAAATTTACACACGGAACATGATCTTTACGTAATATCCTAAGGATTTTTGCCATAAAAAATGTATCATTTTGATCCATACAATGTATTTATGGCTATTGCTACAAATGTTTCAGAGTCACATTTTGTTACACTAAAACTGGATGTTTTTTTTAAGATGTACAGATCAAAAGCATATCACAGCTATTTCTTATGCATTTGTGGTGCAGATGCATAGTCTATTATATTTTCTATTCCAAAAGTCCATACATAAATCAAAACAAAACCAAATGATAATTTGTGACAACAATGCAATGCTGGCCAAAAACGTATAACAAATCTAATTTCAGCCTCCTTATATATGTTTTTTTACTTGTATACATGATTCTCTTAAAAATCACTATTCTCAATCATTAAATCTCTTTTTGCATGTCCTGGCAGGGCTATGGTAGAAGAACCTGAGGTATTCTGGGACTGTTGCTTTGTTCAGAAATGTTTGCATTCCTGAGGAGTATGCGTGAGTTTGCTTTTACTCTGCACATTAGTACCTGTCAACCCCTACAGCTCTTTCTCTCTTTAAACACTGGGCTCTGCACTTTCCCAACCACGTTGCAAAAGTTTTCCTGTTATCTGGAAAGAAAATCCCAAACAGCAGAGCAGAACCACCAGGTGGACGTGAGGGTGTGTCTTAGTTACAGATGTGTGTGTGTGTGTGTGTGTGTGTGTGTGTGTGTGTGTGTGTGTGTGAGACACAACACAAAGAAATAAACACAAAAAGATGAAAATGAAATCTCTTACATGTACCAGTGGCTTGCTGTGGATGGCGATGATGGGACGATACTGATGGAAGTCAGTTTGGATCACACACACTTTCTTCTCCATCCTCAGCACATGCACACTCTCTCCATCCTGCTCTCTCCTCCACGCCGGCAGAGGAAGTGAGGCATCTGTTACCTGACTCTGAGCCTCACCACACCAAACACACACAATCTCACGCACACACGCGCAGGGGGAGGGATCTCCAGCACAAAAAGAAAACATCCCTGAGACTCCCTCTGACGCTATTCACCTCTCCACACATCCACCACTCATTGTCAGCGGGCCACCCCTCCTGTACACAGGTTAACTCTCTACAGGGGTTCACTCTTTCTGCAGCTGCTACGGTGCTCCGTAAGGTTGTGGGTTTGAATCCCAGAAAACACTAAACATGTTACGTACGTATTAGAAGTGTGTTAAACGAAAGTTGTTTTGGAGAAAATACCAAATACGTGTGAAAAATTAACTCGACTTGTTAATATAAATTACATTCAAGTTATTTGTATAAGAGCTTATAGAACTTAAGCTTTAAGTATTTAAGATTAAGTATGTACATTTTTACTGTGTATCCCTCTTCTGTTGTAAAGAATGTACTTTTTACTTATCTATGATTTGAAAGCAATCGTCTCGGACAGAGACTTCATTTTTATACCCAACTGGAGAAAACTGTCTCTTTTCTTTTTCATTGTTGGTTACAAATGTTCAGTGGGTGTACAGCATGAGTAATGTTTGTTAAGCCTCCAGTGCTGACACTGCTTTCCAAATCTGATCGCTCTCATTTAAAAATCCCACTGGGCTTATGACAGCTGACAAAAAGGCTAAAGGGAAAAGCTCACTGGGCATGAAATGATATTTACCTTAGACATGGAAATATGTCAGATGAAACATTTAGGCTCTCATGGACACAACAGAAAGATGTGGCCTGGGGAATTGCTTAGTGGAAAATATGACTTCCTTGCGGTTGGAAACACGAATGACACTTTGAGTTTTCGCCCAAGCTGGAAGCACGGGTTCTCAATAATTACTGATGATAAAGTCCAGCCAAGACAGATCAATCCCAATCCTTTGCAGAGCAGAGTGCAGCTGAAGATCTCCAAAGTCATGCTGTAGCCCAAAAAAAACAACAGAGGGCGACCTTCAGGCACAGATCGGTTCAGATAAACCCCCAGCATCACCCCTGAAAAAAAAAATATATATATATAAAATGGTCTTTTGAAATATTTTGACATTTATAAATTGTAAAAGACAATATGCAATAAATGGGATAGATATGGGACATCATATTTTGCTTGTTCACCTGGGCCAGTTTCATTTGGACTGGAATCGGACTTTCCCATATACAGTAGCATCCTAAATTAATGTCAGACATGTTTATGATTACATCCTTGTTTACATAATAATCAACTTTTGGTACCTAGTCCCAAAATTTAGCCTACTTTATTGAGTATTTCCATTTTATGCAACTTTACACATTTACTATTACTGTTATTAGTTACTATTACTCCACTAGGTCTGAAATAAATATTGTACACTTAATCCCCTGGAACACACTAAAACACGATGATCTTATAGAATCATGCTAAAAAAACAATAATTTAATGGATTTAATAATATTAATGTTACTAAAATAATACCAAAACACACTACAAAAAGGAATTTTGTAATGGTTTTAATAGAAAAAGCTAAAGGTTCATAATGGTAACCATTATATAACTTCTGTGGTGGTTTCTATTGTTTTTTTTTTAGCAAGGATGCATTACTGCTAAAAAAAATAGAAAGCCAATTCTAGTGAGTTTCATTAAAATACCATTATGAACCATAAGCTTTTTCCATTAAAATGTGGGTATTTGACAGATGAATATGCAAATTTGTCCTATGGTGTGACAGCAAAAATATAGGAAAAAACAATGAAGAAAAATCTCCCTTATACTTTTTTTATTATAAACAAACATATTAATAACATAAAACAATAAAATATTAACAGTTTGTTTTCTAAATGTTTTATCACACCGTAGGACACGTAACGTTACGATTTATTGCCAATTTTTCTGATGCATGTCCTTAATTTGTTGGTATTAATAAAGTGTCTAATGCTTTTCCTTGATAACTCACATGGTTTCTAGATAGCAAAGGTTTTGTCGTAATAGTGTCATCATTCAGGTTGGATTTCAGCTTCATTTTTTTTATCAAAGCAGCTGCAACTAACGAGTCGCTTTCACCCCAAATTCAAAATGGCGCAAGCTGTGCTGCAGCTGGGCGCAAGTTTTGCAATGGAAGTACGAAGAGTCTACTAATTTATGAATTATTGCAGTTACATTATGTTTATGAAAATGATGATAATTAATGCAAAGCATAAATCATTGCAACGTGCATTTCTGTATATCACAACAAATATATAGTCATGTAAAAAAGTTAGGACACCCTTGGTAAATATGAGCATTAAGGCCACAAAAAATAAATCTGCATTGTTTCTCGTTTTGATCTTTTATTTCAAAATCTACAAAATACCAAGGTTTCATTAAAGTAAAACAATTTGAAGTGGGGGGAATATCACATTGTGAGTTTTTTTCCCCCTCTAATACACTTTAATACATGTAGACTTTTTAAATAAAAGATTAAAACGAGAAACAGTGCAGATTTATTTTTACAGAATTCTTTGCTCATAATTACCAAGGGTGTCCTAACTTTTCACATGACTGTATATATAGCCTATATAGACATTTAGCATTACTGACAAATAGAAAGATAGATTATACAAATATAGTGTAAACATATTTTGACGACGTCATCGCTGTTATAAAAGGTAAAAAACAGATACTAATATAATCGTAACCTATACAAATTTAACAAGAGAATATAGTTGTATTACTTATATAAATTATTATTATTTATTGACATGCACATCCTGTAAATTAACTTAAAAGTAGATGTCAATAAACGATAAACAAAGGCAATACCCAGCAAACATGCGTTTGCGCTAAATAAAATATTTTAAAACCATGAACCCGATTATACTACTACTTTTTACAAGTGCAGTTATTCTGCATGTGCAGTAATGTTCTGCGGGTATTAAGGAAAACCACTTTCTCCACTCTTTGCCAGTGTGCCCACAGCATGCCCACACCCTGCCCACACTTCCCCCAGTGCACCCACAGCATGCCCACACTTCCCCCAGTGTACCCACAGCATGCCCACACCCTGCCCACACTTCCCCCAGTGCACCCACAGCATGCCCACACTTCCCCCAGTGTACCCACAGCATGCCCACACCCTGCCCACACTTCCCCCAGTGCACCCACAGCATGCCCACACTTCCCCCAGTGTACCCACAGCATGCCCACACCCTGCCCACACTTCCCCCAGTGCACCCACAGCATGCCCACACTTCCCCCAGTGTACCCACAGCATGCCCACACCCTGCCAACACTTTGCCTGCACTTCCCCTAGTATGCCCACACTTTCCCCACACTTCGCCCAGAGTACCCACTGCATGCCCACACTTTGCCCACAACAGGTTACAGTGTGGGCAAACTGTGGGCCCACAACTGGCCCCACTGGAGGCCACTCTGATTGTTTGAGGCCAGCCCACACTTTGGGACCCACCTGGGTCCCTTATTTTGGGGCCCACACGTGCCCTGCATTTCACGCCGGTATCGGGGCCTGCTAATTTTACTTAATTAAGAACAAAAAAGACGATAGAACCACAAACATAACATTTGGTCAAACAAAGCAGTACATTAATAAGACCAATGACTGCTTGTTTCATGAACTCAAAATGAATGATATCTCACGTTTAACCACTTAAGAGCCAGCAGCATATTCCTGAAGCACTGGCCGAGATAAAAAGCTGAGCGACCGCTGACAGCCTGATGCTCACAAGAGTTCAGTAAAACCTAACCTGCCTCTCCCCAGTTCAGATTAGTGTGATGTATTACACATATTCTCTGGATATACTCTCCTGTGTGTGTGTGTTTACTCAGTGCCATACTAAACAGGTTTATGACAGGAGATATTCCTCTTTTGTAAACACATCCTCATCTGTTCACACAGAGCAGTTGATCCAAAAGGTGTGTAATTTAATAAATAGTGTTAAATGACAGCTACACAAATCAATATACCCCAAACAAAAGGCAGAGTTCTGTGTCAAGTGATCAGACAGTAATATACAGTGTATTCCATTGTACATGGCCAGCAAGGTTGGCAAAGACTGTTCTTTGGATTCCTGCCATCTTTCACTGAATTGCGCTTTTGTTTGGGCACTATCCATATTAAACGATAACCCATATTTTTCTGTGTAGCAATGCCAACGTGGTGTTAACTCTTCTATGAACGCCTACAAGCTCTGATCCAAATCACCTGTCTGTGCTAAAAACCTCACTCACAATACGCGGTTGAGAGTTCTCCATCTTAAAATGCTTTCATGCACCTTTAATCTTTTGTTATTTGGGATGGTTAAAGATTGATTATGTGCCTTTTTATAGCCCTTAATGGGAATTCACTGTCTGACCATGTTTTTGTTATATTAACAGATGTTTGTATTGCATTAAGAAGTGCATGAACAAGTTATATTTTGTAATCTGTAACACAATAAATTGTAATCATAGGCCCCAACACAGCAGAAAGCTATAGGTTAAGTATAATTTCTTTAGGTATACTGACATGTAGAAATAAGAAAATCTCTAAAAACATTTCAAACTTTACACAGCGGTGATCCTGGCCATGTGCCCTTTACTGTTAATGTAAACACATACACTTCTATGCCAGGGCACTCTGCATTTGGCATCATTTTTCAAAGACATCAACAGAGCAGGACAAAAATGCTTCAGTTACTGTATCCAAGCAGACAACCAACCTTAATTCCATCTGAACAGGTCACCTCTCATAATAAAATGCACCACAAAAATATTGAATTACAGTAGACCTCTGGTATGACAGCAAGATATGAAAACGGCAATCACTTTTTAGCTGGCATATGTGATTTTGTGCATTTCGTAAACTGAAATCAGATTTACTGATAATCCTTAAGTTTATTTATTACTTTAAAGCCTATTTTATGATGCATGTTCAGTCAAGGCTATCCTCCAAAGTTAAAGTTACAGGCCCTGACATTGATATAAATCAACAGGGATGCTGGTGATGTGTTTAATCTCCAACAGTCAAACATGATAGCATCACATCTATAATGTAAAGATGTGGTATCTCTAAAAAATGTCTGCATGTCTGAACCTGAAAATATATAGCATCTTCTGTACAATCACTCATTTTCACTTATTTTCTTCTTGATTTGTGAATTTTATTAAAATGAAATGCAATTGCAGCGCCATCTACTGGGAAAACAACTAACACTGACATAGTTGAACTTCAAATACAATGTAAGAAGCACCATATTACAAAACTATTGTTTTGTAAAAATAAATAAAATCACATTTCTTATTCATTAGCAAGACAAAGGTTTTGCAATTACAAACAGGACTGCTGCTGTTCAAACAGGCCTCCAACTTTAAGAGACAATACACAAAAGACATGGTGAAGAGCTGTTAATCAATATGGATAAAGATGTCCATGTGTAATCTCTCTGTGTTTAATAGGATCAATTCCACATGGTCAGAAGCTGAGCCAAATTCTCAGTGACTTACATTAATCCCATATTGTCAGCCATGTGGTAAACAGACCACAGCAGGTGTCACGCTCTTTAAATAAACCTTTTAAAAGACACTGAGATTTACTGCTATCTAGTTGATATACAACCTGCAGACAAGCGACAGCGGAGCTTAATCATTCTATTCACCTCTGTATATGACTTTATTTTTGTCCGTTTCATGCATTTTGATTTCATACAGCGTGTTTGGAGGGAGATGCTTTGCCATGCAGTCCCAAATATAGACAGCCAGGTTTTCTGTGGTGCTGCATAGAATAAATAGATATATGTCATAAAAAGGTTTAAATGAACATTTATTAAAGACAGATGCAAAGGATAAGATTTGATGGCAAATACCTGACAACATTAGCGAAATATGGTACATCCAGGTCCAGATTTTTATGGTCAAGTGGTTTCATGATGGTATCCTATAAACATATATAAACCTGTCAAATCATGTAAATTGAACTTGATAACTTGAAAAAAAAAAAAACTTAAAATTAACTGGAATTAAATCTGCCATAAATCATAACAAATGTCTATTATTTCAGGTTATTGCGTAGTAGCTGACAGAAATGCTTTTTTAAAAAAATTTTTATTTAATGTAAATATTGTAAAGAATTTAATATTATAAATAGCATAGTAACATCTTACCTCAATAATTTGCTTTAGATCAGTAAGGTTCATTACCATTCCAGTGTTTTTGTCGATCTATAAGAACAAACAACAGGATGTATATGTGTATATACATATATACATATATATATATATATATATACATATATACATATATATATATATATATATATACACACACAAATGTTAACAGTGCATGTAGACCTGACTGCAACATACCTTTCCCTTAACAGTCACTTCAACTGGAAAACATAAACAACATTTTTTTAATTACTCATTTGCATGAATGAAATATGTAGAGTAAAGTTTTGTAACATTACAGGGTAAAAAATGCACGTACTGTATAACTCACCTGTATAGTTATGTCCATGGCCATTGGGGTTGTTGCATTTTCCAAATATTTTTTTATTTTCTTCGTCACTTAATGATTTGCTAAATAATTAAATAAACAAAGAAATAAGTGATAATTATTACAAAAAAAACTGTAAAGTAGGTATTTTTTCATATAACTACAATTCCCACAATTCCTTTCCATCGACGCAACACGTTTCTGTCTTCCTGAAGCGTAAGTTACATGCATACAGGTTGTAAGAATCATGTGCAAAGCGCAAATCTACCCATAGCCTGTATATTGTAAAATTCAGCGTCTCAAAAGTTTACGCAGTGTAAATCTTTACAGATATAAAATAGCGTTAAACAAATGTGTAGAGAGCTGTAACTGAAATATCAAAACGAGTAATACACCACCACGGATGCCTAGTTGTGGGGTTAGAGACAAACATGGTTTGTTAGTTTTAATGATTCATAGCTGAAACAGTGTTTGTGTATTTATACTACCTGTGTAAGCGATGGCAAGCACTAAAGCTCTGCACGCGCGTGATGTAGCCGATACGTTCAGCTGTAGTCTCAACACTAGCCATATTCTTACAGACCTAATATGTCGATAAAAACAACGATAAAGGCTGTAAATGACAACTAAACTATACTGTCACAGCAGAATATAGGACTACTCCAATTCTTTCCGGCGTAGTGGAGGCGTGGCTTAACAGAGCCGCCTCTCAACCTCAGGGCATGACGTGTAATCGATCAGCAGCACTTTCCATGCGCATGATGCTCCTGGTCTTTTATCATTTGTAATACTTTAAATCACTGAAATTAATTATTTTCATTTTTTTCAGGCAACTTATATTAATAATAAAAACAATAACCACTATTATGATTATTATTATTGTTATTATAATCTCCCATATAATAAGTTACATTTCTCACAACGAAAAAGCTTTTTACAATTTTTGCATGAGTGCAAAGCGGCTTTACCAAAAATACATTTTAGCAGACAAAATGTAAGTTACAAAGGCAATGCATATGTCAACCTTACCGTGAAAAAATAACGTTTTTACCAGTTTTTTACTCTACTGATAGCACATCTGTCAACATTTGGAGGTTCAATAGCCATGTGAGGTCTCTCTTCAAGTTTTAAAGCATTTTTTTGTGCACAATTTCCCATATAGGTAATCCTTTTTCAGGATTGTCACATCCATAGCGGTACATATTCCAAATGTATGGACACATGAAAATTAAAATAAAGAAACCATTCCTTCTGCATTTGTTGGGTATTATTGCTTCTAGTTTGTGCATTTTCACAGAAAGTTTACAAAGTATGTTGTCTCTCAAAAACAGTGCACTTTTTTGTCACATCCATAACACAGGTTTATTTCCTTAGAAAACTATGCATAGACTGATATTTTCTTGATGTTTAGACTCCATCAACAAGGTTTTAGTAAAATATAAACAGAAGATTTAGTATATTGCTAACAAATACATTCTCTGAGCGTTTGTCACATCCATAACTCAAAATGTCACATCCATAACGCTGGAATTGCCCAAATATCGTCATATAAAACATTAAACTTAAACCAATAAATGGTATTATGTGGTATTAAAATACATGGAATATGCTTTACTACAATAACATCTTCTTCTGTTTCAAGAAAATGATGGCAGTCCTTATTTTTGAGTAAAAGACCAATTTATTTTTGTATATAATACAACAAACCACATTTATTCACAGCAAAACAAGGCCTGTGATAAATACACATTCAGACATGCATCATTCAGGACTGAACAGTTCAACAACATCATATTAGTTTTATAACAGTATACTGTGATTTAATCCAAATGTACTAAACAAGATCAAGAGATCTCCTGCTGTCACATAAGCTCATAGTCTAAGTCACTCAAAGTCGAACTCCTTGTCTGCCATTATATATTCCTGACAAACTCTGAGTATCAACTCAAAAGAGGGTTTAGTCAGAATCACAGCTCATCCTCTTTAATCCACAGCAGTACTCATGTCGACTTTAAATAGCAGCCAGTGTAATAACGCTCAGTTGCTCAGAATCTGAAAAGCTTTCAAGGAGAGCTCGTCTTGAAGGTTTCTTCACAAAATGGGCAATGCTAAAAGTGGAGCCCTTTCCAAAGACATTCTGGACGAGCTGAAGATGAACACCAAGTACACCGAGGAACAGCTTTATGCTTGGTACCAGAAGTTCTTGAAGGAGTGCCCTTCCGGTCGCATCAGTCGAGAACAGTTCGAGAGTATATACGCCAGTTTCTTCCCTGATGCAGACCCCAAGGCTTACGCTCAGCATGTTTTTAGAAGCTTTGATTCCGACAGTGATGGAACGCTGGACTTTAAAGAATACATTGTTGCTTTGCATCTGACATCTTCAGGAAAGACCGTTCAGAAACTAGAGTGGGCGTTTGCTTTGTATGATGTAGACAGAAATGGCTCCATCACAAAAAATGAGATTCATGAAATTGTAAAGGTGAACGCGAAATGAGCGAACTAGCTCATTTGATCATTTAATGTATGTGTACTCATTGAAAAGCTTTCTAACACTCTCAAAATTCTGCATTCAACCCAATGTTTGTTGAATTCACCTGTCACTGCTGTTTAATCATGTTTACGCTTCTCTGTAGTCAATATTCAACATGATATCTGAAGAAGACCAGAAAAACCTTCCGGATGATGAAAACACGCCAGAAAAACGAACTGATAAAATTTGGGACTTTTTTGGGAAAAAAGAAAATGGTAAGCAAGTATTTTTTTGGACATCACGAATGTATTAGCTAATAAAGTTAATTATATCCATGCATCTGTAGCCTATATGAAAGCATATAGCAGTGTTTTATTTGTCTTTGTCCAGTGTTGTTTTCTTCCTCAGGATCTGATTTATGTTTTTGCCTGTCAGGTAAATTAACAGAGGGAGAGTTTATTCAAGGAGTAATGGCCAATAAGGATATTCTCAGATTGATTCAGTTTGATGAACCCCAAAAGGTCCAGGAAAGGCTCAAAGAGAAAAGGCAATGACATCATTACTTTCTGTGAGGAATTATTTATAATTCTTGTTTTCATTTATAATTCTTTTTTAATTTGATAATTGTTTTTTAATTTTATGCGTGAAACATTCATGTGCACTGTTATCATTTTTATTTCCAAATATTTCATATAGTTTTATGTTGTGTAAATTGAAGAGTTACACATGTTCTCATACACATAATTCTACATGAAAAGTAATCTAAACAAAATGTTGTACTTATTGTACTTAAATACTCATCACATATACACAGTGTACACAGTTTGACCTGTAAAATGAAGACATCCGAAATGTGATGTGCATTTGTGTGTATGAGTTTTAGACAGAGATGGACTGACTATTAAGACCAAATTTAAACAAAAACTAACCTGAACCCTAACCCAGGCTTATCAAAGTTACTTAATCTATACAATAGGCAATAATTTCTATTAGACTGACAAATGTCTCAATAAACAAAAAAAAAGTATGTTTTATACGAAAAACAGGTATCAAAAACAATGTATAACATAATCCATTTACAGTGAATATAGAAAAATACACCCTAATTACATATTTGTACAAAAACGAATCACAAGCACATGCCAATAACAAAATCATGAGTGATATTTAAAACTCACTCTCCTCTATGACCTCCTCCACTGTTTCTCCGAATGTCATCTCCCCATCACTGCTGGAGAGACTCTTCCTTGTGTAAAATTCCACACCTGTATTCCGACCACAAATCACATCCTCTGCTGATTGGACAGTCACTTGCATTAGTTGTCCCGGGTTGGGGACGTTGTTTCCCTCTGTGTGGGATTCACTCTGTTCTGTGGCTTGTTTGGGATTTTTTTGTGAACACTTCCAAAGATATTTGGGATGTATGTCTGCAAAGCAGTTGTGGACCTCAAAGCGGTTGGAAAAAAGAAACACCTGCCACCTCTTTTTTAGCTCAGCCTGGACCTGGAGGATGAGTTCTGAATTTAGTTATATATTCTTTGTCACATTTTCACCTGTCTGCCATTGCTCGGCAAACAGGTAGAGCAAAACAAATAAGGCTTACTTTAGCACAAAATAACACTTAATATATTACGTAAAGCTGAAGTGTGTAAGTATTTTCATTTCAAATGAGTCTTATTCTATCCTACTATTCTTACAAATTTTTTTATTTAATTTCTCTATATGGCATTATGACTCTGTGGGGCTGTCAAATTATTGTTTGGTTTGTTTGAGAACCTGTTTTTTTGCAGTGCCATTTGGTGATGGATTATACACACTTTATCTTTAAATATTGAAGAAGTAATTCATTATATTAAAGCAAATCCCCAGAGCTCCAGAATCTTACCTCTCCGTTAGCAAAGCAATATAGCACTGCAACTATGAAACCCTGTGGAACAATAAAGTTGCCGGTTACAATATTTTAGCAAAACAAAAACTCGACCTTCTTAATTTCAAGGCTCCCCTATTGTCCACCACAATGTTTGAAGGCCTCCCCATTCCCAGTTCTAAGCAATAAAATATTCCAGAGCTTGGCATAACTAGAAACAAATATTTTTATGTTGAGGCCTCCTTGGAAATTATTTGAGGACCCTTGCCCCCTTACCAGAAAACAAAGGGAATCAATAGTATTTTTCTTACCTGAAAAGAGCTCAGGATTAGATTGATGAAGTTTCGAACATAGCGGTTGCTACCCTCAACCGATTCATCAATAATTATAGTAAAGACAATCTCATGGACTCCAAGCAGAGGAACCAACACAAGCGTTGCTCTGGCTAAACTGTGAAGGGTTATGACATATATATAATAAAAATGTATGTTAAATATATTAAATACATTAAAAGTGCAGCAAAAGTAAAATGTTTAGGTTAACAGTGACTAACCTGTATCTGTAGTCAGTGAATTTCACTTGGTCGGCTTTTAACTTCGATAGCAGAAGTTTGATGATTTTGAGAAAAATGCAAAAAATTACCTGAAAGAGACAAAAGAGCGCATTTTCAAGGTTCGACCTTAAAGGGATAGTTCACCCAAAAATTCAATTCTGTTATCATTTACTCACCCTGTTGTCATTTCAAACCTGTATGACTTTCTTTCTTCTGCAGAACACAAAAGAAGATATTTAAAAAAATGTTTGTAACCGAACAATGGTGGTATCCATTGACTTCTAAAAGTGAATGGATACCACTGTTGTTCGGTTACCAACATTCTGCGGAAGGAAGAAAGTCATACAGATTTGAGTCATGATGACAGAATTTCAATTTTTGGGTGAACTATCCCTTTAAAGCCTTTACATGTATGATTTTATGCAAAGCAACTTGCATTTTTAAACAATATTATCAGCTACAGCAAGTTCTCTAGGCACTGAACCCATGACCTTGGCATTGCTAGCATCATGCTCTACCGTTTTCATTTGTGTGTACAGACTTTGCAACTGATTTAATTGATTTGATACATTGTGCACATCTCTCTTATGGGTCACTCTCATGACTGCTTGTGACCAGCATGAGATGCGTAGCAGAAATTGCTGTGAAATTTCCACAAAACCCTGATAACAGAACAGATCCATTTCTCTTTTCCAACATCAAACTCTTGCAGTAAAAAGTGAGCTATTTTAAGTTATATACATTGACAGACGTCATACTTACAATCACTGATAATGTTATTGGTCCTCTGATTATCCACCAGATCCATCTGATGTTATTGGACCAGCAGCTTTAACAAAACATTGTATAGATAAATATGCATGCCACAGTTAACATAAATAAATTCTAACATTGCATAAAGCATTCAAATTTCTAAATATCTTTAACACATTCAAATGTATTCAACTTAATAAATATATACTTTACATTTTATGAAGCATGCAAAATCTTAATGCATTGCAATTCATTCATAATGCCTATAATATACCCCTGTACACACTTTCATACTACATAATCACATTTCATATTTAAAATCATATTTACTGTATGAATATAAATATGTTTAATACATTCAAATTTTAGTTTGTCAACTACCCAATTCATTCAAAAACGTAAAAATTCAATGCAACGTTATGTCATATTTTATAATGTATTATACATTTACGCATTTGGTAGACTTACATTGCATTATACATTATACATTTGTATAAATATGTGCAGTCCCTGGGATCAAAACCCATGACCTTGCCGTTGCTAGCGCCATGCTCTAACCACTAAGCTACAGGAAAGCTCTATAATTAATGCAATTAATTATATAAATGATATATAAACGATTTTACAGTGTGTTTAATGCACAATGGTCCCCACCCTAAAAAAAAATCATGTCTTCCTTAAACAAATAATTTTCTGTAGTACAGATAATAATATAATTTCAAAGCATCAATCTAAAGTAAACACTTACTTTTTATTTTCATACAAAGTTTTGACTACAGTCCAGGGTATCACAAATAATAATGGAGTGCCTGAATTATAAAGTTGAAGAAGAAAAAGAACAACTTTTTTTAACAAACAGAAAAAATATGTTCTAGGGTTTTAATAAAATACTTTATGTACTGAGAATAAGCCTACCCCATCCTATCATCACGTATGTCTTAAGAAGTCTTTTTCTGGCCAGCACTGCAGTGAACAGCAGCGTGTGAAGAAATACTGCCTCCACCAGGAGCCAGAAGTAATTGCATCCCACAAAATATTCCATTGACACCTTTGAGGCCTTGCAGATTACAAGGATCTAAAAGTTGATCATATTATTATTATTATGCCTTCTTTTTTCTTAATATGTTTTGCTCATAAATGACAATTTGCTGTCGACTAATGTAACAAGACATGTCTATGCAATCAGAGACATTCATTTATGTAATTCCATTAGAAAATACCATTTTATATTCTATATTTATAACATAAACATATATCAAAAAACATAAAGCTAAATCGATCCGTACCGCAGAATTTGTGTAGCTGTTCCATCCAATTTCATCATTAGGCAGACTGGAATACATAACTTGTAATATAACCTCTTTGGTAATTACTGCCGTTGCTCTAAGTATGAATGATACAAAGAGGTTTATGTGGATGTAATTCCGTGTACAGTGTAACTTCCTGAAAATAACAGGTAAATAGATTTTTTGGTGGTTCAGAGACGGCTCAAATTAATAATCAGATGTTTGGAGTCAGTATTGGACTGGGACAGAATAAATGAGCAGATAAGAAAGAAGTAAATGTGTTTGATCAATTAAAATAATATTACAAAAGAAAACATTTAGAGAACATTGTTATTGACTGAAACTCACTCACCTCAGACGACTCATGATCACAACAGCCAATGAAAGGGAAGACAAAGACAGCGCATACCCTACGATGGATAAGACTCTCAACACAGACTGCCGAAATACTTTGTCTTCCTGTGTATGCAGGATACAATTGTAAATAATGCCACAATGGAGATCGTACTATAATGTATGGCAACAGTATTCACCTCAGTCTTGAAAAAATGAGGGTTTTCACACTCTGAGTGATTTCTCCACACAATGCTGGAATTGTCCTCGGTTTTCCAGGTCCCATTGACCGTACATTCCTTGTACACATTTCCAGTAGCACCTGAAATGACAAAACTATTGAAATATTCTTACGGGGATTTTATTAGACTATGTTTAAAGTACATTTGTGACCCTGTCCGTGAAACCCCATGTAACTATGAGATTAGAAGCATCAAAGTTGTCTTTGACCTTAATGAAAATATATCAAGTTATATCTTCACAGAATGTCCATTGCGCAGGATGGTTTTATGTAAAAAAAAAAAAAAAGGGCAAACCAATAGTATTAATATAAATAATACTAAAAAACAAGATGATTTGCACAATATACCTAATAATTATTGATACACCAAAGAATTAACATCATTGGCTGGTTAAAGAAGTGTTTATGATTTCTGTACAGTTAAAAAATAGTAAGCAAATAATACAAACATAGCCTAATAAAACAAGACAACATGTAACTAACCTTCTCTGATCCATGGTAAATAGGAAGGACACGGTACAGATACTATCCCAGGAGATGAATGTGGCCAACAGGCAAACTTGTTAAATGTTCCATTGCAGAAAATTCCTGTGGGATTCATTTGTAAAAGAAATAAGCACAAATACTTTAAGTTTCCTTATTGATTAAAATAATGTATAGCCTATACATTTTCATTCACCAGTTTCAGGAGGGAAAGTAGCTGTCAGGGCCCTGGTACAGTTCTCCTGATATTCAGCACGTTTATGGATCAGATCATCCAGGCTGGAGCTCATGACCTTTACAAAAACCATAAAACCACAACATTTACTGCTGTTTATGTGTGGGTTGTAAATCAACAGAGACAATTCTACAATGTTGTTGTAAAATCACTTCGTAAACTGTCATAATAAGAACAGATGGTTTTATTGGACTGATGTTTTTTCCCCTTATTTAAGCATTTTGCAAACACAAGATGGCAGTATTTATAAGAGAGCTGCAGAAAAGAAACACTATGATGTGTTTTCTTACTTTAAAGCAATAAAGTTTCCAAAGTAAGCATTATAAACATTTCTTAAAAGTTTATGTAATCTTTTTAACTATGACGGAATTACAAATATTAAAGAGTGTCGTGTGGTAGGTATTAAACACATTTGCGTTTCTGCTATAAATATTTACATTCTGACCTATTTAAAAATACCAGTTCCTTGATGGTTTTTTCAGTTTAGAGCAAGACAATTGTTTGTAAAAATTCTTGTAACATTGGCTGTCATATTAACAGGACTGATGTTAAAATAGCAAACGTCAGCTGGTACACACCCTCCTTATAATATTGTACATTGGCTATAGATGCTATACTATATGTTACTATTTGAAATATAAATTACAATGGATTAGAAGCAACAAAACAACTAGTATATAGTTTCTAAATATCATGAAAGGCATGGTTTTAGTTACATATAAATGCAAAAATATCAGCGCAAAGACAGAAATGTTGGTTTTACAGAAACCATGCAGTCTAACAAAGACAACTGTCATTATGGTGTTAATACAAATACAGTTAAACTATACTGTAGATACTTTTTAAATTTCAAATTATTATCTTTTTCCAAAATGTTATCTTTTTTCCTTCCTAATACCATTAGATTTTTATTCAGATAGTGTGCATCATAAATGTTATGGTCACATCATAAATTCTTGCAGGACCTCAGGATGGCTTTTGCACAAATCAAAAACAGATTATCATGGTTGGGAAATATACAGCCGTCTACTCTCCATGCAAAGATTTAAAATATACACTTAGGGATAAAGTCTGCCCTTGATAAAAATGACAACTTAATAGAATTATTTGGTATAAGGCAAGAATAGACGATATAACAGGAAATGTTTGGCAGAGCTCCGACTTCAAACCACGCGCTTTCTAAAAGTTACAGTAAAAACTACACTGAAAAAGTAGCTCTTTGGTTTAACATGAGTCAGTCGTGGACAGTGGTTCCACGTTTTTGTGTCAAGTTTTCTTATTATGAAATTAACAGCTACTGTCTACTCAGATCATGTAGTGGGAACATGAATGAATCAAGTAAATCCAACAAGATTGATGTCCGAACTTGACTGAAGCACTTTTCTAAAACATTAAACAATGTACAATGACGAAAGGTCTAGCAAGAGCTTAGATCAGAAAAATGAATCATGGCATTAACATTACCAATATAATGCCTTTAGATCAAAGAAACAATCAAAAGAGTTTTAATGTGTCAGTTCTCAGCCTAAGCAAATGCTCTACCTCTTCAGCACAATGGTAACCTCGTAAAACCACCAAAAAATAAGAATCCTTATTTCATCCTCATAAAACACTTTATTTCGACATTTACAATTCAGTCAAATGCAAAACATGCTGGAAACAGCCAGTTGTGATAACATTTCTAAATAAATTGTGTTGAATTAGCATGTTTAAATTAAATAAATTGAACATGAATCAAAATGAATTGTTTAAGTTAAGTAAACAGCATCAACAAATCTTTTGATCTACTCATTAACATTTTTTAAAGGTTTGCAGATATTTATTAAAGATGGAAAAAAACTGTGTTGAAGACGAGGGGCATCTATTCTTACCTGTGTAGTGTAGACGACCATAAACAGACCACAGCGCAGAATATCTCTGTCCACCAGTCTTCTGTCAGAATACGGTACCATCACCATGAACATGGCTCGATATTCACCTGCCCACGAGGTGAAAGAAGCTCCACGACTTCATGCCACATGCAATAGGCCACCTAACCCGCATTTGCTCAAAATGATTTTTGGCATCATGTCTAATTTCCTATATCATTCAATGTGGATGGTCTTGTAGTCAAGTATAGATGACCTTCGGCAGAACCGCAGAGCCCTCAGAGAACGATCAATGGGAGTTCCCAGACTCTGGTTGCCTAATCTTCAAATGAGAACGTCTGTGTTGTTTCACTCACTCCTGCTGCACTTCTGGCCCTCCCAGCCAATCAAGATAAGCCAAGAGACCATTTTCAGACATGAAACTTGCTTGTTGTAGCCAGTGATGTGCTTACAAAAAAAAAGATTTTGAAGAAAGTATACTTCTATTACACAAGCTACTATAAATTTAAATTTTATGATTTTATTTTATTTAAGATTATTATTAATACAGCCACAGAAAAACACAATTCAAAAAAATTATAATCAGCATTTCTAAATGTACAGTATGGTGGTCATTCCAGTCCAGTGTCTGTTGAATTTTAACAAAATCAAACCTTTATTTTTGTGTTGTATTCTTTGCAGTATTCAAAAATAAATATAGAGCATCTTTTCTGTTATTTTGACCTATTTCTCCAGTTTTCAAACAATATTTTTGAAAAATTGTTAGTAGTTCACAGAATAAAAAATATATAATTTTACCTAAACACTATAAATAGTACATTCAGAAAAACTGCAAATGGTCTTTGAAATGGTCTCTTATATTTTTTAACAGCTGTATATATTAATAATACAATAAAAAATAAAAAGTCAGGAATGATGTTTTTCTCTTATATTTCTGTATGGAGAAGAAAATTGGAGGCAAAGTTTACCTAAGCTACAGAAACCTCTGAGTAACTTTTCTCTAAATTGATAAGCAGCTAAACCACTTTATTTAGTGCACTTTGCAAACTGTAAGGGGAATCAAAGAAACATTCTTTAAAAAAAAGGACAAAAATTTAAACAAAAAACTAACCTGGAAACTAGTTTATCAGTATTTTATAGCTATGAGCCACTCAAGACTAAGTACCGCGTTTTCTCTAAAATTAACAAAATTACTTTTGTTACACACTTTTGCACTCAAAAACAACAAAAGAGGATTCTCCTCGGCATCACTAGAGACTAACTTTACCATTGCACTCTTTGTTTATAGACATTAACTCTACATTAGAGGTGTTACAATGTGAGCACTTCACTTGTTATGCTAATCTCCTGCCATCATGGATAATTACCAGTTTTTACCATAGTGTGCAATTATGATGCATTACCATAATAGAAATGAATTGACTGCCATAAATGTTTACTGTAATGAAAGCAACATTTATGCATATTAACACATTAAGCATATTTACTTCCTGTTCAGGTAGTTAAAGCTCTAATGGCATGCCTATTATAGAGATTAAATTATCACCAGACGGAAGAATGCATGTGGCTTCGCAATGGAGTTCAAACTATTCATACCAATGGATTACGGATCAAATAAACATGCAGAACTTAGATATAAGATGATCAAATGAATTAATGATTCTGCATAAACAACTGACAATTTGAGAAACACGTCTTACAGATTCTACTTGCAGACAAAATGCATTTGATTTATAGCATTAGATTCAAATATTTAATCTCACTCGAAGAAAATAACTCGTTTTTTAGGTACCAAAATGAATGGCCAGTACTCAATCCACTTTCTCTCTCTTATTTGATACTACATGTCCTGGAGATGTAAACAAAATGGGCCACGAACTTGTGCAGTCAGGCAGTCTAAAACTTAATGGGTTCTCATGATCTCTTACAGGGTCAAGATGAGAGGCAGATATACACAACTGAACAGATGATAAACAAATGCGCTTAAACATGCCGCATAGTATTACACCATCAGTGTCTGCAATAACCTTGCATAACTTTAAGAGGTTAAACATGTAGGGCATTTCCTATATAATGGAAATGCATCTGCTTTTTAAAAAAAGAAAAAGAAAAGAATGTGTCGACACTATAGAGAAGAGAGCATCATGCGCAAGAGCACATAAATGTTTCACCTTTTGTTTGGGCTTCCAATGAACGTAATAATATTGAGTGAAATTTAAGAGAAATGCTTCAGGCTATTTTTTACCAGTCGTGACATGACAAAGCCAACCATGCACACGGTGCGGTTGCGTGTACGTTTCCGCCACATGCTTAAGGCTCATCTCCACAACATTACAAAGATAAATGAGAGCATTAGCACTTATGGGGTGTGTGACACTTTGTGTACACAGTGACCACGGAGCACGCTAACAACGATCCAAATGTTGATGTAGACACTTTGTTGCTACATTTGTACACTGTTAAATTACAGTATTACTGGCAGCAATTTGCCAGTAACTTACTGTAGATTTATATTTCTCTAATTTATTGGCAACAGTTCGTCCAAATATAAATGAACATTAAACATTAATAAGTCTGTTGCCAAACAATTTGATGAATATAAATCTACAGTAAGTTACTGGTAAACTGGGGAACACCACAATGTTTATATTGAATATTCCTGTGCTTTGGCGAATTTTATCATGCCAATAAAGCTTATTTGAATCTTGAATCTTAAAATGATCGATGTCAGATGACAATGACATTTTTTTATTATACAGCAAGGTGACTCCCACATGAACAAAATTAATAAAACTCCACAGTGTTTTTGAACCTTACTAGTAAATTTTAAAGGATACAGGGTTTCGTTTATCAATTTACGATAGTTAATATACTACAGAATACTATAATTATAGTTCAGTTTACTATAGTAAATACTATAACGGGTACTGATGATGAAGAAAAATAAGTTCTTTCAATGTTCAAGCAACATTAAATTGGCCCTGAAATATAAGCTTAATGAGTGGATGATGGCCATGTGGACTGATAAGATCAAATTAGAGATATTTGATTCCCATCATTGCGTATTCGTAAAATGCAGTGGGGTTGAGCCCATACGTATTAATATGCAGGACATTTTCAGGAAACACTGTCATTTGATCTCTATTTGTGTGCCCATGATGTAATTAAAAGTATACTGAACTTACAGGTCCCATTATTTAAATACATTTAGACAAACATCAATTTTATTTGAGACTTTAGCACTCCCCAAATCCATACATGTGGAGAATGGAAAAGATGTATTTCACATTTGATTCTCATCTGAAAATCAGCCACGTTTTCATCATAACATCATCGACTCATGTAGAATATGGAGGGGGGACGGCACACACACATACACATATACCGTAGTTTCTATCATAATGCTTCAGGGCTTTTTTTAGCAGTAATTGTTCACATTTCTTAATAATAATAAAAATCCAGAATTATCTGTGTTGTTCCTGGAGAAAGTTGTTGCTTCACCCATCAAAAGTCTAGTCATTGGCTACCATAGGTTTAGATGAATGCAAAACTATACCAGAACAGTTTGGTAGGGAACTATTCACAAGAACTGCTCAGTAATGACCTGGATTGCTTTGACCTCAGTTCTCTAGAACTCATGTGGGTCAAACTGGAAAGACATGCCTGAAATACTATTAGTGGATCCAAATGCTGCAATAATGACAAATGGCATAATGCTGTGCCCTTTACCACACTTGTACTTCATTGCTGAATGCTGTGGTAGTACTTTATTCACATTACCACACTTGCACTACAGAACTGAATGCTGTAGTATTTGCTACTGTCTGTTTTTAAAACGTTTTGCTTCTCATCACATTTTTAGTCCAATCAAATATTTTGAGAATATTTTAGAAGTGTCAAGTGAGCTGCTATTGGGTATAATGCTCTGGTCCAGATCGCGATAGCAAAGCGACTCATACGCAAACATCCACAGAGAAAACAATACTGATCTAGGTCTAAACAGAATGTTTTATTTCAAACATTGCAAAAATCCTTGATGGGTTTTATTGGCATAGTTGTACATCAACCACTACAGGGGTCACTAATGCATCATCTTATACAATGTCACCCATCATCCTATACAATGTCCACATGAGCAAAAATAAAAAAATTATTAAATCTTGAGCAATACAAACACACAGTAAGGGGCTTTTGAACCGCAGGAACGATTTCATAGATTTCAAAAAGTAAACCTTTTTGTTGTGTTCGCACTGCAGGAACCGGCCGGAATTTTAGTCCCGGGATAATTTTTAGAGGAACACTTTAGCTCCTTCTCAGGGTCAGGGTCTAAACCGGGAATGATCCGTAACGTAAGCAAGCGCTCATTGGCCGAACTTCTGTTGTTGGTTGTTTGACGTTGTTTGACAGACGCACTTAAATGATGCCGTTGTCGTCCGGCTTACGTCATTAAATTGTTCCTTTTGCTGGTGCGAATGCAACTGGGGAAAACTTAGTTTACGAACGACAGCCCTCTTTACTCGTTCCAGAACTTTGTTCCTGAACTTATCCGGTCGGAAAGCGCCTATAATGACTGAGGTTGCCTTAATTCTTCAATGAAAGGGTTAAATCTAAATCCATTCAATTACATTTTGAAAACGCTATAGGTTATTTTAAAATTCAGATATATCTCATGCATATGAAATGACGTAAAACACTGTGCATTCCAAGGCACTTCAGTGGGCCTTTAAGGTTCTTGTATTCCCACAACTAGGAATGGATTTCTTTAAGTGTTTTCTTTTATGGGCTTTTTACAGATTTATTTGGACAGTTTGCAGAGTGGTGACACAGGAAATGGAGGGATGAGAAAAAGTCCACTAGACCACTGCCAATATTGCATATAAAATAAAACAATCACATATTATGTTGACCAGCTATTGACAGACACATCTTACACTATGTTAACACTGGCTGCATGTGCTGGTGTAGCTTCCACAATAAAAATATATTTTTTTACGTTGTACAGTATAGCATTTTAAGGTTACAGAAAGCACTGCTATCTCTACATACTGAGCACACATATTTACATCAAAGCAAACTAAAGCAATAATAAAACCAGCCCTTTGTGACACTTTTCATAACCTGAACCAAACAACTCATCCGTACAGTTCGAAAGCATCTCTCCACTTGTTAAGTCCTGACGTAAGGAATACTGTTTCTGGGTCCAAGCCTCCATTCATTTCAATGAAGGATATAAATCAAACAGCCTTTTATAAGCGCAGTTTATCACACATTTAATCGAAACGTTTATAAACTCACGGTGTACACTACAGTCTCCAGGATCATGGAATCTCCGACACCAATATTGTAATCATTTGTATAAACTGAATCATATTGTGGCCATTTGTGATTTTGTTATGGAGATAAAGGATGGGATTGGGAGTTTCTGCAGTTTTACATCACGCCACAGCATTTTTTATTATTTGTCTATGGCATCAGATATAGCACATTTCCACACTTCTAAATATAATGTGGCACAAAACGAAATGTGATTCAACATGTGTGAGCAGTCAAGTCGCAGCTCAGTGATCAGACCGTATATGACCACATAAATCGTCAAATGTGGCTTTACGTCTCACACATTATGATATGATGGTTGGTCAATGTAGTGTTTGTCCCACCCTTCCTCCACTGTGATTGGACGGGTGCTTAAAAAGGAACAGTGACAAGCTCTCGATCTGTTTTACCCAAAGTTAAAGAGTTAAAAACTAAAGAAAGAAAGGGCGTGAAATATTATAATGCATAGTACATCAAAATGTCATTGGTTTCTCTAAAAAATACAAAAACATTTCATTATTTTACTCACCATTTACGCATGGCAGGGAGAAGGGTACATTTCTTTCTTACCAACTTTCCGTACCAGTTCTGTTTACGTCAGAACGATCTTACAAATGATTTACACAAAAATTCGTTGTGCTCATGTTTCATGAATAGGGCCCTTTATTTGTACAATAAGAGTTGGTACTTAACAAAACATCGCACAGTGTATGTCCGGCCTTACAAAATGACAATACAGAATCTAATCTAATAGATATGGTTTAAGGACTCTGAAACACAGTAGTGTATCTGCAAGATGATCACGACTTCATCCTTCTTCGAGATTTAGTTTAGAGCTTTATCATCATTATGCGAGTGTGTGATGGTGTTTCGCACGTTTGATAAACACATAACGTTTTTGGGGGGGAATCTTTTCAGCTCTCGCTTCAAACTGTTTATGGCCAGCTGTAAATGGGTCAAAGTGTGTTTGGTGTTTTGGACAGGTGGTATCTGGAAAATGTAAACACGTTGCCTTCAAGATACATAAATTGTTTTGCCCACACAACCATTAAAATGCAGTGTGTGTGTGTGTGTTTTGATTTTAACCTTTTAATTTCACATTCAGGTGAGCCGACTATAAGAAATCTAGAAGCAACATCTTGTTGGGAACAGTACGAATATTCTAACAGAACAAAGTGTACTGTTTGTAAATGAACAAACTCTTATGCTTTTGTATGTTACCGTGCTAATGACGTCATCAGATTGAAAGCTTCCCATCAGACAGAACAGTGTCCCAACTGTTCATTTATCTTTAAAATATAGAATTATTATCAATAGAGTATCCCTGTACACGGATGCACAGAATGGTGAGGACTGTGTGCTATGTTTCGGTCATCTGTTTACATTCTCCAAGCAGAAGACCGCCTCAGTGGGCCTCCGGCAGACAGACCACCGTATATGTCCAATCCAAGTAGGAAAAACAAACAAGCCAATGGACATCCTGTCCAGCCTCAGTCAACAACACACTCCAGATCACCTGGGGGCACAGGTCCACCTCCCCTCTACCTTGTCGCATCCTGTAAAAGCCACATTGTGTGGAAAACATTCACATTTGGTGAAAGTCTTGTGCCATGTTGTTCAAACCTGTGGAACACAAAAGAAGATATTTTGAGAAATGTTTCAAAGGACAATAAAATGGAACAATGGTACAATTCTCAGTTGTCTTACAGTACTATTATGTAAGTAAATAATAATAATTCTATAGACGGTTTTATCGGACGCACACGCCTAGCCCGAAGTTAACTTCTGGCCTGTGTTTGTTGACCGGTCTAACTAGTGGTTAATAATATAACTATTTATATTTTACTTAATTTATATTAATATTAATATTGTATAATAATAGAATCAAATAAATAATTTGTTGAATTTTATTGTATATTAATTTGATTAAATAAACAATTTGTTGAATGAGTCATGTAACTTTGTTGCATGTAAATTTAACCAAGTAACGGTTCTTCTACTGGTAACCCAAAATAATACTGTCTAGACATACTTTTAACTTGCTAGCTAATGTCATTTACTTGTTATTTCTTTTGCTTGTTATCAGAAATAATCTGCAGGTACTCTATTCTTTACAGATGTGTTCCGGAAGTTAAGTTTGGGTCACAAAAGCATGCATGCGCAGTAACGTTTCTTTATGTTGTTGCTTTAAAACCGTCAATTTTGACACTTCTCTTAAAATTCAACATATATATTTTTTTTTATATTAAATTGGTATTTTGTCGAATCTGGGCACAGTTTTTCACATTGTAGAGATCTCTTTTGGGACTTTTATTTTGTATGAGTTTTTATTACACTACAGTTCATTTAAGGTCACAGTTCAGTTATATTTATTATATATTTATATTTACACATTTGGCAGACGCTTTTATCCAAAGTGACTTACATTACATTGTACTATACATTTATACATTTTGTATAGTAAGCAAGTGGAGGTTAGGTGTCTTACATTTACATTTACATTTACATTTACATTTTACATTTATGCATTTGGCAGACGCTTTTATCCAAAGCGACTTACATTACATTGTACTATACATTTGTACATTTTGTATAGTCAGCAAGTGGGGGTTAGGTGTCTTGCTCAAGGACACCTCAGCCGTTACCCGCCAGCCCTGAGAATCAAACCAACAACCTTCTGGTCATGAGTCCAACTCTCTAACCACTGGGCCACGACTGCCCTGCCAGTTCATTTGCTTGGTGTTTTATAACAATTGCTATAAAACCAGTCGGCCTTACATTAACTTGTACTGGGTGGCACTGGGATACATACCTTTGTGACAAAATAAAATATTAACTGCAACATATTTTTAATGTTTCGTGTATACTATATTATGTAAATAAGTGTGCATCGCTAACTTATCCCATCTCTTTCAAAGTACCTGCGCCAGTCAATCCTAAAATTCCATTCTGTGCCTGCAAAGTTTACATAATATATCCGAAGAGACAAATGCTTGAATAACAATGACGTCTTTACCTCCCGAGTCAGTTGTAAACAGCAGTCACTGGTGCTCACGTCATTGATGCATATGTACAGTGGTTCAAGCCCAATAATAATACAATGTAAAAAGACACATTGTAGTGGCAAGGAAGGAAGGATGAAGTCAGGATTAGATTAAGCGATTAGATCAAGTGAAAGTTTCAGTACGAATTCCTTGAATGGAGGTAAAGATGAATGCAACCATTAAAGCCTTTATAGGAGTCCCGAAGTGCTATGATTTGAGGTCTATGTCAAAAAAAGATGAAGTGAGCCAATCACAAGGAATTATCCGGCAGTGACACACCGCTCACCTCTCAATAATCCTGTTAGAGGGACATGCCCTCAAGTCCTTGAGGCCAGAACGCTCTTCAAGGTATCTAAATTTCAATGGCTTTTTACGTCAAACGATACCCACACTCAACATTACCTGATAGACAATGACTGAGATGGATTTCTTGCTAGATATATTGCCATTTTATTATTTGCTCAATGGCAGATTACTGTGAATTTGGTCTCTCTGTGTGAAAGCAATGAGGAGAGAGTGGCCTATGGATACTGGAAATGATGAATTAATGAAGAATGAATTCTTGGACGGTGCGTTCATTCTAACTGAAATGTGGAATGTCTTAGGCAAGCTGGCTGATGGATCTTATATTTAGACTGTCTCACACTCGTACTAAGCTCATCTAAACAACGTGCACGGAAAAGTCAGCTTCATTAATTTCCATCGCAGAAGACGACTCCATGCTAAAGCCATAATGTAAAAGTCATATTCTCAGATAGAAAGATACTAACCTGGCCAAGACGGATCTTATGGGTGGACACAAGCTCATGCGGATCGCTTGCAATGGTTGTTTATAAAATCAAGCGTATCAGAGTTTCAAAGACGGCTCCAAAAATTCTTGTAAGTTGAACTGGCAGCATTTATAAGTCAGGGTTGTTTATTCGTTGACGTCAAGGCGTTTCTTACAAACTCCTTTTAGAAACAATTTTATGACACAGCATTTATCTTAGATAAATGTGGAATTGCTCCAGAAAGTGTTTTTTAGGGGACAAGACGTTTTACCTCAAGATGCTATCAGGTCATTGTCGTAATTTCTCAATCAAGAGAGTTTGTGTATTGGTTTGAAATAAAAGTACACAGATTCAGGAACTGGAATGAACTATTACAATTTTTTTGCATCAATTCATATTTTTTCTTCTTTCCTGATACAGAGAAAATCTCCACAAAGTCCTTTGTACATTGACCTTAAACTACATTTTACACTGTAGCAGCAGGATTGAAATAAATGTATGTTATGGCTACTGTGTTTGGTGGAATCTGTAGTGTAATTGCTTATAAGGCAATGTCTTGCTGTATGTGTCTTTATAAAGCTTCTATTTGACCCCAAGAGCATACTGAGAGAAAACAGAAACCCTCTCATCCACACAGGATGAAACACAGTCCTAACTGGCTTTGTTCATATACAATATTCTTTGTAGCACATTGTCTGATGAAACACTATAGAAGAAAATGTCATGGCATGTGGCCTTATATCTATATTATTTAATGCTTTTTAAATTAAAGCCAGACAATTGTTTGGCAGGTTGTAGTGCCTTTTAAAAGTGACTTCTGTGATGACTTACGGTTGGGGACAAAAATGTTAGCCCCCTTAATAAATATGAGCAAAGAATGCTGTGAAAATAAATCTGCATTGTTTCTCCTTTTGATCTTTTATTTAAAAAGTTAACAAAAATCCAATGTTTCATTGAAGAAAAACAATTGAAAGTGGGGGAAAGTCACATTAAAAAAGAAATGTTTTTTTTCTAAATACACCCCATAATTATTAGCCCCCCTAGAAATTCTTAAGAGTAAAATATATTCCCATTGATATTTACATTTTCTTAGCTCACCAAGGTGACTAGAAACATGATGTTGTCCTGAACTTCAAACAGGACTGGGTTCCATATGAAATGAAAATGTGTTATTTAGGCAGCAAGAAACAAAATGGGTTTAGTGCACACAGGGATAAAATGTCCACAGGTTAATATACCACCGGAACTTCATTGTTGTGGACCTATACCAGAAGTTCTGGACATCTTGTTCCAGATACATGGCATCATGTTTAATATCAAATAACAACAGATAAAAAAAATCAAAAACCTGACTTGCTTTGCTAAAAATCTTATAATGGGCCGTGGTTACGTCTTTCATCAGCACATTGGTTCAAAACTAACATTAAAATCAACAAAAATTACTCACCAAGTACAAAATCAAGGTCCCGCCATAACCATCCCAGTTCCCTGATTTGAACCCTAAATGAGTGAACCAAAGAGGAGATAACATCAATATTTGAAGGATCTGGAGAAATTCTGTATGGAGGAATAGTCTAAGATCATTTTCATGTATTCTTCAACCTCATCGACATTTTAGTAGAAGAATCAGAGCTGTTTTTCTTGCAAAGGGCGGTAGCAAATAAAACAATTGTTTAAAAACATATTTAAATGAAGGGGGATAATAATTGTGGCCAGAGTGTATTAGAGAAAAATGTTTTTTTAATAATGTTACTCCCCCCCACTTTCAATTGTTTTACTTCAATGAAACATTGGATTTTTCAAGATCAAAGATCAAAAGAAGAAACAATGCAGATTTATTTTCACAGCGTTCTTGGCTCATATTTACCAAGGGGGCTAATATTTTTGTTCTCAACTGTATGTGATTTGTGACAAGTTATAATCTCACAGGTAGTTAAGGAACCAATGGTTATAAAACACAGCGATGAACGTTTGAACTGGGAAAATACTTTGGAACTATTAAAATGATTTAGAATGACATCAAAATGCAAATACCAGTCAGTGAAATTTTGCAAAATCTAGTGGTGAGGTTGGTACTTGCAACCAACAGCTCACCGCTCATGCACGCCTCCTTTTCGAAGCACTATGGTGGCTGACACAGCACTAAGATGTCGTCACGTTTTTGCTTCTTTGCCGAAAGAGATAACGTATTTACAAAACGCATTCTGTAGTGCAGTTTGTCCGTTTTACGGCTACTGTAGAAACAACTTGGTGAATTCCATGTAAGGGGACCCGTGGTGTATGTAGATAGAAATAGCTCATTCTAAAATAATAAAAACATAACAGTTCATTATGTAAGGTCTTTATACACCTCTGAAGACACAGTTATGTATATTATATTGCATTTTTATCAATAGATCCTCCTTAATCTTACACAGTGGTCCTTTAAAGGGATATAAATGTTGGTAACCAAACAACATTAGCCCCCATTGACTTCCATTGTATAGACCTAAAACTCAAAATATCTATTTTTGTGTTACACAGAAGAAAGAATCATATAAAGGTTTTAAACAATACAAGGGTGAATCAAGTGTCTAAAGTTTTATTTTTGGATGAACTATCCCTTTAACGCCCCATTGTTGCTAAACAATTTTACAGTTTTTCATGAAATTACTTCTCAATTTTGCTCCTGCACTTCTCAATTGTGATTGATATAGCGCTCGGAAAGCACAAGAAGATCAAAATCAACACACATCCCGCATCTTGTCAAAAACTGCAATCCATGTATTTTACTAGGCTATAAACACTATCAATTCTGAGTGTCTACCTTGGGTTGACTCCAAACCCAGGCTTCTACAGAGTTTATCTCGTAGCATGACCAGATTTGGCCACGTGTGTCATGTCTTCAACTTGCTAAAAAGGATAATCGTGTTATGACTACAGCAGCAGCAGAAATTAAACTTGCACCTAAAGTCCTTCATGTATTGCTCTACTGAAACAATTGGTGCCGATGGATGGAAACATTGGACAGTAGGAAGCCAGGAGATAAAGTACAGGCTGTTTTCTCATGACATAATATCAAAATCGGTCTATTAAGCAATATTTAGTGTGAAGACCAAAAGACAGGAAAAAGACAATGAACTGGAAGTTGACTTCATTATTGTAACGTATTTCGAATTAAATAAGAAAAACAGAGGGTATGTTTTTTTTCACTGTTTCATTCAGTAATACAACTCACAGACTGACAGTTGGAGTTGCCAAGTGAAAGATGTTCTTGGGGCAACATGTTTTGTTTACCCTATAACAACATTTTTGTAGAAAAATAAGCTTATAGTCACCACAAAGCCTATAGTCAACCCACACTCCAGAGTAAAAATACATTTTCGGATTTTTTAATTTTCAGATTTATATACAGTAGGGACAGCTGGATCATTCTTACAATTACTGTTAACCCCAGTACAGCTGTGTGTGAAGTCCCCTTTTCTCTAATGTGTCTAAGAAACCCAGATCACAAGATCAAGACTACAACCTGTTGTTTTAACATCTGTGCTAATGATATTACTGGTGTTAGCCCACCTGAAGGACAACACTCAGTTTACCCAGGGCTCGATTTGAGGAGGGATGAGAGGGGATGGCATCCCCCTTGTTGAAGAAAATGTCAAATAGCATCCCCCCTGTAAAAGCACCATGCCATAATTATATATAATATAAATGTTCTAATGCAAAAAAAAATTGACCACACCATCCCCACAGATTTATTTTTACAATTCGACCACTGAGTACCTATTGTGTAAAAAGATCAATGGGTGAACTGCATTGCATCCTACTGTACAACACCAGAGATGCTGTCTGGAGCAGTCAGTACAATGTGGAACTGAATGTGCTCAAACTGTGAATAGATGATAGTAGACTTCAGGAATAGTTTTTAAAACATGCGGACTTGCTGAGTCTTTTACCTGCTTTTTTATTTGCTAAAATAAAGACAGCCATCCATAGCCCTATCCCTAACCCCTTGTGGTCCCCACATACAAATTATTGTTAATTCAACCTTATCGTCACCATCCATGCAATGATGGTTCAGATGAAAACCCAACAATGAATCAATATTACAGTTTTCTCTTTAAGCATCTCTGCTGCCCTCTGCTGTCAAAAGTTCAAAATACTTTTTTTGAGAGTCGAAAAAAAATGTGCATGACTTCCCATAAAGTAGGCAAACCCAGCTATTCTGAGCTCTGACTTGAGTCTCTAAAATATTGTAAGGTGTCTTTTCCTACAGTCTTGTGTTTTGTACATATGTGTGCCAGTTTCAGAAGAGGACCAGAGCAATAGCACCTGCTTCATTGACCTTGGAGGACAATTTTTATCCAGGCAAGAGGAGCAGGACCACAGTAAAGAAGATCACCTACAGATTCAGAACAAGTTAAAGATGAGAACAAATGAGGCTCTGTTCATAATGGAGTATATATTAAAAACAACCCAGCATTTTTTGTAGGATCTATCTACAAGTCATATATATATATAACTAGGATATTCAAATGATGCACTCTATTCATCCATTTAAATAATAACAATTAAATTGTAATCTGAAAAAATTACACTTTTGTACCTTGTCTTAGAGGCCATTCACACAGAATGCGTTTTTCCATTCCAATGCGCTACTTTTCCATTGTTTTTCTAGGCTATGTTAACACGGGTTTGACAGATGTGCATAACTTCTACGCTCATAACTTGGCGTGTCAAGTTAAAATAAACGCATTTTACAACATGACAAGTGAAGTAACGCTCCCTAGTGAAGTGAAGAACTTTTTCATTTTAGTTTTAGAAAACATAGTAAATTGTAGTTAAGGGTTTCAATAGAGTTTAATTCTGGGGTATACCAAGTGAACTACAAAATATGTGTTTTCGATGTAATGTATTACCTGTGTTGTAATGCACATGTTACATGACTGGAAAGCATCTCTCAGCAGAATGTATAGAAAAACCCAGAGCTAAATTATTAGTGTTCAGCAGGGGGCAGTACAATGCCAAAAATAAACATTTTCTAAAGACTATGTGAATGGTATTTGCACCAATGCTGATGCTATGCAGTTACTAAGATGTTTTAGCATGTTACAGTGTGGGTGTTATGGTTCTGTGATTTTGCATGCACCACAAATACAGTATGAAGTTATTGTTTTTGAAGCACTCATTCATGCTTTAATATCCACCATTTTAATGTCAAACAACTGTTTAAACGTGTTAAAGTTGTATATCATAGTTGATAAATGCTCATGGATGTGTACAAGTAGTGTAAAATATTATTATTGTCCTGTTAACAACACCCAGCAAACATATTGTCGTCCATAACAAACCATATGTGATGAGAAAGAATGCACGTGTAATTAATAAACGCACATTTCAACTGGTTTCAATTAACACCAAGGCCTCATGTTGTAATTGAATGACCCTGTCTACAGATGGGTGAAAAGAAAGAATGATTTATGGCGAAAGGGAGAGGATAGCATGGGCGAGAGCGTTGTCAGATTTCAGACTGTCGTGGAAAGTGCATCTCAAGTCATTGTGTTTTGTCTGGGTCCTCGCTGCTTCTAAAAGGGATAATTCACAGAAAAATACAAATGAAATGTATTCACCCTCATGTTGTTATGATTCTTTCTTCTGTGAAACACAAAATAAAATATTTTGAGAAATGTCTCAGTGGTTTAATGTCAATACAGTAGAGTAAATGGGGGCCAATGATGTTATTACCAACATGATGGTTACCAACATTCTTAAAAATATCTTATTATTATCAACCATGTTTGTAACTCTTGCTATTTCATTATGAGAAAATAAAAAGGTTTCATTGAAAACTCGTTTAATCTTTTGATTATCAAGCAATGCAAAAATAAAGGCACATATAATGTAGAATAGATTTACAATTCGGAATATCAAGTGAAACAGAATCTAAAGTCTCTAGACCATATCCACCAACAATGAATAACACTTTTATATTTTTTTTCAAAATCATCATTTTGTGTAAGAAACATTATTGTGTTCAAAATTCACTAGAGCACTAGAGAACTATTTTACTAGAGCAAAGTATTTTTCAAATATCTAAGTAGGATTTACTTTGCAGTACATTATAATTATAAGGTATTCTTTTTTACTAAAGTAAATAGATTAGCCGAGGAATCAAAAACAGGCAGTCAGTAATAAACAATTTTAAAGATGTATGCATTACATAGTAAAATACTAATACTCCAAGTCCTAGTTATAATAGACCATCTCCCATTTATGACCAACAACTTCAAAATGAGATACTGTACGTTTACATTCTATGTTCAATTTTCAGATATAGACCTCCTTTGGTGATGTAAACAACGCTGTTTCAACGCTGGTCCAGAAGAACTTCCTGTTTCAGTTGAACAAACATTTGAACAAAATTCAACCAACTGAATATTTAAAATATTAAATAAATATTATAACAAAATGTTTTTTTATCTTGCAAAGTGGTCTATAAGACCCACTACTACACATATTCAGAATTGTTAAATATTTCTCAAAGACAGGCGAAGAGAAAAATCTGAGCATGAGCTGTACAAGTGTCATCATTCATTTAGGATTGAAGATGTTTACTGTGTTTCGCTTGACCACAATTCTGTTACTACTGCAGAGATTTTACACTTTCCACCAGATTCCAAGTTCCATGTGATGAATAGTCTTTATGAGACAGATTGCTGTAGTGTCCTTGCACTTTATCCTACTGACAGCCTCTGATTCCTTCAAACAGGATGAAAGAAACATGAGTGGGATGAGGTGGGCTCAAAGAGGATTGTGTGTGGCTCAAGCAGAAGAGACAGCAACATTACAAACACGTATTCAAAGCTTAAATCAGAATGGATTTACCTTCTTTTCAGAAAGGAAAAATGTATTTTGTAATATTAAGACATATTTTAAGAATGTAAATGTAGGGTTATAATTACATGCATAGAAAAGTACACACACACAGGTTATTGCTGGTGTAATAACAGCTGAGACTATACAGGCTTTAGGGTGATTGAGTACACACATCACCTCAGTGCACGCTGAATTTGTTATGTGTATGACTGACCAGGGGCGTAAAGATGTGTTTCAACAGCTCCGCCACAGTTTTTATTCAACCCTGTAACATGGGTATATACATTTTTGATGGACGTGCGTCTCAGCTGGGCTTATGATACTGTCTCAAGAGACAGTATCTAAATTGGTAAATATTTTATATATATCATTAATATTGGAAATATATTTTTTATTTAGTTTGAGTTCAATATACAACCATTCAGTGTTTAAATACTGTGTACTGTCTGTAGGTATGGCATTTTTTATAGCTATAGTCAGACTGGAGTTGTATCAATTATAGATAAGCTCCGGAAATGATGAGCCTGTGATCTGATCAATCAGAAGCTAAATTCTGAGACTGGGGTTATAAATTTTGGATTCCTTCTTCACAAGTAGGCACATCATATTGCATTCACTCTGTAGAGAGAGTGACAGTCTGTTCGGTCGTGACACGAATGGACAGTTAATGGTGATCCTGGTCACAAAAAAAAAAAAAAAAACAGAAGCAGCATCCTTCAAAAGTAAAAATGTATGTTAATAAATAAACAACAAGCCTCTGTGTCCTTTTTCACAAATGATGAATCTGTGTGTCTATTATTGATATGACAGATACTGTTAAATCTCCAAATATATCAATAAGAATAACAATAATAATAAAAAAATATGCTTTATTTGATCATTTTGTATTTGTTGAATTATTATACTATGAAGCTGTTTTTAAGATATACAATTGTGTTATACATTATATACAGTATTGTGATTGTTGAAGCATTCATGCACTTAATAGTTGAATATTACATTCACAACTTTCTTTTTCACAAATTATATAATATTCTAACCTTTTTTATAACAAGTTAGGTTTTGCAGTTAAGCTGGGTATACTGCCCACAATGTATTTGTTATGCTACAGTATATCTTGAACTCAGTGCAGTGGCTGCTGCAATAAATTATGATAGCAATTTTTTTACTTGCAATCCACATGATGAAACATTCCTGCCTAAAGCAAATATGATATTGATTGCCATAAGTCACAGTTTTTGGTCTCTCGGTACCATTACCCTGGTGGTTCTTAGAAGTGGTCGGTAACGCATGCGTTCCTGGTCATACAGATATCCATAATTTAAGCTGCTGATGATTTCAGTCATAGTCAGGCCCAGTTCCAAGCTTTAGTCTTTATTACAGAATTGCTATTGGTTTAAAAAAAGTAAGACTTTACAGGTTGTATTTGTTAACAATTAGTCTAGTTAATGCACCAGCTAACATGAACAATGAAAAAACTTCTACATCATTTATTAATCTTAGGATAAAGATGTCGTCATGTTTTTCACTTTTTTGCCGAAGAAGATGTGACGTGTTCTGTATCCATTTAGGCCTACTGTAGAAACAACACAGTGAATTCCATTTAAGGGGACCCGCGGTGTACGTAGATAAAAATAGCTCATTGTAAAGTAATAAAAAAATAACTGTTCATTATGTAAGGTCTTTTTACACATCTAATAACACAGTTATGTATATTATATTGCATTTCTGTCAATAGATCCTCCTTAATCTTACACACTGGTCCTTTAATTCCAGCTTTTTTATAGATACAAAACATTTACATACAATAGTATTGCATCAGTGAGAAAGTTTTTACAGATTGTTTTGGATACTAAAAAATTGCTATATGAACAAGTATGGTGTATTGGGTTGGAAAGATTTGACAGTGTTTCATCTGTAGATTGCTTTATGTTGCATCAGGGAACCAAGAAATTACACATATTGCAATTTCCAGCCCAAACTCCTATAACTCTACATAAAGGTCAATAGAAAACAAACAGCTGGGACAGTCTGCTGTGCTTTAAACAGTAAATTTTTTGCCACCAGTGTCACTCACCTACAAAGTAAAATGTGATGTGCTATGACAACAGCACACTCATAAGTGGTCATCAAAATAACAAGTCAGTCTGAAGATGTTGCTTAAAGCAAATATTTAGGCTTCCAGAAAACAGACAAAAGACTAGGACTAGTTTTTGAACAATTTTAGGGTCTTTAGAACTAGCTGCAAAGTAAGGGGATAAAGCATCCCAAGAAAATGTCTGTAAAGTCTTCAGCAACTAAAGGAGTTTGACAGCCAACATAAAAACACGATGTCATTAAATCGAGGAGACGATGACAGATAGGCCAAGATAATTAGTTATCACAAAAGTATGAGAATGAACAAGAGTTGTGTCCCAAATAAATATATTCTCCACTATGCACTCTGTACTGTGTAATTTTAAAAGGGTATTATCATCTAATAAGGAGCACTAAATGGGTTTTTACTAATGGGTTTCCCATAAATAATGGCAGGTGACGTCAAACCCACACAATGCGAGATAATAAAATCAACTTGTACATTGTGTCCGTGATGTCAGTGTTACTTGTTTTCACAACATGCCTTCAGTCACTGTCAGACGGGAGCGTAAACATCTCTCGCACAGCACATCATTTTCCCCCTAGCTTCCACTACTGTTGAGAGCATGAAGTGTACAGCATTCCACACTTAATTTTTTTCTGTTGAATTCTTTTATCATTTAGTCTACACACCCTCATGTCATTCCAAACCTGTACACTATGACTTTTGTTCTTCAGCATACAGCAACAGAAGATGTTTTCAAGAAAATCTGGTAACAAACAAAATTGGCCCCATTGACTTCCATTGTATAAATATAAAATCTCAAAATATCTTCTTTTGTGTTCCACAGAAGAATTCAGGTTTGGAATAAGGGTGAGTAAATATTGCAACATTCCCATTTTTGAGTGAATTATCCCTTTAAAGTGCACTTTAACTCACACAATTTATATTCGCCCAAAACTGAAAATTCTGTCATCATTTACTCACCCTCAGATTATTCCAAACCTGTATACATTTTTTGTTATGTTGAACACAACAGAAGATATTTGGAAAAATGTCAGTAACCAAACAGATCTCATCCCCCATTTACTGCCATAGTAGGGAAAATAAATACTATGAGAATCAATGGGGGATGAGATCTGTTTGGTTACTCACATTCTTCCAAATATCTTCCTTTGTGTTTAGCAGAACAAATAAATTTATACAGGTTTGAAACAATCTAAAGGTGAGTAAATGATGATATAATTTACATTTTTGGGTGAACTGTCCCTTTAAGGAACACAAGAGATTGAAGCAAGACTAGACTAGCCCTAACAAATGTGTTTGAAAAACACAGCACTCATACAAAACCTAAAACTAGAACATGACACCCCTTACAAATGAACTGCCAATATATTAAATCATTTAATAGATATAATATATAGTATAAACATTGTTAATCTATAGATGGTTTTGTCGGATGCACGCCCTAGCCCGAAGTTAACTTCCGGTCTGTGTTTGTTGATCGGTCTAGCTAGTAACTAATAATATAACTATTTATATTTATATGATTTAATTTACATTGTCATTAAGGTAAATTAATATGTTATTGTCTAATAATTGTATTAAATAAACAATTTGTTGAATTGTTTTGTATATTAATTCTATTGAATAAACTACCCAAAATAATACTGAAGAAATACTTTTAACTTGCTAGCTAATGTCATTTACTTGTCATTTCTTTTGTTTGTTATCAAAAATAATGTGCAGGGACTCTATTTTTTGCAGATGTGTACCGGAAGTTTGGGCCACAAAAGCGTGAATGCGCAGTAACGTTTGCTTATGTTGTTGCTTTGAAACCGACTAACAATATAACAATATTACAATATCAAATAATACATAAGGAATTGACGCTTTTCATATATTGAAATATATAAGCACTTGGTTCTCTTATATGGAAATGTTTTATTTAATATATTGCATTATATTTTCCAGTACAGGGGCATGGAGTGAAGGAGTCAGGATGGAATGCAGACTCCATGCTCCAACATAAAATACAAGACAATAAGCACATGGCAAAGATATTAAACACCACGTGCTTACAATCAGCATACACACAAAATCCTACACAAGACTGACTGAACGTCAGGATCCAGACATCATACTCTGACACAAAACATTGGCACAAAAAAGTGCATTAAGAAGTAAATATACATTTTCGGTTAAATGTCTGAAACACTGTTCCAAAAAGATTCCAAAATTTACATTTTTGACAGAATGAGATTTGCCGTGGTCTTCTCCCTCAAGACAAAGTACAGTCCTAGATTTTAAAAGATGAAATGTCAAAATCTCATGGCAAAAACGTAAATAATTTACAATGTGGTTAATTCATATACATTTGTATGATCTAATTCATAAGTTTTAGTATGATTTGCTTTCTCGCCCGTGACGTTAGAGTACGTTTTTGTACGAATCACAACATACAAATTCATACGAAAAAGCCACCTGGTAAAATACTTACGAATTACCATGAGATTGGAAATGATGCAACTGTACTGTGATTCTGTATCATAAAATTAAACATTGTTTACTTATTTTTGTGCTGTAGCTCAAGGGGCTTGCACGATTGAGTTTGGAGTTTTTTCAGCAACATTATTTAACACTGTATTGTTGACTTGTGGAACTCTACAAACTCTAATGCCTTTAGATAAGTTATAAAATATTTGTAGAAAACATGTCATGCGGCTTGTAGAGAATGGTAAAAACAGTCAATTCTGTTATTTAATCTGGAAAGTACAAAAAGTTTTTTAGACACAACTTTGACTGACCTTGATTCCATGATACAAAGCAGGATGCTCAGTACATTACGTTCTAATTCATAAATCATCATCAGAATTAACAATGGACTTAAAATTCACATTGTGCGTGTCTCATGTCTGTCCACGAACATCATTCAACAATATAACTGAGATAAAAAGGGGTTTTACTTAGCATTCGCTTCAGCATATGCCGGTTCTTCATTATTTGATATTCACTCTCAGAAACCTAAAAGAAGTTAATTTAAAAGACAGTATTCTCCAGTGAATCCCAGAATTCCCCAGCATGGAGAAAACCGAGGAAAAAGAGAGAGAGAATGAGCCTCATTAACAGCAGGGACATGGTTTTCTTTGTGTAGGGATTTCCAATAACTCTCTGACATTTTTTTTTCTCTCTCTCTCTCTCTCTCTCTCTCTCTCTCTCTCTCTCTCAAAAAGGATTTTTTGAACTGGTGCAAGCCATATATCACACACACCCAATTTTGTCCCTGATATTTCAAAATGGCAACCGCAACCCACACATGTAAAATTTAATTGTTTTTATCTGGCATCTGGTATGAATATAGGTAAAAGATTTTTAAAACGTTTTCAAAGGACATTTTTTTCTTCAGGGTAAAACTTTTTTTAATGAGTCGACAATATTAAAGTGCACCTTTAAAAGATGACTAGATGCAAACCTTTTGAAAAGAACTGATGCTTCATGAAAATCAATATAAATGCTAAAGGCAAGAACAGTTGATGGGGTGTTCTATTTTTTAAGTGTATGTTTTTCAGCAAGTAAACAAGCCCAACCAGCCCCTCTGATTTGCACAAAGGCTCTCATCTGAGACATGCCCGACATGCAGGCAGCAGCAAGCTAGAGAGAGAGAAACTATCAGCACAGTTCATTTGGTTATTAATGTTAAATGTTTCTGTTTATAGTTCCCATATTTGATTGATTACAGGTGGGTTGTAATTCATATATCAATATAAGGCTGAATTGCTGTCTTATTGTAATTATTTCTGCATATTATTAAATTATTGATATTTTAATAAACTTACAGCTGTTTCTGTTTTTTTTTTGTAGACCACATGGGATTTTTACATGTATACATTCCACTGCTATAAATGTAATATGGGATTTATGTGGTCATTTTTTCAGGGGTTCCTTTTACCTGACAAAAATCTCAAATCCAAGTACTTCACCAGAACACATTAAGCTCCCCAAAGGCCCATATATAAAGGACAACATGTAGACATTGAAATAGAGTGATGCTACATGAAAATCAAACATGAAAGAATGTTGGAGAAGCATTTGTGAATAAAAAAAAATCAAGTTTGTCAAACGGACCTTTTCAAAATGAGCCAAAATCACAATTATCTTTACATTGACTATATTTATAAGATAACTGTCAATAGTGTGTTACTTAGGCTAACTGATTTGACACACACACAAAAGTAATAATAATCACAAAGATGAAACAAGTTTTCCCTTTCAAGGTATTGCTTATGATCTTTGATGCAAGCTGTGTCAGCTCCTGATGAGATGAAATTGTTACAAGGACAAGATATGATGATTCGAAGTGATTCATGCGGTTCAGAGGACGCAATTTATAGGATCTGTCATTGTCTGCTGGCATAAATCCAGAGGCTTGATCCAACCTTTACAAAACTGCATAGCAGGGCAAAAAAGTCAGAAATTCAGTATTCTGTACTGTTAAATGAGTCCAATATAAATTCATGGTTTCTATGTTTAAAGTGGGTTTAATCGCTAACTGATGTCCAGCTGTTATTAATAGTCATGATATTTTTCTGAATATTATTCAGCAAATCCCCTGTAAACACAGAAGGTATGATGAAAGTCACAGCCTTGCAGGTGACCTAGTTTCACTTAATTACTAAAAAAGGTCATTTGAAGTTCATTTTAGTTGGACATGACCAAATATGATGATGTCATATGATGATTTGTTGTTTACTGGGTAATTAAACTGTACATTTTCACCAGTTTAGCAGATTTACAGACATGCTGAAAACATTATAAAGTAGAATTATAATGTTGCCTACTTTTATGTAACTCTTCGTATATTTGATATTATATTACATCTCATCCTCTGAAACATTATTCTACTGTTGTTTATTCTTCCGAACAGCATTACTTTTGAAAAATGTCCTAAAAGGACTATTTAAAGATGCTATATTATTTATTATATCACAATTATAATACATTATTATAATTGTGTATACTGTATGTATACTACGAGTTATCGTTTAAAGGCACAATATGTAAGATTTTTGCAGTAAAATTGTTGGTTTAGTTGAGTACTTACAATATCCCAAATGTTTCCAGCTATTTGTAAATCGTGAGACAATTTGCCATTTTAACCAAGGATCATGCCTGGCAGTCGCCTGTCAATGGCGTCATATCCGCATTACCAAAGACACTAAATGGAACACTTTAGTGAAACAAATCACGGCTCAGCCCATTGACCTGAGAAGTTGGGCATTTCCTAAATGGAGAGAGACAAATCCATTTAGCGACAAATTTTAACCAGACAGAGACGCTGATCTTGCATGTGTCTAATGCGTCTAATTCATTATAATGAAATAAAAATCATGCCAACGCAACATTTATAAACCTGTATTACTTTAACTTATCCATGAATATGAATTCTCATTTACGTCTGTCATATTGTGACTTTAAGTTTTGCATCCTCAAAGAAGTATTAGTAATATACTATTTAAACATGAGCCGCAGCACACAATATTTACATCAAGCATTTGTGACTCCTCTCTCACATGTTTAAAAAACGTGTTAAAGTTGAAAGCGAATGGCCTAATAATAGGCATGCAGCAGGTTCGCTTGCACAATGACAAAGGTGTCAGTTCATATCGACTGCTGAGCTCCATTGCTTTTTTAATCAATTACAATTTCCCTAAAGCCGCATGTCTTCTTAGCCTCATGGTTAATAGAGAAGTCACTTCAGGAGTCATCTGTTGCATATCTATTCTCTGAGACTTGTGCATATGCATATGCTCTTTATCGCTGACCTTTTAATATTCATTATAATGCTAAGACACGCAGTTGACTGAAACGTGCTCTGATTATTTTGGTCATATTAAAAATCATATGTTGCTATTTTGGGTACATTAGACTAATTGTATTATTGTTATAAATAGTTTTTGAATGGATTAAAAAACAACAATTGTTCAAAGAACCAACGCTTAATGAAAGATTCATATTCATACTTCATATTGCTATACATTATCTTGACATTCATAGTTGAAGGATTGCAATGTGAGTTTAATCAACAGTTCTTTCACAAACGCACATACACAAATAATCTTCTAGCTGTTTAAAATTCAAGCACACATACACAATCACACACTATTCACTTTCAAAAAATAGATTATGATTGATCACAGACCATACCAATGTGTTGTAGTATGTTTGAAGAAAATCATATATCTACCCCTAAAGTGTTCCAAGCGCTAGCTTATCCTACAAAATCCTCTTTATACTACCAAGAGACACATTTCTACCCAGAGGCATTTGTCAGTGTGTGACATCTTTGATCAATCAATGGAGATTTTCCATCCATGTGCCAGGAAAGAAATAAGGGAACGTTTATGTTAAAATCTGCTGGTGTGCTCAGAATCATCACCGCGGAAAAGTGTGGGTCCGACCTTGTGTTTTGACCCCATTACTTTACACACCTTCAGACGTAAAGGTCTGACAGCAGGCGGTGTGTCTTCTCTGGGTTTCATTCAACTACTGCTCTGTCCTACCAAGATATAGTTGCACAATTGATGGAACTGTTGAAACTTCATCAATGTTGGACTTCTTGCACTTAAATTTCTAACACCAGTGTCATTGTTAATGCTAGGAATGTGTAGCCCCGAGTTGTACTTGTTTTACACTTACAGTACATACCATGGGTAAATAAATAATAAATATTAAGGTTTGCATAAATATATGTACAATGTGAATTGGAGACTTGGTTAACAAGAGTATTTGCATGTTTACAGTGATAGAAAAATTACTCAAATTCTATACTTAAGTCAAATATTGGTGTTGTTATCTGTACTTTTACTTAAGCAAAACTAGCCAAATAAAATATTAGCCTATTTTAGTCAAAGAAAGAGTACCAGGTTTGCACACTTTTCTACAAAATAACGTGGAATAATAAAAAAGAATGAAACCATTGCAGTGTATAATTTTTGTCACTGCTAAAAATGAAACTAAAATCAACATTAAAACAAAACTAAAATAAAACAACTAAAGCTAATTTTCATGAGCTTTTATTAATATTTAATAAGTAAACACAGTAAATAAAATGCATAGGAGAAGAGAAATCTGATCATATACGCACATTGTTTGTATATATGTTGTACAGTATGTAAATCCACTTTTTTTCTATAGGGTTTTCTTAGATATGTCAGGTTTTAAAAGATAAGTGTGGTTTGTTAGTAAGTGTGTTAAAAGCCGTTTTCTGGATTTTTTAATAGTATTTTTATATTTAAGATTCTATCTTTGGATAAATGCCCTGCCTGATCTATTTCTTTCTCTTGCAAATGTTTCTACATTTCTTTTGCATGACTAAAAAGATACTGCTGTATATCTCAATGTATCTGACTTGATCCAAATGAATGTTGCTACCGTAGAAAATTTGCAAAAAGCTTATCAATGTTGCATGAGTCATTTTAACCTCCTTAATAACTTTCTTCATGCCTGAATACTGAAGCAGGGAATGTGGAGGCTTTATTCTCCTGAACACAGGAAATAGAAAGCTATTCTCATCTCTGCATTTCCTGATACCTTAGAATAGCTTGTCTCCCAGGTGTGTTATCTGTGCCTCTCAAAAGCATTGCGAAAGCGGCACTCAATCCCAGCAGTGGACAGTTGATGTATTGGGACCAGGCTGACACGTTGAATTATTAATGCTCTTGAGTTAGTGTGTTCTGGTAAGCTAGAAGAGGAGGTTTGGGGCACTGCTGTCTTTACATGTAACGGATAACATGACTGAAGCCATGGGGAACATTAGAATTCCATCGACACATGAAAGCATTAAGGCTAGTCCACAGCCTGTGGACTACCAGTGGATTTGACTCCTTTTTTTGCATTCGCCTCCATGAAAAATTTATTAGGATATCCATGCGTAACTCAATGGGATTGCTTTTGTTTATGGAAACCGTTGACCGCAGGGTAATGATGAAAATTGAGCTCTCAAAAAACTGGGAATGTTTTGGTTGGCGCTGTGCCGAGATAGGATCTCTCTGGATTTTTGTGACTACATTCATATCGTAAATAGCAATACATTGAAAACCCTATATAAACACATATGTGGTATTGACTCACAGTAGGATGTGTGATATACTACTTACTAAACTTTCAAATATCTTCATTAATGTGATTGAACTGGAACAGCTTAATGGAAGCATCCTGTGTGAAATCTAATTTGTTATTAGGGTGCACGATGTAATTGTGTCACTCGCCTCAGGTCTGAATCCGATCCACATAGAAGAGTATATATATCTTCTAAACTTGATCAAAATAGGGACAATATTTCATAGAAACTTAACCATTTAACAAGTTCAAACTCTATGTGTCAGATGTTTCAAAAGCTGAAAACAAATTTGTTCAACATGTTCACTCATTTAACTTGACCTATTAATGTTGATGCTACATGAATGATGTTGTATTAGCATTGCTGAGGTTCCCCAGGTCCCATCATGCTTTGCATGAGAGTAGACGATGAGAGTAAATGTCGAAATTACGTTTTATTTTATGGATTTTCACAAGAACATAAGAACAACATAATGTTTAATATTCGGTTCTCTTGCCATTTAAAGAGGTTTTGGCTATGTTAATGCTTTTAAGAAGTTACCATTGTCCTGAAGGATAGAGCATTTGCTTAGGTTAGGCTCAAAGAGAACCAGCAAAAATGCATTTTATTAGAGATAATCTTGCTTTTAATTTGCATTGAGAATTGTGTAAGAAAGTAGGATGATTTTGGTTTTGCTTAACCAGTGTCTATGATTAAATCAGTAAAAAAGTAAATAAAAAAAAGAGTTGGGACAACCTAATAATTCCAATAATGAACAAGATTTGGTGTTAACTTGGTTGTAATTAAAAATCAGAGAAAGAGGTCTCTGTCTAACTTTGTTGGGTCTACACAATATTTTATAGAGTACTGTGACTCAAGGGCGAAATTTTGATTTTGACATTGGTGGGGACATAAATAAAATTATTCTGCAGAGCTGCATATCACAAATGTTTAGTGCTGTTTACTTGACTTATTTAAACTATAGAATATTTGAAGTTATATATAAAGTTTTTTATTATTTAATCTTATTAATTCATGTTACACAAGTCAAAAACAACAAACAACAGGTCCATTTTATTTTATTTATGTTTTAATGTTTGTGAAGCCAATTAAAATTCTGGCAGGGTAAATAAAAACTGAGCCAGCAGATTTCGTACGTACACACACACGTCCAGTTTTTATATCAGGTTCATGAGTCACATTATGTTGTTGCCTAAAACATAACCCTCACAGAAAACATGAGCTAATAACTAGATTACACAGAAACATGATTTGCATCACAATTTATACTCATTTGTTACTAAAAAAGGCATATGAAACAGTCGATTGTCATGCATTGGGACAACACTGTCCTTGACTTAATATGTGAAGCAACTTGTCCGATATTTTTTCTGCTGTCTGTACATTATCCCACTAGGACACATTTCTTAGTACCAAGGTCACTAAAACATGTAATTCATGTCTCAAATCAAGGCTGTTGTGTACTTTCAAAAAAAAAGTTTGCTAACCAACGCCTTACTTCACACCATACCCTAAAATCACAACCGCAAAGGCTAACTTTGCATATCCCACAGAGTAACACAGTCTATTAACACAGAACATTTAACCAAAAATAATAATCACAAAAGATAATATGCCCCTCAACAATCTGCACTTATCTGTATAATATATGAAAATATTATGTATAGGCTATATATATATATACTATTCTATAGCAGTTTACTACAAACTAAAGTTCCCTGAGTTGTGTCTATCACATGATGACTTTGTGTCTCATCACAAGCTCTTTACAGGGGCTCCACACTCTGTAGAGCTCTTGTAGGGTCCGAACATCCTCGGTCGCATCATGAGCTCTGTACGTCTTTCCCAGAAAATGCTGGACAAGAAACTGCTGCGAGTATTTCTTCAGACGGAACATGTCCTTGCTCAAACGCCATGTGTCTACACACCCGGACACCACCTCCCTAAACTCCTCAGACAGACCAAACTCCTTCAGAACCCTCAGCAGAACTGGACAGTCGAACTTTCTGCTGTTGTGTCCCGCTAGAAAGGGTCTCTTGAAGGCTTTGAGAAATGAAATGAATCTGGTGAGCGCTTGTCTGTGCAGGGAGGTTTGCATGGGTTCCCCGCGGAGGTACAAGGTTCCCTCGTGTACGGTCAGACCCGTGAGTTCAGCGGCTTCGTCTGTTATACTGCACCGGGGCAAAAAGTATACGTTAAATGAATTCTCTCCGCTGATGGCAGACAGCTGAATGATATCACAGGTTGGGACGTCTGCGGAAAAAGAGATATTTAATCCATCTCATTTTATCACAAGGCTTCTGAACAACAATCTGAGAGAAATGTTCTATTTACATGTATATTTATTAGTTTAGTGTATTAAGATAAAATAAAAAAGTTGTACCCAGTCCTGTTGTTTCAAGGTCAAAAAACACGGCTGTATCATCACCATCATCAGGAATCATCACTTTACCTATAAAACACATTAAACATATAAGATTAATAAATAACAACACATAGTATCCCTTGTTTCCCAAAGATTATATTTTGTCCACATAATAACTTTATAAATAGGATTTTTTGGAAATGTTTAATTTAATAAGGCATGAAATTACTTAAGAAATGACTTTGACATATAACAAAAGACTCGGCCTTCAGTGATAAACTTGACACACTTGATTTGGACTCCATCTTGAAGACTTCAGACTTGAATCAGACTTCAGATTAACGACTTGAACATCTCTGCAACACACATGAACAACCAGTCACCAGAGATTTGGCAGGTTGAGAGCGGTTAACTCTGATTTATTATTGATTTGTACAGTAAAAATGAAAGTGATCTAGCGCTGTTACCATGGTGTTTTATCTCAGTGTAAACAAGTCTAAACAACAACAAGCTCTCAACTTTCAACTCAACAAACAGTAAAGAGTATACACACAAGAACTCACATGATCTTCAGCCGAATAAGGAGTGAGATCAGATTCATGAAGCACAGCATCAACTGTTTCTTTTAATCAGGGGCCGGTTGCATAAACTGCTTAGACTAGTCTTACAAGTTAGTCAAGTTATCTATTTTTTTCTTTAAGACTGATCATAACTTCTTGAAGTCAGTAACATAAAAAGGTAGATTGGTCTCTTACTAAAATAGTAAGACTTTAGAATTCTTTAGAATCTAAGATTTTTAGTCCTAATTTAATAGAATAGTTGTTAAGACACAGGCCTAACGTAGTGGCTATGTTTATGCAACTGGCCCCAGATCTATGGTCTGTTCCGCATCTCAGATCAGTTTTGGGTAAAACGTCAGTATAGGGGGCAATTCTCACTATTAACTAGTTGTTATTAGCATGGCTATTATTGGCATATTGGCTGTTTATTAGTACTTATAAAGCACATATTCTGCATAAATATACTCTACATCCCCAGTCCTACCCAATACCTAAACCTAACAACTACCTTACTACCTATTAATAGGCAACAAATGAAGAGTTTATTGGGGATAAAGTCGTAGTTAATGGTTTGTTAATAGCGAGAATTGCTCCCTATACTGAAGTGTATGGTTTCTATATAAACCTTTTTATTCTGATGATGATGAATATGTGAATGAGATGCACATCAGATCAGAACACGTCTCACATAGGTTCCGTCTCTCTTAAGTGACGCATGACTGTTTTATTCTAATCTAATGATGCATCCATGAGGAATTCCTAAGAGGAAATCATCTCATAATAACCGAGAACATTGTCATTGTAATAACTGTACAACAATGGTTAACATAATATCATGGGTGTCTAAAGCACAAAAAATGTGGTTGGATCCTTGCCCAGAAAAAATGTAGGAAAACGCCCCTTCAGTGGTGTAATGGAAGATACGTGACAAGTATGAATCTAACTTTCACATGCACGTCTACATTTTCGAACACATATGACATCATAGATGCATTTATAAAAAAAAAGAGACAAAAATATTAGAAAAATGGCTAACAGGTGTTTAATAATAAAGTGTATATGGTAAGATTAGGGGTAGTATGGAGGTCTTAATTAGCTGGCATCCTTTTATTAATTTTAATAAATATAATCATTTACACTCTATTATCGTATAATGTACAACAATATTTTGTTTACCTTGCTGTGTCGAAGTGGTAGTGAAGGCTGTAACTAAAACACAGTTTAATTTATTAAGTAGTTCTCAAGTGGAATGACTTTGACTGACGACGCTCCGAAAAGTGAACGACATATGCGCTAAATTAGAAACGGTGTCTTAAAAGTACAACCATACAATGTTTAGCTTTATTGTAGTTTTATTAACATTTTGATATACTGTAACTTTTATTTTTTTCTGTTTTTAAGTTCATTTTAGTTAGATATTTTAGGCAATTTTGTTATCTGATTTTTTCATTTTATTTAAATTTATATTTCTGTTTTAGTCAGTTTTATGTTCACTTAATAATCTCAGCACCTCAACTGATGACTCGTATTTCTGTTCAGATCTGAGTTAACATGGTTTTCTTTTAGTTTCAGTTTTTGAAATAATATTGAAATAAATATTTTATTTGCTTTTAATTAACAGAAATGTTTTAATAATTTGTTTTAGTTCCTGAAAATATAATATCCCTGCGCCAACCAGTATAAGTATGTGACGGTACGGGTCACAGCCAGAAGAGCACACCACCAGAATTTGGCAGGCAAACAGGTTTATTCAACAGGTAAGTAATCCAAACAGGTATAATCTTTGGGTAAGTAAATTTCAAACAGGTATAATCTTTGGGTAAGTAAATTTCAAACAGGTATAATCTTTGGGTAAGTAAATTTCAAACAGGTATAATCTTTGGGTAAGTAAATTTCAAACAGGTATAATCTTTGGGTAAGTAAATTTCAAACAGGTATAATCTTTGGGTAAGTAAATTTCAAACAGGTATAATCTTTGGGTAAGTAAATTTCAAACAGGTATAATCTTTGGGTAAGTAAATTTCAAACGGGCAACATACAACAGAATAACAACACGGGTGACTTACAACAATACCAGACCAAGAACTGAACAAAAACGCAAACTTAAATACAATCACAAACACATAACAGGTGTGAAAATAAACAGTGCGGTTCAAATCAAAGATGGCGGCGGAGAGGTGCAGAGGATTCTGGGAAATGTAGTCTTTTGGCAATTAAAGGTCTGGAAACACAGAAAAACCACACGGGACAGGGCAAGAGTGTTACAGAGTAATAGCCAGACGATAAGGCACTTCTCTCAGCGCATCTACAATGATTTGTTCATGTCTGCCAGTCACATTACAAAAGCTAAAAAAAACTGAACTCCACACTGAGACTGTGTATAATTATGATAAACATCAACACCAATTTTGAGGCTAGACCTCCCTCCAGCCCCATAGAAATGGAAACATATTGATTTCCTGTTTTGGAATGTCTGTGGCACTTAGTACCCTGCCATTATCCCAATTTAAATCAGGCCCTGTCACAGCAAACAAAACAGTGGCTATAGTCCTTGAGGAACCGTAGTAGTAAAAACTTAGAAGGATGCCTGTGGCCTGCCTTGCATATGTGTCATAATACTCACTTTTGACTTTCAGGAAGAGATATATTTCTCTGCTAGGTCAGAAAAAACATCAAAGGCTCTGGAGCCTCTATGGATGATTAGCTCAGAAATTGGTTAATTCGCATCCATTTGGTAAGAGATCAAGCCGGCACACTCCCTCATTAGCAGAAAAGATGGGATGCGGCACACAGGCAGAGCAGGACCTCTCTAATCCTGATGTGACTATGGATTAATGTTGATACTCAGAGCTTAGAGCTGTTTTGTTCCATTAACATGTGAATGTTCATCATGAGCCAGACCTGCCTTGTGTTTAAAACAGTCTCTATTTATAGTTCAAACAAGGTGGGTGAATGGGTTAATACACATAGGATCAGAAATGTTGTATTTTTCAGTAATAAAAACAAAAATCTAATAATAATGCATGACCTAGAATCAAATGCATTCTTGAAAATGTTTAGTTCTTGTTTTGGAACTGTAGTTATTCCAGTGTCAGGGCAGGTAAGAGACATTTCCAAAAATGAGATTTTTTTCATGTAGACTGCTCTACTCCTGGTGAAACATAAACAATAATTTTTGTACAACTTTGTACAACTTTTGCTTAGGAACTCACTTAATAGCAATTGATTAATCCCTATTTTAATACTTCCATAGTTAAGTCAGTTATTATGTAAAATATTGTCTTTATTATTACACAGTGCTCTGGATTACATGATTCTAATTCTGATTCCAAAGTATTTTATTCCCAGATAACAACCTCCTAAAACCAATAACAGTGTCATTTAGTGTCTGGACCTTACAAAAAATGTACTTATATAAATGAAATCTAAATGAACAAATTATCTTATTAATAACATATATGAGATTATATTTACAAATTAATAAACAAATTGCATTCCCGTTTGTTTGAACGTTGTGTTAAGACAATGGACAATGTTTTTTCCTCTCCGAAGGTAACAGTTTTGTCCCCAGGCCATTATATGTATTACATTATTGTAATGCATAAATATTGACTTTAAAATACCTTTTATTATTTGGCAAAGTGGCTTGCCCATGAAGCTAACTGCTAATTTAAAATGTAAAATGTAAAACATGAGTTAAACACTGCACTGACAAAATAGCATTTGCTATGTGTCCCCATTATCTATTATTATCCTTCAAAAATCTTAATTTTTGTGTAATTCCACATTCCATCTATGCTTAAAAATGTTTTTTATAACAATGTTTTTAACCTTACCATATTATGCCATGACAAATACCATAGACCATTTTAAAATAAAACATAATATTAATAATAAAAGCAGCTGTAAATGGACACATTTGTGCCATGTTGCCACTGTTTAAATGAGGGACTATTTTAAATCCTCCAGGGCTGTGCAAGGTAGCAAAATAGAACACAACTGAACCATTGCCTTCTGCTCATGATCCTGTTTCATGAAAGCAAGTTAAAAACATCATAGTTATTGTCATGGCTGTGGTCTACTAAAGCATTAATAATGGCCATCACAGCCAATAACTACAATATAGCACTTAAGTATTACATATGTCAATCACATTAAAATGTCCGAGCAAAAATGTATTGAACAGTGTAAACCTTGCTTGTTCTTTGGTGATCTGGAAACTAATGGGAAGTACTGCAGCCAGAGGAAAAACTGGCAGAACTCCTGCTAGTAAAAGCTATTAGAAAGTCAGCAGGGTCTTCGGTGTAATTCCCTTGGTCAGTTCAGTTTGGATTTTGGCTATAGCTCAACTACAGTAACTGGAGTTTAACTTGCCCCTTCAGTAGACTGAATCATCTCATTAGTGCTCTGTAAGTGACCTTTTATCTCTCTCTGCAGTGAGCTGTATGACCTGCTTCACACATTCTGCCACAGGCCAATAAACCAAGAGCAAAATAATAAAGCCAGTCACGTTTGTTAAAAACAGGTACTCTTCCATGAAAATAACACAAAGTTTTTCTCTGCCTCGCCTTTGGAAGGTAAGGTTATACAGTAGTACACTCGAAATGTTCAAATAAAATCAAAAGCATATATATATTTTTTTAGATGTTTAAGAAATCATCTTGTTTTATGTTACCAAGCAAATGGTGAACCACTATTCTGTCCTTCTGGTATCTTATTGCTGGTGTAATTTACAAATAAATATCAGTCAGTGATGGCCCACTATTTTACATCTTTCACAAGAAAAAAAAACAATTTCTCCCCATTTATGAAAAACAATTTGTTGCACTGCAGGTACTGATCTGATTTGTCTGCCAACTGAAATGTTTTGGAGGCATTTTGGCCTTGGTCTTTGGCTTTCCATAGGGCCCCTGTAGAACGAGTCATTCATTGATTTGTTAAAAAAAATCGGAAGGTCGGGAAGTGCTCGTAAGGCACTCTGCTCGGCTCGTAATTCCTCGCACAAGACACAAGACGCGATCATAACATCAGCGATTTCCTCGCGATTGGAAAAAAAATCACCTGCGAGCTCGTACGACAGCAAAAATCGCACCGTGTACGCTTGCCTTAACCCTAACCTTTTGTACATTTTATGTCTTGTAACCGTTTAAAACCCAGTCTGTGACATGCGTCAACATGTTTGCGTCACTTTACTAGTCCCTTTTTGGAGTCAGACCCTGCTCTGGAGAAGCAGCTGATTTTGTTCTCCAAATGCTCCTGAGTCCTGAGCTCCTAAAATTCTTCCCGGTTCCTGCAGTGCGAACACAACAAAAAGCGTGTACTTCCTGCAAATTCTTCTGGAGCTATGAAATCGTTCCTGCGGTGCGAATGCCCCTTAGGTATGATGAAACATGAAGAGAATGTAAACAGTGAAACAGTGTGTGAGGAGGATTCAGATGCTGAAATGTATTAATAATGTCATTCTCTAGAGAGATGTGTACACAAGGTTTCTGTCCATCAAGAATAAAAAGAAAAAGCAATGGATATAAATGATTGAGCTTGTTTGGTGTTGCCTCTCAGATAAACTCATCCTCTGAAAACCATTTCCAAAACAGTGATCTAGCATGCAATAGATAACAAGTTGAAACATGGTAAAAATCTAATACCATGAATTACAGCACGTAACAGATTTTAGGAAACACTAAACCTAAATAAAAATGCCCCAAACCATCTTAAGTGAGTCAGTTTACTCACAGCAAAGTCTTCCTTCGTTCTTTAGGGGTAATACATTTAAAAGAGTTGAGCTACATTTCTGTTTGCAAATAATGCAGACAGATTGAATAAATGATACTATCAGTGGCCGCAATTAATTCTTAATGAATTCCCCCGTGTGTCACGAATGGAGAATTTGAATAAGGGTAAACAAGACCATATAGACCATCAGCAAGACAACTGTGCCTGTTTATATGAGGGGCTGAACCTGCCTCAGATATTTAAATGCTTGTTTTATGTTATTTAGCCCATTTGCTTTCATCGTTTTTAGTGAGATTCTCTGGATTTGGTTCAGCACACCATTAGCACAGAAACTGATGTGGGCCAGTTTGTTTGTGAGCTGATGCAAGTTAATTGCTGGAATATGAGAGTCTTGTTTTAATAGGGCTGAATGCTGAAGCCCTCACAGGATGTGGTCCACATTAAAGAAGTCTGTGATGCACATGGATCACATGAAAACTCTGGCCGACACACAGTAACAAGCAGAACAACTCACAGCAGAATCTTGCATTCTGTTTTGTTAAAGAATCAACCCACATTACTTAAGCAGAACATCATTTTGAGAATTATTCTAGTGTGAAATAGCCAGTTTGATGATTTATTGCCATTGTTGAATTTTGTGAAAGTGCTGCAAATGTTTTAGTTTAATTCAGTACAATTCTGCTCCCGCTTTGATAAAACATATCTGTCTCAAAACAACCAGATTACTCATGAAATCATTTTTCTTACAATAATAATGATGTCTTTGATCCTCAGTGAATGGTAGGGCAGAATAGAAAAGTAATACTTTTATCCCACTACTTTTTTATACACTACTTTTAGTGAATAACCTTGAATCAAGATATGCATAGATCTTTTAATCACGAACCAAATGAAAAATTCCAAATGTTTTTTATTTTATTTTACAATTGATAGTAATTTCCTTCCTTTCACTACGTTACTATGTTACCTTAATAAACTAGAAGTATCTGTGTTTTATTTTTATTCTCAGAACTGCTTACAAAACAGGGAATCTGGTAAAATCCAATATTATAGATGGTTTCATCGGAGGCATGGGCCTGGCCTGGCCTGGTCTGTGTTTGTTGAACGGTTTGGCTAATGGCTAATAATATAACTATTTATATTTAATTTAATTTATATGAATATTATTTCATATAAATTATTATAATTGTATTGTTTATTGTATATGCATTTTATTAAATGAACAATTTGTTGAATGGGTCGTGTAACATTGTCACATTTAAGTTGAGCTAAGTAACGGTTCTTCTACTGGTAGCCCAAAATAATACCGACTAGAAATACTAATACTTAACTTGCCAGCTAATGTCATATACTTGTTATTTATTTTGCTTGTTATCAGAAATAAGCGTGCATGCGCAGTAATGTTTGAAACATAGGATGTTTCACAATTTGGAAACTTTAGATGATTTGAGACTCAATGAATTATCAATTTATACAAATATATGGTTTTTGTACTATTTTCTTCCATAAATGCAGCAGCTAAAATATGTAAACTCTCCTTAAAAGGAGGCGACAGAAACATACATTTACGAAAAAACAACTTACCAAGTCTGTTTGCTGACAGAGAATAATCTAAAATGTCAGGTGCTGTCTGGTATTTTTTCTCCTAATGCAACTTTCTGTTTCTAGCAGGTCAAAAACAAACAGCAAAGACCCACAGTAAATCTGAGGAAAGAACATTTCAGGGTATTGGTTGTCTTAAGGTGGGATTTATTGTTGTCAGGTTTTATTAGCAGTTAGGACACTGGCGGCCCATCAACTTCAAATAGGTTTTATGCTTCAAGTCTGGATCAAATCCAGACTTAACTTGTGAAAACAAGACTTCATTTCTACGATCTCACAGAGGTGGTAGCCTTAAAGGTTCCTTTTTGCATGTGCAAAAATGCGCAATGACTTATTAATATGCACAAAGGCACTCAGTACTGCAAAAGATAAGACAAGACATATGACATGAGCCATTTAGCCTTGCTTCATTTAGAAACTAAGCTACACTGTGGCCGGGGATATAAAATATGATAAACAGAAAGGTTTTTAATAATAAAAAATGATATCTTGAAATTAATCTGTTAATACCTCAAACATCAAAACATTAATCAAAACATAAATACTCGGAGTGGAGAAAATCGATCACGTTGTTTACTACTTTGCATTTTTAATTAACAATGCAAAACATACTACAAAAAGGTAAAATGCGAGCTAGTCAGCGGAACAGATATCTCAAGATGATGAATGAGCTGTCAGGTCCAATTGTTCCAGACCCTCGGTCTCCATGACATCCATTCCATCTCTTGAATGCTTTGCCACATGGTGTGAGGTTAGAGGTCATCTGAACATGATAATTTCAGAAGGGTAGCAGGTGAACTCTTGCCCAATCTGAGGTGTTAAAAGGAATTTCTGACTTTGCTTCATTTTGTATTTGTAATAAACCTCTGATTGAATTCACTCAACTCCTTCACTTACCACCTGTTTTATCTACTGTTTGTATGTCAAAAAGTAACATTGTTATTTCCCTTGTCTACGGTAGCATCGCAATGCTAAAGATTCAAAATACTGGCGATGCCATTCTATTTAATAAATGTTTATATTTTTATTACAATATTTTCATCATACACTGAAAAAAACCTGTAATTTGACAAAATTTGTCTGTTCAGAATTTTCCACGTAAAATGTCCAAAAGCTGAATTTTACAAGATTTTGCAAAGGTACAAGAAGAACGGGGAAAACATGTAATTTTACAGGGAAAACTGTTATTTTACAGTTTATTGTATGATTACCCCAGCTGCCAGAAAATGTAATTTTTTTTCACAAGATTTTTTATTACTGTTTATTTTTGAAATATGGTCAAAAACTGTTAAATTACAGAAAAAGACAGCAAATATATAAAAAATGGGGAAAACGATTTATTATATATATCCTTATATCCTGTAATTTTACAGGAAAAATAACAGAATATTTTAGATTTTCTACTGATTTAACTTTTGATTTTTTTTCTGATCGCTGCTGTCCTTCTGAAACATCCTTCTGAAACAACATATTACAATGACAACATACATATTAGTGTTCACATTCATTCTTTTTGAGAGCCAAAGCCTTTATATACCTACTGGCCATTATATTTTCACATTTAAAAGCCTAAACTTTAAGACTAAAAATTTATTATAAACATTGATGTATAGATAAAATATGTCACACATTGAATTAGTTCCCATGTGAATGTTATATGTTGTAAATGTTGTTGTATACTGTAGTATTTGCTGTAGTAAACTGTAGTAAAATTCATAGCCACTAAAACCACTATAGTTTTTGACTCTTACCATAGTATACTGAAGTATTTACTAGTTTACTCTAGTAAATACTGTACAAAGTATACTACAGTAGTTTATGTATGCCATTTGTATGATTAGTCTTGAGTTTTACATATAGCATGTTGTTCATTCTTATTATTAAAGTCTTCAGAATTGGGACTGTTTTCAAACTAGATCTTTGTCTTTAAGAAATGTTTGTTGATTTTGATACTGCAGCAGGAATACTATTGTAAGATATGTTTATGGTGTTGTGACAACCCTACTGTCTATATGGAGAAGTCGGACTTGTAACCCAAACCTTGTGCACTTGAATGGGTTAAATGGAACACCATACTTGGCTATGTGTCACTTCACTTCTTCTTCTTCACTTCTTCTATATCTGTCTGTGGGTTAATCCATGCATCTAACCTGTATGGCATAAATGTTCAACATATTCTATATATAAAATAGCGGGTTTTATTATACACAGATTTCCTGCAGATTCCAAAAACTAGCTTTGAATGTTGATTTATTATCAATGCTGTTGAAAAGCACGGTCCTGCATTCAATTGTTTGCTCTCAGAGAGAAGTGATGCTGCCTACATTAAAACACAGTCATTCCACTGTTGTGGACAGTAAAGCGGAATTGATCCCGAATTGATGCCACAGTCGGGCGATTTTGTGCTTAACAGGGAATTACAGAACACTGCTTTGTAACAGATCACTGGATAAAGCTGTCTCACATAATCCTAACAAACTGGATTCAAAGCGCACAGCTCCTCATTTAATAGCACAGATATTTTGACACCCCTGTCCTGTAAATCCCTCTCCATGTGACAGTTGTAATATTTTTGCATAAATTGAATGCTAGTTTGTCAACTGGTGTTAAAGCCAGCAGTTTCCATTTCTAACTGTAGAAGCTGTGTCCTCACACAGTCTGGCCATAATATTTTTCATTGACTTCAATATATTCTCAGTGCAAATAGGATTATGTGAATAATTCTTTCTCTAGAACAATAGTACTGTCTTATATAATTAAAAAGTGAAGATTGCATACAGTTGCACCTTTATAACAAAGTATCTCAAATTAAAAAGGTTTAATAAATATTCACTAACTTGACAAACAGGTGTCTGTACATATATGTATGGGTGTATTTCAATTTGTGTAAACTGCTACTAAGTGTCCATATACAGTACATATCAGTTTGTATGTTGTAACTTGCACACAACTATTGCAACTGGTCCCATGTGTCTGGTTTTAAGTTTTTAAAGCAGATATTTCAGAGCTGTTACAGTAATAGCCCAAGAAACCCAGTTGTAAATGAATCTCAGACCAAATGTTACGTTCATCAGGAAATAGGAGAGAATTGAATTAAGAGGATTTAATGCAGCCAACTTATAGGACAGTTTATATTTATATTAATTAAAGTGTATTTGTTGTTGATGTTATTGCTCAAGTTTATTCCCAATTGTATTTGTTTTAACCCAGTGCACTTACAGAGAGTGGCATTTCTGTTTCTTTTAATTTATTCATTTATTCACATCAATCAGACAATAACCCATAAACTCAATTCATGCGCCTTCAGTCAAAATATTCACAACAGAGCGCAGCTCTGATTACTAAATCAATATATTAAATTGTATACAAATAGCATATTCCTGGGTTTACTGATATTTCATATGGATTTGTGAACATACAATCAACTGTAAACACTTTTTTACTGCATGTATCTGTGAAGAGTGAAACATTACATTCTTGTTGAAAGTGGCTAATGAGTCATGGCTCAATATTTGGCATGAATATAAATACGTTTTGGTAACACTTTACTTGAACGGGTGTTCATAAGACTAACATGACACATGTCATGAATATGAAGGAGGTTTTATGCGTGTTTATGACGACTGTCATTAAGTGTCATTCGCTCATTTATGTCATTTTTAATGCAAAGATGACATTGTTTAAGATGTCTTTGTTATGACAACTTGACATAAAGAAATACATCATAACCTGTCAGTGTCTTTGTCATGAAAACTTCACATTACCAAGACAACATAACCCTAACCCTGCATGTCATAATTAACATTACATTAAAATGTCATTAAGTGTCAATACTTTGTCAAATAGTTTCATGACGGCATAATAAAACTATTTGACAGAGTATTGACACTTAATGAGATTTTAATGTAATGTCAATTATGACAGGGTTAGGGTGTCTTGGTAATGTCAAGTTGTCATGACAAAGACATTTACATTTACGCATTTGGCAGACGCTTTTATCCAAAGCGACTTACATTACATTGTACTATACATTTGTACATTTTGTATAGTAAGCAAGTGGAGGTTAGGTGCCTTGCTCAAGGGCACCTCAGCCGTTGTCATAACAAATCTCAAACAATGTCATATTTGCATTAAAAATGACATAAATAAGCGAATGATACTTAATGACAGTTGTCATAAACATGCATAAAATCTCCTTCATATTCATGACATGTGCACGATTATGAAGGCGTCATGTTAGTCTTATGAACACCCCTTCAAGTAAAGTGTTACCTAAGTTTCTGCCTGTCTTTATCTCTGTGAGCTTGGCTTGTTTAACGCTAGGAAAAAGAGCTGAAAGACTGCCTCACTGATTTCTGATTTCTAATTGTGTATTTGCCTAAGTCCTTAAAAGCACACAGTCAATAAGAGAATGTTAAGCATCTCTCAGTAAGCCCAGAGTTAATCCTCCTTTATATTTGGGAAGAATTTGCTGAGCGGACAGATACACATGCTTTAGAAATTATGTTTGTTTTTATTACAGCAACATTATTATGCAGTAAGAAGAAGCTTCTAAATATAGCACCCAAATATATTTGGTAAAGGGACAATATGTAGGCTATGTAATAATAGTTTTGGTTTTGTCCATAAAGAATATTTCCACGCACATGTCATCAAGTTTAGTTTCTGTTTGTTCAATTTTAAAAAGATTATTCTGCAATAACATTGGTCGAAATACAATAGATAAGCTGATTTGTGATTTGAGTAAGTACAAAATGTATTGATTTTTGATCACATGATTTTGAGCATGTCCATGCAATTTATTAACTCATTTAAACCCAGTAAGAACGTATTATTTATTATTAATTATGTATTTTCAAATTAGTTATTTTTAGCGTTTGTTTTAACACTACACGTAATTACACAAAGTAAAACTAAAAGTGCGAGTACAATAGCACATTCGTAAGCTGAAATATTATTTTTGAAACACTACAATTTAATAACTGACAAAATGTTATTACAAAATTCATATTGGTTTGATGCAATCATCTTGTCTGTGAACAGTTTCTATAGTAGTAAAAACAGTTATGATGTCATGATGTGCTGTAGGCAAGGCAAGGCAAGTTTATTTATATAGCACATTTCATACACAAGGTGATTCACAGTGCTTTACATAAAATGATTGAAGGCAAAATACAACAAAATGCATAGGACATCTTTAAACGGCCAATTATTTAAAATCACAAATAAAAAGACTGAATTTAAAAGACAAATAAGCTGAAATAAAATTGATTAAAAATGTTTGCATATATAAAAAGAATAAAAACAAGAAAAGAGAAATACAAATGTAGCACAGTGCTCAGGTTGTAAATGCATGTAACACCCCTGTTATGTTTAGTTTTGGTTTTGTCTGTTTTTAGTCTGCCTGTGTTCTGCTGGGTCTGAGCCTGTTTCCGCACAAGGATAATTGTTACAGAATAACCGACCAAAACGTAGTGTGAGCGTCTTTTCCCCGGTTTTGTTTAGTCCTTTCTTCAGTATTGTATTTGTTTTGTATGGATACCCCGGCTGTCCTCCTTCTCCTGCTGGAGCAGGGGAATCGTTCACTCGAGAACCATACTAGAATTTTTGCCAAACTCTCCATCTACACCCAGCCAGCCTCCCTCACCCACCTCCTCGTCCCTTGTCGTCCTCACCACTCCCGCTGATGCATCCTGCCAGCCCCTCTGCTCACCCTCAGCCTACCATCTGTGTTGTGAGCGTGCCACTGGGCTGCCTGTCCCCATCAGCGCCGTGGTTAAAGGATCCCTCGTCCTTGACTCCTGCCTCTGAGACCCGGACTCCGCCTCGGTCCATCGACCCTGTGGCTCCACCTCAGCTCCCAGCTCCCTCACCTCCACCGTCGACTGGTCCTCCACCAGCTCCACCGGGCTTCCTCGTCCCTCTGGCTCCGCCTTGGTCGGTCGTCCACCTGCCATCACCTCCGGACTCCACTCCTCTGGCTGCACCTCGTCGCTTCATCCCACCGGCTCCGTTGGACTCCTCCCTCCGGCTACGCCTCGGTCGCTCCGGCTACGCCTCGGTCGCTCCGGCTACGCCTCGGTCGCTCCGGCTTCGCATTGGTCGCCTGAGCTATTGGCTCTGCCCCTGCCCTCTGGAGTCTCACCGTCACCCTGGCTCATCGGCTCTCCATTTCCGACTCGGGCTCCACCTCCACCTGCTCCCCCTCCATTGGTTGGCCCCTGGGAGTCATAAGCTGCTTCGCCTCCATGGCTCCTCCCTCCATCGGCTCCACCGTGCGCCGCCATCTCTGTTGTGGCCTGGGTCCCTCCTGGCTCCTCCTGCTCCGGCCCCCTGGTGTTACCTTCCGTGTCTGTGCCTCATCACCTCCTGAACCCCCGCCCGCCCTCCTCTGTTGGTACGAGAATGCACCTCCGGGAGCAGAGCTTACTGTAACACCCATGTTATGCTTAGTTTTGGTTTTGTCTGTTTTTAGTCTTCCTGTGTTCTGCTGCCCTAGTTGTTCATCAATCACACCTGTTTCTGTTTCCCCTGATTGTTTTCCTGTGTATTTAAGCCCTGTTTTATTCAGTTCTTTGTCAGTTATTGTATGGTTTCATGTCACTTGTTGTCCGTGTCTGTTAGTTAATCATTAAATTCTATGTATTTTCGCCTGAGCTTGTTTCCGCACAAGGATAATTGTTACAATGCACAGCTAAACAAGTGTGTTTTTAATCTGGATTTAAAAATTGCTACTGTTGGTGAACATCTGATGTCTTCTCGAAGCAGATTTCTGTTACGAGTGGCGTAATGGCTAAAAGCTGACTCGCCTTATTTTGAGTGAACCCTTGTTACCTCTAACTGACTTGATCCTAATGATCTGAGAAATCTGTTTACTTTATATTTAATAAGCATATCTGATAAGTATTTAGGTCCTAGGCCATTAAGTGATTTGTAGACAGCTAATAATATTTTAAAATTCTAAAAGTAACTGGTAGCCAGTGTAGAGATCTTAGAAATAGAGTGATATGCTCAGATCTTTTGGTTCTGGTCAGAATCCTGGCGGCAGCGTTCTGTATGAGCTGCAGCTGTCTGATGGTCTTTTTGGGAAGGCCTGTAAGGAGTCCATTACAATAATTCACCCTACTGGTGATGAAAGCATGAACAAGTTTCTCTAAATCTTGGCTTGAGACAAAACATCTGATTCTGGCTATGTTTCTAAAATGGTAGTATGCTGATTTGCTTATTGCTTTGACATGACTGCTGAAATGATCTTACCTATATAAGGAAGATTTGAAATTGGTCTATAGTTTGACAGTAAGGTTTTGTCTAGATTGCTCTTTATTGGTAGAGGCTTGACAACTCCAGATTTTAGGGACTCTGGGAAAGTTCCTGAAAGCAGTGAGATATTTCCTATTTTTAATATTTTCCTCTGCTTCTAAACAGATTAACATTCTTTTGAAAAAGGAGGTGGGGAGTGTGTCCAGGCTGCATGTTGAGGCTTTAAGATGATGTACTGTTTCCTCCAAGGTTTTGTGATCAGTTGTCTGAAATTCAGATAAAGTTACTAATTTCTGAGGTTGTTGTAATGAAGTCGGACTGACCTGAGTGCCACATGGGGCTTTGCTAATTGACATTCTGATATTATTGATCTACTCAAGGAAAAAAGTTGCAAACATCATCAGAAAACATTTCACTGGGAACTTGACTTGGTGGATTTGTCTCTCTAAAGTATTAAAAAGAGTGCAACTGTTGTTTACGTTGCAGTTAAATACAGTAGGAATAAAGCTGTTATTGTAATGCAGGGCGGCTGGCGAGATGAGCACACCAGTGGTGAAGGTGCAAAGAGTCTTTAATAATGGGTGATATCAAAACAAAGTACATACTACAGGTAATCTTCAGAATATCAGGAAAGTAAATCCACAAACACAACTGAACCAGCAGGTAATCTTCTGAATATCAGGTAAGAAAATCCATTGGGAAACTAGGCATATCCTGTAGGTTATCTTCAGAAAACAGGTACGTAAATCCACTTTAACACAACAGATCCAGCACGTAATCTTCTGAATATCAGGTAGGTAAATCCATAGGAAAACAAGGCATATCCAGTAGGTTATCTTCAGACACAGATAAGTAAATCCACATAACAAAAACCAATAACTCAGAACAGCCAACCTAACTTCCAAAACATAGACCGGGTTACATTAATATCAGACAGTGAAGAAGTAAAACAAGCAAACTTAAATAGTGTCCGGTAAATGAGGTGCAGGTGGTGCTGAAATCAAGATGGCTGCCGGGGTGAGGTGCATGGTGGGAAGTGTAGTCCGTTAAAGGTCCGGTATGGGGCAGGTAAACAAACATGGGCAAACAGGAGTGTTACAGTTATAGGTTATAGATTATAAGTTTATCCTATGAGCAATACTATACTATCCACAGCGAAAACAGTGTAGATAAAGTTGACAAACGTTCAAAATACAATCATTCACATCTCTAGAAAAATACTTATTAGGCCGGATCATTATATTCTTAACCACAAACACTAGAAGATTATTATGTCATGTATCAAATTAATCAAAGTTCAAATGCTAAAATTATGTTCAAGAAAGAAAGGACAATATACATTATACATGTCTGTGATGCAAAGAATAATTTTAACAGTGCATATGGATAACCACTACTCCACCAGGCCTACTTGATGAAGCCTGCTTGAATTTGAAACTCATCAGGACTAAACTTTTTCCAGTTACAGCTGGGGGATTGGTATCTCACAGCAAAACTGTCAACTCCCCCTGTCTTTCAAAGTTCATACTTGTTTCACATTTACACTAATGAGTTTCAAAGCCACAAGAATTAGGTTCTCAGAATCAAATGCTTATATCACTACATTTTTCAATCAAAGGAGACTAACGTGTTCTGACAACTAAAAACGGTCAGATACCATTCCCACTGTGTTCCATGAGAGCCACTGAATTATAAGCATGCCTATGTAAATATGAATGAATTCTACATGAGATATGTTGAAATAGTAGCCTGTCTATGAAAATATGAAAATATTCTACATGAGACATGCAGTGTGCATGCATATTTTTTTTGTCTATATGTGCATCCATGCATCAGTTTGAGAATCCACACTGGGCAAAACAGATCCTGCCCCTAAATGCAATGGTTCAGAAAGTTAATTTAATTAAACGAGTTGTTTACCCAAATTAAATAATTAATTTCAGTCTCTTCCAGTACAAATTCCAATTTCTTATTTTAAACAGCCTAATTTAATGTGTAAGAAGTTCATTCGGAACGGTAAGCATCCAAGGTTACATTTTGATGAATTTTTCCGGTGTTTACATCTTCGACACTTACTCTGTACAACCTTATGGTCTAATATACAGTTCATTGTGCATGCAGACGCTTATGGCATGATAGTTTCCACATATGGGAAGGGTCATGAAGTATCAAAGTATTATTCTTGGATGACTCTTGGTGATGGAACCTTACAGGCTCTAATATGGGAAAAAGATTCGAACTTGACATTTGTAGACGAGGAGTGGGGTGGAATGTTAAAGAATGTTAAAATGGCATCAAGGGAGGCAAAAATATGTCTTAAACAGATTAAGAACATACATCAGTATTATTGGACCCCTTATCAGGTTAAATTTGGATTAAAAGTAACTCATTTTTGTTGGAGATGTAAGATGAAGTTGGTGACTTAGCTCATGCCTTATGGTTCTGCATGAAGAAACAAGACTTTTGGAGAAAAGTGCATGAATATGTTTGTTCTGTCTCAGATTCCTATATTTCACTATGTCCTAGATTGTTTATATTAGGTGGGTGGACAGACAGAGAAATAAGAGATAAATATATCTTGGGTCCAAACAAGTTTTATGATCGACAGACAGATCATTCTTAGCGGTTAGAAATCAAAGGACGCTCATTCTTTCCAAGAGTCTGGAGTGGATTATCTTACATCAGATGGATCCGTTAAATTTACATTATAACAAATGGTCTAAATATTTAACTTAACTGGAAAGGGGACAGTAATGATTGAGTGTGAAAATATGTTACACTGTAACACATGCCATTTGCCAAAAGACAGGTGCTGTGTCCCAGTGGGGCAGAGCACCCCTGCAACCCCTCCCTGTCATCTCTGCCCATTTTAGACGGATCGCCATAGACATTGTGGGGCCAATAGAAAAGAGCAGCGCTGGACATCGCTACATCCTAGTAATCTGTGACTATGCCACAAGGTACCCTGAGGCCTTCCCACTTCGCTCTATCACTACACCAAAGATTATTCATACCCTGGACAAACTTTTCTCCAGAGTCGGCATACTCCAGGAGATTCTGACAGACCAGGGGACAAACTTCACATCTCGGCTGATGGGGCAGCTGAATAAGCAATTGGGCATTACAGCAATACGAACAACTCCCTACCACCAACAGACGGATGGTCTTGTGGATAGATTCAACCAGACTCTCAAGAACATGCTGCGGAAGTTTTTTGCAAACACAGGACGAGACTGGGACAAGTGGCTACCGTTTGTTCTCGTTGCTTACAGAGGGGTACCTCAAGCGTCGACTGGATTCTCACCCTTCAAACTCCTTTACAGATGGCAGGTACAAGGACCTCTGGACCTGTTATAGGAAGGCTGGGAGGAGGAACCTGCATCCCAGGCAAAGGAGAAGGGGATTGTGCAGTATGTGCTAGAGATGCGAGATCGTCTGGAGCTGTACAGAGAACAAGCCAAAGGGAACTTACAGATAGACAACAAACACAGAAAAGGTGGTATGATCAACGTGCCAGGCTACAACAGTTCCAAGGCAGAAGGTATTACTCCTATTACCGACTTCAACGAGCAAGCTATTGGATAAATGGCAAGGGCCCTACACTGTGGTCTGCAAGATGGGGCCAGTAACATACTGTAGCAAGGGAATATGACTGCCATGTTGTTCATTGGCTGGGAATATGACTGGGTTGTTCATTGGCTGGTGTGAGGTAAATTTTTAAACCAATCCGGGTTCACGTCCGATTATATTAGGCTGTAGTGGCTCCTCACCTGGAGATGTTATTGTTTGGGATCGCCCTTCACGGGAATGCACGCTCGTAAACGAGTGGAGCATGGTTGCCTGTTGCTGCTCCGTTCTTGTCTTACCTGTAGAGGACCGCCCTTCACGGGAACGCCCGCTCGCAAATGAGTAGAGCATGGTCGTCTATTGGTCCTCTGACTGCGGTGTATGGCGGGGCTTATATCGGCCTATAGCTGGGCAAATGTTTCTGCGCTCTGTATTTTGGATGTTGTGTAGGATGACTCTGAACCTCTTATGGTGATTGCACGTCCAATTGGTTTCCATTATGGGCGGAAAGTCGGTTAAATCTCTCGTGACTACACTGCTGCTTTGCCTGGACCTTATTTCTCTGTTTTTTCTTTATTTGGATTTCTGTGTTTGCTTATTTCTGTTTATACTATAATGTGGGAAGATGTCGGCAGTGTATATATATGTCCACTAATTGTAGTGCTTGATATCTTGCTGTGTCTCACAAATGCGGTTGTGGTGTATTAAGTGTGGGGTGGAAATTGACTCCGACTGGCATCACCCTAGTTATATATAAATGTTTGTGTATTGTATTTTGTTGTACCCGAGCCTTGGTACTTTGTTTATTTTGTTTTAATAAATGTTGTATGATTGTAATAAAATAGTTTATTTTCATATATACGTTATGCTCACCCCTCCCATTGACAATGAACCTGTGTGTCTATTGACACATTTCCCAGCTTATCCTGGGTGGCATAGTCGAACAACGTGTTTCCTCTATTTCCGCTCTCTTCGTAGCGTGCAGCTTGTGTCCATTATGCCACAATACCAAGTTCACAATCCTGACAAGGGCAAGACCAGGCAAACCTACCATGTCAACATGTAAGGGCCCTGAAACATCACTTCTGGTGAGGAAGGTGGAGGTGGAAGAGGATTCAAGGGATGCAAAAAGACAGCAGTCTAAGCCTAGCTCACCTAGAAGACTCCAAGAGAAAAGAGTTGCAGTACCTCCTGAGCCAGTTCCCCGCTTTGTTCTGTCAGAGGCAACATCCTTACCTTTATGAGATACGGTCATCAAGAGTTTTGTTTGTATTTTGCTCCAAGACAAAATGCATATACATTTTTTGTGGGTTTTGTTATACTTCTTGTAATGGATGTGGAGGTTCAAGACACTTAGTTTCAATATAACAATACAAAGCATTTATTGCAATTTTTTTTTAAAGCCATTTACTTTCAGTTTTAAAGTAAGAAACGATGGTCAAATGTCACGAACAGGCAATTTGGTTTAATCATTTGTAAATATAATGTCAAGTTAGTAAAATACATAATTGTATTTATTTTTGTGTAATATTAAACTGTACCTGTCAAAATGATTAGCAGCATCCGGGTTACCATGTTTTATTAGTTTTAAGCGGTTGTTATCTGGGAATAACGAACCAGCAAATGTCATGATTGGCCAATCAGAATCAAGCATTCCAACGAGCCGTGTAATAAAAATTAAATATTCAATTGCTAATATTATTAATGATGGAAAAACAACTAAATAACCAAATAAATTGCTAATGACAAAGTTAATTAAGTTACCTTTACTATACTTCTTCCAACACAAGTTTTTTTTTCCAGAAGAAATTTAAAAGTCCTGAAGTTGATTAGTAATTACCTCAAGTAAAAAGTAAAAAAGTGGAGTAAAAGTAGTTTTTTTAGACAAAGTTGAGAATGAGGCATCAACAGAAGTTGATCATTTGTTGTGACTCTGAAGCAATAAGTGGGTCATAGCTATTTGACTTCAGGTAATGCTTAATAATGTCTGGTAAACTCATTAAATGACTCATCTTTGATGTTCAACAACTTTTTAGTCCTCAGTTAGCCAGCAAAGCAGAAATTAACCGTAATTAGCCTACCGGTTCAACCTAAGAATCACAATTAAATGCACCATCGTAGAGCGAGGTGGTGGATCAGTCCATGACGTTGACATTGAATCCCTGCAGCATGGCTGGAGGTTGGAAAGCGGCAAATTAAAGGTCCCAGGCAATCAGCCTCTTTCCAAACACAGACAGCGCCCCCAGGAATCCATTCCATTCCAGTGATGGAGTGCAGTAAGCAGCTCCGCTGTGCACTGGCAGATAGCGAAGTGTGAAGAAGTGGGTTCCACCAGACCAACTGTGACCACTCTTGCCCCAGGGGCAAAGGGTTCACGCTGCTCCATGCCCTCACTTGTTGCAGCGAGAGTTTGCATTTGACAGTTTTAATATATCATGAGTCGTGACAGTTTCAGCAGCCAGTTCCTGTAAAATCAATGCGTGCAAATTCCCTGGTGTGTCTTTGACATTCACGTGTTTCTTCTTTATCTGTCTGAATGGTTTTCCTGTAGATACATTCTAGCATTTTACACTTGTTCTTGACCCATATAAAAGTTTTGGATGAATTACTTCTTTTTGAAGAAAATGTCAATTGAATCTAAAAAATAAAAGCAAGGTTTTATGTACATTACATACATTTAGGTATGAGTGGTGTCTAGAGCAACTTTATGTCAATAGCATTACTAGATATTCTTATAAAAAATAGACATATTGCCGTCATCTAAAACAAAATATTTACAAATTATTTTTACAAGCTTTGTAATAATCAGTAATAATCCAAATCCAAAAACAAACCATTTACATAAAAATAGCTTTAATTACATAAATTTAGTATTGAATGACATGATTTAAAATGGACAAAGTAAACACCTTTACTTATTTTGTAAATTACACACAAACAAATGAGCAAAAGTGAAATACATTTTCCTATTTATTTTACAATATAAACTGTGTATCATGTTTGCAACATCTGAAGTATTTGACTTATTCCTATTCTATACACATACATGGTCACTTTAAACTGTCATTGGAAACTGTCTCTTTTGTGTTTCACAGAAAATAAATAACAGCATACAGAATGGCACGAGGCTGAGTAAATAATGGTGGAATTTCATTTTAATAGTAGTTTTTTTCTCCATCACAGCCGCTGCAGACAAACTTATCTGTGATCAGTCTTCAGATATCTCTGCCATTCTGCCAGCTCTATCCCTTCAATCTACTGACTTCCCTCAACGCTGCAAACATGCATTATTTATTCGCTCTGTCCAGTCTTTAATCCTAGATGACTTACATATACATTGGCCAAGGGCTGATACTTAGGGTTTAACCCCTTTTTGTGGGGCTTTCAGCATATTATTGCATTGTTTATTATCCATAAAAATCTTAAGCAAGCTATAGTTTCTCAAATGCTGTACAATGTTTTCACATTGTTTCTTAAAATTGAAATAACATTGATCTTTGCAGTAAGCTTTCGTGTTATTAGAGTAATTCATCGTAACGGATCGGCTTTGATAAAAATGTTCTATAAAACATTTATGTTTGTGAAAAATTGAATTGCATTTGTTTTTAGCGAGACGTGAAAGGATTTTGTTCTGTTGGGGAAAATATTACCTTTGCCATTCCAATTTATTAGTCTAATATCTGTACTAAAACTGAGTTTGTTTTGCATTTAGCTAAAGCACACCCAAAAACACACTAAAGAAAAAAGAAAATAGGTATCTCCAGCACACAGTGTTAAGGTCCACAGACACTAACAAAGAGCCTGACATGATGATCTTCTCACCACCATTAAGAATGGAGTGACATGAGCTGTCCAAGAAGACAGAATGGTGGCTACCATATTAAATTTAAACCAGATATGTCAATCTGACTTATTTTCTTCGGTATCAATGGTCTCCATTTAAAATGTGTTCCTGACATGAACAAACTAAAATGTTTCTTTAGCCTACCTAAACAAGACATCAATTATACTGAAATGTGACCATGATACAACGTCAGTGCTTAAAGGAAATGTAAAGTTTATTTTTTAATTTAATTACCTCATATATTTTATTCAATTGGTTATCGCATTGTATTCTTCTGACACGTTATCGCACGCACACATTTCTTTACTTTTCCCTGTGCTTTTTATTTCATTCAGCATTTCATAGTACCCTAAGATAGCGAATACTTTTCATTCCCGCTGGGATAATATCTGTGAAGTGATTGGGAAGTCTGTTCAGCCACCTGTGGCCCACTGTAATATAGCATTACATTCCTATCTTCAACTCCCTTTGAAAGGAGCTCCATTCAGACTTTAGAGAATAATGCTTTAACAAACAATAAACAACCAGAATTATTCTCATGTCTATCTGAGTCATAAATCATATCAAAATGAGTCACCTTAAGCCATTTAGCCTCAGTGATGGCGCAATAATAACGTTTCATACTCGGTTCAGTCTTAATAGAATTCTCCCAAGCCATGTGGTTATTTTAACTAGCCATTTCTAAAAGACTGATAAATGACATTCTTTTATAATGAGGTTGCATGATAGCGGGGGCATAATAATGAGTTCCACGGCTTCCTGTGAAGGAGACACAACTAGGAGCCCCGAAATGTCTCCATTATTGTCAATGTTAATGAGTAAATAATGCACTATTGCCTTTAGGGGACCCAGTTGATCAGAGCGGCGCAAGATGATACTGCAGCACAAGCAATTACACAATACAGACTTTAGATGAAAATTCAATGCAAAAGCAATTCGTTTTCTCCACAGCCAGTGAGCTGAGTATCTTATTCTGTTGATATATACCAAATCTTCCCCATGAGGCTAAAAAACCTTTGCCCCCTCCCATCTTTGTTGTAACCTTGAGCTAAATTGTAAGACATTTTTCCTTAGGATCAGTATTACAGGTGTATCATTAGGAATAGGCTGTAATCATCTCCAGAGACTAGAATGAAAGCAGAGGGATGGACGTGCAGCACGGAGGACACTAACACTTTGAGATTTTATGACTCTAACAAATTCCACCGACAGAAAACCGTGTTAATGCTGCCAGCCATCCAAGATGAAACAATGGTGCCAGTTTGTTCATAACAACTACCAGACAACAAGATGCTTGTTAAACTGGGGTGGACCATTAAAAATATTGTTGGTGTCTTGCAGCAACTCAATAGTACAACAAACATGCTAATGGTGTTTTTGGCTCTGTATGCATTCCCCAAAGCATTCAAGTAGACACCAAAGAGGACTTTGTTTGTTTCTGAGATGAAGAGAGTGTCCCTAAAAATTTTTTTATTATTTAAGCAGCCTGAATATAATTTTTAAAGAAAATATTTTTTTATCTACCATGCAATTCTTCAGAGATTAAATAAAACACGTAAAGAAAATAAGCGTACTATGAAGACTAAAATTGAGGTTGGACCATTACAGTAAGTAACCAAGCTAACATCTGCTTAATGTTGACACACACCTGTTGGGTTTCCACATTTTATAGGAAGCGAAAGTGCATTGTGCCTAATGTGGACTAAACCATAAACCTACACTTAAAGGTGCATTGTGGAATATTTAGGAGGATCTATTGATAGAAATGCAATATAATATACATAACTATGTCTTCAGAGGTGTATAAAGACCTTATATAATAAAGCGTTATGTTTCTATATTTTAGAATGAGCTATTTCTATCTACATACATCGTAGGACCCCTTACATGGAATTTGCCATGTTGTTTCTACAGTAGCCGTAAACGGACAAACTGCTCTACAGAGCATGTTTTGTAATTACGTTATTTCCTTCAGAAAAGAAGTGAAAACGTGACAACATATTTGTCCTGTGTCAGCCACCGTAATGCTTTGAAAGGGAGCTTTAGAAAATTGCTTCGAAAATTCACAACCTCACCGCTAGATGCCGCTGGAATCTTCCCATTGCTCCTTTAAGCATCAAAGAAGACTTTATGAATTAGTACATTTTCCAAGAAAAAAGTGTTTTTTAGTTGTTTTCCTAATGGGGATCAAAAATGTCCCCACAAAGTGAAATATTACTGGAATATGGGCGATTTGGTTCTCTCAATGTAAGATTTACAAAATATTAACTATGTGCTCATTTTAGTTGGCCATCCCTATCATTTTGATGAAAGATGCATCTAAAAACTGTAGATTTCAAACTGAAAACATTAATGGTCAGCTGCTTTAAATCTTTTTTCTCAGGCTACATTCTAATATTAAAATCTTTGCTATTACACTCCATATACTGTACATTAAACATCCTCACAAACCTTCTCACGCACATACATCCCACCATTTTCCATAATGACTTTTGATCCTTGTTGATTTCCCAAGGGTACAATAAACAGTAATCTAACCCGAACATTCTTTTCCCAGATAGCATTTATGCCATTCATACTGTGTTGGCCTTTACGTTTATCATTAGGTCACAGATACATAAACTTAATGATGGAAATTCTAAAACACAATTATTTTTCTAGCAACACAAGCTGGCATTTGTATGCTACATATGGTAAGCAATTTGCTCACCAGGTACAGTGACCTAAATTGGTGCAACAATCCATTGCACATGCACAAAACCAACTGTTGGCTCCTCCAGACCTCCATTTGTTTACAAATACACTACAGATAGAATAGAAAACAATTCAGAAAGAAACTATAGCATACCTAAACATTAACAATGCCGTTTAATGGGTATATTATAATTGCATCCCATGGCATGATTCTTGTCCTTGAGTTTTACATTATCAGGACAGGGCTTATGCTTGTGTGGTCCTAGACGTAATGCTGACGTTATTCTCCAGAGACCTGTTGTGGAGAGGAGGGTGTTTCAAATTCTTCAACACACTGTCACTAATATTGATCGGCTTGTTTGGCATATCCAGCCGAGAGAAATAAATTATGTCGTAAATGAAGCAGTTTGTTTTCTACAGTATCATTCATGGTGTTAACAATTAACAGGGTGAAAACATTTTTATTGATAAACAAATAGTGGTTGTGGTAATCACAGCTGCGATTGCTTAATGGAGTGTGATTTTATACAAATGTCATACTTCTAATCACTTTGGTTTCACAAATAAAATACAAAATAATACATTTGAAGACTGATAACACTTGATATCACTGACATTCAAGTTTTAACATTACAATTTCATTACATCACAACAAAAATAGGCTAATGGATGTGCTCTTTTTTCAATTTAGTCGATTTGAACAATAGGTTAATTCAAATAATGCGAACAATTTTAGATACATGTTTCAAATAAACCTTAAAGGTGCTAAATGGAAAATTTAAAGCACTATATTGTATAATGAGTATATTTGTAGCAATAGCCAACAATACATGGTATGGGTCAAAATTATCAAATTTTCTTTTATGCCAAAAATCATAAAACATGTACATTTTACTGTATGTAAATGTTATTTTAAAGTGTTTTTCTGGCGCACCAGCTTCCGGAATATTGTTTTCTACTACAGTTTCTATTACTACAGTTAAATCAGCGTACAATCTTGAATTAACTGTCTTTTTGTAAGGGTGTAACTGATAAAAACACCAACATTATTTTATTTCCAACACATGAAGAGAGATTATTGTTGATACTGTAAATGATGCTTAATAATGAAAGTATGCAGATTGCAAATTTTCCAACGTGAATGACTATTATACTGTAGTTGACTTTTTTTGTGGTTGAAACTGCTTATCAACTGGGATGTTATGCCACAACTGTGCCACAATAAATTGCAAATACTAACACACTTAACAGTACTGTACTGTATATGGTAAAAATTTGCAGTAGGCTACTGTAATGAAAATTATGTTACTGAAATCAAATCAATTTAGCAATATAATAGAAATAAATACAACATATTTGTATGGGACTTTTTTCAGCAAATTGTTCCAAGATTACACACAATGACAATGGTGATAGTGTCAGATTAGAAACCTTCAGCTGCTCAGTCGGTTCTTCACAAACCTGCATTGAAAATGATTGCATGCACGCAAAGCTACTTATGTACAGTACATACACAAATGTTTATTCAGAGAGTGGGAAATAGCTAAAGAAGCCATTTTAAACAAATCATTTATATCAACCAAAGTGCAATTTTGACACAGCCCATGAACACTGACACAAATACATGTACAAATCTGAATGGAAATATTTCACTGGCAACATGCAGTGACCTCATCACATTCATTCTGTGTGACATGACATAAAAAAACGAAGCGCTCAGTGTGTCTGTGAGAATCATCAGGAGGGAGGTGAGCAGAGAGGGAGGCTGATACAGCTCAGGATTGCGCAGAACTCAGTCAACGCACAAACCTGCAGGACCTTACATGACAAACTCCATTTACGGATTTGACAGGAAGAAAACACAGCACCAGGATATCTTTTCAGTTTGCTCGCTACGATGGGGATGGATCGGAGGCGGAGAGCATCCCTGGCGCTCACCTTGAACTTCCTCGCGCTGATACTCGCCATATCCGCACTGACTACCAGCTACTGGTGTGACGGCAACCGAAAAGTTGTCAAACCCTTCTGCGCCGGGCCAGTGACAGGGAAACAAACACACTGCATTAGATACAACAGCTCGAACGTCAATGACAGCAGGCTGGTACAGTATATATGGGAGACCGGTGAGGATAAGTTTGTTCTGAGGAAGTTCCACACCGGCATTTGGTTTTCCTGTGAGCAGAATGTCGACCTTATTGGTAAGAATATGACTTTTAGCCTACTTCCTAACACCCAAACTGCAAATGTATATCTTTAAAACGGTTATCACACGTGCGTAATGCATATAATCTGCTTTTTTATTAGCGCGCAAATCGTTGATTTGCCCTTCACCAAATAAATACATGACGACGACTGTACAAGTCTCTCATTCTGTTTAATTTTCTGTATTGTTTACTTGATAGTCATTGAACTCTGGTTAGTTAAATAAACTAACCAGACTAATAAACACGCAGGTAATCTGTGTTTCTGGATGGGTTTTGTTGGGAAGACAGTTCACTAGTAAAACAATCCATCACATGAACTGGACGCACCTCTAAACCTATACTGACCCAATTTTTTGCAGTAAATTTATATTATAGTATATTTCAACAATATACTACCCTGTCTCTTATATGTTATTACTGCCATTTTCTGTACAATTTTCTTTTTTATATGCATATTTTCTCTTTTATATCTTTCATACTGTAAATCTTTATTATAATGTGTTTTGTCATTGTGTTGAATGTGTGTACTAGCTTCCAACAACAAAGAAAATTCCTTGTGTGGGCAATAAAGGTCATTCTGATTCTGATAACTCAAAGTATTGTTTATTTTCACTGATTCGTTTTATTATGGTTTTGATTTTAAATGTGTATTATATATTTTATATTTATTAATGTTTCGATATCGTTTGCTAAAAACATTCACAAGCATTACAGGCTTGTGTGTAAAATTGGAACTAATGGAAAGAATAAAGGGAAGCAATCCAAATAATACAAACATTCAGTCTATTCTACACATACCATCTCCCACAATTGTGTAACCAACTATTTTTCTTACATACATACTTTTCTTCTTGCAGGTGAGAAATGCAGAAGTTTCATAAAGGTTGCACCTCCTCATGAGAGAGGTAAGATCTGTCATTCTTAATAGAGAACTCTGGGGAATTTAGATTTTCCATGATGTTTTAAAGAGGGTGTCACTTACTGTGGCTCATTGATGAATGCAATTCTCCTGGTGTCTGCTGCATTATATTTGCTACAAGTTGTCTGGAGGTCCAGTCAGTTCTAATTAAGTGTGATTTTCATCTTTCCACCAGCTACGCGCCTTCTTCATTCTCATTCCTGTGGGTATCTGAACATGTCAATAAAATGTCATTCTCAAAACAAACATTTCCAGCCTCTTTAGCACAGTTGCTTCAAAGGATAATTGATGGATGAGTGATGTTGGGTAAAATATTCATCACTTATATAGTTAATCATGACAACAAGACACTTAATCTGACCATACTCAGGGTTACTTATCACTCATCTTTAGATTTTGTAATTAAACACATCTCAGTATAATGATATTCTTAGATTATTACACATGGGGCTCAAGTTAAACCTTGTGATAGACGTTCATTTACATCGCATTGACATTTTTAGCATTTAGCACAACCTATTACACAGATTGCTGTGTATCGCAACGCCTAGTTTTATCTTAAATTACATATGGTGTCTACCCTGACTTGAATCTATGCTGCCTTGTGGGGAATATGAAGGTATTACGGCCTGTTCAAGTTTGACCAAGATTCCTTTGAAGTCTTTTGTAAAAGCAGCATATGTATCCTTAGAGATAAATATTTGAGATGTTCTTCTTTAGCATCTAGGATTAGTTTGATTATAGATTGAAGGAGTATTGGCATGAGCCCGAGTGGATCTGTATGGTGGCAAAGTGTCAGTCTCTGTAAGCATCCGTAGCACCATGTTAGCTTTAATGGGGGCATCCATCTGCTTCTTGTCTTTACTTTGTGCTGTTCTTTATAGAACCCGTGACCTCCATCCATAATTTCCTCAGGTGCCTGTATTTTATACCTCTGATACACTGTACTCTTTCTTTTTGTTAATACACACACAGGTGTTTTATGGCTGTGTATTGTGGCTGAGTGTCTTTACATCTTACTGTTGGCCACTGGTGGAATTCTAATGTCCATAGAGGTCTGCCATTTTGGAAACGTCATTGATGGATTGAAACTGAACGCCTTTGCTGCCATATTCACAGTCTTGTCAGGTAACTAGCTAATGTTTTACTTTTTAACTAGTACTTTGTTTGCGACTTTGAATTGTTTATGCATATACACTCTCAAAAGGATGTTTATAAAATTGTGTTATGTAAGGGATAATGTACAGGCAGCTAGATGTTATCGCCCGCAGTGTGATGAGGTCTTGTATCACACTGAAGAAGCTTCTTTCGTGATAACATCCGGCTGCTTGTACATTATCCCGCTTATTACACGACTACTTGCCACATGAGAAAAAATCTGGACATGAACTGTGATTTTAAATATTTTGTAAGCTCATTTTTACCAAATGCAGAACTGTTTACGTTCGGTTTTAAGGTAAGAAACGATGTTCAAATGTCATGAAAAGGCAATGTGGTTTAATCATTTGTAAATATAATGTTATTAAAAGACATTATTTATATTAAACTGTACCTGTCAAAATCATTTGCAGCATCCAGATTACCGTGTGTTATTAGTTTTGAGCGGTTGTTACATATCTGAAAATAACAAATCTGCAAATGTCGCAACTGGCCAATCAGAATCAAGCATTCCAACCGCCGTGTAATAAGGAATTTTAACACATCATGAGACATTTTGTTTTGATTTTGTGTTAAATTAAAGAGACAACACAAGACAGAGATAAAAGTAATGGTTAGAGTTGCATTGTTGCCGTAGAGTATAGAATATACATATTTGAGATATTGTGTTATAATTCTTGTTGAAGCAGCAGCTACAGAAATGTAGCTGTCATTGTATTATAATTGATCACTCTTTATATACATTATAATAATAATTCAAAATAAAACATATATACAAAAATTTAACATAAAAAACCTTCATATTGTTGAGGAAATTGGGGTGAATATTCATATTCATTTGTCTCTGAGACTCAAAAAGTATTTCAATCCTGGATCAAATGCTAGAGCGATACTTTCTTAACACTGTCTCAATTTTCTCAGACTCCACCCTTCAGGTCACCAAAATTATTATGATTTTCATGTATCAGATAACACATTCAAGGCATATTGTGCACCACATATTTTACTCATTTAAAAATAAGCAAACAGCCTGCCAGTACACTAGCTAAAATATATTATATTGCTTGTAAAGCCATTGAAACAGATGTCTTCAAAGGACTGCCATTACTGCTAGTGTCCAGAGAGAACGGATTTAGATTTCTATCTACCTACATTCTGCCCTTTGCCTGTCCTTTGTGGCAAATGCTTTTGCATTTCTGTGGAATCACACAGCCCAGCCTGTTCTCTAGACACCAACAAAAAACATCAGGCTCAGCATCCCATGTAAGCCTCAGAGTATTGATAAACCAGTATTCTTGAATGTTGTCCAGGCTATTTTTGCCTTTTTCGAGACTTGAGGACTTATGCTGTTTATAATAAATGCTATTTATTTCAGTGCAGTATGATTATAAATGTCGGTTCTGTTCAGGGAGATTTATAGCTTCAAAAATGTAAACAATTTAAATACTTACACATAACATTTTGCTTAATTCTGACCATTTTAAATATTTTTTAAATTTATTTAAACAATAACAATGATCATTTGCTCACACTGATGCACTTTATTTCAATGACTCTTGCAAAACATGACCAGCCAAAATATCTCTTCCTCTAAAGGAGTGGCACGCAGAGACCTCAAATTTCGGTTTTATTATTGCATAATGGCTGAGAGGTGAACCTAAGATCAGTCTTTTGTTTAGCTTCATGAGAGCTGGATCATGAACGCAGTGCATCATGGGAAGGAAGCTGCAACCTCAATTAGCTTCTGTCTGCTTTTGACACAATCAACCGAAGATTCTAATTCCAAGCTTTACATACCAAACTTGAGTGTGTAATTTCCAAAGAGCGGACAGCTGCGAGTGAAGTTTGTAGACGTGTTTCTGGCCATTATTGTTAGCGATTTTGATATATTTAATGATCTTTACTTAATATCCTAATGATTTTTTACATTAAAAAAATCTATCATTTTGATACAATGTTTTTTGTGTATTTATTAAATGTTCTCGTGCTACTTAAGACGTGATCCAGGGTCACATTTGTGTTCTTATATTAAAGTGATAGTATGCCACTTCACTCACCCTCATGTTGTTTCGAAACCTGTATGACTTTCTCGAAACAAAAGAAGATATTCTGAGAGAATGTTTATGTAACCAAACAATATTGTCCCTTATCGACTTCCATTGTATGGACACAGCACCAGCACATTTCTCAAAATATCTTCTTTTGTGTTCCAAAGAAGAAAGAATCATTTACAGGTTCTGAGTGACATGAGGGTGAATCTGTGATCATGGAGTTTTACATTTTGGCTAAACTATTCCTTTTATGTATTAAACGCTCAATCTGATAACATTAAAAACAAAAATGGCTCAAGAGATATTACTGCTTGGTTAAATGATTTTGTTTTTGGCTGTGTGAATGTTTGTGATGATGTCACCTCACTGTAGTTGTCATGGAGACATAAGGTTTATCAGTGCGATGCTCTCAGGGGAGAGAGGACGCATGAAGGTGAGACAAGAGAGAGAGGTTTAGATGGACATGATAGACAGAGAGCATGTGAGTGCAAAGTCCCTTTCCTAGGAATTAATGAAACTCCAAAAACATCACTGTGCTTTGTAACTTTTAGAGCGGGTTCGATTCTTTGCTTTTGGGATTTACCTCTTTGATAGGTTTGCAACACTTAAGAAAATATGCAGAGTTAGTGGGCTCTAAATAATCTTCCTTCGTCCTTGTTATTTTTTGGTATGGGGTGACATTGCTTTTCCTGACTCACGGTGTTGATTATGTGTTGTTTGCCATCTGGACTCCTCTCCTCCACATAATGGCACTATTAAGCAATGACCCTGACCTTTTCTACTGCTCCACACACCTTACGCCACTCGTGAATAACATTTCCCAATATGCCCATTGATTGATCAGTGCTTAATGTGATAACAGCATCTCAATGACATTCAAATGACAAGAAAGATATAAACTGGATTAAAGCATGTGAGAACTAATCACTGAACAGGGATTTGTGTGCTCTTCACATCACATGAATATGAGATGACAATGTCATTTTAGCACTTGCCATCATTTTGAAACCTGAGGATATACATGTGCGATGCCGCCTGATATTTAATGATTTTCCATAGTGATGGGAAATACTCCGTTTGCATATTAAGGTTTGTATTATCAAGCTTTACTTAAAATTATAATAGAGTAGTACTTGAAATAAAAAACTATATTTGCTAGATTTGACTTTTCAACAGTTAACATTTTTAAGATAATACTCGGATTTAAATCATGTCAATCATCCACCAAAGGAATAAGTGTAAATATAGAGCATATAGGGTGTGTTGTATATAGTTAACAAAGGTGTCACTTCTTGAAAATTAATGCGTATCCATAATGTGTATGCAGTATATTATATTGCTGGTGTACTGTATTAAGAGTGGCCGTCTACTGCCTCCTTGTGGTGAAAAATCAAAGATCAGCTGTAAGTGTTTTCTTTGAATTTTGATGAGTAAAACAGCGCCCTCTACGGTATATCAAATTATAACAAGTAGTTTAGTTATATATATTTTTTGTTTTATTGTGATTGTATTAATATTTGGATTAAGCTTTTTTATTTTAGCTTTTTATTTTTGTGTTAAAATATATATTTTAGATAATATTTCCTATATACAATATTTGTATAAATGTTAATTTTCATGTTCATTTGCTTTTTTATGTGTTTTTATTTTAGTATTTATTTGTTTATGTTGATGTTGTTAAAATTTATTTGTATTTTAATTTTGGTTTGATTTGAGGTTTTTTCCAGTTAATAGTTTTAGTGCCATAATTTCAGTTTCTTTCTGAGGCAACATTTTTAGTTTTCATTTAGTTTTTTAAACACGCTGTTTTATTTGATTTTTGATGAAATATTTTAATAGTTTTAGTAAACTATAATAACCTTGGACAAAACTAGCATTAAAAAAAGGTACAACGATTAAAACTCAATATATTCTTTCGTTTTTATAATGAATATACTTCTTTCCAGTTATGCAAAGGAATCTCTAGTCATAGACTTTCATTTTGTTTACAGGTCTTCTTGGTATGGTAGCACACATGATGTTCACAACAGCATTCCAGCTTACTGTGAGTCTGGGCCCTGAGGACTGGAAACCACAAAACTGGGACTACAGCTGGTCTTACATGTAAGTGCATACATAACCAAAAACATTGCATTGCTTCAAATGACAACTTTACATATCTACATCTCTGTAATTCTATATAAGACAGATGCTTATTTAATGCCTGCATGTTTGGGCTTTCCTCCAGCTTGGCTTGGAGCTCATTCACTGCCTGCATGGCGTCCTCAGTAACAACCATAAACCGGTACACTAAGACTATCATGGAGTTCAAACACAAGCGAAAGAACATCGAGAAGAACCTGAGGATCAAGCAGAAGTTATTGGACCTGGAATCTCCAGAACAGGTTTGGGACATGTACATCAGCTCTATGCCCAGTACAGCTGAGGAGTTTCTGGACCTTTCCAGTTCTGGGCGCAAGTTGTCCACCAATTCAGTCTTTCTGGACCTCAATGACCTGCCATCTCCACAAGGAGAGGAATACTGTTAAAGTCAATCCAATGGACTTGAAGAATCACCTCATCTCATTTATTATAAAGCATAATCATCCTTCACTTTGTACTTGTGCGTGTCTTTCATATTGAAACCGGCCTCATGCTTCAGTAGTTTGACACAGAGCAATGCATTCCGATTTCATTACTCGAAATGTTTTTTTGATGTAAGGTAGTGCTGTATGTTTTAGTTTGTTATTGTCGTGCCGATAGATTATTAAAGCTGAAACTGTGATGGATACAGTAAATGAGAGTCAAATGTAATATATTTTATATGAAAGGAACTTGGTAAATTAGGAACATGCACATACATAGAGAGGTTTAAGATTAGTGTGTTCAATAAACATGTAAAAACATGCAAAACCTGATCTTAAATGCATCTTATATCCGTTATATTGAGAAAAATATTGACATTGCTGAGTGCCTTTGTTTGTGCTATTGATCTTTATTTTAAACAGTAAACAAATATATAAGCATCATGTATATGTGATATGTTTGGAAAAATAATATAATTTTGAATTATTTATTGCTTTGCTTGGATATTAAAATGTATGAAAACTCAAGAACTGTTTTATCTTAGACAGAGAAATAAAAATGTTTGCTCAAGGTTCAAGTTCAAATTTAAAGAAAGCTAATTTTTTTATTAACTAGAAGCATTGCAAAAAGTGGAACAGAATTTCTAAGGTATAGTGGAACACCATATACGTATATAGCCTATACGAAGGGTTGATATGTCATTTGTAGACTGGAGAAGTTGGTAAATTAATTCTTCAGTCTCCTGTGTTCTGTATATTTTCCCTAAAAAATACATTAAAATACATAATTATCAATGTATTTATTAAATGCCTATGAGTTTTTGTACTGCCAAAAAAGTGTTTATACTGTTTATGTGCAGTAAAACCTGAAGGATTAAAATGCTTTTTTTCAGCAATGTACAAGCAGAACAATTGCTTTAAACTATATTGTAGTTAAATGCATATCTGTTTACGTCATTCATCTTTTATTTTTGTATTTCTTCAAAAGTGGACAATTGTTGTATTTGTTGGTTATTTTTTAATTTATTGATTTCCTTCAACTTGGAAAATAATAAATGGATAAAATGTAGTTTAAATTGAAATGGAACCAGAAATAACTTTTTGATCAGTAGAGTATAATAAAGAACCTGTTGAACAATACAATATAATAAAGAACCTTTATAATCTGAAAATTATATTTCCCTTACATTTCTTTATTGCACACACGTTAATGCAATTTGTTTTGCCAGAAGGTGGCGCCTGAGACAACGTTTTACCAAAATTGTTTTGTAGGGTTTATCACTTTGAGAGTTGGTATATCAACACAGTGTGTGCTATAGTTTTATGTAAATTACACTGTTAATCTTTCCTATTATCAAATCCACCTTCTTAAAAAATGTATAAGCCAATATTAGCCAACATATCACGAATTTCGGTTGTCTCAGAATAACAAACATTTGTTTTAAATAAAAGTACATTATTTGAAGTCATGTCATTAGTTGATCGTATAGATTAGAATATTTTTGGGTGATCATTTAAGGTTTTCGGTATGATACACAAACTTAATATACATTTCAACCAGATTTTAGACTAGTACAAATTCATTCAAATGATTTAAAGTAATTTTTTTAGAAAGATGTATATTCTGTGTATTGTCCAAACCTAAATCAGATTTTAAAAAAAATGTAATGGCCCTTATACTGCATCTATAGGTTCCTTATGGAGCCATTCAGTCCACATAATGTGCTTATAAATTGATTTTATGTCACCTATCAGATTAACATAAAGACTGCAACAATGACAAGCTATGTTAATGCTACGCTGTTTATTTTAAATGATGACATTTTCATATGTATAAGCTTTTATTTGCCATAAAAGGACATGAAAATATAAAAAATGACATGAGCAGAAAAGTGCTGCTTACAGCAATAAATTAATGTCACTGTCAACCACAGTCAAGGTATAAAAGAATATTGTGACCTGCGGTGCTCAAGTCCTTATTTACCGGACAGACATGACACTTTGATTTAATGGAGCCATCAAGAAAGAAATCTAATGATATCACTTCATCATTTGCCTGTTCCATGAACACTAGACTGCTTACCGATCAACTCTAGACCGATCTAAAGCTATCTATCAGTTACTGTATTAACCCGACGCAGAAGACACACACGTCAGGGAAGCAATGTCAACTGCATGTTTATGCTTAAAAATGCTCATTGCCATCCGAAGTCCATACCTGCCATCTGATAAAACTTAAGATTATGCGGCTGGTAAAATTCCCTAAGTTTCTGAATGACCTCTGGGTCAATTTTAGGATGAGTTCTTCCTTTGGTTTTCCCCAAACAGTGGGGTTTGCTACTGCCCTCTGGCTTTTTGAGACATGGGAATCCCTTTGTCTTGTTAAAGTAAAAGTGTTTGTCTGTAATGATCCTTTGCAAGCCGAGAAAGTCTTGCACGCGTCCCAGTTCGCCCGCCGGGTCGCTTATGAGCTTTTCGCCGTGGACAAAATGAATCTGGGCGAGCGGAAAGTAGGCCAACCAGCGCTCCAAGTGCTTGGCGTACAGTCCGATGTACAGCGGGCTCCAAAGAGAGTCTATCTGACCCGTGGTCCTGTTCTTAAACGTCAGGCTCTCAAAACTGGGGATATCGGGGGACTTAGAGATGATCTGGGTGTAGTCCGAAATGGCACGGGTGATGGGGTCTCGCACCACCACGATAAGCTTGATGTCCCGTGACATGGTGTGGATGCGAGCTGGCGTCTCCGGTGTGACAAAATATCTGGGCGTCTTCTCCATTACGATTTGGCCTTCGAGAGCTTTGGGCATCATACTCCTAAAAGAGATCAGAAAAAGTTAGAAAAGGAAAGCAGACGCCTTTTTATTTCATCAATCTTGTATTTAGCTGTTCCCAAAATCTTTTTACTTAAGACTTGGATTACGATTGCAAACACGGTATTGATTGTCCAAACTACATCACGGCCCCAGTACCGGCATCAGACGAGACTCTTTAACCCAGCAAAACCGAACTAATGAGGTGACACGGCTTTTGTCCTCAAGCAGCCAGACCCACGGTCCACTGTGTCTCTTATTGGCTGTAAATGAGAAGTCAGGCAGCTCCCAGAGTGTTGGAAATGTGCATTGGTAATGCAGCTTATGGTGCACATGTGAAACCAGCATCAATCACAGAAGGTTACCAACGTACACGGAAAAACAAATGGAATTCATGCATCGCTTTCATACCGACGGCAGATGGGACTCATTTGTTTTAAGAGGCTCGTAGGCCCACCGGGTTTAATGGTCCACCTGCACCCCACCTGCCTTTACAGCATAACCACATCAAATGTCTATATCTAAAGGATTGCAAGTCACAAGCTTTGAGACTTTATATTAGGTCCTGCTTCTAAAAATAGCAAACGTGTGTAAAAGACAGAACAGAGCAGCGGTTAAGCACAAGTTAAGCACAAACAATATGTTGGTGGGCAAGACAAATGGTTTGGGGGCTCATTTGGTATTAAAGGGATTATGTCATGAGGATATGTAAGGGATAATGTACAGGTAGCCGGTTGTATCGCAGAAATAAGTGTCACACCGAAGGGGCTTATTATACAATAACAACCGCGTTATTGCATATTATCCCGCTTATTACACGGCTACTTGGCAAATGAGAAAAAACTGGACACGAAATATTTGATTCGCTTATTTTTACCAAATACAGACCTTCCACGAGGAAAAGATGCTTAATTTCAAATGTCATGATGGTTTAATCATTTGTAAATATAATGCCATATATGTTATTCAAAGACATATTTATTTTTGTGTAATATTAAACTGTATCTTTCAAAATGATTTGCAGCATCCGGGTTACCGTGTGTTAGTAAATTTGAGCGGTTGTTATCTGGGAATAACGAACCTGCAAATGTCGCAACTGGCCAACCAGAATCAAGCATTCCAATAATAAAATTATATTTATAAGGCTTCTATAAGGCATAGCACAACAATAATCCCAATTTTATTTTACGAGGTGGCTAATTCATATGAATTTGTACAATTATTAGAAAAAAGCAATACTGAAGCCCCTCCCCAAACCCCACCCATAACTAATATCCCTGGCGCGAAAACAAACCGTACTAAAACGTACGAATAGGATAAAATTCATACAAATTAGCCACCTCATAAAATGGTTATGAATTCCTCTGAGATTGTGTTGGTTTAACAAGGCAGAAAATTTGGATTCTTACAATGTTATTTAAAAAAATATAGAAAAAAACGTCATTAATTGTATGAACATTTCTGTTTACCTTAAACCGCAATGCAGTGCAAAATTAAAAATACAGGTGAAACAGTAAATAATCAATAAAGAAAATTCCTTCATATTAATATATGAATCTAGTACAATCATAGTACAATCTCACAGCAATTTGCGTCTACCTGTATTTTGCAAAGGCTAGTTCATATGAATTCGTACTTTTTAGTACCATCTGCCTTTGAGCCAATGATGTTAGGTTCAGGGGTAGCTATTATTGCTTTTTATTATTAATCATACTTTTTGACATAGTTCACATCGTACAAATTCAAAAGTATCTGCTCCCTTGTAAAATATTTCCCATGAGAGCATTATTAGATATTAATTTTTTGATGAAAGCAATAATAAAGGCCCGCCCCTAAACCTAACCGTCACTGGTGCAAAAGCATATCTGTAATACATACAAAATCATTAGAAATTGTACAAAATGACTCACCTCATCAAATAGTTATGAATACGAATTGCTATGAGATTGTGTTGTTGTAAGTATTTTTAAATGAAATAAATAAACAATGTTCGACCCCTCTCAAGGACGTAGGTTCGATTCTGGCATTATATATTCCAATCCCACTCTCTCGCTTCTTCATTCCTCTTCTTTGCTGAATTATAAAAGTCTTTTAAATAAAGCAAACACAACAACTAACTTTAAAATCCCTTTCTTCGTTTCCAACCGGACTCTGTAGCTCTTTTATCATCAAGGACACACTATTTAAATGCATATGTCTCATAGTAATGGACCAAAGCAACAAAAGAAAGCCCATAAAGCTAATGGTATATCATCTTAAAAATGACAAAGACTTACTGTTCATCATGCTGTTCAGATGGGTCATGAAGGACAGGCCATATGATGCCTCTAGTGTCCTCTGGCAGGAGACGGACACACATTGCTGTGCCAGCCGTCCCTGCAGCGCAAGCTCCTATCGATACAGCAGCACACCAGTTATGCCAATCCCCAGAGCGCCCTGCATTATCAATGACTTCATCTAAGAAAGCACTTAGCTTAAAGACTTCACTGTTTACCTATGCCCATTATGGGGCCAGCAAGTCTATTAGATCCCACCATTAATTATTCACTCACTGCAACTGATGTGAACACTTCAAACTCGCACTGGACATTTTGTGCCTCTTAGATTTTGTCCTCTGGCTAATGCAATGGTGTTTTCCGATGTCCACAGACATCACCCTTGTATTACTTATCACAGTTACAAATCCAGAGGATTGTTCTCAATATCGCTCCCGGCGCCTCACTTTGACTGTATTTATATTTGTACACTCTCTGTTATATAACGCAGTATCTGTGTGTATGCCATATTTCTCCATTTGTGTATTTCCAGATTAATGAATATTGGTTTATTAACTGTGATTTAAAGTTTGTATTCTCAGTGCCCTAGAAACGTCTTTCACCATGTTATATTCAATGTTTGTTTATGCATACTCTGTAATAAAAGATCATTCCGGTTCTGCTAGATTCTTATCTGCCTTTTCTAAACTGAGACATTTTGAGACAAGAACAAAGTGTGTCCATTCCATTACGGTGAGACAACGTCAGTTCACTTTATATTATTTCATGAAAAGGAAAAATCACAGATGAGATCTCTTTAATATATCTTAATTATTTAGTAAGCATATAAATGAGATTAAATGGAGATCAAATAGAAAGCTTTGCTTAAGTGCAATGTGTCTCAGACATGTCTCCATAAGGATTTTAGAAGAGATCTCAACAATGTCAAAACTTGAGGTTAGATTTGCAATAAAAAAAATGTTATTGAAGATTTCAATATGAACTCAAATTTTTTTAATCTCTGCATTTATTTAATTGTATTAATTTTGTCTCTGTTTTCCTCTGTGCATGTGTCTGCAAAACTCTATATTATTGAAGATTTCAATAGGAACTCAAATATTCCTCATAAAATTACCCTAATCTAGATTATTTTACCTCTACAATATGCATTTATTTTATTTTATTCTATTTTTTCTCTTTTTCCTAGATTATTTTCCCTCTAGAATATGCAATAAATGTATTTTTGTTTTATTTTGTCTCTATTTTCCTCTGCATATGTCTGCAAAACTCAATATTATTGAAGATTTCAATATGAACTCAAATATTTCTCATCACATTCACTTTCACTTTCATTAACCTAATCTAGAAATTCACATTTCATGTCCAGTTTTATTCTCATGTGGCAAGTAGCCGTGTAATAAGCAGGATAATATACAAGCAGCGGATGTTATCGTGAAATAAGCCCCGACAGTGTGATCAGGACCCAACGTGGTAATATATTTTGTTATATAATTACTTTAATATTTTGTCTCAATACTCTTTATCCTCTGTGCATATGTGTTTGAAAAGTTTGCTTTGTTGGTTGTACAACAAATAGTTTGACAAAAAATTGAAAGAAAATTGTATTACAAGTTTTACTGAAAAAACAAGACCTTAGGCTTCCAATGCAGAGTGAAGTCTGGCTTTAGTGGACAGGCATGTCTTTGTTGGCAAAATGTTCACAGAACATAAAGATCGATCTAGGAAATATGGATTCTCTGTAAGCTTTGAAGCTACTTCATTGTTTCCACATTGCTCAGTGTTTTTCAATCCCAGCAGCCCAAAGGAGCCAGTGGATAGGTCTTGTTTAATTGAGGCTGCATTTGGCTGGGCCTCTCGGAGGTATACTGAATAAACCAAATGGTGCCCTGGGTATTGATCATGATGGGGGTATGGTAATTTGGGTCTCAGCTGGTGCGGGGGTGGCAGGTGGAGTTTGTAGATGGGCTGCTCTATGGCCTCATCAGCAGCTTGCTGTGCACAAACAGATGTGAAGCAATTACTCTGTCTTCTGTCCAGGCATCAACAAAAATGGATGTGATAAGATTCCTTCCAATGAATCTGTGTAATACGATCCTTCATTTTCACATTGGAAAAACAGTAACAGGGTTCTCTTACAATAAAATGCTGTAATCAGACTTTAACTGTGAAATCAATGCAGACTGCGGGCCATTTTATGACAAGGAACACAAAGAAAAACAGGAGAAACTGCAAACAAAACAATATTTTAGTGCATCTGAAGTTTGGTTGATTTGTGTTCCTTGGATCTTGGACTTTATTTACTTTGAATTTTCGGTCGCACTTTATTTTACAGTACGTGCACTTACAGTGTACTAATAGTGTACTTACCCAACAAAATACTGGTAACTATAGGTACTTAATATGGGTTAGGGTTAGGTTCAGGGTTAGTACACAGTAATTAAACAGTTACACAGTAACGTATAAACATGGGTATAAAGACTGTAAAATAAAGTGCTACCGAATTTTCTATGGTTACACTGATTGAATGAAAACAATGGTGGTATATTGCATTGGTTTTGTGTCAATACTATAGAAGCGAAGGGGCCGTTGTTCAGTTAACAACATTTTTCAAAATATCTTCATTTGTGTTCTGCAGAAAAAAAGAAAGTTATTCAGGTTTGAAAGAACAAGCGGGTACATTTCAATTTGGGCGAACTACCTCTTTAATGGTTTACAAAAGCTTATATTAATATAGCCACTATATTAAATGATAACAGAATTTTTATTTTGGGGGAAACTATCCCTTTAAGTAAGCACTGAACTGTAACTTCACAATTTTTATGGCGTATAATTTTGATATGCACAAAATGTCATATTTTATGTACATAACTGACATGAGATTTTGAAATCTCATTTCGGTTTTGTAAGTACATAAACTATGTCATATGGTGCTAACATGGCAGCACAAGAAACCATATCTTGTTTTCTAAACAACATCAATTAAACAAAATCTACACTTTAATTAAGATATTTATGATATTAATATAATAAAATCTGACTCACCGGCTGCTTATCAGAGTGTCATATAAACAAGATGTAAGAGAATAGGGATTATGAAGTATGTGTGTGTGTGTGTGTTTGGGCCAAACCATCAATTTCTTTGCATACAGAGGCCATTAAAGAGCCAGTCAGATGTAACTGTGCCCTGTCCACTTCCCAGAAACATCCATCACAGAGGGGCTCAGACGCCACCTCCCCATCCCTGCTCCCCTGAGGCACCTAATGAGAGCCGAATTACAAATGGAGCATATAAGCCTTATGTTGATTTCATCAAGTACAGTATACTTATGCCAATAATATGTGTAAAAACTGTCTTAAATATCCCTTCTGCAACGTATTTTAACAGTATTAAACAACCAACAATATTTTGATGACTGTAGTCAAAGTGTCCTTGGGAAGTAGATGCACTACTCATATTGACAGAGAGCATCAATAATTAATCACTTAAAGGAACAGTTCACCCATTTATTCACCCTCATGTCATATCAAACTTGTAAGGCTTTCTTTCTTCTGCAGAACACAAAAGAAGATATTTTGTAACCAAACAATGGTGGTACCCCAGTTTTGGATTGACATGAAGGAGAGTAAATGATGAATTTTCATTTTTGGGTGAACTATCCCTTTAAAAAACTCATCTTAGGACAAGCATATCATTTTTTACATTTTGTAATTACAAGGACATACCCACATATTTCTCTAGAATTAGCAATGCAATTATGTTTCTGTGTTTTAACATATGCCCACTAAAAAAAAGCCTTCCACTGCCAAAAGCAAAGTTTGGCTCTCAATCCAGGGGTATGAATTGAAATTATTTTAATGACCTCTCAATGAATTGCAAATGAATCCTCATAACGCAATGATATCAGATCCAACACCAGCAAATCAAATTACAGCTCATTCCCAATGAGTGACACGGCATTATTTTCACAAACGTTCCACAAAGACGCAGTCTAAACTGCTTATTTTACCGAATGGTTCCAGGAAATCAGCCTTGCACTTTTAGGTTCATCTATACCCTGTCCCTTCAGTAGTTCTCAATCAATATATTGACGCTTTTCTGTAGACTTTAAAAACTGCAAATGTACATCTATGTTTCAAAGCTCTCACCACAATACAGTGAATCATCACTAATGTTGTAATAGCTGTCATATCCATCCCCCGTCTTCCCCTTTTCCCTATATTGACAGATCTCTATTGCATTTGAATGATCTATCTCTGGCAGTATTGGGGGTGACTTACACCAAATAGATTTCTTTCAAAGGAAAGTGACAGTACAGGCGCCTGAAACATGAACTTGGAGCCTCTGTGGTGATTATGCCGAGGCAGGATAAAGTCTCTTGCTAATTGTAACCGAATCGGGCAAACTGGTTTAACGCAAGCACGAACTCAAGGTCAAACATTGGTGTGGATCAATTGAAAAAACACTTTAAGGACAAAACAATAATCTATCACCTCACCCTTATTCCAGATCTTACCCGAGCGCTAATGTCATTTCTTTTCTCTTTGTTAAAGATCTGTATTGAGATTGTGAGATTGTGAGACCAGCATCCCACCCCCCAGATTTAATCTACCCTTGATAACAAGATTAATGACCGATCCATTCCATTAGACCCAAGTACGTCTGACCGTGGACAGATTCCAGGATTTGTGATTGGCCAGGTCCTCGGACCATAAGAAGTCCCTGGCACACATCATTATGTTTGGTGGAAAAAGTGACTCGGGTTAAAGATCAATTGACAGGTCTCACAATAATGTCAAGTGGCCTGTCATGCTGTGAGGTCCATCTGCTCCCAGCAAGATGACAATCTGCCTCCTCTCGGCTCAAAGAGTTCCTCGGAGCACAACGCTTGGGATTTGTGTGCCAACATCACAAACACAAAAGAATATCAAAGCAATGTCTTTGCAGGCAAATGCTTTATATGACAAGCGTATAAATGCTCATGATTCAGAGATATCTTCAGTGCACTGAGTGTTTAACGTTGGTATGAACTAATTATATGGACTGAGCAAGCCAATTGTGAATTGACAAAACAATCAATCAGCTGCTTAAAGGGTAAGTAATTGAGTTTTGTCAACTCTCTGAACACTTCGAAGGCAGCTTGACAAACCATAAAATTGAACGGCGTGACTTTATTGAAGATTCTGACAGAATCTGTGATGGGCTTGTTGATCAGTCTGTCATGCTTTTCTGAAGACAAACAAATGTATAATTGATCTAAAACAATGTAGAGACCTAAATTCTCTGAGCTAAAACTGTCAGTTCCTTTTAAATGCCATAACATGCCAGGAGGTTTAAATAAGTCAAAACCCCCCTTGACATGTTTCGTTGTGTCTCAAAGAGGAACTGCAGATTAACACTGCTGACTTACATTCAGCCCCACCTCAGTGGCCACATATCATTATTTCTCTCATTCAAAGCATTATAAATATTGTGACACTGTTCTATTGCTACCAAGCCTCACATTATAATTCATTACATGCATTCGCAAAGGCCTTTAATGTGTAGTTTGAGTCAAAGTTATGCATTGGTGCAGTTCAGACCTCAGCACAATGGCCTAAGTGCCACAAAAGGTTCTTTACAGCAATACCTAAGGCGCTTTTCAACTGGATAAGTTCAGGAACAAAGTTGCAGAACAAGTGAAGAGGGCTGTCATTCGTGAACTAAGTTTTCCCTCAGGCCATTTCCCCAATTCGAAACTAAAATTCTGTCCGGTTCCTGCGGTGCGAACACAACAAAAAGCAGGTACTTCCAGGAAATCGTCGCAGAACTATGAAATCATTCCTACGGTGTGAAAGCCCCTATATAAAACCATTTCTTTCTCACTTTTGAGAAACAGGTTCCAAGGATATTAATACGTAGTTCTTTATGGAACTGTTCAGCTGAAAATGGCTTTTCTATTTAAGAGTGTATACTCAAAAATGGTTCCTAAAAGGTTTTTTTGGGCTGTATGGTTTCATAAAAAACCTTTCACATCCACAGAAATCTTCTGTTGCACAAAAGTTTCAAAGGTTCTTTACAACTATAGAAAGGTGAGAAACATTTGGTGCTTTTAAGAACCTTTGACTGAAAGGTTCTTGGAGGAACCAAACATGGTTCTTCTGCTGTTTGGCATTGCTGCAAAGAATCCTTACTGGCACTTTTTGATTGTATACATTTTCACCTTTTCAACTTTTTGGTTCCACAAAGAACCATTCAGTCAAAGGTACCAGAGAAAGAACCATCTCTTATGTTTTTCATATCTGAAGAACATTTTATTTATTAATTTTTTCGCAAAAGAAGAGGTTCTTTATGGAACCAAAAGGTTTTTCTATGGCATTAAAGAACCTTTTGAAGCACCTCTTTTTAAGAGTGTATTTATTTAAATTGTTATATGTTTAGTAAACTCTGTCTGTAGAAAAGTAACAGTGTTAACATATACATTTTACAGATGCTTTAATTCAAGGAAATTTTGTAGAGACAATAAACATAAAAAAATCCAAAGTTTGTTAGGAACATGAGAGAACACTAAAACGTTTGGTCAGGTACACTCTTTCAAAAAAGATGCTTCACAATGCAATAGAAGAACATTTATCCCTGAATGGTTCCACCTGTGACATCCAAAAAAACAGTCCTTTTTTGTTCACAAAGGGTTCTTTGTTGTGAAAAGGTAAGAGTAAATGGTTTAAGGACAAAACGTGGTCGCTGTGTGTTTGCTTATTTTTAAAGTGTGTTGGATTCGCGTGGTAAAACAAGTGCTCACTGTGCCAGTATTACCTGTACCAGTTGAGTCCACGCGTGTAGTGCCTGTCAAAAAAGTGTGGTTCGGACCCAAGAGCTCGGATATCCGGATGAAGTCTCAGGAACTCCAGAAGTGCTCTCGTTCCTCCCTTCTTAACTCCGATGATGAGCGCGTGAGGAAGCCGCCGGGTAGCGGTCCAGTCTTTCCCTGAGCTGTTAGCATCCACACTCCCCTCCACCGCGTATCCTGCAGGCGCCGTTAATATTTCTCTCAGCACTGTCTTATTATTGTTTTCTCGGTACCATCCGGTTAAAAGCAACGGCTGTAAGTTTTTCGATCTATCCACCAAGTCCGACTCGCAGCATCCCAGCAAAAGGTAGAGCAAAGATACGCAAATAACGCTAAATGAAAACATGATTACAAGTTTTTGCAAAAGTCTCCGGATATCCAAGATAGGGTTGTTAAAAGTTGCCATCCCTCCGAGAACAGTTTGTAGACGGCCATTCTACTTAAGACTTTATTCGTTTAACTTTAACAAACGCGCGGATGGCGCAAGGCACCGGTCCTGAAGAAAGCGCCGTCCCCATTCCGATCAGTCTAAGGAGCGACATTCCTAAATTGAAGGGAACGGCCAAATCTCAGTTTGGGGAGTTTCATCGTCACAGAGAGCTTAATATATCTTTTTTCTCGTATTCCCATGCTTTGCACGGACAGCAGAACGATACAGATTGTAATATCTGTTCTCGAGTGCGCGGTGATGTGACACCGGTCCCGGGAGGATTGCTGTCTTGATGATGCTCTCATTCATTCATGAAAGTGCGCTCGTACGGTCCTGTCGTGTTTAAACAGTCTGTGATTGGAGGGTCGAGGTTGAGGGCGGGTTTAATACACACATGCAAAGAGAGAACATAGATGCATACAATGAGCTGGAGGTGTTGGTATGAAGTGAAATATGGCATGCATTATTTTTCCGTTATTTGGACAGGGCTTTGCATGGGCTTTTGCTCTGTTTGTAATAAAAGGTTAGTTCATCCGAAAATTAAAATTTTGCCACCATCAATCATTTGTAAACCTCCAAACCGGCACGACTCTTTTTCTTTAAGGAAACATAAGTCAAAATATTTTACGCAACACTGCAAGTAAATGGAAACAGGTGCAGTATAGCACACATATCATATAGCTTTATGATACTTTTATGGTGCTTTTTATCATTTTTGAAGTTTTTACAGCATCCCCATTCTGTCATTGCATGAAGAGAAGCACTTGGAATGTTCTTCTAAAATGTAGGTCTATGAAACAATATCATGCATTTTTGGAATGACATCAGAGCAAGAAATGGATGATACATAAAAGTACAACATAGACAGAAGTTGCTCAAACAATTTAACATAATAAACACAGCTACGTGGTTAGAACGTGGTGCTATAGCAACACCAAGGTCATGGGTTCAATCCTAGGTTCAAATGTATGATATAATGCAAGTCGCTTTGGATCAAAGCATTCGACAAATGTGTAAATGTAAATGTTTGCACGACTCACATTTGCATTTGAGCACAAGTCCAATGTTTAGTCCACACTGGTTCAGATATTTTATAGATAACAGTAACCGTTTCGAGATGTAAGGCATGGTGTTCTTGATCTCATAATTGGTTTGGCAAGTAGTCCATTTATCAGATCAGAACACCAAAGCCGGCTGATCGCATAGCTCTACAGGCAAATGAGGACAGTGTTTACTCTTTTACTTTGTACTCCATCACCTTTGGTGTGGCAGAATCATCATTAGATATAATCCTGTTATTTGTTTTATATTATTATACTTCACTCTCACATCTTTCTTTCACCCTTTGGGACCAAAAGATATGGCAAAGTGGGATGTTATTACCCCGTAAAAAAGACCTATGGTCAGACTCCAGTAATGATATATCAAATAAACAGAGAGTGTTTCATAGGTTTACATTTCTGATATTTATTACATTATACCTAATCATCCTCTTGCATCACGACAACATCAACGTAAATGCATTACATGGCCATTTTGTGGTGATTTGTCTGGTTTATGTTGTGATTTATTTCTCCCATCTTCCAAGTGCAGATGTGACCAGGGTCAAAAGGTTAAATGTGCCTTCTCGTAAGAACCAAATGAAGAGAACTATACTTAGTCATTCGCCAAATTACGCTGGGCAGATTTTCTATACTAATACGATATAATAATATACGACGAAATAATAATGCATAATACAATAAAACGGTAGTGTTACATAAACACATTTAGTTTGAATTGTTCTTTATTGCGCAAATCGTTTTGTTTGCGTAATTACAATAAATAAACAGTAATAAAATTAAAAATTAAATAGAGACACTTGAGAGCACTTGTAATAATATGATACTATATATGCTTGGCTTTACCTGTTTCTATCAATTTAACTTGTTTTCAAGGATCAGAGAACAAGGTCGCCCAAGTCAGTCAGAGCAGTTGCACATCTTCTGTGCGCAGTCCAAGAACAGATTGCAGGATGATGAAGTAGCCATCTATAAAAATGTGACCCCTGGGTCAGGGCCAGTGAGCAGCAAGGCTGATTTATTTCCTTCAGGGAAGAAAACACTGTTTTCATGAAAGTCTAACGAGCATCAGGGCTATATTAAGTGTGCTGAGCCATACCTGGGTTGCCATTCTTGAAATGTTCAAATAAGAAATAATTGCTTTGCTTCCTGGCTGACTTTCATTTTATGCTGCGCGTAGGCAACGCACGGCCAATGGAAATCTGTATCCTGGGTTGCACTCCGAGAGATATATGCTGTTGTTGAATCAAGGGGCAGTAAGATTAAGCTGCAGACAAAACCTTTAAATCTTTATGAAGGATGGAGGTGCATGCCAGAGGGACAAGACTGAAATACTATTAAAAAATCTTTATTCCACATTCAAATCTTTCTGTTGGCTATAGGCAGTCTATTGCTAATCACTCATAAATGCATTTGAGATCGATGTGGATATCTTAGCATTTCAATCTACATTTGATGTTAAAATAAATAAAGCTGAATGCAGTGTATTGAATGTAACAATCATATCATAGTAAAAATAACCACATTTACAGAAATTACAAGATGGAATCCCAGAATTTCATGAAAGCTCTGACACGAATGCATGATGATTGTTGAAAAAATCATCTTCGCGAAATTGCTGCTAAAACATCAAAGCTTTAGTTAGACTTCACTGATTTTTTAACTATAACAACCTTTTTACAAAGTCATCTGAGGGAATTCGCTGTGACTGAAGTAAAGACAAGTGATCCATGAATTAACCAACACATTGGCATCTCTTACTGGGCAACATGCAATATAGAAAAGCAGCAAAAAAGCCAACAGCTTGATGACGTGTGGACTCAATGTGCCTTCTTGTTCTCCCGTTTTAATATTTCACATTTGAAGGCTTTGTTGTCATACATTACTCAAAGCAAAGCCACCAACATTGTTGTCTGCTGAAAAAGGACCTTAAAGATTTGTCCACATAGATAGATTACCAGAAGACTTTGCTATATGCTGGAGTAATAAGACGGAAATAACTGAAGACACTCAAAAGGGAAAAACTGCTTTTGTATTGTAGTGCATGAATAACTGGGATATTGGTGGTGAGCAGCTTCAACATGATTTTATATGGGATTTAAAATGTCAAAGCTCCAACAAAGAAAATGTATCCATAATTGCAGTAATCCAAAGAATCAATAAATGTTTTTTTAATGTGTGTGCTTTTTGAAGCTTTTTTTATCTATATACTGCGAGATACTGCAGCATGTTCATATAAAATTATTTATTTACAAGAACCAATAGACAGATAACAGAAATAAAGAAAAAGTAAAAAAAGTAATATTCCGGTAGTAGGGGTGTCAACATTTTTTGTAAGGTAAAATTACATATTTATTTGTTATTTTACATTAAACCTGTAAGATTGCTTTAACCGTATATCAAAAATACATGAAAATTCAGTAAAATAAAACAGTAAAATTTGGTGCAAGGTGATAGACTGGCCAGCTGTCAAGGGTGTTTTGGTCTAAGATAGCTGGGGTAAGCTCCAGCACTCTCTGTGACCCCAACAAAGATACAAAATAATACATTTTTTACTTTTTGTAAAATGTATTTTAACTCTGCAGGCATGAATGTATGGCAACCTCAGTCAGGATTTTTGTGTTTGTGTATGCCTAGTCCATATAGGGTTAATATCTTACAAAAAAAATACGATTTTTAGATATAGAAATGAAGTTTTGCAGTGTATTAAACACAATGAACATTTTACATGAACTCTTAGGAAGTACCTCTGGCTAATGTTCTCTGCAGGTCTTGAGGACAGACTGCAGGCTAATAGTTTAACCCATGTTAATCATCCATGAAAGCTGTTGGTGCATAAGCTTCTCATGGCAGCACCTGTATTCGTTGTTAGAGTTAAACCTTACTTATCCTGTGATGGACAAAACCGTCTTAAAGTAAATGCCAGATTAACAATGGAGACAGGTACTTTAAGTACAGTTGCTTAGTTTGTGGTGTCAGGAAATTTAAGGCTGGATAACACCTATATTGGTTGTCTCCTTGACATGCAAACCTAGATAGAACCTAGTTTTTTTTATTCATTTTCATGTGATTTAAATGTTTTAAGGCTGAATATTCAACACTCAGATAAGGCGATGCAATTGATGCAAGTGAGTTGGAAATAGTGATAATGTCCACAGGCTGTCTTTAATGTTGAAAATAATTATATTTATACACTTTCATGCAAAACATCAGTATTCAATATATACATTTTATTAGTTTATATTTGCTTACAGAGTTTTGTTGAATGTTTATTTTCATACTACACCTGTACGTGGAGTTGGTCACAGCTGCAACAGTGGAATGTTCTTGGCATGTTCTGCAAATTTTAAGAAAATTTGTCTACAGACTTTTGGTTCTTTTTGAACAATATCTGTAATATGGTTCATCTTCTCATCTTTCATGGTCTATTGTTAAATGTAATGAAATAAAAAGCATTAATTCCATTTTACCGTTAATTTACTGAAAATCTGTAATTTTGTAAAACCGTAAAATTACAATACCCAGCTGGAAACCCTGGTGCCAGTTGTTAACCGTTAACTTACAGAAAATTCGTAATTAAGTGAAACCGAGAAATTACGGTACGCAGCTGGAAACCCTGCTGCCAGTATTTAACCATTAATTGACAGATAAAAGGTAATTAAGTGAAATTGTAAAATTACAGTACGCAGCTGGAAACCCTGCTGCCAGTATTTACTGTAACCATTAAGTTACAGAAAATCTGTATTTAGTGAAACCGTAAATTTACAGTACGCAGCTGGGAACCCTGCTGCAAAAATGTTACCATTAAATTATGGCTGCAATTTTTACAGTGTACATTACACAAGATTTGAACTCAAAGCAAACAGAAATCTATTATGATGCCAGTTTTATGGATGATGAAATGAAACCTTTGATTCCTTTGAGCTCTTGATGTTTTCAATAATTTGTTCTGCATTCCAGCGCTGACATAGAAATGCTCTATTGAAACCCAGCCTCAAAATCAATACACATAAATTATTTATTTGTCAAACAGATCACATTACGGTAAAATATTTGCACAAATCTTTTTAGGTTATCATACAATTGAAACCAAACAGCACTAAAAGTACATACTGAATATTTTTAATCATAATGACTATATTATTATTTTGTTTTTATAACCCCCACCGCAGTGCGACTGTCCTCAACACTCTTTGAAAACAAGTGACACCCAACCAGAGAGAAAGGCCTATTTTGCCTCAAAGGGAACAATGTTTTGAGGACACATGAATATTTGAGATGGATCTCATCTCATGCACAAACACAGGTTTGTTTAACTGGCTCAAAGTCAGCGAGAGAGAGAGTCAAGAGAGACACAAAAAGAGATTACTACCTGCTGCATGTCTGACCTGATTCTCTTTGAGCCAGAACACATCTGGTCTCATTGTTTAATAGGAGTGTTGTAAATAGTGAGGATTACAGATCGCTTAAGATGGGGGGGTAAAACATCATGGCACAATTGTTGTTATCCCTTCTAAATCTGCCTGTATTTGTTCCTGAAAACTCTACGAGATTAATGGGTATTGAGTTATGGGCCGGTAATCGGGTTCGTTGTTGGCGTCATCTTTCGTGCAGTGCAGGACGTCCCTTAATATTCCATTCCAGACCACTTCCTGTGGTGTCCCATTTGTGGTCTCTGCGGGTGTTACGTTAGATTAAGTTTTTAAGTGTGTCTCTAAAAATGCTGTTTTGTACATTTTATCCAAATTCAGTCTAATCTGTTTCATTTAGCTTAAAGGGATAGTTCATCTAAAAGTACAAATTCAGTCTTTTTTCACCTTCATGCTTTTCCAAACCTGTATATTGTCGCAGTCATATCTCCAAAGTTATACTTTTTAGGAAATGGAAAAAACACTGTATTTTTTTAATAATTGAGTACTGATATGATGTATTTTTTTTGTAGGCCAACCCGGAAGGTAGTGCCGCACTGGTTCCCTCGACCGAAAGCCTATGCATTTTTCCCATAGACTTTTGGAACACTGCAAAAAATAAGATTTAAAAAATAAGATAATAAAAGTTTATGATTTTTACAAGTTTTTTCGATCAAGATAATCTTTACAAATTAACACAACATTTGAAACTTTTGAAGCCTAAATACAATCGGCAGACGTAAAAAGCTAACATGATATAATGTTATAAACTATAAACACTCTACACTACAGTCGCTCAATATCTACATCACCACGACCAAACCTCTGACATCTTTTTCAAACTTTTTAAAAACATGTTCCCTGGTAAGTAAGTACTCCATGAATAAATCTCCATCCACGTTTTTAGATATTTGTGCCCATGTTGCATTATTTGTGAGATTTATATCCGCGATGGTGCCTAACGTCCCTGCCAAAAAATGTAGTCGCTTTTAGCAACTTGCTAAAAAAAAAAAACCTAGATTTTGGGTCGATGAGCACAATTCATTTTCAATAAGGGAGTCGGTGGGAGGAACAGAGAACTGGTGCAATCTTATGAAACTGTTGCAGATTAGTAATGAAGAAATGAAGTACAGCTGGGTGTGGAGATTCTGTCCCGTGGTACTTTTTTACCTACAGTATATTGCCTATTGTGAGAAATATTAAATATATTTTGTTTATTATTGTTTATGACACAAAATATTGTTTATTAATATTGAACATTTTTGCATCTTTAGCCCCCCAAAAGTTGAGGTTGTCCAAAAAAGATTTGAATCCATGATCCTGCATTAACTCACCTCCTGGCTGGTGATTGTATCTATACTTATATATACAGTAAGTACTTTGGATGCACAGGCCTGGCCCAAAGTTAAATTCCTTTCTCTGTTTGTTTGTCTGGCTTGGATAATAAAATAACTGTTTTTATTTTATTCAATTTATATTCATATTAATTTATATGAATTTTTATTGTATAATAATCATATTAAATAAACAATTTGTTAAATTGTATTGTATATTATTTTATTACTTTAACTTTGTCACATTTAGGCCTGGTTTTACAGACAGGGCTTATCTTAAGCCAGGACTAGGCCTTCGTTAAAATAGAATATTTAAGTCACTTTTATAAAAATGCTTTAGTAAATAACGTTACTGGTGAGGATCTTGAGACAAATCAATGGCATTGACATATTTTAAGATTTGTCACTGCAAGTTATTATAAGTAAGGCAACTCAGCATTTTAGTCTGGGACTAGTCTTAAACCTTGTCTATGAAACCGGGCCTTAGGTAACGGTAACGAAAGTAACGGTTCTTCTGGTGACCCAAAATAATACTAGCTAGTCATACATTTAACTTGCTAGCTATTGTCATTTACTTGTTATTTCATTTGCTTGTTATCAGAAATATATGTGAACCACAAAAGCGTGCATGCGCAGTAACGTTTGTTTATGTTGTTGCTTTAAAACCATCTATACTGTCTTCAAAATAAAGCAAAAAAAATTGCAATTTTCTCACATCCAATCTGCAAACACACTACCTGCAAGACTTACCACTACCTGCTCAGATATTCCTCTGGAGAAACATCTTCATTGACATTTTTCTTTGTTTTTAACTAGTTTGTGTTATCTCCATAAAATCAATCTCTCATTCTCTTAGAAACTACTGTATCACAAAAACAATCAATGACACATGTGACAGGTTTGGAGGAACTTACGTCTCTAGCTCAAGTAGGTCATCGCTCATAATGGTGATGTTTAATTGCTGCTCCCCTTTACTGACCCATGACAACAGCAAGCAACTGAGAACTGATGACCATCTTCATGTGGCCAGTCCCATGTGGCTTCCTGCTCATTCCAGCTCATTGTTCTTAATAGGAACTGATCAACAACCAGTTCTCTCAATTTGAGGTACACAACATTTTCTGATGATGCTGGATTAAAAATAGTAATGTACTAAATTTAAAGAGTCACTATGGTGGTATGCATTTATACATTTACGCTAAAATATAACAGTATTTATAGACGGTTTTACCGACAACAACATAAACAAACGTTACTGCGCATGCCAAACTTAACTGCTGGTAGACCTCCGCAAAGAAGAGTCCCTAAAGATTATGATAACAAGCAAAAGAAATAACAAGGGAACCAGAACATGATCATGAATAGATGGAGGGGAACTCCCCCAGAATGCAAACAGACCAGAGGGAGGGGGAACCGGAAGGCAATCGGAAACATAGGGGTGTGAACCATGTGAAAAAAAACTTGGATAAACTTAAACGCGACCAAGTTACTTGGCCCATTTAATACAAATTACATATAATATAAATAGGTATATTATTGGCCACTGCCAGACTGATAAACAAACACAGACTGGAAGTTAACTTCGGGTCAGGTGTGTGCGTCCGATGAAACGTCTATAAATTCTGATTGGCCGATCATTTTCAATTTACACACGTGACTTTAAATATGCTTTGTTTATGCTTTGATGGATATTTTTCCATACACATTAAAAAATATTCCCTGACATCCAAAAGCCAATTCTACTTTGTATGTCTCCATATGAGTGTCCCTATGGGAAGCAGATGACAGCATCCCCTGTGAGATCACACAGCATCTGACCAAACCTGGGCATATGCTCCACAATCCTAATGGACATTAGACTACTTCCCATTACCCAAACACTATTGATAAACGGTCTAGCGGTCATCCGATCCTCCCTTTGTGTGGTGTGTTTTGATTGTGCGTTGATAGGTAAAATTGAACCTATAAGGTCTAAAACTGAGTGAATCAGAGTGATCAATTGAGAAACTTATCAAAAAAATCTCAAAGTGACTCTGTTTTTTTGCATTAACTGCAGTCTACAGGTTGTCTAGGCTGGTCTGGTTTTAGATGGATTTTAGCATCTATAAACTGGTCATTATGGAAGACCAAGTGGCCAACCAGCTGAACATATCTTGGCCAGTCTGGGATATGCCCTAGTCCAGCTTAAACCAGCTGAGACCAACAATCAGTCTTAGGCTGGTTTGAGCATATTTGATCCTTTTAGTTTGTTATACAATATATGTGGTTACATGTGCCACAGTTCACGTAGTCACACTCTTAATGCAACATCTCTCATTAAAACCCCAAATGTCTTTCAGTGCAAGAGTTTCTTTTCAGCCTGGAATTATGTGTTTCTGTCTGAATACACTTCAGCGGTATTAGTGAGAAATGACAGCTTGTGTGCTCAAACCTTCAGGGAAAGACATGCCCATGATTCCACAGGGCTTTGTGTTCTCTCTCTCTGTGCCCAAATCTCCTTCTTTATGCAGCAACCACTAACAGGTCTCGGATCAGTGATCCTAAAAAGAATGCAGGAGGAACTGCCTTGTTTGCACTGTCAGAAAGCGCTGCTTGATATGCTGTGTTATACAGTTTATTTTTAACATTTGAATGAAGGTTCTGTTCCCAAACCCTGAAAAGGAACTGTTCCCCAAAGGTGGCTGGTGTGAAGTCTGAATTTACATTTTTCTTTCCAGTTGACATGATGTGAACACAACACTTTTCTACATTATGTTTTGTCACTTCTAAGACATGTTTTCAGTGTAGTACATTTTTATTAATATGTACAGAACACTGGGGTGAAAAGTTGACATTGAAAAGTTACAATTATATAAATGGTTGCATAAATGAAACAATAGGTTTTAGGCTCTTGAAAAAAGTCAAACATTGCAAATGTAAAATATCAAATACAGATTTGTTTGCTTCCGTTGAAGCACACGTAATGCTCAAAGGAGCATTCTCATATCATACTGACATAACATGGATTATCATGTTTTGCACAAACCTTTGGAGTCAGAGAGAGTGCATTCTCAGACTTTTGTAAATAATTTTGCTTATTAAAAAAATGTGATAACATTTTTTATTAAATTAGAAACATTTGCATTAGTGGTTACAGACATTTATTTACCATATGTATGCATGCATATTAATACGCACCTGCTAATGTAAATGACTTAAAATATATATATAGCCTATATATAAAATAAAATATTTCAAATCAATATGTTGAGTCCAAACATGTACTCATGTAGCAAGTAGCCATGTTGGCCTAACAAGCAATAGGCTACATCCATCCGGTTGTTATATAAATCCCTTCGGCTGCACGAGACTGCATATACACTGCGATCAGCTATATAGTAATATAGCTATAATAACCTATAACACCTCATGCTGTTGGGCAATATGACAGGGGATCAGAGAGTAGCGTTTTTTAAATATGTTTTTAACAAATGTTTTTGTCATCCAGAGAGAGTCATAATGACGATTTATTTGAGATCTTTGGGAGTTGTAGACTTTAATGTCTTCTATCTCAGGCTTGAAAGCATGTGACAACTTCATCACCAGGTCTGTGACTGCTTTGGTCCGTTGGTTAATGACACTTTTTATCTTTACCATGGGGATCATAAATTTCTGCCTGTAGTTTTGCTAGTGTATTCACTGTGTGTGTAATGGCCCACCATATGGGGCGTGGGGTCTAGAGGATGTTTAATTTAAGGTCTTGAAATTTAAATGGATTAAATCTCAAGAGCAATCCAAACTACTTCTGTGTAGGTGTATTGTAATTCAAACAACAAAAATAATGAATCAATAATAAATCAATAATAAAAAATAGTCTATCTGACCCCAGGTCTGTCTTTTAGAATCATCTTTTTATATTACGCCAGCAACTGTGTCCTATGTTTTTTCATTTGTGTCTGAAATGAAATCAAATTAGTGATTTATTTTAAAATATGAGCCTGACAATTACTTCAAGAAATGTTCACAGATAACTTTTTTTTTTACTTATCTAAACACAAGCAGCCCCGCACCTTTTGAACTTTTGAACTTCATAAGCGGTTTTTCTGAGTCAATAAGTCCAGTTTTGAATGGAACTACTGGTCATAGGAGACTGCGGGGTCATCTAGAGGTCATAAAGACAATCATTCTTTATGAAGTCAATCACAGTATCCAACACGTAGCGTAGGTCTCGGTGGGCTCTCAAATAAAGTGTTGAAATGAGTTTCTCTATCATACCCTAAATCACATAAGAAAATTCCACGATCCAAGAATTCCATCATGGAAATTCGATTTCTACCAAGCAATACCTTTGTGGTCTGATGTGATGAAAGGCACCAGGTCTCATTGTTCCTGTTGGCAATAACCAAAAATAAAAAAGCAAGCATAGGAAACAATGTCTGCCAAATGAATAAATGTAATGTAATGTAAATAATAAAAACAGTTTGACCTTTGTGAAACAGAATCTTTGTGTTATGGAAGTGGAGTTGTTCCTATATTCCAAATAAACCTCCATAGCTCTTCTTCAGCACAGGCTTGTCTTTGTTTTATTACCAGTTCCTCCCTTTACACATTACCACAGCAATTTAATTTCAGCTGGGGTGGAATAATTTGCCGGCTCCACAACATTCCAGGAGCCAAATCCGTTTTTATGGCCCTAAACGGTGACCCCCTCTAATTACACAGAGTCAATATTGTTGCATTTTAATCTGATTCCAATAACATGGTTCATGCCTCTAGACAATGACAGAATCTCCATTTAATATCATCAGGACCACAATGTCTGCAATTCTGCAAAAATACTTTCACACGAGTGCTTGTTCATGAATAAAATTTGTTCATTTTTATACACCTTTGTACGTACTAATAAATAAACTCTCAGAATGTTTGCACAGAAAGCAGTTTTTTAACCTGTTGATGGCTTATGTAGGACCCTATGAAATCAGTTTTATTTTTTCCCAAATTCCGTTTTATTTTTTCGGGATTCTGTGTTTTTAGTTTTTTCTATAGTAATATTTGCCCACAAATTCACTTATAAACTGTATTACAAAAAATACAATAGATACTTTGTACCATACAGGAAAAAAATATGTAAAAATAGGGTTTAATTTACAACTAGGCCTATGTTAATAAGTATCTTAGTAGTGCATTTTCTTTTCTGTTTTTATCATTTTACTAGCACATTTACTTTAATATACTAAAGTAAATAATATTCTCAGCGGTCAAATTAAAAAAACAAGTGGGTTGGTGTGGTACAACCAACCTAATCTCACGGGATGTCGTAAGTATTTTACGAGGTGGCTAATTCGTATGAATACATACATTGTGAGTCGTACAAAAACGTACGATTAAGCAATACTGAAGGTCCACCCCTATCCTCGCCCCTACACCTAACATCACTGGCGCGAAAGCAAATCATACTAAAACATACGATTGAGACCGTACGAAAAGAATTAGCCAAAATTAGACATCTCGTAAAATACTTACGATTTCGCCATGAGATTGCGTTGGATACAACGTATGTGTTTGATAACTTGTTCAAGTTATCCAGACTTTTGACGGACCGCCGCAAAGGGTGTTTGATAGTAGCTTCAATGCAGTTCAGATGTTTGCGTTCTCGTTGTGATTGAGCGGCAACCTTCCGGTCTCACTCGTGAAGCCAACACGAAAGTGATTTAAACTGCAATTCATTGACTGGCCACTAGAGACTGACAGAATCTCATTGAGCCCCATGTTAAAATGCCCGACTTTACAGCAGAAAAAAAGCATGTTTACATGCAGCCTGGTACAAAAATGATTTTGGTCTATATAGCTCATTTTGCCCTTCATGACAGCCTTAAAATTCTGCATTTTTTTGGGAGTGACGCACGGTGATGCGCAGCCAAGATGGCGACGACCGCTCCGCCCACTTTAGGCTTCTAAATTGCACTTCACAAATCTACGGGTGACATCACGGACACTACTTTCATGTTTTATACAGTCTATGGTTGTGATACATAGACACTGAAAGCTCCGCCAGCATCACGCGTGCAGTACACGCAACCGTTCCACTCCTTTACTCATAGACAAGCGGATGACATATTTAAAGTGCATCTGAATAGTGTTATTCATAGCACAATTCGAATTTTATTAGATCTTCAGTGTTACTTTATGGTTAAGAAATAATGTATTTGCCAGATTCTGTGCCATTCGATATTATATAGCAAATTCTGTTTTTATGCCTGGATTCCATTCCGTCCGTGTTTTCCGGATCGCGGAAAACATACGGTCCTACTTATGACCTCCCTTAGATGGAAAATAATTGGCTAAGAATGCTTATATTGTAAGAATAAAGAAATCAGTGTGTTTAACCCTAATGTTAAAACACTGATGATATGACATGTAGACAGTGCATACAGTTCACTGATTGATAATGAGTGAACCAGTCGATAGCAGGAAACTTTGACTTTATTAACGTCTTCAATTAGACAAAAGGATCAATAGGCATTGTGACATCCTGCCAATGAAGGGAATCATCTGACACAGTGACACTCAACGGCAGACGGTCACCTGGATTTGACAGAATGAATATCAAACTCTATAACAATTGAAGATGAAGGTTAAAACCAACAGTATCAGTTGGGATGTGTTTTCAGAATGCTTAGTGTTTATAGGAAGTCATTGTTAGGATAGGGCAAAGTTAGTTAAGATAAAGATAGTTAAAGTTGTGCTGTAGCAGGCCGCTGCTAAGAAGAAACCGTTTTAACGCTCTCTATTGGCTTAACGCTGTAATGGTGTGAATGTTGACATTCTAAGCTTTACATAGACGTGTTTCCGGCCATTTTTGTTCGTGATTTTGCTGCATTTACTCACAGAAATAAAGTTTTGATAGATTTACGGTTGAAAATGTACAAAATATCTTCATGGAACATGATCTTTACTTGATATCCTAATTATTGTGGCATAAAAGAAAATCGATCATTTTGACCCATGCCATCAATTGTTGATACTTGTTTTGTTTTTATATTTTTATGTATTTTTCAATATTTATTTATTTATTTATTTGTATCATTTGTTTATTTACTTATCGTTATTATTTATGGACTTTATACTGTGCTTGTTCGGATCCGATATAATTCTGTAAGCAACTGATGGCAAGTAACATAAGACAAAAATCCGTGTGCTTGTACATTATCCTCCACTGACCTGTCATAATCACAATCGGATTCAACGTGGTATTGGATTAATAGAGCGAAACACAAAAGCAAATCTCTTAACATACTATCACTGGATTAACTCTGAAGTAGATCCCCCAGGGACCAAACATTTTAGCGCTCAGCATATAAAAAGCACCTGTTCATCTGATTTTTTTTTTAGATATGCACTTTAAACAAATATCAAACATTTGTTTTTATCATTTTATTTTTTAGTTAGAAAAACAGATACAATAACAAATTTTTAAAGGAATTTTTCACAGAAAATTTGAATTTACTCGTAAATTTACTCACTCCAAATCTCATTAGCTTGTGATAAAATAACGTATTGGCATATTTGTATTTAGAGCATTTTTTTATTTAATTTGGCCTAATATCCTGTTCTCACATGCACCTTTACCCTTTAGCTTGAAGACATTTGTTAACTCAAGATTTTTTTTTAACTCAAGGAGTTTCAAGATTTTGGGACCTATTATGTTAGTGACCAACTTGTGTTCACCTGATGAAAGGAAGTCACATTAATGCAGAGTGACACAATGGTGTGTAAAGGAGAGAATTTATAAACCAGTACTTTTATTTAGATGTGTTTATAGGAACTAAAGAGATGATCAAAAACCACATCTAAACTTAACTGTGAACAGACAATAGAATGAACTGAAACAGGCATATCAATACACAGGGAAGGTAAGGGAGCTAAACAAGACTCATGTGCAACTAATCATCAATAAAAACATTATAAGTAGCAAACATATCAATCTGTAACCTAGGGACCAAAAAAGGACATACTTGAACTAATAATGAATAAACACGAGGAGACACAAGAAACAGAACCACAATAAAAACAAAGGTTTAACCTAAACTAAACAGAAAACAGAACCTATGAACCTAAACATGAATTTTTGCCATTTTTTATTAATTTTGACACCAAATGTGTGTTTCACCTTGCATCAACTACAAAAATAATGTGCACTGCAGAGTCAATTATTTATTTTTGGTATTGATAAAGAATTAAACCTTATGAACTGAGATCATTTTAATAAACTTTCATCAACATCTATCTTATTGAATTGTCACAACTGTCCCACAGAAAATGGTGTTGGCTTATTCATCACATAAGCAATATAAATATGGCTATTGTCAAAACTAATAAAATATAGGACATATTTTGTCTCTTAAAAACATTTGAATGCACTTGCATTAAGATTAATTATAATAGTTTCATTAAATGTGAATTTTTATTCTTTTTTATTTTCTTGACCTGATAGACATTGAATTCCCTTCATCTGGATGGAGTGATTTAGTTTTCTGCCCAGTGTGAGATTTCACCTCATTACTGTAATTAATGCCACTAATTAGAGGACCATCATTAATACAAGTCTAATGACAATGGCATTAGCAACAAAGACTTCATTTACAGCATCTGCTCTCAAATGAATTCCATAGGCAATTATGGCTTACATCCAGCCCCATGATAAAGACATGAAATCATGATATAAAATGGAGTGTCACTCATCTGTGTTTATCTAAAACTGTCTAATAACTCTCATGCGAAAAGCATTAAATCCTTTCTTATCCGGCCAAGTATCCTTTGATGAGTTTAATAAAAGATTCAATCAAACGCAATCCTGAAGATTAAATTCTAATCTGGGATAAACTATCCGGCGGTACGGAAGAATGTGTTTATTTGTGCAAGTCATACGAGTCAAGCTCATAAGAAACAATGCCAAGAAGCTGCAGAGTCTTAAGCAAGACGGCTGTTTCCAAGCATGCAATTCTGTTATTAATGAAAACCGCAAGGACAACCAACAACAGTGATGTGTGAGAAAATCAAAATGCATATTTTAATTCAATACGCAGGTGTACTTACAGGCGGTGTGCTTTATTTAAAGAGCTGGAATTGGCCCTCACTGCAAAGGATTTATTAAGCCGCTCCACATCATCCTCGTAAATCAACGAGCTGTCAATAAATGTAGCCTTTAAATATTAATAAGATGGGCTCCTTTCTTCATAAAAACCACTCTCTGGTGATAGAACACATCCCCCAGCGCTAGTTTCTGTATTTGTCATTTTTGCACAGCCCTGATTTATGCCACACAATCATCTACTCAGCGTTTTTTTAGTAGGCCATTTACCAAATCACCAGTGAGGAATGACACGTAATTTTGAAGACTGTTGTCTTTTTTTATTGACTGCTGCATGTCAAAAGCTTTATATTCTATTTATGGCCAAAATATTTGTATTCAGTATATGGTGTTGCAAGAAAATGCTAAATAGCCTATATTGTTTTTTATATCAAATTAAATTCAAAGGAGAATGCAAAAGTAAAAAGGTGAGCCATCATCTGACGTTTTAATATCGCTAACTTTCAACACAATATGCTGTTTATTGAACCATAGTCACAAAATTTTTTTGTTACTTTTCAGGCATTACATTTTTTTTATTCTTTATTGTGTGTAATACTAATATTCCCATGTAAGGTAAATTACCATTATTCATTTGGCTGTCAGTTTGCAGTCTCGACAGAGCTGATGTGAAAGAAGGGTCAAATCCCCGTGGGGTGAGTGACCTGTCGGATAAAGACTCACGGAGGCCAGCTGGACTTTAACTTGGTGTCACGGACCCTTCTCATTGAGGAATTTACATAACAACGTAACAGACTGTATTTATTAGAATCAAGCAGCCATGTGAGTGATGTGTACGCTGTCATGCATCTAAACCTGAGGCTGTAATTGACCCCTGTATAATGATATAATGACTGATTTCACATTTAACTCAATATCGGTGTTGTTTTTGTGTGGTCTTATTCTTTAATATAGCACAAATGATACAAATAAAGTCCAATAGGAACAACGACAATAGACCACTTCGGAAAGGTAAACAACGCTGGTCCAGACAAACTTCATTTCAGTTTTTTACAATTTTTGTATAAATTACACAAATTTATAATCGAATATTTTGATTTAATTTAATATATGTGACCCTGGACCACAAAACCACTTTTTTTATTGAGATTTATACATCACCTGAAAGCTGAATACATAAGCTTTCCATTGAGATTTGAAAATCTGGAATCTGAGGGTGCCAAAAAATCGAAATATTGAGAAAATGGCCTTTACAGAATGCTTGTAACCAAACAGTTATTGACTACCATAGTAGGAAAAATGACAATGGTAGTCAAAAGTGCCCCAGAACTGTTCGCTTTCCTATATTCTTCTTGTGTGTTCATCAACAGAACAATAAAGCAATATACTGGTATGGTGGCCAAGAACTGTTTGGTTACAAGCATTCTTCTGAATATCTTACTCTGTGTACATCAGAACAAAGACAATTATACAGATGTGGATCAACTTGAGGGTGAGTAGCCTACATAAAGACAGAAATTTCATTTTGGGGTGAACTTTTCCATTTAGCATTTAACGGTCAATAACAGACATCAAATGATATGCTGTATTTATTAGGAAATGGCTGACACAAATGGTAATGTGTCCAAAAAACAAGCTTGAAGTGTCTTTTACTGTTTTTTGTGTTGACTTCTGTAATGTGACTCATAATGTTTTTAGGCTTGTGAATAGTGCCATCTACAGGTGTAACAACGCTGTACAGAAATGGGTGTATTAGTCAATTGTTGCCTGAAGGTGCTGATAGTGAGTTACGTCTGATACTGTACTTTTAACCAAATGACAATCCAAAAGATAATGCATTGCATAAATCAACAGGAGACACGAACAAAATGTATATTATGCTATTTGAAACCTTTATTTTAAATGCTTTTATTTGAGCCATTGCTGCATAACAAAAAACACATTTAAACGAGTTAAACGATCTTTATTGTTGCAGATTCCTCCATATGATTAAATCATTTGAAAAATGTTATTCTGTAACCATGAATGCCAAGACATCAAGACAGCCGACAAAGATCTTCTGACTGTAAATAGATTCTACATTTATTTTTATATCAGAACATCCCGCTGCATTCTGCTAGACTGGAAAGGAGTTCAAAGCTCAAGAATCAATCTTTTTATTGGCTTCTCTCTCTGCAGTTCATCTATTGCAGCTGCTCAGCCATGACTCCATCCTTCACCCCAGCAGCCACCACAGCAAAGAAGAAACTGGGAACCAGAGAGCGGATGTAGAGGGCCACCCAAGGGATGGGGTGAGCGAGGAGCACCTCTCGCCTGTGCCAGTTCACCGTTCTTACAATCTCGTGGGCCAGGGCGTTGGAGCTTACTCCGTGAGTTGTCAGCTTGCTGGAGATGTCTGGTGGTAATAAAACAAGAGTCAAGGGTCTGTGTTAGTGAAATCTGACCAATATCAACCAATGATATAGAACATTCAGGCAGCAATGGGGAAGTGGGTGATTCAACTAGGCCTATACTTCCTAATTTCTCATGTTGCGTACTATGCACATAATAAAACAGATGTGTCCAAGGGTGTAGGTCTGCATTTTTATTAAACAACTAACCAGGTTAATGTTTTTGATAATGATATGTTGTTACCGCTATGACAGTTATTCGGTGACTGGGTGATTACTCACATGCCCAGAGGGGATTGGTGGGCGGGGTTTTGGAGGGAGTGGTGTTCTGTGGTATGGCATTAATGAAGGTGTGACTGATCGTACTGACAGAGATCCCGAACTCCTCCACCTCTGCTCTCAGACAGTCAAAGAATGCCTGGACTGCGTGCTTGGAGGCAGCATCTTTAAAGCAAACAAGTTTGTGATAAGAAGCAGCATTAGGCTAGATAAAAACCCATGAAATCATATGTCACATATCCTATGTAAACAGACAGCCCATAGTAAGTTCAAGAATGGCGGAACATTGATAACGTCAAATCTCATTGGTTCGTGTGTGTCTTGTGACTATTTGTCATGTATCCTTGTTTGACATACACAACTCGGAAGAGCCAGGATATTGTTTAACATATCTCTAATTGTGTTAAGGAAAGGAAATCACATACATATGGGATGTAAATAATGTGATAAATATACACATTAAATGCACTGTAAGTCATTTTGAATAGAGACCAAATTTGTGTGTGTGAACGATGACTACTGCAGCTGGGTTATATATTCACAATATATTTGCAGTGATTTTGCTGGTGTTATGAAAATGAATCATTTAGATTTTTCTATTTGGTTAATAATATTCAATCAATCTGTTCAAAACTCCGATCCAATGATTTATATTTCTCATACCGAAAATGTTTCATATCAAAATATTGCGGTAAAAATAGGTTCATATTTATTCTTTTATTGGTACAAAAAACAACAAATACCAGTAAACGTTTTAAAGGTTTTTGGGTGAAATGCTTGTTTGGTTTTATTGATTAAAAAATAAAAGATTCAAATGATTAATTAATAAATGTTAATTATATAACGAATATTGTATGAATATATTTGGTTTATTTTTGGTTTATTATTAGTCTTATTACCCAGCCCTAATGGATGTTCAGATTTTACAGTTACTGTGAGCCTGCATGTGATCTGTTCTCCTGTGATGCTTCACTCTTACAAGAGGTACGGAATGGAAGAGCCAGTTTCCCCTGGATGCTGTTGACCAAGACAAATTGACCTGCCCTCCTAGTGATCATTAATGGAAGGAGACCTGTAAAAAAAAGAAAATAAGAAGCACCATTTTAACATTTTACATTTCTGCGAATTAACTATTGCCTTATTGTACCTTTTGCCAGCGTGATAGGCCCAAAGTAGTTTACATCCATGATGGTTTTGTCCATGTCTAGAGAGAGATTCTGCACTGGTGCTTTGACTTTCATACTACTGTTGCAAATCAGGACATCCACACAACCGTAGGACTCCTCAATCTCTGTGATCATTTCTGAAATATTCTCCATATCGCTGAAGTCCAGCAGAACAAGCTTGGGTGTAAAAGTCTTAAACAGGAAATATAAATAATGCACAGTGACCCTCTAAAGAAAGTCACAGAACTCCACTCGCTTTCTGAGGTCACATAAATTCAGATTCCCTTTACAATCTGTACAAAGAAATTTAGTCTTGATTAATAATTGTTTTTCTTTTACTGGAAGGCAGGACTTTCTTCATTTGAGCAGCTATAAACATTTGTCCCAGTTAGTAATACCACTGCATCACCTTTTTTATATCTATCCAGTCTTTTACAGAGACCAGATGTCACATTAATATCTGAGAATGATCATAAAAAAGAGCACATTATTGAAACATAAAATAACCATATGTCATATGCATATATTTTACATTAATATGTAAACCACATACAGTTTTCCTAAACACTATTGCTTTTGCATGCAGTACTTCCAGCATGTGAAAATATGAAATTTGACATAAATATTCAAATTATGAAAGTTTGCCAAAGATAATGCATCAATGCGTGTGACTAAATATGTTTGATGGCATTCATCCTTCCCCATATGAATTTATTCAATTTACTGTAAATGTATACAGTGGCTCGCAAAAGTATGGGTATACTTATGCAATGTAATTATTTCTGTTTTTTATTTTAAGTTGTCACAAATCTGTTTTTGTTTTGTCATCATTGGTGTATGGAGTGTAGAATTTGCTCATCTCATCTGTTTAGGAGACATAACTTGTATCAAAGAGATGTGATTTTTTTTAGTCCTGTGGGATTGTGGAATAACAGCTGAATGGGATTCATGGACAAACAGCTGTCAGAAAGGATATCCTGCCATTGTTCATGACAGAGGAAAAACAGTAAGACACACAGACACGATTTGAACTGTATAATTGAAATGAATATGAGACGAGTCTGTTGATGGATTCCACACTTTCTGGGTTTTAACTTGCAGTTAAGTCTAAACTAGATTTTGGCGTGTATGCATACTCACTGTACTAGGGTCTGATCCACTGCACAGTGAGTCATGCAGAGATTCAAGCTTGTCCCAGCTAGGTCCGCACAAAACCAGCCTCGCCCCACCTTCATGAAACAGTCTGGCACATTCTGAAAAAAGTGACACAAAATATTAAAATACAAAGAAGGATCAGAGAACAATAATATTAGCAGAGGTAACATTTCAATGATGAAAAGAATGAAGGATGGGCAAAAATGTGATTAAGCGCATGCTATCCTTAGTAAAACATGATAAAGTTATCTTTTCGTTGCCTTTAGGAATGCTTGTAAAGAAAACAAAGCTTTCTGACGACCCAAACGTAATGATCTGGTAGCCCCCACAATCCCATCAATCCTTTTTCTGTGGTGTGAAAGCATACAGCTTTCTCCTTATGCGTCCACTTTTTTATTTGGTGAGAATGCATTTTGCTAAACTATTTTCTTTAAGGACTATTCTTTCTCATCAGTACTGTCAACCTGATCTGGAATTTGTAACTATTTTACAAGGTGGCTAATTCATATGAATTCATACAAACAGTGCTGAAGCCCCTCCCTCTACCCCACCCCTAAACCTAACACGACGGGCGAGAAAGCGAATTGTACTAAAATATACAAATAAGATCGAATTTTTATCTGAATTAGCCACCTTAGAAAACAGTAACACGTCTGAATCCAATGTTCGCTTTACTTTCTGTCTCATGAGATACCTGTTTGATTTTTAAAGGCCATCAATGTCCCACAATGCTATGCGTGTGAGGAAAGTGATTGGTCGAGCATGGCTGAGCTTGAAAAAATGAAAATAGAGGCTGAGAAACCAGTTGGAGCACAAATTTGGATGCATTTATGTTTAATTTTCACTTTCAATAACATTTGTTTGCATTATGGCTTGTGTTTTACATTCCATGTTTTGACTAAAAAAATTTTTTTTTAAAGAATGACCAACACTGATAAGCTTTTTATAATAAACACTGCAATATTCCATGAAAAATAGGAATTGTAATTTTTTTTTTCATCTGGACTTTAAAGACTGACAGTTCTATGTGGGAGGGGCTCTGTAAAACTACCTGCCAACTTTTGCTTTGATGGTAGGCCCTATATATTAATATATAGCTTACATATGGCCTGCTTTGGACAAAAAGCAGTTGTACGTCTTTAAGTAAATAATACATATTTACAATATTGTGGTGAAGAAGTCATTTATACATCATAAGCATTACCACTTCCCATTCCGGATACAGCATCTGTGATCACCACCACTTTGTTCCGCACCATAGACTTGGACATGAATCGCATGATCTCATTGTAAACATAGTAAACTCCAGCAAAAACCACTATCAGCAGAGGCAGAATCATAACGGACGGGACAGCCATCTTCTGGAAACCAAGAAAAACAGGAATTAATTGACTGCTCGTCCTGTGAGGTATAAAACACTACTGCGTGTGAGGTCACAATAAATGAGCATGTAATGATGCATAACTTTCTAAACTTATCCTGTGATGGTGAGACTGGAGATATATATGAAAGGTGTGTCAAGCTGTGAAGAACACAGGCTTCCTGTTTAACTGTCAGAGATGTTATCATATATCAGTCATTATTTTTGGCTTGAACATATATAAAACATGAAGTTTGCATAAATGTAGTGGTGGTGACTATACATTACTCATTTATAGGCTGGATGATTTCCCTAAAAAAATTATAATAACTCTTAAAAATAAAGGTTCTAAAAAGTTTCTTTACCACAATGTCTTGGAATAATCATTTTTGGTTCTTCAAGGTTTGTACGATTTCTTTCTTACCTTTTAAAAGTCTGTAGAACATTACAATCTTTTCTATGACAAAGAACCGTTCTGTTATTGTTAAAGGTTATTATGGAACCATTAAGACAAAAATGGTTCATTCATTCTTTATTTTTAAGAGTGTTGATTATGCTGTAGCACTATTGAAACATCTGTTTTCAAATAAATCTTTTTCTGTTACAAATGAATGGTTTTGCTCTGGAGTGCAGGGCTGGGTCTGGGGGGGCTAGGGGGGACATTTTCCCCCAGATTTTACATGTTCCCCTTCAAAAATATCCAGCTGACAATAAAAATAATACAAAATTAAAGACTTATTATAAAATACTTACTAAATACTTATTTTTATGATTTATTAAATAATGATCTGTCAATATAATGTCCCCCCCCAGTCGAGCAAGCACTGGGTTTGAGTGGAACGATATGTTGACCTGACCAATAGTGTTTAACACTGAAAGCAGTCAACATTTTAGCAATTCTGTTTAGTGCTAATGGGGAAAAAAATACTCACATTATCTTTAAAGGAATAGTTTACTATACATTATAGTCCCTTTTAAATTGTGTCTAAGAGAATGGTGTGGACATTCTTCAGTCTTATACTTTTGCATTTCACGTAAGAAAAGGTTGAGTATTGAAAAAATGAATAGAGATTAGAGTTTAGAATGGAGTTTAGTCTGGCTTAACTTGTTACGCAAAAAATGACAGAATATGTTCAAATAAATATATAGCATAGTAATGGACATCAGTCACAAAGTACATAAATAGGAAACACTTCTGTACACTTGTCATTCAACATTAGACGTGTGAAATAATTTGTGAACTGTTACAAAAGAAACCCATAAGTCTCCAGATGAGTTATTTGTTAAATCATCAGATGAGTGATCTAAGTGTAGACTGGAATGAATCAACAAGCAAATTAACAAATGCTAAAATGTTGTCTCTATGAACATTTGTCCATCTAATCTATGTACAGTAACATTTGCTGTCATTACTTCCATAAAAGTGAAGCTGAGAGCAAGTTCTAAATATAAACTGCTCTAAGCTACTGCCCCTGACACCTTCAGCCAAGTCACCTCCATAACACTGACATTATAGATATACAGTACGGACATATTAAGACATTCATAAAGAGAATAAATGAACCAGTCGTTCTTCCAGCCAATAACTATTTTTGTTACTTTAAATAAAACATTTCAAAGTCCAACACAAGCAACAGTGTCTCAGATAGATTAATGTCTGATTTAGAGCCAACCAAAGAAGCACACACTGTAAGTGGCTGTAATCTGCTGTATTTTCAATGTACTTACAGTCTGTATAGAGTTAATCCAAATTTCAGTGGAAATGCGTGTTAGTTACCGGTTAGGTAACAAGATTGAACCCTGTCACTTTTCTTGTTCATTCAGACCCACTGTCGCCCAATTGCAGCCGACACAACTTGTCAGGATCGTGGATCTTTTAATAGCATGTGGCCGAGTTAGTGGCATGTCATGTATGTTGTGCCTACAGTAGTTTCTATGGCATGAGGATCTCACTTCACACGCTGTATAAATAGGGGTGGGCTTCTTTCTATATTTTTATGTATTTGTTGTAATGTACAATGGGTGAGCTAGTAATAATGCAGATGTAAGAGTACATGGTTAAATTCTGGGTTATAAAGGCTCAGTTTCACAGACAAGGCTTAGCTTAAGCCTTAGTTAAATTAACATATTTAATTTCGCTTTTATTAATATGCCATTGATAAAAACATTACTGGTGTGCATCTTGTGATAAAACAATGGTAATGACATATTTTAAGATATGTCAGGGCAATTTAATTTTTGTTAAGACAGTTCAAACTTTCATTTAAGTCTGGGACTAGTCTTAAGCCTTGTCGGTGAAACCGGGCAAAAATGTACATGATTAAGAAAAAGATTAGAGAAAACAATAAGGATTTTCCTACAATCAAACCATCTTACAATAAATTGATTTGTATTTATTTACTTGATTTAAAAGTGTCTATATAATAAGGCCTTTAAGGGCGGCACTTAGAGATGTAACCTTTAATATGAGAACAATAATTTAAATGCAATATGTTTTTAATATTGTTAATAAATTGCATTAATCAATTTTCGAATAAACATACAGGTATTCAGTAGCCTATAGGATAACATTCAGACAGATATACATTTATATTAAATCAATTAACGTCTGCGTGCTTTTTTTGTTTGGCTTGCAACTTTCAAAAATATACTAAATAGTGGGCAGTTGTGGCCCAGTGGTTAGAGAGCTGGACTCAAGACCAGAAGGTTGCTGGTTCGATTCTCAGGGCTGGCAGGTAACGGCTGAGGTGCCCTTGAGCAAATGTATAGTACAATGTAATGTAAGTCGCTTTGGATAAAAACGTCTGCCAAATGTAAAATAATTAACATTTTCACAAAGGTGAAGGATATCTTACTAGTACACAATTTTTCACAATACATTATTCTATCTTGGACAAAAACAAAATACGTATTTCCTAGTATTATACTACACATGAGCTTGCCTGTAAAATAAAAAAAATATTCAGGCAGTGGCCACAGGGTGGATAGCTCTCCTCTAGGAGCGCTCATCATGAGAACTGCCCAACTCTCGCGAGATAAAATAAAATTCCAGCAGCAAATCTGCGAGCTCGCGACCTCCCTCCATTGGGAAAGATCGAACCCAATTGAGGGGAGAGAAACCAGACCCTCTTTAGCCCTGGAAAACCTTTTTAAACTACGCGTTTATACAAGCCCATGGAGTCGTAATGTTTGAGTTATGAAATGTACGCTACCGCAGGAGGCTAAAATGTCAGCTTTACCGAACGCTGGGATTTTTGAAGCTCCGTTAAACGAGCAGGAGGAAAGGCTTATTTAGCGAGCTAACTGACGCTAGCACAGTGAAGTGGGTGAAAACTTCGAGCCTGAGAGAATTTGCAATTGGGATTGAAAACCTCTCTCTCCCGTCGTCTTTTTCCTCACCAGTCAGGGTTTTTTGGCATCACCTCACAGTGGGTTCAATTTTATTTGATCGGAGGAACACGTGAAATAATCGCTTTGTTTACCGCTTGCACAATTCCAGCATTGATTCTCGCAGAAATGAGATTAGAGAGTCGCTTTGTGAGGGCAGGCCATGGACTCAACCACATCAGGCAAAACACAGAGCAGGCCTGTTAACTAGAAATCTGTTTATATAAACTACTCAAATTCTGCAGTTGGACTTCGCTGGGAAAGGAAGGTTTGGATCTGCTGTTATGTCATGTTTTGTGTGGTGAAGACAGTGTTAAGAATTGGATGAGAGAGTATCGGGAGTGTTATTACCGTCTTTTCATTTGTGGGATTTAAGACACACGGACAAGGAGGAATAAGATGTCTAGTGCAAAAGAAAACACATGCAGGAAATTTCAAGCTAACATTTTCAACAAAAGCAAATGTCAGAACTGCTTCAAGCCTCGCGAGCTGCATCTGCTGACGGATCAGGATCTCAATCAGGTATGTATGAGGTGTATTTCATCACCCTCTGTCAGCTGATATTCACGTAACGTTACTTTCTAGAAAGACAGCCGAAAGCTAAGCAGGTCATTCATAAAACCGTTTAATGTTGACGTGTAGATGTGTCAGTCCTGTTTAGTCTGTAGCAACCGAGAATGTAGTCAGTCACGCTGATAATTGATTTATATTAACCAACAACATTTTAGCGATTAGTTTGGAGTGGTTACTGATCATACCTTTACAAAACGAACAACTTATCCTGTACAGAATTATCTTGCATGGTTAAAACACTATTAGTTACAGTTCAGCCAGGCCGGTTTGAGCTATAAACCCTGCAGTTGTTTCTTCAAGACATTATTGGTTGAAATTGTTGTGTTCCATTACAGTAGTTCCATTGCTTCCCTTCCTTGTTGAATAATCACTTTACTGTTGCATCCATTTGGTTGGAGCTTCCAGTTGAACATTTGTGAGTTCTAGGAAGGCAGTATTTTCCTGCTAGAGGGCTTTAGAGGAAACCTTTGATTATGCCAAAGTTTGTCGCAACTAAATCATTTGAAACCTCTCTGGGATTATAGTTATTTGCTGGATTTTTACAAATAATTGGCCTTCTCATCTTCACACATGTCTGGTTTTGGATAGTGTTTAAATTGAGCTCATGGGTTCCTGTAGTAGCTCAATGGTAGAGCATTGCATTAGCAGCACAGATTTTGTGGGTTTGAACATGCATACTGTTTAAATGTGTACCTCGAATGCTGTAAGTTGCTTTGTATGAGAGCATGTGCATAAATGTACATATAAAAATGTCATGTTGGAATCCAATTACCATCTTTCCTTGAATTAACCTAACCGTTTTGGTTGGTTGTATCAGTGCAAATGGCAGAGCATAATTCCATATCTTTAAAAGGAATGCATGAGAGAAGTTACAGACCATAAGGGACTTTTTTAATTGATCCCATACCCTCAACCCAATGGTTAACAGCCCTTTTAACCCATTGAGCTACGTCAGCATCCTCCGGCATGTGTGTGTTGTGGTTTGAGCGAGATTACCCAGAGTTAACTCTTAAGGGCGATTTATTGGTTCTGCGGGTTAATTCGACGCAGAACGCAATCGCTGTGATTGGTCTTCTTGAACCCCTCCTTCAGATCAAAAAACTGCGCTAGCGTCGCATTCACTCATACGCATTTCCCAATGAATTATCAAAGTAAATTATTAGTTCTTCTGTATTTAAGAACTCAAGCTGCAACAAAAGTGGCTGTTTACCTTCTCCTATCACTGCTAATGGTCTTGCGTGAACGTACACAACAAGCTGCTCCTCCTTCGGCTCTTGTCTTGGGTACACAAGCAACACGCCTGTGGAAAATAATGACTAGTCTAGTGGTCATTGCCTGTCGATGCGGAAAGCAATGCAAAAGTATACGAAAAAAACGATGAGTCGAGGCTACAACGTAAGTCCAACACAAAACCTGAAATCGCCCTTTTATCTGCAAGAGTCATGAGTCTTTATAGGTTACATCACTCACTAATCCTGTGAAGATGGCCCAGTGGCCATTATTACATCTAGCCCTTGTGATTTGGCTGGTACAGTCCTCCTTTAAAAAGTTGCATTTATTTAGCTATATTAAGAAAGCGTACATGTACACGTTTTCTCTGTTTTTTAATTATTTGTTTGTTTATCTTGGCACCAGCATTATCCAAGTTGGTTTGTCCCGCCATGGTTTCAGAACAAACCGAAAATAGTTAGTTTATATTAATATCAGAAAACCAAAAGCAAGAAACACTCAGGGCTAACTTCCCATGAACCCCATAGAAAAATAACAAAAATGCTGATATATACTCATGGCGTGATGTAAAACTGCCAAAAATTGTCTATCCCATTTTTTAATCTCCATAACGAAATTGCAATTGGCCACTGCGATTCATTTCTTGCTAATTATTACAATATTGATGTCAGAGATTCTGGAACCTGGATACTGTATATAGTTTATGAACCTAGATGTTATAAACCTTTCAATTAAATGTATGATATGAATAAACTGTGTTCATAAACAGCTTTAAATAATATCCTCCATTGAAATGAGTGGAGGCTTGGACCTGGAAACAGTGTTCCTGATATAGAAGTTATAGAAGTTTGAATGTTTCTGGCTGCCTACTTAAACAACAGGAAATGATACATTTATTATATATTGAGGTTCAGTCCACATTCTAAAAATGGAAAGTTGCGTCAAGCTGCTTAAAGCATCCCAATGCGATTCTCATGCAGAGGGAGGTCTTGCTTTGACAGGGCACGCGAGGGATGGGGGCTTGTGAAAGGAAGTGCGTGTTGGGAAAGTGGAACAGAGTTTCCCAAAGGTCGTTCCCACTTCAGAAGCTTTGGTTCGGCCTGGGGAGGGTTTGTGTGTGGGTGTTGGGGAAGGGAGGGGGTTGTTGAGGTGGGGGTAGAAGTTCAGGGCGAGTGCATCCAGGGGTGAGGGGGATGCAGGGATAAAGTGGACCACTGGGACCTGCCCGCCCTCGGGCTTCAGCCTGGGAGGAAATTAGAAGTTAAACCTGATGCGGACAGTAGGGCCGTAGGGTTAGACGTGCAGCTAGAGAGAGGAAGCAGGCCTTCAATGTGTGGAGGAAAACGCAGGGGTGTGCCGCCGCTTTCTTGGCTCTATGGCCCACCAGTGTTACATGTTATACTTACAGCTGTGTTTTGTTTAGCCCCCCCTTTTTCCCCCTGCTTGAAAGAGGAAAAAGCTAAATATGGTCCCCAGGTAATGTCTGTGGTTTTAAAAAAGTATTTATAGAAATTTGATTACAAAATCAGGGTTGATCATTTGTCAGCTGTGTCAGGCTGAAAGTAATAGTTCACCAAAAAAAGAAAATTCTTTCAATTTACCCACCCTCATGCCATGCTAAATGTATATGACGTCCTTTCTTTAGCTGAACACAAAGGTCCAGACAGTAGATGTATGGGAGAATTTTCATTTTTGGGTGAACTATTCCTTTAAAAAAAGATGTCACATTAATGATTGTAGGTGAGACGTGGCTTGATATTACATTCTTACCCTTGGAGGCAAAACATCTGCTTGTCTACACCATAGAGACGCTATATTAACATGCCTAGTCCTGTTCAGCTATGTCTTTTTATGAACCAGTAGCCTACATTTTTAAAGTAGTCAGGCTTGTTTGTCAAAATGATCATATTTTCCAACAAGTCGCCTTTGTGGTTTCCATTCTTTTTCCAGGATTTTGTTTTTTCAACACAATCAAACCAAAAATTGTTTGCCTTTGACTTCCTTAAATATGTTCTATTGTTTATGTAAGAGTTGATATAATATTTTGGTTTCGTTGCAGGCCAAACCAATCTATGGTGGATGGCTCTGTTTGGCTCCAGAGGGGACGGACTTTGACAATCCAATGCAGAGATCCAGGGTAAGGGGATGTTACAAAGTGATTCAAGAGTTAGGCTCTGTTTGGTTTAGTACTTTGGCTTTGCTTAAAAGAATATATTCACCTAAAAATCTAATTCGGCTAATTCGGTTTACTCGCTTTTTTGTCATTTTAAACATGTGTGACTTCGTTCTGCAAAACACAAAAGAAGATATTTTGAAGAATGTTGGTAACCAAAAACTGTTGATCCCCATTGGCTTCTATTGTTTGGACACAATACAAGTCAATAGGCACCAACAGTTTTCTAAAATGTGTTTTGCAAAAGAAAGGAAGCCATACAGGTTTAAAATGTCAAGGGTGTGTAAATAATGATAGATTTTCATTTTTGGGTGAACTATCCCTTTAATTCTATTGTTTAATATGATAATAATTTAGCCCCATTAGACTTTTACTTGTTAGGCTTAAACACTTTATAGTTCATGTATATGAAATTGACATGAATGATTTCTCATGTTAACACAGAAATGGCAACGGCGATTCTTTGTCCTTTACGAACATGGCTGCTTGCGCTTTGCATTGGATGAATCGGTAAGGTGTCATTTATTTACGCTTTTGATCACTCAATTGTACATCAGATCACTATGTAGAAGGCTCACTGCAATCTCTGGTTAGTGAATCAGATCTCTCAGTTGAAAGACTACAAAGGCATTTTTTCAACGCTGGCTCATCTGAGCCGAAAGCCTTATGGGCAGCTCTGATTCATGGCTAGTGCTTTGCAACTGTTCCTCCATGCCAATCCCATTCATTTCTCTCCACCCTGTTCTTTCTTGTCAAAATATATGTGCATTCCTATCAAATAAAAACAAAAAACTAAGGCTGGCAAGACCCCCCAAAAAATCTAAATCTCAGTGGAATCCCTTATTATCAAAAGACAATATAACCATATCAAGACAAAAAATTAAAACCGTTAAATGATACAGTTACGTCACCACCAGCTCCAAAAAAGAATGAGCGAGTATGTCTAGGCAGATGTGATGTGAACCAGCAGAACACGGTCCTGTGGTTAATGAGAGCCCGACTCAGCCTGTTTGTTTCACAGGAATGTGACATGGGTGACCAAATTAGCTGCCTGATCTGGCTGGAGATTACAGCGTTTGTATGTAAACAGTGAGGCCCACACACAGGCTCTTCACTAGGAAGATTGAGAGCTCTGGTGCCCCCAGTGTGGTGTCCCTACAGACCCTTGACTCCTATTGCTTATTCTGCATTGACTGTATCACTTACTACAGAATTGCCCACTTATAGCAGTGCAATTTATCATTCTTGTGTGTAAAAGGAGGCAGGAGAACATTTGCCTGGCTGGAATTGCATCATTGCACGAGATGGCTGAGCGAGGACATTGTTTTTATTTCCAGTGAGTGGTGAGGACATACGGCACTAGTTCAGGGTACTACAGCGTTTCCTGCCATTGTTATGCTTTGAAAATGTTGTCAGCTCTGTTGTCTTTATAGCCTTTTCATCTGTGTGGGGAGGATTCAGGAAATACTTTTAAGTTATGTCAAGAAAATGGCCACTTCAGGGTATTTAAACAGCAATGGTTTGGTTGTATGACATATTTAAACTTAATTTTGTATGGATTTTATAAATTAATTTAATGTATCAGTTGTCATGCCAATCCTAATGTTAAGCTCCATATAAAAGTTTAATACAAACCACTGTTCAGACTTGCTCTGTTCACTCCAGAGAAATGGCAGAAACTGAATTATCCGTGGCTGAGTATGATTGTGTAAGTTTTACACAATTTGCTTAGTTAGCATTTTTTCTATTATTTGTCAATTACATTATAGCAGCTTGCCTGTAAGTAGCGATTCATGTATGTGCAGTGGTGAATCTTATAAACATGACTTCTGTTCATCCAATGTCCAAGTTCTTGAAACAAAGTATTTTAATTGTCAGACTGAGATGTTCTGAACTGAAGTCTCGGCTCAGGATTGCATTCCCTCCAATATGCCCTTATTTGGAGAAACCAAAGATGACTGCTGGTAACGCTGCTATACTCTGAGAACGTTAGACCCCCAAAACCACATCGAAATCTAAAATATGCTTTGAGATTTACATTCCGCCTTGCCACAATACCTACAATGAGACACTGGGTTTAGAAGGGCCAAACAAAATGATCACATCATGACAGCTAAGGCCAAATGGGCTGTCATTGCGATATTTATTTTGTGAACTCTAGTATGTGATGTGGTATAGACCAGTGGTTCTCAACTGGTTTAGCTTTAGGATGCCAGTATTACTTTGGAGATCAATCAGCAGCACAACATTGTATTGAAATTTTGAGTACAAAAGAAACAAAGGTACATTTAGAGTTAAGGGCCAACAATATGCAAAAATATTAACAAAGGCTCAGTATAGGGTCATAATGCAATCAACCATGAGAAACTAAAGTGATTTTACCACAGGTGATGGGTATGTTTGATGCACAGCGTGTTTTTTTTGTTTGTATAAAACAGCAGCAATGACAATATATAACACAACAATGTTCAATTCACATTTATATGGAATGCGGTTGCATTTTCTTGCTTTTATTATCTAATAGATTTTATAATTCACAAATATCAAATGAATTGGCATTATCCAAAAGTTTGATTGGACACATGGCCTTTGAGATACTAAAAGCATTTCACATCTATTCACAGTTAGCTTTTGCTCTATAACATAGAGGGCTGCTGTTTGCCAGGTGTTTCATGATGTTGAAACTTTTAAAGCCTTAACATTTTAGGGTTAGAAGGTTAGGCGCTTAGACTAAGATGCTATTGCACTGTTTGGGGTTGTTTGCAGATGAAGCTTTACACATTGGAGCACATAGCAGCTGTAATATAGGAAAAGCTACCTCTTAAATTATATATCTAACATTTAAAATAATATGTATGTTATGAGTTGAACCTAAAATCACTTGTGAATATGTCCAATGTATTTAATTCGAAGATCCCCGTGCAATAGCTTTATATTTATTGATATTAAGTCACTAGCCAAAATTCACAGTTTGTGTTCTACTTCCACAAAAGAAAAACAATTATTTGGATTTGAAATGCCATAAACGTGATTAAATGATGGCAGAATTTTTATTTTGTTTATCTTATCCACTGACCTTTGTTTAACCAGTGAGTATTCACGGAGACCTCAAAATAACACCTATTCAATAAATCTATTGTGTTCGACTCTTAAATAGGTTTTGTTTTTCGTACTAGGCAGGGCAAGTTGGCTAGTAAGCTTGAATGTTTTTATTTTATTACAATTCTAAAAATAGTTAAGTGGTAATAAAGGCAGACAATGAAAGGAAATAGGGTTTGATGTGTTGTTTTGGAATCAAAACCATGATAATGTGAAGCGTATGAATGGTGGGCTTGACAAACTTTTTGTTGTTGCCAATATCAAGCCATTTATTCACTGCCTATATGCACGTTTACTACAAAACCGATCTGTTGTAGGAAAAATTAGCTTCTGGCTGTTTAGTTTTCAGGGTTTTTTTTGTATGCATTGCCTCATATTTTCCTCCATTATCTGACGTCTTATTTGTTAGTTTGGGGCTACTAGCAGTTTTACAGGAATTTACTCTGGATAAAATATTAATATGCAGTTAGATATCTGATACATCAAGATGTCTTTTGGGATTTATGGTGTTACAAAAGGATAAACTTAATTCATGTTTTCAGGGCTATGTGAGGAGTAACGTAAAATTCTTTGTTGTCTTGTCTTTTTTTCTTATGCTGCTGGTGTCGCATTACTGAGATTTTTTCCCTCAGCAGCACTTTAGTGAAACAGAAACACTGCTGCAGTTTTTAACTATGACACTGTAATTGCCATATTTGGCATTCCCTGGAGTTTACTGGCAGCTTTTAATAAAGCTAGATCACTTAATATGGCCATAAAAGGAATCAGGAAAAGACAGCACCTGTTTTAAATCGAGTCGGCAGAACGTCTGATAACAGCCAGAGCAGAAATTACAGGATGGTTAAGTGTGACGAGGACCGAAATGCTAACAAAAAAATTTGGTCCGGTGCTTTAAACGAAAAAGTTCAAGTTATTTATTTTTCTGATGTTGTTTTAAAGCAACAGTAGGCTTGCTTTCATCTACAAAAAAAAAAGAAATGTTGAAGAATGTTCTGATCTTTTTTCCGTGTAATGCTTGTGTCCTCCTGCATACTCCTTTATATTATGAATTGCTCCGTTGTTCTTTTCACGTTTGTAAGCTACTTTGGATAAAAGTGTCTGCCAAATGCATACTTTAATATTTTATATTACATTCCTGGTAGGAGTAGTGTTTCAAACTAATCTTTTGCCATCACATTTCATCTTCACCTTTATGTTGTCATACAGTGGTGAGGTTTAATGTTCTTACCTCATTTCTGATCCAGCACTTATAACCAAAAGGATTTCTCTTACTATCATGGAGAATAAACTTTTTGAAGAAGTGAATGGGCCAGCGCTTTCATGCACTAGCCAAGAATAAAATGGTGTGTTTGGCACATTAAAGGCATTATCTTTGGATTACAGTGGATGTTTAGTATGTGAAGGGTGTTCAGTCAGGTAGCTTCAGTTATTTCACATTTCTGTAGTGCCTCATGGCTTGTTTGTTATGTACACCACCACTGAAGTGGTAAAATTGATGATATGGTAACCCGGGTGCATGGCAACACATTAGGTTATTAGCATATGGGTAGTTGACATGACAAGTCAAGCAGTTTCAGTTTTCTGCTTTTTATAATGTGTTGTCCATGTACAGTGAAACTTTTTTAAAGTCTTTGATAAAGCTCATATTAATTTAAATTTCGTTCATTTTTAGTTGTTCATTTTAACCCTTCTTTGTTCCTTTACATGTACAGTAAAGTTCAAATGTTTAGGGTTATTCCTATAGCGAACGCATCACCAACACTATGGAATAACACATATTAAACTTTTGCATGTAAATAAAGAAAGTTCAAAGTATATTCAAACTATTGAATTTTCACTTTTTCAAAGTCGCCGCATAGAATTTGTAAAACTGTGCATTTAGCACTTTATGAACCGGTTTCTTAAGGTCTCACCCCTGGATATGTTTTGTAAACAGTTTTCATTTATTCTGGGCTCCTATTGGCTGCTTTTTTTCACTATTTAGTCCAAGTCACTCATTTCAAAAACAAAATCTAATGAAGAAAATCAACATGTTTTCATGCTTGTGTTTTCACCTACAAAAATAATTTCACACATACACCTGCAGATTAAACAATTTTAATCCATTTTTAAGCACAGTTGTGTTCAAAATAATAGTAGTCCAACATCACTAAGCAGGTCAATCACTGTTTTTGGTAGAAATTATATTTCAAACAAATGGCCCTTATTTAAGGATGAAGGCAGTATGTTGTACTGTGCATTTCTCTCTGAAAATCTGAGTTAAATGGGTCGTTCCAGACATTGTTCAGAAGAACAATGTTCTTTGATTAAAAAGTTAATTAGAAATGGGAAAACATATAAAGAAGTGCATAAAATGATAGGCTGCTCAGCAAAAGTGATATCAAATGCTTTAAAATGGCAACCAAAACCAGAAAGACGTGGAAGGAAACAGTAAACTACCATTAGAATGGATCGAACAATAGCTAAAATGGCAAGACTTAGCCAATGATCAGCTCCAGGGATATCAAAGAAAGTCTAATGTTACCTGTGAGTACTGTAACAATTAGACGACATCTATGTGAAGCCAAGCTATCGGCAAGAAGCCCCCGCAAAGTCCCATTGTTGAAAAAACGACACATGCTGAAGAGGTTACAGTTTGGCAAAGAACACACTGACTGGCCTAAAGAGTATATATTTATATAACATATATATAACAATATTTTGTGGACTGATGAAAGCAAGATTGTTCTTTTTGGGTCTAGGGGCCGCAGACAGTTTGTCAGACTGTAAAGACAGTGAAGCATGGTGGCGCAAGCATCATGATATGGGGATATTTCCGGTACTATGGTGTTGGGCCTATTTATCAAATTTCAGGGATCATGGATCAGTTTGAGTACATCAAAATACTTGGAGGTCATGTTGCCTTATGGTGAAGAGTAAATGCCCTTGAAATGGGTGTTTTAACAAGACAACGGCCATAAACACACCAGTAAGCGAGCAGCATCTTGGTTCCAGACCAGCAAGATTAATGTTATGGAGTGGCGAGCCAATCCCCGGACCTTACTCCAGCAGAAAACTTGTGGGGTGCTATTTTTAAATGCTATTTCTGAGGCAAATCCAAGGAATGCAGAGGAACTGTGGTATGTAGTGCAATTGTCCTGGGCTGGAATACCTGTTCACAGGTGCCAAAAGTTGGTCGACTCCATGCAACACAGATGTGAAGCAGTTCTCAGAAACCATGATTATACAACTAAATATTAGTTCAGTGATTCACAAGAAAGCTAAATCTTCAAGCATTTTTCAGTTTATACAGTAAATGTTTGACTTTGTAAAGAAAAATGCAGACACTGCTACTTTTTTGAACAGCCTAATATTCCCCTTTCTGTAAAGTAATAACAAATTTGATACATTTTTCGATACATTTTTCTTCATGGTTTGATTTAGAATAGAATGTGAAGTGTTTCCAATGCATTTGCGTGTATTGAATAAAATTTATTATAAGGATTTTGAGCGTTACTCACTTATTTAAACACATTGCTATTATTTTGAACAGAACTGTATATGTTATGTCATCTATCAGTGTACAGCATAAGGAATGAGGGCGTAGCCCTGTAGCACATTGTTGTCGTCATAGGTTCTGCATGTGTTCTGCCAGTATAGGTCTCGAATGCAGCGATAAAGTTTGAGGGAATTGATGAATAAATAGGAGGGTGGACATTACAAAATAGAGTCTATACACTGATGGTGTAAGGCATTGAGATGAATGCTCAGTATTCTAACAGTGTTGTTATTGTCTTTTGAAGTTTGGAATTATGCATATTACATGAGATATTATATATTTAAATATGTGATGACATGCTTTTGGATGCTTTAAACTAGATATTGTGATAATATCCTACAGCGCTTGTGACAACAGTCTTGTGGATTCAACTGCATGGGTCACTTTTACCAGTAAAATGTATACCCTAAATTAACTGCTTTGGATGTCTGCCAAAATTAAAATAAGTTAATCATCTTCTCTTTGGCTAATTTAATTAATAAGCAGATAAATAAAGCAACTATCCAAATAATTTCTCTCATCTGATGTTTCTTACAGCCAAGCACATTGCCACAAGGAACTGTCAACATGAACCTGTGCACAGACGTAATAGATGCTGAACCCAGGACTGGACAGAAGAACTCGCTGTGCATCATCACTCCTGAGCAGGAGTATTACATCCGAGGAGACAATAAAGAGATCATCAATGGGTATCTAATGGTTAATTTCACCAATTCATTGTTAGGCTTAAATGGAACTCACATTTTTGCATTGATTGCAAAAGGAAATTGACACAATTTATTAAAATCTGCTAAACCTGCTCAGTTCTCCTATTTGAGTTGAGAGTGAGCATACGCAACAGTGCTGTAACCTTTGGTCTTTCATCAGATGGAGTGAACAGCTAGTGGTTTATCCACGAACCAACAAGCAAAATCAAAAGAAGAAACGTAAAGTTGAACCAGCGACCTCACAGGTATGCGTGGCCTTTTATTTTTTATTTGGCTTTGATAGGATATTTTTATGCTAGTCATAAAGAGTAATGCGTTAATGGCAATAAACCGCATTTTTATATAAATTATGGGTATGTTTGTAGGAGCCAGGACCAGCGAAGGTAGCAGTGACTGGCTCAGGCATCCCTGAGGCTGAGAAGACTCCAGACACCAGTTCTATCATATGGCAAGAGGAGCTGCAAAGCAGAGAGGCGGATGTATCCCAGACGTGGTCCGCTACGGAAATGGCACCGCTCGGCTCACAGCTGCCCTCTGCAGGTGTGGAAGTCCTTCAAAAAAAACTTGTCTGCCACTAACTAACAATAAAAAATGTTTTGGTGTTTGTCCCTTTGAATAACTATTTTGTCATTATTTGTGTACAGTAATGCACTCTGACACTGTTCTGTTATTATATTCTTAAAGGTGATGGATCAATTCTGAGTCGGTGTTCAGATCAAAACTCCGTTAACGGTGACGATGTGGACCGGAGCGGGCTCTCCTTCCACTCGGCTGTTTCCCAGACCTCTCACGGTCCTCTGTCCCCCACAGGCAGCTCTTCCAGCAGGCACAGCGGAGAGCTGGGGGGCATCCCCCGCTGCCTCTCCCCTGCTCCCAGCGACCCCTTTCCATCAGGCAGCAGTCTGCTGTCCAACGGCTCCCATATCAGTGGCTCCATGAGTTCTTTAGACTCTGATGCCAGCGGCAGCACCGTCACAAGCACTGACAGCCACCCGACCGAGGCCACCGGTCGCATCCATCGCGCTCTGTCCCGCCGCAGCGACGGCGAGGCCCGCAAGGCGGAAAAACGCAGCCGTCTCCGTAGTCCTGAAAGACAGGATTCTGTCTTCAGCCCTGAGAGAAGGTGAGCATGGGCTCTTCCCCTCATACGCATTTTCTCTCCGTCTCCTTTTAAAGGCATATGCACTTAAGCCTTTTCTCTAGACCGCACAGAGACCCGAGAGAGCTATGCGATGGATAGCACCAGCAGAGAAGATAAACCAACATGCGCCTTATTAGGCAAAATCAAGACAACTGAATACCAGGACTTTTTGCAACATGAACCTATTTATAGCATAGAATTGTATTCTTCTTGCTATTCGTTTGGTGGCACTTGTGAATTGCGATTGAAGTAACCTGTTACTTTATGTAATTTACTTTACATTTTTGGGGATCCCAAGAAAATTGGTTTATATTTCATTTAGGGAGCTTACTCTTTACCAACAAGGAGACCATTCACAGATGAGCAGGATTGAAGAATTCATAAACCTGTCCAAAAGAAAGAGCCTCCACTTTTGTTCAGTTTGGGTTTTTGGGAATTGTGCCACGTTGTGCCCAGAAGCCAATGAAGCTGTGAGCAATCATGTGACATAAATACCTCACTCACTGGCTTTTTGCTTCCTTTTAAGGTGGGAAGACAATGCTGCAGATATCCCAAAAAAGGGCAACATTTTTAAAAGTCATTTCATATTTTCAGACTTTGTTTCTGTGAACTAAATTCCTGCCTGTAAGAGTCAGGAAATGTTGATGAACGTTCGATGAACGAGGCACGGTTTTAAATGATGAAAAAGTGGTATAAAATAAAGTTATAAAATATTTTTCACAGATAAGACGTAAGTGGTCAGACATGCTGGTTGTTGCGCATCAGTTAGAATGACAAACGTCTGGCTACTGTGTTAGTTAACCTGTGTGAAATTAAGTAAAATGGCTTAATATGTCAACTTAATAATTTTTACTATGGCTGGGAAATGATTAATCGTGATTAATCGCATCCAGAATAAAAGTTTGTGTTTACATAATATATGCCTCTGTACTGTGCATATTAATTTTGTATTCATAAAAACATACACATACATGCATATATTTAAGAAAAATATAAAATATTAAAATGAATAAACATTTAAATATAATTTCAATTATTGGTAAATACAAATAAATACATCTAAATATTTCCTAAATATATATAGGCCTACATGTATGTGTTTGTGTTTATAAATGCAAAATTAATATGAACAGCACACCGACATCTATTATGTAAACACAAACTTTTATTCTGGATGCGATTAATCGCGATTAATCATTTCCCAGCACAAATTTTTACTAATTGGTTAAAACTAGTTAAAAAGATCTAGCCTTGTTTGTTGGCAGATACACTTGGTTTGGATTACTGGATTTTTATTTCAGCCTGTAAAACAATGGAACAAACCATAAATGGCTAAATCAAAATTTATGCAACTTCAGCATAGTCATCTCACAATTTCTGAAATAGCTTGTTATATCAACCAATTGAACTTTCTACTGTTTTTATTCAGTTCTTCATAGCTTCCTAACAATTCCATATACAAATCAAATGAGGTTAAAGAACACAAGAAAGAACTGTGCAGTGTGCATTTTTAAAGATGCATTCTGGCAGAATCTCTGATGTGTCGCAGATGCCCGTGACATATTTGCCATTATGCCTTTGTTTTTTTCCACTGCAAATCAGAGGCCATACGACATGGATCTTAAGCTTTATTTTTCGGCATGCAAGTTTTTTGCAGAAATCCTGTCTCATGATGACTTTGAAAATTGTGCTGTATCTAAAAGTATTTAAATACTTTTTGTGCCACTGTCTGTTCAATCTTCAAGCGCACTTATGAGGATAGCAGGAAATTGACTTAAATGGCTCTATAGTATGTTTGGACTGACAAAATGCATCTCCACAAATATGATATGTAAATAAATAAATTAACATTTTTACAATCTTGTAGTTGCCAACACACTGCAGAATGGGAAGGCTGTATCATTTTCACAAATTTCTTGTCTTAGTCTCTAACACAATCTTTCTTATTCTGCATTCTTAGTGGACGCTCAAATGTGATCGAGAAGCTGGAGGCGTTGGAGCTGGAGCATGCAGAGAGAATGGAGGCGGAGGAGACGAGCCGCAGTGGAGTCAGACAGGGCCGAAGTGAAATGAGACGGTTCCAGCGGGAGGTAATGAATACTTACTGATGCCCCCAGTGTTCATACAAACAGAGCCTCTGATCGTTTTACAGCCAGCTCTGTCATCACGCACTTCCTGGAGAACCAGCCCGATCACGCAAGTTTCTTAAGGAACAGTTCAACCAAAAATGCACATTGTCGCCTTTGTTTTGTTCCGGTTCCATATGACTTGCTTTTCTCAGTGAAATACTAAAAGAGATGTTTGGCAGAACTCAAAGACTTGATTCACTTCATTGTATGGTAAAATAAACAACATTCTTGAAAATTTGGAACGACATTTGTACATTTTAATTTCTCCACAAAACCCTTTAGTATTAGAATGTGCTTAACACTTTAGAAGAACTTTAGATTTGACTAATTAATTTGACATTTGAACTTTTTTGGAGAAAATACAGCTCTTTTATACGCATAAACTTTTGGTCTCTGTGAATTTCCAGTTTCCAATGAGTTTGCTTTCCCCTGACAGTTTCTTTCCTTTCTCAGTCTGTTCTGTGCTTAAGGCTAAATAAATTTTCCCTGACAAAAAGAACAGTTGCCATATTTAAGTGCTTTTTGCCTTTATGGCTGGTTGGTTTACATAGCTACAGTATCTTGTCATTCTTGTTTTTTCTTTACTACCCGCCCGGACTCATATCCTCTACACACACACACACACAAGCACAAGCACACTTGATGAAGGCTGGTAAAAGTTCACCTTTCCTTTTGTTTCTGTTTCCACTTATGCTGGTTCATTGCGAGGTTTGGTGGTTACTCAACAATGTGGACGATAAAGATTTCGATCAAGAATCTTGTTTTTATGGCATTCTTTTGTGATTTTTATCGTGTTTTTGCTGCATAGAGTTTTACATCTATGTGGTCATTGAAGGAGCATAGACGCCATTTGTTTCCAAGACTAAACTTCTTTGGGTTTTAAGCTGCTAACTGAAACTGAAAGGTTTAAGCTGAATCTGAAATGAGGCTAAGAGTTGCTAAAGCTTAAGTTTGGCATTGTTTTTACTGCTTTTAAGGTCAGGTCAGAGCTTTTATGAGATGCAAAAGGTGTTGCTGAAATGGTCATTTTCTGCTGCATTCTATAAGCAATTGATAAACTGTATATAAATGTTCTGATTATCAAGTTATCCGTGAAGTGCCAGTCAAATCTAATCTGATCACAATTCTATCCAAGGAAGCTTCTTGTATGTGGGCCAAAACATCAATGAAGTTTTCTTCTGGCTTGATCTTTATCTTAATGTAGCCCTACATTTTTAAAGGAAAATTTGAGTGATCAAGCAACAATTTGTTTTTTTGTGTGTCACATGCATATGACATTTGACATAATGCTCTTTCTTCTTTGAAACCCAAAAGAAGACATTTTGAAAAGTCTCTTAGTGGTTTTGTGTTCATACAATGAAAGTTAATGTGGGTCAGCGTTGTTTGATATCCCACATTCTTCAAAATATCTTCTTTTGTGTTGTGTGGAAGAAAGTCATACAGGTTTGTAATGACATGAGGGCGAGTAAAGGATGAAAGAATCTTCATTTCTATTTATTATGGTATTGTTTATGTCTGTTATCACAAAAAGCATACAGAACATGTTATGGATCAAACATGTGTTTTCTTTCACAGCATGAGCAATAGTATGCATCACACTCTAGCTGCATCTTAAACATTATTCTGTACATTTAACATCTCAAGGCATAAACCTAACCTGTCTTTTCATTAAACCCATTTTAGGAGCAGACGCCGGATTCAGCACAAGGTTCAGACTTCCATCACTCAACCCTGCCGCCACTGAGGAGAGCCAAGTCACTGGACCGCAGGACTACTGAATCAGTCATGACAGTAAGCCAAATCTGTCTCTCTGTTTTCTCACAAAGACACTGGACAGCCTGCTATAAATTTGAAATGGTGTCCTGCTACTTCCAAGAAGTTTTCAGAGAGGAGCTTTGTAATCAGCGAACATTGTGTACTCAGGGTGTGAGGTGAACTGCTTCCAAATCCTCCACAATGCCTCTGTTGTTCTCTGAAGTTCAAAGGTTAAAGAGAGCAGCAGGATTTGGCATGTTTTGAAGGAAAAGATGGACTACTGTTTTGGAATATTTTAGTCAGCATGATATAATTAACATTTTGATTCAAGTAGACTTTCAGGCTTTAGCATTAGGTGGAAATCACGCTGTCAGAACTCGCTCTGTGCTCCCCATTTTGGTTATACAGGTTACAAACTGTGCAGCCCAAAAGTCTACAAGTAAATGTAAAATGTATGGATTTTTAGTTTGGCTTTAAGAGACACTTTTTGAACCCCACTGTGTGTCTGCATTTATTTGGGCAGTCATTCATATATGTGGGCCTATTTCTAATGGATTTTCACTGGTGTATCTACCCAAACTGGCGGCCATCTTGTGTTTCTGTGGTATTTGTTTACTATTGTTATAAGACCACGGATGTCCTTTTCCTCCCACTGTTGCTGTTGGGTGTAGCATACTGCTCTCTCCTACCCAGGTCATCTCCACCTCCTCCCTGCATCCAGCTGTGCATTCCTGTCCTCTCACTTCCCATTTGTTCCTGTGTGAGCTTGTTTGATTAGAGTGCGTGTAGGCGTTTCTGTGTACTTTGTCACTGTAGCTTATGTATGTTTTGTTTTGAGATCTGTTTTGGTGTGTATCTGAGCCTGTCCTTATGTTGCTGTGTGTGTGCGTGCGTGCGTGCGTGCGTGCGTGCGTGCCAAAAGTTTTTTTGGTGAACTTTCCCTTTAACTAGGAATTGGCATGTCAGGTGATTGTATAGTTAAGTACTCTAGTAAAAATGCATTAATTAAAACACTAGGATGAAAATACAACCATTAAACAAAATTTGAAATCACACAGAATTGAATTTTTTTCACATGATTTCCCATGCCGATGAGATGCTCAACTCTACCTTGAACAAAATTTGAAAATAAAGATCTAAATATCATATAAACGTTAATATTGTATAAATGCATCTAAATATCAATAACTTATAAATGCATATGTGATCACAGCTTATCAAATTTGTGGTCATGACCCAATGTATTAATTTGTAAAGGCAAGAGTTAGATGATAAATTCAGTACAAATGTATGTTCTGAAAAAGCACAACAGCAGGAAGGTGGAAAGAAAGTCAGTTTTCATTAGTTTACTGGATGGTTCAGAATGGGTACTTGACTAGTCAATTACTCATGCACATCTGTAATCTTAACACCCTGTTGGACACAATACTCAAATGCCTGTTGTGTTTCAAATGTGTGGAGCACTGGTTTCTTCAACCAGGGAGCTGTGGAGTAAAGATACTGGTATGTTGGCTGTGTTTCTCTGTTGCAACAATAGAAGTCAGTGACTGAAGTAGAGTAGTCCAGAGATAAAAACTTGCATCATTTTCTGTCACCCAAGAACTAAATAGCAGTAAATGCTTTCTGTTGGTTGTGGTGCAAAAAAAAAAAATTCTCCTAGGTGTCTATAGGGCGAGTACCTTTTCATCATAAACTGTCCCACACAGATCTTAGTGACTGTACTTCACTTTGCTCAGATGCCATTTGGTATTTGTTCTACCTATCGTGCATGGAGGCTTGTTTAAACTCACATATATACCTTCAAGACAAACAGCTTGATTATTTCTGTTTATTTTAATGTCTGTTTCCTGTTTGGATTACAGCCAGATTTGCTGAACTTCAAGAAAGGTTGGATGGTGAAACTAGACGAACAAGGCCAGGTAAGCACTTTCTCATATTTCTTTGTAAACAATCTCTTGCTGCTTATTTCTCAGAACTGTATTGTGTCCCTAGTGTTCAGATATGAAACTTAGAATTCAACATCAAAGGGTTTTTGTGAGACAGAAGTAAACATGAAGTGTTTGAAACAATAAGTTGTTGTTAGACAGGCTTGGCATATATTCAATATTCACAATGTATTCTAACGTTGTACAATTATTTTGTAGCAGGAAAATGAAATGCATTTTATTGGGCTTTTAGTTTTCCTGTCATGGTGCTGATCAAAGTTATTTAGCTCAAATGTTTGGCCTTCACTCAAAGCATGCCCTGATGCTTTTTAAAGGGCATATTACACTTTGATTGTACTGCTTCAATAGGTGAAAGTTGAAAGCATATAGTCTCTCAACCTTTTCCCCATGGTCTTTAAAGAGGTATAAATGTCTTGGAAAACCTGTCAATACATTAGATAGATCCAGGAGTTTGTGAGACCAAGAGGACTGTATAGTGATCTGATGGATTTGATTTTGATTTTTCATCTCTCTGGTTCAGTGGAAGAAGTATTGGTTTGTGCTGACGGATCACAGTCTACGATACTACAAGGATTCTATTGCTGAAGAGGTAAGCAACAGGACATTTTAATGCTGTTTATTGTTTTTTGTAGCCGTTCACTTCACAGATATTAGTAGTAGGGTTGTCACTGTACCATAAGCATATCTTACGATACTATACTACTTGGTACCGTGATACTCCAACTGGTATCACGATGCTGTGCCATGTGCATAATTGAATTCTACAAAATAAAAAACATTTCTTAATGCACAGATCTAGACAAAACATTTTGTATTTACTATAGTAAACTATATTATGCTGCACACTGCAATATTTTGTAGTAGCCTATTAAGTATAGTAATTCCATAAATACTATAGGATAATTTTAGTAAAGTTTACTGTAATAAATGCTAAGTACACTTTAACCTTTTATTTTTTACCTGGGAACTAATTCAGATGTGCAACAAAATTTCATACAGCAATGGTTATAAAGGGAAATGTTAGGGTTACTTTAAATGTGAAACTAAAATGGCCAGTAGGTGGCGGCAATTTTTTACTGAGTCAGTTAATCGGTCAACCAATTCGTTCAAAGCGGCTGATTTATTCAAATTGTGTCTTGAGGGATGACTGACTGAATCATTATCTCGTCTGATTCGTTTAGGAGAGAAACAGCGCAAAAAGGCAGATGGTAGCCTAAGTGTTAAAATGAACGGTAATGTGCATATGCAACATTACTTGCGGTACTACCATACTACTGTTTAAAAAAAGAGAGCGGCATCGCGGATATTTTGAAGCTTTACATTGCGATGCTACCGTAGCACCAGTACACCGTGCAACCCTAGTTAGTAGTTTGGTGTGTCTGATTAGGGTTTTTTTTCCAGTGATTTAATCTTTCTTTGTATGCATCAACAGGCATCTGATCTTGATGGAGAAATTGACCTCAGTACATGCTATAATGTTACAGAGTATCAAGCTCAACGCAACTATGGCTTTCAGATTCATGTAAGTGTGTCTAAAGATTATGTACAGAAGCTGAATTCTGTTGTTGATACCTGATTTTATTTTGCTTTTATATTTGACATGTTATGTGTTTAGTAAGTGATTCTTATGTTATCTAATGACACATGTATGCTTGTTATCAAAGCACTGCAGGAACAAAACCCTTTTTTGTCCTTTAATGTGCAAATAAAAAGTCTTTGTACTGATTTCCAGGGGTTTAAAATATCATTCATTTATCTTTTGGGCTCAAATTTTGTTTACTCCAGACTCAAGAGGGGGTGCATATACTCTCTGCCATGACAGCAGGAATTCGTCGCAACTGGATCCAAGCAGTGATGAAAAATGTCCGGCCGTCCACTGCTCCAGATGTTGCCAGGTCTGTTACTGTCCCCAACACTGGTGCTGTCAAATGGACACAAAATAAATGTTTGTGTCTATATATACGTATAATATGTGTGTGGCGTGTATATTTATATGTAAACATATGTGTATATAACAGATATTTACATCAATATATATGAATTTATATTAAAATATGATTTACATATATTGCTCATTTCTTTCATATATACGTATTTAATATATATGTATATTTGTGTATTTATATATACATATAAATATACATTCCACACACACACACACACACACATATATAATCTAAGCACAAACATTTATTTTGAAATTGATTAACAAAAACTATTTTTACTCAATTTCTGATTAAAAATATTAAATCTTTTTGCTTATACAATATTCATAAACAGTCTGGCGGACGACCACAGTTCCTGCGGACCTTTTGAGAGTCTTGCTCGTCCTGACATCACACAAGATTCCCAGTCTTCTGAGACATCCTCGGTAGAGTGGGACAGCGGAGTCAAGAAGAGTCGGGCGAGGGAACGCAGACGTGAAGGCAGGTCCAAAACGTTTGACTGGGCCGAGTTTCGTCCAATTGCCCAGGCTCTTGCCCAGCAGAGGGCGCATGAGGCCGACACCTTGCAGGCTGAGATAACCAATGCTGAGCGCAACAAGAGGAGGGAAGAAAGGCGGAGGAGATATGAGAGCGTCACCGGCTCGTCTTTCGATCCTGTCGCTGATGGTGCAAAGATGGATGTTGAGAGTGGGGGCGTGGTCAAGGTAGATGCACCGCCCACTTCTGTGGAGCGCCAACAGAAAGTGGAGGATGAGATCGAGCAGCGCTGGCAGCAGGTGGAGAAGACGCCCATCAGAGAGGAAAAGAGAGCGGCTTTGCCCTCATCCTTTCAGCCCAGAGACACATCAGAGCTGGAGAAGCTCGTAGAGAGTTACAGAAAAGGGGTACATGCTTGCACCACCCTATGCAAGTTATTAGTTTAAGTTAAATTCTGTTAAGCTCACAGCACATAACTGCTCTTTGTTATGGATACTAGGTTGAAGAGCTCAAGGCCCAATTAGAGAACTGCCACCAGCAACTGATGGACTCCAATCGGCACAAGCTTGAACTGGAGGGTCAGCTTAAAGACGCTCTCGAGCGGGATCATCAGATCCGTGCTGGTTATATTTCACCGGTAGGCCACATTTACATCATTGTCATTTTGTTTTTTATGATTTACATTATTCATTCAGACATTCAGTGATGTTTCGTCTATTGAACAGATTTTGTGTCATTACTAGGGAAGCACAAAAACACATGGCTTTCATCTTTACCATCAAAGCTGCAGATGCGTGCTTTGCATGTCTAGAGTCCGCTGCATGTACATGAACAGATGTGCTTCCTGCGCTCCTTTTGCCTCTACTTGAAAGATTCCTCTTGCCATGTTAGAGTGAAAAGGCACATTACAAGTTTCAGATCATGCAAGCTGTATTGCATGTTTCAGCATAGACTTGAATAACATTTGTTGAACATAAGTTAATCTGTATGCAAAGATGGCATGGAAGTATTCTCAGTTTTAAACTTGTACCCTCCAGATACATTCATGCTCAATGAGTAGAGCCTGATATTTAAAAGATTTAAAGTTTTTTTTTTTTTTTAAATCTCTAGAAAATTTAGTATTTTTAAAGAAATTGTCTGAAATTGCAGTATTTGCACAGTTGTTTAATATGACAATAAAAAGGGGAAAAAATGATAGGATGTTTGCAGAAATCCAGTTTTTAACTTTTGAAAATAAGAATTTGAATAGAATTTTCTTAAATACATTGAGTATTAATATATCTTAAGGGTACTAAAAATGTATCTTTTCAGAGAAGTACTATGTAAATATTATATCAAAACCTGACATATTTGCATGATATTTTTCATTCATATTTAACCATTCATTCGTTCCATTTTTAACCTGTCTAATTCTTTTTCATATACGCTATAGAGTATTACAATATGGAAGAAAGTATGTGTGCCTATTTGTATGTTTGTCTGTGTTATTGTGTTTTTCAACTTAGTTTTTGTTCAAATTATTGTTTGGAATGGTTTTTAAGATTTAGATGGACTTCTCAAAGGCGTTGTCTGTATATCAATTAACGTTCTTTGTTGCCTCATCTGCAATTAGTTGCACGCCTAGAGTTATATTTCTTACTGTTACTATATAACCATTTCTCTTAGTAAAAGGAAATATTTAGTGTCTCTTAAAGCAGCACAATGTAGTTTTTCAACCTTAAAATAATGTCTCTAAAATTCTTTCAGTGGTAGAACAACTCTTAACTGGACGAATTTTACTGCCGCTGCTACCTAAGCAGCCTCTTAGCGGCAAAAACCAGACTCTGTTTATTGTTTATTTAGATCCCCATTAGCTTCCACAAAGTGGTTGCTAGTCTTCCTGGGGTCCACAAAGGTCCACTTACTTACTCTGTAAGTTCTGTGTTCGGGTCGGTACACACAGCCCCGCCCATCACCTGCCTTCGATATGGTTTCCAAACAACGTTTCTGTATGCGCCGGTTCCATCAGTTTAGTAAACAAATTCACGTGTATTGTGCTGCCAACGGGAAAACGTATACAGCGACATTATTTGCAACACTGGTAACAGACAATTGCGCTTATCAACCACATGGGGAACCCATGAGCAAAAGTTCATTAGTGCCGCTTTAAGCTTGGTATAGTTGGTATATAAAGTTCTCACCCAAGGACACTATCTGACCAGGACACATTTTCAGCTCTACCCAGAACAGAATTAAGGATTGTTGTTTTAGGAAAATATCTTTCACTTTCAAAAGGTATATATTGTAGAAATAAGGAACTTGAACAGACTTGGTGGAACGGTAGTGGTTGCTTTCGAAAGAGCCAGTGTACTTCAGAACAATAGTCAGTTGTATGGCATGTAACTGTACTGGCATTCCTAGCTAGCACTAATTTTGCGATACTTACCCCAAGAAACGGCTCTCTAACCACTTAATATGCATGGATTATTATGATTTACTAACCTTTGCCATTAATTTTTCCAGCGTTCTAATTTGCATCATTCCATAAAAGAAGCTGAATGTATTTACTGTCCCTTTAACCTTTATCATATGACACAGATGATGTAATTAAATATAAATGTGCCTCAAATCTTCAAGACGTATGGAAATTAATTAATTAAATCTACAAATGATTAGCATTATTCACCTGTTTGTTAACCTACTGTCTGGTCCCCTTTTCCAAGCTGGAGTCACCTTTGAGTCTTGAGACAGAGCCCCAGACGAAGAGGACAGAACTGGTTAGTTCTCAAGCTCAGAGCTTAACAAAGAAGTACCAGGAAACCAAAGAACTCCTGCAGCTGCAAGAACTGAAAAAGCGCAACATGCAGGCACAGCTTGGCCTTTCTCTCTCACACTGGCCCACAAAGGAACCTTACCTTTCTGACACCATAAAACCTTGCACCTCGGAGGTCTGTCCCTCAAATTCCATTCAAAAAACTGTTAGTTTTACGCTTCTTGACGATGAGGGTAAGATTAGAGAGTTTGAGGACCTGATAGATGTCAGTAAGCCTCTGACACTGAGGGAGCTGATAAAGCTTGTGCACTCGCATAGCGAATGTGTTTGGCTACAGTGTACTCAAGGACAGGAAAGAAAAGAGCACAGTAGGTCAGGGGAAATGACACAATGCCAGAAGCTGCTGGAAAGCATTAAGAGCCAACAGGAAATTGAGAACGAGACGATGAGGAAAAGCTTGGAAAAGGCTGGAGATTGCATCCGGGATTATGAAGGCCGTTTGGTCACCATGGAGGACATGCTGGGGCAAGTTCAGAGGCAGAAGCTAGAGGGACTGAAGAATCCTTATACATCAGCTTGCTCTAGAGAAGAGCATCCTGAAACCTTAAGCAGAGATCTTTCGCAGCAAGTTGAATTGCTTGCAAATGAAAACATAGCTTTGAACCAGCGTTATCAGGAAATTGTTAACCAGCTGAGAGAAGCAGACAGAGAAATAGACAGGCTGAAAGCAGAGCTCAATAGACTCCGTTGCAATAAAGGCAACATAATCCAGGATATGTCTGAGAAGGAGGATAAAGAGACAGACAAAGGTGTTTACGAACAAGCACTCGGTGAAACATCGCAGCGGCTCCAAGAAGCTCTTATTAAATTGGAAATACTTGGTAATAATTTGAAAGAAACTGAGAAGAGACTGCAACTTAAAGAGGCCACGCTTCGAGGTCTTGGATTTCAGGTGGCAGAAAATGACGATAGTGACAAGTCACCTCCGGAGACCGAAGAACTCAAGCGGCAGATTGAGGTCATTCAGTCCAAGCTTGCAGTAAAGGAGCAGATGCTTCACAACGCTGAGGAGATCTGCAGAGAGCTTCAATCCCAAAACACAGAGCTCATCACCAAAAATGAAGAAAGCACAAGGATGTTTAGTCAAGTGCTTGAGGATGCTCAGAAAGAAATTAGGACGTTGAAGGAGCAGGCAAGAGCGGAAGTGATGTTTGGCAGTAAAACTGGAACAGAAAGTGAGTGCCAAAAGTTGATACAGAGAGAAGAAGTACTGACACATGATAAAAGGATTGAGGAAGTAGTTGAAGAGTTCAGGAAAAAGTCTGAGTCACTTAGTCATGTATTTGATATGTTGGTGAAGGGCAGTGAGGTAACGAAATGTGATTTGTCCAGTTTTGACATGGAGACCATTTTAGATGGGAATCAGATAGGATTGAAGGAAGTGTTTAAGAAAAAGATTCTACATACAGTTTTAGGTGGTTTAGAGGAAAGTCAGAAAGATTCCGGGGGTGAACAGCCCCTTGGACCCTCAAGGAATGTTGTAGAGCGCATGCTAATGGACAATAAATTGCTGCTTTGTATGAATACAATCTCCAACCGTCATGACACTAAAAGTACTGTAACCCCTACAACTTGCACAGAAGAAAGCACTGGATGTATACTGAACGACGACACGACCACAAAATCCAAAATTTTGAATGACTTGTTTGACAATGACTCTTATTCTTACATCCTAAAAAAACTTGCGGGCGTTATAGGAAAGAAAGTGGTCTTATTAAATCAGATCGCTTCAGGTATGAGAGATCCCACAAATGAGCAGCTCCAATCTTTTGCTTTGACTCTTTCAAGCTATGAAACTCGATGTTGGTCTGAGTGTATTCGTGAGGCTATCTTGGATGTGATGTGCACATACTTGGTCATTCAACTGAACATCCTGGAGAAGAAATATTTAGAGAAAGAGACAAATCTAGAAGTAGGTGCTTGTATGAATTGTTCTGATTTGAGAGCACAAAACATGAAGCTTAAATCTGAACTCGAGCAAGCGGCCACATCAAACTTCCAGAGCTCCATCACAGAGGACTCAATGTCACTTACACACATTCATATAGAAGGAGAACCGATTGACTCTCTCGACAAGGCCATTCAGCTTCAGGACATGGTGGCCAGGCATAAAAAGGAGCTGCGAGAATTAAAGGAGGCGTATGAGCGAGAAGCAGAGAAGCTGAGAGAAGAAGTGGCCAAGGCTGGTGAGACTTTGAGGCTGAGGTCAGAGGAGAATGTGAAAGAGATCGACTCCCTGACCGTGTGCATGGAGAACCTTCAGAAGAAGCATGAGATGGAGTGTAGCAACTTAATAGCACAATTCAACCAAGAGATGGAAGAGCTTACAGATGCCGTGGGCCCTTATGACGCCAAACCTGGAGACGACGGCAAGCCCAACCCGGCTTTCCTCAAGTTGCGGATCAAGAAGCTTGTCTCGCAGTTGTCTGAGGAAATGAGCCGACGACATCGCGAAGGGGATCCGAAGTTGCTGCGTCTGAAATACGAGAAAGATCTGGAAAACATTAAGGTCAAGGAGTTCCGTGTCCTTGCTGTTCTCCGTTCGTAATGACTTCTTGTGGCAACCTTAAACCCGACCCTTTCCCTTTCTTTTCTCATACTAACCCCGCTTTGTTGTGCTTTGGTCTAGCCTAATAACTATCACCAGTGATGCATGGCTGTTATTATTAGGTGTGCATGATACATTATAATATTAGGAGTGTGGATATGCTAATAAGGTAGCAAGGAGAACATGTTTTATTTTTGCATACTTTAAACGAAAAAACGTTACACTTCTTAAGTTTAGCAGTTACACAGTGCAGCCTGTTTTATTTTTGACTATTTTAACCTTTAAGTTACATTAACAACCAATGCTCAATGCAAGTTCTGCGCATTACCTGCTGCTTATCTTTAATGACTGCAAAATGCCAGCTGCTTAAATCTAATTATTAATTAATAACACAGTAATGCAAGGTAACTGTTTTATTTTGAATGATTGTATTGCCCTGCGTCCCAATTCGCATACTGTCCATCCTAAATAGTAAAATTAGAATTAGTATGTCCCAAATCATAGTATGTAGAAATTAGTATTTTTAAAGTAGCCAAATGGTCTATTTCCAGTAAAAAGTCAAAGTGCAGATTTATGAACACTCAAATGTGAGATGGTGGAGTTAAGTGATGCGCCACTGTATAAATAGAATTAAATAAGAGAAGCGATAATGATGACAACCTCATTTTGTTTTGTAGCTTGTAGTGCATAATAAATACGATTATTTCTTTTTATTTTTATATGTCCACTTAGGATGAGTGTATAGAATAATGCACTAATGTCCCTGTAGTGGTTGATGATGGCATAGATGCACGGCATCCTCCTGAATAGCTTTGAAGTTTAGTTTTGACCTTCTTATGGTTACATTTATGTTTGTATAATCACTAACTACATTTATATGACATATACAGTTTGTTTACATTTTTGCAATTTATATTTCAATGCAAGACTTTACCTTTAAGAGGAAATTAGATTTTCCAGCCGGAGAGCTGTTAAATAAACAAGTGCAGGTGTGGTTGTGATATGGGGACAGGAAGCTGTTCTGCACTCAGCAGGAGATGGCCTGCTGTAATGCACCGGTTCATAAGATTTTTCATGCAACTTAACCCTATAAAAACAATTGTTTCATTCGCTCATCCGTTCAGGCCTACAGACAGCTGTACAGCATCTATGAGGGCAGAGATTAGCACCCACAGCAGAAATGCATTTAGAGCTGGAAAGGCCATTAAAATCCCATTTTGTAGAAACTGAAATTATAATCTCATCTGTTTTGAACTGTCATGAATACTGAACTTGAGTTTGTAAATATGGATTATTACGCATCCTCTAAATATTTTTTTATTGAAACAAGTTTTTTTTTATGTGGCCCACACTCGAATATAAATCACAATATCCAATATAGACTAGGGATAGTGTCCCTGCAAAAAAAAATGTGCACCACTATACAGTGAAGTGGCCCCAAAAATATTTGGACATGTAAGCTTAAATATATGAATATCATTGCATTAGATTAACTTGCAAATAGCAAATAAAGTGATAGTTTATAAATCAACACCAGGTTTGACACCATAAAAATGTCCAGATGTTTATCTTTATTTTGAATAGTACATTTTTCATTTTATTATAAAATAAATTTATTAGGCTACTTAAAATTATATTTTATTGCAATTGTTTGACAGAAAATTTCGCTTAGGCTAAATTTTTTTTGTTTAATGCAATGACATATTGCTGAAATTTTTATGAAGCCACTAAATAAGCAGTCACAGTTGCATCCCACTATAGTGGATGGGTATATGTTACATGTACAAAGCCATCTCTCACTGGCCTTTGTTCCCCATTTATGTTCATCATAATTTCTAGCTTTGTGTAGACACCGCTGTCTACACGCTGCTAATCTGTGTTGTCTGTGTAGGTGTTATCCCTGTCCGAAAAGTGTTGGTGGACTTGAATCATCCCAGACAATGTAGACTAAACACATCCTTGTTGCATTATTTCACCTTTACAGGCTACATGTGAACGGGGCTTTGCTGCCATGGAGGTGTCCCACCATAAAGTGATAGATGAGCTGCAGAAAAAACACCAGCGGGAACTGGAGAAGCTGCAGGAAGAGAAGGAAAGACTGCTGGCCGAAGAGACAGCAGCCACCATTGCCGGTTAGTCGGGATGAAAGAAAAAAACGAAACGTTTATTTTTGTGGCTTGACCACCTTGTGTTTGTGTTTTGGTTTTTATTTAGCTTGTAACTATTTTGTGCTGGATTCTAACATTGCACATACAGACTTAATAAACACTACATGTTTTTTTCATTAGCTATCGAAGCAATGAAGAACGCACATCGGACAGAGCTCGAGAGGGAATTGGAGAAAGCCCGCAAAGCCAGTAGCAACAATGAAAACGCAGACATTGAGGAAATCCGCAAGCAACACGAGTCAGTTGTTACACTTTTGTTGTTCAGTGAACCGTAACAGGCTTGCAGTTAAATCTACCAGTCACACCTTTTACTTCATTGCTGATTTTTCACACCATAGAAATTGAATTTAATGACAGATCATTTTCATTTACATTTATGCATTTGGCAGACGCTTTTATATAAAGCAACTTGCATTGCATTACACATTATACATTTGTTTTGAGTATGTGCAATCCCCTGGGATCAAACCCATGACCTTGGTGCTGCTAGTGCCATGCTCTAACCACTGACCTACAGGAAAGTACTCACTTGGAAAAAAGGAAACTGAAATGTGTACACTTGAAAAGCCACATCACCTCAGCCAAACATAATCTTTACACTCCTATTTGTGGTTTCAATTGTGACACATTCCTTGTATTCTGTTAAAACACATCTGCATACTGCACTACATTAATTAGGGTGAATAAAAAGTTTTAGCTAAACTGCATAACTGCCTCCAGTTGCCAAGTCTTTGGGCAAGCCAGCAAAGATGGTGATGCCCTGCCAAATTTTGAGCAATTGCAGAGGTTTTTTTCAGAGCCTTTGTTTACATGCCTGTAATCTGCCCTGAAGCTCTTGGCTGTACTTCTGTCTAGACATTAGAGGCATTGCTCTTTTATCAAAGGTTGACACCTGAAAGGATATGAATGGTAAGAAATAAAAGTATGTATGTACATTACAGGGAGGAGCTGATGTCGTACCAGAGGGAGATTGAGGTGTTATCGGAACAGTACTCTCAAAAGTGCTTAGAAAACGCTCACCTGGCCCAGGCGCTCGAGGCTGAAAGACAGGCTCTCAGGCAGTGCCAACGGGAGAACCAGGAACTCAATGCACACAACCAGGTAACCATAGGTATTGACCTGTGTCATTTTTGTGCCCCTAGTGGCACAACACAGAATTGCAAAAACATTGATGCCCCCTGATCTGTCATTGGTTAAAAAAAACAGAAAAACATCTCAAAATTGTCTCTGCATAATATAATGTAATGTAATATTTATGGGTGTCCTTGACTAAGGATTTACATAGTCGAATCAGAATTGTCACGTCTTGCCTATAGTCTATAACAAGGGTAAAGCGCAAAGTGCAGCACGAAACATTGAGGCACCACAAAACAATCAATTTACACAATTTGTTTAGGACATATACCTTTATGATAAATTTAAAAAATGAAATAAGCCAGATTCAAGTCACAATAATGTGCAAAATAAACATGTTAAGGCAAAATGTTTGAAATGCAGGGGACTATATATTTAAAACACAAGCCACAAATAGTCAAATTAATGGAAATTTTCCTTAAACATCACGTAACAATGTCATGCCACTTGCCATATCTCGCCTCAAAACTACTTTGATAATGAATTATTTTTTACAAACGGGAATAGCCTACAGCGCATTCTTTACCAATGAACTACCCATAAAATGACTTTATTTACCGGATGTAAAGAAGGAATTCAATAAAGCATCTTACGATTTAAACAGTAAAAAGTCCCTTTCATCTTTTTTTCCTGCGCACTCTTTCTCCGTCCTCCTGACACGCACTTTGGCTTTCAATGCAGAGAATGACAAGTTCTGAAGGTCTGCGCCGAGCTTGCATATGCGGTGATTCTGGTTATATTACTTTATTATTATTTTGTATCATGCAGTGCAGAGTTCAGTCCAAGTAAAGAACTATGTGCATTTACAGTGTTAATTCATATTTATATGCCCAAACATTCAGTAAGTGACAAATGTTTGGAAACGGTGTACACATTCATTGCGGGTCATCTGCGGGTGCGTGCAGAACGTGCTGCTTCTTTTTACCGGGCTCACAGCACAGATGCGGAGAGACACGATCATGCGCTGGGTCGCGCTCTGCTCCAGTGGTTTCAGAAACTGTCCCATTTCTTTACATCATAAATTATTTTTTGGCACCACTGCCCACCAAAATGGCATGATCCCCATTGCATAACACCTCTGGGAAGATTCGACTGTAAGAATGGTAGTCGAATCGGTCTCACCCCTAGTAATATTATTTTATATTTAAAAATAAATACATTTAAAAACGGAAAATTTGCTTCTGCTAAATTAATACATGTAAAAATAAGCATTAATTATGTAATGGGTGAAAAACCATTTTGTTTCATTTGTTGTGAAGGAGCTAAATAACCGTCTTGCAGCTGAGATCACCAAGATGCGATCGATGACGAGCGAAGATGGTGGAGATGTTGTCATACACAGCAAGGAATTGTATGAACTAGAGGTGTGTATTACTAGCACGTCGAAGACCATTTCAATGCATCCTGGGACAGAAAGACTCACTTCTGCTTCTGTTTATAGGTAATGTTGAGAGTGAAAGAGTCAGAAGTGCAGTACCTGAAGCAGGAGATAAACTCTTTAAAAGATGAACTCCAAAACGCCCAAAGAGTAAGTGTCACATCCTAATGTACTGTATGTTTTTAGTAATGGCTATTAAAGACAAACAAAAACGCCAATGTAACATTAACACGTGGCATGTGCAACTTTGTGGCCTTAGGATAAAAAATATGCAACAGATAAATACAAGGACATCTACACAGAGCTGAGTATTGTAAGGGCCAAAGCCGAGCGGGATCTGGGCCGACTTCGAGACCAACTACAGCAAGCCCATGAAGCACTGGGGGAACCCACACTGGAGGATATAGAGCGCAGTGGTTACGGTACGGTCTCTGTAACTAAATCAGCTTGCTTGAAGTCAAATTTGATGACCGTTATTAAAACAAATGGCTTTCATGTGACTTCTTTCAGATATCATGAAGTCAAAAAGCAATCCTGACATATTAAAGATGGCAGCTGCCGCTGCGAAACGCTCAGAACGTTCCATAAGGTCAAAGGTGAGTTCTTAGTATAAATGTATAGTCATCTTAAATCTGCAGTTTGTGTGTCCATACACAGTCATTTGGCAATGCTTGTTTATTTAGTGAGCACTGCCACCTTCAGGTCACCGGTTTATTTAAACATCCCTCTACTGTGGCGAATTTTGCCTCTTAATACAATTCTCGGTTGCCAGTTACACAATTTCAGCTCTTTGTATGCTGTATGTTCTGCCCAACAGGAAAAAGCATGATAAATGGTGGTAAGAAAAGTGTCTTTTGAACATTCCCCATTTCTAACACACAGTGGTGTGTGTTTTTGTTTCCTTCCTTTCCCTCTGTTCTCAGTCTGTGAATCGTGACATGCCCTGGGACAGCTAAAGACTAAACCGCGAAGACCTCTAATTTTAGGTAAATGTCCTTGAAAAGGACAGTACATGCCAACTCCCCTCTACATCCCTTACATGATGAATAAGAACATGTGTTGTATTGAGAGGGATTTATACATTGACTGACAACTGCTTGTTGTGTAGTTTACAGATCATTTTACCCCAAACGTCTTCTTTTTTTTTTTTTGCTGTTCTGCATGTGATGCTCTGTTCAGTCAGTTGACAGTATGGGCTGGCAGTTTGACTAAAATCTTATATAATGGTATGTAAATGGATAGTTGACAAATAAACTGTACCATGTGTCCTATGGTGTGACAGCAAAAATGTTGAAAACAAACTGTTAATAATATATTATTATATTAATTTATATTATTATTTATAATGTTAGATTGCATCTTCATGTTTGTTTTTCCTAATTTTTGGCTGTCACACCAATGGATAAATGTGTGATTTATTTGTCAGCTACCCAGATACATTTATTATGGTAATGGTGTTTGTGTGTAATATATTCTTTATATATTATATCCAAACTTATTAACATATTTGCCAAAAATTAACAAATGCAGAAAATAGTAATAAATCATTTTAAATGGCTAGGTAAAGTTTGAAGCTGCCAGAATACCCAATATATGCACACTTTTGAGTACATTACATTTGGTTTCTATATTAAGGCATCAAGTTGCTTGACATCTATAAACCACCCACACACCTGACAAATTCCACACACACACACCTGACACAGGTAGTGCCATAAGTCTAAATCACAAGTCTAAATCACATCCATTATAATTAATAATTAATGATGTGTTTTTTTTTATGCTGAATGATATCACAGTATAACAGGTATGCAAGATTCTTCACCAGTTGACAGATTTTACCATTGCATGCTATGAAACATACTTTACGATGAGTATGGAATGAAGGACTGTTCATGTCATCTCACTTGCTTACCCATACTCTCATAGTTTATCAGAAGCGCTGCCTGTCACATGACCACAAGAGCATTACCACATGCTGAAGTGTTTCACTACATCACTGGAGTGCACTCTTTGGTGGCAGTTTGTCAGCAAGGAATTGAATCTCTTTGTAAATACAGATGGACTTAAGTTTCTCTATGAAGGTTTATAACCGTATACAGCATGCTTCTGGTGTGGTTTGGCATAGTTTGGGTGTGGTTTTGTAGTGTTTGATAGTTGATAACAAGAGCTGAAGGGATTTGTTGGTGGCACAATGGGTAATATAAACAGTTTTTGTTCTTGGGTTTGTTCACCCAAAAATGAAAATGTTATTCACTTGGATTCTGCAAATCCAAACCTGCATGAATTTCTTATGTGGGACAAAAGGAGACATTTTCTTATGGTTTTAAAACAACACGAGTAACCAATGACAAACTCGAAATGTGTACTATCAAACAGTAATAGATGCTTATGACACAAAAGTTCAAGCATCAGAAATTGTTTCATCATATTGACATTATGACAGTGTAAAACACCTTTGATGTGTATCTGAGTATGTTGTTTCTCTTTCTTTCTTTATTCAGAGTCTCAAGGAAGGTTTGACGGCCGAGCAGAGACTTCACTTGTTTGACAACAAGGACACTAAGGACTTCTGACATTGACGTGTCGACCAGCCTTGCTGCATGTTATTGAGACCCACTATGTTTTAGCCCAGTAAATAATCACATAGAGACACACTGGTCACAGCATACAGCATATATTAAACATGGTATGAAGTTTAAATTTTATGTCTATAGTCTGCATTTCATGCACTTCACTTACTGTGACATTGTTTTGTTTTCCATTGCCATGTCTTAATGTAAATACTTTGTTTTTAAAGCAGCATCTATCATGCATACACTAAACATGACTGTGTAAGATACTGTTTTAACTCTTTAGTTTGTGTGAATCACCAGTGGAATAAGTAACTACGTAATGACTTGAGACTACAGATTATTGGTGCATTATACGCATTTAACAAAGAGTAGATATAACCACGCCGTCAGGCTTGCGTATTACGCTAGATGTGGTCAGTACGCACATTCCCTCGGTTTCAGTGAAATGGGACGGCTGGCAACGTAAAATAGCTAAAATTACACAACACACCGCTTGCATCAATAAACTGCTGACCTTTAATAGCTCGACACTGCTTTAATGCCTAAAGTGTTGGCTTGGAAGTGTTCATTTCCATCTCCGAATGTTTTAAATATAGGACCATTTCATATTATACAATAAAGACTGTTAGACTTAATAAGAATACACCTGGATGGGTTCATGCTGGTGTATATAAACAAATGTATATGTTTCTATTATAAAAAAATAATGGTCCACTTAAGTTGAATGGGAGTTTTGTTGTTTTGGATAATGTTTCCTCAAGCTCATAAAGCATATTGTGTTGTTCAGTGGCAGTCCTTTGTATTTATTGAAATGTTATGGATTTTTGTCTCACATTTCCATTCCTCTATACATTATTGTAAATATACTGCAAATGTACACAAACTGACAACAGGTTTATTAGCAATAAATATTTTTGCACCCTCTTTTGCACCAGTTTCTTGTTTATTAATGGGGTGAAACATGTGTAATGTTTATATTATGAAGAATATAGATTCATGCAATTCAATGACATTAGAATTGATTTTCTAGACGACCTGTTGTGCAGTTCACATTTCATTATTGGCAACTTAAGGAGTAACAGTAAGTATGACAACAAATCTAGCATGAATATTGTGTGTTAAAAAAATGTAATTTGCCTCCGTGTTTACTGTACTTACTACACTGAATCCCATAATCCTGCGCAGTGGTGACAGCTGCTGTTTTCCAGCGCTACCACTGCTTTTAACCACTGACGTTGGACTCCAAAAGTATGAAAACATCCCGTTTCATGCATTATTCAGTTCAAACTCTATACACCATTAAAAGAGACGTGGTTGCGCCTAATAGAGTGCGTTTACTGTCAGCGGGATGGAGTTTACGTTGAACTTCATGTTTCATGATTAAATGCATCTGCTCGGGTAAGTTCGCACGCGCTCTCTTTGTTTAGCGCAGTTAGCTTCGCGATGCTAACGGCTAGCCGCTAATGTTGTTTGATAAACCAATGAGCTGTGTCTTTTATCTGTGGGGGAAACTATGAACTGTGACTATTTGCTAAACTGCGTGGAATTCGTTCATGAAATTGTTAGAGTTGAAAGAATTTGTGATAGTCAGATGTTTGACCCACATGCTAGCGCAATTCTGAACATTGTCACTCAAAAATGTCAAGTGCTGTATTATATTCTTAGTGACACTAGACTAGACAACTAAATCAACCAAACGCTGAAACCAAACAGATGTGCAGAAGTACATAAACCCGAAGTAAAAGTGGTTTGCGGGTGTTTAGCAGTTAGCTTTAGCAACGGTGGTCATGTCTAGCTAGCCGGATGTGGATTTATCTGAAGATAAACATTTAGATAAATGTGGACATAACATAACATTTTAATAAAAAATGTTAGAATTCTGATGTTATATACATAAGAAGTGTTATAAAGAAGTGTCACCGTGTATTTAATTGATGTTGATGTATAATAAGTTTTTCTTAAATCTGTAAATTACAACGTTGCTGTATGGATTATTTTTAGGCCTTATCATAAATTTATTTTAGAGTAGTACAGGGGAAAACATTTTATTTTTTTAATTGACACTAAAACAACATGATTATATTTTAGGTACCAGGGTACTACATCCCTTACAAAATTTCACCATGGTTTAACTATAGTAAAATATTTCCAGTGCCAATATTGATCCAATATGCATGTAATGTTGCATTACATGCATGTTAAACAGTGTGATCATTTAGAGTAACTAAACAAATTTGTTTCTTCTTTCAGTTGATATGGAACAGCCTCCCAGCAACTCAGATGGTTTGCAGCCTCAGGATCTTTCCTCCACCTGCAGCCTTCCCAATATCTTTGATCTACCGAGGAACGGTGAAGACTGTCTGTTGAAAGCGAGTCCGTTAGATGCCTTGCATGTTGTCCAGACTCCAGGCTGGTTTGTCAGTCCTGGGACCAGTAATGGGTTGTTAGTTCCAGAGAACGACTCTGATCTGTTGCCGCTCCCCCCAGACCAGATCCAACCGGACAACGGGTTTTCCAACACGACTGTCACGCTCTCGTACGTCAGCAGGTCCCATGTCTTCTCCAACCCCAACGCCCTTTCAGATCATTCCCCAATTTATGGTGTTCCACCCTTAAGCAAGGCTTTTGTTCTAAATCCTTCTACCTTTGATGCTAGCAAACTAGCAGCAGACACAGGAGATGCAGCTCTGTCATTGGATATGGACCAACACTGCCTCCAACAGGTGTCCTTACCTGTAGGACTAACAGCCTGTGACCAATTCGGGTTCATGTCCCCAGCGCAGGTTGTTGAAAACGTAGCGGCGTTGTGCTACCTTCAACAGCCCCCTGATTTAAGTGGTTTGCAAGATGTGGAAAATATTGCTTTGGAAACACTCAAATCTCTACAACAGGCCAACCCCACCGATTGTAGGTTTCCTATAAATGTGGATGAACTTCAAAACGTAGCTGCTAACGGTTTATGGAACGTTGGACCTTTTGAGGAAGGGTTTACGGAAAGACACGCTGCAGACATGGAGGGGTTGCACAGAAACGGAAACCCTGAGGTGGTCTTTCTGATCTCTAGATCTGAAGAGCCGGTCATTCTGCCCAACAACCAGGTCCCTGCGAGTTTTGCGGTATCCTTAAACCAAGACTTTATTAGACCGTTAGAACCAGTGTCACCACCTGCTGCCTCGGTGGATGATATGGATGATGTTTTCTCTTTGCCACAGGCTGCAAGTTCTCCAAGTGGAGAAAATTCAATTAGTGGAGACACAATTGATGCTAAGCAAGAACCTTTGGATGAAGAGGAGTTTGATCCCAAAACATCTGGAGAAGAGGTGGAGAAGATCGATTCACATCCTAACATTGATTCTGTATCAGAATTTATCACCAGCATTGAGAGAAACAATGAGAAACAATCAGGGAATACTGACAAAGCATGCAACACTGAACCATTTCAGGTCAACGGGATATCTGAAGGAAAAAGAGACACGTCTGAGGTGACCGGAGGTTCGGGCACCAAAAAGACGACGTTGGAGAGAAGAAAACTGCCTCCGAGAACCAGGAGAGGGTTGCGTTTAGGAGCCATTGTTCGAAACATCCACCCCACCAGGTACAAATCAAGTCATGTCACTAATATAAAAAAAGCTCAGGCAAACAAGATTTCCCATTTGGCTTCCAACCAGGATGTGTTATCCAACAAGAACAACCAGAACGTGCTGGAAAGAGTTTCCACTGCGGCTGTTCAATCTAATGACAAGACCACAGTGCGTTTACAGGAAGAAGAAACAGATGTTAGAGTTTCACCCAGATGTAAAACCACAGTATCTACCTCGTGTTTTAAAAACAAATGCGCTTCTAAACCTTTATCGGATCACAAACCCATAAAGACTTTAGACGTACCGTTCGGTTCAAAAAAGAGACTGCGGAAGAAAGTTTTAAAAAAGTCCTCTGCTGGCATGGGGAATCTTAACTCATTACCAACATTGCAAACCTCTCAAAAAAGCTGTCCAGCAAAGCTTCCGAAACCAGTTTTGGGTTTAGCCGCTGCGAACAAATCTCATGCCTCCAAAAAAAAAAAAAAGAAATCCAAAGTTGACCACACTTTCCTTTTTGTGCCCCAAGAACCAGAAATTAAACTGAAATGTCTGAGTCACAAAGGGGAAAGAAAGGAGGTGCGGGACGAGACCTTCGCCCCATACGTGCACATGGAACTCAAAGACATTCCAACTTGTACGGTTGTCAACTATCCTGAAGAGAGCTTCAGACTTAAGCAGGGGAAGCGCCATGTGATGGCCGGCTCAGTGTCCGGTGTGGTTCCTGCATCTCCTTGTTTGCATTATGGACGAGTGTCGATGGACGGCACGCAGCGGGGTGCTCTAGTGTGCTGTCTCTGTGGTGGTTCCGCCAATGCCATGGATCTTGGTGACCTGCATGGGCCGTATTACCCGGAGGTGTTCAAGTCTGCTTCAAAGATTCTTAACAGTCCGCAGGAAGATGAGCAGGATCACAGTGATTCCGATTCCTTTTTTTGTCCTAAAAGAGGGAAATGGGTTGCTTCCGGTGAAAGCAGTTGGACTTGTAGATCTTCGGTCAAGCTGTCGGAGTCTGCAGCTTTGATGGCCTGTCAGAGATGGAGCAGTGATACTGAACTGTCTAGTAGTCCTAAAGTTAAGAGACAAAGAGCGGACGGCGGCGTCGATTGGTACAGCCCGCCCGTGGTTCCTCTTGACAGTGGCGAATTCTGGCTCCATGAAGACTGTGGCATATGGTCAGCAGGTGTCTTTCTGGTTAAAGGAAAGCTGTATGGACTTGAAAACGCTGTCAAGTTGGCAAAAGAGTCGGTGAGATTTCAGATATGCAGACTTGCCTGCTTTACTGCATTTAAAAATGAAACAATTTGTTAAGTACATTTTCTTATGCCATCTTAGATGTATGACTTCCTTTCTTCGACATAAACAAATCATTTTCAAGTCTTCTCGCACTGGATCCAGAGTGTTAAAATTTCAAATAGCACATCCAATCCAACTTCAGTGGGTTACTAAATGTCGATTTAGCGAGTGCTAAATTCAATGTCACATGATAACATGATGTAATATCATATGAGTAGTCAGGAGACATGCAAGAAACAATGAGATGTGAAGTTATTATTTCAAGTTATTATTCAAAGTTATTTCAGTTTCATTTCAAAATATTGTTTTCTTATACAAAATTACACATTCTCCTCCGAAGACATGTATTCATAGTCATGTGTGTTACTTTAATGATCATTAAATGTGCTTTTGGAGCTTATTTTTAGATCCTGTATAATAATATAGATAATGTGGTTTTAAAGTACACCTGTAGACAATAATTTTATTCTTTAAAACTCATCTTTGATCATTAAAATATTTTTTGGTTTGTTTTTAAGTGTAGTTAAGGAGAACATGCTGTTGACAAATACATTTACGCATGGTTAGACATACTAACAAAATACCAAAATTAGATTTTTACCACAGGAGAGGTTCTTTAATAGATTTTAATTATTGCTGTCAAAGCGATTAATCGTGATTAATCGATTCCAAAATAAATGTTTATGTTTATATAACGTATGTGTGTGTATATATATATATATGTTATGTTTATTATATTATTGTACACATATTATAACAAATACATTTATTTTGGAATCGATTAATCACTAACAAATATATAATATAAATACAATTATTAAATTTATATTATGTATGTATATATACACATATACACACGCCACACACAAATATTTTATATAAACACAAACTTTTATTTTGGAATTGTTTAATCATGATTATTCGCTTTGACAGCACTAATTTTAATATACAATTATTTGTTTGTGTTTAACTACAGAAAGGAAGTCATGTGCATCTTGCGCAATACAATTTGTATTTCTGGGTGAACTATTCCTTTACATTCGTAAATAATGCAGCATGTGTTGTTCTTTTTATTCAGATTTGTTCATCTTGTCAGAATAAGGGGGCTACATTGGGCTGTGTTTTCAAAGGCTGCCACTACAAATATCACTACACATGTGCAGTGCGGTCAGGTAAGAAACTCAAACAGATGTTGCATCTTTATGATTCTTGTGTATTGTGCAACAGAAAACAGCGATCCTCACATAGCATTGTGGTTTTGAAATGTCGACTCCAGTTTGTCAGACAGCTTGTTGACAGCTGCGTTGTGTCAACATTTAATAAACATGTTTCAACTTGTGGTCAGACATGCATATAAACAGCAAAGTGCAAACATGAGTGCGGAAATAAACTTGCGAATCTGCCCGAGCATGAAAGTAATAAAATAAACGTTCTGCAGTTCTCAAACTGAAATGTCCCATTGTCAGTTTAATAGAGGATACTTTCTGGAACAGTGAAATGTGTTGCTGTTATTTTAGAAATTACAAAAGTTAGAAGTTATTTTAAAAGTAAAGCACTTAAGTTCACGATGCCATAGAAGAACCTTTTTTTTATCTAAATGGTTACATAAAGAACCTTTAACATCTGAAGATCATTTCTGTCTTATCACTGTATGTTGTCATCAGGAGTAACTAATATCTGTTTCTTTTTTATTTGAAGGTTGTGTATTAAATGAAGAAAATTTCTCAATGAAATGCAGAAAGCACAAGGTATATGTGAAATGTTTCTTCTTTATCTTTTGAGACACTTGCTGTAGGTAAAATGACAGAAATGTAAGGAGAATTATTTATTTAAATAATATGAAAATAATTGGATTATGTAACATTTAAAATATTAATATATTCATATTTGATGTGTACTTTCTGCTGTCGTGGTCAGAATGTACTCGAGCTTTTTTGATGATTAATGTTATCCTTGAATAATTTAATCATGTTTCAAAGAGTGACTCAATACAGAGAAAAATCTGAAAATATCTGACTTTCTGTACCAAGCAGGTAACACGGTCAGTGTCACATATTAGATTTAAAATTATATATATTATTTTGCATAATTATTTGGTTTCCAAATCGTAAAGCTTTGTTTATTTCCAAGTTTAAATTATATTCCAGATTTTCCAAAAGTCCCTGTTTTGGGCACAGTATAAATACTGGTCAAATGCTTATGGCCACTTAAGTGCTTATGATCTTAAAAGTTTGAAGGTATATGTTTAAATGTTTAAGAAGAATAGACAAAAAATAAAATTGGTGCCAACAAATTATTTTCTTTTGTTAGAAAACCAGAATTCTATTTAAAAATGTCTTTGAAATGCATGACTGAATATGCCAAGAGTACATTTTTAATTCTAGGCTAAGTTGGCTACTTGAGATATAGCTATAGATGCTGAAATATGGCATAGTTGGAAATTTCCTTTACGTAATTCCCAAAGTTACATTTGTGTTGTTATTTGGTGACTGTTTGTCTCAAATATTTCAAATATGACTACATTAATATTAAGAATCAGTGACTTTTATTATTATTATTATTATTCTTTCTTGTTTTGTTAATAGAATAAATTCATCAAATGTTCATCACATCAAATCGCCAGGTGACACAGGAGAAAGAGGATGCTATGCAAGGTCTGAGCTCTCAACATGACTGTCACCAATGTTGGTGCACATTAGACACGTCAATTAATTAATTAATTATTGACATAGTTTATTAACATAATCTTACCTCAAGACTTATAGCCGATAAACAAAATCCTTTAGGAAAGGTAGTTATCCTTTTTATTTAAAGGAACTATTTACAGATGTATTGTTTGATTCAGTTTAAGAATCTGTTTAGAGTTTCAGAGTTGGCAACCCTGATTGTCACATTCATTTTCAACATGCATGCTGTTTTATTTTATAAGTCTAAAATCAGTTTCTTCGTCATTATAGAGTGATGTTGACCTCTTCAACTCCGTTGGCGTCTTCCTGTAAGTATGCCAGTCATCATGAGACATTCAGAATCTCTTTGTTGACCGAAAATCTTCTTCAGAATGCCAACACCCATATACCTTAATAATTCTTCTATTGCACTGTTCGTATCATCTGTCACTGTCACACAAATGGCACTTTGTATCATTATTGATATTGTATTGCGAGATTAAGGGAAAGTAAGTAATGTTGGGGAGAATTGCACATTTAGGGGTTAAAGCAAAAAACTAATCCTCTAAACCCGAAACAGCACAAAGTCAGTGTCCTAGTTTTATTTGGTAACTTTTTTTAATGTATGTATCTTATTTATATTTTGGGGCAAAATTATTCATATTATTATTTTGTTGCAAATTATAGTTACGGGATCATATTGTTCATTGTTAATTTATTAAGAAAATAGATTTTACAAACTGAATTATAATATATCTAAAGTCCCTGATGTTGTAATGGCATCAAAATGATGAAAACAACAGATTGATTGAAGAAGCTGAAGTGAAGGACAAGAAATTACAAATATGTGTGTTTTTCTTCCCAGAAAGTTATAGTACCAGTATATATTTGGGTACATGAAAGCACTTTGAAAGCGCACATGAGATGTACATACTTTTTTCTTTCTGAAAATGAATTCACATGCCCCCCAAATACTCGTCTCTAGTGTTCTTAAACTGTACAACCAGTTCCTGTTACTATTCCTACAGTATATTTATAATGACTGAAGTGCAAGATACATTTTGTACAAGTGTTAACATGATGTAGTTACGTTCATTTACATCAAATGTAAAATAAAATGCAAGCATCCAGTTGCATACTAAATATTAGTGTTCTAATTCAACAGAATTTTGGGTTACTAACTTTGAACCACACAGTGGTGTTTATATTATTGCTGGTTCTATGCACTTATAATGCAGCTTCTTCATCTTAATACATGTTGTAGACAGTCAACCCATGTAAATGAAACGCTTGGATTAGGTAAGAAAAGCCAACTGCAATAAATGGGCTTTTTTCTGTTTTCGTGATCAATTTTAAACAAGGAAGTTATCATTCGTTTAAAAATGTTAACACTTTTGCATGAGTATTAATCTCCTGCGCATCCTATGCTAGTATCGGCTACAAAGAAAAGAATTGTTGAGTTAATTTTGATTCTAAAACATGCTTAACAAAAGAGTTTCTTCGAACATTTGTTTGTTCAAGATGTTTTGAAGGGGATTGTGTTAAGTCTACATGTTCTGTCTCTTTTGTTTGTTGCTGCCTCGCTAAGACAAATCAGTTTTCTTCTAATGTTTGTTTAATTTGAAATGAAATCCATTGTGTGAATGGTTTGGTCCATCGAACATTTGTTCATTGTGTATACCGACTATTTCAATTTTAATTGTTTTGTCCAAAGTTTAAGGCTGATATGAAATCTGTGCCATTTACAACCTGATGTAGTCAGATCGCATGTCTATCATCTCCAGTGTATCTGTGTGTGCCATACTTGCTTCAGGATTGTGTTTGTTCAAATTTTGTGCATATGCCATTTCTTTTTGTGAATGGGCTCGTATCTTCCTTTTAAAAACAAATGTACCAAAAATAAGTTTTATTTGTTTCGAGTGTTTTTCCTTTCAAATGTTATGTACTTTCAAATCTTAATCTCAGGGCTGAGCAGGGTTGCTTTGCATTGTTGTCGACATTCTGACCCATTAAATGATTTATCCATAACTGACTTAATCCAGTTGGTCAGTGCAATAAATTGGCTTCTTTTATTTTGCCTAGAAGCTGTTGGTCTCACACTCATTATTTGCTAATACAGTGTTGTTCTGTTAATTTAGGCAGACTGTGGTTAGTTGTCACACAGGCAATATATCACAAGAGCTTTATTGCAGTAAGGTCTTCATTCGACCAACTACACAAATGCATTTTCTCAGCCAGTGATTATTGCTTTAAAGCCTTTTATAATTAAACTCATTTTTTACATGTGTTCTCCAAAAACAGACTTTTGTAATAGTTGTTTAGTAAATAAGACGATGAAACCCACATGGCGACGTGTTATAAAAAATAGGGCATGGTGTCTTTGGGTACCTGGCAGCCTGTGTGAAGTCACCCACTACCCTTGCATGAAATAAGAAGCTAGGTTTACATTTCATAACAATAAACCATTTAATAAAAATAATTTAGAATTAAATATATTTATAATAATATAATTATGAAAATCATAAATTATGATATTAACAAAATGTGCTCATTTCAAAATATTTTCATGATTTTCTTTAATTGTTTACTCAATATAATTTAAAACGCTTGTGAGAAATTAATATTTTCTGAGCCAGCATTTCAAAATAATTTACTATTCATATGATGGATAATTAAAAGTAAGAAAGAGACATCAAACTTTTATATTTTCAAAACTTATATATTTTTAGTGTATCTAACAATTTGATTTTACCCCTTCAGGTAGCCCATATTTACGAAAAAACTTGATTAAATTAATAAAAAATGAACATTGCCTGGAAAATATGGACTTTAAAATAAGACAACTAGCCTGTTTATAAACTTTGTAATGTGTGATCCTGGATCTTAAGAAGCACAGGAACATTTGTAGTAATAGCCAAAAATACATTGTATGGGTCAAAATTATTTTTTCATTTATGCCAAAAATCATAAGAATATTAAGTAAAGATATTTTGTACATTTCCTACTGTACATATATACCGTACATATTTTCAAATATCTCAGCCAAATATTGTCCTAACAAACCATACACCAATAGAAAGCTTGCTTATTCAGATTTCAGATTATGTAAAAATCTCAATTGCGAAACACATCTTTTTTTTGACGATTCATATTTAATAGAATAACACAGATTTATCTTCATGGTTAGTTTTAGGTCCTAAATTTTTGCCATCACAAAGACGGTTATGCTTTATTTGTCAACTTATTCCTTTCATTTTAGTGGTTGAATGTTGTATTTTTCCCTCAATCTTGAATATTCAACACTAAATGTTGTAAAAAGTGTTCTTAAGATTTGTCCACGTTGTATTCCTTCATGTTTACCAGCTATACAACATAAGATTGTACACCTGTGAAATGCAAAAAAAAAATATATATATGAAAGAAATATTAACATTCATTCAGTCCTTAAACAAACATGCACACTTTTGGTCAAGATTTATTTCTGAATAAATCTGAACTTACAGGAAGACAGTTTTATTGCAAAGACAGAATTTGGATGATTTTTTTTCAAGATGACTGACAGCTAATCGAAATTCTCACCACAAATCAAAAGCTTGAGCACAACCAGCAGAACAAAGTTCATTTGATGGTAAAAGTTCATTTGTCCAGCTTTCATGTTACTACAGATTAGAATGTAAGTGTTTCCTGCATGTAAAACAGGATTTTATGCTGATCTATAGATTAATGGCCCACATTTGATGCAGTGATATTGCAATATCTAACCTTATTTTTGCAGAAAGATTCCCACACATGTAGAAAGTTCATGCAGACATATACACAAAAATAAAGCACACATCAACACAAATACATCAAGTCTAATAAAACCTCCCAGTTTGTTTGTCTTAAATTGCAAACTCTTTCTCAGCAAAGCTAGTCTGCCCTCTACAGTTACGGCTTTTTCAGGTAGTTCAGTGAGAAATAAACACAACAACAGCACGCAAACACGACACAACAAAACTAACAATTATTCATTTGGCTCCATGTTTAGCCCTAAGTCATCTACTACAATGTCACTTTGAATCATTATGCAAGAATTTCACATTACAACAGTTTTCACATATCTTAAATCTCAATAAATTGATGTTTTCATCATCATGCAGTTATTAGAATGTGATTGTGCACATCTCCAGTCTTAATAGTTTGTGTTTTTAAACCAATGTAGAAAAAATAGACATTAAAGGGGAAGACCTGAAATTGTATAGCAGGCAAAATATCCTCAAACAGATATTTTTACCATTACACAAGGTACAGATCGCCGTTTTTACGACAGAAATTTCACAACCAAAATCTAGAAATGATTTAAAAATCATAAAGAAAATCAACTTTTCAGAGAAACCAAATTCCAACAGTGCTAAAAAATACAAAGTGAATTTGGCACAACAGTGTCAACAAGTACCAAAATAAATTAAACATCCTCAACTACTTTACAACTGAAAAAATATATTTCTCAATACTAAGAATCCTGATAAATAAAGGAAATGTAAAACAACAGTCTACAGGTCAGAATTAGAAACACTTGAAGTACGTGCAATACCCGTGACATGACTGAAACGTGTCACAACCTCCTGAAAACCTTTTGTTGCATGTACTGAACATTTGAGTAAATCAATCCTTAAATAACTCAATGGGACATTTTTACGCGCAAAACCTCAAACTGCCGCACAAACACCCACTCACGTGATACTTCTGAGATCATAACATCAAACATTAGAAGTCCTCCTTGGTCACAAGAACGTAGATCCCGTATTCCTCGTTTTTTGCTTCATATATTGCTATAGCGAAGTTTCGGGAAAGCCCAAACATATCTTCCCACAAACTGTTTGAAATGGAAATGGTTTCAAGCTTATAAATCTTCATCTCGATCCACTTTTATTGGTTCATTGCTTATCCATGAGTAACAAAGTACAACCTGCACAATATTTCAGTAGTTTTCTGTCAGGAATGTTAGCAAAGACACACAGCTACAGACCGCTCGACAACTCACTGAACTAAACTGAAGAATCAAATACTGACTAAACTAAACTCATCTTCATTGACTAGATCATTCACGGTAAATCATTTTTGCTTGATTTAGGTTTTTTTTCCGTCTAACGAATGCCACTACATTATCCTTCTAGGTGTGCAAATGTTTCGTTTTGTTCACGTGTGTCTGGTTTTGTAAATGTGAAGCTGTGAACTTGTGCGCTTTAAGTTAAACGCAGATCTCTATAGGAGTGGTGACCAGTATGCGGCTGCTGGGAGGGCTGTCTCTGGCCGAACGCTCGTAGCTGTTGGTGGAAGACACCGAGCTGTTCGTAGACACCGAAGTGAAGTGGTGAGCGGCGGTGGGTGCGGGCTCCACCGCGTTGCTCTTGGTCGCGCAGGCCGTCGGAGACAACGTCTGCCGTTTCATCCGGTCCACGAGCAGCTCGTCTTCCTCGGACGAAGAGTTCAGCACAGCCTGATGGTGACTTCCAGCACCCTGGCCATCCAGCATCCAACGGTGGCCGAAATGAGCGAACACCTCTTGGACGGAGCAGCGCCTTTCCTGTTCCAGGGACAACAGCTTTCGGAACATCCGCAGGGCTTCGTCCGTGAAGCGGCGCCATTGCGACGGTACCGTGCCTGTCCTCCTCCTCTGCCAGCGCACAAACTCTTCATAGAAGGTGTCGGAGGGCATGGCCTTCTCCCAGGGAAAGTTTCCGGTGAGCATGCAGAAGAGCAAAACGCCGAAGGCCCACACGTCCGTGCTGTAGTCCACGCAGAAGCCCTCGTGTTTGGACGTGTCGCAGAGCTCGGGGGCCGTGTAGGGGATCGTTCCGCTCACGCGTTTCACCGGAGAGCCGGCTCGCCTGGTCATGCCAAAGTCTGACAGCTTGACCTTGCGGCATTCCTTATCGAAGATCAAGATGTTCTCGGGCTTGATGTCTCTGTGCACCAGCTTCTTTGAATGGAGATAGTCCAACGCAATGGACACCTGATGGACACAGCGCTTGGCTACAGGTTCGGGGAGCCCCACCTAAAAATAAAAAAGTGGATTAACACTTTAGGTGTGAGAGCATCACAATATACCGCGATATATAAAAGCGTTATTGGCGATATTGCATTAATACTACACATATATGTTAATTTTAATCATTTAGCATTTATTTAAAACGTTAAAACTCTCTCTCTGCCTCCCTACACTTTTTGAGTGTATTTTGAGTGTGGCCAAAAAAGAGAAACACAAAATTGAACATTTTGACTGTTCACCATATCACCATTGTGAATTATTGTGGCCTCCGATAAGCGTGTAGTGAAAATCTGATATTGTGACATCCCCATTACATATGATTCATACCTGCGGAGGAATGATGTCAAACAGGTCACCAGATGGCGCATACTCCTGTGCAAACACATAGTACTCCTCCGTTTCAAATGCAATGCCAAACATGCTGATAATAAAGGGACATGGAGACAGGTAAAGAGAGATGCTGTACTCTCTGAGGAAACTCTTCAGCTTGGTTGTTTTCTTTTTAAGGAATTTCAGAGCCATCCTGCTGCCTAGAAGTTAAAAAGGAAATATACATTTAAACAACATATTAAATACAAATATCGGTTCTCCTTCAAATTCTGACATGTGGTCAGGTTGTATTTGTTAACATTAGTAAATACATGAACTAACTAGTTTTTCAGCATTAATCTTTGTCAATATAATTGTTCATGTTAGTTTAAGGTGCATTAACTTATGTTAACAGTTACAAGGTTTGATTTATTTGAAAAATGTATTATTAGTAAGTGCTGACATTAATATGAACTAAGATTCAAAAATGCTTTGTAAGTATTGTTCATTGTTAGTTCATGTTATCTAATCCATTAACCTTAAGTGTTACCATTCACCCTTATGTCATTTTTTCACACAATGTCTGGTTTTGTGTCCATACAATCGCAGACTAACTGGGGTGTCACAAGATAACCGTATTGACAATAACCATTAAAAAGATTACAATTATTGTTATTGATTCTATACATATTTTAAACAATTTTGCCGTAGCAGCCACAACAACTATAAACTCTCTATGACCAATACATTTGTATTTTGAGTGTCATTCATTGACCAAATATGACAAAACACACACAAAAATTTAATTAAAGATGAATTTGACCCATAGCATCATTTATTTCCTAAAAGAAAAAAACTTATCAAATGTATCTCAATAAGATTCATAATAATAGTAATGGTCATAATAATCATACAGTGAAAATCTGATATGACAGTGACAGCCCTATTACCAACGTTCTTTAAAATATATATATTGTTGTGTGTTCTACAGAAGAAAGAAAGTCATACAGGTTTGAAATAACATGAGGGCAGTAAAATGATGAAAAAATGAACTGAAAAAAACAACAACCTAAAAGCACCACAAACAGGTATTAAAAATATACTATCCTTATATTTGAACTATCCTTTTAACTATTTCTTCAGTCAAAATAGAATGGAGCTGTACCTCTGATCTTGTGGATGACAAGGTCTACCTTCCCATAGGTGCCCTTCCCAAGCTCCCGTATGACCTCATAGTACTTGTTGACCTCCACTTTCTCCAGGTTTTGTGCTGTGAAGAGCTGCAGTTCCTCCAAGATGTCGACGGAGACGCGCGGGATGATGGGAGAGGAGCTCATTCTTGCGGGGGGACAGGAGCGAGCACAGCTGCCGACAACCGTTTGGCATTACTGTAATCATAAAGAACACATCGAGTCAAGCAAACGCATTTCAATATCAAAACTGCCTTTCCCTATTGAGGATCGAGCATTCAACGACTGGAACATTGCTGCGGATTGCCTCACGTCCCGTTCTTGCCGCAGGGAAAGTAATTATCCTGCAGATAAGAAACATGTTCTCTGAGGAGGGAGATTTCACTTACCCTCATCTAACCTGTTAAGCCCTCTATCGCTTCATGCGCCAGTGGTCTCACTACCTCACAGTGTTTGGGTGCTCAGGCTTATGTAATATTGTAAAATGACTCGGAACATATTAAATATGAACGAATCCCTGTATGGTCCATTTTGTGTCTCTAATAATGATCATTTTTATTAGAGAGCTCCTTTTCTCACTATTCCGAGTTACATAACCATCCGACATTCTATTAAAGGGCTTTAAATAAGATGGTGCTTTCCAAATAAAATGGGAAAATGAATTCCTCCCAAAAATAAAAGTTTATCATTTACCCTCATGTTGTTACCACCAGTAAGGTTTTCTTTTTTTCTGTGGAACACAACGAAAGATATTTAAAAAAAATGTCCATACAATGGAAGCCAATGGAAATATTGTTTGGTTATTAACACTCTTTCTCTTTTATGTTTGGCAGAAGAAAGAAAGTCATACTGGTTTGAAATCACATGAAGGTGATTAAATGATGAATTTTATATTTGTGAAAATGTCCCTTAAATTTCTAAACTATAGGCTGATCTCATTCCTTAATTCGTTTAACACAACTTTGAGAATTTTTGACCATGTTCATACATAAAAGCATTAGATGGGTGTTTCAGTTCCTCCAAGACCAGAGTTAATAAAAACTAAGTAACCTAGTTTTTTGGTTTTATTATGAATGATATGAATCACACATTTGCCATGCTTTCTATAGTAGCCATATTTAACCATGATGTTTATAGTACAAATGACAAACAATCCATCAAAAACTATGATTATATTATTATATTCCTGTTGGATGTTTAATAAGGTTCAGGTCTGAGCAGTACAAGCTCTCCCACACCATGTTTGTTTAGTAATGTATTATATTGTAGTGTATTAGAAAACAGTGGCAGTCACATTCTTCAAAATGTCTTCTTTTGTGTTCTGGAAAGAAGGAATACAGGTTTGGAATGACACGAGAGTGAACTATCCCTGCTTAGGGTTAAGCACTTGTTCAAATCCCCTATAGCAAGCACCACTAATAACCTGGAGGAGGCTTTATTAAACAGACTTCAAACGCTGTCTGGAAACCAGGCTTAAATTCATCCCAGGATTTCAAAGGTAGTGAAAATCGTGCCAAAATGGAAGCTGGACCTGTGCGATATTACTCATCAGGTCAAAAGCTGCTCGCTAGTCTGCACGGCTAAAGGCAAATAGATGACAATGTTTCTGGCAAATTTGTATGTAGCGCTAAGGACAGTGCCATTACTTGTTACACAATATAAATAATATACAGCCATGGAACATTTTCATTTAATCAGCATTTCCTAGATGTTTTGTGGCCATTCCAGTCCAGTGTCTGTTGAATTTCAACAAAATCAAACATCAGGAGTGACAACATCACATCTGCACTGTTGTTTATTTCAATCCGCACTTTTGTTTATTTCCTCCGCACTGTTTTTTATTTCCTCCGCACTGTTGTTTATTTCCTCCGCACTGTTGTTTATTTCCTCCGCACTGTTGTTTATTTTCTCCGCACTGTTGTTTATTTCCTCTGTACTGTTGTTTATTTCAGTCTGCACTGTTGTTTATTTCCTCTGCACTGTTGTCTATTTCCTCTGCACTGTTGTTTATTTTAATCTGCACTGTTGTTTATTTCCTCCGCACTGTTGTTTATTTCAGTCTGCACTGTTGTTTATTTCATCCGCACTGTTGTTTATTTTAATCTGCACTGTTGTTTATTTCAATCTGCAATGTTGTTTATTTCATCCACACTGTTGTTTATTTCAATCTGCACTGTTGTTTATTTCCTCCGCAATGTTGTTTATTTCCTCCGCACTGTTGTTTATTTAATTATATAATTTTGATATATGTTTATTCTGTGTGATCTGTTTGCACCTAGGGTCTGAGAGTAACGCAATTTCAATCCTCCATTTGTATATACTGTACATGTGGCAGAATTGACAATAAAGCTGACTTTGACTTTTTTTACTTTTGACAAAGTGTGATAAAAATCAATAAAAATTATATTACATAAAAATTCATTTTTGAACTTTTCCTAAATACATGTACAAATATTACTGTTGTATTGCTTAAAAGTGAATATGAACTTGGTTTCTTAGTAGTATTTGAGGTCTGAAAAAATAAAGAGCATCTTTTTTGTTATTTTGACCTGTTTCTCCAGTTTTTATTTTCTTTATATTTTTCTTTACATCTTAATATTTTTATCTGAAATTTGTGAAGTATTGTTTGTAGTTCACAGAACAAAGCAAAAATAATAATTTTACCTAAACACACATATATATAACATACCTATAAATAGTAAATTCAAAAAACTTTTTTCCACGCTATGGTTAATTTTCTTGAGAGCAAACAGATATTTTTGTACTTTTTTCAGACCTCCTTCACTCTTTCAGACATGTAGCATCAAACTTAAAGTCACAAGAACTATATATATTTGCTATACATCAGCCAAGCAACACCCCAGGGCTACACACATTTTCTAATGTGACGCTCATCCTTTATCAGCTTTTCGGTGTGATAATCGTTCAAGGGTTGCAGTACGCTGTAAGCTATTTTATCATTCTGCAAGCTCCGCAGTTGTCTGAGTTACAGACAAGAAAGCACAGGCATGAAAAGGAAGGGGAAGTCATGGGAGGTAAAATGCAGGCCTTTAATGCCTGTTCTGCCAGCCCGGTTTACCACTAGAATATTCATGCCTATGAAAATGTCAATGTTTTGCATTCTATACAGCATGTGATTCTATCAGTTAGGCCTGCTTTAACATGTCATGAGATCTATTTTTTCTTAAATTTTCATGACATTTCTCCTGCATCAAATTCAGTCAATCTCTTTAAAGTCGACAACTTTTTATTTCAGTCTCCCTATGCACTACATGAGACTACTAATTCAGACTTGAAGGGAAGATACCAGTTTTCCCTCGTATAAATTCCATGTACTTTTTGTTGGCATGTTTATTAAATTAATGTTGTTTATTGTCAAATATGATGAGGATTACACAGACATCTGCTGGGACAACACTGTATATATTTGTTGATGCATTAGAACAGGAGGTCATGTGGAGCAGCTCACCACCTGAGTCATTAATTCAAAAACTGTGGCTCTCCCACCTTGTGTTAAAACCACAGGAGTGTGAAAGGAGAACGCTGTTCATACACATTCACACGTTCAGTAGACACACGCACCGGCAAAATGATAAGATTGAAGAACAAACTGCCAGTACTACGGTAATAGAGCCAGTAAAACCTTGTAGAAATGTAGGGTTGAATGTGAGGTGAATGTGAGGATGATGCAAAGTGATATTTTCCTGTACAGTATAACACTTGTTTCTTATCATACTCAAGAGGTTAAATTCTTGAACGCAATTAACCATCCTATAAAATATTTTTTAAAGGAATAAAAAAATATTCTTGGTTATAGAATTCTTGGTTTAACAAAGTAATATTCTAGCAATTGCAGCATTATGGATGTGACATTTTCAGAAACTTTGAAATGAAGAGTTTGGTTCCAAAACGCAATTTTTTCCAAATTCATGTTTTTTATTATGTTATCATGCTTTTATTGTGTTTTATTGTGTTAGTTAGCTGTATGTTTTGTAGTTATTATGGCTTAAATCAAAACTAAACAACTTCAGTTTGATTGTTATTAATTGGAATGCACAATCAAAAAACATGATTTTTGAAAATGTTTGAAAATGGATTTATAGCGTTTTGGAACCAAACTCTTCAAATATAAATTCTCAATTTAAATAAATGTAACCTTTGTTAAAATGTTTTTTTCTTAAGGCTGACATTTGCATTTTCTGTTCCTGTAGCTCAAATGGTATTCGCTTCCCAGAGGATGCACATTCTGGTATAGCCTACTGTGAATGCACTGTAAGCTGCTCTGGTTAATACATCTGCTCAATTCGTAAATGTACAGTAAATGCAAATGAAGCTGAAGATAATCTGTTCATGGCACAAATATCCTTCGTTCAGCAGTGCACACGGACGGCGAATGTAAATTGCATCGGTGGGCAGCATCCGCTAGAGGCTATCAGCATCTAAACAGCGCACTTTTATCCATCGAGCCAGTGTGCACGTTGAGCAGCACGCTCATTTTTCATCGGCTCTCTGACGGCATCCATTTAACGGTGTTGAGTTCTCGGTGACCTGCGGATACCTGCAGACTCATCCACTGAGAACAGCAGCAGCAGACACATCACTGAGATGCCTGCAGTCTGCAGCCTCACTCTATTTCCAAAGGGGGAATACATTTGCATTTTGAACAGGACAATGGGAGTTTCATCCATATGTTCAATAAATACGATCAACCGACTTGAATGCGCAAGGAAAAGCAGCAATTCTTATCTATAATTCTTTATATTATCATTATTTCGTTCAAACAACGCCAGCATTAGGGTTGTTCTGCAGTGTTGTTTAAGGTCGACTGGTAACATTAACCTCAGGTTATTATCCACATAACCCCGTCATTCCTCAGGACAGTCCACTATAAATAAACAAGTGTCAAAACCCATCAGCTTCACGATAATACCGTTCGTGTCGAATGATTTACAGGAATGCACTCACCATGAAATCCGTCCGAAACGCCAGGGCTTCTGTCACCAGCCAGAACTACAGCGGACCGCAGAGATGACAGTGTATTATCATGGTATTTTCGCGTCTCTCTTGTGCGCATTTGCGGTTCTTCCGGTGCTGTTGGAGAATGAGACGGTCAGCTGCACCATAACTCAACCCGGCAGATTATACTGCCCTGCGCTTTTCTATTGTGCGCTCATATAATGTGCTGCTAGGGTAAAATCACAGCTTCCTAGAGGGGTTGCTGAGAGCTCCGCCCACTAGAGAGCGTCAGCCAATAGAAGCACAGATTTGTCTCGTCTGTTAAAGATACTCCGCCCACTGTGAGCGTCAGTCAATCACAGCACAGGCAGCTCGCACACGCTTCAGCCAATAGCAGCACAGATCGCCGACGCTGCATCAAAGCGGCATTTTATTAGTGTGTAAATAATGCTGATGAACTCATAGGCTGATTGATATCGCAGAATATCATCTGGGGGGAGTGAGAGCAACAATATAATAAAGACTCGCTTTGAACGTTAGCATTTGGTTTGTGTTTGGTTATTTGTTGGAATCAATGATGTTGATGAAGTCTAGAGCAAAAACGTATGGGTTTTTTTTTTGTAAAACGTGCAAAACAATACTGAACTTTTGCCTCTATATTTCTGTCTGAAACCTAAAATGACAAGATTTTGTATTTGTGGGTTACAGTTAAAAGGCACGACATGTACGTTTTTTGGATTAATAGCCTATGTGAAAACACAGTGTTGTATAATTTGTTTGCTTATATAATGATTCCATGTTTAAATCCAGAGAAATTTGCCATTTGAACCAGTTTGACGTTCCGCCTACATCTACACCTGTTATTGCTTTGAATATGGGACCCCTAGTTGCGAAAATACCATATTGCGCCTTTAAATGACGTGACTAGTCTAACCATAGACTGTAGAGCCTAACAGCTAAATCCTTACCATTGTGATTTGGGGTAAGACTTCTTTAACATTGACTCATGTACTAGCTAGATTTCTCATTTTAAATGTAATATAACATCAATAAAATATAAATGATATGCATTTATATACAATTGCAACAAACAATAAGAAGCTGCTAAATACTAAGGATAATGAAAATAATGGTTAAAAAAATTGCACGCTATGAATGTAGGAATGTATAAAAACAATTATAAATGTGATGTAGTTAATATAATATTATAATATAATATAAAGTAGTGGGCACTTTCAAGAGGTGTCTAAGAAATCAGATCAGAAATAAAGTCTGAATTAAAAATGGATTTAAGCTCTACAGAAAAAAAGATTCACATAATATATACTGTATTCAGACAGAGAATGAATCAGGCTCATTGGGCCCTTCTCAAAGTCTAATTTATTTAATAAAACTTGTAAATGACAATTCAAAACAGAAAACTACATTTCTAAAACAACTGTTAGTAAAAACAGAACATAGTAACATGAACAAACAGGATAAACAAGAGAACCGCTTTTTTGGTCCGTTCAAACTGGCTGGTAAAATTGTGCTATATCCTATACATACATCAGTCAAGATATTAGGAGTTAAAAACATTTAACATTCTGCAGGAACAATATTCTGTATATAATAATTCAAGATTTCCAGTGCAAAACAAACTTTGAAATAGATAAAGTGGTAAAATTTTAAAGAGGCTACACAAATAAGAACAATTCTAATGTCTTAGAATGCAGATGCTGGGCGAGGTTTTTAATACGACAGAGGCGAACATTCTGCGCATCTCCAGCGCCATACACTCTATATATGTGATATCGCTCTTTCTCCTTCAGTGCAAAATCCAGCTCATTCGCAGACAGGTGAATAAAGTGTCTCTCTCTCTTTAAGGTTGTCTTGACTTCCACAAAGATTTCCTTAGTGTTGCCGGCTCTTTGCCCCTTATTTGGAAAAGTTATCTTAAAGTCACATGGATGGCCGCTCTCTCCTTTTTCATTGAACCAGGTGATTTCAATGGGCCTATATTGACCTCCGTTCTCTTTCCAGTGAGTGAGGAAGGAGAAAACCAGCTGCTCTCCCCACTGTCCAATACAGGCTGTATCGTCAAAGTCTTTGGAAATCACCAGAGTTTGGGGCAGGGTGCAGTCCAGTTCCAGATCCTCCAAGACAGCCTCTGGAGCCATCGGTTTGGTCCACACTGCATTCTCAAGCGGCATATATGGTCGCTGTAGGGTCTCACCACCCTGGAACTGGCTTGATACCATCTCTGGTACTTGAGTTGTATTATGGCCTCTGGAAATACAAGAATTAAGTGAATATGAGTAGCAAACAACAACATTAGAAAGAAACATGCAGCAGTGATCATTAAGCAAATACATACGGCAGTGAGGTCTCTGGTGTGTCTTGTTCGGCTGTAGGTGGTGGGTCGGTTTTGTCTACCGGAGTTTCATCTTGTTCATCTAAAGCAGCGTTTGATGTCACAGGCGGTTCAGGATCAACCCCAGTCTTGATGTCCTGCACAGTGAGCTCTTCCTTTCTCTCTGTGTGAGACCCATCTTTGAATGGTGTTAAAATAAAAACATGATTAGTAGATTTATATTTACAATATGTGATCCAGTTTGTGAAAACCAGGCACACGTCTTAAAATTTTATTATATAGCCTAGAAAATAAGCATCAAAGTTTGATTTCAAGCCCAAACTGTGTCACATATATATTCAAGTGGTAATATTTTAAATTAATACTTTTTTTAATTAATAGTTGTTGCATATCGCAATATGCATATTGCAATGGTTTATAAGTATGTTTGTTATATTATTATCAGTTTTTAAATTAATTCAATTGAAATCAATTTTATACACAATTATTTAGCAATATCACATTATATGTGTCCCAAATTTGTTTTACTGTGTTTTAGTTCTTACATTAAACATGATTTAAAATAATTTGGTCAAAATGACTGTATAAATACCTCAAATACATTTTAATGCATCAAAATATCACACTTATTTCTAATTATGATACTGTGCTGACCTGTTGTGCGTGAGGTGCTTTCGCTTATCCAGGGACCCTGTACGTGTTGAGCTCTTAGATCTACGTGCACAGGAGGCAATCCAGTTCGTTGATGGACGTTCATGTTGGATGAACTCCTCTCAACTCCAGAGCCGGAATGACCTGTCACCATCACAGGAGCCGGAGAAGGAGGAGCAGGAGGAGGCCACATTTTCATCACCTGCTCAACAGCCTGGCTGCCTACATTCACAAAATGTAAATGCTTTATAAACATCAAAATGGACATTTTTTTATATTCAAAATATCTCCAATACATGATCTAGTAACAGCATAATTTTGCATATATTCATGATTCTTTAGCTGCCATCTGTACCTGAACTGCCTCCACCTGTTTTACTGAGAGAGGCTTTGGGTGGCCAGCACACCAGCCTGTCATCTTTATTCGGATCCGTCTGCATTTCCTCCTCCTGTACAGCTGCTGATGGACAGACCACAAGCGCTGCAAACAAAAACACAGCAAATAAAACAAACTATCACTATAGCTATGATACATACAATACAACAAAACCGTCCCAAATAAGTATAATACACCAAAATGGTCAATTTTATTGTGTGTGTGTATTATAAAGTTATTATTACATATATTTTGTCCTGACTGACATGCAGCTGAGCAAAGAGACCGTGTGTGGGTGAGAGAGAGAGAAATATAGAGAAAACTCTTCCCCTCGCCCTGGCAACAGCTGTGCTTTCATGTCAGCTAGCAGAGCAGCAAACAAACCCCAATTAGCATATGTGCCCTACGTATGTGGTACGTGTGTGTGCGAGGGAAATGATGAAATGAGGGCAAGCGGCGCAGATTAAAGTGAAAAAGAGAAATCAAAGGGATTAACGCAGCCGTTAATTTCGCAGCTGTGCTTTACATTAACCGCTGTGAGGAAGAGCAGGGGACTCATGGGAACTCATTGTCCCTTTGGCTCAATTCAGAGATGTGCGCTGGAGCCTCACCAATGGTTTCTTTTTTGACCTCCACTTGCTTGGGTGCCGGGACCTCCCACAGTTCCTCATCTGGAGGGAGTTCTTGAGCGTTCTCCCTGTCCAGGAACCTTCTTAAAGCAGCTCGGTCCTGGGTTATACACAAGACACACACGAGACATCAAATAGACTTATGAGCAGAAATTCTCTTCTTGTATTGTGTTATTTTTTAAGATTAAGGACCACAAGGGATTCGAACTCGAGTCACCTGAAGCGCAATGTCGATCAGCTTTGACCTAGTATTGTGTTTAAACAACTTTAAATAGGAAAACACCAACAAGTGCCAAACATACAGTATGTCGCAATGTTATTTCATTTGGATAATTTGTTTTTACTTTTATTGTCAGTTTGTCCATTTAATTTAGCTTAGTTTTCAATAGCTTGTAATTGTTAGTTAATTTCCTTTCTATTATTTTCATTAAATGTTTTAATTTGTTACATTCAATTGAAATCGTTTGAACTAATTAGAGATTTAAGTTTTTAAGTAAAATTTTATAAATGTAGTATCAAATAAAAAAGATGTTATAGTTTTATTGTATTAGTTTTTTTAAATATATTTATTACATTTTTTAAATTATTTATAACATTTTCTTATTATTTAATATGTTAACATGACACCATTAAATACGGAAAAAAAGTTTTATACTAAAACTGTATTAGGCTTGAAAGTGCAAACTTTTGGAACTGATTTTCAAAGTGTAAGTTCTTAAAAATTATACTATTATCAGCTATTTGTGAAAACAGTGACATGATGCATATGTGCATAATAGTGTACAGGCATGCACAAGTACTCGCTTATGTGTGGAGGTGCGTAGTATTTCTTTCATGCACAGTACAGCATTTTAAGTAGTTTTCGTACATTAGTGTGAACAGGAGTCAGCACTTTTCGAAAATGTGAAAGAAAATTGTAGCATTTATATATGCAAACCCTCTAAAAGCCACCTCTGTCAAAAATTAGATTATGCTCTCCACACATAATATATGTTACTCAAATAATTTTGCTTTAAATGTCACTAAATACCACACTTTGCCCAGTCTGAGATATCTGGTATTGCTGGAATGGAGGAGCCTGATAAAAATTGCTTGTTTAAACTAAAAGTCATCTGACGGATTTAGAGGGTTTTGCATCTGAACTCTTCATATATATATATATATATATATATATATATATATATATATAGCTTTTATATGGCTTTATAATGATAGGACAGTGGAGAGAGAGACTCGGGTCATCTGAAGTGCTGCTGCACAACGTGTCGGCACAAAATCCACTAGACCACTGATGCGACAAACGTTTGTGTTTTTAACACATCACTGTTGTGTAAATGTACTTTTAGTTTCAGATGTTTTTAATGATGTTAATTCTATTTTAATTGTAGTTTACAAAACTATGCATTATTTTTCATTTATAAAGGCAGAGAATTACTTCCTTTCTGTTTTTATTACTCCATCCAATCAAAAGTGGGTTTAACCAGTACGCCAGCTCGAACCGAAATAGTCATGTGATTAATTCACTCGAGATGCACCCCACAACTGTCTGATCTCTGGTGCCACGGCCGGATGAGTCACCGCTGCACCTGTGTCCAAACTCGCCTACCTCATGGAGCCAATGTGTGTGCATAAGCATTAACTACAGGTCTATATCCAGTCATATGACTCCAGCCATGCCAGGTGTGAGAAACACTTGAAATAACCCGTCTTCATCCTAAAGTATCACCATCAACAACAAAGAGTCTACCAATTTACTTAAGAGGAAAAATGTCGTGTTTTCTGCCTATAAATGTTATGCCCCGCTCTGATTTAGAACTTGAATCAGTGAATCTTGAAGAACAAAAAGCTGTACATGATGACTTAAAAGTGAATGAGTTATTGTTTAAAGCAGTTGTTGTTGTACACCTGGTGACCTGCAGAAATTTCAGGCTGCTCTTAAAAGAACAAATCATTTGAATTACATATTTTTACAAGGATGCTCTGATCTACACACTTCTGTTCTGACATGAACTCACATTTATCCAGGGAACAAGGCCCAGAAGAAAGCTTTCCAGCACTTTCGCAAGAGTCTTTTCTGTGGTGAACAATTTCACCAGCTCTCTGCAAAAACACAAACAGTGATCAATGATATTCATTGTTTATTTCTATCACAAGCATATCCCAAATCTGACATCATAGGACATCTTAAAAAACACAGTAACATAGAAGACACTGTACCTGCAGATGTCCAGCTTGGCCGAGAGTTGATCTTTATGGATGTATAGCTCTTTTTGGTCTTTTAGGAGACATATTATATCTTCGCTCTCAAAGACTGGTTCGCCCTCGGACACCTCAAGCCGATAATGAATATACAGCTTGCCCACCTGTAAAAATATATATTTTAGCCATTTTATAAACAATTTTGCGCTGTAATATATATAGAAGGGGCAAAATTATATATATATAACACACAAAAAAAATCCCATTCTACTCCCTTGTAAAAGAATATAATGCGATAACCGGCAAGTTTTTAGCAGCCACAGAAACTGAGCCGGCTTTGGGTTTGCATTTGGAAGAATGCATCTCAAGCATCCATACCTGTCCAAAACTCAGCGAGTTAATCTGTTTAGCAATCCCGCCCTCCTTCAGCTCACTGTAAACGTCTTCGAAATCCGCGTGGTGGTAAATAAACCTCTGGATGTACGGGATGATCTGTCGCACCAGGGTCTGGACAGAAGGGCAAGGCCTGTAGCTCTCAGTCTGTGCTTCAGTGGTCACACACTGAGAGAGTCTTTTCACCCCGCAGATCTCCAGGAACAACTCTCGGTCTGCTTCGCTGAATGCCTCCTTCTCATGCAGTTTAGCTGAGGACAAAAAAACAAAACAATTCAATTCTGAATGTTTATGATCATTCATTACAGACTTAAAAACTGCAGAGGGAGCAGTTGCTCTCGCCCTGGTCCATGCATTACCTTGATGCTTGGATTTGTTGGCTGCTCTCTTCATGGCAGACGGTAGGTTAAGCAGGCAAATCTCACGATGCGATTTAAAGATCTTCTCCAAGTGCGGGCTGTCCACTATCATGGGCTTGTGATCTAACGTCACCCAGGCGTTACTCTTGGTGGGGAACACTCTTTTATGAGAAACCATTTCTGTGAAGATCATAAAAAACATTCCAGAAACAAGAATTCGCCAATAAAACCAAGACACAAAGTTTTTAGTTGATCTCACCTTTAAGAGAGCTGCAGTAATTGGGGTTTAGTTGAAGATCTTGATCTTGTTCTCCATGAACAAGCGTTTTACATTTAGCAGCTTTAGAGATAGAACAGCAAGTGTTAAAGGGAAACAATACCAGAGCAGTAAATAATAATGTCATTAATGTAAGCAGTCATAAATTCTTACCTAGTTTGGCAAAGATGACAGAAACGTCTTGGACTACATCCCCTGTGGCAACAGGTGATGACTCACAAACCGCTTCCAAAAGGGCAACATACTGCTTCATAGATGGATTGAGCTCCACATTCAGAGTCTGCAATTATATCAAAGGTTCCTTTGTTGCTACTGAATAAATGTGTTCTTGTATTACTATAAAAATGCTACGTATGGAGAGCAAAAAGGCAAAACCTGAAACATACATTGAACATGCTCTTCATGTCCTGCAAGCTAGTATAAAATGGTGCCAGTAGCTTAGGCTCCTGTATCCCGCTGTCAGGCTTTCGAATCAGCTCCTTGTACCTTTGAAACATGCCTGTCGGATCATTCCAGCAAACCTCTTTCAGATGGTAGAACCGCCCAGAGCACCAATCATCCTTTCTGTTAGCAAGCATGAGAAAAAAATGTGATATATGTTTAAATAACTGTATGGAGTCGACATAAAAATAGATGGTAGTTTTGTTTTTGCAGTACTTGGTTGCCAAATCTATTTTGTAGAGTTGTTTTCAAAATATTCCGTAAATATGGTCACTGAAAGGAGGTCCTTTTTATTCAATATATTTTCTACACATTTTACATAAAGTTTGCAATTGTTTTATTAGAATTTATGAAGTCTAAATACAGTTTAAAACTCTTGTGTGATTTTTTTTAGTAATATACAATGCTTTTCTGTTGCCATCTCGGTTTGAAATGTAAAATGGCAGGTTATGGTAAGCACTTATTGGATTGTGGATTGATGATGTCAAAACTACAAAATCATACCCGACAGCAAAAGTTATAAATTATTATTAGAAATCGGTAAGGTGAAAGTAAGGTGACATTGTTTTTACTGTGTGTATTTTGATTTAGTTTGAGCTTTTATCAAGTCTATATTTTTATCTAACCAAATAAACAAAACATAGCATTAAAATGACCACAAATAAAGCTGTCATTGTTCTTTTGTTATGATTTTGGCAGGCACTAATTCAGGGTTTTAAAAACAAGATTTTATAATATTATAATTTTGGAAACTGAAATGTTCTACTCCTATGTAAACTACCGGTCAAGTCTTTGAACACTTACTCATTTAATTATTAATATTTTTCCACAATTTATAATAATATTAAACAAAGGGAAGTATATTGCAACTATATTGGAATTATGTTGCAACTAAAAGTGTAGTGTAGTCACATTTTGCCTAGAAATGCATTTGCAGAAATGTTTTCTTGTCCTTTTATTAAGGAACTTATTGAGGTCTCACCCTGAGATGCTTTTTAAACAATATTAAAGGAGTTTCCATCTGTTCTGAGCTCTTATTGGCTGCTCTTTCTTCATTATTCAGTCAAGTCATCCATTTCAAAAACATTTGATATTTTTCGTTTTGTAACAGAAAAAAACATTTATGCTTGCAAAATTACATACATTATAATGAAAAACATTTCACTCAAAAACCTATGACCAGTAGTGTATTTTACTACGATAAATGCAATAATATAAAATATTATGTGAAAAGTATATGGGATTTGTCTCTAATAATAATCAAATTTCATCAAGAAACAAATGGCTGCGATTTATGTGTTACATGTGTACAACTGACCTGTTATACTCAATGAAGACAGCAGGTGAGTGTTGAAACAGGTCTCTAAACTGGACGCTAGAACACTGGGCATACAGGTAGAGATACACTGCGTGCATGTGCTCAACTGTTGTAGTGAAGTCTGCTCCTTCAGGCTCTGAGACTGAAAGATCCTCTGAAACCTTAGTGCACCAACACTTCAGATAGCAGATCATGTCGTCCACCTGCACAGTGTGTCTCATTCCTGCAAAAGCATTTCAGATCAATTACAACAAATATAATGCAGGTTGTGAAAGTTTGCTTCTATTGGATATGTGTGTAAAAGGAAGGGATTCAAAGGGTTTTGCTTATACTGATGGAAATCTCAACTGACTTTAAAATCCCTGAACATGCTAACTGTACCTATGGCTCTTGTGAATTCACTGGGTTCCATGTGGACATAGTCAATGTGGGATCCAAGCAGGCGATGTACTTCAGTAGAGTAGATGTACACAGATTTAGGCTGTAGGTAGTTTACGTGCTGTCCGTCTTCCCACGATGGCCTGCGTGTTGGTACCCAGGGCAGCTGAGTGAGATAGTGATAGAAAGAGGAATTTGCCTTTCTGATAAATCGTCCCTGGCTGTCCGAGACCTGCACCCTGAGGTACTGCGAGTACTTCTCTCTGTAACAGAACACGACAAGCTCTCATGTAAAAAGATGTAGAGGCTTTAGATGAATAAATGATAGATTGTCTGGGTGCACATTATCAGCGTTCAGCACAAAAAAACACAACATTAAAAGAACTACATTTGCTGGCCGAGCTGGTGGACATCAGTTTGATTATTAATGGTAATTGAGCATAAAACATGATGCTGTAAGGTGGTACAGACGAGCTCCACAGACAGGGGACACAGACATAGGCTGAATGACTCACACTGCAGCTAGAGACTGGGCAAGTGGGGGGAAGCTAAATTAAAATACAGGGAATTTCATAAGCGCATTTGAAGCCACTAAAGTCAACCTATAAAAAAACTCTCACAGCACAGTTTTTGTGTGACTAACACTATGCGTTTGTTCGAGAGCACTATAAAACAAAAATAGATGGATGCATGCAAGTCAGAAATAGGATCTGATGTGGTTTTAACTCTCCAGATGCAAAAAAAATTTATTTCTTTAAACTTTAACCTGAAAAACTGCATTAATTAAAAAAAGTAATAATATTTTTAAAATTAATATTAACATAAAATATATTATATTTAATGGGAATAGATAATAATAATAAATATTATTATTATCATTATTGTTAATCATAATAATTATTATTGCTGATATTTGTATTAATTACACAATTTTTTAATATTTTAATTTTTTCATAACAAAAACAGCACATTTAATAGAGAATAGATAATAATAATAATCATTAGTAATATTATCATCATTATTGTTCATTATTATTATTATTGCATAAATATTACATTAAACTTAAATTTCAAGAGTAAAATAAATAAATATTAATTAAATATTAAAAGATTCTCCAAAAATATTAAATAAAAAAAATTATTTAACAAAAATGTATATTACACTGATTTCAATAAATAAATCTAACTTTTTTTGAGGTATTTGGTCACTTTTGACTGAGAGAAGTGTGAGTGTGTGCCCTAAATGTAGAGCACCAGAGGGGTTGAGGCTTTCAGACGTAGTACATTTAAAAAAAAATGAGTCTAATAAATATGGCACAACACACACCGTCCGAGACAGAGAATAACCCAAACAAAGCACTTTAAAGCTTAATATGAGATCAGAAAGGATTTAAAAAACACACGGATGATGACCTTGCCTGCTAACATGCGAATCTAGATGCCTTGACCAGCCACATTAACATACATTTTCTACCAAAACCGGCAAATTTGAATTATCTGAAGTGAAGAGTTGTTAGTAAAGCTCAGTATATTGAGCATAAGTACTGTGAATTTCTATACAACCAACTGTGGGTCATATATGATTATGATATAGCATGCTGGCAGATGGTTTGGTAACTTGGTGTCTCAGTACAGATTTCTGCTTTGTGTTTCCAGCCATAGTCAGGTATTTATGAATGGAGAATTTTCATATCATGATGTCTTTACCCTGAATCCCAGTTTTCATCCAACAGTTTTATAAGGGCTTGTCTTTGCTGTAGTTTGGTGTCAGCTGAGAGATGGTCGGCAGTAAGCAAGGTATGAAACTCTGCACATTGCTGATCTTCAATGATATACAGCCCCTCAGTAGGCTTAGACCACAGTTTACTCTCCAGTGCCCATGGACTGGACACCTGAGAAACAGAGAGAGAGAGATTATATAGGCTCATGTGACTGGTGTAGATCATTGAAATGAATAGATGGAAATGACAGTGTTTAGATTGAATATCAAATCAGCACCAGCTATTAAACTCGGAGCATGAAAATGACTTGAGTATGCATAGCTCTTCACAATTAAAGGCACATTAATGTATTAATATTAGTCTGTAAAAAAAAAAAAAGATTCCTAAGATTCAGTTCTTTATTTTAGTAAATTGTTTAAAAAGACTCACAAACTTATGTCAGTAATTGGACTGGAGCGGTTTCCTGAACAAGGATTATGTTAAGCCAGGACTAAGCCTTGGTATATAAGCCCATTGGTATATAAGGACATTTAAGTAGTTTTCACAAGCATGTCCTATTTTAAGATATGTCAGTGCAAGCTGTTTTCAGTTAAAGTGATAGTGCACCCAAAAATGAAAATTCTGTCATTTACTTCAAACCTGCATGACTGTCTTTTTGTTTGCAGAACACAAAACAAGAAACTTTGAAAAATGTAGGCAACCAAACAACTGCGGTACCCATTGACTTGCACCGTTTTTTCTGTTTGGTTACCTGCATTCTTCAAAATATCTTCTTTTGTGTTTAAAATTTTTGGATTAAGACCGCTCTAACATTTATTTTAGTCTGGGACTAGGCTTAAACCCTGTCTGGGAAACCACTCATAAATGTTTTACATTACTTCAACTCATCAAAACAAGTTAAGCAATTTCACTTATAGCAACTGGTTACAGTTATAGCAACTGGCAACTCAGCAAAGCATTTACAATTTGATTATCTAAATCTAAACAATTATTTTACTTGAATGAAAAATCTACATTTTAGCTGTGGCTATTTGAGTGAAACTTTACTGTATAAACACTGTCAAGCTATAGCAATTACAAATTAGGACAAAAACAGTGTAGACTGATTAGCCTTATAGTATAAAATACTGTTTAGCATTTTGTGTTTAGCAACTAAATTTGAATAAAACCCCTTTAATAACAATCTGTCCAATGCCTGAAAACAAAGAACAAATTAAACAGATCTATTCATACAACAAACTGGTTTGGGTGGAAAAAATGTGGGCTGTAGATTTTGTGACCTTCTACATATGAACTACAAGCATTCAGAAAAGAATGACATGCATGTGTTATGCTGAATGGTTTAGAGCAGGGCTACTTTCGGGCACATTTAATTTACATAAAATTTGGTCAATGTTTTCTCTGTTTGACTCTTACATAATAACATCTGGAATGTGTTGGCTGTTCTCATTTCAGAGGAAACTGACTCACATTTATAGAATGTGTGAGCAAGACCCTATTTAAACACTAAAATAATAAGGGATGATGCCATAAATGACAAAAGTGGATGTTTAAATACAGAAAGGGTTGAAATCTTTGCTGCTAATTGGATGTTGTCAAAAAGGAGATTTGATCATTTTTCTGTATTAAATGGCTCATTAAATAGATAACTCTGTGATTGGGTGAAAAAGAGGGTGCCTCTGATGTCATCGGTGCTCCGGTCAAAGTCATGTATTGTTCTGTATCGCTCTGGCATTAATGTTGCGCTCCGCACATAACAAAAGCGAACACCGACATGTTTCATAAGTTCGACTCCCGATGACACACTAGAATTTGTCAGTTTATGTACACAAACACACAGAGTATTCCCCCTGCATGCACTGAATGTCATCTGGTATATTCTGTCACTTTGATCCATGACCAGTTCTTCCTGCTGAGTCTCAAGTCATACCATCTTACCAGTTCAGCAACCGTAAAGGTCCGCTTCTCCTTCCTGAAGATAAGAAGGTCTCTAACTCCCAGATCACTGAAGAGTTCTCTCCACCCATCCACATCTCTGTCTGCCTGCAGATAGCAGGGGTCCAGTAGGACCCAGTCCACACCTGGGGAAGGAAAATGATTGGTTGAATCTAAATGAGCAGCAAACTTCAGCTCTGTGGATTCTGGAATGCTGGATCAGGGTTTCTATGTCTACTCCATCCTATTGCATAAGTCTCAGTGTTCCCCATTTCATGCTTTCCTAAGTCTCTACAAATGCTCTCTAGTTCTGATGTTGCATAATGGGACAATTAAATTATTTGGAACAAGCATGAACCAAAACTTTCCAACCAAAACACATCCTAAAAGCTCTAAATGACAAATGATTCTTGATATGTTGATATTTCACTGTTTTACACTGTAGAAGTCTAAGGATTAAGACTTGTGGATAGTGATGCCATACTAGAGAATTTACTATTTGGGGTGAACTATTCTTGTAGTTGTAAAATTTAAATGGTTTTAATTGATTTACATTCTACATTGATTTGCAAAGAGGTCACAGTGTTTACCAGGAAGCTTGTTGGGAAGGTCGATATTTCCATATTCTTTAGAAAACTGGATCTTGCTCTCAGAGTGGCAGAGAAAGCCCCTGTTGGTCAACACAGGGATGACTGTGCCGAGAGTCCTGTAATCCTGATCCTGAGAGTGTAGTTTGATAAACACCAGGTAGCTGACGATAATGTCCTTGGGCTTTTTCTAGAGCGAGAGAGGATTAAATAAGTATGCCAGACAAATTCATAATAGATGACAGCGCATAATGCATTGCACATGCTTGGTACATTTTCAAACATCCTGAATGGTCATGCTTTCATCTAAAAAACCTCTTTAACCAACTAGGCTGCATTTCAATTGATGTAACATCATAATGAGGTCAAAGGTACAAGAATGATACAAAAATAACACAAAAGAAGATATTTTGTGTCTTGGTTTTATTTATGTCTTGGTTTTGTCCATGAAAGTCAATGGGGGCCAATGTTATTTGGTTACCAACATTATTCAAAATATCATCTTTTGTGTTCTGCAGAAGAAAGAAAGTCATACAGGTTTGCAATGATAAGGAGAGTAAATGATGAACAAATGTTCATTTTTGGGTGAACAATCCCCTTAACTTTACTCCAAAGAGGGTCTTCCCTACATAAGCTTTGGACAAAGGCGCCAGAAAAAAAATGCAAAAGAAAATAATAAATAATAAAAATAATAAAGTAATAAAGAGGCTCTAACCTCCCATGATTTGCTCCTCAGCATAGGATAGATATGCTTGTGTAGAACCTCCTGGGGCTCAAGCTCATGGACGTCGAGTCTTCGGAGCAGCTCCCGAACCTGTGAGTTCCCCAGTTCATCCAGACACACCAGCAACTGCGGCTCCACAATACTCAAGTCCTGGTACAAAGCCTTCAGATCTACAGGGCCAAATAAACACAGAAAACCTTAGCGCCAGTCTCAGACTGTTCAGGCTCAAATGCTGATGTTTAATTCATAATTTCCCTGCTTTCAGATGATTTTATCTGACACTGAGAGTAAGCCTGGCCTTTTTCATTCAACTAGAATGTGTCACCACCCCGGCTGAGTACAAATCTGTTACGACTTTTCTGACAGCAGCACAAGAAAAATTTGTCTTTATATACATTTAAATAAAGAATCAGGGCGGTATGAAGGATCATTCCAAAGCTGAGATTGAAGGTGACAAATGCATTTCTTATCAGTCATCTGCATTTCATTCATTAAACCTCTTTTTGACTGCAGTGACGCAAATACTGACTCTCCCCTGTGAGTCACTACATTGATGATTCAGAAAATAAGAGGATGAAGATCATTCATTTTGCAGTCAGGTCTACAGACGTCTGCACACAAAGACGCCTGTAACCCATGTGAGAAACTTCTGACTATTCATGAGCTGATGGGGTAAACAGTGAGCGTGTTACATTGATAAATTACCTGTTTTAGCTTGCGTCACATCACTGAGAGGGAAAAAAACTCCCTCCGAACTCAAGGAAACCACACTGCCGTTAGCCAGAGGGATCATGGGAACGTCTTTGAGAGACTGGAGAAGGGCGTCCATATCGCCATACTCCATATCCAGCGCACGGAAATTACACACCAACAGCTTGGCGAGCCTTTTCAGGTCTTGTTCTGAAAAGAGAATAGAGGATATAATGAGGGAATGAGAAACAACAGGTGATTTTACTTCTATCTATTTGAATATTTATTTCATAAAATGTAACATTGTTTGATTGCAAATAATTCAACAATAATAACTGAATAAAGCTACAAAAAATAGTGTAGTACTCCAACTGGCACATTCTCCATACTTCAATTGAACAAACGTCTTCACACACACACAGGGCAGAATACATGTATAGTGTGTACCTGATTGAAGACAGCCATGTTGCACTAGGTCTTTGGCCATTGCGCAGGTGACTGTTATGATTTCTGTGGTTCTGAGGCGATGGACGCCCAGCGCTGTGAGGAGAGAGCCGGAGAGGCTTGACTGTAGTGCAGGATGCAGGTACGAGAGATTCAGGGATCTACACAAATCTTCTCCTCCAATGACATCTTGAATCAAGCGGTCAAGACACACAGCTAGCTGAGACGGCTGTTTGAATTCAACTCTGCCCTCTGTGAAGAGAATCATATCACTAAGTATCTGCTCTCATTCATCACGTCGAAAAACATACAAATACAACAGCACTTGAATTCAAGGGGATTTTATTAGAAGGACCATACGGGATCTCAAATTCTAAACCATATTTTGTAGAATTAGCAACTAGAATTGGAGTGAATAAGTGAGCTCAGCGTTTTTCTTCAAATTAAACATTTTTCAATGCATCCAGACAAAAGCGCTCAGTACCGGTGCTAAGTGTAGACAAAAAACGTCAGCTGCTGGCTTTAGGATAAAACACTATAGTAAACACACCCTTATTATTTCCCTGCCAGTCTTTTTTATTAAAAAGTTCATTTTCATTTTCATAAAACTTTGACTGCTATCTTAACATTTATTTCTATAACTATATGAACATATACTATAGATGGTTTCATCGGACATACCCGATGACCCGAAGTTAACTTCCGGTCAATTTGTTGAATTTTTATATTGTATATTGACTTTATTAAATTAACTATTGAATGGGTTGTGTAACTTTGTCGCATTAAAGTTTAGCTAAGTAACAGTTCTTCTACTGGTACCCCAAAATAATACTGGCTAGACATACTTTTTAACTTGCTAGCTAATGTCATTTACTTGTTACTTATTTTGCTTGTTAACAGAAATAATCTGCAGGGACTTTGGGGATGTGTACCGGAAGTTAAGTTAAGTTAACGCTTGTTTATGTTGTTGCTTTGAAACCGTCAGATGAAAGATCAAAGCCTCTACTTCATCTGTTCTTATTTCACCAGTCGAATGTGGGTAGATTTTTCCAAAAAAAAGCATTATGAACAAAAAAGCAGATAACTGTGTTTTTTGACTCCAAGACAACCAAAACATATATTGTTTTGCTGCTTTTCCATGGGTATATGCTGTACTGTTTTATAAGGTGGGTAACGGTGGGTACTGTATAATAAGGAAAACATGGATTGCCAGAAATTTCCATTGATGGCAGGAAAAGAGATAAACATCAGGATGAACTCTTACCGTTGTCCTCTTTTGCTGGGAGACAGGCTTTGCCCTTTAGTAGCTGAATGATCTGATTGGCTACTGGATTAAAGAAGTCCAGGATCTCACTTGGTTGAGGAATAAACTGCAAGAAGTAACACAGTCCTCCAAGCCCACTGAATTCTGGGTGTTGCTGTAGGATTAACACACACACATCATCATGGCTGTGAATACTCACTCTGATAAATCAAATAGAGTACATATACTGTAAATATCCCCATGAATCAAAGTTGTGAAATGTTTTGTGGATATTGGTCCATGTCTGTTAGTTTCACATTGTTGCACTTCTACATATTTGCGAAATTCATTTATAAATATATACGTTTAATTTTTACTTAATTTTACGATTCACCACAAGTAAGTTTATAGGGACCTCAAATATGCAACACTAAAAACAGCATTCTAAAACAGCCTGTGAGCCTTGACCTCCATCTCAGGCTGAAGTAAAAATGCAAATCTAATGTGCATGGTTTATTTGCATGAATGGAAGAACGCTGTCTTCCACTTCTCTCTTACGCTGAAGACGTCCATGGCATGCACAAACAGCTGTGGGATCTCTGAGCGGAGCCACTGATTCCAGGAGCTGTCCCTGTCTACATCCTCTCTGGAGGACGGGATGTCAAAATCACCTAGAAAAAGAATATGACATTGAAAATGTGACATCATCAATTCCAGGAATAACTAAGAGCCACATATACGATCCTCAACCTTGGATGATGAAACGGAAACCGAAGCTGCGAAGTGGAAGAAAGGCAAAGACAGGCTGTTTTTGAGGTTTCACATCACCAGAAGATGCGTCACTGAGCTGGAACGCCAGGGCTAGTTCTGTTGACTCCACATCTTCTTTAATCTATTAAAAACAAAGATCCACTCAACTCAGATTAAAAGTTCACAGTGACACTTAATAAAATATATATATATATATCATGGCAGTCTCGACAGTATGTACATGTCTGTCACCAAAAACAGTCATGCATTTTGGTTATTATTTGACTTGGTGGGTTACAATCATATAATCCTGGAAACACTGTGTCTAACCACTATGCCAGATTGTGTCTCCAGTCAGCAGAGAAGTTATGATTTAAAACAGCACAGACAGAAAGACCTGCAATTGTCTCTGTAGATGGAGAGCACAGAAAGTAAACTGTCACTGCACAAATCCCAGACAAAAGAAACACATTGCCTGCACTTTGCTAATAAGATTTCTTGCATGAAGTTGGAATGAGACACGAGTGTAAAACACTTTTAGTCCCAGGGGTATGAAGCAGCAGAACACTTGCGTAACACCATAAACACAGCAGCACATCGTGTTAAAAGGCAAAGGCTTGTCGGATGCCATGTCAAGACTGAACAGATTCTAATTAAGAGAAGGTGAAACTGGGACATTGTTGCAGGTATACAACACAAAAGGTACAGCATAATTTCACCTTTAGTTTACCTGAGCATTGTTTCATATGTTACCAAGTGTGCGTCAAAGATCCACAACTTGCCTTTTTAGGGTAAAGCATGTTCTTGACCACTAGCCAACGCTCTACGCCACCCGTATGTGCCACCTCAAGAACATTATTGCTCAAATCCCGGCGAGTCATCGTCACTGAACGCTTCTCCGTCTTATAAAGACAAAATAAAAGTAAACGTCAGTTGTGTTTTGTTATCATTTTGATGGTTGTGAATTAAGCAGCCACGGGAGGGCACATTTATTACCTCATTGATAATGTTGATGGAACGAAGACGATGAAGGAAAAGAAGAAGAGAGGGATGAACATCATGGAAAAGGTTTTTCGTCTGGTAGCTCTCTGATCGCAGAGGGAGGTGGATCTTTGTGGTCCATCTGCAATAAAACAAAGAAATCCCAGAAAATCATAAAATATGGCCACTTCGACTACTTTTACATTTTCGTATAAAAATGTGCAAGGGTGCATGACCATGCAAAACTCAACACTACGATGCTCACACTACGAGTGCGGTTGCTATGATGTTCTGAGGCTTTGGAATGTGTTGCTATGTGGTTGCTAAGGTGTTATGTGTGGTTGCTAGGGTAATCCTGATTTCTAACTGCCTCCCGGAGTCTCTGCCATATTGAATAAGTCTACAGAACATTTATCATCCACTAGATGAAAATCTGACTGCTTGGGTAAGTAACAGCACAACTCGTGACACGCTGAACCTTCTGACATATAATTTATTTCAGAAATCAATATTAATATTAATAATATTAATATTTAAGTCATTTATTAATATTTGGCCATTTTTAAGCACAGCAGAGTGAAATATCAATGCTTTTTATATATCTTGTATATATACTGTATATTTTTTTACCTTTTGTCAGAAACCTCCTTTGCAACAGAGCTCACAGGTCTTTCCCGGTCAACCCAGTGTGGCAGAATGTATCCCATGGGGCCGCTGGTCTTGTCGAATTGAATGTGGAAGCCATTGGAGTGGATCTCAGGACAGTCAGTGACTTTAAAAACTGATTTAAAGCCAATGCCCTTTTGCCCTGTATCACATAAAGTCAAGAGGTTTTAGTAAAAGTGATGTGGGAGCATAAAGACAAAAACATAATTCCAAGAATTGTTTTCATGTACCGATGTAGCCATATTTATGTTTTCCTTTCGTGCTCCTGCCGACATCACAGATGGCACGAATGTTCTTCTCCTCGAACCCACATTCGTTGTTCAAGATGGTGATGCAGTCTCTCTCCACCACGAAGGTCAGAGCTGGCTGCTCTCCTCCATTAGGATAACTGTTATCATCAGCGTTCTGCACACAAACCAATTTATTTTATAATAGCTGCTGGAGTTTCTGCATGTGGTGCGTTCCTTTAAAGATTTGAGCAGGGACCTGTATAAGCTCCAGGACAAAGTGTGTGTCTTTGCTGTACAGCTCAGTGGAGAGACGTTCCAGACTTCGTCCCAGTCTCGCCTGTTGCTTTGTCATTAAGTTCTGACCCTCCTCGTTGAGCTCGACGCCGATGCCAAACTCGGCTTTCCTACAACATCGTGAAAGCAGTGGTGACGGCATTAATACTGACCAGAAGCATTATAAAAACCTATAAGCTTCATTATGATGGCATTATCGAGTCTTTACAGTAACTGATTACTTTCTCAGAGTATCATTTTATAAAACGGTAAACCGTTCAAATTGTGATTTAGCTTCATATCTCTCTTGTCCAAACAGATTTGAGCTTCGAAAATGCATCTTTCATACATTGCATTGGATGTAAGTAAAACCAAGAGCTAAGTAAACCTGATGTCTTCTATGATGACTTTGTGCTCATTGTCCTCAACATCTTCCTCTGGTAGCACCGAAGATGTCTGCTCTTCATCCTGAAGGTCTCGGTTCTCTTCTTCCTCCTGCACACTGCTGTCTGTGACTTCACTATGCTCAGATACCAGCTCAAACATCTGCTCATCTTCATCATCATCACATTCATCGTCTGAATGAAAAAATATATGGAAATGCTTTAAGGGGCTCATTTATATTTGATTTTAAAAATGTATAGGTTGTAGTAAAGGTTGAAATTAACATGTACTCTGTGTAAGATTAAGGAGGATCTATTGACAGAAATGCAATATAATATACACAACTATGTCCTTACATAATGAACCCTTATGTTTTTATTACCTTAGAATGAGCTATTTCTATCTACATACATAAAATGTAATGCCAAAATAGATAGGAACTTCTTTAAAACTGGTTAAAAAGCATCTCAGGATGGGAAATAAGAAAAAGATAGTTCCATGTGTGTTACAAGTTTAATATTTCAAGTGGATTAATAGAAAAAACAAACTTTTAAGTGAACCTCTGGAAGTTTAGTAAATCTATATATGTGCAAATATGAGCCAGCCTACAGCCTTTTGATTTCTTCTAAGATTTCTTCTTAATCTGTCGAATATCCTACAAAGTTTTGCTTGACACCCTTACCTTTGGCTCACTAGGGAATTTCTTTCATTTTTGGAATAATGTAAAAAAGCACAATATATACTGTAAAGTGAATTGAAAAAGCTGGAATAGCGATGGAGGCTCTGTCAGCAAAGCTTACCCTGCTGATGGGCTCCTCCAGGGCTGCTAGAAGAGGTGCTAAGCCCAATTTCCTCTTCATTATCCATCTCATTCAGACTCAACACAGATGACATGTCACTCATGGAGTCTTCCACCACAGACTGCAAGAAAAAACAAGGTTTGTCATAATTCAAATTTAAATCCTAACATTCCCAATTATAATCAGGAATTTCCATCTTATAGTATTATATACTTTCGTTTTCTGGGTTTGTTGCCTTTTGTTTGCTATTGAACATCAGTTTATTATATTTGACTAAAATATGACGGACACAGTTCCTATGTTATGTCTATTAACTAAAAGTGAAACCGAAATCTGTAGTATCTACTACTACTGCATACAGTACATACAAAACTCTGTTTGTTTTATTGATTTATTTATATAAGCAATATTGCATCGCTACTGCCTAACAAATTCTCCGGGGTTTGTGGCCCATACAATGTTGTGGGACAATAACTGAACTAGAAGTAAACAACAAACCTTCATGAGTAAGGGCACTTCAGGAGCAGCTGGCAGAACAAGTTTGCTGTTGAAGTCAGTTCTCCACTCGGTTATGCCGAGCAGAAGCCCCATTTGATGAAGTTTGTTCAGGTAACGTGTGTCTGAATGAGCAGCGTTCAGGAGGAGCGTTTTAGATTTAGCTTGACCAAGCACTTTAGAGAGTGGCTCCAAAAACACCTGCGAAAATAACATCAGAGTAAAACAACCACAAGCTCCAAAACATAAATCTACACTTACTGTAAATCTTGCTGTGCATTTTAAACAAAAGTACATAATGGATTCTAATTAATATCAATAAAAATATATTGCATGCAATATGCAAATAAACTCTTCATGTATATACACTGACATCAAAAGAGAAAAGTGGCTGATGGCTAATACTCTATGTACATTACATAAAAATACATAAAGATCCCATTTTACACAATATTTACTATAACAATAAAAAAAAGTGACTAAAGTAATATGCAATTATCAATTCAATTAATAATAAACAGTCATATTAATGATTTTATCTATTTATCAATCGCACGCATGTGGAAAACACTTCTATTCATCAGACCATGTGCCATGTATCATCTAATTAATTAGCTTGGATGATATATAAGCCTATTAAGTAAACCAAACATCATCCAGTGAAGTAACCTCCCTTTGAACTTGGTGAAAATGGTTGTGTTAAAATGGGAATGAAGGAACAGCAGTACAGGCGTCAAAGACTAATGATCTAACAGAAGAGTGATCTTCTAACCCCCGAAGAATCTGCCCTGCTAAATGACAATTTGCACGGGTTGTCATGACAACAACCTAAATATAGCACTTTTCCCCCCTTATGAGAGCCTTTTTCCACCCACCTGCTGCCAAGGCATCATCTTGTGTCGGTTTCTTGTCACCAGCAACAAATGTTTTTTACTGTATAACAGCACATTATCACGACCTATTAATGTTTGACTAATACTACTGATGTCTCCCCACTAATGCGAGCTGGTGGCTTTAAAATTTTCATGAGAGGAATGTGAAGAAAGACTAATTTATCTTTTTAATTTTAATTAACTTTTTGTTTTTATTAACTGAAGGGCAGAATTGCTGGGTACCTGCTGAAGAAGTTCCTTGCAAATTCTGGTAGGCATCTGAGCAATGCATTCCAGCACGAATCTGGCCACAGCGCTGTACGAGTAGCCATCTTCCCCTGGTGTTATTTCTGTTTTCAATCAAGAATACAAACAATGTATTTACACTAACTCCAAAATGTCTTTTGAGTCAGATAAACATGCCAATTTACAACAGTTTAGTTCAAAGTGTGATGGACATTGACTAAAGCTAGCAAAAACATGACAAAGTGTTGTGACACTTGCGGTGTGAAAAGAGCACCTCCTACCTTCCTGTGCAACTGCTACGTTCAATGCACTTTCCATGTGATTGGCTAGGAGCGCTGTGGGGGTGTTCGGTATCCCATCAGCCACCACAATGGAGACCAAGTGGCCAGCTGTGTTGACTGGATCCAGAGCCTGAGTAGCCTTTGAGAAGTGTTCAGCACCCGTATCAGCAGTGACCCTCAGTAACATACCAGGAGACACCTCAAGAGCTAGCAGTTCTGTCTTACCTGAATAACAAAAGGTGTTTTGTAATAAGAACATGTTTGTTTGAACCAATCCAAGTGGTTCCCACTCTAGTTTTGGCTACATCCTCATTCATTTCAACAGAGCACTTCTGCAGAACACACAAAAAGATATTGGTAACCAAACAGCATTAGACCCCACTGACTTCCATTATATGAACACAAAATCACTGAGACATTCATCTTAAAATATTTTCTTTTGTGTTCCACATAATGCAGGTTTTGAACAACAGGTTTCTAATGGTGACCCACCACAGTACTTTTCGATGAAGTCCTTGAGAGGGCCGTGGTTGGGCTGAAACACCAGCTCCCACTGGCTCCATTCCTGCAGGTCCTGCAGTAGAGGGGCTGACAGGAGACTCGTCAGCGCTTGATCACGGCTCACCTCTCCCAACAGACCAACCGTATCCAGCACACACTCGCTAGAAGCACACATACACCCATAGACATTTTTTGACACACTGGAGTGTGAAACAACATAACTTTTATGATGCGCCTTGTGGAGCTTTGTCATTTTGCCCCATAAGAAGATAATGTGACTGCATTTAAATATAACATTTTTGTTTGTGTTCAGCTGAAGAAAAAAAGTCATATACTATACATCTTGAATGGCATAAAGGTGAGAATTTTCATTTTAGAGTGAACTATTCCTTTAATGTTAAAATGCATAAATTAATGTAAAATTAATATTATAAAGACATTGTTTAAGTACTAAATATTCACTACAGGGCAATTCCAGCATTGCGGATGTGACATCTTCAGTCAAAACTTACCAAAATTCACCAATATATTAAATCATCTGTTTATATTTTACTAAACTTCTGATGATCAATATGAATATCGATATGATATCATTCTACACACAAGTTTTCTATTTTAAATAAAATGAATGCATTATGGATGTGACAAAAATACTTTTGCATACTTTGCAGGATTTCTGTGAAATTTACAAAATATCTTCATGGAACATGATCATTACTACATTTCATAATGATTTTTTGGCATAAAAGAAAAAGCTAATTTTTGGCTATTACTACAAATGTTTTCGTACTACTTAATCCAGGGTCACATATGTGTAATGAATATCATAAACAGTCGTGTTTAAACTTTTTACTGGTAATGCATTAGTATTCTGTTACGTTGGCCTGATATTTTGCATTGGCTTATTCCAAACAGAATAAAATATGCAAAGAACATTTCTGGTCCTAGATTTTAAGTGATGAGTACTTGTGTAAAAGTACTGTAGAGTGTAATCTTTGCCTCACCCAGAATTGATGGGGAGCAGAGGACACTCATAGCGTACAACACTGGTGATGGCATCTCCGCTAAGTTCTTTTTGCCGCTGGGTGCAATCCACAAGAAAACTTAGGGGTCCATGACCAAGCTCCCGACTGTCCTTTATCCGGTAATGGTTCCTCAAAGCAGCCTCCACGAATGCCAGCTAATCCCAAACAAAGAATAAATGAGCCAATACGCACATCTACTGTACAGTAATGTGTACATTTCTTGCAATTAATCTGTTTAAAGACAAGCACACTTGTTTGTTATTGTTTGCATGCTTAACATTTCTGTAAGCAGTAGGCCTTGTTATGAAAACTATGAATCGCGAAAAAGGCATTTTGACACGTAACACAAAACTCACATCTCCCTCGCCACACTGCTTAATGAATTCAAACACATCCTGTCGGGATGGTCTGAATCCATGCGTTCCAGGGTCCTGGTTGTCAATGGAAAGAGCGCCCCCTGCGGTCTCCTGCAAAACCTGCGGAAGAAATGAGACAAGGTGAGTTGGGACAAACAAATTAAAACCTGACACACCTAATGTGAAAATGTGAGGAAAATAGGAAGTGCACACCTTTTTGTTTTTGACAATGAAATCCAAAAAGGTTCCTTGCTGTAGCTGACTGAAATCTTTGAACTTGAAGTGATCTACAATCTTCTTTTCCAGTGAGCGAAGGAAGGCCAGGGTAGGTGTGTTTTTGAAGTTGGACACACACTCTTGAAAGTAGTTCTTCAATTCAGCTACACAGACAAGAACAATACATTACATTTATGTCTTTGGAAGATGCTTTTATACAAAGCGACTTACATTGCATTACACTATATATTTGTTTCATTTGTGCAATAAATCTCAGACTTTAAACAAAAGACATGCAAAAATGATGTCACTGAACGCTGACTGTTATATTATCACCCTCTGGTAAACAAAAGCGTTTAATTTTAAGGTTCATTTGCACCATAAGCGATACAACAAAGACACTTTCTTGTAGATCATGCAACACCAAGGTCATGGGTTTATTTATGAGACAATGTGCATACTGAATGTGAAATCTATTGAAGGTCACATTGAAAAAGAATTCTATTCAAAGCATGACATGTTTTCTGTCAGCCTCTAAAATGTTGCTTGCCTGAACAAAAGCAACCAAGATGCTTCTGTAAAACAAAACATTACATAAAGCATTATAAGCCCTAGCAAAGTGACATTTTTCTTTACAAAAAATCAGATTTTTGTCTGAGACTGCTGTGAACAGGTAAAATTAGACAACTGTCAAAGTTGACACCTTCAGTGGGGAGGGAAGTGGTTCTTTCATCTGCAGCTTTCTTCTCTTCTGCTCTTTTCTGAGGTTTCTCTTTAGCCACCAGGTCCTGTGGGGCTTCCAAGGAGCCACAGCATATCGCAAGCTGAAATAAGGCTCTCGCTAGCCTGTCACTTTGTATACATGTCAGAAATGTCTGAACAGTCTGAGGACAAAACACAAAAAGAAAATAGCACATCAGTTGCTTTCTGCACATGTTATGAAACTTCTGTAATTACATAACATTAACAAAAACGGCATTATGCTCTGTTGATGATTCTTCACATTTTTCATCTGTCACCTCATCCTTAAAAATAAGTAACATTTATAGTAAGAGCATTTCAAAACTTGTTTCCGTTATACAGAGCACACTAACACACAAAGCCCTATCAAACAAAACATGGGTCTTTAAACAGTTTTAAAACACAACTTTTTATTATTATTTCATATCTATAATGCTCACCTTAGTCATACTCTTACTAAAGATGCCTTCGGAGTTGATGAAGACTTCAAGAACAGCGTCAGAGGCGGTCAGACTAACATATTTTTTCCTGAGCTCAACGCAGTCTGTCTTTGAGAACAGCACTGGTCCCTGAGCTGGTTCCAGCAGATTCTTCTTGATCTTAAACAATTTGGCTTCTACCTCTTCCTGAATCTCCTTCTGGATAGCTTCTTTGGCTCTATCCATGCAGATGTGCTCAGTAGCAGATGCTCTATTCATTGTCTACAAACAGAAAAGAAAAGAAAAGTTCAGAGAGGAAATTCTTTCAATTATGTACATTAAACCTTAGTCAAACAAAACCCCAATAAGAAATCTGACAAATAATTTCCTTAAACATCATTTTTGTGACTAGTCTCTGGTCACAGACTGCAGTACAATTGCGTCTTAAGGGAGTAGTTCATCACCCACAAACATACATTATTTTCTCATTTACTCACCCTCTTGACATTTGAATACTGCATGACTTTCTTTCTTCTGCAGAACACAAAAGAAGATATTTTGAAAAATGCCGGTAACCAAAAAACATTGGCCCCAATGATTTCTATTGTATGGACACAAAACCAATGCAAGCCAATGGGGACCAACGGTTCTCGTTAACCAACATTCTACATGTTTTGTGTTGTGGACAAGATAAAGTCATACAGATTTGAAATGACAAGAGGGTAAATGATGACAGAATTTTCTCTTCCTTTCAGGCACTTTCTGTCTGTGAATACTTTTTTGTAGTATTTCGTTAAAATTTATTATGAGGGTATTTGTTTCATTTCTTGTTTCATTTCTCCTGACCGCCAGAGGCGGTGTTTAAGCACTAGTGGATAATGGCAGCACCAGCTCGATAGGTCGAAATAATATATCAACAAAGTCATGTAGTGACGTAGGCTGAGCTATAAAAACCCACCAGCTCAGCCCTCGGTCTCTTTCGCTTTCTCGCTTGTTATGATAGGTCGTTTTTTCATTGCCCCGCGAATTATTCGTCTTCGCAAGCTGTGACGGCACACTCTCAAGGTAAGTTGTGGGTTTTTTTCACTTATTGAGAGATAACCAGCGATTACTGGTTATCTCTCAGTGCTATCCAGAGGTTTTGTTTTTGCGTGCCGAAATTCACAGAACCACAGTAACATGCGTAACTAGCGTACTTTATTGTACTAATTATTTGGGGATAAATGTATGTATTTTGTGTATGTCCCCTTAATTCTATTGGCCCCCCTTGTTTCTACAGTTAAACAAAAATGTAAAACTGTATCCCATAATGTATTGAATTTTATAATGTGGAGAAACCTAAATAAAATGAGAAAAAAACTATGTATTAAAGGGGTTGTATGACGTGGCTAAAACCAAAAAAGTCAAAGTCAAAGTCAGCTTTATTGTCAATTCTGCCACATGTATTTGGTGTAATACAGTGTGTTTATGCGGTTTACGATTAAAAAACACACTAGTTTTCACATATCGTACATTACTGTTGCTCCTCTGTGCCCTGCCTTTCTGTGTAAATGCGCTACACACACTCAGATTTTGGGGTTGTACTGTTTTGGAACAGTGTTGTAAATAAACTTTAACCACTGATTTCTAATGGTGTCCTCATTTGGAAGACACAACTAAGTAGTTTTCTTTTGCAATGAAACACACAGCGTCTCCACAACATGGCGTGACACACCAAAGATACAGGAAAACATGAAATTGCTTCATTTGACCCCTTTAAGTTCAACACTAAGATACACTTTTACATCTCTGATTACAACAGTCTCCAAGTGTCTACATGTCCTCGCAATCATTTGAAAGGTACGTTTTTAAAGGGGGGTGGGATGGTTTCTAAGAGACATAACTACCAAAATTGCTAACATCACCTGAAGTAGGGCTGCGCAATTAATCGCAATCGATTTTCAATTTAAATTTTTGCTTCCAACAATTATGCAAACAAAATAATTGGAAAACTATTATTGTGTCGCATTCCACATTTAGCAAGAATTGTCTTATTTATGTTTCTTAATTTTGTTTTATTTATTTGATTCTTTGCATTTATACTTTATTTGATTGTTTTTACATTTCAGTTATTTTTTTATTAAGTTGAATTCAGTGTTAAATTGACACGTTATTTATTTATGTATCTATTTATTAAGTTTTATTTATTAAGTAATCATGTTAAATAATCGCGATCTCAACACTGGGCAAAATAATTGTGATTATTATTTTTGTCATAATCGAGCAGCCCTAATCTGAAGTGTGAAGAACCTTACCGAAATGGGCAGTCCAAGACTCTGGATCCTGATGCCGAGTTCATATGGCGACTCACAGCTGTACTGGTCTGCAAGGTGCTTGAGAAATTCAGCAAGGTCAACTCTTTGTGCTCTGCATTTTCTCCTGAAAATCCGAAGACTCTACAGGAAACAGAAAACCAGATTGTTACATTAGTCAAAGCAAAAACAGAATAATGTCTCCATGTCTGTATAGATGTGCAAGCCTTGGCTACCTTGTGCCAAAATGACTCACCCTAAGAATGTCCACAGTTTCAATCTGATGAATATCGTCATCTTTAGTATTTACGTCTATTTTAAACATGCGGTGAATAATCGGGATCTTGCAGAGAGGGCCCAGGTGAAGCTCTTCAAAGCGCTTTTTGTTCTTCAGGTTGGCCACAGCCTGACCCAGTTCGTACAGTGTGCACACTGAAGACACTGCCTCCACTGACTGACAGAGGAAAAATCATCATTACAAATAGAAATACTTTTCAAATTATCGCTTGTCTTTTAGGAGAGCTATAAGTTCCACTTAAAAATAAATTAAATAAAGTTTCATCAATTACCCATTCAAACATTCAATACATTTGTAATTATATATTCACATTCTTTTAATTTTAAATGGACAAAATAATAGACATTTAAAACTGTTTAAGCAATTCATGTTTTACAGCACAATAAATCAATAAATTGTTTTAAATTATCTTGATTCACAAATGGTTAAAGAAATTTTTTTAAATGCTTTTTAAAATGTGATTTAAACCGTGCTTTAGAATTGATTTATTAACATACTATTTTATTGATATATTTATGTAAACTAAACAGAATTTAATTTGTTAATTTATATATTAGGGAATTAAAATTCTTCATTTATTTTTAAGGAGTCCTTAAATCTTTGTCATCACCAGAATAAACCCTCCAGCCTTTCCTGTTTATTAGAAACAACAACATAACAAAACCAGACCAACATGTGTGATATAACACTGTATTCAGTACACAGCTCCAGGACGTTTGTATAACACGTCTTACCGCAATGTACATGTTGATCTCTTTGATGGTGCGCTGAAGTTCATGCACTGCGGGGAGTTGACGGCGAGGGTCGATCTTTAAAGCGTACAAGGTGGGCACTTGTAAAAGTGAACACACCCTGCTCATAACCTGAAAAATAAATGATAATAATTGTAAATACTGATAATAAACCAATGTGAATTTAATAGTAAAGACAAAGACACACACCTTGTCGAAAGTGACATGCTCTCCATCGGCTGAAAGTGCTCTCATGACGTCTTCGGCCAAACTGTTTACGTCATCTGCGCTCATGGCTTGTCTCCATCTTCCATTATCTTCCGACAGGGCTTCTGCCGCCCTCATGTTAGCACCATGTACCTCCCTCAACTGGCTGTAGAAGGACTCGTAGAAAACTGGCCCCTTACCCTCTTTCACCTTATCCTCTTTCACCTTATCCTCTTTCACCTTATCCTCTGCTTTGGACCCAAGAGCTGGGAAGTCCAAGGTGGAGAGATTATTAGGGGTTGGCATGAGGGGGGAAATCCAGTTTTGCAGTAATGGAGATCCTGCCTTGGACCGGACCACTTGTTCATTTACACCAGCGGGGATGGATTTTGGTTGCACCATCTTTTTACCCTCACTGATATTCTGTGGTGGTTCTACAAAAGCAACGTCGACAGGTTTTTAGTTTTTAAGGTGTGAAAACATGGTACGGTGCATTACAAAACAAAACAGATACTAACCATCGAGACACTTTGCTCCTGCTTGTGTGTTATCTATAAATCGACCAGACGGGAGGTCTTGTTTAGTTGTATGGTTGTCATACAATGACATGTAGAGTTTTAATGGCAGTGCTGACCCAAACAAAAGACAAAAGCCATTCTGTAGTTCAGTAGTGCAATGTCTAGCAGCCGGAAACACTTGAATAACCTCTTTAACTTTACGTAGCAATTCCTCTTGGGTCATTTCAGTACCTTCGTGGCCGGAGCTTGCTCCGAAACTGAGTTCAGAGTTTGTCCATGTGACGGTCCTCGCAGGTGTTGGGTCTTTGTTGATGGGTGTCGTGACAGCAGGTGCTTTTCTGTGATCCGTGTGGTAGACTTGCTCTTTGTCTACCAAAAGCTCATCTTTTAAGGAATCAATAAGTGCTGGAATTGAACTGAAACCAAGTTCTGATACTGACAGGTTCCGATGATACTTTTGGTTAAAGAACATAGACAGCTTTTTAAGAGGGATGCCCTTTGGATTCTCTTGAACCAGCTTCACCACGTCCTTAAAGTCCCTACTAATACTCATGGGTGCTGTGGAAATTTTTTTTTTAAAGCATAAGAATATAATGTATATATATGATGAAATATACGAGTGGATAACATTGCCTGTCATTACCTGTGGGTGTTGAAGGTTCAGGTTTGACACTCCTGTAGTATATCTGACCACTGTTTACATACAGCTGTTCGCTGAGAGAGTCAATGAAAGCTGCTATTGATGAAAACCCTAATTCTTTCTTTTTTAAAGGTCTGTCATATGCGCGTTTGAAAAAAACTGCTATTTTTGAAAGAGGAATGCCATCCGAGTGTCTTTTTACCAACTCCACAACATCATTACATGCTTTTTCGAAGTCCGCACCTGAAAAAATATGACAGTGCTGTTGAGAAAACATCTCTGATAATGCAAGATAAGTACTTAATATTAGATTAAATCATATTGTATATGCTTCTAGATTTACAGTAAGTTGTGTCTCAGAAATCATTTAGCACTGAACAAGAGTTACTAGTTCTCATATCACCTTGGTTTGAATTTTCTTAAAAACACATCAACAAATGTTCTTTTTACTCATTAAAAACAAGGTATGAACTGTTTTAAGGCATTCATTTAAAAACCTTTACTGACATGTTAATACAAGTAATAATAAAGGGTCACCAAAAAATTCTCATTACCGTAACCATTTAAAACAGTCAATTCTAAAGCATGTTTTGCTACAAAAAAGCAAAGCTATGATGCCTAAGCAAGTATTTATTAATCATACATAATAAGACATTCATATATTATATATATTTCAATACAAAATTATATATGTAACACTTTGTTTAAATGCAATTTGTTCTAATGAGAATGAAAAAGGTTGTGTACACAGCTTGACAAGAGAGATTTTAACTAGAAAAATATAAAGTAATCTGTAAACTTGTTCGCCATTTGAAAGGTACTGTTAGATGTGTTTCTTCAAATGAAAACTTAATGTAAATATCTTTGTGTGTGTGTGTGTGTAAACAGTTCTTTAAAAATGTTACGGAGGATGAGAATATCAGTCATGGACACGTGAATATGAATACATAAATATTCTGTCATTTTTTGTCATTTGAGAACATTTAGTAGAATAACCAATAGTTTTTTTCAGAATTCAGAATTTTTTTATTTAAATATTACCAACGTCCACATGAGCAACCTTAGGTTAGGCTTTTTTATATCATTGCACAGAACCAACAAATTATTTGAACCCAGGACAACAAACAACGTGAAGTCGGTACCTGTCAGCAGTATGTTCTTCTTGTGAAAGATTATGTCATCTTCCATCACCAGTTCCTCAAGAGATGCCACAAAAGCCTCCAATGAAGGAAACCCAAGTTCAGCTGGCGAAAGCTCCTTTTTAAACCTCTCAGAAAAGACCTTCGCTAAATTAACTTCGCTAATTCCTTTAGGGTGCTTTTTCACAATCTTGACAACTTTCTTACAAATTGCCCTCTTAGGAGCATCATACATGTTGATATCTGTAAATAAACACAGTACAAACATTTAGTAAAAATACATTACACTTGGTATTGGCCTTTACAAAACTTTCAGAGCCATCAATGACAAAATCAGCACTGATTAAAGACACTCTACAGAAAGGTTGTATTTGGTAATGATTAGTTAATGCATTAGCTAACATAAACTAACAACGAACAATACCCTTACAGCACTTATTAATCTTAGTTCATGTTAATTTCAGCATTTACTAATACATTTTTAAAATAAAATTTTGTTACGAATAACATTAGTTAATGCACATGAACAACTGTATTGGCATTAGCAATGAAAAAGATAGATTTTTGTTCTTGCATTTACTAACATCATCTAAACATACTACTACTGTAAAAGTATCATTGTTAACACAAAATTCTTAAACAAAAATGCATCGCATTTTTACACATAATAAACTGATGACATTAGCAATAACAATCAACAACCTGTTTTGCAAAATATTTTAAATAATATCTATATAAAGTCTCTGTTTCTCATTAAACTAAGCGTTTTACTGCAATTTACATGAGCATTTTAGTGTATGGGTAACCAATTAAATAAATCTTGTAAATCTAAACACATTTTATACATTATTATAAATAAACCTTCAACAAATATCTTACCCTATCTATAAATCCACTATGAAACTGTCCGAACTGAATGACAAATATAATTGTGTGCTCTTTTATAGCAGCCTCCTCCCTTTCCCATAAACCAATAAAAACCATTGCATAAAGAATGGAAACTGAAACAAAACACTTCAACTATGCAGTCAACTATTTCTAGGGGAACAGGGAATCTCTAGTTACTCTAACAAAAAAGCTGAAATCATACCCTACCTGTTAAAACAGACACAACTGGAAATGTTTAAAAGCTGTATGAGCAAAGCAGGAAGCATGTAGTGTGTTGTGTTTTGGTGAATGACTGTAGAAGGCATGAGCTACACTCTTAGGTTTCGTTTTCCTGCTAACTCTCTCAGCTGATCTAATGCTTTCTGTTGAAAGGGAAGTCATGTGACTCAGCTCCTCAAGCTGGAGCCTAGGATGACACACTTGCATTTCCTGAAACATGCTGCTTGCTCTGACACATTATGCATTTGTTGATAAAAGGCTAGAGATAGTTTTTTACCTACTAAGTTGCTATTATATACATTTCATAAAAAAATGTATACCTACTAAATTTTCATTTGGCAGATGCCTTTATATAAAGCAACATTCTCTACAATCAGTGGTCAATCCATATGGGTTTAGCTAACAATATCTAAAAAAAACGAGATATTTCCACAAAATAATACTGAAAATAGCAGATGTGCATTATGCGTTCAGATGACAAAATAAAACACATGACCACAAGGGGGCACTACTTACATAACTATTACATAGCAGATTAGAGATGTCAAAAATTCTAAAAGATAAAATATGCTTTAGAGACAGTGAACCAGGGTTGCCAGGTTCATGATCATTTTAAACTTTGGTTGCTTTTTTATTCAACAGATTTAATAAGGTGGGTAGATTTCGTTCATCAGCTCTAATCTACTGTAAAAGGTCAAATGACATTGTTTATGAAAAAGAGTGTTTATTACTATATTACTACACAGGGATTTTCATAATGAAATTGTGTGTAATGCATGTCATATCTGTAACATATTTATTTTAGGTATGGGACTGACTTATTTTGAGTTTTGGTACATGGGTACCTAAATATTTTTACGTAGATCTGGCAACCCGGCAGTGTAGTCCGTCACGTAAAGTAATAGTAGTTCTGTCATCATTTACTCACAAGTTGTTCCCAAACTGTATAAAATTCTTTGCTCTACTAAACACAAAAGAAGAGATTTGAAAGACTGTGTGAAACCAAACAGTTCTGGGGCAACATTGACTACTGTAGTTTTTATCCTTACCATGGAAGTTAATAGTGCCCAGAACTCCTTGGTTTCAAACATTATTTAAATATCATTTTTCGTGGTCAGCAGAACAACAAAATACCCGATCTGACCAACTCGAGAATGAGTATTCCTAATTTTGGGGGTGAACTATCCCTTTACTCTCATAATGGGGAATGTTCACCTGATCTCAAAATTCATTTGTAAGTCCAAAGTGGCTATTAAGCAGTATGTGTAAATGTTATTATTGAATAAATTCACTTTGATTGTTTAACCAGCTGGGCCATTTAATCCACATCTTACAGCAGGGCTCAACGCAAAAAATATTTTCTACTGGCCCAGTTGGGCCAGTGGTTCAGATTTTCACTTGCCCTGACAAAATTTTCACTGGCCCCACCAAAAAAACTTATTTCAGTGATACATATTTAAAATAATAATTCAAAAATCAAATATAATTGTATACATATAAATTGTATTCACCATTTGTTAAGACAATTGGCAGTTTTAAATGTAAACTCTAATTCTGAAATTTCACAATACTCTTATCAGGGTCTTTTCCAGGTATTTCAAGATTAACTGCACAAAAATAGAGAATTCATATCAAAGGAATCTTGTTGCAAGAAAGTTAACTAACCCATATTACTAGAATGGTGTTATTAAATATGGTAGTGGCCCAATCGGGCCAGTGACAATACTGTTTACTGGCCCGAGTGTCTCTCACGCTGGCCCCGGGCCACCGGGCAGTCCTTTATGTTGAACCCTGTACAGTATGCTTACATTAGGATCAGATTAAACTAAACAGATTCTTTGCTTAAGTGCAAAGACACACCCACACCTTTTCCATTTCCAGAAATGACATGGAGATGACATACCTTGTAAGTTTCTGTGCACTGATACCAAGGATTTGATCATATTTTTATTGTAAATCCTTTCCACGTGGACTTGATCACCAAGCTGGTCAATGAGGTCCTGAAGGCCTGTTAAACCATAACTGGTCAAAGTTCCAAATCTCTTGCCATAGACCCTCCTGTACATATAAGTCAATCTAGACACCTCAACACCCCCTGGAAAGGTCTGGATCAAGTTGACAACTTCCTCTTTCAGTTCTTCCAGTGAACTGCCTGATAAACCAACACATTAATTAACAACACTTACTGTAAATGTAGCCTAAATAAATGTTAATGTCAATCTCATTGAAAGCCAGTTTATTAAAATTAAGTAAATTCTTTTTAGAAAATTTGTAAATTACCCTGGCATATATAAAGAACTGGATTAAAGGCTAACAAGTTGAAATTAAATGTTAGTTACTTTGATTTGTTCCTGATGTTGAAGGAATTTCTTCACCATACAGGTGGGAGAAAGACTTCACCGAGGACCCTTGACCTCTTTCAGGTCCGCTTCTTATTCCCGGTTTGTCTGCCATTGTCTATTGAACTCTTTTCTTATTTAGGGCAAAACATTTTCCTGGTTCATACAACTGCGGTTTAAAACAGCATCATTTAAGTTCATTTGTGTTACATTTTTCTCATGCTGTGTTTAAAACCTATTTCAATGAGTATTTGTATGTCCTGCATGGAACAAATAAGACATTCAATGTCTTAATGTGCAATAACGATTTTATAAATGATTTTAGAATTTTATAAAATCAATATGTCTGTTTTTAAAAACGGTGTTCTTTTAAGTGCTGGCAAACGAAACGTGAATGCAAGCGAAAATATTGCAAGTTACGTTGCTTGTGCTGTTTTGTAGGTAGAAACAAATACCTCAATAAATGTTGCGTTTCTTGTCAATTTTAATACAAAACGTAAACATTTCTCAACCGATGTCTCCTGCAAAGCGCGAGTTGAATCCAAGTCTGTTTTTCTCTCAACGCATTCTGAATGTATTTCATATTAGAGGAGAATCGTCGCCCTCTAGCGTTGTGGAGGCAAATCGTTTAAACTGAAATTTATAGGGCCAGTTTTGCAAAAAGTAAATTTTGGACAATATTTATTGGTCTTTACATTTTTTTAAAGAAGCTAGACAAATTACCTATGCATATTATTAAGCTTATATTAAGCTTTTTACCTATAAAAACAGAGTTAATATTAATGAAATGTAATATGAGCATTAAAATATTGATTTATGCTAACTTTTAGAAGTATTGAAATGTTTTTCTGCCATATTAATATAGTTTAAACATTTAATAGTTTATATTACAATGTATTTATAATAGAGTTTGAGATTAAAACCATGCTGCATGGTGCTGTCATAATTAAAAAATGCATTCACATAAAAAACAAGAGTAAAGATCAAAGGTAGAATAAATTATAGATTTGTTGGATTTATTTTAGTCCCAAACAAATTCAAATTTCACATCTTTCATTGTGTCCTTGTACACAGCATCAAATCGCTGCTCTTGGGCTTCAGTGAAATAATTCTTCCAGTCACCAGCAATTCCTGACAGAATCAGAGACACAAGAAGACAATAGAGACAAATGATTTTCCAGTAAAACAATCTTCCCAATTTCATTTTAGGAATAATATTTGGGGGTGTGTTAAGACATTTTACCTTTCCTCATAAATTCAGACTTCTTTTGGTTCATGAACTCTTCTGGAACCAGAGAATAGTTGGACATCTTGTTTTGTTTCATGTTCTTGAAAACACAATGGTCAGCTATTTTGTCTATCACGTCTGGACTCAGAGATTTTCCGAGATACTGGGCGATCTTCTCCACAGATCCTTTCAAATCCTGTTCAAGGATGTGACAAGTATTATAAATAAAATAAACAAACTGTCATGTAGTTTGACTCGTGCTGTGTGAAAAACCTACTTACAGCTATCATCTCTTCATAAAACACATACAGTATGTGTTCTTCAGCGTTTAGCCACCCTTTCACATGATCGAACCAAGAACCAAACATGACTGTGGAAAAAGGAAATCATAACCCAAAATATTAAGTGTTTGATCTGATCACATTTTTCAAGGCAAAGACATTTATTTTGTCTCGTGTATGTTATTTTGTCCCCATAAATCAAATTTAAAAATGAAAATATGTCTGTATGTTTTGTGACAAGGCAATACCGTCGATACCTTTTCCATCAAGGAATTTCTCCATGAACTCATCTTGGGTTCCAGGGTTCACCAGAAATGAGGCCATTTCATAGTAAGGAAATGAAGATGTGAACACATCTTTCGGATTCCTCATAACATAAAGAACCTGAGAAATAAAAAACATATTTTATACCTCTCAAGGCTCAACCACTGAAAAAATGGTCATTATATCCTAAATATTTAGCATTTCGCATTGCAGTGCAATATGTGTCTTTCACAAAAATATATGTAACATTTTACCCTCGGCTTGACTTTAAAATAAGACTGATTCATCATTTGGCGACAATAGTGAGTGGCAAAGATGCGGGGAGAGGGTCTCTTCTCAAGATTGAGTGTTATCGCCTGGTGTTCCTCCAGCCATGGGGCTCTGTCCCAGTTTGGAACAGTCAGAACAGGAGTGAAATCTCCCTCACTCACTATCAGAGGCACTATCTCCTGCATCCATGTCGTACCTGTGACAAATAAAACAATAAAGAACTAAAGTAAAAGACTTTCTGTTTTTAAAAAGATCACATGAATCTTAGCAAGTGGTGAAACATGCATCCTCCATGATTTTTATTATTATATTATGTTTCTATTGTTTTTCAAGACATACATCATATATGTGATCCTGGACCACAAAACCAAGTAGCACAGGTATATTTACACCAATAGCCAACACATGGGTCAAAATTATAGATTTGTCTTTTATCCCCAAATTTATTAGGATATTAAGTAAAGATCATGTTCCATGAAGATATTTTGTAAATCTCCTACCGTAAATATATATAATAAAAAACACACGCCTCCAAACTTTTTGGTATCTATGTAAAGCTTATAACTTCAGCTTTTGGGTTCATCTATTCTCCACAATGTCATTACAGCGGTTAGTCTAAAGAGAGCGTTACAACAAACCTGTTTCTTAGCAACGGCCTGTTACAGTGCCTCTGATGGACAACTTTAAAAGCCATTTTCTCAATATTCTCTCAGATTCCAGATTTCCAATAGTTGTATCACGGCCAAATATTGTCCATAACATAACAAACCATACATCAATGGAAAGCTTATTTATTCAGATGGTGTATAACACTCAATTTCAAAATATTTCCCTGTGTGACTGGTTTTGTGGTCCAGGGTCTGGGAAAATGTGTTTACCATGGAAAAATATTGTTTAAGAAATAAATACTACAACAAAATACTTTCAACAACAAAATGAAAACTCATTTTATAAAAAAAAATCTATTATTCAATGAATTAAATTTTAAATTATAGAAACATCTACTTACCAGATTTAGGATAAGTGACAATCAGGATGTCATCTGGGCGGAAAGTAAAGTTCTCATAGTATTTCAGACTCTCAGTTGGGTGCAAGTGTGATGGGAGGAATACTCCTTTATATACAGTGTACAATTCAGCTTCTGTCATTTTCCAAAACTGCAGAAAATGCAATTTTATACGTCTAACACTAATTCATGAAATTCTCAATCATAGATTTTGAGCTGAATAGTTTGTGTCTCTTTACTAACTCCACCGGATAGCCAGAAACCCCTCCTCTAGTGTCCTTGCACATTGACATACTTGCAGTCAGTTCCAAAGTCCATTTAATGTTCTTCAAAGAAGAAATACCTTAGCTATGAAGTGCCTACTTACATTGCATTATACTACACATTTGTTTCTGAGTTTGTGCAATCCATGGGATCAAACTAAAGTTTCTAACGTTACATTGTTAATTTCCCCAACGATGCATTGTAGCCTACTATGTTGGTAACTTAAGCAGCAAGTTACATCATTGTTCGGGAAACGCGCACCCCTGTATGACTTTCTTCTGCAGAACATGAAAGAAGATATTTTGAAGAACAACACTGGCCCCCATTGACTTTCATTAGACCTATATGAACACAAAACCCTTCAAATGTTTCTCAGAATTTTTCCTTTTGTTTCACAGAAGAGTCATATCGCTGCTGTCCTTCTGAAACCTTTTATCTCAATATTTTGGGGATTTTTATTTTTTGTCATAAATCATTTTTATTAGTCACTCTTTATGCTTGTCAATGGGTTTTGAAAAAATATAACCAGTAAAAGCCTTTTAAAAAGTGCTTGTCAACTCTGACAACCATTAAAAAGTGTTTTTTCCATTTCCTAATGTCTAAAAAAATGGTAATCACAAAAATCTCTTGTCCGTAATTTCTTCTAACTTTTACACATTACTGTAAAAATTCCTAGAAAATATGTATATAATGTCCATCCACTGTCTACTCTCTTTGCTGGATTCTACTACTGCTAAAATGCATATAGGCCCTAGTAGTTATTTATAATATATAAAGTTAGTTATGGAAAAGAACCATTTTCGCTGCACATCCAAAATCAGTTCCAAAGTCCTATAAGGCCCTAGATCCTGTGAAAAACAAACAGGTTTAGATCAAAAGTCAACAGATGGAAAGGCCTCAGATTAAATGTTAATCGGACAAAACAGCTTCAGACAAAAAGGCATCTGAGGAAACAAAGACAAACCTCAAAAATATGTAATGTAGGCCTATAGTTAATGAATAATGTTTTTCTTCTCAAATATTTAAGTGTAAGTTTTAGATGTCTTTTCTTGATTGATAAGATCAAAATTTATTGGACGCACTAAAATGTTATTGCTCATATAGGTTGCTCTTTCATAACTTAATAAAACTGATGGAGTTCTTGGTTGTGAATCATCAACTTCAAGTCTCTGGCGTTTGTCTTAAAATTGCTTTGGAGTAATATAGAAACAAATGGGACCATTGGTAAAATACAGACACAGAAAAAACCAAAAGCGCACTCCAAACTTATTTTATTTTACTATATAGGTGTGTTTAAGTAAAATTATGATTTTTGTTTCATTCGAACTAGTGATAACATTTTTACAGATCTTGAATACTGCAAAGAAAGTTGATATTCACATTTAAACAACACAATACTGATGTTTTACATGTATTTTAATATCAATAAAAATGAATATATGATGGAATAAGCATCATTTTCTGCATCTTCTCATTTTCATTGTCACATTGCTGTTGGGTGACTTTGTCATTCCTGAGGTTTGTTTCTATTCAAAAGACTCTGGCATGGAAACTGGTGTAGTCTCTTTTCCACAGCTGTACATTAAATGTATGGAGCTGTAAAATTTTAATCATATAGGCTAAAAAAAGTTTTAGTTTGCCCTTCATTTAATCTCATGTCTAGGGGAAATAATTGAGACATTAAAGAGATCTCATCTGTGATTTTTCTTTCAGATGGATTTTGCTATACAGAATCTATACATTAAGTGATGTATCTCTGTACTGTTATCACAGTTATTTGCCTTATCTCATAACTGATAAGAATGGTTCAAAAAGAGCAGTCCTTTGTACCTTTTCTCTTTTAGCTTGACTACCTGTCCAGGGTTCTTATGTTGTCAAAAAATTGAAATGGGCTAAGTTATGTAGGACTGTCATGGTATTAGTTTTTCTTTAACCATGACTATTGTGGCCAACAGCATTCACAATGACAATATTATCAGGATAACTACTGAAATGTTTTAAATAAATAATTAGATAATGCTATTAGTCACATTTATCTTTAATTTGGTTTATTTTGCGTTTTGGTTTTTAAATCATTCTCAAAATGAGTGCAGGGAGGTGTAGAGAGTTTGCAACCAATGTGGCTCATATAAGGCAAAATTAAAAATGGGAGTTAAATAGTTTACAATATTGTTTTTTGTGTTGTATTAACCCATTAATAATCACAGTTTTTAATATCATAGTTATAGTCAATACCAGTAGTACAGTATATTGTGACACCACTAAACTAGACTGTAGAATAAAGTCAGGGCTTCACCCTGTGGTTCAAATGTAACACAACACTCAATTCCTTTTAAAAATGTCTTCCTTGAGGACCCTCTTTGTGACCTTTGTGGACAAATTTGTCCATGGTATGCTTAAAAAGTTTTTATGAATCAACATCTTAATATGCATTTTATATGCTTATTTTGTTGTATGTTATTTTCACATAAAATTCACAAAATTAAAAAACATTTTTATAAAACTCTTCATTCCACCAATTTAAACACATAAGTCAATAAATATTACAGATGTTACATCACAAAGAGACCGAACAACGTTTTGTGGTAAAAGAAGAAAACACCGAACACAGAAATATTTAATAATTTGAAGCAGGTGGGTTTCAAATTCGGTTAGCGGTTGCATTATAAATGTTGTGGCAACAGTGGCATTGATTCATGTTTGTGTGTGTAACAGTTAGTTTCAAATTCGATTTACATTTTTTCTGAATTCCTTGTTTTCTTTTACAACAGTCATATATTTGCCCACACGAATTATATTAGAAAAGAAGAAAAGAAAAAGTGACCTATTTTTTGTCAGATATGGTGACCCATACCCGAAATGTGACCTCTGCATTTAACCCAACCAGTGAATGTATGTTAAATCACAGAAAAATCATACATTGTTGCATTCCATGTCCCATTATAAAAAGGGCAAGAAGATTGGACAAGGCACCTATGGCACTGTGTTTGGCACTGGCACTGTAAGGGAAGATGCAGATCCAATCACCAGAAGGTAGAAACACCTTTTCTATATTTATCAAACATTTTACACTTGTGTCCTAACCACTTACCTATAAATTACTGATTTTGCATAGAAAGCTAGACCAATTGTCAGGGTGGGGACAGAGGACCCAGATGCAGGCAACGGTGGGGGTAACAAAAAGACTTTTATTATACCAAAAAGAAACAAAGAGACCCACGATGGGGTAGAGAGAACAAAAGACACGAACTCAAAAACAAGCAAGACTATAAAACAAAGACTTCCCACGTGGGGGCAAAACTGAAACAAACGGTACGGATGAGACAGAGACAATGACAAAGACTTGACTTGACTTGACTTGACTTGACTTGACTTGACACACGAACCTTACAAATCTTACAAAAAACGTCACGAACTTTTCAAAACGAACCAGCACAGGACAATGAACACGAGGGCTTTAAATAGGGGAACAAACAAGGGATAATTACACAGGGTACAGGTGTGAATCATCAGAAACATTAACAGGGAAAATTACCGGAGAACGAGGGGCGGGGCTTAGACGCGCGACATGAAAACACGCGGCAAAAGGCGGAAGCGCCCGAGCCGCGTGTCTCCCCACAGAACGTAAACACAAAGACAAGATACTGACGCAATCCTGCCCACTAGATCATGAAAACTAGACATAAACAAGGAGGGCAGGATCGCGGAAGTATCCGGGGGGCGTGGTCATGACTCAAGACCGGAGAGCGCGTGACACGGGCGCACCACGCCCAGGCCACGCGCTTCCACGAGCAACAAACACGGAGACATGGCACTGTCATGGCCCTGCCCACAAGGCTCTAGGAATCTACAAGACAGATCGGGCAGAACCATGACACCAATGGCAGTAGGTGAAGCCGGCTCTCACTATATCCTTGGTGTTTCAGGACTGATGTTTATTTACATGATTAGGGTTTCCTAAGACTCGAAACATCAAGGATTTAGTAAGAGCCAGTGAAGCCACCTTTTTTTATTAGCGTTGGCATCCCAAGCCTCCACCTGCAGAAGTGGCTATAAATCTGCAGCTAAAGGAATGTGAGAAATGCCACAACATTGTTCAAATGTTGGAGCATTTTGAAGAAGAAAATCAGTTCATCCTCATTTTGCAGGTACCACATCCCCTGCACAACTATGTGTCAATATATCAGTCGACATTCATGTGGTATCTAGATGAAACGCTGGCACGTAATTTAATGCACCAAGCAGCGACTGCAGCCAAATTCTGTATTGACCACAATGTCAACCATAATGACACAACATCCTGGTCAATACCGAGACTCTGAAACTGATAACTTATAGACTTTGGATGGAGTGAGCTTATCTCAACCAGCAGTGGTGAGTTCACTTTCTGTGTTGCCCTGATGTGATGACCATTTTACCAAATTTGTAGCCAACCCAAGCTTTTACCAAGGATATATATATAAACCACGCTGTATTAAAGAGACAGCTCACATGGGTCCAAGTAAATTAGTTTACAAATGTGTCAACTGCAGCTCAATAAGACATGTTTGTCGTAAGAGTTTTAAATTAAAAATATAACCTATAATTTATTCTGGACGGCAAGCGCAGTGACTGTAACATCAAGCGTATTTTGCACTATTAAAGCATATTTTGCACTATTAAACATGCATTCTTCAAAAGAATTCACTGCAATGGGCTCTATACCCTGTCACTGTCAAACTTATAAATCCGCATCTGATGTATCTTGCTCCATGCAGAGTTTGGTCTCACGTTTCTAAATAAACATCATAGACTGTCAATGGTTGTTTTATTTTTGCCTCTAGAGGTCGCTGTTTTACTCTGTACTCTGTACTTCCTGCTTATCACAGAAGAGCTTTTCCTGCTGCCTCTGGAACAAACACAAATAGCAAAAACTATGAGTGGGGATTATTGCCGATTAACGATGATCAAATTATTGTTATCGGTGACGATTAATCGACAAAAACGATGAGTCGGTCGACCTCTACTACTGACATCGCACTCTTTCACAGTTGAAATTGACTTCTGTCAATAGGTAGATCAGATCTGAGACTAGATCTCTGAGATCTAGGCCTTTTTTTTTTACAATATTGGCAGTACTAAATAGTACAGTCTATCCTATAGGCAATTTTTTTCACGACAAAACTACAGAGGTTCCAATGTGTTTTTATGATACACAAATAAAGAGATACAGAATTTAAATAGTTTCAGTCATTTATTATTACTTGTGATATACATAATGCTGATATTGCAGGATATGTTGTTTATACATGCATTAGGATATGTGTTCCTGTGGCTCAGTGGTAGAGAAAAAGATCAGAGTTCGATTCCCAGAGAAACCACAAACTGATAAAAAAACGTATATTGGATAAGCTATGGATTCTGAATGTAAAAAAATTGAAATGGTTTACTGTTTTATAACACCACATATTAATAGGCACAACATACGGTCACAATGTTGTCAACAAATGTCCTTGCCTTAAATAGAAGTAATGTGAAAAAACGGGTGTAAAATGTTAAAGAAAACCTGTGTTCCATTTGTCCAGTTTCCAAATGTCCACGGCCATGAACATGAGACACTGCGTTTGCAAAATTAAAAAATGAGCACATTTAAAACATAAACATTTCTCTGAAATGTGAAGTGGGCGGGGCGACGTCATGACATTAACGCTGTGTTTGAGCACATGGAAATTGTAAGTTAATGAGAGCATGCCAACCGTTTTCTTTGGGATTGGGGTTGAACGAGGTTACTGCGCCCACATTTTGCGTCTTTTTTAGGTTTAGCAAATGAAATAAAATAAATTACATTCCCCATCCTTTCAGGATACCTAGAATCAGTGTAACAAGTCAGTCAGGCACATCGTTTTAGCATTTTTGTAGCATAAACATTGTAAAAAACAATAAGAGCTTCGGATTTTACAATGCTTTTCTATGGCGCTAAAAGCTAAAGTTGTTCGAGTTCCGGCCTCCGTGCAAGGGGCTTAGCGATAGGTCAATTGTAAGCAATATATGTCATGAAAAAACAGAAGGAACAGAAAGTCATGACATTTAACAAATTTAAATATTTTTCTATAACCTTTATAAAAATGTCAAGAACAAAGACAACTCTATTAATACTGTAATATGTTGTATAATATAAATGTAAAAATGTAAAAGCTTTAAGAACTTCGAATATTATCTGCAAATTTAAAATAGACAAGTAATCTGCACCATATTTATTTGCTTATTTTTCTGAATTTCCTCTGGCTGTTTTTGTATGTATTATTTAAATTATAAATACTGTGTGATGGCATTTATTTCCAATGTTATATTTGTCTTATTTTGATGTATCAAATTAAGGCTGTTTGGTGGATCACTAAAAAACTATCCAACTAGATCACTAACTCTGTCTATCGGTATTGGTTAGTTTACAGAACATAAAGAGGCAACAAGAGCTCCAGGGGTTTGCGCTTAACTGGTTTGGGGACGATTTTAAGTGACAAATTACAAAATTACACATTAACATCAGGTTTAAAATGTAATGAACTAAATTATTTCCATATCTGTCTTTTATAACCTTGCCTGCTTAATTGTCAACAAAAATTGACTTATTGCCCAGTTCCTACAATCATCCATGGCAGCCTCTCTTTCCTCAGGCAGGCAATATAGTACAACATTTTTCTGTTACTAGCTATTATCATTTTACTGGGCAAAGTTTAGATCAAAACATTAATGAAATTAGTCTAAACATTTGATATCAAATGCCAACCTGATCTCACGGGAAGTCGTAAGTATTTGAGGAGGTGGCTAATTCGTATGAATTCATACGTTGTGAGTCGTACGAAAATGTACGATTAAGCAATGCTGAAGGCCCGCCCCTAACCCCGCCCAGGGGCGTAGCAAGCTTTTCAAAAGTGCGGGGGATGGATGTGGTTTGTTTATTAACAATAAAAACGATTAATACATCCAGAGGGGTACAAAATGTATAACATACAAGATATAAAAAGCTTTCCTGCCTTCTTCATCACAGTTATGTTACACATTGCATGCCACATAACGTTACATAACCGAATTTAGCTAGCTGCTGAACAATATCCCATTAATAGCAATTAGCATTAGTCTAAAAAACGAAATATAATACCGAAAACACTCGACATGTTAACAAAACAATAACAGAACATCTTCCCAAACACATATCAAGCTTATTTAAAAACCTCGAAAGCATAAACACTCATTCAAAGTACCTGGAAAAGGGAGATGTTAATAACCATAACCATAAGTTCCCGCCTCCTCAGCACGAGCTGACCAATAAATCTAACACACCAAGAGAGGCGGGACTTAAGGCAGAACAGCCAATCATCAGCCGGTCACACTCAAAGCCGGTGTAATGTTTGAGCGCGAGGGGGAGAGGAGGCAGCTGCAGCGAGCGCAGACACACAGAGCGGCCAGAGAAACGGAGGAGCGACTATGTACCTATGACTACCTTTGACTATGTACAAATGCCTTAAGGGCTTAAGGCATTTGTGCAAAACTGCGGAAAAACTGCAGAAAAGTGCGGGTGTTGAACCCTCTCACCGGGAAAAGTGTGAATGTTAAAACACCCACATCCCCCACGGGTGCGACGCCCCTGGCAACAGGTGAAGGGCGTGAAATGATAACAGGATAATGAATATAGAAACAAGGGGGCGGGGCTAAGACACACGACAGGAGAGCACATGACACACTAACAATGGCCATGTGCCTGCAAACACAGACACAAGACGTGAGGCTGTCATGATCCTGCCAGCCCAAACTAAAAAAGCAACTACAAGGAGGACAGGATCATGACAGTTATGCGCTAACCGCTGAGCCACAGGAAATGTTCATTCTATCATTCTATCATTTTATCAACATTCTACACTATTATTTTCTCCATTAATTTATTATTTTGTGTACACTTTATTACATAAAGAGCCGTTTAACGTAAAATGTCTTTAAATTAGCAACCAAAGATGAAATCGATGCCCATCACATAGATTGATTTCGTAGTGCAGCTCGGGGCGGAGCCGGGACCATCGGGGTCTGTTTCAGGGGAACCGAGTGCGATTCTGAGACAAGACGAGATCTCACATCGTGCGATGATATCCCCCTGGAACAGTCTCGGGATTAATCGCTCAAAAATGCATTTGAACAGGTCCGTAGGCTACCATTGACGGACAGCCTCTTCAACCTGCGCGGCCGCTCTGATTTTGCCGTTATCAAAGACCGGTTGTATCGAGTGATCCAGGACGCTCAATCAAAGACAGATACAACCCAGTTGGTCGTACCTAGGGGCCGTCGGGAAATGCTTATCCAGGCGGGCCATTCTAATCCAATGGCCGGGCATTTAGGGCAGACAGCAACACTAAATCGCTTAACGGCCCGTTTCTTTTGGCCGGGAATTCACAAGAATGTGCGCCGATGGTGTGCCGCTTGTCGTGAATATCAGTTGGTAAACCCACCAACCCAAAAGCACCTTTGTGCCCTTCGAGAGAATTGGCATGGACCTGATCGGGCCGTTAGAGCGATCTGCACGAGGGCATCGATTTGGGGGCAGTTGAATTTATTGAACTATTGCAACTATTGAATTTAGTTAGCTTTAAAATATTTTAAAATATTTTATACTGAGCTCAGACTATTTCTGTTAACATCTCTCATAATTTGTACAGTAACACGCACTTTTTTGGTAAATCAATGAGGCAGATCTAGGCTTCCTTGAATAATTTTCACTGATACACTGTAAAAAATCTAGAATGTTCCCCCAACAAAGATAATAAAGTAAACAAAGGTTTCAGTTGAAGGAATCAGTTTATTATCTTGTGTATACTCCTCAATAAAAAAGCACATCTTGTAGGCTACTTTAAGATTTGTCTAAACATTGTTTCAGTGTTGTATGTGAAATACACAGGTATATTGTCAACATATAGGCTACTGTATAAATATCTGTGTGTGTATTCAGGTCATCAGATCCAATAACTAAGACTGTGTTTTTAATCCCATGCAAATTTGAATTTCACATCTTTCATTTTGTTTTTTGTACACAGCATCAAATCGCTGCTCTTGAGCTTCAGTGAAAAGTTTCTTCCAGTCCCCAGCAATTCCTGATAGAAACAAAAACAACAAAACTTTAATAAATATGATTTTAGATACAGCCAGATATATTTAATTTAAACAATTCTTTCAAAAGGCTTTCAGGCTGAAATATGTGTTACATTACAAACCTTTCCTCATAAATTCAGACTTCTCTAGGTCCATGAACTCTTCTGGAACCAGAGAATAGTTGGACATCTTGTTTAGTTTCATGTTCTTGAAAACACAGTGGTCAGCTATTTTCTCTATCACATCTGGACTCAGAGATTTTTGGAGAAACTGCGCGATCTTCTTCACAGATCCTTTCAAGTCCTGTTAAAGATTTAAATTGGATCAAACAGAAAAGACCATGCATTCACATTAAGAAAAGAAACTAAGCAGTGCTCATAGTAAAAGTTAAACCAGTAAAACCTGCATGTTTCTCACAGCACTTTTACGTATAGCCTATACTTATAGTGTACTTATTTTATACTTACAGCTATCATCTCTTCATAAAAAATGTACAGTGAAGATTCCTTGGCGTTTAGCCACCCTTTCACATGATCAAACCAAGAACCAAACCAGACTGTAAAAAAAAGAAAACCATGCCTTAAAAATGATTATGTTACTAAAGGCAAAAGAAGACACAGAACAAGATAATAATAAAACATTAAGCAGATTTATAAAAAAGCAGTAATTCTTTTACAGGGGAATAACAAATAGATGATCATTACACAAGTTTAGACTGTTTAGAAGTGTCACAAAAGTTTCTAAGTGATTATTACAATTGCTTCATTGCACAATAAATGAAAATTGGAGTAAACATTTTGATAATGTTTTGCTGTTGAAAGGAAATAGGCCTATAATGTGTCTCATCCATTTTTGACACACTAAATCCAGATGGGATGATAGTGTTGAATGCTGAGCTGAAGTCAACAAACAACATACGTGCATAAGTGTTCTTATTGTCTAAATGTGTGAGCACAGAGTGCAGTGCCATGGAAACTGCATCTTCTGTGCTCCTATTCCTGCGGTAGGCAAACTGGTGTGAGTCCAATGTGGATGGCAGAAAGTCCTTCAGGTGTGCCAGGACCAGCCTCTCAAACACTTCATGACAATTGGTGTCAGTGCTACAGGGCGGTAGTCATTCAGGCACGTTGGGCTGGAGTGTTTTGGCACTGGCACAATGGAGGTGCATTTAAAGCATGTTGGCACAGCTGCTTGGGCAAGAGACAGGTTGAAGATGTCAGTAAAAACCCCAGCGAGCTGCTCAGCACACGCCCCGAGTACGCGTCCAGAGATGTTGTCTGGTCATGCGGCTTCGTGCGCACTGATCCGGCTCACTGTGTTGCAGACATCTATGGAGGAGAGTGTGATTGGTGGGTGGTCAGCTGAGGGTTTGAGCTTGGTGGTAGTTTCTTTAGTACAGGGCCCGTATTCACAAAACATTTTATCTTAGCACTAAGAGTTCTCCTAAACAGTAGTAAAAGTTTTTAGTTAGGAGTTTTCTCTTCAAATCTATTCACAACGCTGCTGAGAGCAAATTTTACTAAGGAGCAGAAAGAAATCTTAAGCTAAGAAAAAGGGCGGGGTTGACCTCGTTGCTATGGATGATGTCAGCAAGCTTACTAAAGATGACCACAGTGATTGACTGATAAAGAATGGGTCATTTAATCATAGGAATATTATACAGCGAGGTATCATGCTGACATATTTAAATTAAGATGTTAAAATAAAAATGTAGTCATATTCAAATAAAATATTTTACATTTAATTGTTGCCAGATTCAAATTAAGATTATAAAATATATATGCTAAGTTACTAATTAAACAAGTGAAGAGTATTTGCAAAAACAGATAACTTCATATCTGTTTAAAATCATATTTTCTATTGTGCATTCCAATTAACATAAATCAAACTGCAGTTAATTGTGTAATCATTCTACGTAATTTATTTAATACTCCATATAGGAATTTATAGTTTGTGTATGTTGCCTTTGTTTCTTTTTCCTGTGTGTGTGTGTGTGTGTGTGTGTGTGTGTGTAATCTTTCAATATGTTGTTCTTACTTCCTTTTACAAATGTAATGTTTTGCTTATAGTCATTTTGTCTTATGTACAGCTGCTTTGTAACAATAAGAATTGTAAAAAGGACTATATAAATAAACTTGAGTTGAGTGAGTTAATAATAACTAAAGAAAAATACAGCTAATAAAACACACTAAAAACATGATTTTCTTTGTTTTTGCAAATAAACTATATGTTTATATAAAGTATATGTTTGGCAGATACATAGTTAGCAGATATAAGCAGTCTTTAAGCTTATTGTCATGAAATCTTTCTAAAATGTTAACATTTCAAGGCAGATTGCCGTTGTTACAGCCATTTTGGGATTGTTGAGACTTGGTCTTAGTGACTTATGTAACGGTGGCCAGCTAGTGAAGAGCTGTGCAGTGTAAACCTCACTCTCCGACCTCAAGAGGTGCTCTAGCGACAGACGCTAGAGACGTCTTGCGAGGTCTTTAGCCTCCTCGTTAGAGCGCCCGACTCCCATGCCGGACCGACCCGGTTCGAGGCCCGCTCGGAGCGGGTGCGAGTAGAGCCAGTTACACTTAGGGGTCCTCTTCACTACTTCTAACATTTCACATATTTAGGAGCTAGTTTTAGGGCTAAATGCTTTATGAAATACTATTAGCGCAAAAATTTAGGAGTCCAAAAATTACGACTGACACGCCCATAATTTTTAAGAGTTTCTCCTAAATCGGCAAGTTAGGAGCAGCTTATAGCCTTAAGATGTTTCATCAATACGGGCCCAGTTATCTAGGCATATTTTACAATATTTGTCTGTCCTATAGGCATTTTTTTTCACGACAAAACTACAGAGGTGCGGACCTCAATAGTGGGTACGGCAATCCTTCCTCCACTGACTGAACCCTCATTTCTCATCATATAGCTTCAGAAAAACAGTTAAACTACATAAACACATGTTATATGCTTACATTGACTACATTGACATTGATTTTTGAAGAGGTTTGCCTGTAAATGTAGTTACAGCAACACAGAACTTTTGCTCATGGGTTCCCCCATGTGGTTGAGAAGCGCAATTGTGTGTTACCAGTGATGCAAATAATGTCGACCTTTGAGGTCTCACAGGTTAAATTTAGGGCGCATATAGAGCCCTGCACTCATGCCATGCCAATCGGTTTTTGACATACACATGGGTTTATTATGTGTGATGTCACCAAGGTGCCTTTTTGGAGATATCAGCAAGTACCCCAGAGTGCAGTTTGGACGATGGGGCGACACATTTGGATGGAACAACACATGTCGTCCTGACCCACTTCACCTTTCATTGGTTCATATTTAGAAGGATCTTGGTGTAGAGAAGTATGATGCTTTGAACAGGTTGAAACGAGGGAGCAGACATCAGCGACAACAAACAATAGAATAACAATAATAGAACAAACAAAGATAATATATTAAAAGTTCTATATAGTAAAAATGTCAACAATAAAGCAAAGCTGGGGTTCCTAGCAAACATTAAAGAAATTCATATATAAACACAGTGGTCTGGTTATATCGAGCTACCGCAACGAAAGTGATAATAGTGCACACATTGTGAAAAAGGCTGTATGGAAATTTAAATACTGCAACATCCAGGAATCTGCATTTGACAGCAACTTGTGTGTCCAGCTGTAACACTCCCGTCCTGCCCCTGTGTGTTTTTTGTGTTTTCGGGCCTTTTATTTAAATGGACTACATTCCCCAGCATGCACCTCACGTCACCCGCCATCTTAATTACCCGCAGCTGTTACTCGTTTCATTACCTGTTTGGATATACTTACCTGAGTTGATTACCTGTTTGGATACACTTACCTGAAAATACTCACCTGTGTGGAATACTCACCTGTGTGGAAGGGCCTAATGGTTAGAGAGTTGGATTCATAACCAGAAGGTTGCCGGTTCGATTCTCAGTACCGGCAGGTGACAGCTGATGTGCCCTTGAGCAAGGCACCTTGCTCCCCGGGCGCTGCAGTGATAGCTGCCCACTGCTCCGGGTATGTGTGTGTGGGTTAAATGCAGAGGTTACACACATAGGTCACTTTCATTTTATTATCTGTTTGTGCCTTGTGACTGTGTTCTTTAATTATTAAATCATCACTACCATCCTCCATCTTGTGGTGTGCTCACCTGCCGGTCTTCTGTGCCATTACAGAGGACCGGTCCACCCACCATGACCACACCACAGGAAGCCAACACCATCACGCCTTCAGAGTCAAAACTCCTGTCGATCTGGCAAGACGGCAGGTCTCTGGAGGACTACTTTGAGTCATGTGAGCGGGTGACGTGGGATGACAGCTCCCTCAACCACGCATTTCTGATTGGATTGGATGATGATCTACTAGCCCTCTTTTTGCTTCCCTGACGTGGTTGAGTCCCGGCTGGAGGACTTTATGAATCGAGTCCTCCAAGCTGCAGGCTCTAGCTACCGCGTCGGGGAGACTGGTAGAGGTGCGGGGGACAATCATCCAATGCTGAACAGATGTGGAGGGGTTGTTTTCACTCACCCAAGCTCCATGCCTCCGTCCTCTGCAAGACCCCGTCGCTGTAAGATACGGCCAGCGCCACGCCGCTCTTCCAAGCCAGGTCAGCTCCGGGAGACCAATATGGAAGGCCAAAAGGATCAAAACCTCCCATTCCTTCGCCAACCTGATTCTATCGGAACCGCAGCTTCCAAGTTCACCCTGGACATGGAATTGCTTTGAGAGTTCGATCCTCTGTTCGGCCTCCACCCTACCCTGAATCCCATTCCGGAGTTGATGTCTCTGGATTCCGTTTCGGAGTTTGTGCCCCTAGACTCCGTTCCACAGTGGATGCTCCTGGATTCAGGTCCATTGTCAAAATTAGTCAGAATATTGGAAGGTGCTGGACTAATAACACTTCCAGTTTTCTGCATTAAAACTGACATGACCCCATTTCAACTTCAAATGTTCTTGAATGAACAAATTATATCTTATACCATCTCTTCTCTAATCTTGTGGTTCTTTTTACAATTTATTATTTTACATTACATATTTACATTAATGCATTTGGCAGACACATTTAGCCAAAGTGACTTATATTGCATTATACTATACTATACTAGTATATGTGCAATCCCTGGGATCAAACCCATGACCTTGGCATTGCTAGCGTTATGCTCTAACCACTGAACTACAGGAAAGCTTCATTCTATCATTTTATCAAGATTCTACACTATTATTTTCTCCATTAATTTATTATTTTGTGTACACTTTATTACATAAAGAGCCGTTTTACTCAAAATGCCTTTAAATTAGCAACCAAACATGATCGAAATTGATGTTTTTTTTATATATTTTTCTTATCACAGATATTAAAGTATTAAAATAGCTTAAAACACCTAAGAAATGGAAATAGCTAGCTAGGTTAGCTGATAACCTTAAAAATCTAGGGTTAGGGTTATTGCTGATAGGTAATACTGTTAATACACTTTTTCCAACAAATAAATGTAACAAGTTTACCGGTTTGGTCACATGACATTCAACATATAGCCTATTCCTGATCAAATTTCTTATGATTTACAGTAACACAAATATCTTTGTTAAATCAGTGAGGCAGATCAAAGCTTACTTGAACTGACACACTGTAAAAAATCTAGAATGTTCCCCCAACAAAGTTAATAAAGTAACTTAAACAAAGGTTTCAGTTGAAGGAATCCGTTTATTATCTTGTATATACTCCTTAATAAAAAAAGCACATCTTGTACTTTAAGATCTGACTAAACATTGTTTCTTGTTGTATGTGAAATACACAGGTATATTGTCAACATATAGGCTACTGTATAAATATCTGTGTGTGTATTCAGGTCATCAGATCCAATAACTAAGACTGTGTTTTTAATCCCATGCAAATTTGAATTTCACATCATTAATTTGGTTTTTGTACACAGCATCAAATCGCTGCTCTTGAGCTTCAGTGAAAAGTTTCTTCCAGTCCCCAGCAATTCCTGAAAGAAACAATAATAACAAAACTTTAATAAATATGATATTAGATACAGCCAGATATATTTAATTTAAACAATCCTTTCAAAAGGCTTTCAGGCTGAAATATGTGTTACATTACACACCTTTCCTCATAAATTCAGACTTCTCTAGGTCCATGAACTCTTCTGGAACCAGAGAATAGTTGGACATCTTGTTTAGTTTCATGTTCTTGAAAACACAGTGGTCAGCTATTTTCTCTATCACATCTGGACTCAGAGATTTTCGGAGAAACTGGGCGATCTTCTTCACAGATCCTTTCAAGTCCTGTTAAAGATTTAAATTGGATCAAACAGAAAAGACCATGCATTCACATTAAGAAAAGAAACTAAGCAGTGCTCATACAGTAAATGTTAAACCAGTAAAACCTGCATGTTTCTCAGCACTTTTACACAGCCTATACTTATAGTGTACTTATTTTATACTTACAGCTATCATCTCTTCATAAAAAATGTACAGTATAGATTCCTCAGCGTTTAGCCACCCTTTCACATGATCAAACCAAGAACCAAACAAGACTGTGGAAAAAAGAAAACCATGCCTTAAAAATGATTATGTTCCTAAAGGCAAAAGAAGACACAGAACAAGATAATAATAAAACATTAAGCAGATTTATAAAAAAGCAGTAATTCTTTTACAGGGGAATAACAAATAGATGATCATTACACAAGTTTAGACTGTTTAGAAGTGTCACAAAAGTTTCTGTTACATTACAAGTTTCTATTACAATCGCTTCATTGCACAACAAATGAAAATTGGAGTAAACATTTTGATAATGTTTTGCTGTTGAAAGGAAATAGGCCTATAATGTGTCTCATTCATTTTTGACACACTTTGCCTACAGTTATGGATTGATTTATTTTATTCAGGATGCTTTCATCCAAAACAACATTAAAGTCACAATTTATACCTTTTCCATCAAGGAATTTCTCCATGAACTCATCTTGGGTTGCTGGGTTCACCAGGAATGAGGCCATTTCATGGAAGTGAAATGAAGATGTGAACACGTCCTTTGGATTTCTCATGACATAAAGAACCTGAAGCACAGTTCAACAAACACATTTAAATCTCTGAAGTCACTGTATTATACAAAATGATATACAAATTTTTGAACATTTTGAACTGAATGTCACTTTGTCAAAGTGTCTTTGTCTAAACAACATTTCTTCTCATTTTACCCTGGGCTTTATTTTAAAATAAGACTTGTTCATCATTCGGTGATGATAGTGAGTTGCAAAGATGCGGGGAGAGGGTCTCTGCTCCAGATTGTACAACACTGATCCATATGCTTCCAGCCATGGGACTCTTTTCCAGTTTGGAACAGTCAGAACAGGAGTGAAATCTCCCTCACTCACTATCAGAGGCACTATCTCCTGCATCCATACTGTACCTGTGACAACAGAAGATGTTATAGGTACAAGTGCAATGACTTGACAAGCTCATGTTTAAGTGGTGCATTCATTTTATGAAACATTAAAATATTTTAATCAAAGGTCTAAAATCTAGTGAATTGAATAGTGAACCTTTTCAAAACTACATTCTTTTTCACCAGAATACCATAGTTATCATAGTTTTGTTAAACTTTTAATATTAAATTTTATGTCATTAAAAAATAACGGTTAACTGCCTATGAAAAAATAGTCTATATAGGTTACTGTAGTAAACAGTGATACACTGTATTTATGTGTTCTCTAGCATACAGCAAAATATTTTAGATATCGGTACAGCAATATATTGTAAGGGTTACAAAGTTAATCCTCGACAGATGTTTTAATAGAAATACCAAATTTCTTCTGTACAAACGTACCTGATTTAGGATAAGTGACAATCAGGATGTCATCAGGGCGGAAAATGAAGTCCTCATAGTATTTCAGACCAGCTGGTGTGTGTATTTGCGATAAGACAAACACACCTTTATATTCAGTGTACAATTCAGCTTCTGTCATTTTACAAAACACAAGAAATAATCCCTTGTTTAAATGGCAGCGTATCAGAGCGCACAGTTACTCTGAAGCAGGATTCAGATCTTGCTAAACGTCACAAACCTGTAGTCATGTGTTTGTGTCAATAGTTCTGACCAGGGGCCTCATTTATAAAAAAATAGCCATTGAAACGTGCGCACGCAATTTTTCATGCACTAGTTAAAAATGTGTCATGGTTCTGCCCTTCTTGTCTTGTAAATTCCTAGAGCCTTGTGGGCGGGGCCATGATAGTGCCATGTCTCCGTGTTTATGTTGTTCGTAGAAGCGCGTGGCATGGGCGTGGTTCACCCGTGTCACGCGCTCTCCGGTCTTGCGTCATGACCACGCCCACCGGATACTTCCGCAATCCTGCCCTCCTTATTTAGGCCTATCTTGTCGTCTTGATCTAGTGCAGTGGTTCTCAAACTTGTTCCTGGGGACCCACAGCTTTGCACATTTTGCATGTTTCCCTTATCTAACACAACAGATTCAAATGATCCGCTCATTAAGGTAGAAATCCATGAACTGAAGCAAACGTGCCAGTTAAGGAGACATACAAAATGTGCAGAGCACGTGGGTCCCCAGGACCAGGTTTGAGACCCACTGATCTAGTGGGATTGCGTCAGTAACTTGTCTTTGTGTTTACGTTCTGTGGGGAGACACGCGGCTCTGGCGCTTCCGCCTTTTGCCGCGTGTTTTCATGTCGCGCGTCTAAGCCCCGCCCCCTTGTTCTCTCGTAATCAATGAATCTGTGTTTTATGACTCACACCTGCACCGTGTGTAATTATCCCTTGTTGTGTCCCCTATATAATGCCCTCGTGGTCGCTGTTTTGTGCCGTTTGCTGTGTTACAAGGCTTGTCTTGCCTGGTTCTGTCAACACCCAGTCCCGTGTTAAGTGTTACTATTTTTTTGGTTTTCTGTTTTACCCCCTTGTGGGAAGTTTGGTTTAGTTTATTCATTGTGTTTACGTTCTAGTTTATAGTCTTGTTTTACCCCATTGTGGGTTTTTGTTTTTTGTCTATTTGGACTAATAAAGTTTCGCGTTGCTGCCACCTGCTGCCTGCGTTTGGGTCCTCCCACCACATTCATTACAAAATGAACTTGGAGTAAATAATTGTGCACCCACTAACACATTTGATTAAATATTCCAGTCAAAGTACATCTTAAAAGTAAAAAAAAGTGTACAGATCTATCTCATTGAATTGAATCTTTTCAGTGTCATGCTGCATTTCAATATTTTATTGACAGCGGGGAATGCAAGGTGCATAATAATTCCTCCTAAAATAAATGGCAGAACTTGTGTTCTGATAAAATATTCCAAATATATGAGAATTTACTAGCAAGAACAAGGATCAACAATGCACGCTTTGACATTATGTGGACACTGCTGGATCTGGTGGTACAACTGTCTATTATTGGCTTGTATCTTCCAAATGTCTCATACCGTCATGTCGTACCGTCGTGTGAATGTAGAACTGGGCGTTATATGGGGTTATATGCTCCATATATGGTTATTTTGGGGAGGAGATGGGTTGGATACACATTTATGCATGAGTTTTATAAAGGGAATTTTGCTTAGGTTCTAGCATATGCATATGGTTTTATAAATCTGAATACGTTTGGGCGCACACACTTTATAGATGAATCTATATGTTACATTTTATAAATGATGTCCCGGGACTGTAAATTGTACTACATGTAGTTATTGGCACAGGTTCACAGTGTACTCGACAGTGTTTCAACAGCTTGTACAACTCCAGGGTGAAGAAACGGGCAGGTAACATCATCAAAAAAAACCTCCCACCCTGGACATAATCTGTTTGAACTCCTGCCATCAGACAGATGATACAGAACACTTTGCACTAGAACATCTAGATACAAGAACAGCTTCTTCTGGCAGGTAATCTCAAACCTAAACAGTACATTCACCATGCATGAAGCAATATGTCAGTGCAATATCTTTGCTCTTACACTTTATGAAAATACATATTATAATATTTTCTTATGGTCTTAAAAATGTACAGTACACAGTTGTAATATACAGTACTTACTATAGGCACACTCGCACATAACTAATCTGCACCTTGTATATTATTTATATTTTTATCCTCCTAGCCATAGCCTATTTATTTTAGATTCTTTTCTATTTCTTGTGTTATGTGTATACTGTGTTCAAGAGCTCCTGTAACTAGAACAAATCTATTGTGTGTGCACACTTGGCGAATAAAGCTTATTTTGATTCTGATTCTGTTGGTGTATATACATCAATTAAGCCTAAAGGCTTGGCTGGGCAACAATAAAGTGTTTATGTTCATTTCTTGACTTATAATTCGTTTGAAAAACAAAAGACTAATTTTAGTGTTTAGTATGGTCTATATGGGTACAGTGAACGGATTATGGAAAATTCACACTGTTAAACATATCTGGAGAACTTTCTGTAATATTGGCAGCAGTTTGTCAGTAACTTACTGTAGATTTATATTTATCTAATCTATTGGCAACAGTTTGTTCAAAGATAAATTAACATTAAACATTAAAGGCCAATTATTGCAGAAAATGCATTTTTAAATGTTCTCCGCCCCCTTTCCAGCAGGAAGCGCCGGACTGAGAGTCTGCGCTTCAGTAACATCAAAGCTAAAGCGAATGATAAACACTTTCTCATTTGAATAAACCAAACATATTGCTTTAATAAGTGAAAGTCCACAGGACAAACGCGTTATCTGTGTTTACAACGAGTACATTGACTTTATCAGTGAAGTTCACAGGATAAACGCGTCATATAAAAACCGAAAACAGTCAAAGCACGCGCGAGGTCTGCCCGCGAATGCACAATTTCTTGTAGCTCACTGCAAGTAGTCCAGTGTGAAAGCAATAACGGACAGTGTAAAGCTGGATGAGGGCGGAGACAGCAGCAGTCCATCAGCAGTCATGGGCGGGGCTTAATCAATGTGATTTCACATTGCTCAAAAAATGCAAACGGCTCGTTCAAGAGGACTGATGAGGTTTATTGGGAATTATAGAAAAGTGAATGGGTGGAGTTTTTACATTCTAGGGTGGTTCTGTGCACACACTCCTGACACACAGTTATGTTTAAACACATTTAAAAGTGCATTTTTTAGGATAGGGGCCCTTTAAACATAACTTGTGTCAGGAATGTGTGTACAGAACCACCCTTGAATTCCTTTATTTTTTTAAATCCCCAATAACAAGCTGTTTGCATTCTCTGAGCAAACTGACGTCACATTGATTAAGCCCCGCCCATGACTGCTGCTGTCTCCGCCCTCATCAAGCTGTACACTGTCTGCAATTGTTTTCACACTGGACTACTTACAGTGAGCTACAAGAATGTTTTGTCAACTAACAAGGTGTTTTGTTGTTGGATGCAAGACTGAACATAAGTCTTCATTTACTCCCGAGCCGCTGAAGACGCTGTGGATTAGTTTAATTTTTCAACGGAATGTGCAGAAGACATCAGGTGAAGTCACTTTACATCAAGCTGCACGTATAATGGGTCACGTTTTCAGTGTTTATAGATAAGACGCATTTGTCCTGTGTACTTTCGATTATAAAAAACGTTTGCGTGTTATAAAAACATAACGCGTTTGTGCATAACTTATAGAGAGCATTTGGCAGTGTTTCTCATTCACTTCAGTTTTGTTGTTACTGGAAGCACAGGCTCTCAGTCTGGCGCTTTCTGCTGGAAAAGGGGCCGAGACCAGCAGCTCATATGCAGTTAAAGAGACACACACCAAAACAGCATGTTTTCCCTCACAGGCAAAAATAGACATTTAGGGCACAGTATAATAAAAGATCTGTGGTATATTTTGAGCTGAAACTTCGCAAACACATTATGGGGATACCAGTGACTATTTTTACATTGCTGAAAACACTCAGGTTGGAAGGCCTTTAACAAGACTTTATCTTGTTTAAATATATACTATAAAATATATATACTATAAAATAACAGCCTCATGAAAAGCATTTCTGGGAACCAAAAATATGAAAAAAAACAGAAAAAGGTTGATGAGGATTTTTGTTTCCCAGAATGCTTTGCATGATGCTGTTATTTTATAGTTTTTTCTGTAAAGATAAAGACTTGTTAATGTTGAATGTTCATTCAACGCCTAGCCCCAACGCCGTGCCTGCGGGCCGCGATCTTTAGATTGGCACCTTTGTCGCAGTTCACTGACAGTGCATTTTTTACCCAAATCTGGCAATCCCTGGGATCTTCCCACTAAACTAATGTAAACGTTGGTGCTACTACACATCTGAAAGTGCTCTAAAAAAGGCAAAAAGGATAATAAAAGATTAAAAAGACACATGTAATCGTATTGTGTGATTGTCTGTGGGTTCAATTATGTGTGTGTAGAACGAGATGGGGCAGTTGTGGCCTAATGGTTAGAGAGTCGGACTCGTAACCAGAAGGTTGCCGGTTCGATTCTCAGTACCGGCAGGTAACAACTGACGTGTCCTTGAGCAAGGCACCTAACCCCCGTTTGCTCCCCGGGCGCTGCAGTGTTAGCTGCCCACTGCCCCGGTGTATGTGTGTTCACGACTTAAAGTGTGTGTGTTCACTATTCACTGGTTGGGTTAAATGCAGAGGTCACATTTCGGGTATGGGTCACCATATCTGACAAAAAATAGGTCACTTCACTTCACTATGATCAGTCAAAGATCATAGAAGACATTTTCATGAAAATGATCAAACTTCTGATCTGCTGCTATATCGTTTAAAGCCGTTTGGGAAATGAACCATGTTTTTACTATAGTAACTAGTATTCCTGCTGAAATAAAAACAGTAGAACCCTGCCCAAAACACAACAGAACATTTTTTGGATGTAATGGTTATAATGGGAATTGTATTGGATACTTGGTGTCTACTGGTATGTGATGAATTCTATTTGTTGGATGTTAAATCCTATTGGAATAAAACCCAAAACACACTACAAAAAAGAATTTGGTAATGGTTTTAATAAAAAAAATCTAATTCTAATTCACAAATTCATTGTTTTTTCGAGCATGGATGGTATTTGCAATAAAACCACAGTATCCAAAAATGTACCATTTTCTCCATATAGTAACCATATTCCAGTAAAGTAGAACCACAGTAACTAAAAAATGACCAGAGTTTCACTATAGTAGCTATAGTTTATTTTTGTAGTTAAACTATGGTAATACAAATGGTAATAAATTCAACAAACACATGGCTTCTACACTTGACTATTCAAAAACTTTACTACTTACTGGTAAATTGCTGCTAAAATTGGTAAAGCGAGTATACAAAAAACAAAACACTGCTCATAAATACATATAGGCCTAGGGGGCTAATGATCATACAGGATGATATCTAAAATAGGTTTTGTAACATAAAAGCTCTTAATATCACTGATACTGTAAGTTTCTCAGTGTATTCAGTAGACTGCTTCAGAGGCATACAACAATAAAACAACGCACCACTGACATAAAGGAAATTTACTTTTAATACTTGAGTACTTTTAAAAGCATGTACTTCTGTACTTTTACTTGAGTAAGAATCTGTCTTTACAACTTTTACTTGTAGTGGAGTAAAATTTGACCAACAGTATCTGTACTTTCACTCAAGTAAGTAAGTTGTGTACTTCCTCCACCTCTGCTCGTTTTATTACCTGTTTGGATATACTTATACCTAAGTTGAGCACCTGTTTGGATACACTTACCTGAAAATACTCACCTGTGTGGAATACTCACCTGTGCGGAAGGGCAGTTGTGCCCATAAAAAAACATAAAAAAGGTAAAATTACCAAACCTTTAAATTAATTTACTAAAATAAAATAACTATAAAAGCAGTCTCCAGGTGAGCAAGCCAACACGGCCCTGTGGCGAGGAACCCAAACTCCAAATGATAAATATATGGAGAAAAAAACCTCAGGAGAAACCAGTCTCAGTCGGGAGGGCCAGTTCTCCAATGACGTGTCACAGCTGTACTCAGTGACTTTGATTAACGTCATAGAGAAAATGATTATCATAGAGAGCCTATTAAATGTAATAAGGAAATAGATTTTGTTACATTTGTTATAAGGAATGTTATACGCAGAAAACAGAACAGTGATGGCATAATGTATGAATGCAGCTGTAACTTCAAACTGCTGTCATGTGATGTAAGTTTAGCATTTAATACTCAAGTATTGTAATACTGTTAGCATTAATATGACAACAATTAGACTATCTTTGATCTTGGTTGGTGATGGGGTTGCATGAGCTGGAGCTGGGATGGTCAGTCAGGCAGAAGGTTATCGCAGGAGGGTAGAACCGGATGTTTGGCTGGAGCTGCTGTAACCTCTAGTTAGGGATGACATAAGGCGTTCGTCCGGAATCTCTCCTCACCTCGGGATGACATCCGTCTGGACCTGGTGTAATCTCTCCCTACCTCGGGATGGGCATCCCGAGGAGGGGGAGAGAAGAGACTCAATTAGCGTAGCTGCTGTTCTTAATATTTTATTTGGTTTACAATTCAAGCATTATGTGAAAGCTTGCCTGAAAAAATATGTCTTTAATTTTGATTTAAATTGGGAGACTGTGTCAGACCCCCGAACAGTAACAGGAAGGCTATTCCAGAGTTTAGGCGTAACGTATTAAAAGGCTCTACCCCCTTTGGTAGATTTATTTATCCTAGGTGTTATTAAAAGTCTGCAGTTTTGAGATCTTAGAGAGCGAGCTGGGTTGTAGCGTGATAGAAGCTCTGTTATGTAGGTAGGAGCTAAATCGTTTAAGGCTTTATAAGTAATTAAAAGAACTTTAAAGTCAATACGATACTTAATGGGTAGCCAGTGTAGAGATGATAAGATTGGGGTTATGTGATCATATTTTCTAGATCTTGTAAGAACTCTGGCAGCCGCATTTTGGACTAACTGTAATTTGTTTATTGACGATGCGGGACAACCACTTAGTAGTGCATTACAATAGTCAAGTCTTGAGGTCATAAATGCATGAATTAGCTTTTCAGCGTCAGCAACACATAAAATATTTAGTAGTTTGGCAATATTTCTAAGATGGAAGAAAGCTGTTTTTGTGACGTTTGAGATGTGTTTTACAAATGATAGGTTGCTATCTAATATAACGCCTAGGTCTTTAACTGTATTTGCTGGGGTAACGGTGCAGCACTCGATTTGTAGGTTGTAATCCGCAATATTCTGATTACGTGCATTTGGTCCAACAAGTAGTATTTCCGTTTTATTAGAATTTAGAAGGAAATTTTTAGTCATCCAGTGTTTTGTGTCTTGGATGCACTCTGCCAGTTTGGATAGCTGAAATGAATCATCTGGACGCGATGAGATATATAGTTGAGTATCATCTGCATAACAGTGGAAACTAATTCCATGTTTTCTAATAATGTTGCCAAGGGGCAGCATGTATATGGAGAATAGCAAGGGTCCTAGAACCGATCCCTGGGGCAATCCATAATTAACTTGCGTTAGATAAGACGATTTCCCATTTAGTTGGACAAAGTGATATCTGTCAGATAAATATGATCTGAACCATTGTAATGCCTGTCCCTCAATACCAGTATAATTCTGTAAGCGATCTAAAAGTATTTTATGGTCTAAGGTATCAAATGCGGCACTAAGGTCAAGCAAGACGAGGAGTGAGATGTTGCCTTTATCTGATGCAATAAGCAGGTCATTTGTAATTTTAACGAGAGCAGTTTCAGTGCTATGATGTGGTCTAAAACCTGATTTAAAGTTTTCGTGCATGTCATTATTTTGTAGGAAGGAGCACAACTGGGTGGATACTACTTTTTCTAATATTTTAGAGAGGTATGGGAGATTTGAAATCGGTCTGTAGTTTCCTGCTCCCGGTGTATGTGTGTTCACGACTTGAAGTGTGTGTGGGTTAAATGCATAGGTCACTTTCATTTTATTATCTGTTTGTGCCTTGTGACTGTGTTCTTTTATTATTAAATCATCACTACCATCCTCCATCTTGTGGTGTGCTCACCTGCCGGTCTTCTGTGCCATTACAGAGGACCGGTCCACCCACCATGACCACACCACAGGAAGCCAACACCATCACGCCTTCAGAGTCAAAACTCCTGTCGATCTGGCAAGACGGCAGGTCTCTGGAGGACTACTTCGAGTCATGTGAGCGCGTGACGTGGGATGACAGCTTCCTCAACCACGCATTTCTGATTGGATGACGATCTACTCGCCCTCCTTTTGCTCCCTGACATGGTTGAGGACTTTATGAATCGAGTCCTCCAAGCTGCAGGCTCTAGCTACCGCGTCGGGGAGACTGGTAAAGGTGCGGGGGACCAGCACCACGCCGCTCTCTCGAGCCAGGTCAGCTCCGGGAGACCAATATGGAAGGCCAAAAGGATCAAAACCTCCCATTCTTCCACCAACCTGAGCCCATTGGAACCGCAGCTTCCAAGCTCACCCTGGACATGGAATTGCTTTGGGAGTTTGATCTCCTGTTCGGCCTCCACCCTACCCTGAATCCCATTCCGGAGTTGGTGTCCCTGGATTCTGTTTCGGAGTTTGTGCCCCTAGACTCCGTTCCAGAGTGGATGCCCCTGGATTCCGGTCCATTGTCAAAATTAGTCAGAATATTGAAAGGTGCTGGACTAATAACACTTCCAGTTTTCTGCATTAAAACTGACATGACCCCATTTCAACTACAAATGTTCTTGAATGAACTTGAATGAACAAATTATATCTTCTACCATCTCTTCTCTAATCTTGTGGTTCTTTTTACAATTTATTATTTTACGTTACATATTTACATTAATGCATTTGGTAGACACTTTTAGCCAAAGCAACTTTCATTGCATTATACTATTTGTTTCTGAGTATGTGCATTCCCTGGGATCAAACCCATGACCTTGGCATTGCTAACGTTATGCTCTAACCACTGAACTACAGGAAAGCTTCATTTTATCATTTTAGCAAGATTCTACACTATTATTTTCTCCATTAATTTATTATTTTGAGTACACTTTTCTACATAAAGAGCTGTTTTACTCAAAATGCCTTTAAATTAGCAACCAAAGATGATCGAAATTGATGCCCATCACAAAAACAGATTGATTTCTAAAAGTTTTTTATTTTTATTTTTCTTATCACAGATATTAAAGTATTAAAATAGCTTAAAACACCTAAAAATGGAAATAGCTAGCTAGGTTAGCTGATAACCTTAAAAATCCATAGATATTGCTGATAGTTAATACTGTTAATACACTTTTTCCAACAAATGAATGTAACGAGTTTACCGGTTTGGTCACATGACATTCAACATATAGCCTATTCCTGATCAAATTTCTTATGATTTACAGTAACACAAATATCTTTGTTAAATCAGTGAGGCAGATCAAAGCTTACTTGAACTGACACACTGTAAAAAATCTAGAATGTTCCCCCAACAAAGTTAATAAAGTAACTTAAACAAAGGTTTCAGTTGAAGGAATCAGTTTATTATCTTGTGTATACTCCTTAATAAAAAAAGCACATCTTGTACTTTAAGATCTGACTAAACATTGTTTCTTGTTGTATGTGAAATGCACAGGTATATTGTCAACATATAGGCTACTGTATAAATATCTGTGTGTGTATTCAGGTCATCAGATCCAATAACTAAGACTGTGTTTTTAATCCCATGCAAATTTGAATTTCACATCATTAATTTGTTTTTTGTACACAGCATCAAATCGCTGCTCTTGAGCTTCAGTGAAAAGTTTCTTCCAGTCCCCGGCAATTCCTGAAAGAAACAATAACAACAAAACTTTAATAAATATGATATTAGATACAGCCAGATATATTTAATTTAAACAATCCTTTCAAAAGGCTTTCAGGCTGAAATATGTGTTACATTACACACCTTTCCTCATAAATTCAGACTTCTCTAGGTCCATGAACTCTTCTGGAACCAGAGAATAGTTGGACATCTTGTTTAGTTTCATGTTCTTGAAAACACAGTGGTCAGCTATTTTTTCTACCACATCTGGACTCAGAGATTTTCGGAGAAACTGCGCGATCTTCTCCACAGATCCTTTCAAGTCCTGTTAAAGATTTCAATGGGATCAAACAGAAAAGACCATGCATTCACATTAAGAAAAGAAACTAAGCAGTGCTCATACAGTAAATGTTAAACCAGTAAAACCTGCATGTTTCTCACAGCACTTTTACACAGCCTATACTTATAGTGTACTTATTTTATACTTACAGCTATCATCTCTTCATAAAAAATGTACAGTATAGATTCCTCAGCGTTTAGCCACCCTTTCACATGATCAAACCAAGAACCAAACAAGACTGTGGAAAAAAGAAAACCATGCCTTAAAAATGATTATGTTCCTAAAGGCAAAAGAAGAGACAGAACAAGATAATAATAAAACATTAAGCAGATTTATAAAAAAGCAGTAATTCTTTTACAGGGGAATAACAAATAGATGATCATTACACAAGTTTAGACTGTTTAGAAGTGTCACAAAAGTTTCTGTTACATTACACGTTTCTATTACAATCGCTTCATTGCACAATAAATGAAAATTGGACTAAACATTTTGATAATGTTTTGCTGTTGAAAGGAAATAGGCCTATAATGTGTCTCATTCATTTTTGACACACTTTGCCTACAGTTATGGATTGATTTATTTTATTCAGGATGCTTTCATCCAAAACAACATTAAAGTCACAATTTATACCTTTTCCATCAAGGAATTTCTCCATGAACTCATCTTGGGTTGCTGGGTTCACCAGGAATGAGGCCATTTCATAGAAGTGAAATGAAGATGTAAACACGTCCTTTGGATTTCTCATGACATAAAGAACCTGAAGCACAGTTCAACAAACACATTTAAATCTCTGAAGTCACTGTATTACACAAAATGATATACTAATTCTTAAACATTTTGAACTGAATGTCACTTTGTCAAAGTGTCTTTGTCTAAACAACATTTCTTCTCATTTTACCCTGGGCTTTATTTTAAAATAAGACTTGTTCATCATTCGGTGATGAAAGTGAGTTGCAAATATGCGGGGAGAGGGTCTCTGCTCCAGATTGTACAACACTGATCCATATGCTTCCAGCCATGGGACTCTTTTCCAGTTTGGAACAGTCAGAACAGGAGTGAAATCTCCCTCACTCACTATCAGAGGCACTATCTCCTGCATCCATACTGTACCTGTGACAACAGAAGATGTTATAGGTACAAATGCAATGACTTGACAAGCTCATGTTTAAGTGATGCATTCATTTTATGAAACATTAAAATATTACAATCAAGTTTGAATCAAAGGTCTAAAATCTAGTGAATTGATACCACCTTTTTAAAACTACATTCTTTTTCACCAGAATACCATAGTTATCATAGTTTTGTTAAAAATGCACTTTTAATATTACATTTTATGTCATTAAAAAAATAACGGCTAACTGCCTATAAAAAATAGTCTATATAGGTTACTGTAGTAAACAGTGATACACTGTATTTATGTGTTCTCTAGCATACAGCAAAATATTTTAGATATCGGTACAGGAATATATTGTAGGGGTTACAAAGTTAATCCTCGACAGATGTTTTAATAGAAATACCAAATTTAATCTGTACAAACGTACCTGATTTAGGATAAGTGACAATCAGGATGTCATCCGGGCGGAAAGTGAAGTCTTCATAGTATTTCAGACCAGCTGGTGTGTGTATTTGCGATAAGACAAACACACCTTTATATTCAGTGTACAATTCAGCTTCTGTCATTTTACAAAACACTAGAAATAATCCCTTTAAACGGCAGCGTATCAGAGCGCACAGTTACTCTGAAGCAGGATTCAGATCTTGCTAAACGTCACTAGACTGTTGTCATGTGTTTGTGTCAATAGTTCTGACCAGGGGCCTCATTTATAAAAAAATAGCCATGGAAATGTGCGCACGCAATTTTTTATGCACTAGTTAAAAATGAACTTGGAGTAAATAATTGTGCACCCACTAACACATTTGATTAAATATTCCAGTCAAAGTACATCTTAAAAGTAAAAAAAAGTGTACAGATCTATCTCATTGAATTGAATCCTTTCAGTGTCATGCTGCATTTCAATATTTTATTGACAGCGGGGAATGCAAGGTGCATAATAATTCCTCCTAAAATAAATGGCAGAACTTGTGTTCTGATAAAATATTCCAAATATATGAGAATTTACTAGCAAGAACAAGGATCAACAATGCACGCTTTGACATTATGTGGACACTGCTGGATCTGGTGGTACAACTGTCTATTATTGGCTTGTATCTTCCAAATGTCTCATACCGTCATGTCGTACCGTCGTGTGAATGTAGAACTGGGCGTTATAAGGGGTTATATGCTCCATATATGGTTATTTCGGGGAGGAGATGGGTTGGATACACATTTATGCATGAGTTTTATAAAGGGAATTTTGCTTAGGTTCTAGCGTATGCATATGGTTTTATAAATCTGAATACGTTTGTGCACACACACTTTATTGATGAAATCTATGTTCAATTTTATAAATGATGTACCGGGACTGTAAATTGTACTACATGTAGTTATTGGCACAGGTTCACAGTGTACTCGACAGTGTTTCAACAGCTTGTACAACTCCAGGGTGAAGAAACGGGCAGGTAACATCATCAAAAAAAAACTCCCAACCTGGACATAATCTGTTTGAACTCCTGCCATCAGACAGATGATTCAGAACACTTTGCACTAGAACATCTAGATACAAGAACAGTTTCTTCTGGCAGGTAATCTCAAACCTAAACAGCTAGTACATTCACCATGCATGAAGCAATATGTCAGTGCAATATCTTTGCTCTTACACTTTATGAAAATACATATTATAATATTTTCTTATGGTCTTAAAAATGTACAGGACACAGTTGTAATATACAGTACTTACTATAGGCACACTCGCACATAACTAATCTGCACCTTGTATATTATTTATATTTTTATCTTCCTAGTCATAGCCTATTTATTTTAGATTCTTTTCTATTTCTTGTGTTATGTGTATACTGTGTTCAAGAGCTCCTGTAACTAGAACAAATCTATTGTGTGTGCACACTTGGCGAATAAAGCTTATTTTGATTCTGATTCTGTTGGTGTATATACATCAATTAAGCCTAAAGGCTTGGCTGGGCAACAATAAAGTGTTTATGTTCATTTCTTGACTTATAATTCATTTGAAAAACAAAAGACTAATGTTAGTGTTTATTATGGTCTATATGGGTACAGTAAACAGATTATGGAAAATGCACACTGTTAAAAATTTCTGGAGAACTTACTGTAATACTGGCAGCAGTTTGTCAGTAACTTACTGTAGATTTATATTTATCTAATCTATTGGCAACAGTTTGTTCAAGATAAATTAACATTAAACATTAAAGGCCAATTATCGCAGAAAATGCATTTTTTAAATGTTGTTTAAACATAACTTGTGTCAGGAATGTGTGTATAGAACCACCCTTGAATTCATTTATTATTTAAATCCCCAATAACAAGCTGTTTGCATTCTCTGAGCAAACTGACGTCACATTGATTAAGCCCCGCCCATGACTGCTGCTGTCTCCGCCCTCATCAAGCTGTACACTGTCTGCAATTGTTTTCACACTGGACTACTTACAGTGAGCTAAAAGAAAAGTTTTGTCAACTAATAAGGTGTTTTGTTGTTGGATGCAAGACTGAACATAAGTCTTCATTTACTCCCGAGCCGCTGAAGACGCTGTGGATTAGTTACATTTTTCAACGGAATGTGTAAAAGACATCAGGTGAAGTCACTTTACATCAAGCTGCACGTATAATGGGTCACGTTTTCAGTGTTTATAGATAAGACGCATTTGTCCTGTGTACTTTCGATTATAAAAACCGTGTGCACGTTATAAAAACATAACGCGTTTGTGCATAACTCATAGAGAGCATTTGGCAGTGTTTCTCATTCACTTCAGTTTTGTTGTTACTGGAAGCACAGGCTCTCAGTCTGGCGCTTTCTGCTGGAAAAGGGGCCGAGACCAGCAGCTCATTTGCATTTAAAGAGACACACACCAAAACAGCATGTTTTCCCTCACAGGCAAAAATAGACATTTAGGGCACAGTGATACGTTCTAACGGTCGCCTTGAAAATAAACATTTTCATTTTGAATATTTTAAATTTGTGTGTTAAAGGGTTAAAAGGCCTACTTCACAATTCAACAATGATGGAATTTAATCTGGCAACCGGTTCAGATGAGGCCATGTATGAGCTGTTTCTGAAGTTGGGATGTGTGACTTTTTTGCCGGAATGAACTTTCTTGTAAAGACTGATGGCAATGGAATCTTTTTCTTTGAGCTGTAACCTCTCACATTTAGATTTGTTGGTTTTTGACAAGTTATGACTGTTGACCCCTCTGACATTGTAGATAGCTGTAAACTGACATTCTCTTTGTTCATATCGAGATTTTGGGCCACTTCATCTAAAATTAAGGTTATATTACTTTGTGTGTCTGAAAGTTATAGGACTAGTTGGACATTCCCACTTAAAATTTTCAGAGGTAACGTTAATCTTAAAAAAAAATATGGCAGAATTGGTAAGTTAAATGATTAAAAGTAAATTAGGCATATAGTTGTTTAAGTGTTTCTGTTTATGGGATGTTTTTACAGAAAATGTATCAGAAGTCCTGCACTTGTCGGAATTGATCTTATTAATATCTTGTCGGAGGTAAATTTTCAGATAAAAGTTATTAAATGGGTGTGGATGAGATGATTTTTAGTCAGCCCTATTCTGTCCTCCGCATGCGTGCATATAGAACATGCATATACAGATAGCTAAACATTGCAACGAAATGAAGAGGCTTCAATGACCACTCAGATGATGAAGTAATTTCGTTTTACTTTGTTGAGTGCAATCATGTTGTTTTCTTGATTTCTGTTACATTCTTGTAAAACTGAAAAGGAAATACAAAATGCATACTTAAATCTAAATACAAGATCCACTCAACGTTAATGTCAACATTTGCGAATTGCAATTATTGTATCAAGGGGAACCCTTGAATGTCAGGATAGTACAAGTTACCAATGTGCTTTCAAATTATACATCTTAACAAGATATACACACATGCTACATAAAATAATGATTACAAATTATGAACTTATGGGCTTTACACAGAGTATAGAAACCTGATACAAGGTGCATGCACGGTGTAGCTGCCTAACTTAACTGAACATGGCTGCTGTGTTTTCTTTTTTTTCATGTTGTCACTAACACATAACAAATAAAGTTTTTTTTCAAAGGTGATTTAACATGACCTATGGCAAACAGCGCCATCTAGAGGGGAGAGAGCGGAATAACCTTTAACATGACATAAGCCCTACTATAAAACTAGCCTTGATGACTGATTAGCAGTAATTAGCCTATTTAAAACTGCTTTTTATGAAAGTTATTAAAATGATGTAATCCAGCTTCTATGACAGTCGCTTTTGTACTTTCAATCACAATTATGTAATGATTCACAGTGAGCTGGTTGAAAATCGATTATACTATGTGACATTTAAAATCGGTTGAGATGTGAGGCGTAATACATTTTTTGAACAGCAGGGGCCGCTGTGTTCACTGCGTTTCCTTTTAATGAATCTGGCACTGCATTCTAAATATTGTTGGTTCTGTAACAAACTGCGTGTTATGTTTGTAGATTTTTCCATGCTGATGGCTGTGCAGTAGAAGTGGAGTAGACCTGTCAGAAACATCCCTTGGGTGCCAAGACTATGAACCCAATGAACCTTAAAGTACCCTTACATTTTTTTAACAGTAGTGTATATTTTTTTAAGTCTATTTTCTAGCTATTGTTATTTATTTAGCTATTCATGTAGCCATTTATTTGACAAAAAATACAAACATAAATACTGTTAAATAACTACAATATAAAAGAACTGTTTTCTTTTTGAACATATGGCTTCAGTCTTTAGTGTCACATGAATGTTTCTTGAGCAACAAAATATAGTGTATGTTTGTATGTTATGTATGGTTATATTTCAATGTGGAGCTCAGGCGCATTGACTTGTGTGCGTTGTTTTTGCATGTGCATGTTTTTATTGTTTTAACTAATTGATGATAGATATGCGCAATGTCCGAATAAAATTAAGCACAATCACGCAACAAGCAGACGCGTGATTTCTGTCTTTCAAGCTTTTTTTGTATTTATTATAACATTGATTTGACTTTATTATTCAAGTCCTTGGGAACTTACATTACAAAGAAACAAAGGGACTTTGGAAGATAAATGTGTGTGTTCTCATATCCGTGACGCGTTTACAGCGCCGATAAAGCGCATGCTCATGGCCGCCTTTCTCACGCGCAACAGAATCTGTTTTATTTTGGGCTACATGTAGGCTATTTTATAAACACTTATCTAAGTTTATAAATAAGATTGAATGAGTATTGTTTATGTTAATTTTTGGCATGTATTCTGAAAAATGAACTGATGTTTATTAATCCTGTAAGAAAACTACAGCATAACATTAATACAACAATAATCCAGCCAAATCAGCAAAAACGAAACATTTATTTATGGTCAAAACAACAAACAATTAATACAACAAATAACATTATTATTTGGTCCATGTAATGGTAGTGATGCAGCTTTTAATAACAAACCGCAGCTGGTTAAAGCAGCCATAACACATTGTATTAAATAGTAATTGTAACACTTTACAATAAGGTGCTATTTATTAACAATTAGTTAATGCATTAGCTAAAATAAACTAACAATGAACAATACCAATACAGCACTTATTAATGTTAGTTCATGTTAATTTCAGCATTTACTAAAACATTATTAAAATTAACATTAGTTAATGCACCATGAACTAACATGAATAACTGTATTGGCATGACATTCACAAGGATTAATAAATTGTTCATTGTTATCTAATGTTAGCTAATGCATTTACTAATGTTAACTAATAGCACCTCATTGTAGTGTTACCGTAATTGTTTCTTAGGACATAACATAGACATATATAGATATAAATGGATAAAGACACACAATGACAATAAAATAATATGCATGTACATACAAAAGCAACTGGTAAAAAAATGTTTTTGTGCAATCTTTTGACATTTACGCAGATATTGCTAAGCAAGGACCAAAAGCAGTCAGGAATGTTCTGCTTGTTTTATAGTGCTTTCAGATTTGGCAACCAGTAATCGAGGCTTGTCTCCTGATGTCTGTATGAGCTCCCTGCCACTGCAGAAGAAGAAACATAAAATAACAACAAAATAAAATAAAAAACAACATACAGTAACACACATATTAAGACCATAAAATTGCCCAATGAATGACTAGGAATAACCCTGATGCTTATTAACAAATCTTAAAGCTGTATTCAAAGGCAGTGGCTAAATCTAAAGAAATTCTACTCACGTCTTGTAGTCCACCCCTACCAGGCTTCGTCCGTTTACTGCAAGAATACGATCCCCTGCTTTCAGTCGCTGGCACGAAGCAGCAGGAGAATCTGGCATCACTGACTTGATGTACATCCCATTGCCTTTAAAAAGGGTTTCCTGTATGATGTAAAAACAAACGTAATTGTATAAATGTCATTCTTTTTGACAAGATATACAAAAACTGCACAGAGATTTGAGACTGCAATACCGGTCGCTGAAAAAAGAACTTACAATGAAAATCCTCCATTAATTCCCTCACCTGTCCATCCACCAACGCCAGACCCAGACCACATGTTCCTCTTTCCAGCTCCAGCACAAACACATCTTCCTCTTCACTCTCACCTACGAACACAGACTCTCCATCAGCCTGACACTTACAGTATGCTATCATATGCATAATATCATATGTATTACATTATTGTCTATTAATAATATGGTACACATCTAAAGCATTTACTTTTAGCATATTTTTAAAAAATACTGCTTATTACTATGGCTCTTTTTTAAAATCTAGTCAGATATCTGTATATCTGTAAAGAATATTACTCCATAAAGATCTGTTTACCAAATTTACAGTGCTTTTGAACTACACATCTTCATTTTAATGTCTTAGCCCCATAATGGATATACAGTCGTTGAATGTGTAGATATAAAATACACAAAACCCTTTTACCTTCCTCTGGTTTGTTTGCACCAGGGTATTTGGATTTCATAAGTATTTGGTGTGACATTGTCTCTTGCTGGTCTGTTTCAGAATCGATCTGCTCAAGGTTCAGCGGTGTGTTTGGTGGGGTAAGTAAACAAGTTGGCTCAAGTGCTGAGGAGCGCTCCACGCTGCTGTGATGTGACCCTTTCTTCTGTAGCTCAAGATTCTGAAGCTTCTTTGTTAAATAAACTTCACAAGAGCTCCAGTCATTCGTTCCAGCACGAGGAAACACTATCTCTGTATGCCCAAGTTCAAGATGAGCTGTTGGGTGCATTTCCATTCTGGTAAGTTTGGCCTTCATTGGTAATGCTGAGACAGGCTGTAATATGAGAAAGTGTAAATAAAAACAACATTTACAACTGAATTTTGGTGCAACTGTTCGGCAAAAAAGGCACAGGCGGTGTACCTGAGATGGTTCATCTGGACCAGATTCAGAGTCAGGGAGCTTTTTGATCAGCCTTTGGAAACGGCCCAGCTGTTTAACTAGATCCGATTCACTGACTGGTCTTTTTAGATCAAGCATAAAACCATCAACGGGAAGTATGAGAGGTGGATGGTTGTCAAAGCCTTCCAGGATATCGACTGTGAAAAACAACACACAAAGAGCATTGTGTTTTTTACATTCACAAGAAAGGACAATGAGTACCATCGATGTTATCAACATTCACTGAAAAAAAGGTTAGTTGGAATTACTCAATTTATTCATGTTCATCGGTTCAACATGATTTAATTACGTTTTTTTAACATCATTTTTCTTGCAATTTAAGAAAAAAATGTTAAATGTTATGTTAAAAAATGTAATTCAATCATGTGGAACTGATGTACATGACTAAATCGAGTAATTCCAAAAGAACCTTTTTTCAGTGTGTCTTTAAAATATCTTCTTTTGTGTTCTCCAGAATAGGCTACTTTAGCAACTGTATGTACAGTGTGAATACTGAGACCTCAATACTTAAATAAATACAGAGTAAATACTGTGATCTTTAAAATGAATATGAATCCTGCAGACATATCTGAGAAATTTAAAACAGGCCTTAACAACACAAATCATATCTTTATGTAGAGTAATAGTATTACTGGTTCTGAGAGCAGTGCTGGTTTCATCACTAGAGGGAGTCCATGCTGCAGGACACGAGCGCCGTGAGTTATACTCTCTCAGAATGTGATGTAGCTGAGCTGGGTTCAGTGCATTATACTCCATCTGCAGAGCACTCCAGGACATCTGCATTGACACAGCACTGACATATTATTCTTGCTATTTAATGACATACTAAAATGTGATTTTATAGAGATTTAACTATTAATATCTTAAGCATATTAAGCCAAGACAGATCCTGTTAGACTTTGAACATGTATAGATGAGAAAACTACATGCATAATGGCTGCATAAACAACAATTCAGATTGATTCTGAGACACATGTGAAACAATAAGATTTGTCCTTGAGATACATGAAACTGGCTTCCATTACATGTGTAGTCATTTGAATTCATTTAATGACGGATACATGCTTAAAAAAAAATGCCATTCCCAAGCTGGGAAGAGCCAAACATCTTTTAAAATGACTGGCTGAAGATCGTAAGCCATATACAACTAGTATGTCAATTTATTTCTGGGTTTACTATTCTTTTAGTTTTGAATATTTACAACTTGAACATCATACTACAGTAAACCAAACATATTGTAGGAATTTAAGCCAAACAAAGCATCTTCAGAGTTACTTTTAATAATTAATCAAAATTTCAATAATCACTTGGGCAATTCCATGCAAATGTCAACCTTAAGATGAAAAAAAGCACATTTTCCCTATATTGATATCTGATCAGATGTCAATATTTGTCTTAAATACAGTTGCCTTAAAAATGGTATCAGTGCATCCCTAATGAAAATTAAAATAAAATAACTATTTAGTGTTCTACGAAGAGCCATTCCTTCTTCATTTGTAGGGTATTATTGCTTCTGGTTTGCACATTTTAATTCACAGAAATTCACAGACATTCAAAGTATGTTGTCTCTCAAAAACATGCATTCTTTATTATCACATCCATAATACAGTACATCCATTTTCCCACTTTGAAAATAGAAAACTTGTGCAAAGACTGATATTTTGTCTGATGTTTATCGTCATATATTTAGTAAAACATAAACAGATGATTTAATATATTGGTAAAAAATATATTCTCTGAGAATTTATATTTCAAGGTTTGACTGAAAATCCGTAAAGCTGGAATTGCCGAAAAATTTGTGGATGCCCTTGTTTTACATCCTAATAACTTCTAATATATTTATGTGACAGACTTCATTTATCAAGAAGAACAAAACCCAATGAGCCTTAAAGTCTCTCTCATAGTTAGTTTAGCATTTCATAATTTCCTTTAGCAGGATAATTTGTTACCCCGACATGTCAGAAGTCGACGTGGCTTATCCTGCATCTTTATCTATTACCATGAAAGAATCTTTGTGTTCACAAAGCTTCATCCTTTAATGAGTAATACTTCCTGTTAATTATTTCTGAGGCCCAAACTAATTCTTAGAGATTGTGATCAAAGAGGAATTTATTTGTAATAAGATGGGAATGCTCAGAATTCTGTATACCAAAAGCTGTAAAGAACATCATACTTTATACCTCTGCAAAAAGATCTCAAATATAGATGCATCTCTAACCTGCAAAAGATTTTCTTTGGGGGTGGCCAGCAGATTGACAGCCGAGGAGAGTTTGAGAAGGTAGCTGTGTGCCAGATCGTTCAGTCCCGCTCCATGTGCCCAGTCTATAAGCAGATCCAAGTTAGCCCTGATCTGGACTCCACGGGACCACTGGTAGAACGTTCCCCCCGATCCTTAACGCAAGACCAAACATGAGAAGAAAATGAGCAGATGTGATGACAGCACTCATGTGACAGATCTGCAGTGTGTGCTCACCTCTCTCCATCAGCAGATTAAAGAGCAAAGCATTGATGAAGAAGAAGAGGTAGGCGAAGAGCTGCGAGGTGATTTCTGGGTGCACCTGGAACGCTCGGACCAGCTGCAGTGTTTTCGTACAGATTTCAAGAGCTCTTCTGACCTCCTTTGAGACCTGCAGCTGTCCATTTTCAGAGAAAGGATTACTGTCCAACAAGCCTGGAAGAACCGGGTACAGCATCTGAAGAGAAACACAGAGAACTCATTGATCATAACAATAAATAATTCAACTATAATGCCTAAAATAAAATGACACTTCTTTCATCATTTATTTACATCATGTCATTTCAAATCTGCATGACTTTCTTCTGCAGAACACAAAAGAAGATATTTTGAAGAATGTTGGTAACCATTGTATGGATTTTGTGTTTCACAGATGAAAGAGTCAGATATCCCCTAGGTACAAAGACACATGTCAGAGCGCCCATGCCAGCTATCAAGCTGTATAGCTGTTTCTGTTTCTAAAAGGAAATGTAACAAAAGACAAAATCATTCACATATGTCTTATCAACAAGACAAGATGAACATTCTGCCAAGGAGGAAGCAACTCTGTTCACATTTCTGGCTGGACAGATCACAGGCTCACTTTCATCCAAAAACATCTGAAATAGGATTCTTCAATCATTCACTGCCCAGAGGTGCAGGGTCACTGACCAAGACCTTTAAAAAATGACAAAATAAATCTATTTTCCCCTCTCATCATTCCTCCCCATTATCCTGAACCCTATCCTTAAAAGGAACCACAATAAAGTGTCACAATAAATCCTTCTTGTCTGGAGGCACACGTGCCATGTAATGACATCTCTGTTACTAACAACACTCTATATTCAAGCAACAGCCACATAACTACATTTCCAGCTGCTTGCGGGGATACACGGTCGGGGAATCCTCGAAGAGCAGCAGATTGCCCAGAGAACACTGGACCGTGTTCAAGATCAGCATAAAAAGAGAAGTCTGTTTGGTGTTCGAGATGTGCCTGCCGCTGCGCAGCCCCCACTCTCCCATCTCAACGCTCCTTTATGTGCCACACATCGGAATAAAACAATGCTGGCTTTGTTCGGCATAATTGTGCCCAGACAGTTGCATGCAGTCTACTTTTGGCATCCGCAGCCCTGACCATCATATGTATGGATTCATGAGGGGACGAGTCTCACGTTGACACCATCTTGGCAACCGCTGTCCTTGTTGGCAGTTTGCTCTGGATCCAGCTAACATACAGTAGAGAGTCTCCACCCAAAACCATGAAGCGGTTAGAGGAAAAAATGAGAGCTCGGAAAAACGGAAAAGCGCTTCCACTTTTTAATCTGGAAAGTAAAGACATCGATGTGTCAGCTGGAGTGTTCAATTGTGATTGATAAAATGTAGTCAACTGTGAGTTTAGGTCAAATACAAAAGTTAACAAAAAAAATTCAATTTGTTAACGTTAGTTAGCCTACCTACATTAGTTGACATAAACAAACAATGATCGATACTTTAACAGCATTCATTTAATATGTTAATTTCAACATTTACTAATACAGCTTTAAAATCCAAACTTGCATCTGTTAATGCATCAACATGAATGAACAATAAACAATTGTATTGGTATTATTAAGCAACATTAAAGGAACCGTTCACCCAAAAATACAAATTCTGTCATCATTTACTCACCCTCCAGTTGTTCCAAATCTGTATACATTTTTTTGTTTTGATGAACACAGAAAAAGATATTTGGGGAAATGCTTGTAACCAAACAGTTCTTGGCCACTATTGACTACCATAGTAGGAAAAATTGCTTTATAAATTTCTTTGTTCTGTTGAACATAAAAGAATATATTTTGAATAATGTAGGAAAGCAAACAGTCCTGGAGCACTTTTGACTACCATTGTCATTTTTCCTACTATGGTAGTCAATGGTGGCCAAGAATTGTTTGCATTCTTCCAAATATCTTCCTCTATGTTTATCAGAACAAAGAAATGTATACAGAAGTAAATGAAGACAGCATTTCCATTTTTCCATTAACCATTTACTAAGTATAAGTACTGTAAAAACTGATTGTTATTTCATGTTACAGTAGATATAACATTAATGAAATCTTGCTTTTCTTATAGAATGCAAAAGTTGGAAAACAAAATCCCTGGCCTCTGTTTCATGTATTGGGGACATAAGCTATCAAGCTTCAAAATTTATTAAAAAGTTATTATAAACGCATTTTATTTCACACATATTACATTTAATTCTTTGAACTCCACACGAAGGCAAACCAGATTTATTAATGAATCACTTAGACATGCTTTGTGAACTTATCACACCAAAATAAGGTACAGTATTTGTCAAACATCACAAACTAGAAAACAAATCTTGCCTTTTTGAAATAACACCGATATCTATTGATTTTTGAGGTCATCAGCTTACCCAGCTAATAGGTTTTTTCATTTGTGGCATTTTATAATGTTTTATTCAACTTTTATATACAGTATCAATACGCATTTTTATGGACATTGAAGTTTATCTTTAGTATCTTTACCAAAGGCATGTGGAGTGAAACAGCTACATGTAACAAGCGCATACAACAGACCTGAAGTGGATACAATGAGACCTGTTTTCCAGTTTCCAGTTGTGACGTTCAGCAAAAAAGCTATTATTTTAAAGATTTACACAAAAAACAGCATCACTATATCTCTGATAGACTATCAGGTTAGAATAATTTTAAAAATTGACCACTTGCACGTAGCCTCGTGCAGACAAATGCTGAACTATTTGTGAAAATGGTCCATTAGGTATAGGAAGAACGAGTGAATGATGGTCAGTAAATCATTTGTAGGTGAACTATCCCTTGTAAAGTTCTCAGTAATCTCTGCAGGTTCATGTCCAATGCTGAGTATCATCAACACAATGTGCAGTTATTTATCTAAGCCCACCAGCAGCTGTTTCCTTCTCAGCAGGACAAGAATCACAGTGAAAACAGACCCTGTTATTGTAAATGTAAAACATCAGTTTGCTTTACCAGACATGTTTGTCTTCGATTCAATTTTCCTATTGAAAATATTGACCTCATAATGGAGCATTGGCACCGCCCGCATAAGCAAGAAATAGATTTTTTGCCAAGCGCTTAAAGTATAAAATGTCATTTTGGGTGAAGAGGACATTTTGTGCCACCAGTGTAAACCACATGCTTAACCTTTTCCTCTCCCAATCAATGCGTAGTGTATCAGAATTTAAAGGCTATAATGAAAAACGTGGAAAATTTTGTTCTCAAGGATTCCCACGACTGCAACTTCAAGTTTGATTTTAATAATAAATGCTAAAAGTGTTCATTTACTATATAAATAATCATTTCAAGCCTAAAAACCACAGATGTGTGGTTACCAACATTCTGCGGTTTGGCCTTAATTATCGTGTAGCTATTCAAACACAAATTATTATGAGAAACATGATTTATGATATGAATTATGACAGAGGAAATGTCTAAAGTAGGTTGTTGGCCAGGGAGTCTTTTGCATTTCAATAAACCTAGCCTTTTTTCCACAGAAAATCCAAAAGTTGGGCCCTAAATTCACTAAATCAAATCACACCCATGTAAACATCACGTCTTTCCACGACAAACAATGTCTCGGAACAAAGGTGAATTATAATTTCCCAGAGGGAGCAGAGATTTACGGATTTTCCCATGCAGAATACAAATCAATCTTAAATCCGGCCTTTACAAATTAAATGATGTCTGAACATTAAAGGAGAAAGAGAGTGGGCTAAAAAATTCCACATTTCTGGGAGAAATGTGCTTAATGCTTATTCACCACAGACATTATTTTATTGCGTGCTGTCCTTTGTGAGCTCAGACATGTTTAACAAGCCACAGTATACCGTACATTTTTAATAAGAGAAACAAGACGCGCCTAAAGTTTAAGACTTCAGCTTGGACTGGGAGGTTTGAATCATCGTGTTAAATATAACTGACAAAGTTTTAAAATGTTGCTACTAAAGAGAGTTTTTTTATTTGTAAAAGATACAAATAGCAGACAAAGTGATTGGGTAAACAAAATACTTATTCAGCATTTTTGGAATAAGTGATAGTAACTGCCACAAACACGTAATGATTCTAAATCAAAGTAAACAGCTAAATAACCCAAATCATGGTTATGTAGAGCAATGTGTACATTGTCTGTATCCTGCTTATATTTCAATTTATAATCACATTAAAAACATCACCATAGACTTAGACATATCATTCTGTAACTCACAAATATCATAATAAACATAATTGTATCTCCACCTTGCACAAAGAATAATTGAATCATAAATGAATGAATTATTTATGTATTTTAATGCTTTTCTGCTATTACTTTATATTTTTCTACTTTTCACATTACCAATACAGGTAGTTTTCCACATTTAAAAAATGTTACATGTATAATTTTCTATTAAAATATCATTCATTAATGTTTAATTATGTACGATTTGTAAAAACTTAGGCATCATGGCTCGGCTATGGGATTGACAGTTTTAATGGTTACGGTAATAAATGTCAGTAAAAGTTTTTAAATGAATGCCTTTAAACATGTCATACCTTGTTTTTAATGAGTAAAAAGAAAATTTGTGGATGTGCTTTTAAGAAAATCATGTTTGACATCTTCAAATCAAGATTTCGTGAGAATCGCCCACTTATTCAACAGAAGAAACTGTAAACTTAGTGGCTTTAGTTTATCTGTCACACAATGGAAGTTACTTATCAGCAGACGGCACTCGCTTGCTACTGTTCTTAAAGGGAAGAGAAACTTTGATAAGAACCAACGCTGGAACAACTCTGAATGCATCTCACTTCAGTTCAGGCTTTGGGTTGTTTCATAAAACAATCACTCTGAAACACGCAGTAAATTCTGAAAGCATTTTCTATATCTGACTCATAACATGGAGCACAGCATGCACTGCTATTACACGAGCACTAAATGTATGAAGTTATTATTAGACAGTACTAGTATGCAGCACTTCAGTAGTATGATACCAGTATTATACACAAAGTTAATTCATATCCACAAAGATCCTTCAAGGTCACAATGAAGAACAACATCTGGAAGCATTTGAGATCAATTTCGCAGGTCTCCTAATACACGCAGTTCTGCACACTACCACATTCAATACCAGTGTTTGTCTAGGCCTAACCTGTTGGTATGTAGACATCTGATAATATTTAATTCATCACATAATGCTGCATTGAATGGTCACTGGTCACTAAAACTAGAGTTGGATTATTTTTTAAGTACAATCTTAAAAAATGAACGGTGTGATTTTATGCAACGTATACGATTTTGTGGTTACAGAAAAATGTTGCCCCCTGTTTTACTGAATTGGTAATAAGTCTCTCTACTGGCTGACGTGCTTTGTGTGGTTGCGATTCTAAGCAGAAAGATGTTGGCGAGTCTGACCTTAGTGAGATAGTAGACACACTGCTGAAAGGTGAACATGATGACCTCTTCCAGAACTGTCATTCCCTCCTCACTGGCAGATCGCACAGAGGACAGGCGTAACTCCAACACCGCTGGAAATCAGAATTAATGATCTAATGCTTTACTAAAGAAGAAATTGATTTAGTTTCGTCATGAGTGAGTACGAAATGACTTTTATGAAGGATGCACTGAATTTTGAGATTTACCATTACAATCCTCATCTTCCTCCTCCTCCTGTTGAGAGATTCCGTGGAGCAGACGAGGCACTTCCTGCTGAATGAAATGTATGAGCTGGATGGAGTTGGCCATCCACAGGACGAGTGGTTCCATACCCTGGATCAGCTTGTCAGTGCTTGGATTTAAGTCTTCAGGGTCTGACTCACTGCTGTTTACGTCACAGGAGCAAGGAAAGTCTGGCTTTAATATGAACTTTGTCAGAGATATGGAAATATAATTCCACTATTTGAACAGAAATAGAAATGGTAAGAAAAAAACTCGTACGTTTCAGATTGCAAAGCTGCAAGTTCCTTTGCTTTCTCCTGTAATAAATTATAAGACAAGTTAAAACTACAGCCTGACCAAAAATACTTTTTAAACAATTACTCTTGTCATTTCAAACCTGTATGACTTTCTTTCTTCTGCAGAACACAAAAGAAGATATTTTGAAGAACGCTGGTAACCAAACAACATTGACCCCTATTGACTTCAATTGTATGGACACAAAACCACATTTCTCAAAATATCTTCTTTTTGTGTTTATCGAGTCAAATACATGTTCTGAATGACATGAGGGTGAATACTAATGACAGAATTTTTATTTTTGGGTAACTGTCACTTAAAGTTGGCTTTATACAGTTCTGTAAATATATTATTTTGAGTTGTGGTGACTTTATATGGTTTAGAATTGGAAATATCTTTAACTGGATTTTTGTAAGTGTAACAAGCAGTTGAATTTTTACGATTATGCAACTGCAATCTAAAACTTTTTTTAAGGTGTACATTTTACCAGCCAAAATTCTATTAATAACTGTTAATAATAATCATCATCATTATTCAATATTAATCAATATTATTGCTTAATATTAATAAATCATGTCATATGACGTGATTTCATGTTTTCCTGTATCTTTGGTGTGTTAAGTTGTTTATGCATATATTAGACACATAAAATGGCAATAATTTTAAATGTAAAATATAATAATTTGTTGTAATAATGTTCGTTTTAGCCACGGCAATATTTACTATTAAATGAATTATTATTAGTAGTAGTAGTGTTAGTATCATCATCATTATTCATTTTGTTATTAATAATAATAATAATAATATAAGGACATTTGAGGTCTATTTTAATTTGCCATATACTGTATTATGACCAAAATACAGTTCTAATTTTTTGAAAAATCATGTTATAGACAAACACTGGAACAGACAGTTAACAGCATAAATCACTCAATAAACCTACCCATACGATGGTTTGAATCTCATTGGCGATATGCAACAGCAGTCTGCGGAGAGCAGGCATTGAGAAATGAATGGCAGACTGCTGGAGACACAAGCACAGCAGGAAGGATGCGGTCAGTTTGTGCGCACTCTCATTCTGCTCAACCGTTGCAAATATCTCCTTGAGGACTCTGGACTCATGTTCCACATCATAGGCCAGAACTAGTTCGTCCCCCTTTGAATCCTTAAGACAAGGCAAGCCATTACTGCAAGACTTTCTCTCTCTTTCTGATAACAGACATGTTTTACAAAGAAGTGGTCTGCATGTTTGTGACGTCTCATCAATCCATGGCAAGGTGACGGTAGGAGAAGTTGAGACTCTGGGTGAGGTGGCGTCTTTATACATGAAGAGGTAATGATCGCCCAAGCTGATGATGTCTCCTGACTGCAACTCAACGTCTTGGGTTATGAAAACTCCATTCCACTTCACTTTTGCTCTAGTAAAGCGTTTCAGTAGAGTCACACCTGCTGGGGTCTGGCCAGGGGAAGGATGGGTGTCCAGACGCTGAACACAACAATGCTGGGGAAGGATATCAGGAGCCCAGAGATGCAGGTGTTCTGTATCTCCCTCAGTTTGTTCAACTTGGCGTCCGAATACTGTGTAGCTTCTTATCAGTGCGTAGATGACAAAATCCTGAGGAAGTAATCATAGTAGTGAGGTGTACTGTGTATTCGGTACAATAATGTATTTAAGATGCTATGATGTTTGACTGGCAAATAAACATTTTGTTTATTATTTTAGGTGAAGGTATTATTTCTGTAAAAAATTTCATCAGAAAGACCAATCAATGTGTTATTATTTAATTATTTGATACGATTTATGCCCATGCTTTATCTAAAATCACAATGTTTCACAACTTTCTGGTTAACACAATACAGGTGACGTCAATGCAGAATGGAACAAAATGATCCCATATACCTCCAATCCCATTGGAAAATAACAGACTGCGCCAAACAGAGGAAAAATGTCATAAAAAATGACAACGTATGCAAAAACAGACTGAGCGTTAACACTGGACAGGAAGTGGAGAGTCCACGGTGTTAGAAGGGTGGACACATTTCCTGACAGATTAGTTGTGCTCACAGAATGATGAGTAAAATCAAACACACATACTGATGGAAATACATACTACATTCAGGTGTACATTTGATATGATATGTACAATAAAAACTTTCTTTAGATAGTGTACCTTATTTAATGTAATAGGGTTGGGCATCTAATGTACTTTACTTGAAACTGCAAACAACAACTGCAGATTGAATGATATACTGCCGAATGTGAAAATGTGATGTGTAACCATAAAATAGTCAGGTTGATTTATCCATATTGGTAATCTTTGGATCATTGTAATTTTGTAGATGTGCCTTTTCTTTACGTTTAACAATAATTGACTAATACGAAAAAATATGTGAATGTCAAAAATCGTTAAATAATAAATTGTTTAAAAGTAAAAAAATTATAAAATCGTGTTGCAATGGTTTTTTAGTGATCCACTTTTTTGGATAAAAATAAACAAAAATACAAATATCAGTCTTCAAAACTGTGTCTTTTAAGTATGCTTAAAATATTGAATATTAATTTGAGCTGCCGGGTCTGTTTTTGCAGGAAATATTAATTTGACACCATTTGACTTCAACCCACTTAAAGATACAGTATGTGACCCTGGACAACATGTTTACATCATCTGAAAGCTGAACAAATAAGCTTTTATCGATATATGGTTTGTTATGATAGGACAATATTTGGAAAAATCTATTTGAAAATCTGGAATCTGAGGGTGGACAAAAATCTAAATATTGAGAAAATCGCCTTTACAGTTTCATATATTTACTGTAGGAAATTTACAATATCTACATGATTTTTGGCATAAAAGAAAAATCTATAATTTTGACCCATACAATGTTTTTTGGCTATTACTACAAATGTTTAAGTGCTACTTAAGACTGGCTTTGTGATCCAGGGTCACATATGTAAAGTAACCTGCAATTTTATGTTTCGAACAGAGATGGCGATTTTTGGGTGAACTCTTCCTTTAAGGCGTATACATAACCCCAACAAATAGCACCAAACACCAAAGTCTGTTGGGTTTTGTTGGGTCTGTTCAATTACTAATTCGCCCAAAAATGTGCTTGTGTTTCTGTGAATGCAATTACAATGAATGGGAACAAAAGCTTTGGAAAAAGGCATCATAAAAGTGGTCCACTCAACTTAAATACTCCACTTCTTCTGAAGTCATACAACAGCTTTGTATGACACACAGACTGATTATTCACCATTAATCTATTTCTCTTCAGAGAACTCTTAACCGCTGTGACCGGATCATTGAGTCACTGCCTGAAGCCTTATAAAGCTAAATCAGCAAATTCCACAAACAGTGAAGCTTGTGTTGGATGGCATATATGAGGCAAGAGGGAGTAAGGAAGTGAGAGAGGGGGGTAGAGATATAGAAGGAATTTGTCTTACCTGTCTGTAACTGAAGCCTTGCAGAAGCAGGAAGTAAGGAAACTCAAGGGGCGGATGAATGGAATACTGTGTCGAGTTGTCATCGCTGCTCTCCGTCTCCTCCCTTTCATTGGCAGGACAGTGTGTTGCTTTGTAGGCCTCAGCTTCTGGCTCCTCCCCCCGCGATTGGTCCTTGCAGTTTTTGAGGGCTTCTCTACAGGATCGGATGCAGGTGCTTTGAGAATCAGCTGTTACGTCTGTCTCGCTTACACTCCTAAACAGATCGTGTCTGCTGTCTTCTGCACCATCACTCACTCCTAGGTCAAGCTGAATAGATTTTACTCTTGAGCGTGTCTTCTGCAACTTTCTCGCCTGGGCATTGATGCCTGGAAAATAAAAGTGTTGAAAATATTTGGTGTTTTAGGCTGTTGGTAAATCATTGTGCAAGGAATATACAAACGTCATAAGTAAATGATAATTTAAGGTATACCTGCAGTCACTGTGTCCTGATCTCTAGAGTTGTTTTCTTCCACAGTAGACTTTCGCTGGATCTCAAATCGACGGGCATATCCCTCTTTGGGTTTCCAGAGGGACTGGAGCAGGAGAGGCTTTTCATTGTCCCCTACCACACGAACACATTCAGTCCTCCAGGTGTGATCTCCAATATAGCCAATCACATCACATAATACATAGTCGTCAGTATCTGCTTTGCTTAAGCAGTATCTAAAAACACAAAGACATAAAATAAATTCCTTTTTGTTCTTGCACTATTATTATTAAAAGAATGTTATGTAAGGGGTGTACCAATGAACCATCCTCAAAAAGAAGAAAACAAGCTTTTATGTTTATAAGGTGCTGTGTGTAAGATTAAGGAGGATCTATAGACCTTACATAATGAACCGTTGTGTTTTTATTACCTTAGGATGAGCTATTTCTATACACCATTGGTCGCCTTTGCCGTTTTTTCTACAGTAGCCCCAGTGTTGGGGAGGATACTTTGAAATTGTAGTTATAGGTAAGCTACAAGCTACTCGTAAATAAAAGTAGTTAAGTTACAGCTTAGCTGCCCATCTGAAAATGTAGTTTGCTACACTACAAGTTACTATAAAAAAGTAGCTAGAGATTGAAACAGAGATTGTTGTTTTTTTACAATCTCACATGAACAAATAGACCTACAATATTTATTATAGCAAACTGTATAGTAAATTTCCCAAATACAGTAATTTTTTTTACTTTACCAAAGTAAATATTAAAGTATACTACAGGATTTAGAAGTTACTATAGCTAGATAATCATACAGAATACTGCAGTATATGTTAATAAAGTGTGATTATTACCTACAGCTGTAATATACTGTTGTATCAAATTACTATAGTAAATACTTAAGCATACAACAGTAGTTTTATGTGATGTGATACACCTGAAAATGTGTTATTGACTAATGTATTAAAAAATTAGAGAAGTTTAAAACCATTATCGTTGTTTATTTATTGTTTTCAATACATACGATTCATATTTAATACTTAATAGGATGAATGTGTCGAACTTTAAATATTTACAAATATTTATAAGTTGTAGCCTATTTGTTAACAATTAGTTAAAATGATTTATCAATGAACAATACTAATACGGCATTTATTAATGTTACTTCATGTTAATTTTAGCATTTACGAATACATTATTAAAATCAAAGTTTTAACTGTTAATGCATGCACCATGAACTAACATGAATAAATGTATTGACATAACCTAACATTAAAAAGGACTAATGAATGCAGAAAAACTTGTTATCTAATGTTAGCTAATGCATTTACTACTGTTAACTAATAGCACCTTATTGTAAAGTGATATCATTATTATTATTAGTCACCATGTATGTTTGTAAAGTTCCATTTCCTGAAAAACTGTGAATTTGGACATCCAAGGTGATAATATACAGGTTTTGAACGACATAAGGGTAAATAAATGATGGCAGAATTTTGGTTTTTGGTTTTGGGTAAAATATACATTTAAGTGTTAAATAAGAGATCTAGATCAGAGCTTGCATTCAGAAGGGAATTTATTTCAACAAGTGAAATATTTCACATCTCTTAACAAGATTAGTAGAAAAACATCAAATGCGGTTACAAGGGACTTTAATCCATGTGCACAATAGCTGTTTTGTGTGTTCACCTCCACTGTAAATCCGCTGAACTGTTCTAGGACACGACAACACAACATTATGAATTTAAACATAGTATTCATATTTCATTTCACCCAAAACTACTGTATCCCGCAAAATATGGATGCTTATGTCATTTTTTCACTTCATTAAAATGTTTATCTTTATGTTTTATGTTTATCTTCTATAAACATTTTCTCTGAATGATCAAAAGAGTAGAATATTAAAGCAACATCTTAAAACAACATTATGATCACTTACTCTTGACAATAAAGTTGAACTCACCTGGCTAAAGCCTCTTTGACTAGTTCTTTGGCGCTCGAGTGTGTTGTGGCCAGCACACTTTTGTAGTTGGCTCCTTCGCAAATCTCAGTGCCAAAAATCTTCAGAATGCCCGGGGCCGTGATATTATTTGACAGCTCGGAGGGATCTTCCGTCACCAACACTTCTTCTCCTGAAGCAGCCATCTCTCCCGAACTTCTCCGTGGGCCGCGGCCGAACACGGCAGACAGGCGATGCTGGTGCCGACGGATCTTGCTTTTTGCTGGTTGCCGGATGCCTGCGCTCTCTGTGGCTGTGCCACTGGATGAACTTGACCTGTAGAAAGGGCACAAGATGGGTCGCTCAGTTCTCCAGCTGGTCGCAGTGACCATAGATGCAGCTGTGAAAGTCTGAGTGTGTCCACCAGCGATACCCCAGAGCCATGCTGTTTTACTGTGGATTACTGTTGTTGACCATCATTAGGCTTTTTGTGGCCAGTTGTTTTTCATAAACAAATAGCTATACGCCCATAAATGAACAAAGCGTTGCTAGTAAGCATGAAACTGAAGAAACTTTGCAGTACCCTAAATGAATACTGTTTCCACATTTTGAAGATTATGCCTGATCCTAATCAGATTATTTTTATTCAGTGCCTCGGTTTAGCCCTCCCTGCTAAAAGAAAATACAGATTTTAATGGTTTCCATTATGAACCATCAGCTAATTACCATTAAAACCATTACAAAATGATTAAATAGTTTTCTGCTGATTCCTTTAATATTACCATTATAATTTCCATTAAAAACCACCATTCCCCTTAAAACCTTAAAGAAACATGAACATTTCTGTGAGTAGGGTTTAGATACGCATTTAATTATTTAAAATATAGTGATCATAGTTTTGGCAGATTTACCTGAGTTTTACTACAAATAAAATGAATAAACTATGGTTTCTTCAATAGTACCATGGATGCCACATGGTAGTGACAGTATAAAACCATGGTTAATTTTCGTTGTTGTAATATACAACTATCAAGTTCAATGAAAGTGCAACTAACATAAAAACGACTTAAAAACGACTTACTGGACGGATCCATCGCTTTGCTTCCTTCCGACCCTTGTGAATCTTCTCTTAGAAGCGCTGACCGGTAACCCGGCAGGTGATGCTGGAGGCGGTTTGGATGTCTGAGAGCTCCGCTCGTTGCCTATCATCGTTCCCGGCTTTCAGCGCTCGTCCACGATCTACTTTCGGCTAAGTAACGGACCCGTTAGAATGACTCAGAATGAGGACACGGATCATACTTTGTGCTACGCGGCTGTAGAACTGTCAAATTCAGTCCTGAACTTAATCCACAGAGAACTTTCTTGCTTCGCGTGTTTGTCAGTTGATGGGCTGTCTGTCACAATTGGTGAACACGCATCTCTTTTGGGCATCATGAGCGCGTTCCCGAGTTAGCTCAGCTAGAAATGTTCCACATGCCGTTCATGACCGCACAAAAAAATGCTGTATGAAATGCTCCCTAAATAGTGAGCGCACAGGGCTTTAAGACACAGCCCTGAAGTGAAAGGGAGGTTCCTCAGGACAACCCTTGCGCCTGTCTATTTTCCATCAATCTTGCTGAAGTAAAAGACAACGTAATCATGTTTATTATATAACATGGTAATACCGTGGTATATCTATAATTTACTCATTTTACTCAATGTACTCAATTTTACATCATGTCGTTCCAAACCTTTACGACCTCGTTTCGTAAAACACATGAAAATAAACGATAAAGAAACTGCTCTTTGTCCATATAGTAGCCTATAGATAGGCCTAGATAGGCCAGAGTTTGTGAGTAAGTCATAAATGTTTGGAATAACATTAAAGTAACTAAATGATGACACATTTTAAATGTCTTGACATTTATTTTTAGTAGTGTTTGGAACAGAATAGTCTCCATCTAGTGGTCAGATTGCGCAGCAGCTATACATTATTTTGTTTCCTAGAAAACATAAACCATATAAAACTTATGATATTTAATCAAAATAATATCAATTGAATTAATAAATATCACTCTGTTTACATACACCTGGCTCTGAATGTGGTGCTTGCTCCTTTCCTAGTTGTAGCTACACGCATAATAAATACTTTGGCCGCTTTGGTCCAATGCTGCCATATTAATCCGGGCAAAAGTCTGAAGGCATTAAAAGCACAATTATATGTTTACATTTCTTAACACATTTGAGTATAAATGTATCACGTTTCTAGTTACTTAATATATATGTCTATAGTTACACATAGAAAAATACTCATTGTAGGGAATTGTAAAATATGAACGGAGTCTGTTATTCATGAGCATCCACTAGCTGGCACCATATTTAGTCATATGATATGGACACGCGAGAAGCATCAGACACATGCTGCAGTATTACACAAAGAATAATCTTGAGATTTTGAGTTTTATTTGAATTATCGAACACAACTTCCAGGGTAATTACATTTCATTTACATATTATCTAAAAAAATCAAGTTTCTTCCTGGGGAAATGTCTTTTTCTTCAATCATTTTAGACATTCTCAAAGATAATTTTTTTTATTTTATAAATCCAGGAAAACAGTTAAGGAAGTAAAACATGTATGTAATATAGTTCAACAAATTCTGTGCAATATAAATTCTCAGATTTTTTGATATTTTAATCTGAAATATTTAAAATAAATTTCATGACTAGGGCCATTCCTGTTTCCCACCCATCTTTCAGTGCAGGCCCTAACTATGAAAGACAAAAAAAGTCAGAAAATCTCATTGGACTCGACATGACATGAGAATGAGCATCTGGCAGATCTGGAGCTGGGTGTCATTGTGACCCTGCAAAAAAATCCTACTAAGTATGTTTTGTTTTCCAGCACAAATATATAATTTATTTCTTAGAGGCAAAATTACATTAAATCTCAAATCAAATATGAAGCTGATAATCCTGCCCAGAGCACATCACCAAAACTATGAAACAATCCAATCTCACAGCCAGATTTAATAGTGTTTCTTTTGTTAAAATACATTTGATCATCCACTTGACCTCAACTTTTGAGTTAATTTACAGGATGTGCATGTCAAAACATGTCAATAAATTTAGGCATTTGAAAAACATTTAAGATGACATTCAATCATATCTGTTTCTAACATATCTTACATTGTGCACAAGTGTGTCTAATAGCAAGAAAATGTCAAATAATTTAGGCCCAACCCCACCTCAGTTAACTCACACACAGCTAAAGTGTAACGCAAATGTTTATCCCATGACTGATCATGTACTTTCTTCACTGACATTCATTTACATTACATTACATTACATCAATTCATTCGGCAGACGCTTTTAACAAGGCCATGTAACTTGGAGGAATTTAGGTTCCTATTTAGGGAGAGGCTGAATGTGGATAATCTGGATTGTTTTCTAAGAAACCTACCGAAAGTCAAGCAGTTCCAGTTTGACTTGAACAATTGACAGATGTCAAAGTATTTCAAATGACCAGGTGACAATTTCTTTTCCATCCTTTACAGGCAGTCCCTCAGGTCATGCTATATGGTCACTGGTGCTGTCTGGTGGGTTACTGTGTCTTCCTTGGCATCATTATTTTATGCTCGCACAGGCAGGTCAGCATTTAAGGGTAATGTAATGCTCTTTGGTAACAATTTGACTGACATACTGTACCAAATATTTTATTAAAAATGACCTAAATTCTTTTCACTCAAATTGTTTATAGAATTTATTACAAGATTACAGGATATAAGCGTATCACTATAGTGGAGAACCAAAATGAAAATTCTGCCATCATTTACTCACCCTCTTGTCATTCCATACCTGCACATGGTAGGTTGGCAGATAACGTTGTTGGGCAGAATAGCAATTTTTTTAATAATATTAATGAAAACACTACTTTCATTAATAAAGTCCAGATTAAAAACACACTTGTTTAGCTGTGCATTTACAACCTGAGCACTGTGCTGCATTTTTATTTCTCTTTTCTTGTTTTTATTCTCTTTATATGTGCAAACATTATTTATCAATTTTATTTCTGTTTATTTGTCTTTTAAATTCAGTCTTTTTATTTGTGATTTTAAATAATTTGCTTTTTAAAGATTTGTTTTGCCTTTAAGCATTTTATGTAAAGCACTTTGAATTACCTTGTGTATGAAATGTGCTATATAAATAAACTTGCTCTGCCTTGCCTTGCCTTACTTATGTGAAACACTGTAGGCCTGAGCATTATTGAAAATGACCAAAATTACTTAACTATAAAATTTTAATTACATAAAACAGATATACAGTTACTGTATACAGTTATACAAAATGTACACGGCAATAAAGATTTAGTATATTCAATTAAGTCTTACATGTTATATGCACTGATTTTATTTTTATTGTATGGAGTTTTTGGAGTATGTGTGCCTAACTTCCAGCTTTTAGAAACTTTAAAATAAAATAAATTATGAAAAAAACTGTAGCTGAACACAGTTCACTGTAGCTGTTGTACTTGTTCTATAACGTATTTACAAGCAACTTCTGACGTTTAAGCTTTGGTCATCCTTTAGGGGGCGATAAACACCTAGAAACCTTTCTATTTACCCATTAAACAAATAACTACGTATAAAATTGTAATTGTATTATGTTAAATGGTTGGAAATATTAGACTTTATCATTCTAAGCAGACAAAATTCACTAATGTATTCTTTAGTCTTATATTGCAACAATAATCATCAAATGGATACATAATTCAATTCTGCAAAAGACATACAAACAGTGTGTTATGAGCATTAAGGAAAAATAACACAGGCAATTAAATAAGCAAATGTATTGAGAACTAACAACTGTAATGATTGAACGAGCTATAATTATGTTAGGCCTGGACATGACAGTCGGGCTTGACGCATTTCTGTGTTCATCTTCATTTTGGTTTGGTGCAAATGAACTGTTCCAGGAAGAGGAACAAGTTGTATTGTGTGTAATGAGTTTTGCTTCATCGGGATCAATCATTCTCTTATACTCTCTTCCATGGCTCTTCACTGGCTTATAGTTTGCATAATTGGAAATAATCTAGTTTGGGCACGATAGTAGGCTACAATTATTATGTCTGTTGGGCATGCAAATCTGGAATACGCGGTATATATAAAGGATAGATGGAAAATGGGTTAATCCACTGTAATTATAATCCCGATTTAGATAGCTATAAACATATACGTGAACGTGTGTTTGCGCGTCTATGTGTATCTGCGCGCGCTTGCGAACTACGCACGCAGAAATGGGCGGACTCTCGTGCCATGACAACCTCAGAGTGACTTGTCTCTACTGTACCAAGGGGGGTAAGTTTTGAACGGCATACGCGCACACTGGGGAGGAGGGTTAGGAACCGGGCACAATAACAGTTTATCCGTCAGTCCGTCGATGCTGTTAGTTTGTTCATGTATGTGCGTGTGCGTTCGAGTTGTATGCAAGAACAAAAGAGCAGCAACGAAAAAGAGCCACATCCTCTCGGCGTAAGGAAGAGATCCATTGAAGAGCACAGCAATGGAGCACTTATGCGGGTCCAAACTTCCATTCTGGGTAAGTTTGAGCAACTCTTACCTATTAAAAGAGCCATCACGTCATATGTTTCGATGGGTTTAGCTGTGTTAAGATTTTCTAGCACCGTTTCATTGACACCTTATTAAATATTAAACTGCATTCATTCGAATCCTCGTGAGCTGCGAAGTGGTTACTCAAAAGTGTAACAAGTCTGTTTATAACTAGCATACGTACACTTTAATATTAAAATTAAAGACCTTGGAAAACTGAATATAAACATTATTAACTCTGTTGTAAATTCACTGCTAGGTTTGTCCAAGTTGTCATCGTTTCCATCCAAATATGATGACATTGTGTTGAATAGCAGCTACGTTGTAGTAGCGTTGTATTGCACATATGTTGTTACATTGTCGCGTTTTAGGTGTAACTTCCATGAACACACGAGCATCTTCTCCAAATAATGTGACACCGTCACTCCCCTCCAGTGTTAATGTACGTTTGAATAGTTCTGCATGTCACCGGTTCTGGTGAGGAATCTTTGTTTACGAGGTTATTCAAGGTAATGTCATCCCTCTGCCAGGCCTAGTTATTACAGGGGACACAGGGAGGCTTATTCTCGTGGTACACGTTCAGTCAACATCACAGACGACATTATGTAGGTTAAGAAGAAATGCAAAGGGTTGGATTTCCCCCCTGTTACCTTGCTTGACACCAGTGGGTTTGAAATAAAGGCTATCGCTTATCCCTGGTTTCTGGGGCAGGGTATAGGACAACAAAGCACATGTTTGTTATGGTTTAATCTAAATATATAATGCTATCAAATGCAAAGGGGTTTGTCAGTTGCTGTTAGGGTCTTTAGTGTTTTATTTGTAATACTTCATAATAACTTGCATTAATCACAATAACAAACATTATTTCCTTATTGATTCGTTTTTTAAGATTCCATTCCATTTCTTTTTATTGTTGATGTCTAGAAGAATCAGGTGCATCTTTAGTGCATCCTTTGTTTTTAATATAAAGTTTAACATGATCTTAACATTTATATTCCAGTGTAGCTCACTTTCTCAAGTTTATCACATAATATTTAATAGGCTAGTTAAAACAGAACTAGTCATGAAAATGTTGAAGCAGAATTCATCACTTTTTAAACCTGCAGGGTTTTTATGCAAATGCATTGACAGCTGATCCAGTGTACAGTGTTTGACTGTCGGTGTATTTGACTAATCTTTTTTAGTTGTTTTGTTCCTCAGAACTCACCGCATATAGCACATAATCATTTATAGGATGTGAATTGGCTTTGTTCATATTATATTTTAAATTATAGATTAAATTAAGCACAATGATGCTGTCATTATGATTTAAGTTCTGTGTAGACTATTCTGCAAAGATGAGTAAACCGCTGTCTGCAGAATCAGACGAGGACATGATGTAATAAAGTACCAAATTGTATATTACTCAATGGTTTGCTAACCACAAAGCTGTCTTAATATTTATTTTTGATGCATTATCTGTGATGCAACACTAGTAATAATACATAATTTATTTATTATATTTACATTGTTACATTATAGCAGTGCATTAGTGTGATCTATAAAGCATAATTCAGTAATATTTGATGAAGGCTTTACATGCAGTTTCACAATTAAAAGCAAGCATTTTTGAGAGCCTGAAATGTCTTCGAAAACATGTCTGATGTATATCATAGCTTCTTGTCCCGAAACACGTACAGATCTGGCTCTGGTTAAAGAAATGAAAAGGTTCAGACATTGCTGTCTGGTTGAGTTCAGATCATTATATTCTGCTCACTCAGATTTAGATTAGCTTGCTCAAAAGCCAAAGGGCATGTAAGGTAACCGCCAGATTGTTCTGCAGCCGAGAATGTGTGTGTCACCACACTCCTCAAAAGATATTGTTAAAGAAGACACAGTAAAATACATTTCTTTCCCGCTTCTCTTTTTTTTTTTTTTACTGATTTCCTATGGTATCTCTCTCGTGCTTGAAATCCACCCCCTTGTATGTAGCACATGCTGGCTGTGTCCTCAGATGTCTTCATCTTTCCACCAATGATAGAGGAACAGCTGTGCTGCTCTATATATGAAGCAGGGCAAAACATTTTCTGTTAATGTTAATGCAAGGGTGTTATAGCAGAGAATTGTTGCATTTCTTACTTAAAGGGAGAGTTCACATGTAAATGATAATTCTTTTATCATTTACAACATCCTTATGTCATTCCGAACCTGTATGACTTTCTTTCTTCTGTAGAAAGCAAAAAAAGTAGTAACCAAACAACGTCGGACTCCCATTGACCTCCATTGTATGGACACAAAACCACTGAGACATTTCTCAAAATATCTTCTTTTGTATTGCACAGAAGAAAGAGTTACAGGATTTCAATTCAATGAGGGTGAATTGTCCCTTTAAGGCATTTCATGGTTCATATTTAGGTGAAATTCCTCTCAAAGCAAATGCAAATGGATCAGTAGCACACTACTTACAGCCACGGTTCCTACACTGAGATCAGTGGGAATTAGCTGTAGCGTTGTGGTGTCCCAATTTCAAACGAGCCTAAAGGAATTACCACCATATCTTTAATACTGAATGTTACTATAATGAGAGCTAAAGCAATTATTGGCATCTGTGAAATGTCAGGTAAGGTAACTCATTCTGGGGCATAACACATTTTTGCTAGATCAGTATGATCGGTTTTGTTTTAAATCCGTCCCCAGCTTTGCCCTGTTCGTTCGCCAGAAATTCCTAGATTACATTGTCGGCCTGCTGGATTTTGTGGGGTTGTTTTATGACCGACAGCAGCATCGAATTTGTCTGTGTTGGCCGTGAGTTTATTTAAGTTTGTTCCTAGTAAGTTGAGCTGCTGTCATTGCACTTTAGCAGATTCAAAGTCTTCGGGAGACGGTCTTTAACGGAAACAACATAAAGCCGTCTGTTCGAAGAGAAAACTTTTGGGACGTTTGTGAATGAACACCAGCCTGTTATCACAAAGACATTTCTACACCCCTAAACATGACGCGGCATGAAACGAAATGTGATTGGTTGCTTTACCTGGTCAGTCATATCTGGCCTCTTGGGCGGTTCTTGGCCATTCAAAGTGGCCAATGTTCCCAGACCTTTAGTATGATTATGGACAGATTACACCTTTCTAGGTGGGTCCTCAAATGAAATAGTTTGGGAACTGCTAAAACAGCAACTAACAGTGTTTGTACACATTATGGTGGGGAAATCTCATCATCTAAATTTATCTTGCAGTTTCACTTCTTTATTGAAATGCTCAGAATTCCCCATCATGCGGGGATGGCTCATCATCCATGCTGATTTTGTGTCTTATGATAACTTAGGAAGTAAATATGGTGCTTATACTGCTTAATGTTTGGAAAGCAAAAGTTGGTTCTTGTGTCACACTTCCTTTTGTAGTCAGCTTGTTTTGCTAGTCATTGTTTCAATGTGAATGCTTGTTTAGATTAGTCAAGAATCTGATTCCTGCATTCCCACTGTAAGCATGATGTGCAATGCCTAAGATTTTCTAAAGAGAATTTGAAAACTATTATGTTACTTTGTGTTTGCATCTGTACCAATAATGTGGTGATTACAATGATTGCATCAGTATTTCCTCTGTGAAGTAATAAAGTGTTGCAGTCTTATTCCCATGAGATTACACTGTAGATATTATATCATTATGTAGGTCTTATGATAATTATATTTTACAGTATTTACAATATTTTATAGGGGTGTAATGGCACTCCATAGTACCATAGTATCACCCTATTTTTACCAAAATAAAAAGCATTTTTGATGTACATACAAGTTACTATAGAATTGACAGCATGTTTATGTAAATAAATAATAATAAGTTTGTCACTGCAAAAATCCTTAGAGAGAACTTCTTAAAGCAGTTAAGCACAAAATAAGACAAAGAAAACATTACAACATTATAAATCCCCTTTATCAATAGGATTAAACACATGTCTGTGTAAACAGTTTGTCCGTTTATAGCTACTGTAGAAAAGACATGATGAATTTCATGGTGTGTAGATAGAAATAACTAATTCTAAGGTAATATAAACAACAGTTCATTATGTAAGGTCTTTATACACATCTGAAGACATAGTTATATATATTATATTGCATTTCTGTCAATAGATCGTCCTTAATCTTACACACTGGTCCTTTAACACAGGTGTTTTGTCCTTCAGCCACTGTTTTATGTTGGGGTGTATCTGTATCACGGCTAACAGCATTATAAATTAGTTACATTTGCAAGCTAATTATTAACCACATCTTTTAACTAAGTGATGTTTGAGGTTTTTGAAAACAGTGTACACCATTGTAATATTGTCTGACATTTTCTACTGTATATACAGAGAGATAGTTTATCAAAGCAAATGGTGATAAGCAGCACAGCATGGAACTGCGGTACAGTCTCAGTAGCAGATGTTTTTTGGCCTTACTTAGACCCTTAGAAATAAATGTCAGTTTTTGCAGTTTCACATTAAAAAATGTCACTTTAACTTGTGCTGAGTGTTTATTCTGCCTCTCACATGCTCACGAGTTTACTGTGCCGCTGTCAAATATTTATTAACTTCTCCATCCGTCAATAAAAGCCTTTTTGCAAAGGTTGAATAACAAAACAATCTGTGCAGAAGTTTGCCGCTCTGTTTAGTTTGTTTTTGTGGTGTTTACGAACAATAGTATCTATCCGACTTTGTCGTAATTATCTTACTGTGATTGGACAGATCAACCATATCCACTGCTGCCCACTTAGGTTGTGCCTTCATCCGCTCGTCTGTATTACATTACACTGGGGAAACAGCAGCCACCTTCCCCCTCTCCCTGTTGCAGGCTCAGCCTGTGCTGAGGTTTCTCAGTGGGAATAGTTTGTGGTTGTCTGCCAGTATTTTTCAAACAATATGTCTGTGAACAGCTCACTGAGACCTGTAGCTGCTAAGACTGCATGCTGGGGTAGCTGCTGTATGTGGTTTATTCTTAGTGTACTGTGTATTTTTTTTTTTTTTTTAATAATACGTTTTTTTTTGTTACTTGGAGTAGAAATTCATTAGAAATATTAAGATTTTTTCACAGCTTATATATGGCATTTGTAAGCTAATGCAATTCATTTTGTTTTATATCGAAGATGTAATGACTTTACTGTTATTAGTCAATGATCAAACAGAAAGATGAGTCTGCTTATGCAATGTAGAATTAAAAACAGAACAGACAGCTGAATACTTCATGACTGGGGCACTTGAATAGACCTTCACGGGTAATGTTTTAGATCATTATTCCTCACCCCCCCCGTTAGATTAAACCAAGAGACATAATAATAATGATAACATTTTTATTAATTTAACAGACGCTTTTATCCAAAGCGACTTAAAATTATGAAACACAGCAAGCGATTTGTAAATTTGTAAATTCATAAGTAAAGCAATATTCACAAGAAGTGCCAGTAATACAAAGTTTCAGATACAACGTTAAGATGGTATAAGCCAGCATACAGAGAACATTAGAAAAAGAAAAGAGATGTAGATTATTATTATTTTTTTATTTAAAGAGAAAAATGAACTTGATCCAGTTGTCCTGATGGAAGATCGTTCCACCAGCAGGGAACAGTGAATGAAAATGTTCTTGAGATAGATCTCTGTGAAGGTTCAATAAGGCGCAGATCGTTTACCAACCGCAGACTTCTGGACAGGTATAGGTCTGTAAGAGAAAGTCAAGGTTGGGAGGTGCTGTGTTAGTGGCTGTTTTATAAGTAAGCACCAGTGCCTTGAATTTAATGCGAGCCACTACTGGGAGCCAATGCAGAGAGATGAGCAGAGGTGTGACATGGGCTCTCTTGGGCTCATTGAAGACCAGTCGTGCAACTGCATTCTGGATCATTTGCAGAGGTTTGAAAACACAGGCTGGGAAACCAGCCAAAAGAGCATTACAGTGATCCAGTTTAGAAGTGACAAAAGCCTGGACGAAGTAGGGTGTAGGGAATGACACACCATACATATCACTGCCAATGTCAAAAAAGCTCACGTGTGCAGAATATAATGCGGTCAACTTGATACATTTTCAAAATTCCCAAACTTTTACATTTTGAGTGTAGTCTTGGGTGTATTATTCACACAAGGAAAATCCGCTAGTTCACTTGCTTTGGTCCGGAACAAATAAGTGTTTTTTCTTTGTTTGGTGCGGTTCGCTTTCACACTGCGCTTTTTGCAAGTGAACCAAAATTTGTAAACAAAACCATTCTAATATCAGATCAAGTGTGCTAAGATCATCCATTCATTGGACAGAAAAAAAGCAAGTAGTGCAAAAATAGGCTATTCACAGAGACCTTTCGTAGTGCAATTTAAAAAAGTTCTAAATATTAAATGGCCAATAGAATTTTATGGACAGATTTATGCATGTTTATTTCGAGATGGATTATGTTTTCAAGTTAACAAAATATTACATATGTTTGGTTGTTATTTGTTTTTAAGTATTTTGGATTTTAAAAACTATGTCATGTCATTAAATCCAAATGAAATTAGCAAACCAGTTAGACATTAAGTATGTTTGTTTTAATGCAGAACCAGTGGCGAGTAAAACAAGTGATTTCCTGTAGCTCAGTGGTGTTAGAAAAGCCAAGGTCATGGGTTTGATCCCAGGGATTGCACATACTCAGAAACAAATGTATAGTATAATGCAATGTAAGTCGCTATGTTTAAAAGCCTTTCTAAATGCGTAAAAGAATGTTAAAAAAAGTGATTAGAGAGGCAGGTTGCGCGCCTTCATCGCCCATTTTGGAAGACGAGCGGGTGATGCACCGCCAGGCGTGAGTATGTACGAGAAAGATGCGCGCATGCATCAAGTTTAAACAGCTCGCATGATGTTTAGGAGACGCGCTATTACAGTGGCGCTGCGCAGAAGACGGATATCTGCTGTTAGGTCTGTTCGAGGTCTGGCTTTGTTCACACCTTAAACAAATTGCACCAGAGATTGTTTGGAAGCGGACCGAGACCACCTCTTCAGCTGGGTCTCGGTGCGGTTGTTTGGTCCGCACCCGAGTGCGATTGTTGTATTCACACCTGCCCTAAAGATCCGCACCAAGGAGAAAATAAACTTGAGTTTGATTCAAACTAACCAAACAAGACATGTGTGAATAGCCCATTGTACAGTCCCTTGACAGTTTGGCCCCTGTTAGACAATTCTGGTTTTGTTTGATCTAGGAAGTATGTGTGCTGGGTGGCCCCATGACACAAGATCCTAATGCAAACATAATCATGAACCTAAGCTCAAGAAAAAGTAAATATTATGTATGTGATTTAACTTGCCACAGTCCTATACATTTGATATTTTTAAAGATGAATCAGCTTCTGATTTTGCGTTTTATCTTCTCGTAGTTTATCAAAGCTCTGGTAGTTCAGTACAGAGATTACACCCATAATATTTAGAAGACTTCCTCATGACTGCTTAAAGATTTCACTGCTTTTGTATATCTTAAACAGCTGTGTTGATTTATTTTCATCTTAATACTTGTCTCCAAATTTAAACCATACATGGTGTTGCTTTCTAAACTGACTTTAAGCAGCCCTTTTTTCAATTTATGTTTAAGTTACTCTTTTATGGAATAGGTTATTAACTGTCACCAAATATTGAATGTATTTTCGCTCATTCAGTGATGCAGTATTTCATGGCAAATGTTTTTTCTGTCAATACACAGAATTAATGTAAAGACAGGCTTCTGTGCTCTTTTCAACAGGGCTTTGCGACTATTATTTTAGAAATGCATGTCATTCCCACCTCTGACCCTACCTTTTTTGTCAACAAGCCTTTTCGATAGATTGTTAAAAAAGTTAGGATAGGGGTAAGCATGTGAAATATTTATGAGAATTACTTTAATCAGTCTGCAATGTCATGCAACTATATCTAAAATTCAAGCATTATAACTGGAATTTCTTCAACATAAGTATAAAAGTCATGTATTTATGTTTTTACGGCACTTACATAGTAGACAAAGGCCAGATGGAGCGCTTGACAGGTTGGAATGCGTTAAATCTGCTATGGTCAGTGGACCCAAACTGGTGAATTGCCATCAGTTCATAGTAGCAAAAGTTTAAATGTTCTTAGATTTTGCTTGAATGATGCATTATCCCCATTGAAATCAATAAATGAACATCTTTCCTCTTTATAAGACCCAACATAATAAAATGAGAAATGCATGCTTAACAAACATAACTTTATTGTCTGTCGGTGTGGATGCTAATAGAGATATTAGATATCTTTATATTTGTTTTAATTCCTGGTCTGAACAGGCCTTCATGCGTGACATTCTCATACTGTTTACGTTATTGTGAACGTAACACTTGTAATATGATATTGTGCCTCCAGAGGTGACCAAGTAAACCCTGATGGAATGTTCCTCTTCTGGTTTGCTAGGTGTGCCTTAATGGTGCCGAACATGAATAGAGGCGCAGAAGGCAAAGACAGACTGAGATCTTAAAAGCTGGTCTTCCTGCAGCATTGAAGGAAGTTAATGCAACCAAGCTGGCATAGGCCTTGTCAAAGGCGGGGCTTAAAACAGACGCTTGGCACATGCAGACTGCTAATCCTTTTATATGATAAATGCCTCGCTGTTACAAACACACCACATATCTTCTGCACACTTTCCTGTATTTCTTGAATGTCTTTCCTTGTTTTTGGATAATGTTTTAGTATCAGGTGTCCAAGTTGGATGAAGCAGTGTGCATCAGTCGATCTGGTTTTGCTCTCCCAGACGTATACCCACCCACGTTCAGACTGCTGACAGATGCAGAGAATCAGGGCAGCTGTGTTTATTTAACAGAGGGTGGGGGACGTGTTTACCTTTTACCTCGTTTCATGTAAACTTAATAGCATCTTTTTGTCAAGTGCGTTCTTAACATCTTTCATGGTTGCATTGCAGGATGTTAACAGACCTCGCTGATAGCAGAACATGTTGCCAAATTTGTAAATATGCATGCAATCGCAGCCTTTCTCAGTCAACATAAGATGTGTTACTTAGTTGTGAAGTTGTCTTGCAAACATGCTTGTAGTATGCTCATTTCTCGGTTTCAGATAACATTTTTGAGGTTTGTAGATTGATCGTGATGTGCAGTTATATGCATTGGTTACTAGTGTTAAAGTCGAGACCATCTTAACCGAGACCAAGACTAGGGTTGGGTACCGTAAGAAATTCGATTTCAGTTCCAGTTTTGCCTAATGATTCCCAGTTTAGATTCTGGTTCCATTTAAAGGTCCAGTGTGTAGTTTTTTGGAGGCTCTATTAACAGAAATACAATATAATTTACATAACTATGTGTTCAGAGGTGTATAAAGACCTTACATAATGAAGCGTTATGTTTTTATTACCTTAGAATGAGCTATTTTTATCTAAATACACCACAGGCTCACCTTACATAGAATTCTCCATGTTGTTCCTACAGTATCCCTAAACGGACAAACTGCTCTACAGAGCACGTTTCGTAAATACGTTCATCTTGATCCTCTCACGAACTCCGTAGTGCTTGGGGGAGGGGTGGAGTGAACGTCTGGATGCCGCTAAAAACTACACCCTGCAGCTTTAAAGAGTAAATAGCTCTGATTTTTAAGGGTCTACTTTGGTTTATGGAGTGTCCGACAACAGGTTTATGTACATACATGGTGTTAAAACACCATTTTATAATAATAAGCTGTTTTTATTACCTTACTTCTTGACTGACTCTCAAATGATTCGTTCCGCGATTAATCGGTCTAATCCCCGCCTTTCCGCTAGCATAGTCGGATGTGATTGGTCAGATGGTCTAGTCTGCTGTGTTTGGTTTAGCGCGTGTGTTCAAGTTTTCGCGAGCAGGTGGGGACTATTTCTAGAGACGTAGCTACACAGAGGTTAAAGACTCGGACGGGTCACGACTCGTTCGCGTGATTCAGAGTTGACTCCCATTTTTACAAGCTAATAACTTTGTTATTCGTTCACCTTCGGATTTACAACTTTGGCAGACTGCTTTCTTTCAAACACGGCAACATTACACAATGCATGAAATGTATTGTTTATGATCTCGTGGAATGTACTTTTTAAATGAACTGTTATTATGTTTTAACTATTTTACCTTAATTGAATGGAGTTTTGCTGTAAGGTAGTAAGTAATGTTGAGTAATGCTAGTCCATGAATCACATGTGCTTCACAGTAACATTCTGCTTTTCAAGCAGGAATCAGCTGGTTGGCCAAAAAGTCCCTTGACAATTTGTTCATTTGTTCATTTGCCTAAATTAATGAAATATTAAAATGTTAACTGTCAACCTTATAATCAGGTATACATACACTTCATAAAGCCCCTATTTTCCAAATAATGCAGCCAGGAGAGGGTGTGTTGCATTGAGTGGTTTCCACATCTTGATATGACCTGTACACTAAATAATCTAAACCTCATACTTACATAACAATAGCAGTCTATTTATTTAGTGGTCAAGGTTGAAGTCAGTATATAAATGACAATATGGGACAAATATAATGTAATTTAGTAGGGAGCTGTGCGCTCCCGGTACGTGTTTAGTCAGTCAAAACAACTTCACAGTTATCAAAGATTGCTTATGAAATGTATGAATTGCTTTTCAAAAAACAGAATCGGTTCTGAAAAAGAACCAGTTCTCGGTTCCCAACTCTAACCAAGACCAAGTGGTGTCGAGAATAAGACAAGACCAAGACTTTGAGAGTCTGAGACCAAGGCAGGACGAGTAATTGTGTCTAAAATGTAAGTCTCTTATTAACTTCAGGTTTATTGAATGATTGTATAAAATTAATATCACATATTCAGATAATGTCAGAGGTTATAATATAACTCAACTCAAGTTTATGTATATAGCGCTTTTTACAATTTTCATTGTCACAAAGCAGCTGTACATGAAACAAAATGCCTATAAGCAAAACATTAAATTTATAAAAGGAAAGAAAGAACAACAAAATGAATAAATACACCCCAATTTCACATACACTCATGCACAAAACACAGACACACGCACACAAGTACATACATACACCCACATGCACATATACACAAAACAGACACACAAAACACACACTCGCTGACATACACGCGCACACACATGCAGTGTTATTACAGAGAAGCACACATAGAAGATATAGGAAAGAGAAACACAGGTAACATATCTGAACTATAAATTCCTATATGGAGTATTAAATGAGTTATTTATGCAAATAATTTATGCAAAATGATTACAATTAAAGTGATATTAATAAATACAAAAACTTTCAATTCTAGAGCTCAGATGTCAGCAGCCCCCCGAGTCGGTAGTGCAAAACAATATGCAAACAGTGGTGAGGAACCCAAAAACTCCAGTGGAAAAAAAACCTTGGGAGAACCCAGACCCAACCTGGCAAAAACTGCAGCATCTCTACAAGCTTGACAGTGCTTGCACAACTACGCTAAAATTAAATAAAATGGTAGATAATAGGTGTACGATTATAATTAATTACGTACGATATAATTACAGAGTTAAGAGTTTACAGTATAAATAAGAGTTTAGGAAAGTTGTTAAAAGTATTGGAAAAATTGTCATAGCAATTGTAAAAAACTGTAGTACGATTAGCTAATTGCAGTTGCTGTTTAATAATAAACAAGATCTCATTCAAGTACATTTTTTGCAATCACATCTTGGATAATGTGGGCCTTTAAGTACTTTAAGTACCGGTCTCGAGTACTACAACAGTGGTTACATTGAAGGGATAGTTCACCAAAAAACTAAAACTCTTTCATCTTTTTTTGAAAGATTAAAGTCATTCCAAACCTGCATGATTTTCACTAGGCACGTTTACATGTACACTTTTTTGTCATTGACTTCCATTGTATAGAAATTATAATATAATAATAAAAATAATCACATTTTTGAACACTAATTCTTCAACCTTTCCACATTCTCTCACTCTTCTAAAATGAATGTGTCATTTTTACTGCTTTATCAAAATGTGTAATTTTTACTCGCACACAAGCTGTAATATAGTTTTAACAGCTCCACCCTATAATAACATTCTCTTTACATTGTGACTGGTTTACACAACACATCTGTGCAGAACTGTTAAGAACAGACTTTAAAGGTTGCAAACGTTATTAAAAATAAACTTTTTCCAAGCACCGAATCCTTTGGAAGGAAATGCAGAGCGGGATGTGTGGCACAGTCAAAAACAGCACAATATTTGGCCAAGTTTCTTTTCACCTGTTACTCAAAGATAATAGAAAAAGCCATTGCTGGAGCCTGGTTTACTTATTTATTATTTTAGAAAGTTTTGCTATTACAGAATATTTTCATTGTACAGTGCATTTTTAGAAAAAGTACAGTTTTAAGTATTTGTCAAGTCAAGAATAAGTTGCATTTATAACAGCCAATATAAAACATGGGATACAGTTGTAGTATTTAGTGAAATAAATATCCAAATCATGTTGTAACAATTATTGAAGCAATTGTATAAACCACTGTAAAGACTTGAGGTGCTAATAATCACTGCAATATAACTATTTAGATTTTATGGCATTTATATTAATATTCATTTATATTAATATTTTATTGTATAATAATTGTATTAAATAAACTACTTGTTGAATGGATCGTGTAACTGTTGCATTAAAGTTTAGCTAAGTAACGGTTCTTCTACTGGTAACCCAAAATAATACTGTCTAGACATACTTTTAAATTGCTAGCTAATGTCATTTATTTGTTATTTCTTTTGCTTGTTATCAGAAATAATCTACAGGAACTCTATTCTTTGCAGATGTGTTCCGGAAGTTAAGTTTGGGCCTAGAGAGATTGTCAGACTGACCTCGTAACCACGGTTAAGTCGGCACAGTATAGGGTGTCTTCCCTTTAAACCCCAAACCACATCCTACAAAAGCACTGGGCTGACGTCTCCTGCGTCCTTGCTTTGAAAACACAACAAGGCTGATAAACCTTTATGTTATTACCCTCACATTTAAAGGGGATGTAAAACAGTCAGTTCTTGTCTCAACTATAAGAAAAATGGGAACTGAAATGTGGTGGTGCACAACTTTGTCAATATTAAATTTTTTGTTACCAAGCTTTAGAAAGTTTTGAGTTCTAAAGCCTAAAAGCTGTTTTTATACAATCAGATTATTAAATCGCTCTTCTATTGAATAGTTAAATCGTTCAAATCTTCATGACACGACCCACATAATGATGACCTCTGATGCATTGTATTTTATGAATGTTTTTGTAGTTTTGCATAATGCATAATTTTGTTTACTTTGATATGTGAACTGTCTTTGTAGTGTTAAGAGAGGGAAAGCTGTGGGCAATTTATTTCACCTCCGCCGGCACGTCCTAAACATCAGCATCAGTTTTCCCAGATTGCGTCACGCATTTTTGGGGAAATGCACGTTGTTTGTGTAAAGTTCAAGGAAGGTCATAACCATCAGCATGATGTGTTCTAATCTTTTCTCCCCCAGGAGCCCAATCTCACCCTGTACACAGATCTGCCTGACCTACCAGAATGCTTTCAGATGTCAATAGTGCCATGGGCTCCCTGTATCTACCTGTGGGTGATCTCCCCTTTCTATATCCTCTACCTCAAGAGGAACAACAGAGGCTACATCATGATGTCTATAATAAACCGAATCAAAACGGTGAGACTGAATGTTTTCCCGCTGGAGTGCATATGAGTTTATATGGTTAAACTTTCTGTTATCTCTTTGTAATGGTGGATTTTGTCTCTGTACAGGTTCTCGGGTTGATATTATGGATAGTATGCTGGACAGATCTATTTTCTTCATTTCATGAGATGAACGGAAGTCAACCTAAGCCTCCTATATATTTTGTTACACCTTTAATAGTGGGCATGACAATGGTAAGTGAGAAAAGTGTATAAAGTATCTGTTATCACCAAAAAGTGTGGAAAAGTTGACACAACAACTGTCTGCACACTCAATTTTACAAATACAGTATATTATGCTCACAATACTGTGCGTTCCACAAATACTCTGTTTATGTTTTCTGTACCACTTTTTGCAATTTTCCATTATTGCAGCTTTACAATAGCACAAAAATTATACAAGCAATAACTGTATTTTATAGCACAAATAATGTGCCAATAATCAGCTTTCCGATGATCAGGGCTGATAAATCCTGTCAATCAAAAGACGACAGGAAAATGCAATGAATTTGTGCTCTGTGTATAGAAAATGTTAAGAAACATCACCAGTTTGACCTTCAATAATTAAAGTCATTATATGAATTAATAACATTCAGAAAGTTTAGAAAAATTAATATAATCTTCAGATTTTAGTTAATGCGAGTTAATATAACCACCAAACTTTCCGGATTGGCAGATATCACTCTGAATAATCGAAATAAGAGAAATTTAGTATTGTGCATTTAGTATCGTGCAAGTTTGGATTTTGCTTTTCATGTGTATTCTCAATACATTTAGTGACTGGTAAAAGCTGTAACTGTCCCTTCCAGTTGTTAGTCACATTCCTGATCCAGTTTGAGAGGTTGAGAGGGGTGCAGTCATCCGGTGTGCTTTTCATCTTTTGGACCATCTCAGTGCTGTCCGCCATCGTGCCTTTCCGCTCCAAAATCATGCAAGCCAAGCATGAGGTGAGTAATGTCAATCTTTATTATAAGACATTAATTTACTAACTCAGTAAAAAAGATGGAAATTCCATTCTAGGCTGTGAACTTCTGTCTAAACTTATGTATCATTCTCCTACTTCCATGTTTATAGACAAAAAATAAACAATAAATAAAACTTAGTAAGTTTTTACAGTGCAAAGTAGATAGAGTGAAGTTCTGATATGCAAGCAATTGAAAAATACTTTTCTATTAAAAACATCTTTCTCTGGTAATCACAAGGGACTGGAAGTTAAATAATTGAAAAGTGCAAGAACCCAGCATGTGGTTTTGAAATGTTTGACTCATTCTGCACGTTTTCCTCCTTGTATTTATCATGTGCATCTTTTGACCTACATGTTCAGAGACGTCAAGCTTCACTTAAGGACATGACTCTATCGAGAGAATAGTGTTTCTGTTGTTCCTGAAACCTGCTTCAAACAAACAGCTTATCTAACACACAGAGCAACAACACAGAACTCAAGTCTGCTGATCTGGCGCATACAGTACACTTCACTAGTAATAAAAATAATTGATTTGATAGACAGAAGTTTATAGAATAAAAGTGTTGTTTTACACATCTTATCTATCTAACAAAAAACACACATTTTAGTCTCGCATCTTGAAATTAACTGAAAACAAGTTACAGTATCTAGAATCTGTCTGTTTTATAAACACTATAGAGTGAAATAAGGCTGTTCTGGACTGAGGGGATTTTTCTTGCATGTAGTGATGTTATGATAAGTAGATAATGCAGCGTTTTATGTTTTTAAAAGGTGGTCGAAGACAAGCTGAGATTCACAACGTTCTACATTTATTTCGGGCTTACCCTGACTGAACTCATCCTGTCGTGTTTCAATGAAAAGCCACCTCTTTTCTCAAGTGTGGTCACAGACCCTGTAAGTGTGTTTCTTGTTTACTCAAAGGCTAACAGTCGCCCTCATTGTCTTTACGATACATCAATGTTTTTAGAAAAGTTATTTGGACCATTTCATTCCTAGAACATGAAAAGGTAATTGAAAGGTCAGAAGTTATAGTGCCTGTGGTGTTTTTGTTCGTTTTTTAGAATGCATGTCCAGAAACAACCGCTGGATTCCTATCAAGAATGACTTTCTGGTGGTTTACAGGGTGGGTTTCACATCAGAGATTTTTCTTGGCATTTTGCCTACTAAATGTGTTGACTTGATACATGTATGTGTACTGCACACACCTTCTGACACTGTTTCAATACTGGATTGTTGGATGGCAACATTATTATCATTTTTTAGTGTCCACAAAAGGTAATTTATTTCTGTTCTACAGCTTGGCTATCAAAGGCTACAAATCCCCACTAGAGAGTAAAGACTTGTGGTCCTTGAACAAGCAAGACAGTTCAGAGTTGGTGGTTCCCTCTCTACTCAATGAATGGGAGGTGGAGAAATCCAAAGCGCACAGGTACTGAAGTACAGCATATGCTTACATTTTTTGTGTATTGGTTTCGAATAAATGAGACCTTGTTTTTGGAGTTTATACCTTGAGTTTGTTTAGGTTGAAGTCGTCTTTTTACTGTCTTTTCTGGTCAAATAATATATTTTGTTTCTATGGAGAATAAAGCTATTTAGGTGACTACAGTTGTAGAAAGTACAGCCTTTCTAAACTTTTGCTAATGATTAATGCAAGTTAATATAATTGCAATGAAGGTTATGACAATAATAGGAATTAAATTGATTTGATAAAGATACCATTAAATTTACATCAATGTGCTTTCAAAGATGAACCTGGGAACTCTGCAGCCCAGTCAAATGCTTCATCATTGTAAAAGACTGTATACTTTACATTCATATCATGCCTCAATCGATAAAATCTGTGTGTTTGTATACTAAAAATAACATTGCAGAAGTTAAAGGGCTTATGAATGCCATTTCTTGTTTCCTTTAATGTAAGAATGCTATTACTTTCGAAGCAAACAGGGTCTTTTGAGTTGGTTTTGAGGTTGGTGGATTCCTATAATCCTATAGATTTTTATTTAAGGAAGAACCTTATGTCTAAAACAGAACATCATAGTTATATTGGGTTAGGCTCTTTTGAACCCAGTCAGAAACAACCCAAAACACTCTAGCAACGCCCTAGCAACCACCCAATCTAGCAACTGCAAGTCATTAAAAACCTTAGGAATATAGGTATTTCTAACAGAATTTTTCTTCACACAGTGAACCGAGCGTAAAGGAACAGGCCACATTCATAAAAGCGGGGACAGGTGCTGAAACCAACCACGTGGGAGACAATCCTGAAGAGGTGGAGGTTCTGCTGTCCAAACAAAAGGAATCCCAGCAGCCCTCCTTTATGTGGGCCCTGCTTAGAGCTTTTGGTCCCTACTTCCTCATCGGATCCGCTTTCAAACTGCTGCAGGATCTCATTACTTTTGTTAACCCCCAGTTACTCAGGTACAGGAAGCTGTATAATTCACTGATAGGAGCAAACACAACAGTTGAGTTACAACTTTATGATAGGGAACGTTGCGATAACGTACGTGACACGGAAATGTCATAAATGCTGTGAAAGCTGCCAGAAAATAAGTGATATTTAAGCAGGTTTATATGTTGATTTTCTGTTATATGGGCTGCTGCTGTTTTTATGGATGTCCAGCAGATGCAATTGTTGGCTGCACATAACCGTGAATGGAGATAATATGATAATAACATACATAATAGCTTCTAATGTTAGTGCTGGTTACATAGAACATAGAACTGGGTTGTATTACCCACATGGGTTTATTTTGTTTAATTTTAGCAGCTAGAACTAACACAAAATATGCTATATAGATGGACGGTGAAAAATGGATTCTTACAATCGCCATACAACACTGGAGAATCATTTGCATGATGTTTTGCTTTCGTCATTTCGGCCTTTCGTGTTAATATATCTCTGGCAAAGTTTTACAATGCAAATGGAATATGCAAAAATGTTGCTTAGTAGTCTGTCTTCAACATTTCAAATATACATCACACACAGCATGTATGACATATGTAAATGTAAACCACATTGCGTGAGATCAATATTTGTGTACAGCCGCAGAAACAATGAAGAGACCATTCCGAATTTTAATTTAATCATAATTTCAACATGTGTTGTGGCCATTCCAGTCCAGTGTCTGTTGAATTTCAACAAAATCAAACATCAGGAGTGACAAAAAGTCATCCAACAGCAATGTAAAACACTGAGAGCATGACAAGACACTTTTATAAAACTTGCATGATAAAAAGCATGATAAAAACTTTTTCATTACACATAATATTTTGTGAATATGAACTTGTTTTTTTTCTGTTTCTCCAGTTTTCATTTTCTACAAATAAATGCAAGTAGAAACATTATTTTTATAAAGCATTTGGGAGAAATATTGTTAGTAGTTCATTGAATGAAACAAAAATGAGCATTTTACTTAAACACATATTTAAACACAGTGCTTTGTAATGGTCTCTTTAATTTTTTTTACAGCTTTTTATTCACAGTGTATAATACATAAACATATGTTTAACCTATTGGTAACTACTTAACAGGACAGTTCATCCAAGAAATAAAAATTAATTCATCATTTATTATTACTCACCCTCATTCTAAACCTGTATGAATTTTTTTTCTGCATAACACAAAAGAAGATATTTTAAAGAACATTGGTAACCAAACAACATTGGCCTTCCTTTACCTCCATTGTATGCACACAAAACCACTTTTCTCAAAAAATCTTCTTTTGATGGTTGCCCAGTGGTTAGAGAGTTGGACTCATGACCAGAAGGTTGCTGGTTCGATTCTCAGGGCTGGCGGGTAACGGCTGAGGTGCCCTTGAGCAAGGCACCTAACCCCCACTTGCTTACTATACAAAATGTACAAATGTATAGTACAATATAATGTAAGTCGCTTTGGATAAAAGCGTCTGCCAAATGAGTAAATGTAGTAGATCAGGACTGTAAAGTGCTACCTAACAATGTATAAACCTGGGGTAATAAATGTTTTCTTATTCCAAGGATGTTGATTGGCTATACCAAACGGCCAGATGCTCCGGTGTGGTGGGGCTACGCTCTGGCCTTTCTGATGTTCGGAACTTCCCTCCTGCAGACGCTCATCTTGCATCAGCACTTTCAGTACTGCTTTGTCACAGGCATGAGGCTCCGTAGTGGAGTCATAGGGGCCATCTACAGGAAGGTACAAGCTCAAATATCCATAGCACAAACAGCACATGTTTCAATTCTGGTCTAGTCTGCGTAGGGCTGGTTTCGCAGGTGATTCATGATTCAACACAGCTTCATATAGGTTCAAAAGGAACGTGTGGGAAAATGGTTTCAGGCCCTTTTATAAAAACACCAATACAGATACTTAAGCTTACATCAACAGTAACTTGGACTTGAGTTTGTTATTCCTGCTATTGTACTGTTTTGACAGTACAGTCAGAGGCAAGTGTTACATTTACAATACAAACATTAGAGGATGTCAGAATTATTCATCAGTGTAACCCAAAAGCAACTAATGCAAATTACTGTAAATACATGCCTGCTTATTTTTTATTTCTCATTGTAGTTATTTCACCTGATTGTACATTTCAATATGAGAATACAATCTTTAGGTTCCACATTTGTATTTATCTTTTTTATTTTAATCCCATTTCCTGTCCTCGGAATAACATTGTGTACAAAGACCTAATGACTGTATGAGTCATAGGTGCCCAGCGATAATGTGATAAAAACCTCTAGCCATGTGAGAGGTAAAGGATAGAGCAGGGATTTTTGTTGTTGTAGGTATGATACTGTAAAGGTGTGTCTGCCTGTTTAAACACAGTAGTACACCTTCACCCAGAAATGCTAAATCCTTTAATGCTGCAGAGGTGCATTGCCATGGGTGTGACTCAATTTAAGTACATACTCACATGTGTCACTAGCAACATTCCTCAATGAAATGGCAAAAACATCTGCTGTGTCACAGGAAATCACTCTGTAAAACACATTGTAAGGCATCAGAGTTGACACCTTATTTTGAGCTGTATGACCCTTGTAATACTACTGTGAATACCATTATTTACACTGTACAGCAAGGTACTTGAAAGTGTCCAAACCATGGAGCTTTTTATATGACTTTTTCAAGGGGCAGGATTGCAATAACATGCATTATAAGCATGTTACCTAAACTTATCAGCAAAATAAAATAAACAAATAACATTTTAAAAAGTTGAATGAACTCACACAGCATCTGTATGGCGTGCCATTAAAGCAACACTATGTAGTTTTTTGTACTTAAAATGTCTCTAAAATTATTTCAGTGGTAGAACAACTCTTAACTGGACGACTTAGACTGCTATTGCTGCCTGAGCAGCCTCCTATCGGCTATAACCGCACTTGTAAGTTTCGTGTTCGGGTCGGTACACATGCAGCCCCCCCCATTCCCTGCCTGCGGAAGAGTGCGATATGGTTTCCAAACAACTTTTCTGCATTTGCTGGTTCCATCAGCTTAGTAAACAAATTCATGTGTATTGCGCTGCACACAGGGAAACTTATACAGTGATATTATTTGCAACACTGGTAACAGACAATTGCGCTTATTAACCACATGGGGAACCCGTGAGCAAAAGTTCTCTAGTGTTGCTTTAAGTATCTAAAGCTAAATATCACATTGTAAAAATGTTAACCCATTAAAAGGTATAATTGTTGCCTTCAATTTTTAAGTAAAATTCATGTGGTAACAAAGTAAAGTGAAATGTTAAAGCTACAATTTGTACCTTTGTACTAATAGTAAGCTTATAATAATAATTTATAAGATTAGCGATTTTGCAGGAAATGTCAGTTTGACGTCATTTGACTTGTAAAGCCAATGTAAGCCCATGTTATGTATACCAATGTATGGTAAAACAAAAAAGCGTTAATAGAAAAAACTAAAATAGATTAAAACAAGTCAAGTTTTGCTCTATGGAATGCTGATTCATGGCACATTGCCTAGTTCTATGCTCTCTGTCTTGTTGGTACCGGTAATTAAGGACAAAACAGGGAAAATATCTAGCATAGAAAACTATAGACCTATTGCCTTAGCCAGCGTTATGTCTAAAGTTTTAGAGATAATATTGCTGGATCGACTTCAGCAATATGTTATTATTAATGATGAGCAGTTTGGTTTTAAAAGTAAGCATGGGACTGACATGTGTATTTATGCTCTGAAAGAGGCTGTGAGTAAGTACAGAAGGCAGAACTCCACTATGTGTCTGTGCTTCTTAGATGCCTCTAAAGCCTTTGATCGCATTAACCATGGAAAGCTATTTGTAAAGTTACAACAGCGTGGGGTTCCCCCATACCTAGTCCGGGTTCTGCATTTTTGGTATAAACACCAAACAATGCAAGTTAGATGGGGCTCGACAACATCAGAGCCTTTTCTAGTGACAAATGGGGTTAGACAGGGTGGAATACTGTCACCCATGCTTTTTAACCTTTATATGGACGATCTAACTCAAAGACTGGCTGCATGGTGGGAGAAAGACTTTTGAACCATTTACTGTATGCAGATGACCCAGTTGTAATGTCACCTTACTCTGCTGGGCTGCAACAGATGTGCAATTTGGTGAGCTATGGTGAGCAATTTGACATAAAGTTTAACACCAAAAAGAGTATGGTTATGTTTGTGAGGGCAAAAAAGGACCGTAAGGCAGCGTTTCCCTCTTTTTGGACAGGAGTTATCTGTGGAGAATAAGGTCAAATATCTCGGTTACATCATTAGAAGTGACCTCTGTGACGATGATGACATTCAGAGACAGTATTGTAAATTGTATGCACAAGCTAACATGCTTGCTTGTAAATTTAACATATGTTCTGATGATGTCAAAATAGCTTTGTTTAAAGCCTATTGCAATCCACTGTATACTGCCCACTTGTGGTGCAGTTACAGTAAAGCTAAATTTAATAAGTTGCAGGTTGCATATAATGATGCATTGTGACTTGATGCAAATGATGCAAAGTCCCTCGGTGGACAAGTGCCAGTCAGCTTTTTGTACAAAGTCATGTGCCCATGTTATACGCTGTTATCCGACATTTTGTGTATAAATTTATAAAGCGACTTGAGGAACACTGTTAGGTATACCTCTGTACTTTAGAGGCACTGGAGAAGGTGCTTATGGACATTGATGTAAATAATTTTCTTTCTATTTTGATTTATGTTGTATGCTTTTTATGTTGTACATTTTTTTTCTCTTATTCTATATATGGACCTTTTTGAGTCTGAAATAAGATATCATATCATATCTAACATAATATTGTTGTCCTTACCTAATGATGGATCATGTATACATTTTTGACATTATCAAAAATGTATATTTCTTTTTCAGTCACTGGTGATCACAAATGAGGCCAAACGTTCATCTACGGTGGGAGAGGTGGTTAACCTGATGTCTGTGGATGCCCAGCGATTTATGGATCTCACCACCTTCCTGAACATGCTGTGGTCAGCCCCGCTGCAGATCATTCTTGCTCTTTTCTTCCTCTGGCGGGTAAACAAACTCAGTTAGATGGCAATGTCATCCTCATTGCGTTTTTGTAAAGTTTCACATACACATGACAGCGTTACCAATAGATCTGCATTTACACTTCTTTCACCAAAACAACTTTCTCATATGTGCACACATACCTGTCAATAAAGCTCTTTCTGATTCTGATTCTGATTTCTGATTCTGATTTACGAACCACAGCCAATAGTGCCATCTACACACAAAAAAGCTCTTTTCTAAACTTGTCTTCAGAATCTAGGTCCCTCAGTCCTGGCCGGTTTGGCTGTGATGGTTCTGCTGATCCCATTCAATGCTTTTATCGCCATGAAGAGCAGAGCTTACCAGGTCTTATTTTCTCTCCTTTGCACATTTGCATCTATGTATGTTATACCAGCACACAGAAGTTTTTTTAACCTTATCAATATTTTCTTCTGGTCTGTGGTTTAAACAGGAACCTTTCAGTCTCTCACATTTTTGTAAAGCTTTAAGCAAACTATAACCTCCCCTTAATTTGCCTATGAGACTAAATGTAAAAAAGGCACCATTCAGTCATGCTAAATCAGTGTACCTACAGTCTAATGCATAAACTTTGTCATAACATGTACTGTATGTAATTTTAGAAAAGTGTGCAATATTGTCTAGAGCTTTGTTTCAAAGCATCCCTTGAAAAAGCACAGTGTGAATACAATCGACTACCAAACCAGATTAGTATTCAGTGTCAACATGGGGTTACAATGTGGACTATCTAAAAAAAAACTGACATGACTCTTGCTCAAAATCATCATCTGATGTCATTTCCTGTATGTACTCTACACAGGTGGAGCAGATGAAACATAAAGATGACCGTATCAAGCTGATGAATGAGATTCTAAATGGCATAAAGGTGTTGAAGCTCTACGCATGGGAGAACTCATTCAAAGAGAAGATCCTTCAGATTCGACAGAAAGAGCTCAACGTTCTACGCAAAGCTGCCATTCTCAGTGCCCTATCCACCATGGCCTGGACCAGTGCTCCGTTCCTGGTAACACATCTTTACATTCTCTTATCTCATACTATGAGGTAAAATGCAAAATAGATATCTTTGATATGCCAAATGATGTGGTAGATCTTTATATAACAGGCCTCATTTGGAGACACATTCACAAAAGAAAGTTATGCAAGTTTGGAATGACATGAATATACGTAAAAAAATAAAAGACTTTGTTTTTGAGAAAACTAACCCTTTAAGAAGCCTTTTGGGGAGACTAGCATTCTTTTTGCATTTTTGGACCAGTTTTTTTAAAGTAAGTACTCCCAAAGTAAAGTACTCCCAAAATAAAAAAAATCAATCATTACTCACATGGAGGGTGAGCAAACACAGTTGACCAATAAAATCTAAATATGTTTCACTACTGTAATAAATGATCTGTTTTCTGTCTGTTTAATGTCTCTCAGGTAGCCTTGACCACATTTGCTGTATTTGTCACTGTGGATGAAAACAATATCTTGGATGCAGAGAAGGCTTTTGTGTCCTTGTCTCTATTCAACATCTTAAGATTCCCCTTGAACATGCTCCCACAAGTTATAAGCAGCATTGTAGAAGTGAGTTTTGATAAACACATTTAAATGGAATATTATGGTTTAAATATTTTAGCTTGATGTCATAGATGCTGTTTACTCATGTTAGTCAAGTTACAGTAAAATCTTTCAACTTTTATACTTGTGAAGTTTCAATATCCAGTCAGGTCCAGTCTTTTAACTCATGTCATGATCATATAAATATTAATTAATATTATTAAATATAAAATACATTTACTTTAGCAAATATTTATTTAAAAACAATATTTATTATTATCTAATAAAGTCTATTTATGTTTAGCTAGACCGATAACCAAACACAGACCGGAAGTTAACATGCATCTGACGAAAACATTTATACTGAATAATATCCTGAATATTATATGTAATATATTCTGGTACAATAGTGCTGTGGTCCTGTAAATATTACTGTAAATATTTTTGTTTTTATTAACTTATTTTCAATGGCAACCAACAGCATTACATTGCAAAGCTTTTTTTACAATACACAAAAGCATAGGGTTTGCTTTTTCCCACACATAAGCATTTAATTTACATAAACATTACTACCAGACTTCATTTGCATTTCATCTTGTTTGGTTTTATACACTACTATACACTAGACACACTATACAATTGTAGACATGAAATAGTACCAAAGCTAAAAGAAAATGTGTACAAAGGTTGTTTTGTGTACAGTTCTGGACTTGTTGAAATTATGATGTAATATTCACCAAAGTAGCTTCCCGTAACAAGATCAGTGTTTTTAAGCAGTATAACCAGCTCTCCTGCTTAATCCTATCCAACATTGTCATTTTTTAGGCCAGTGTGTCTCTGAAGCGTATCCAGGATTTCTTGAGTCACGATGAGTTGGATCCAGAGAGCATTGACAGAAGAAACAATGCATCAGGTGACTTTTGCAGACGGACAGGTCAAAACAAGAAAATGTGTTGTTGTCATACTCCTCAAAGGGTTCTGTTGCTGTGAAAGAGATTTTTGCTAAATCATTATCAGTCTGTGCTGGTGCTTGCACATTTTCTTCAGAAAAAGCTTTTTCTTTCTTCAGAATATGCAGTGACAGTGGTGAATGGGAAGTTTTCATGGACCAAGCAAGACCAAGTCACACTTGAGAAGTACGAAGTGTCCCGCAGTATGACATGATCCATATAAAAAACATTTTACTAAGCGTTCCTGTAGTCATGATGTTGATTCCCATAAAGGAATAGTACAATTTTAATGCCATCTTGATGTGTTTTTAAATAAACACACATTATAATCCATGTTGGCCCACATGTTCTCAAACAAAGCAAAACAAAGCAGACACATTGCAACAAATGTTTTCATGACAATGATGACAATGTTTATTCTGTGATGCAATAACATGCCATCTGTTGTCAGCATTAACGTGATGGTACCTCAGGGCTCTCTGCTGGCAGTCGTGGGTCATGTCGGATGCGGAAAAACCTCTCTTGTATGTGCCCTTCTTGGAGAGATTGAGAAGCTCGAGGGACAGGTCTCCGTACGGGTGTGTAGCATCACACAGATCATATTAGCTTATATGATCAATTAAAAGTGTTAATAGCTTGTTTTTCATGAGTTGTTTTTCATTCTATTTAGGGATCTGTGGCTTATGTACCACAGCAAGCTTGGATCCAGAATGCCACCTTGAGAGACAACATCCTATTTGGCAAGCCCTATGTGGAGCAGAAGTATTGCTGTGTACTGGAGGCCTGTTCTCTCACTCCTGACCTGGAAGTACTTCCTGGTGGTGACCAAACAGAGATTGGGGAGAAGGTACTGGGATTTAAATTGTTTATATATCAGACACTTTCATTTGGTGGTATGTAACCAGTACTGTCAGTAGAGTTCTGCAGGAATTACATATTTTTGTATGCAAAACCCTGAAGCGAGTTAGCACTTCCAGTTATGTTGTCCCAAAGTCAATGAATAGGTCTTTTGTTAAATGAGACTGCACACATTGATGATGACATCAAACGTCATTACAAATAGAAATCTTATAAATAATACAATATTGACACAAATCTCAAAAAAACCTAGATGGAGATTCATTCATAGAGTAGTTTCTTATTAGTTTTAATGAAGTTTAAGAGTTACTTATGGTAGTGATATTGAGGTCAAGTGATCTGTTTATAGCTTTACTGTATGTTAGCTTTTTCTTTGCCTATTGTATTTAGGCTTCAGTTTTTATGAATGATATGTTCATTTTTTTGTTGCAATAATCCAAAAGCTGATGCAACAGTTTTTTCTTGAGGGAATGAGAGTTGAGGAAACCTTCTGGTTTGCCATTAATATTTAATACTGTAGTAAACAATTCATTGTGGTAAAAATGTTTTTTTAACCCTAATTCTTAAAGATCAGATATGTTGGCTCCTGCTTGGTAAACATTTTTTTTACATGTGAACAAAACAGCTCACAACTGCATTTTATCGACCATATTGACATGTAAAAACATTTTTGTTTATTCTAGTCCATTTTCTAATTTCTTGTAATAATGTAAGTCTTAACATTTCTATATATATTAGAGATATACCGATATATCCACCAATAATATCAGTATGAGTAAATAAATACAAAAAATTACACTGTCGGCCATTGATGAGGCCATGATCAGGGCAAATATATAATTAATATTACATTTTAAATATTAATTTAATATTTAGAATTTAATTGTAATGTGAGTAAATATAAATATAAAAAAATCAATATCAAAATATCAAATGTGAGTAAATATAAATATCGGCATTGGCAGATATCACTCTGAATAATCAGCAGTTGAAAAATGTCTATATATAAATTTAATAATATTATTATTTTAATCATTTAAATTTCCAAAACATATTCGTTTTTGAAATTCTCTTATATACAATTTAGCAAATATTAATATTAATACTTAATTAATATATCATGTAATTGTATAGATTTAACCTAATTAATATATTTAACTTGATTTCATTACAACTTTACTACTTTTGTAGTAGCAGCAGATGGATTGGTTGTTGTTTGTTTCTCTGTGCACAGGGCATAAACCTGTCTGGTGGTCAGAGACAGAGAGTAAGTTTAGCCAGAGCACTGTACAGCGAGGCAGACGTCTACCTTCTGGATGATCCCCTGTCTGCTGTGGATGCTCATGTTGCCAAACACATTTTTGACCATGTCATTGGACCTGAGGGAGTCCTGCAGGGCAAGGTATTCAGGCCTTCCTCTCAACATGATTTTGGTGGACAAACAATACACAACAATAAACCACAAGGCTTTCATGTGTTAAACAAAACCAGAAAATTGTTTTATTTTCAGACTTTTCCCAAAATATTGTGATGATTGGATTTGATCAGATTTTAGACCATGATTTATTATGCCATACAATCTGTTAGAGCAGAAGTAAATCAGCGTCTTGTTCCCCTTACAGACCCGTGTACTGGTGACCCACGGTATCAGCTTCCTGCCTCAGGTGGATAACATCCTGGTGATGGTGGACGGCAGGATGTCAGAGATGGGCTCCTACCAGGATCTCCTCAAGCAGAATGGGGCTTTTGCTGAATTTCTAAGAAATTACTCTCTTGAGGATATCATTGAGGATGATGAAATCACTCGTAAGTACAGTAGACATTACTATTTATAATTTTAAAACTGGTAATAATAATTGGAAAAAATGTATACATTGGAAAAAATATTGTTTGATAATGGTCAGTATGAAGCTATGGACAATTACTGTAATAAAATATTAACTGCAACAGATTTTATTATTCTGTGTGTACATCAGTACGTAATTTAGTGCACACAGCTATCGAGATGCTGCACATGAGAATCTGTGTGACGAAGAAACATGGAGAAAGAAAAACACAGACCAAACGTATTCAGAGCAAGAGGGGGAGATTTTTTATAAAATTAAGTGCAACATTTGTGGTGCAGCTAATTTAGTTTCTATGTGTAACCATACATCATTACCTAAAAATAAAATGACTATAAACACGGTTGCCAAATCTTCACAAGAAAACCAGCCCAATGGCCTATCAAAATTCCGAAATTCAAAATCATACCTGAAATACATACTTGACACACAATATCTTCTGGGAAATCATTGTATTGTTGTAATCTTAAACACTAATAACATTTTTTATTAATAACTTCATCTTACCTTAAGAATGACAGCTGTGAACAAAGAATAAAAAACAACCCAAAAAAATAAATAGTCCAGTATAGTCCAAATAGTCCAGAAAATAGTCCGGTTCTGGTGAAAAACTGCAGACCTGGCAACCTTCTGTGAATTAGGTTTCTGGTCATACTGCCCACCCCAGCATTATTTATTTATTTATACTGGATATCCAGTAACAGTTACAGCTTTTGTTTTTTGAAAGTCATAGTAAATGCTCATTCATGTGCAGAAAGATTAATAAATGCAGAATTATGATTGTAAGCGAATGCTGTATTAACTAATGTTAACAAAGGCAACCTAATTTTAGTGTTACCTTTTTTCTGCATGTTTTGTATCCTTTTTTTCTGATACATATATGGTGCTATTGTATTGATTTTTACAGTTTCATTGGTTGATGAAGAGGAGGATTTTCCTGAGGATGCTCTTAGTAACCACATTGATATGGTGGATAATGAACCCGCTGTAAACGAGGCCCGCAGACAATTCATGAGGTACACATGCATTTTTAATGCTTTCTCACTTTCACTCTCTGACTTAAAAAGCACCTCTTTCCCGATGACAGAAATATGGCTTTTGGCAAAGTCACTACTTATTTTCTCTGTACAGTATAAACCATTTAATATTACATCTAATTAAATATTAAAAGATATGGTATTGCCAGGTGTTGGAAGTATATAGTAAAGTTATGACTGCTATATATGCACAGCTATATGTTTACTATTGGCCGTTCATCTCTAGATAATACATAACCTCTGAAAGTTGTGTTATCTAGTTGTTATCTAGTTTCTAGTTGTTGATGAAATGGTTCCCGAGATGATGGGACTAAGGGAAGGTATATAAATAGATAACAATTAATAAACAACAACAATAATAAAAATAACATAAATTTATAAATAATATAAATAAATAAAGCATAAGATTCTATAAATATCAACAGTGCCTGGTAGGATTTTCTATCAAGCCTTTTCTGTCTCTCTTGTAGACAGATGAGCATCATGTCCAATGACCTGGAGAACCCAAAGAACAAGTCCATTCGACACCGGCGCTGCAGTGTGAAGAAACTAGCAGAGCCCCAAGCAGAAAAGAAGGAACAAAAGGTGGAGAAGCTTATCCAGGCAGAAACAGCTGAGACTGGGCGGGTAAGTGACTCCTGACTGCCCTGTCTGGATGATAGAATCTGTGCAACCACACTCACCAAAACAGCAAAAGAATATGTTGGAGTCAGTTGCATTGTCATAATAACAATTGGCATGTAACAGCAATTTATCCCATTTAATTTGATGTCCTAAAACTGCATGTGCAACAAATATAAAAAAATAATTGAAAGTATTTTTAGATGGACAAGTACAGTATAAGACTTTCAGTGAACTTCATTTTGCATTACATCCTTCTTCCTCATTTAGGTGAAGTTTAAGGTTTACTGGGAGTATGCAAAAGCGGTGGGGCCTCTCCTGTCCCTTTTCATCTGCTTCCTGTACGGCTGTCAAAGCGCAGCTGCGATAGGAGCCAATTTCTGGCTGAGCGAATGGACTAATGACGCCCAGTTTAACAGAACACAAGAGAATGTACAGATGAGGGTGGGGGTGTATGCGGCGCTGGGCATTTCACAAGGTATGGCGGATCCCTGCTCTCTATTTGCATAGCCAGATGCACACAGGCCTGTTAATCTAATAGTGTCTTATCTGATTAGATTACATGAACCTCTGAAGTACAGATCCTTTAGATGTATTGAAATATCGAAGGACATGTATGTGCATCAAATGATGTGGTCATACATGGTAAAGAAAAAGAAACACATTTTTATTATTTATCATGTTTGTTCCAAATCTGTATGCTGTTTCTGACATCAAAATTTGTAGGAGCGTTTAAAGTGATAGTTCACCCAAAAATTTAAATTCTGTCATGAATTACTCACTCTCAAGTTGTTCCAAATCTGTATAAATGTCTTTGTTTGGTTAAACACAGAGAAAGATATTTGGATGAATGCTTGTTACCAAACAGTAAATGGACCCAATTGACTACCATAGTAAGAAAAATAACAATGGTAGACAAAGGAGCCCCCGAACATTTTGCTGTCCTACATTCTTCAAAATATCTCATTTTGTGTTCAACAGAACAAAATAAATTATAAAGTAATTTTTCCTACTATGGTAGTCAATGGGGTCCACCTACTGTTTTGTCACAAGCATTTTTTCAAATATCTTTCTCTGTGTTTATCAGAACAAAGTAATGTAAACAGATTTGGAGCAACTCAAAGGTGACTAAATGATGACAGAATTTGTATTTTAGAGTGAACTATCCCTTTAAGTTAAGTGTACAACTGTGACCGTGTCTGTAAATTCCAGCTACTGTATGTGACTGTTGTTTGGATTCTTCAAAATTCAGCATATGAGGTTTGGAACATTAGGGTGAAAAAAGAATTATTTATTCCTTACCATGATACAAATTTGCGTGCTTTTTGTGTATTTGTTGTGAGGAATGTGCTCCTGAACATGACTCTTGCTTTGTAGCTTTCCCTCAAATACCACAACCCCCCACTCTACCCCCTTTTTGTCCCCAGGTCTGTGTAGAATGTAGTAGTGACTCTCTCCCCCTGCTCTGGTCTCTCTAACACAGGCATCCTGGTTATGTTCTCTTCCTTTACTCTCGCCTTGGGGAAAATCAAAGCTGCACGCAAGCTGCACCAGGCCCTGCTGGACAACAAATTTCACACCCCCCAGTCTTTTTTTGATACAACCCCTATAGGCCGGATCATCAATCGCTTCTCCAAGGACATTTATGTGATAGATGAGGTTCTTCCATCCACAGTCCTCATGTTCCTGGGCACCTTCTTTGCTTCCCTGTCCACCATGATTGTTATAATATCCAGCACACCCATATTCGCCCTGGTCATTATCCCCCTGGCTGTCATTTACATCCTTGTGCAGGTATTTTTTCAGGGTTTTTTGCAGCAATTGTGGATGAAACCTGGAGAATGTCCTAAACATTTCAGATTTCTTTTGAGAATTGCTCAAGCTTGTGCTTTGCAGAAGGGTACAAGATGACACAGCGTTTCTGATTTTCCCATGTTTCTCGGTTGCCTGTATCATGTGTCTCCCTCCCTAATCGAGTGTTCATTTCCTGTTTCTTTACTAAGCAGCCTGCCTGCACGTTTCCTGCTGCACTTTTGCTTTCACACTCACACCCATTCATGAGCACAGACCATCACACAAACACACACATATTCACAACTATCATAGATGCACAAGGACTTTACTCTAAAGGTCTAAATCCGCTAAAAGTTCAGTTTACATATGATCTCCAGCTCATGGTTTGCCTGTAAGAGCTCTCCACACGCTTACATGTAGCATGATAGTAGTATTGTGATGTGTTAGCGCCCTCTGGTGAAGTTGTTGTAGCAATGCATGAGCAACGCGCTGCAGTTTTGTTAGGTATATTAAAATAACTGAATATTCAAATTAAAATAAATCGAAATAGTTATATTTTTAGCCACTAGTCAAACCGATCAACAAATGCAGACTGGAAGTTAACTTCGGTCCAGGCATGTGTGTCCGATAAAACCATCTCTAGAACTAAAATGAATTATATAATTGTTAAATGGTTTAATAAGAAAAAAACAAATAAAAAAATAATAAATTAGTAGTTGAGAAGGACTGGGGTTAGTTGACCTTGTTGTCAAAAATGAGCTTAGCTTCTCTTAATAGTTAGCATCTCTGTGATTTATGTGTACAGAAATATGAACTATTTATAATACCCCTATTGTTTCTTAAAGACAGCGATGAGATTAAATGGGACTCATGTGGCAACTTTTGATTCTTCTGGTTCTTAAATTTTGCTCATACTGGGATACGATTCAAGAAGATTCAATATTAAAGGGAAGTTCAGTCATAATTTATTCACCTTCAGGTCATTCAAAACCTGTTTATGATCATCTGTGGAACACAACAGAAGATATTTTGAGAAATGGTGGTTTTGTGTCCATACAATGGAAGTCAGTGAGGTCCAACATTGTTTGGTTACCAACATTCTTAAAAATATTTTATGTTCTGTTGAGAAAATAAAGTCATACAGGTTTGGAAAGACACAAGGGAAGGTATGTTTTGTAAAAAGATTTTTTATTTTTGAGTAAACTATTCCTTTAAATTCTCATTATTATTGCAGCTATGTGATACATGTTAATTCTTATAACTGTATTATTATTATAGTTCTTGTGATCAGAGTTTGAACTTCCCAGGAACACATACTAAAAAACATTACATTTTATTTCCCATCTTCACTTCTGTCTAATTGTAAAGCAGAACAGCACACAAGAAACCTGCTTTCTATTGACTTTCACAGTCTTTTTCTCTTCTAGATGTGTGCAGTGTGGTGGCACAAGGACAGCCACCTCATAGTGCCAATTCAGTATTAATAGCTAACAAGTGATCATATACAGTACTGTACAGTAGCAATAGTGCATCACCTCATGCTTGCATGTACTGAAGCTCAGTGTCACAGACCTATTAATGTAATGAACCAGAACTTTGAGACATGAGCCGAGCGAGGGCACGCGACTAACCCTCCTCTCCCTCACTGTCTCTTATTGTGCTGCCCCTTCAACAGGTGCGCTGATTCTGGGCAATTGTTTACTGTGCCGGGCTTACAGCATGCTGAAGGCGGCCCACACAACCCACCTCAACATGCTCCACACCATTTTGAGAGCTCCCCAGGCCTTTTTCGAGGCCACACCCTCGGGGCGGGTCTTGAACCGCTTCAGCAAAGATGTGGACACAATTGACTCTCTCATTCCTAACAATATTGATATCTGGATGCGCACTTTCTGGTACACAGTAAATGTGCTGATCGTATGCTCTGCCCTCACTCCTATGTTCCTCATAGTCATAGTGCCGTTAATGCTGTTCTATTGGTGGGTCCAGGTAAATAGGAACAAGTCTGCTAACTCATTAATACAGCATGCTAACATGTTTCTTTTGTGTTCTAGCTGCATTATCACTGTTTTAGTGTTGTAGTGTTACACATCGTGTGGTTCGGTCATTTGGTTTCAGTGCAGTCGCGGAGTCGAGGCTCGGTGAACGTCGAGACTCGAATCCCTAGACTGTCAGGCAATAGCTGTTCTTTACCAAAGCACCTTATTGACAGTTTTTGTAGACTTTTCATAACTGTACAGTAATAGTTCATAACAATATTGTCTTACATTTTTAAGTACAATCAAGTCATTTCAACTTACCGTTTTAAATTTTGTCCAGTCGTGACAATTTTGTCCAGTTGTCGGAATTGCATAACTTAGAAAAATGTAAATAATAAGTTGAAGTTACTTGTAAAGCCTGTTTGATTGTACACTCACGGTTGTGTTAGAAAAAATTATTACGTTGGGTGTCTTCACAAAAAAACACTGTCTGCACTCAATGGACTGTCATTTGTAACTGCAGTTGCGTCGTTACGCCACTATGGAGGCGCTGTTTCATTATTAGCACAGTGAGGCGCTGAAGAGTTGCATTTCACTGCTGTTGTGCATTACATTTCTTAAATTAATGTAGCGTACAGTACATCATTGAAATGTTTTATGCTGCGCAATTGGCTCGTTGAATCAGCGTTATACTGATATGCCAGTATGACGCACATTGTGACTCCTTTGAGCCGATTCGTTTAAACAGTTGAAACAATTTACCCTCCGTTCCATTTCGAAGGGCTCATCACTATGCCCTAAGCCTTTCAAAGTGTTTACCCTCCAGAGTGAGACCTTCTGAGAGTTGAAGGGGACCAAGCGAATGTTTCTTGAAGTGCCCTTCTGCGTCATCATTCCGTGCCCATAAGGAGGCGCCGTCGCCACGCAAAGAATCATGGGGCGTGAAGTATCAGTTATTCCCTTCGAAATTCTTTATTCCTAAGGGCCCTTTGAAGTGGCAAGTTATGAACGACCCTTCAATATGGCGGCCATAATTGTTTTCACTCCGAAGTGATTTTCGGAGGGCGATATATCCCAGTTGTAACGCACCGTCAGTCACTAAGTGAATCTTTAAGAGATCAGTGAATCATTTGAAGCTTAGTGAACCACAAGGGAATGCAGGATGTGAATAAGCTTTCCTCATTTAGTAAGAGTGGTTAAGTTGCCTATTGTGAGCTGAAAAGTTAGTTGAAAGGATAAAAAGCTTATATTTGATTTAAAAAGGCTTTTCTGTTTGGTTGAATTAATTTAATGTTTTATAAAAAAAACTTTAATATTTTTAAAACAAATGATTTTAAAATTATATTCTCCTTAACTTATAAAGAACTCTAGAATTTGTGCAAATCCAGAATTTAATGTTCCAAAATAATTCTTGAAAAATTTAAGAAAAAGAAAAAATGTAAAGTTACCCATAGAAACAATGACATATTTGAAATACATTTAAATATAAAAAAATATACAACAAAATCTGTCTACCTACTATGTAAGAGATCATGTATAGGCAGCCTGTTGTTATGGCAAGAATAAACCCAAAGTGTGATCAGGACCTGACGTGAAGCGGAGGAAGGGGTTTATTCGCAATTACAGCCGTCTGTCTGTACATTATCTCACTTACTACCTCATAAGTAAGTTATTGAACATTAAATATTGATTTGATTTATTTTTTACGAATAAAAACGTGTTTACTTTGGTTTTAAGGTAAGACACAACGAACACAAACACACAATTTGGTTCAATCGTTTGTAAATATAGTGTCATATATGTTATTAAAGGACATATTTATTTATTTTAATCTAACATTAAGATGTACCTGTCAAAATGATTTGCAGCATCCGGGCTACCATGTGTTATTAGTTTTGAGAGGTTGTTATCAGGGAATATCAGACCTTGGAATGCCACGATTGGCCAATCAGAATCAAGCATTCCAGAGCACTGTGTAATTTATAATAAGTATTCTAAATTATATTGTACTTATTATACCTATACTTATTTTGAAATTTCAATTTGGTTCTAGATTTTCAGTGTAGTCTCAGACTCAGACTTCACTGTAAACTTCCCATGACTCATAAAGCCAGTTTGATTGTACTTAAAAATGTAAGGCAGCATTTGGTTACATTTAAGTACTGAGTAATAATTAACTACATGTACTTACTATAGGGTTAGGGTTAGGATGAGGGTGTGGTTTTAGGTTAGTTGCATGTAAATATGCCTAATTTATAATAAATACTATAGTAAGTACATGTAACATATGTAACAAGGGCACTTTAAAATAAAGTGTTACCACTAGCAGTAGATTAAACCCTTGAAAAGTACTGAAGGTGCGTAAAGAATAGCGTTTTACTGTAGAGTTAGCTTTGCAGGAGTAGCTTGTAATTCATTTGTCTTTGTACTGAACATGGTTTTGAAGTGTTGCTGTGCTGTTTCTTATCATTTCATCAGTCCAATCTTCATGTGCATCCATACGCTCCTTTAACAATAACAGTATAGTGTTAAGCTCTCAATACTAATGTTAGCACACATAACAGAAACTGGTACAAGTGGGCTTTTCCTTGTATCTGGCTTTTCTAATGGAAGAACTGGGGATGTGAGGGCAAATATATAGTCAAAGTGAATCAGAATAATTATGCTGTGGATTTGGTTGTGTGTCTACTTTTGATTTAGGTCTTCTTAGTTTGTTAGTCTACTAACAATTTATAGTTCAATTCTGTTTAGATATACTAACTAGACAAATTAAAATGGGATTATGATGCTAATCACAGGATGATTTTATAGATAGTTTGGATTATTGTTTTAATGGGCCTCTGATGTCATTCATTAGGGCCTGTAGACCTGTTTCGGTCAAGATATTCTCTCACATGTGCCTCATTCCTAAAGCATCTAGGTACTAAACCTTCTGATTTCTCGTAATTGTAATTTACGTAATCTTGCATCCGTCTTGTTTTTCTTAAATTGCACTTGTCTCTTTTTGAATATGGCTTAGGCTTTGCATGGTACCCTATTTCATATGCATATTTTATTCTCTGAATTACCTATTGCATGCACCCAAAATATCACATGCATTTTCTATTTCTTTACGTTGATGTCATTTTATATACATGCTTTGAGAAAAACTCTTGTGTCTCTCTTGAGGTAGCTTAATGCCAAACCAACCAAATGCTACAACATTATCATAGTGTTCTGTTCCATTTATGTTTGGAACCCTAGACCACAAAACCATATTCTTTAAAAATAGGATAGGACAATATTTTGCCAAGATACAACTAGAACAAATCAAAGTATTGAGAAAATGGCCTTTAAACACTGTCTTTTAGGGGCGCTGCTAAGAGGGAACAGGTTTGTTTAACGCCCTCTATTGGCTTACCACTGTAATGACATTGTGGAGAGATGAACCCAAAAGCTGAAATTCTAAGCTTTACATAGATATCAAACTTGAGTGGGTAATTCCCAAAGAGCGGCAGCAGCGATTGAAGTTTGTAGACGTGTTTTTGGCCTTTTTTGTTCGTGATTTTGCTGCATCCACCCACAAAAATAAAGTTTTGATATATTTACGGTAGTAAATTTACAAAATACTGTATTTTCATGGAACATGATCTCTACTTAATATCCGAATAATTTTGGCATAAAAGAAAAATTGGTCATTTTGACCCATACAATGAAATGTTGGCTATTGCTACAAATGTACCCGTGCTACTTGTGACTGGTTTTGTGGTCCAGGGTCACATTTGATCCCTTAATGTGAATCGGATTGGAAATCCAGTATGTAAATATTTTGAATATTGAGAGTAATTCACAAAATGTGTTGTTAAATAATGTTTGATAACAAATTGAATGTATGCTAATGCATGGTGAGGATTCTTGAAACTGTACATGGGAAAATATTGTAGTAAAGACATTTGTCTGAATTTGGTTTGGCTTAAAATTACATTACAGTAGAATTTATAACAATTGGGGCATAAACTATCGATTATTGCTGTGAAATTGGATTAATGTTTATATTCTAGCTAGATATTTATTCTAATAAACTTATTGTCAAATGGCAGTACAGTTGAAAAATGATGCATAAACATCTACATTTTAGTTCATTTGGGCATTTTCCTTTTTTTAGGGATTTATAAACTTGATTTGTAAAAAACAATTTGCCAAATATTCTCAGACTTCAGACAAACATTCAACTTTGCGGTGCATTTTTACCAAGTTATTAAAGAGAAAGCGTTCACTATGTAGACTTGCTGAGACAAAGCAGGAATGTCAGAGGCAGAAAGTTGCAAGTTTTATAAGACGGCAGTTTCCCGAATGCTCATATTTATTATTTTCATATATGTACATGTGTGGCGTTGCTGCTGATGTTGTAATAGCAGTTAAACAGATTGTTTGTTTTTCTTTCCCTCGATTTCCTCTTTAGAGATTTTATGTAGCCACATCTCGGCAGCTTAAGAGACTGGAATCTGTCAGTAGGTCCCCTATATATTCACATTTTTCGGAGACCATCACAGGCACTAGTGTGATCCGTGCCTACCGGCGAAACAATCCATTTGTGCTCATGAGTGATATGAAAGTGGATGAGAACCAAAAGAGTTACTACCCTGGTATTGTTTCCAACAGGTAGGTTTGGTCTTGCTCACATTTGGATGAATTTCTGCTGATTTTGTCGCTTTTTTGTTTGATCGTTTTGTTTTCGTTCTTGACTATATGGTACAAAGAAAATAAGAACAGTTACTTTTTTTAAATTGAAATATTTCTTATATGCTGGTTGCGCTGCTGTGTGTTGTAACAAGATTGTGTTTCAATGAAAATAGGTGGTTGGGGGTTCGCATCGAGTTCATCGGGAACTGCATCGTGTTGTTTGCTGCTTTGTTTGCTGTCATTGGGAAGGAAAAGCTCAACCCCGGCTTGGTTGGGCTGTCTGTGTCATATGCTCTTCAGGTACACACTGTATCATCACAAGCCATGTGGTCATGTGACTTAAGATTCATACCGTGTGAAGGTGAAACAAGCCGGATTCTAAACATTAGGTCTCATCTACACCTACAGGGGCTTTTTGCCTTTATTCCTTATAATAAAGGGCAGACAGGAATGCAGGGGGTTTGGGATCGGGGCGTGACTTGGGTCCTAATGTGCCAATAGCTCTTATATGTGTAAAGAATGAGCACAGACAACAGCTCCAATGTTTATATTTACCTGCAAATACAATTGTTCTTATATTCTTACTGCATTGATTAGGTCACTATGTCTCTAAACTGGATGGTGAGGATGACCTCTGACCTGGAAAGCAACATAGTAGCCGTGGAGAGAGTCAAGGAATACTCAGAGACGCCAACTGAGGTACAGTACAATGCATTAGTCAACAATATGGCCAAAGTGTATGGTGTAAAATCATCCATGACCATTTAGTCATTAAGGATAAGTTTGTTTATTTGATAATTCACCCATTTGTTACTCTCGCAGATTTCAGTATAAATCAGTTTTATGACATGAACTGTCCGTAATACCACAAGTAACATGCAGTAAAGTGGTAGCTTGCTAAAACAAGGGTAGTCTCTGGACTTGTTTACAGTAAACTGTTCCACACTGTCCTTCAAATTGGCTTTGTAAGTCATTTTCACATTACTTCAACTCATCAAAATAAGATTAGCAGTTTCAACTTTATAATAAGTTTCAAGTTATATCAACCCACCATTAGCCAAAAGAATTGTTTAATGTGTACTGTGTAGACTTTTTACTGTAGTAAAGAAGGTTCAGGAAAACTTCAGGATACATGTTGTATCTTCTTTAATACAACGAACAACTAACAGTGAGAAAAATAATAGCATAAATAAAGCATGTAAACAGTAAATGAGTAATACTTTTGAATGATACTTACCACATAATCATACATGCTGCAATGCATACTGAAAAGTTCAGTCCAGTCAACAAAATAATGCTTGTTTATTCAGTATACACAAAAATAAGTTTACTTATAAAAGGGGTCATATGACATGGTTAAAACGAACATTATTGGGTGTATTTGGTGTAATACAGTGTGTTCACACGGTTTACGGTTCAAAAAACACATTTGTTTTCACATACCGTACATTACTGTTGTTCCTCTCTGCCCGTCTTTCTGAAACACACAGATTTTTACAAAGCTCATTGTTCTGAAAAGCGCGGTGTGCTCTGATTGGCGAGCTACCCGGTGTGTTGTGATTGGCCGAATACCTCAAACATGTGGCAGAAATGTTACGTCCCTTACCATACTTGGTAACTGTTACTAATATCCATTAGGCTCCATGGGTAGTTCAGGGCAAACAGCCTCCACCAGACTGGCCTTCAAAGGGGAATGTAGAGTTTATGGACTACAGTGTGAGGTATCGAAAAGGACTGGACCTGGTGCTGAGGAACCTCTCTCTAAAGGTGAAAGGAGGAGAGAAGGTGAGGAACATCACAACCGAAATGTACACTCTTAGGGGCAAATGAGATCACTGCCATGGGTTTTTGCTGCATCAAAGCTTACAAGAAGAGTATGTACTCTAATGACACATCACAAAAATCTGAAAACCTGTTTTCATCTACAGATCGGCATCGTGGGAAGAACAGGAGCCGGTAAATCCTCCATGACACTGTGTCTGTTCCGTCTGCTGGAGGCAGCGGAGGGAGAGATCGTAATCGATGAAGTGAATATCTCCGAGATCGGCCTTCATGACCTCAGATCCAAACTCACCATTATTCCCCAGGTTGGTCTTTTGGAATGTCTTCGGCTTTGTTGGTGGTATGACATCTGTTTTAATTTAAGCACAGCTTGATAATGGTGTTTGTCTTTATATTAGCATTTCACTCATGTTGGGTTTACTATGTCAGCAAAATAATTTCCCCATTCGGTGCTATAAAGCGGTTGATTGTGAATTTCATCCTGGCAGTAGAGGAGGCCAAAGCACCTTCAGGCTCACAATTAGCTTGTTCAACTGAAAACACAATTGTGGCTAATGGGTTGTTAGTTTGTGCCCAGGTTCATAACATTTTAAGTTTTTTTTGCCAGTAAAACCCTTCACTATGTGCATTCATATCAAAGATTTATTTTTGTCTCTGTGGTTTTGTGTCCATACAATGGAAGTCAGTGAGGGCTTTTGCTGTTAATTTACTCAAACTCACGCCATCCAAGACATACAGCCGCGGAAATAATTATGAGACCGTTTCAAAGCATCATTTCGCTGATAGCGGTCAAATGTTTTGGGACACTCACTTATGTGTTCATATTTTTTCCACATTTTAGAATAATATTAAACTCATCAAAATTATGAAATAAAACCAAGGTAACTATGGGAATTATGTTGTAATAAAAAAAAGAAAAAGAAATTAAAACATGTTATATTTTATCGTCTTCATTTGTGAGTGTGAATTTGCAGAAATGTTTTCATGTAATTTTATCAAGCAGCTTCTTGAGATGCTTTTTAAACAATATTAAAGGAGTTTTGATCTATTCTGTGCTCTTATTGGCTGTTTTTTCTTAATTATTATTATCCATTTAAAAAACATTTTTTATTTAATAAAATGTTAGTTTTGTCATGAAAAAACATGTGTGTTTGGAAAATTATATTTTTGTCTACTAAACTAATTTCATACATTTAGGCAAACACCTCAGATCAAAGGTTTTTTAAAATAATGAGAAAAGTTTCGCTCAAGTTTCCCCAAAACTTTTGACCGCTAGTGTAGGTAGGTGTTTAGGTTAAAATTATTGTTTCTATTTGCATTTATTTGCAGAAAATGAAGTTCATATTCACTTACAACTTACTCAGCAATACAACACTAATATTTCTACATGTATTTAGGGAAAGCTCAAAAATTATTTTATTATGTGATAACCTCGATTGTCTTGTCATTTTGTCAGTCTTTCACATTGCTGTTGGATGACTTTGTCACTCCTGACTGGTTTGATTTTGTTAAAATCAACAGACACTGGACTGGAATGACCACAATACATCTAAAAATGCTTGTTTGAAATTAAAAGTTGTTCTCTTATTTTTTTCCACGGCTGTAGATTATATTTATATTTTTTCTGTACATGTTTTTGTCCTGGTGTCTAGTGCCGTGGTGCTATTTAAAGCAAGCACTTGAACTTGATGTGATGCTGTGTGATTCATATGCATTTGTAGGAACCAGTTCTGTTTTCTGGAACCCTGCGGATGAACCTCGATCCCTTTGATAAATACAGTGATGATGAAGTGTGGAAAGTTCTGGAACTGTCGCATTTAAAGAAGTTTGTTAGCAACCAGACTGCCAAACTCAATCTGGAATGCGCAGAAGGAGGAGAAAACCTGAGGTACAGTACAAAGACTGTTTCGTAGAATAGAACATGACAGAGATGTCATAGAAGTCTGAAGCCATAAATGAAAATGCATTTATTTTCCCCTTTAACATAACACAAGGTTGTAATAGTTGAGAATAAGGATTAACAGTAATGGCATAGTTTTCCTTTTGCTTTGTGCATGCACTCCATCCATGATATCCCAGCATGCATTGGGAAGTTTGCAAAGAACATCTGTGTACTTCACAGATTCTACTACTACTACTACAAATAATAATAATTATAGTAATAAAAATAATATGTAAAATCATTATTTGATTAGTTTAAAAAAATAAGGCAAAGAAAACGTTTTTTATTATTCTTTACATAATTGAATATTTCGATAGTTAAATACATTTTGATTGACTTATTATATGAACCTGCTGCTACCTGTTTAGTGTGGGTCAGAGGCAGCTGGTGTGTCTGGCACGAGCCTTGCTGAGGAAGACTAGAATCCTCGTCCTCGATGAAGCCACTGCCGCCGTTGACTTGGAGACGGATGATCTGATCCAGTCCACAATCCGTACTCAGTTTGAAGACTGCACAGTTTTCACTATAGCTCACAGACTCAACACCATAATGGATTACACCAGGTACAGATCTATAAATGCAGTGATGATCAAATGTTTATGATAATTTTATCAGGCATCTAAAAACTCCCTACACCATAGCAACTGCATTAGCAATAAAAAGAGCCTGGCATTGCACCCACTATGTAGTTTTATTAAATTGATTATGTAAATGCAACAAAGACATCATCATTTATTATATATTTATTATCATGTATAATATGTACTGTACTAGACAGTAGTGAAGTGACCCTGATAGTGAATTATTATGTAATGTTGTATCACAATGAATGAGAATATAGTGAAGTCAGCAGGTTGTGGTTTGGGGATGTCCACGTGAGTGGTCTGTGGTCAGTGACGGGGGGTGTTCCCTCATCTGTTGTGTGCATATGACTATGATAGTGATCCTATAGAGGTGGCAAACAGGAAGTGAGGTGCCATGTTGGTTACAGTCGTTGAGGTAGCATGACATCATTAAACCAACAGTGGTTAATGGTGTGACACTAGTTGGGTTTCCCCTCAAACTGTAGCACACATTTTTCTATTAGTATTTGATTGACAGTGATCGTGGTAGTATTTGACATGAAGAGAATTAGTTAAGACGTGTTTGGAGCAAGTGAATTAATCCAATTTTTCTTTCTTTTCATAGAGTGCTTGTTTTGGACAAGGGAGAGATAGCAGAATTCGACACACCGACAAATCTTATCGGGCAGAAAGGAATATTTTTTGGAATGGCCAAGGATGCAGGGTTGGTGTGAGCTCTCACTATGCTGTAATAAACCAATGAGTGCCTTCACACAGTATAAGACTGAAAGCCAGTGAATGTAATGTTTTGTTTACTCAACAGCAAGCTATATGCAGGATCTTTCATTATTTTTACTTTATCGGTTTTTTTTCCTGAACTACAGTGCCATTGTTAATTCACTGAGTAAGTTTATGATGAAGCAGTCTATTTTTGTACTGTATTATTTAAGCCACTTTTTGAAGTTTACTGCGCAGTCAAATGTATGATTCCTTTTTGTGAACCAAATCGGTAAAACTGTTACCAGAATTGGCGTATTGTTGCATTTATTAAAAACTTAATGCTGTTTCTCATTTGTGTTTAGCGTGTAAGATCTATTTCCAAAAACCATATACTCTTTTAAAACATCAATGGTGAATTTATTAAGACAATTCTGATAAATTCTGTCATGTTTTGACCTTATATCTATCGAAATTGTCTACTTTATGTACATTTGGCCTGCTTGTGTTGCTTGTGTCTGTATACTGTAGATATAAAGCTGCTACTAGCCTTCACCACTAGAGGGCGTGCACAAGATATTTGCAGAATGTGGCACACACTGGCCTCCTTTTCCTAAAATCAGTGTTAAAAGAACACTAAAACATCAATTCATGGATCGATATGCATTACTTAATGCACTTATTTTAAAAAGTACACCAAATAATCCTACAAAATGTATAAATGCAGAAAAGAAATGTGATATGTGGATGTATAAAAATCTGCAGCGATGATAAAACATAAAGCAGGTCAAAGGGTGTCATTCCTATCATACTGGACACAGCTGCCGTCTGTGCTCCTCTGAGATCTCAGTCTTATAGCAAACACCTTGAAGAACAACTTTTTCAAATGAGCACAGGCTGGAGCACCGTGAAATATAAAAATCGTACAGTTTATGCCAGAAAACGGTTCGGTTGTTCGATATCTCAATCTCAGTTTATTTATAGAACACTAATTAAAACAACCACAGGTTGACCACAAAGCACATTTAGCACATAAAGACAACATTTAAAAACATCACAGGACAAAGGTCGAAGCAAAAAAATATGTTTTTAAATTTGATTTAAAAGTATGTACAGTTTGTTCCTTTCTGATAAGGGTGGGAAGTCTATTCTAAAGTTTAGGTGCGGCTATCGCAAAAGCCCTATCACCCCTAGATTTAAGTTTCGACTTTGGGACAGTTAAAAGTCTCTGATTGGCCGATCTGGGACTTCATCCCGTATGATGTTCACAAAGCAGATCAGACAGATATTGAGGGGCAAGACCGTTAAAGCATTTAAAAACGAACAAACGCACTTTTAACTCAATTCTAGTGTGGACAGGAAGCCAATGAGAGACATCAAGACGGTAGTAATATGTTCACGTTTTCGAACACCAGTTAAAAGTCTTGCAGCCACATTTTGGACCATTTGAAGCCTGGATAACAAAGAGTTGTTTATACCTACAGGGAATTACAGTAGTCCAATCTAGAAGAAATAAAAGCATGAATCGCAGTTTCAAAGTGCTTAAAAGAAAGAAAAGATTTCACTTTTGCCAGCACTCTTAATTGATAATCTCTTGCCCTTATGACAGAATTTATTTGGCCATCGAATTTAAGTGCGCTATCAAATAAGACACCCAAGTTTTTGACCCGTGCTTTTGCTAGAGAAAATAAAACATCGGAGGTTAGCTGAGTGATATTTGGGACAGCAGAGGAGCCTAACACAATAATCTTCGTTTTGCTCTCATTTAGATGTAAGAAAATTTGCAGACATCCAAGTTTTCATTTCCAGAAAACCAGCAGAGAGGGAGTGTATGTAATTTTTGTGCTTTAGAGGCAGGTAAAGTTGGGTATTGTCCATGATAGTGAAGGCCGCCTGAATGGCATTGCCCTATATTGACTAAAAAAATATCAAGTTGTTAAAGTGATAGTTCACCCAAAAATGAAAATTCTGTCATCATTTACTCACACTCTTATCATTTTAAACCTGTAACACAAAAGAAGATATTTTGAAGAATGTTGGTAACTGAACAATGGTGGTACCCATTTACTTCTGTCACCAATGCAAGTCAATAGGTACTATTAGGTAAAATAGGTTCGGTTTTACAACATACATCTTCTTTTGTGGTCTGCAGAAGAAAGAAAGTCATACAGATTTGAAATGACAAGAGGGTAAAGAAATGATAATTTTTGGGTGAACTATCCCTTTAAATACATCCGTCTATAGCCAACACAATCTCATAGGAATTCGTATATTCGTGAACATTTTATTTGTGCTTCTACGATTTGCTTTCACGCCAGTGACTTTAGGTTTGGGGGTGGGGTTAGGGGAGGGGCATCAGAATTGCTTTTTTTTAATAATCGTACGCTGTAAAAAATGTTGCTGTAGTTATGTAGCAGTTTGCCAGTAAGTTACTGTAGATTTATATTGGTCTAATTTATTGGCAACAGTTTGTTCAAAGATAAATGAACATTAAACATTAACAAGTCTTTATCTTTACAGAAAAAAAACTATAAAATAACAGCCTCATGCAAGCATTCTAGGAACCAAAACTCCTCATCAACCTTTTTCTGATTTTTTTCCCTGATTTTTGGTTCCCAGAATGCTTTGCATGAGGCTGTTATTTTATAGTTTTTTTCCTGTAAAGATAAAGACTAGTTAATGTTTAATGTTTCAACAAACTGTTGCCAATAAATTAGAAAAATATAAATCTACAGTAACTTACTGGCAAACTGCTGTAATTTCTACAGAATTTTTTAGGTGTGCATTTTTGGATGTTTCACATTGTGAATTCATATGAATTAGCCGCCTCATAAAATAGTTATGGTCAAGCCCTTTTTTGGTATTTTTAAGAGTCAAGTAGCAGTGTCGATACTTGAACAAATCATTCTTTTGAGTCAGTTATTTTAAAGAATTTTAAAGAAAGATCTGTGTTAATCTTTCTGCAGTATTTACCTGCGAATAATTTTTAAGATAGAATTTGTTCTTCGAAAAATTCACCACAAGTATTTAGAAGAGATACTGTGACGATGCATATGCAATTTGGACAACTTTTATTATGTTTTAAGGATCTTCCGAGGCCTTTTTGAGCTTAAAATCTGCATTCAGTATTTACTAAAATTACATGTAGACTAAAAACCTACATTCATCATTAAAAAAAGTCATACAGGTTTGGAACGACACGGGCAAGTTTTTTTTAAAGCGAACTATTCCTTTAACAAAATTGCCCAATTGAATGACATAGGCTCCAAATCCTGACACAGACACTTTTATTTCCGAGAACAAGCTTAATCACGAAACATCTCCTAGAGGCAGAAAACATCAGCGATCTTGAAACATCCTCTGTTATGTGTCCAGAAATGACAAACATTGGCAAGGCTACAAATATCTTGATAGGAGGGCTGTTTATTTCCATTTATCTTCAAACAAGATACTTCATGTTCTGAGTTTTTAGTACAGGGGGTGTGGCTGGGCTTTTTAATAAACATTCTTAATTTGGATTAGTGGTGTTACTTATTTTAAAGACTGCCGTCTCATCCCCGCTGCCTTGTTGACAGATGATCGACTCAGAATCATGAATAAGGTTTATAGTGCCAGGGTAAGAAACAATATCACCCCTTCAAGGTAAGCCACGTGAAATATGTATGGGTTTGGCTCTTTATCTGCATAATCATTTAATGCTGCGGGCGGTTGGATTAAAACAGGAGTGGGTATGTTTAGATCAAGTGGTGACAAAGCAGGATTTCTATTAAGATGTTAAACAAAGCACTGGTTTGTTATCAAACCTCAATTGAGTTTAACGCCGGTAATGCATTTCCAAATTTAGATGTCTGTTGAATTAACGACCAATGATGAATGATTTCTGGCATGGATGTTGTTTTCAGTTTAAGAAATTCTTGGATTGGGTTCTGGCTGTTTGTTGATCTGACATAGGCCCTATGGTTTCTATACAGTTTCAGGTATAGTTCTAAGATGAAGATTGGTCTTGAAATATGCAGTCAGCCAGTCACGCTCTCTGAAAAGTTAGTGAAACACACACAAACACATTTTTATCAAATAATATGAAGCAAAACCCTCTAAAAGCCACCTCCGTCAAAAATGAGATTACAATGTTAAGTTAATGCTCTCCACACATAGCATACGTTACTGAAATAATTTGGCTTCAAAACCCACTAGATACAACACTCTGGCCAGTCTGAAATTGCTGGAAGTAAATGGAGGAGACTGATAAAAAATGCTTGTTTAATAGAAAAGTCGTCTGACAGATTTAGAGGGTTTTGCATCTGAACTCTTCATATGTCATTAATAACGGTTCACTGCGATTTGGTACAACTGATAAGATGAATATTCAAACGAAAGGTCATTTTAATAAACAAAATCACGATCACAGGATTACTATAAATGTTCCAATGACGAGACCAGACACCAATGGGGCCAACAGAGTGAGTCTAAATAGTGTCCAGGTGATGAAGGGATTGCTGGCAGGTGCGGGGATTGTTGGTGAGGGAGCGAAAAAGGATGTTGAGAAACGTAGTCAAAGTGAAAAACACTAGGAGGCAGAAAGGGGCAGACAAGACCGTGACAGTACTGGTGGGCATTCTGGAGGCTTGTGCAGACAGAAACACTATGGACAGGGAGCCTCCAGGACGGTACTCCTGACACCGGGAGACAGGGGGGCCACGGAGGTGCTGGGAGCTCAGGTGGCCATGGTGGTGCAGCCCACACCTGGAGCAAAGGAGGAGACGATAGCTCGGGAACTGGGCACGGCCATCACGGTCGTGACGCTGGGGCACAGAGCAGAGGAGTTGGGAACGGCCACCGTGGCAAGGAGGCTGGTGAATATTACCATTCCCATGGCGTAGGAGTGGAGAGAGTGCCCTTGCGGTCGATCGCCGTGGCCGTGCCACTGGATTCCAGAACGGCCACTTCTGCCTGGTACCACCCAGGGAAATTCCAGGTTCTGTTTGCCGCCCAGACGCCTGCCAGCACCATCATGGCCACTGCGGTGTCCTCGGGGGAAACCTCTGGAGTTGAGTCCAAAAAAAGTGCTAATAAAATGCAGTTTACAAATATATCACAAAATATCTACTTCCAATTCACGTCATCTATAATATATTGTTGTTTTCAATAGTGTAATATTGTATTTTGACCCGTTAGTTTGTTTTGATAGTCAAAATGATTTTGAAAGTATGATTTTAGTCTATAAATCAACTCCATTGAGATCTCTTTCAAAAATAACCAGCCTGTTGTTTTCAACCTACAGCCTGAGGTTGTATCAGTCCTCAGACTGACAAGAGTTTATTAATTTTGCTCCCATTGAAATATTTTCTTCAACAAATGCATCATGCGTTGCCTCCGTAGAGGGCAAGTAAGGTAATCCTCCTCCAAAGTACGTTACGTGAAAGAATGCACTGTGTTGTAGCTACTCTTAGCAATCAATCAAAGACTGAGAAGTCTTAGTTGGTGTTGCAGTATGTTATCAATGTGCCAGCAGTTCGAAGCGGCCCCATGAAAGCTTTTTATTCCTGCCGGAGGCCACACTCCTCTGAACTTGCACATACTTCGGTGGAACATAGTTCCTCTGAAATGCTTAAAAAGACACTGTGTTGTTAGCCGTTCAGTTAATGATATATTCGGATCCAAACACCTGAGGCGTGATATTATATGAAGACTGTTTATACAGTCTCATCTACTGAGTTTTCATATTTAGGTCAAATGCTGACACATTCTGCTCATCCAATAAGATATAATAAAGCTGTTGGAACACTCTTGAAAGTATACAAACTGTATTGATGCTCCTTTGCTTTGTCCATGTCAGGGCAAGAATAAACCAAGAATTTCCATTCAAAGCACATGTGATTTATATTCATTGTATCATTTTCTTTTAAAATCTTGAAGTTTTACAAGTTGATCAGCTCTTTTTAAGACATTTTTATAATCATAAGGGGTTATGAAATGTTCATAATTCATAGAGTTTGTCCTTGTTTGACACATTTGATGTTTTCCCCCTCTGAGAAAGAATATGAAATAAAAAATGTAAATCTCTTTTCTTCATTCGACAGCTAATGGTGTACAAACAGGCACTGCTAATCTATTGCAGGGGTTAAATAAGGTGAAGCCTCTAATGGGGCAGTCGTGGTCTAGTGGTTAGAGAGTTGGACTCGTGACCAGAAGGTTGCTGGTTCGATTCTCAGGTCTGGCGGGTAACGGCTGAGGTGCCCTTGAGCAAGGCACCTAACCCCCACTTGCTTACTATACAAAATGTACAAATGTATAGTACAATGTAATGTAAGTCGCTTTGGATAAAAGCGTCTGCCAAATGCATAAATGTAATGTAAATGTAATGCGCAGCCTTCAGTGATAAAACCTTAAAAGTTATTATTGGGCTACTGTAACGTTCAGTATGTCACAACATAGGCTACTTTACATTTTACATCGATTGGCAGCATTAAATATATATTTTAGTCATAGTTTCGACATTTTTAGATGTCTTTTACGTTGCATAACGACGTGAGTTTTTCACTGATCGGTATTGTGAATGTTTCTTTTCCAAGACGCATTTTTGTCAGGGTTAATGAGTGTTATGTAACCTTTCTTTAATCTACAGTTTATGCATCAAAACACGTGATTTTGTTTGAGCTCTTTCACATTTTAAGCATTAAACCAAGCACATCTGACTCGCCTGTATCAGCATATGAAACTACAAAGTAAAAGATGTAATCTAGAAAGATGTAACTTATTCTAAAATGATGTAACAATATAATATAGCCTGTATGTGAACTATGGTTTTATGGTAAACTGTGAAGTAGCCTGATCATTTAGGTTCCAGCAGACACCTTAAAGTCTACACTGCACACCGCTATCCCCCAGGCAAACGCACATGGGGTAAGTTGTTGCACAAGTCGCTGCCAATATATGCGACTTTTTTCGGCTCTATTTAAACTGTAAAACAATTGTGCAACACAAAACAACCAAACACAAGTTTTTAGTTTAAATATGACTTCATTAAATAGTAAGTAGCCCTGACTGTTACAGTAAACAAATAGAGAACTATTTATATCAAACTAATCAAAACAAAGACCAAACAAAGCCGAAGTGGTTTAAAGACCTTATTTTGTTAGACATTCTTGTGACACCTATACTTCGTTTAATAGATGCAAATTGACTTTTCATATCCACTTCTACATCTGTGTATTGTGTCTAGTTTTATTTTTCTGTCAAGTCGAATATATGAATGCAATGGGTTATTATTTAGGTCAAAATATAGGTTGTAAAGAATCGAACGCGAAGAGAAACTCGCACAATTCACACGCGCTCTCAGCTCTTGTGGTGCGCGCATTACGAGGATAAAGGGTTAAATCAAGCTACAGTACTTTCAAAGAGAGGCAGGTGTCCCAGTACCAACCCAACTCTGGGGCAGATGTTTTTAATCCTCACTAGAACTACAGAGTAATTCATATCTGTCATTTGCGCGTAAGGGCGAGTTTTGTGGTCAGGGAAATAGCAGTATTTAAAACTATTAGAGTATAAATACAGAGATCGCCACACACAGTATTCAGAATATATCTGGGATATTTCTCGTGCTTGGAAGCTCTCAGTCTGGCTCAGCTGTTTCAATAAAAGTCAGTTATAGTAATTTCTGCCTTTCAATATGTGGTGGATGCTCTTTCCTCGTTGGATCTGGTTCGTGGCGGGACACTTTTTGTTTCTATTTCTGGACAGTCGATGCGTGAAAAGCATGGCTTTGCAAAGACTTGCGTATTCCCACGCAGGGATTTGTCCAAACGACATGAACCCAAACTTGTGGGTTGACGCAATGAGCACCTGCATGCGAGAATGTGAATCTGACCAGGTTTGACATTTCTTCAATTCAATTCATTTTATAATTTAATTGAAAATCTTTGTTTGCATGCATTTACTTTGTCCATTGTATTATACATTTGTTTGCCAGATGTATGATGTGCAAAATTTAAAACATTGATTAAAAAATGGATTCATGTTGCATCTTTTAAAATCCTCTACGCTTTGTCCTTCAGGAGTGTGAACCATTTGAAAAGTGCTGTGCCAATGTTTGTGGTAATCGAAGCTGTGTGGCAGCCCGCTACATAGATGTTGCCGGAAAGAAAGGGCCAATGGGTATGCCAAAGGAAGCAACCTGCGACAAGTTCATGTGCACCCAGCAGGGCTCCCAGTGCGACATCTGGGACGGCCAGCCCGTGTGCAAGTGCCGTGACCGCTGTGAGAGAGAACCCCACTTCACGTGTGCCTCAGACGGCATGACCTATTACAACAAGTGCTACATGGATGCTGAAGCCTGCTCCAAGGGCATCTCCTTATCTGTAGTAACATGCAGGTTCCATCTCACCTGGCCCAACACCAGCCCCCTGCCTGCCGGCACCACTGCCCTGCCCACGACGGCTCTGCAGCTCACTACGCCGTTAGATGTGCACGCTCCTCTCATGCTGGGAAGTCCCACGCAACAGTCTGTGTTTGTCGGTGAGACGGCCAGCTTTCTTTGCGAAGTTGCCGGCCGACCGAAGCCTGAGATAAGCTGGGAGAAGCAGATGGAGGGGCAGAGCAATGTGGTCATTAAACCCAACCACGTACATGGAAACGTGGTCGTCACCAATATCGGCCAGCTGGTTATTTATAATGCCCAACCGCAAGATGCGGGTATTTATACCTGCACGGCCGCAAACATAGGCGGCTCCATCCAAGCCCACTTTCCACTTTCCGTAGTCAAGAGAGAGCCTAATGTAAAGGAGGAGTTGAATAACTCCACAAGTTTCCCGGTTGAGGAGTGCTTCAAGGTGCCCGATATTGACGACTGCGGAGAAGAGAAGCTGAGTTGGTTTTACGAACCCCAGAGGAACACCTGCAACACCTTCACGTACGGCAACTGCAACAAAAACCGGAATCACTTCGACACGTACGAGGCGTGCATGTCGTCGTGCCGCAAAGAACTCGCAGCCCCGTGTAACCTTCCCAGCTACCAGGGGCCTTGCAAAGCGTACGAACCGCGGTGGGCCTACAGCGGCTTCCAGCGCCAGTGCCAGCCCTTCATTTACGGTGGTTGTAAAGGCAACGAGAACAACTTCAAGACCAAAGAAGCGTGCGAAGACGCCTGTCCATTTCCAAAGAATCACCAGTGCAAGCCGTGCAAACCGCGGCACAAGATGGTGACCAGCTTCTGTAAAAGCGATTTTGTCATTCTGGGACGCATGACGGAGCTGACCGAGGACCAGGATTCTGGTCACGCTCTGATCACTGTGGAGGAGATCCTGAAGGATGAGAAAATGGGCTTGAAGTTCTTTGGAAAGGAGCCTTTGGAAGTGACATTGCAGAACATGGACTGGGCCTGCCCGTGTCCTAACGTCACCACTGCAGATGGTCAGATCATCATCATGGGTGATGTGCACAATGGCATGGCCGTCCTGCAGCCCGACAGCTTCATCATCATCTCCAGCGCCAGGCGCGTCCGCAAGCTCCGCGAGGTCATCAATAAAAATACATGTGACATTTTGAAAGAGTTCGTTAAGTAGGACTTTAGATTTCAAACATCTTAAACCATTTCCGATATACTTCTCATGGGATAGAAACATAAAATAGGGGTTCGATCATTGTGCTGTTTGTTTTAATATATATTTTTAATATAATAATTGGTCTTTAATGTACAGTTCAGGTGTCCATGCAACTTCTAGGAATTATTTTTGCAGCATGGATAGAATTGTTGTCCCGTCGGGCTATGTCAACTTTGAACAGTTTTATAAGTGTTGCCTTTATAGTATCCTGCATGTTAAAGTAAAGGAACATATTTGTGAACATGGGAGGCATTAATCAAACCCATCTGTTAAAATCCCAGCGCACTTACTTTCTCGACATCAAAAGGAGCACTATGCCTGACCTGTAAATGTAAAAAAAAAGTGAATTTTCTTGGTAATTAATTTTGGCACATTTTTGTTATATTGTTGCATCTTATGATTTTTCTGAATTACCTTGCACCTCATTCTCTATTTTTATTTTATTACTTTTTAATTAATAAAATGACAAGTTAAATTACTGTAGATCTGCTTAATGCTCTTAGGTAAGTTGTGTAATATTAAAATGTATGTAAACTGCAGGAAAACATGTCTTTGCTCTCTTGTTTAAGCCTTACTTGTGTAGAGAAACTTGAGTGTATATGATTTAGTACAGACCATCTGTATTTTAAGCTATTTATTTTTACTTTTTTGTGTGAGGAACCAAAAGGCTGACTGGCATTTTTTAAAAGCACTTACATATTTTTAAAGTTCTCTTTTTGCAATCTTTCTGGTTATGTAATGATTTGTATTGTCAGATGATAAAAATAAAGTTTTCAAACTCAGTTTATTTCCTCTGCTTTCCGACAGTACATGACACCAATTCACAAAACAAACCATTGCTGTCCTTTTGAAACCTTGTATGTCCAAATTTGCTGTTTTTCAGGAAATAGAACATTTTGAATGATGAAATACTGTGCTGTCAAAATTGACAAGCACTTTTTAATACTTTTAATAGATTAGATATTTGCCAAACACAGTGACAAACAGGTTCACTAATAATAATGATTTATGGCAAAAAATAAGTCATCATAAATGATGAAATATGGAGATACAAGGTTTTAGATTGACAGCAGCAAAAAGCAATTTTTCAAAGTATATTTTTGTCACATTTTTGGTAGCAAGACATGCTAGACACATCAATAACCTGCTTCAATCACTGTAGACATTTTTTTTATTAAAGGATTATGTTAATTTTGAATAAAGTGTTATAAAAAATGAACATTTATTCCAAATAACAGTCCGTGACCTCATCTTCAGTTCGAGTTCTCCTGATAAAGCCGTAGACATTTCACTCAAGTGGTCCCAGACGGGGAAGGGGCCCCTCAGCTCATTCCAGCAGACTACCACACACGGACCTCAGACGGAGGGCCATGCTGAGTTAAGGGGGGAGTTGGAAGATGAAGAACTGTTTGGATATGAGGTTTGAACATTTGGGACTTCCTCTGCCGGAGATCTAATGTCCTAACAGATGGTTTCCTTATAGTTTTTCAGGGTGGGCTTCAAAAGGCGCCTGCCGCAGGCGGTAGAAAGCAAACCCGTGACCTTAAAGGCAAGGAGTGGCAGAAAAGAAAAATATCAAAAGCGAGACTCATTTTTTGCTGCTTTTTATTAGGCAGATAGAGAGTAAGATTATTTCTAAATCTGTTGCATTTAATGTCATTCTGATTATTAACAGACAAACATATTTACATTTACGGGCTTAAGCAGATAGTAAAAATAAAAGGCTTACAAAAATGAGAAAAACTTGTAAAGAGACAATAATATGAGAAGTGCTACTGAAAATATTACAAACAGACTGAACATTCAACATGTTCCTTTCAAGTGTTTTTTAGATTTTTCATGTGAAACAGAAATGAGTTGTGGAAATTAAAGGATCTTTCTCGAACCATACAGTAAGAAATGGTTATTCTACTGGTAAGGCATTCCAAAAGCTTCAAGTCTTGGGCAGTGCAAAAAAAAATATTAAAGTGATATTTCACTCAAAAATGAAAATTCTGTCATCATTTACTCACCCTCTTGTCATTTTAAACCTGTATACATTTCTTTGCTCTGATGAACACAAAGGACGATATTTGGAAGAATATCAGTAAACCAATCTCAACCCCCATTTACTGCCATAGTACGGAAAATCAACACTATGAGAGTCAATAGGGGTGAGATCTGTTTGGTTACTGACATTCTTACAAATATCTATCGAAATTTATACAGGTTTGAAATGACAAGAGGGTGTGTAAATAATGACAGAATTTTCATTTTTGGGTGAACTATCCCTTTAACATAATAAACCAAAGTTACAGCGCATGCGTGCGTTTCTGGGCTGCAGTTAACTTCCGGTACACATCTACAAACAATAAAGTGCGTCTAGATTATTTCTGATAACAAGCAAAATAAACCAAGAAGCAGCGTTAAGCCCTGTTCACATCTCCAGCGACACCTAGCGACAAAGCGTCACAATGTCATTCATTTCACTAGAGAGCCGGCGACATGAGCGACAGTGACGGTTGGCGACCGGAAGTGGACGTGTCTAGTGACGCGATAAAGTTGAGAGTTGCTCAACTTTATGCAAATGACGAGCGACTTTCGGGAGCAACTACCAACAGGAGTAAAGCAGCGGAGCTCCGTCTCCCGTCAGTTACTGCAGGGTTTGTTTATACCCTTTACTAGAGCAAACAAATCAAAGAAACGTCTTGTAGCGACCTCGACCTCGTATATATACTAAATGTAATACTAGTAGGGCAAACAGAATACTACTATAGCCTACTAAGGTAAATACAATTGTTTAAGTAGGCCTATTTTTTCATGTGGGCTACCATAAAATGTGCCATATTCTGGTGAAGGTAAGATGATAATATTTTATATTTGAAAAGTTAATTTGCAACATTTTAAAGATTGCAAACATTGTAAAAAAAATCGTAATTTTCAAAAAAATCTTGTTTTCTTATATTGTGCATTCTAAGTAATATCAATCAAACTGCAGTTGGGTTAATAACTCAAAAAATACAGCTAACTAACACAATAAAACACAATAAAGACATGATTTTTGGATGAGTTTTTAAAAGGAACTTTTCATTTGTAACCCATAACACTGCATACTATTTTCAATTTACTACTTACAAATATCATCAATACCTGGCTTAATCTAGCTACGGTCTTCAATAGCCTACCGCTTCATCACACAGTTTGGAAAGCACCGTATATGGCATCTTTTACCTTTACTTTTAAGACAATGAAAGAATGATTTTGTGCACTGAGAGAGAGAGAGGGGGGAGAGAGAGAGAGGGGGGGAGAGAGAGAGAGGGGGGCGAGAGAGAGAGAGAGAGAGAGAGAGAGAGAGAGAGAGATGTGTCCTTGAATGCCCTGTAGTTTTCAGGATGGTAATAACTTGAGCAGGGAATACCTTCTCTCACCCAAAGTAAACATATAGGCTTCCCACAGTACTTTAAATGTTCCTGTTGTAAATACAGCACTGTAGAAATGGTTCATTTTAGCTGCAAATCCTCCTGGCATCATAAAATAAAATTTATGGCACTATATATGTGTGCCATTCCAATTCAGATTAATGGGAACCTCACGCATGTCTCTGATCTGCCAAGTGTGTGCTGAGTTATGTAAACCTTGTTCAATGAATTTAACCTGGTAGTTCCTGTTTCATGGGTTCTGGTACTTCAATCTGGCCCCCACAGACACGACAGACCCACAGCGACGTGCCTCCACGGAACACCGAATAATAAAGCAGATGTTTGCCAAGGTATTATACAAAACACAACATATTATAAACAACATTTTAGTGGCTTTGTAATTTTCATTCGCTAGTCAAAAAAATGCTTAATTGGTTGATAATTAGAAAACAGGCCTGGTTTCAATGAAATTTGGGGCCATAATTGTTTACACGGTGGGATACGCACCAACAATGTTACCTCGAATAACATTGTGGAGTCTCACATTTTTTTTAAATTGTATTCAGTTATTTACGTGTTTGGCATCAGTTAGCATATTTTGGTCAGAAAGCAAAAACATAAAATGCACAGCACAGCATATTTTCACTTCTCTTCAATTATTTTTTTAGAGACGGTTCCTTCCTGTTGTTTTACAATGAAGTGTTAAACATTTTTACTGCTATGAGTCTGTTAAATTACTGTGTTTCCTGTTGCCTCACAAGACCCCGGCTGAATTTTAAATTGAGCCTTATAAAGCTTTTCTACAGTATGTTACATTTTGACCAATTCTGGTAACACTTTACCATAAGGGTACAAATATTCCTGTTCTTAATAATGCATGAAATGCATCAATTATGGAAAAATCAGGAACTATTTAAAGAGATAGTTCACCAGAAAATAAAATCTATAATTTTTTTCTCATCCTCATGTCATTTCAAACCTGTACCTGTATATCTTTTGTCTACAGAACACAAAAGAAGATGTTCTTAAAAATGTTTATAACATCGTAATTTATCATATACATCATATACAGGTTTTGAATGACACGAGTATAAATAAATGACAACAGAATTGTCAGTTTTGGGTGAATTCCTTTAACTATACCAGTGACTTTTAAATAGGGTCTTTTTCATCAAACAAAATATTTCACATCATTTATTAGGTTGGAAAAATGTATGAGGGTCATTGACATACAGGCATTTTACCAAATTCAATAATACAAAAAATAAAATATATATTGCAATGATTTAAATGTAGTGTAGGCTACATATAAATGCAGATAAAAAATTTAAATAAAGTGAATTTTGTGTTTTTCATCCAGATAAAAATGTCTTGTGATGTTACTGTATTGAATTAATTCATTTCCTTAACATTTTCTACAAGTTCTTAGCATTTAGAAATAAACTAATTGCATTTTTTACTGTAAAAACAGAAATTTAAAGAATTGTTCTGTTATATTTTTTTTTATAGATTTTCCACGTATAATGTAAAAAAAAAACCTGTAATTTTACTAAATTGTACTTTCCTTTTTGACAGATTTTTCATTTAATTTTTCAGTTGGTCAAAAACCTCAGATTTACGAGAAAAACAGGGAAACCGATAAAAAAAAAAAAATACAGTCAAAAGATGTAAAATAACAGAAAAAGATTGCACATTTACAAGAAAACATGTAATTTTACAGGGAAAACTTTTAAAAATAAAAGAAAATTTATAGAGTTGCCTTCTAAAGCTTATTGTCATGAAAATCACATACAACTGATAAAAATGTTTTAAAAATACCACCATTGACCCTTTAATAAATGTTAAAATTAAAATGCATGTAATATTAATAAATGCTTTACTGTAAAAGTATTGTTTTTTCTTATTTGATGTTATCTAATGTACAATAATTAGTAAATGTTAATAATTTGAACCGTATTCCCATTTTTTGATTATAGAGATCTTGAGTATTGATATATATCTATAGCAACAGCAACAGCAGTGAGGGTGTTAGTTATTCATTCAGAAATGTCTAAACCTCTAAAATGTTGATTTTAACATCATTGACATATTAGCAATGTCACAAATGTAGAACCTAACAAAGTCAGCTATACAGGAAAAATAAAGGTATGCATTTACATTTTTTGCATTTAGCAGATGCTTTTGTCCAAAGTGCCTTACAGTACATTCAAGCTATACATTTCGTATGACCAATGTTACATTCATAGCATCTATACACTCATCTTAAAACCCCCTCCCAATTTTTTTTAAAAGGATAAGAACCTGAGTGACCTCCAACAGTAGTTTAAAATGGACCCCCATGTTTTAATGGCAAATGGATGTTAGCTTCACTCTGTGTATCTTCATGCATTGAACATTCATTTCCAAAGACTGATGTCACAGTTACTTAGACAGAAGCAAGGTTTAGTATGTTACTACCAAAACAGGCCTATAAATGAATAAAAAATTATAATTTGGTATATTGTAAAAATACACTAAATTGCAAATGAGACATTTTTACAGTACTTATATATTAAATATTGGTGGTTATTGAAACAGTTTGCTGTTTTGGGAGACCAATAGAAATGCATAGCCTACTAGAGGACTGAACTGTGCATAACTGATAGGGCTATTGTAAGATGAACACGTTCAATTATTAATTTGGTTACATTGAGTATTATAATTAGCTATGCTCTCCTCATATATCTTCGTGTGTACAGTAACTTATTGTGTTTATTTTTACTCATTTTTTTTCAAGAAATAATCTAGCTCGTACATCTTTCTTGTAAATGACCATCAAGGTTAAAAAGGCACAAATAAAAAATAATGAATCAAAAGAAATAAATCAAATGTAATGTGACGTATCTGTCAACAGCTAAATACATTATACATTTTGCAAAATGCATTTTATGTGACCAATAGTGCTAGTTTACTCCAATATTCTAAACAAATCAGTAGATGTCAGCATTGTACAGAGTATATTTCACAACCTATAGTGTTTCAGGATCTCTTCAATATTGGTTATCCGCTTTGGTCTAAATCTAAATCATTTAATGGCACATGCATTAGAATTTAGTGTAAAATGTTTTTACAGTCTCTGTGCATACAATGGGATTGGATTATGAAATATATTTAAAATTGCATGCATTATCACAAGCCATTCTAAATCGGCCAGTATTTATAAAAAATAAGTGTGTTTGTCATTTAGAAACTGTTCATTTGTAGTTCTCATTATATACCATAAACACTGTAAAGAGAACCTGTAATTTTACCAAATTATTCTGTTTTTTTTTTTTTTACAGATTTTCCACGTAAAATGTCGAACCTCCCAAAAATCAACAGAAATGTACTGTTTTGTTTGACAGATTTTTCATGTATTTTTGAAATATGGTCAAAAAACATAAGAAAATTACAGATAAATGAATAAAACATGTATAATTTCTATTTTACACTATTTTACATGAATAACAGTTAAAAACTGTACAATTACAGAAAAAGACCGCACATTTACGAGAAATTGGGGGAAACTATTTATTATATATTCTTATGTCCTTTGTTATTTTACAGTATATTTATGTCGCTCCAACTGACAGAAATTGTCATTTTTTACAGATTCTTTTTGCAGGAGTATGTAATCCCAGCGTTATAACATACGGCCATAACAGAGCGATTATGACAGCTCCATCCCTTGGGGGAGCCTTCAAGATTAGCTAAACAAAGTGTAAAGTGGCGGTACACTGGCAGAGAGACAGAAGGCATATTTTAATGGATGTCAATAAAAGAGATGCTTCAGTAAACTGAGTAAACTGCTTTTGTGAGAAAACAACTCATTTCCTAATGAATAGATTATTTTCAGAGACTAAAATGAGCATATCTGGAGCAGATATGGATTTTCAATATCTTAATAACCAGGAAGGGTGAAATTTTAATAAATAAAAATAATAATTTAGGCGTTATCAGCTGTCCACAAGCTATATTTTACACTAAATCTATTCAAAGTGAACTGTGTGAAGCGTACTATGACAAACAAATGAAATTGATAAGAGTCACGAAAGTCACAAACAGGATTGAGGTTTTATTACAGCATTCTCAATTCCTTTCTTCACAAAGATGACTGAATGTTGCCTGAACGCTTTCTCCAGTAATACAGACGTGGATGTTACCATTTGCCATAGAGCAGCCAAGTTCACAGAAATCTTAACAGTGTGCTTAAAACTCCTGTAAAAGCATCAAACATATTTTGTATGTTATCTCATTTTATAATAAGAATGTTTGGCACCTTTGCTCATTTTTACCACAATAGTGAATGAATATACAGTAACAGGATTTATGCTGGCATAAGACTATCTTTTGGAAGATAAGCTTGCTTGGTCAAGGGGTAAAAATAACCGTATAATGTGTACTGTCATAAACAAACATAGACATGAAATATTGATTTGAACTTAAATGTTTGTTTAGTTTAATGCTTCTGTTTAATTTAGTTTCTTTTACCAACTCCTTCCAGGCTTCTGTGAAATAGCTGTAAATTTAATACTGCGTTTATATTGAAACCTCTTGCTTCGCTCACTATGACCACATAGAGTGCTGTTCATCATTAATGTATACACGAGCTTTGACAAGTCACGTTTCTGCTCGGATCATCATACTTACAAAGCCCTGAAATGGCATTCATGCACCACTGGGGGACGCTGGTGTTCTGTCGGGGTTGGACCCTCTTTGTACATCCATTATCTCTGAGCAAAGAATCACGTTGACGTCACCAAAGCACAACACTGCGGTGTGTGAGAAGCCAGATATTGCATTTTATTTTTGGAGCGGCGTGCTTGGTAGTCAGGAATAGGGTGCGTCGGAGCAGAACGGACCCTGTGCTTGTGTAATCATAATCTGGTGTGGCCAGGCTGAAGCACTACAGTTAATCCAGCACTACCTCACCAACACAATCCAAACCTCTCCATATGTCACACTCCAGGGTGTCTTGTGTCACTTGTACAAGCGCTCTGCATGTCTGGCGGTCTTGCTCGAAGACTTTCTCTGTTTTATGCTCTGCCTCGTCACTCTTCGACCTGAATTCATCTGTCTCTCTCTCTCTCTATCTCTCTCTTACATAACTCGCTCATCTGGGTTTAAGGGACACTCCGTATCTACAGCAAGCTGCTCCAAAAATCCACTGCCCGTGTTACTTCAATTATACAATCAGCTTTGAAGTTCACGCAGGGTGTTGACAGGTACCGTATAGGGGGTTGCAAAACAATACGATCAACCTGAAAGGCCTGTGTGAAGCTAGTTTAACAAAGTCAGTAGATTTCATTTCGCCATTCGATTTTTGCCAGCTATGCTTACTCTTATTTATTCCAATTTCTCAGCATATCTCTTTCAGAAATTTTAGGTGACTCTTGAAAAACAACTACTGTATAGGAAAGTTGTCAATATTACGCTTTTGAGAACATGTAGGATAATGTGATGTGTGTTGGGTTTGATGCAGGCATTTGTTATGTGTTGCCAAGACATAGAGACAAAAGCTGGATCTATATGCAGATATAGTTCATTAAATCCAAAACAATCCCTGGATAAATAACTATTAAACTTATATTTAACCGTTTAAATTATTTTCATGTTATTAAATAATTTGTTGAATTGTTATGTATTAATTTGAATAAATAAACAGTTTGTTGAATGTGTCGTGTAACTTTGTAGCATTTAAGTTTAGTCAAGTAACGGTCCTTCTACTGGTAACCCAAAATAATACTAGCTAGATATACTTTTAACTTGCTAGCTAATGTCATTTACTTGTTATTTCTTTTGCTTGTTATCAGAAATAATCTGCAGGGACTCGATTCTTTACGGATGCGTACCGGTTTGGTTCAACAGAAGCGTGCAAGCACAGTAACATTTGTTTATGTTATCGCTTTAAAACCATCTATATATACACAAGACAATCAGAGGGAACAAGACAGTAAGAGCAGGGCAACACAAAAAACTACAAAGACCAAGAACAAGGACTACAAAACACAACTTCAAAATAAAAGACATGACAACATCAACACACAATGTCGACACCATTTCTGCATTAAGTTTTTGTTTTGTTTTGGTTCTGTAGCTTTTATTTCATATTTTTGTTCTCTTGTTATTTTTTGTTTAAATATTCTTTTTCATTTATTATTTATGGGTTTAACTTATTTTTTTGGTTATTAATAATAATCCTGATGTCTGGGAGTTTCTATGTGGAAATATGCACCAACCACATAGTTTCTATACTAAAACTTAAAACTTGAAATTGGTCGGCGGCCATAGCCCTGTAGTTAGTGCGCTGACACAAAGCGCCAGGGTTTGATTCCTGTCTCAAGTTTGAGTCCTTTGCCAAACCAGCTCTCCTATCTCTCTGCCCAATGCTTTCCTGTCAGCTCTATACTGTCCTGTCCCAATAAAAAGGTGTAAAAGCCCCTAAAATAAAACCTCTATAAAACAATTATTGAATATGCACTTACATTTCATTATCATACATTTACATTTACATTTACATTTATGCATTTGGCAGACGCTTTTATCCAAAGCGACTTACATTACATTGTACTATACATTTGCACATTTTGTATAGTAAGCAAGTGGGGGTTAGGTGCCTTGCTCAAGGGCACCTCAGCCGTTACCCGCCAGACCTGAGAATCGAACCAGCAACCTTCTGGTCATGAGTCCAACTCTCTAACCACTGGACCACGACTGCCCTAAAATCTATGAATCAGTAAAATCATAGACATATTTTACTTACCTAAAAGTAACCCCAACCCTAAAATGGCAACTAACTGCACCGTGCTGTATGTTCATATGAATAATTCTAATTCTGTAAGATTTCTCTGGGGATTCTTGGGTTAATTCAGCTTTATTCGTACTATTGCCCCACCTACGGTTGCAAATATTTCTGGTTGTGTCAGTCACTAAAAATGCAAACATTGAAACACTCTGAAACAAGCTCCTGGCTGCATGCCCGGATGAACAGAAACTACATTTAGAATGATCGTGCTGATACATGGAGCTCTTTACTTGCATGTTCTCGGCATGTTCCTCAAAAATACTGTTCTGAAAAAAAAGATCATGTATTTGCTCTTCAGTACATAATTCCAAACAGTAATGACAACACAAGCCAAAATAGTCAATACATAAGTAAAAATTCTGTCGTTATTCAAACACATATTATTTTCTTTTTCCTCTTGATTTCATTTAGAAAATGTTCAGGCTGGTCTATTTCATCCAACGAAAGTCAAACACTCAGTAGAAACTGTCTAATGTCAGAAATGTAATGTCAGAAATGTAATGTCAGAAATGTGTACGATCTTATTCGTATACCTATGTTTTAGGTTAGATTTAGGGGAGGGGCTTCAGTATGGAGTTTTTCTAATAATCATGCGTTTTTGTACGATTCACAACACATGAATATAATACATATGATATAAAATTAAATTCCTCTGAGATTAGGCTGGTATGACCTATGCTGGAAGGAAATCAAGACCTTGATAGCTATAGTAGGCCTCGGAAGACTTGAAAGATATCATAAATGTAATGAAGTATTTTTAGGTTAGTTAGGGAGTAAGACAGTCACCATTCACTGTTAGTTTGAACTAAAAGAGCATCAACATTCTTACTATTATTTCAGAGGTTTGAAACCATTAAATAATGACCAAACCAAACCTTCAAATGCAGATCCTATCCCTTTCAGGAAATGTACATATTTAATGTTAATTCATTTAATGGCACAATTAGCATGACTCATTGTTTTCTAAGCAACTCGATTCATGACTGATATTCTGTACAGTGTGTTTTATTATGTGTATACTATGTAATTTCTATGAACTAGTAATTGTACAGTTACCTAAGCTCCTGTGACGTTGATCCAGCAGTGTGCTATTTAAAAATCACCTCAGTCGTCTCATAGAAAGGAGGATTGCTATGGTTTAATTTAGCTGCATAATTGTTTGCCAGTTCAGAGTAATTTGTTCATTTTCAGTGTAGCTAAGCCTGTTACAAACTGATTTCCCCGGCATATTCACTCGGCATAAAGTCTCTGTATCGCGAGCGAGAGCCTGCCAGAGGCATCCAGGGAGCAGGCCCGACTTAGAAGAGTTGCTTTGAAGTACGAATTACACAAACACATTTGCCAGGTATACAGAGTCTCTAAATGAAATCATGTTTAAAAAGAAGTTGGCTAGTATTTGAAAGAAAGCAAAGGACATGATTTTCCTCTCTCAGAGAGAGGAAGTGCCTATAAGCTAAAGAAACAGGCTCAAAAGAAATGTTAGTTATCCAATGTAACTCTGCATCGAAGGTACACATTTTCTTCTCGGTATTTGGCAACTTGAACCCACAACCTTTGTACTACTAATGCAATGCTTTACCAGTTGAGCTACAGGAACACTAAGATGCTGCCCGAAGATCCCAGTCCTAAGCTTGGAAGCAAGGGCCCCTGTAAAAAGCTCTAGGACAGGAGCAAGAAAAAAAAAATCACCCATTTACTCATTTCAAACCTGTATGACTTTTTGTCTTCTGCAGATTTGTCTTCACATAAACAAAGATATTTGAAAGGATGCATTGGACCTCATTGACTTCCATTGTATGGACACCAAAACCACTTTTCTCAAAATATCTTCTTTTGTGTTCCACAGAATAAAGAGCTATAAACAAGTTTTATATGGCATATGAGGGTAAATGAATAATAATTGTTTTCTGGAGATGTTCTGGAGAAACGTCACTATTCCTGTATTCCAAACTGTAAATTTGCTCATTGTTTAAAGATGTCGACAGAGGCCCTGAAAGGAACTGACATATCCCCAAATGTTGTTCATCATCTCGTTTCATCTAGCTTGTTATTGATTTTGGCTTATTTACAAAGTGCAAGTTGACTGACATAATAAGGTTGCTTTGTTGTGAGTTTTTTTGTGAGAGATGTGATTACATTTTCAAGTGATCATACAGCTGCTGTAATTTATCAAGTACTGATCAAATGATGGAGAGGTGGACCGGCTAACAAAAGATCATGTTTCCCCCTGTTACTAAATGTTAAACAGACAACATAGTCTATTGATTTTTGTTTATTTACACAAATTTCCCCTTTTTTAGTGTCATTCAGCATGACTTTAAATCTACAAATCTGCATACATAAATACATTTCTAGATTTATTGTGGCCATTCTAGTCCAGTGTCTGTTGAATTTCAACAAAAACAATACTCAGGAGTAGGGTTGGGTACACTGTAAAAAAAAAACTTAATTTTTCTTAACTTTTTTTTTAAATCTTTTTTACAGATTTTCCATGTATTTTTGAAATATGGTCAAAAAACTTCAAGTTAATTTGATCAATTCCGATATTGATTCCGGTTCTTATCGATTCCCAGTTCCGATTTCACAGTTCATCAACCTGTATGGTCTTTAGCCTGCTTATTGACTGGTTTGCAAAAATATCTATATTTATGACATCTGTTTTGTGTGTATGTACACGTAGCAACCATGTTTTGTCTGATTTATTACAATTTCTATTACCAGCTTAACTACATCATGGATAAACTGTAGTTACTCTAATGAAACTACAGTCAGTTTGTGCTTTCTGTGCTTTTAACACGTGCCCATTTCTGAAAATATGCAAACAGAGATTGAAATTTTAATTTCAAGTATCCGATATTCCTTTTGATTCTGATCTGATTCCTAGCCTTTAGATTCCCAATCGATTCCCAACCCTACTCAGGAGTGACATTAAGTCATCCAACAGCAATATGAAAGACTGACAGGATGAAAACTGTTATAAAAATTGAGGTTATCACATAAAAAAATATTTTGGAACTTTTCCTAAATACATGTACAAATATTATTGTTGCTTAAAAGTTAAAATAGTTTTCTTTGCAGTATTTGAGGTCTAGTAAAACACAAAGCATCTCTTCTGTTATTTTGACCTGCTCAAGCAGGTCCATGGTTTGGTATAAAACCTGATGGTCTGTATGTGTTATGAGAATAGATGAAAGGAAATCTGATGTTGGATGTCAAAATATACAATATAATATAACAGTAAATGATTTAAAAAGAATTCCTTTATGCAGTATGTATAACAGCATCAGTGGATCATTTAATCCTCTTCTGAACTCTGTGGACAGATTAAACCGAACATGGTCTTACTCCAGCTCATAAGATGATCCTGTGCAAAAGTACAGTGACAGTTGGTAAAGAGCTTCTGACTTTCTCTAAGGTTACTACCCATCCTATGTGACGGATGAGATGGCTTTCAGTCGTAACTCTCCAACAATGTCAATTCAATGTCAATTCAAAAAGTTCATAGTATAATATGCAGACACTCAAATGTATTTATGTGGCACTTTCAGCATTTTCAACATGCTTGAGTGGCTCAACAGTAGAAACATTGAGTCAACCAATGGCATGTCATTTGCCTGGCCGGTGGAAGAGTTATGGTAAAAGCTATACATTTCATTTTTTTTAGAAATAATCGGTTACATAAATGTAATGTAATTTTTTTTCGTTTTGTACCGCATTTCGAAATATGTGTACAATTCCTTCAAATGATATTTTTCAGTAAAGCCTGTTTCACACAAGTGCATTAAATGTATGTATTAACTCAAAGTACAAACCCTGAAAGCCGCAGTTCTATCACACAGTAGAAATGCTGTATATAAGCACAATGTGATCTGCTGCAGTTGTTCATCTCCTTTTTCATGCTGATTATGCATGTGGTTTGAAAAAGGACAAAGGTGATCTTTGGGACAGTGCTTGCCTGTTTTAGGTTTGTTACTCATTATGAGTTTTCACATTCAACCCCTCTCAGATACACATTATGTCTCTCACTTGGCTGCTGGGTGAAAACTAGTAGTGAGATTTTGTGCCACTGTGCTTTTCCAGATGACTTGCATGCTATCTGCGTCTCAGCAAGGACCAAAAGGCCGGATTGTACACAATGTACTGAGCACATTTTTCCTGGCTTGGATTCAGATTCAGTGGCCTGTGCGACTGGGGCAGCAAAAACCCTCCTTATCAGAATCATCAAATTCAATTACAAAACATTTTCTAAATGCGACAAATATACAGTATAGTGGCCATATTTCATACAGACAGGATTTAGTTACATCATTTGAATATGAATCTATTGAACCAGACATGAAAAACAGCCTGTTAGCTATTCAAGTGTTGTACTGTAGTATGAATAGCTGTGACCTTGCTTTTGTTTGAACAAATGATAATTCTCTGTCTGAAGATATAAAACATGCCTTTATTCTTTGAAACAAAGTTTGGAGTTAAAACAGTGTTTTACTCTGTTATCTGCATCAAACTGATCACAGCCCAGCAAACGCTAACACCCACCTCTGATCAGACAGTCAGGCGACTCAAAGGATACAAAGACAATGCACAATGGCAATTGTTAGAATCGTCTTTGAATTTCCAGACAGAAGATTATCATTGAATTTCCCCTTTTTTCATGTCACTCAGCACTACTTTCAATATATGTACCACTTGTATACAGTATATACTGTATACATGCCATAATAGCACACATTAATAAAAAATTAATACAATGTAAAATACTTTTAATTATTAAATAAATCATTTTTTACTAAAATCATTATGCTGATATTGCAATATTCCAATATGTTTATTTGTATTTAACACGTTTTTTCTGTATGCAATCCATACTTGGTGATCATTTCGAAAGTGGTTGTGTTTTTATGGCTACACATGTGTTCACTTAATGCATAAAAGCAAACATTCACGCAGGGATGAGTGCAGCTGATATGGATGAGTCACTCAACCTCTCTTCCTTCTCTTCTCTATTTCTGGAGTTTATCTCCAGGCTTTTAGCCCAACAGCCAAAAAAAGAGGGTGACGTGGTGGTGGGGGTGCATGAAGTCAATTAAGCTTGGATGTTCCGTCCACATCTCACAAAGCAGATGTTTACATCCACTCGTAACTCGACAGTCAAAGTGGATAGCATAGCTCGAATCATTTGATCTGGGGAGAAATGTTTGCGTTACATACCAAAATTTCAGATTGGGATTGCAGACTTTTGTATTTTGGACAAATCTGAGCACACAGTCTGATATATGTGTAAGATTTTATCTCATTCTCTATTTAGACCCAATGCTGAAAAATTCCAGTTGAAATGGGATCATGAAAAACATCATTAAATAAAATTAACATATGAATTCCATTGCTACTCTAAATCCATAAATTTCATAAAACTGCATGCTGTAACTGTAAAACACTGCTTTAAAAATCGACCACGTGATGATGTTTGTAGACAGAATGTTACACAAACATTGAATTACATGCTGGTTTCCAGCTTTTGTATTCAGCTCTCTTCTAAATACCTCCATAGAGACCACTAAAAATTCTGTTGTGGGAATGAAAGTGTGATTCAGAGCTGTTTTGAATGAACCCTTTTTTCACTTTTTAAGGGATATTTCAGCCCAAAATGAAAAGTGTTTCATCATTTATTCACCCTCACGTTATTTACCTGTATGACTTCCTTTCATCTACAGAAAAGAAGATATTTTGAAGAACGTTCGTAACCAAACAATACAGGACCCCTTTTGACTTCCATCTGGACACAAAACCACTGAGACATGTCTCCAAATATCTTCTTGCGTGTTCCATACAGAGTCATAAACGGATTTCGAATGACATTTACATTTATGCATTTAACCAAAGCGACTTACATTGCATTATAGTGTGTGCAATCCCTGGGATCGAACCCATGACCCGTGAACTTTCATAAATGTCCCTATTCATGTAACCATTGTACAGTAAATTTGCTCATCATGTAAACATGTCAACAAAATCCCTGGAAGCATCTGACAGACCAAATGCTGTTCATCATCTAAAGCTCAGCTTTCAATACCATTGTCCAGGCTTGTTGCTAGGACCTCAGGTCCTTTTTCAGCTTTAAACCAGTCCACTTTCTAACCAACATACCACAGAATATCTGGAAAAAAGCGTTTATTTCCTTACAGATCATCAGAGCATCACAGGGATGCATTCTTAGCGCTCTCTGCTATTTTTCTATACAGTGATTGCGAATTTTCCTACAGCTTCAATTATGTTATCAAACTTTCACATGACACCACAGTGGTTAGCTTGATTACCAGAAACGATGAATCAGCTTACAGGAAGGAGACAGAACATTCCCATTTGTTTCCCAAATCTAATTTTCTGGACTAATTGTTTGCTTAGTTTTGCAATTGCGATGCGAGTGATCAAGTTAAATATAGTGTGTGATGTAGTCGTTTTTCTGTATCTGCTACATTGATGGCATTAGCATGCTTCCATTCTACTACTAAATGGAAAAAAAGAGAAAACCTCTATGAAAGTAGTTCGTGACATAGCCACGAAATGTAATCTATTGAGTTCACGGACGATTTTCCCCTGTCAGTCAGCACGACTTTCAATATACATGTGCATATATTTTTATAACCTGATATCAGGGGAAGTTGTACATATTTTATGAGGTGGCAGTAAGCCCTAAAATCACAGGCGCAAAAGCTAATGCGGTAAAACCCACCCTAACCCCGTCCCTAAACCTAACGTCACAGGGCAAAGCCAAATCATAACACAACGTACGAATGAGATCGTACGAATTTACACGAATGCCACCTTGTAAAATAGGCACGAATTCCCAGTAGATTGCGTTGATATTTATACGCATGAAGTCACGAATGTGCAGAGTGATGCGAAGAAAAGGGGAAATTGGTGCCAATGAACACGAATCAATAGATGAAATTTCACGACTGTCACAAATTTTTCGACGATCAAGCGACGAAAGCAACGACATTGATGGGCAGGTTATTTGAAATATATGTATGTATTATTTCAGAATAATTTAACAAAGTGTTAAAAATGAAAATAAACAAAGTAACAGCACAACAGTCTTAGGGTTGCGCAAAAACTGAAAATGTAAATGATTTAAAATCACTAATGTAACACATTTTTTCAGCGTGTTGCTAATGCTAATATAATTCTTCAAGCTCACAAAATGTCCTCGGTTAAATCTGAGTGAATGGCACGCTATAAATGTGTAAAATGCACTTTGGTTTAATCAATAACTCTCTTAGTAATATAAGCCACTTATTAATCTCCACCTGTACTGATAGAAGACAGCTAAGCTGATGCGAGATATGGTTAGCAACTGTTTTTGTAAAGGAGTATAGTAGATCCCCTATCATGAGGCTATTTATGAGCCATTTATTTCTGTAATCAGTCTGATGACCGAGGTAACTTTTATAGCCAGAACTTATCGAGCATCTCAGAAAATGTGCATATAAGGATGTACTGTAGATGGTTGTCATTCCAAGAAACAATTTTGGATTAAACAACCACCTAGTGTTGGTCTATGAACTTGTAATGCATCAGTTAGAGCTATTACAATTTGTGAAAGCAAAAATGAAACATTTTTGACTTAGTCAAAGTCAAATGCTTTCTCTTTTAATAGTGAAATTACTTATGGCTCATTACTGTCCTTTTGTATTAGTGCAGATGATTGTCATTGTGAACATGCCGTCTCTCTCTTATCTGGGTGAGAGAGCATTATGCTGTTAGGATCACTGATGTTCTCAGAGCAGTCACTACAGTCAATATACTGTAACTGACTTTGAATGGGATCTGAGCCTCTTACACGACCAATCCCTGAGCTCGGGGGGAGGAGGTCAATAGGTGGTAAGCACAATTAACTAATAGTAAAGTGATAAAGTGATCAACCTGATAATCAGATTGACGTGCTTTTCACATATTCCACTTATTGTTTGTATCTTGGTGGGTACTTTCCAACTTTCCATCAACTACTATTGTTATTATATTGGGCCGATGAGGATTTCTAAGTATCTATTAATGGTAGATATTGACTAAAACAATCTTTTTATGATGTGATCAGTTGGATGGTCCCAGTTTACCCCCAACAAAAAAACAATAACAAATAAATTCTGTCATCATTTATTCACTTGCATGTCATTCAAAATATAATACGATATTTTAAGAAATGCTTCAATGGTTTTGTGTCCACACAATGGAAGATAATGAATGCCAGCTTTGTTTGGTTACCAACATTCTTTAAAATGTGTTCTGCAGAATAATGAGTCATACAGGTTTGAAATGACATAAGGGTGAATAAATGATGACAGAATTTTTATTTTTGGGCAAACTATCTCTTTAACTAAGGAGAAGCAAGCCATAGACTTCTGTTGGGTTTACGTGTTTTATGGGGACTTTACGTAGACTTCTACTGTACAAACGTGTCTGCAGTTTTACATTTTAGTTTAATTTAAAAGTTGTTGTTTTCTTGGGAACATTTTTTAGACACACACTGTTATGCATCTCCTTCAATATGGGGCATGTCACATGATTGCATCATTGACACTTGCCCTGAAGGCAACAGGTCTTAGGCAACACCGAGAATGATCATTTCACTGTGACCAGAGTCACTGACCTTCATGCATTGTTTGTTTGTCTTTGACTGTGCATTACGTCCGCTGTAGTGGGATACTGCGTAATCTTTCCCCTGTTAGTGGAATATTAGCGGACCTTACTGTGTATTGTTAGACAGGCTAGAGACTTGGCTAAGCAGATAAAGTTTCTCTCCCCTTCGCTCACTCTCTCAGCCTGTGTTTACACCGTAGAACATGATATGACCTACCAGCATGTGACTTCAGAAAATAGAGCGCTTCTCTCTGGTGCTTATACGAGGAACACTAGGGTCTCTTTACCATCTGTGATCAAGCGAGCCAGATTTTCTCAGCTCATCAGGTTTGCTTTAACAGTGGAAACATGCGCAAATACTATTTGCAGCTGAATTTATTTGCAGAGTGACTTTTTGTCCCATGATTGAATTATCTGTAATTGCCCCTATTCTGCCATTTAGTGGATGCTTAGTAATTATTGTGTAATATTTAGGAGAATCTATTGACAGAAATGCAATGTACTATACATAACTATGTCTTCGGAGGTATTCAAAGACCTTACATAATAAAGAGTTATGTTTTTATTATTAAAATGAGCTATTTCTATCTACATACACAGCGGGTCCACTTACATGGAATTCACCATGTTGTTTCTACAGTAGCCCTAAATGGACAAACTGCTCTACGGAGCGCGTTTCGTAAATATGTCCTGTATCAGCCACCGCAGTGCTTCGAAAGAGAGGGGGGAGCGGTGGAGGGAACCGTTGGTTGCAATTCACAACCTCACCACTAGATGCTAAAATCTCCACATTGCTCCTTTAAATATTATATATTTAGACCAATTTGCAACTGTCAAGCAGCACTTTTGGTTTAAATTTAAATGTAATGTATATATTAATGTATCTACTTGTTTCTGTATGGGAAAAGATGATTTATAACATCACAAATGACACTAGGGCTGTAAACCCCTACTTGCACAAAGCTGACATCACAATATAATTTTTTTCATTTCTTACAGCAGATAACTGACGGGTCACTCCGGGCTGGGCTTCCGTTCTTCACAATGACTCATTCTGTAGAATGGGCAATCCTCTTGCCTGCATAAGCTTCCATGCATTCTGAAAGAGAGATTCTATAAAGACCTTAGGCTGCCAGTTTGTTATGAGCTTAGCAGAGCTGAATTAATCGGAGACAAAGCCAAGCACTGTGAACCTTAATTGCATTCCTATTAGCTAACATGTTTTTTTTTTTTTTTAAATACATAACAGATGATATAGAGTTTCTTTTGCTTTTCCAATTTCCTCAAACCTTTACTTTTAAACAAATAGCTGTCCTTATGTCAACTATACTTGTGTTCACACTTTTGGATTACTACAAACTTTAAATGATCAAATATATGCAGTGTGTTATACATTATCATACACTTAAATTTACCCTACATTTCTATAGTCCTGTCAGACCTATGAACCTTTGTATTTTTGCTGTCTCTATATATACTCTACTAACAAATATGAATGAGTCTGAATGAGTTTAACGCATGCTGTTTCAGTTATGACAGATCGTGCATTCAACTTGACCGCACGTAACAAAATATTGATTTTCTACAAAAATTTGTCTTATGGCCACTAGTGGCCGTTAATCATTCACCCTTGTGTGTGTTAGTTGTTTGTGTGTGTTTGCTGGAGGTGGCGTGATTAATAGCCGGTTTTGCATATAGATTGGATTCGGGCTGAACTCACACCCATGGCAACATTTCATGTCAAAACACTATGTTACAACCCATGCTTTCTGTGCTATATTACTGGGCATAGACAGATATTACATAAGGCAATCCCAGTAATGCATCCCGGGCCGGGGATTTACAGAGCAAGATAAAGGTGGGGGGAGGACACTAGTTACTTAACACTGGACTACAGGCTAGGGCCTTTACCTGACCTGCCCACAACACAGATATGAGATAGAGAGTATGTGGGAACAGAGGGCAAAATGAAAGTAGCATTTTATTGTGATGCTTATGCGATGCGAGTGTTCATAAGGCGGATTAGAAAAAGGCATTATACAACTGAGAAGTTATTTTATTCCGTGAAAGAAGTAATTCGATTCAGAAACACCATGGTTACTCAAACCTGCCCTTTTGATTTTTCAGCAAAGATTTTAAAATCTTTAAAAACATTATGTTTGTAAGATTAAAGTGTAAACTATATCTAAACCATCCACAAGTAGATTTGGTCAGTCGAGTAACGCCACAGATGGGTTTAAACTAAAAATTTTGCTATCACCCTCCTGTTTTTTAAGGTAAGTTATTATTAAAAATTAAAGCAGTAATTATCTGCACAGTACAACTCTGAATACAATATATATATGTATAATATTCAACCCTGGGTCTCCACACTTGTAAAAAAACTATTCTCAACTACACTAAACTAAGGATCCCAAAATGCTTTTTTGTATGTTGCATAAAGAAGCTTAAGCATCAATAAAACTGTTCTGTTTTACAGTCAAATCTAGTTAGATGAAAAAGGGTTCTACAGGCTATAAAAGAAAAACCGAGATGAGTTCGTTTTAGGGTTTTGTGATAACAGAGATCTGCAAGTTGCAAAAAGAAGTTAGTTGCACAACTCACAGACATACGACAGGTAAATGCTTAGCTTTCTGTACATTTATTTGTGTTAAACACTACGTTTGCATGGACACATTTTGTTTAAATTGGAAAGAAATTATTCAGATTGACTTGCTGGTCAAGCTAAGCATTCTAGCCATCCATCTAAACCACCCCTTACTATGCGAATAAAATTTGATCGGATTGGCAATGTTTTGTTTACATGAAACATTATTCAGATTGGACATTTAAACCAATTACAGTCGGAATACAATGTTCCATGCAACATACTGTACACTTGCATCACTTGTAGTTGCTTTATTCCTGTTCTGGCGCCATATTTATAAAATGCTTTGTAGAAACTATCCTTTTGCGATAATTTCTCATAGTGCTTACATGTGATTCATAGAAGACACGTACGCACAGAAAACGTCTATAAATCGCAAAATACCTTGAAATTGCGCGCAGCTGAAGAGTTTTAGATCTCCGCTTTGTAATTGACGTCTAATTAATGTCATTGTCAAATAAAACAGCACCTGTCAATGTCCAAATCCTTTATGAGTGCCTAGAATGGCTTATATTTCCAAAAACCTGCCACACTCGGAAAAGCAAAAGTGCGTACGTCGGCTCAGACCCTGACCGTTATAAATATGAACATGCCGCGGATTTTCGTGTAGGCTAAGCACACTCTGCAATCAAATCTGTGCCGCATGTTTAACAAATGAGGCCCCCTGGAGAAGGAGCAAATTTTGTCCCTTCAAAAGTCATTCATGAACTAACATTTTTTGCAGTTCCTGCATGCGGACACAACAAAAAGCATGTAATTCCTCCAAATAGTTTTGTACACCTTCCAGTGCAAAACCCTCAGTTTTGAATAACTTTTTAGCGCCTTTATTTTTAAGAGTGTAACACGCCCTATAGGCCTACTCATGTAAGAAACTACAATATTAAGTATTTATATATATTAAGTGATTTTAATTTACATGCGTCATGCTTGTTCCTGTTCTAATAGAGTATAAAAACAATCGGAAACCAATTATTTCAGTCTTCGTTCACAGACTTCTCATTAGCATGACAAAGAAATGTATCATTTATACACCCCAAATCACTTTGCCCTTGATACTACATTTTTCTTATCATCTGTCATTACAGTAAAAGAAACCGCGCTATCTGCTGATCAGGAGCATGAAAAACACAAAATATGTATCTTGTCTTGAATTTCAAGAACTCACTACCATTAATCTTATCATCTTTTGCCTATAGAGATCTATCGCTGTGATTCACGTTTAGTGTTTTCACAAGATAATGGTGCTTTGATATCATATAAATATATTTGAGGTCAGAGAGAGAGAGAACAACAGATGCATTCGATTCACAGGGTCATCGCACCAAGTCACACCCTATACTGTCTGTAAAAGTTCACTTCATTACACAAAAGATGCGTGCAATGTTATCTAAGGAACCACGTGTCATGCATGTTTTAACAGTGACAAATTTTGCAATAACGCCTCATGTCAACTTGAGTTTTATTTAAGCAGCGAGGTGACCGATCTCTGAAAATGGCTGTCCGATCGGGGCCGCAACCACAGGGCCACTGGCGCCGACCCGACTAAAGCCTTTTCAGAGATCGGTTACCCCACCTTTAAGCTCATTACAACTTAATGACAAGCGCTTAATCTAACTTAACAAACTTAATATAAGACTAATAATAAAGTAATTTTCAGAAATGTCTTCACTCCTCCGCAGAAATTCTCCACCACTTGAGATGATCAGACTCTCTCTATGCCTCCTGCTGGAAAGTTGTGATGAATTCTGTCCAATTTTACTTCTGCTGTGTGGAAGGGAGTCGGTCAGGGCATTGTGCTGCAGGAAATGAATATAGGCATGAAATGAATCCAATCTCAGAAAAATGCTTTTTACCAAGAGAGATACATAAATGTTTCATGAACAATCGAAATAGTATCAAAAAGTTGCCGCTGCTGTCTTTGCTGTGGGATGTTAAGAGAAAAGAATCGCACAGGTATGATCGTGTTATCAAAAATCCTTATTAATCTGACTATTATCTAGCGTTACAGAAACCAGAAGCTTGCTATAGAAGAACCCTTTTTTGGGTCAGGAACTCTAGGTTGTGATTTTAAGGGGAAGAGTACATAGGGATATAGGAATAGGGAATCTGTACAATAACACAGAAGCTCCCCCAGGAAGAACTGCGTCTATTCTAAACATAGCACCTGATGTGTTTGTGATGTGGCTCTTTTTCGATGTTTGGTGTCTTAGGGGCATTGGTTTTAATCACTCTTTAAGAAAATAACCCACACGATCACTCAGTGACATGGAAAATGCTGAGCTTTGAACATACATGTCTAAACCTAATTGAAATGTAAAATTAATATGTTCGAATTATATACTGTGTGACCCTGGGCAACAAAACCGAAAATGAGATTTTTATATCATATGAAAGCTGAATAAATAATATTTCTATTGATATATGGTTTGTTAGGATAGGGCAATATTTGGTCGAGATATAACTATTTAAAACTCTGGAATCTGAGGGTGCAAAAAAATCAAAACATTGAGAAAATCACCTTTAAAGTTGTTAATCAGAGGCACTGTAGCAGGGTGTTGCTAAGAAGAAACAGGTTTGTTTTAACGCTCTCTATATTGGCTTACTGCTGTAATGATGTTAGATGAACCAGAAAGCTGAAATTCTAAGCTTTACATAGATACCAAACTTGAGTGGGTAATTCCCAAAGTTTGCATATTGCATATCTTCTTTGGGAATCAAACCTATAACCATTGACTTGCTAGTGCGATGCTCTAGCAGCTGAGCTACAAAAAACACTACCTAAATAAAACATAATAATCATATAAATTTCAATAAATTGTGTTAAAATAATTAATATACATATCACAAAAATATTGTTCCTCTGTTATGGCATCATCGTCACCAACAATTCAATTCTATAGCAAATGATGATGTACTTGGTTACTAAAGACTAAGAGAAAAAAGTTCTAAAAGTATTCATAACCAAAAATGTCCATAGCTCAAGAAATTCTGCTCACTGAATTCTGCTAAATATGTTTTGCAGTGACCACATCTTATTGCTGCATCACACCAGACTACACAAGGTCTAGGTTAAGTTACACACAATATAATGAGTTGGAGAACACAAATAAAGCTGAAGGAACTCTACAGTTGAGTACACACAGGAGGGTGATATCTATGTAGGGTGCCATCACTTTGGTGTTGTCAAGAATGGGGGTAATGTGGCTTACAGCGAGCAGTGATGATGTTTAATGAGCACCGTTGCTCTCCCCTGTCTCATAGGTAATTTGGGAAGGGATGTTAGTTGCCAGTTAAAATCTGGTGCTCTGACATTTGTCGGTGTCTATGACACAAGCGCACTAAAAATAATTGTGAAAGAGATGAACAGGCTTGGTGTTCAAGGGTTGCTTCTCTTACCTCTTCTTGGCTCAGACGTCTCACACTTAGTCCATATAGGAAGATGTGCACTTTATTTTTATACATGACAAGGACATTTAGAGGGCAGTTTTGGTAATAACAGTCACATCAGTTCAAATGTTTATCACTGTTTGTGTTTGATGACATAGTGTTGGTTGTTATTGTGTGCTTAGTCATAACACATAAAACTTGAAGTAAACATAAATAAAGCAAAAATGCAATTGTAAATAATGCACGATATATGCATAATATATATCTTTTTATATTTTTGTTGTTTGGGTTTACTATATTTTTTAGAAAGTAAACAAATTTTAGCTTGAAACATGGCCCTGGACATGTTGTTTACAGATCTTGTTCTGTTACATTCACCCAATGAGTAGATTATTCAGCTTTGTGTTTTGTATGTCATCTATAATCTTATGAGTTAAGATCACTTAAAACATGTCTGTACAACTGATTTCTTAGCAGGTAAAGCTTTTTTACACTGGAATAGTGTATCTTATAGCAATAAACCAATTTAACATTGATTCAATGTTACATCAATCATCTTTGCTGTCTGGCACCTGTTCACCTTAAAAGCTCATCATCTTGTGAAAATCGAAACATTTACATTTAATTAACTTTCATGTTTTCCTCTTTCAGTCTCTGCAGAATCCCAACACAGCTGGTGTCTGGTTTACTGAAGTTACATTAATGCCTTGTTTTTATTCAGCCCTGCGCTGCTCCCGTTACCCAAAACAGGCCTGGGTGCGCACATTTGTGTTTAACATTCATGCGCGCGGCTCCCGCTCGCTGTTTAATATGCAGCGCTGCACAGGGTTCGCACTCTCTCCGAGAAAACAAACAGGAGTTAGTGGAACATATCTTTATTACCCGGTCAACCTGGCTCAATTAAATACACCCCCGTGAACGCTCGGCCTACTGCTAAAATTAAAGCCAAAGTGGCAGTCCAGTGGCCATTTACACAGCAACATCGGGAGGTAAAAAAGGGAAGAAATAGAGTGTTTAGTATATGCTTAGTTGAAATAGCGCATTTATCCGACCAGAAGAGAGATGTTTAAATATGGGAGATTCAGTTTATGGAATGCTGCTTAATGTTTTTCATAAGCGCTTTTGTCGTAGGCTACTTGAAAGTCTTTTCACATCCTAATAGCAATCCATAATAAAAGTGATTTAAATATTAAATAATTTACCTAAGCATTCTGTAGAGGTTTCATGACCATAAAATGTCTAAATGCACTCTCAGCCTATGTAAAACACATAAACGACAAGTTTACAAACCACTTAAAGTTGCAACAAGTACTGTAAATAAGTTCTTTATTTTTATGTGCTTTGTATTGTAACGTTGTCTTACCGATGAATTAGACATGAGGTGATTGACATGAGAAGGCGTGGCTTTGGGGAGCTCTGAAGAAAGGGTGTAAACTTTTCCCCTTTTATAGCTCGCTTGCTATTGCTAGCTGCTACAAAACTGCTTGCACAACACAATCTCACAGGAATTCATAACTATTTTATGAGGTGGCTAATTCATATGAATTCGTTTTTTGTATGATATTTTGTAAGTTTCAATACGATTTGCTTTCGTGCCAGTGGTGTTAGGTTTAGGGGTGGGGTTAGGGGAGGGACTTTAGTATGGAGGGTATGCATGACGTCACTGTCCCACATGAACACACCAGAACGTGAACCCTTGAGTGGCAAAATAGTTGGTTTCAAAGGGATAGTTCACCTAAAAATAAAAATTCTGTCATCATTTACTCACCTTCGAGTTGTTCCACATCTGTATATATTTCTTTGTTTTGATGAACACAGAGAAGGATATTTGGAAAAATGCTTCTAATAAAACAGTTCTTGGACCCCATTGACTACCATAGTAGGAAACTTTTTCATTTATGTGGCCAAACATTGCTTTTCCCTAGTTTGTTCGACTCTTTATTCAGAATCAGTGTTTAATCTGTTAGCACAGTCGATCGCACAACAACTTTTCACCCTTTTAGACACGTTTTTGCGGATTTACCACTGTACACTAATGCCATCGCTCAGTCTTTTTGCCACTCAGTGGGCAGAACCGCAGTCACTCCATCTGATGGTGACATCACGTGCATACCAAACCGGATCTCACAGGAAGTCGTAAGTGTTTTACGAGGTGGCTAATTCGTATGAACTCATACGATGTGAGTCGTACAAAAACATGCGATTACGCAATATTGAGGTCCACCCCAACCCCGCTCCTACACCTAACGTTACTGGCGCGAAAGCAAATCGTACTTAAACGTACAACTAAGATCATACTATTTCATACGAATTTGCCAAAATTGGCAACACTTACGATTTCACCGTGAGATTACCTTGGCATACCCTCTATTGCTTTTTTCTAATAATCGAACGCTTTTGTATGATCCACATTGCACGAATTCGTAGAATTAGCCGCCTCGTAAAATAGTTATGAATTCCCCTGAGATCAGGTTGGCCTACACTAGCTTTAATATTAGACAATCATGCCTGAAATAAGTCCTTCTACAGAGGGCTAAGAGAACACATCTAATTTTAGCTACAAACGTATACAGAGACCAATGAAGAGTGAAGGACTGCCCTCACCTTCTCTTAGCGACCCTCCTTGACTCCGCCCCAGGCAATCATGCTCATTTTAGAGGTTTCACACCATTAAGCATTTTCATGTGTGGGGGACCTTTAAGAGAAAACAACATCCACGACTGATCTTATCAACTGAATACTGCGAATTAAGCCTTTTTATAAATGTGCTGTTGTGCATTGGCAGCCAAAACAATAGGCAACACAGGACACTGAGTATATACTGACAGTCTGAACATTGAAGGTTAAATGGCACACTTGAAAATATCTATAGCCTGAGGGATTGTGATGATATCAGCATTAACAAGCGGTCTTAGAGTTCGGGCTCTGACGCGTTGTGGGTTTGCTTTGCCGCCCGGTTCAGGTGCACATTGTACTGTAAGCTCAGTATAGGCAAGTGAATGGAACATTCCATCCCATTCTGACTCTCTGGTTACAATCTAGTGCCCTGGACCTTTGACGGAGGCAAGAAACAAGACCCCAGCAGTTAGTGCGTGCTGAGGTAATAAATTCCGGACTAACCTTTCCTGTCGGTGAACAGATAGTAGGCTGGTGTCAGTTTGAGTCTAATGTTGTGTTTGTTTTTACTGGTTTAAAAGTACTATGCCATTTCTTTAGTCCTCCAAAAATCCATACGGAAGCATCCCAACAATAGTTATTAAACAGTTGTTTAAGTGTTGCTGTTAAATTGTGCTCATGTGCTTAGCATTATATACATTGTATCTGTATATTTGCATCATAACTAAGAAGTATGAATAAAAACCGACAAAGAGGAGGCCGGATTTTATTGCATCTGCGTCCTGTGTGCTGTTATGTGGATTTAGGAAATGACTTTCAACAATATCCTAACATCAGTTTAGGAAGGTTCAGATTAGAATATTGTAGATTCAGAGTCCCTTAAGAGCTTTATTATGTGGTGTCTTTCATCTAGTACTTTAATTCAACTGTGGCCCGAGGGAGATGGGATCAGAACAAAGCTGTGTTTCTCTAATTGGAAACGACAAGCTCTGGTCAGTCAGATAAGGTGAGGACTTCAGGCCATGGTTCGGTTCTACTGTGGACAACTGCCACGAGTATACACTTTAGATGGCATGACTTGTACATTTCAATTTGGCATATAATCTATAAACTAGAATAGATAGAAACTATTATAGCTACATATTTACAATCATTTTTGAAAACAGATGGCAAAGAAGCAAATAACAAAGCATAACTAAAGGGCAGGAAGTTTACAGTAATATAAAAGTAACATAACCTTTTCAACCCATTGGATTTATATAATCAGATTAAATATAATAGAATATAAAAAACAGGTTGCTCAAAGGTCGGGCAAGTTATGACACTTCGATAAAAAGTAAGAAGATATGTTTAATCTATATAATAATTTAAATAACATGTAATTGTTAATAAAAAACAAATAATGAGACACAAAAGACCAAGAGCTTGTTTAAAGAATGTAAACAGGGTCATTGTCGAGCTATTATAGCTCAATGTTAAGACTTCTTTTACAGTGTTTAACTAATTAGACAGATTTCCAGCTACATCCGTATTCATATGCCTTATAAAGTTATGTGTGAGAATGTGTCAAGCATAAAATATATCAGCCAGCTTTGGCTCCACTCCAGTTTCAGAGTAAGAATGAGGTGATCCTGCTTTATGCTGAGCGTCCGCATCAATCTTTCTCTGCACTACATTAAAATGGTATGTCATAAAAATGTTCTCCCACTCATCTCCAATGAGACCCACACAAGAGAATTTCTTACTTGTAATGTTTTCTCACCGACGAAGAGACATGAGGTGATTGACATGAGGAGGCTTTGGAGAGAGCTCTGAAGGATGAGAGGAATCTTAATAAAAATTTAAAAAACTACTTTTAAGTATTTAGTCGATCGTGATGAATTCTTATTGCAACCTATGTAAACATAACAGCTTACTTCTTCGATCGGATGGTTGCGTGTTGTTTCCAGTAAAACGATGCAACATGCACGTCTCCTGGAAATCGTGTGAAACTTAACCAGAATAAACTTTCACAGTACCTTTTCTTTCCTAACCAATAATATTTCAAATTGTTCAACAGCCTATACAGAAATCGCTCACCCTGAGAAAAATATATCTATCTCCCGCTGTTAATGCAACTACACACAAGTTTATTGTTCAGTCCCCCATTCTCAACACCTTAATACATTTTCCTGTCTCCTGGAATGTTAATGCACCTTCCTCTGAGCTCATGGAAAAGAAAGAAATCATAGTGCGGGTGATCATTAATCTTGAGTCCGAGATGCTTTCTCATGTACAAGAAAGGGCCTTTTTAAAAGGGTTCCCAGCATGGCTACAATTATTATGTGCGCTCTTTTCTAAATAGTCCTTCTGTGACCTGAGCTATCCTTTTGGCTGATCGCTGGACCAAACCGGGACTTTAAGTATGTGCTCACTATTCAGTGAATCTGTGCTGAAGCTGAGCACTCATGACCACCAAACAGGGATGAAAGGCGAGTACTGAATAGTGACGCTTAACCGGTAATTCATCCTGCTTGAGCTGGTGCCAGGTATTCGGCTAGAGTTCACACACATACGCAAGGACACCCTGGGAACAAACGGGAAAAACACAGGAAAACAGTTGAAAGCGCAATGGGATCTAAAACATTGAGACTCAAACGTTTTTCTTAACACAGTCAAAGTCATGAATTTAGTAAGACTTGAAATCAAACAGGTGTTTGAAAATTTTTATCTCATGTTATCTGTATTCTCTTTATGTATTGGTCACTTCCAGTTGATCCATGATTATATTAAATTATTATTCTAAAATTATTGTTGTGAATCGGGGTAAGGTATATGACATATATACCTAACAATAATTTGTATGTACTTGCTCAATAACTGCTTTATGTTCATTTTACAGATTGCAGCCTTTAAACTAGGAGTCATTCCAATACTGCACATCTCTCTAATGGCTCAGTATGTTGTTTGCTGTGCTGAATAAATGCAGAGTATGGACATATAACACAGCAATTTTGTTGAGGGTTGAAGGAGGTCAAAATCGACTGCAATCTGAGCTCCAGAGCATTCCATAACGTTTCAAAATGATGCCACAGCTTTATTCTGGTGTTCATAAAAAGCACTCGTGAATTTGTTACAAAATGGGAACATCATGGGAAAACTGTGATTGCACAGGATGTGTTTGTCCTGTAAAAATGCTTCATCTTCCATGGCCATTATATAACCACACAGACCAATCATTTGACCTGTGACTCCCACATTATGACTGGCCATAGCATTTGTGGATTCCTTACTATGTTGGCAATTTACATTGTGGTTTGTAGGCCTCTTTTGGTTTTATCTCCAAATGTCAAATATATAGTGTGAAAGTTGTTTGTGTGAATGTCTTACAGCATATGCATTGTTGTATGTTGACCTTAGCTGTATTGTCATTTTTTTATCCAGTTTATTTTTGGAAGTCATCTCCTGCATAGGCACATGTCCTGAAAGGCATGTAAGTTGTAACAGCCCATTATAAGCTTTCCAGCATAATTTAAAAATAAAAAATGACACCCAAAATAATTATTGAAACAAAAAAAAATACCATTCCATTCAAAATGTCTTTAAATGTAATCAATACATTTTTGTATTAATAAAAAGCATAAATTAAAGCATTCTTAGGGTCTGTATCCACCGAGACGCTTTCACGCGGCCGAAAACGGCAGAAGCTCGGCTGAAAATGCCCGCTGCACGCTCATGAGCTGAGCGTTCTGCCTCAAGTTGAGCATTTTTCAACTCTGGGCGCCCGGTCGAACGCTGGCGCTGAGTGCGGAAACAAAACGTCAGCTGCTCGCATTTTCAAAAATTGGAAACAATTGAAAAAACACGCCGAACACCGGCATAAACGCCTTGGTGGACACAAAGGTTTATTGTAGAGAGCATTTTACTGGTCACAAGTACACTACAAAAAATGCATTTTTTACTGAGCATTTTAGTCTTGTTTTGTAGTAATAAATACTTTAAAATCTATTTTGTCTTGTTTTATGAAAGAAAACACAAAACAAGCAAAAATCTGTGAATGGTGTAAGACAAATAATCTTTAATGTTCTTTGACCTTTTTCTTAAAAACCTAATTCAAGATTACTTTTCTTGCCCCATTTGCAGATTTTATTTTATTATTTTATTCAATTCCTATATTTTCTTTTGTAAAACAAGACTTGATATCTTGGGTCACCTTCCCTCAAAATTCAAAAAATTGTAGATATTTTTACTAGAAACTCAATGCTTAATAAGAAATGCATTTTTGTAGTGTATCTTTTTGAACAAGATAAGTCACTACATTTCTGTCAACTTCTAGGAATTCACTAGATTGACTCAATAAACATCATCTTAAACCAAAACACTATAACACATTGCTGCCGAAACTGTTGTAGGAATGTGTAAACAGATTTTGGCTCCCAACATAAAATAAATGAATGAACACATTGTACTACTTATGACATTTAGGCCTGGTTTCACAAACAGAAATGCCCTATATAGGATTATTACTGGTGTGCATCTTAAAACAAAGCAATGGCACTGGTATGGAACCGGGCATTAAATGACACTCTTTAAGTAGATTTTTAAAAGATTTTTCATCCAATTTATCGAAAAAAATGATAGAGCACAGCAGTGAGCCCTTTACTTTTCCTGGTTCTGAATAATTTATACTGGTAGAGCAGCACTGATTTTCTTACCTTACTGAATTCTTATATGACACTACTGTTGCATTGAGATGAGCTTTCACAGTCCCCATTACAATAACATTCAAGTTTGATCACTATTACCAGTTGATCACATCACATGAGACAAACAGTGAGGTAATGTCCTATAGTGGTTACTGCTTTCCTACACATCACAAACCACCTGACCTGACTGGGATTCCTTCGCTTTGAATCAGAGAGAAATTCCTAAGCCCTGACGTATGGGGTGTTTCCAAATAAAACTTTTAGTGGGTGTGAATGTGTGCAGATGTTATATCTCAATGGGCCCCTTAGCTAGGCCTCTGAGCTCATACCAATATAACAAGACCAAAAGAACAGCTTACATTGTCATAAGAGTGGGCTTAAAGTCAGCCTATCTAAACGTTGACCTGCGTCAGCTGGGAGGTCAGTGTCTTTTCACGGGGGTGGCTCATGAGATACTTATTTAAGAGTGGGATTGAGTAAAAGACATATTGGAATAGTGCAAGCCAGTATGTGAATAGTGTTGCCAAGTCTGCGGTTTTCCTGTGGAATTGGGCTACTTTTAAGCTGTTGCTGTGGGTTGTTTTTTGATATTTAGCTGTCAATCTTAAGATAGTTTTATTTTATAAAAGTTGAGTTCTGTTATTTGGACTAGGGACATTAGGCTAGTGACAATTGATTTTGTTACACAGATCTGGCAACCCTGCCAAGCCATTCCATGAACACTCAAAAGCAAGCTGACTGTGACGATAATGACAACATAAAAATATCAAAATGGTTTGCCATTTTTGGGGGATTTTTGCAGATATGTCGATGTGTCTGGAACGCTCAAATGTGGTGTCTATATATATATATATCTATATATGATAACAACGGCTTAAAAGTATATTTTGGATGGCAAAAGTTCATTTCAGCTGTGTAACACACTGGGATAAAAGTATGGACACATCAGAAAAAAATCTCTATAGTTTCTAAAAGCGGTCATATGACGCAATTTCGTGTTTTCCTGTATCTTCATGCATATATTGACATGTAAAATGGCAAAATTTTAAGTCTCAAACCAAAATATATATTCTCCCTATAGTGTTGTTGTATGCTTAAGAAGCTTATGTTCCAAATATGGTAAGGGGCGTAACATTTCTGCCACATGCTTGAGGTATTCGGCCAATCACAACGCACTGGATAGCAGGCCAATCAGAGCACACCGTGCTTTTCAGAATGATGAGATTTGTAAAAACCGCCGTGTTTCAGAAAGGCGGGCAGAGAGGAGCAACAGTAATGTACAGTATGCGAAAATGAATGTGGTTTTTTTACCGTAAACTGCGTTAACATACTGTATTACACCAAATGCACACAATAATGTTCATTTTGAGCCCTTTAAGATGCACTAGACATGTGCGGTTGTACTTGTGTCCAAAGACTTGTACTTGTGTGCCTGTATTTTCTTTTATTTTTTATTGTTGTTGGGTGCTTGTATATTTCTGTAGCTAAATATTTCATGATTTTGTGCACTTCCGGCGTTTTAATGTTACAAACAGTAACTGAATTTTTTTGGTTTATTGAATGTCTCACCTCTGACTGGAATATGGCCGATCAGAATATAGATTTATGACGCGACACCTGCAGTGGCCAATCACATTTTAAGGCATACCTGATTTGGACACGTCCCTGTTTGAAGTGATAATAAAATGGCATTTGATTATCCCATCTGTGCTATCTTAATTAAATCTAATATCAGTCAGTACACGATCAGTTCAATTCTGATGAAGTCAGAGCTAACATACATTACATCAGGCATAACAACTAACAAAGATACAGCAATTCTCAAAACAAACTGCTGTCTTATCTCTCCTGAGTCAAAGTGGTTATATTAGAAAAGACATTGTGTTGCTGCTTCTCGCTGTAAGTGCAAATGTTTATGGGTAAGAACTGTAGGGAGCTATTCGAGATGAAATTACACAGGCCAGGAACATTGAATACCTCAGAGACCAGCGAAGAGAAATGGCCCCCGCTGCCACACATCCACTCATAGAGAAAGGCACTATGACTGCATCCTCCATCCATCACATTGCACCAGTCTGGGACGGAGTGCCGCTTGTCATTCATTGTGTAAGAGGGTTTGTTCTAACTGCTGTTTTGAGCTTCTAAGCTCTTGTGTTGTGCCCTGTTACCGACTGATGGTTTTGAGTTCAAGTAAGCCATCTGTAGAAACGATGCCTCTCATGTTTAAGTCATGGATTGACTTGGACTAAAAGGCAGCTTGTTATTTGTTATATAATGTCAAATGTTTAGTTGATTAAGATGAATATGTAATGCAGTGCAATTACAGAGACCTGTGTTCAACTCATGCATAATTTAATAGTAATAGTATGAGGGTGCATTAGAATACATTCATTTTAGGATTTTATACCAGGATTCTCTAATGATTTGTTTTACTTTTAAAATACTTTTTTTAGATCTAAATTTGGTTTTCATGGGCGGCCCAGAGAGGAAAGTCCCAAATTTTGTTGTGAAAGCTGGTTATGTGGTAATGTTGATTTGTTTTTTTACAGATGTAGTTATCGGTTTACAGCGATAGTCCTAGATAATGCATTTATAGTACACTTTGTTAAAAGGAAGTCTTTTAAGGACCAGTGTGGCTTTGATTCTGGTTAATCCCTTAATCTGGATAAATGTTGTTTGAATAAGTTCAGTACCTTTAGTGAAAATAAAAATGTATTCGGCCTATTAAATACAAAAATAAAACAGACCAAATATTTTGATTTGTCATTTACATGAAAAAATTATTAGTAAGAAACTGATGCTCATGCTGCAAACTGCTTAAAGGAATAGTTCACCCAAAAATGAAAATTCGGTCATCATTTACTACAGAAGAGATTTTGAAGAATGTTTGTAACCGAACAACATTGTACAAAAGATACAACGTTTGACTTGCATTGGCTCCGATAGAAGTCAATGGGTACTGCTGTTGTCAACTTTCTTCTGCAAAAGAAAGACATACATTGGAAATGAACATGCATTTAAAATAGTGAGTAAATGATGATTTTGGGCTGAACTATCCCTTTAACAAAAAAAGAAAATGTTGTATTAACCAGATGTTCCTGACTTTCAAGCTCTTCCTTCCATAGATACCATACATTTTTACTGAGGGTGTTGAACGTCACACCGCTACGACTACAGATACACCTTCATCCTTCAGTTATTCACATTTAGAATAATACTTGTATATACATTTACTTGTGTATGTCTAAAATGTCATATTAATTGCTCTACTAGTAATACAAAGGCACATTTATTACCTATGGATATGTTTAATGTCTTTATTGTGCTTATATTTTCACATGCAGCTGATTTCTGTGAAGTGCTTTCACTATTGGTACAGTCTGTCGCCGAAACATTTAAAACATGTTGGGAAAGATAGTTTGACTGTGGTAGACTGACCAAAGTTTAACATCTGCGGGTCAGAACACATTCTTACAGAACACAATAAATGCTTAGGTTTAAAGTATATTTACCTTTGAAGGTATACAGTGTATTGGTTTAAAGGCTTTGTATACATTTACTGTTAGGAGATTCTATCTGGGATGAATCCTGATACTCAGGAAACGGTTTCAATATCGCCAGGTATTCTCTTATATGTTGGATTTTCCTTTCTAGTATCTTATTTTCTTTTACGTCCCTAGCATATCCTACCCTACAGGAGTCCAGGCTTGGAACTGCTCCAGGTAATAGCAAATGTTCATCAGGCCTGCCACAGAATGGGTCAAATACAGGCAGAATTAATGAAAAGACTGTGTCTGGACATGTCTGTCAACCCAAAATAGTCCAGCCTGACACATGCTACACAAACACATCAACAAAGTAGCCTAGCCTGGCTGTTTGCTTTCAGAATCTGTAGACAAACATGTGATATGCTTAAGTTGCTACCAAAATAATTTACTGTGCCAAAACATACCACACAGCCGACCTCAGATAAGCAGATGGTGCTATATCTGTGTCCACGCTCGCATCAGCAAAGTCTCAAACTGCAGTATTAAAAATAAACAAGCGCACATTGTGAATGCCATGACCACTCTAAGCTCTGCTTTCCAAAGACCACTGAGGCTTCAGCTGCAAAAACAAGCGTACATTTGAGGCTTAATTGTTGAGCTACGCTAGTATGTCCACAACAGCAATAAGCCTCTCGCGGCAGGTGGTGAGATGCAATAAGAAGGAACACGAGTGATTTGTTCTCAAACGTGCTACATGTGGGACTGTTATAGCAGACATGAACGTACAAGTTCTCACATGGACAACAGTTCCAATCTTTACCGCCTGAAAGCCATGCTTATATGAGGAAATGTCACTTCGTTTTAGTTATTTAATGTGGAAATTAATGGAAAAATGAATCAGAGTAGCTTCTATTTGGCTTTTAAAGGTCACCTACACCACACCTTGCTGAAACCAGACACATACTTTTTGCACAGAAATGTTTGGAATGTGGTAAATGCCCAACTTCTTAGCACAAAATGAAATAAAAATGTTACTTAATTTCAGACTAAATATATCTTCAAGCCATCTTAAATGTTGCAATGATTTCTGGGTGGGTCCAGGTTGCAGCTTCAAACAGATAAAATTATGTTAGATGACAGCATGTCATGTATGGGAGTGTCATTTAATACAGTAACATTAAGAAATAGTCTTTATTGTCAAAAATAAGAATATCTGAGAAGTGTTTTTGAGCAGCTCATATGATTTTGTGGTCTCATCAGAGGCCATTTTGTTATTTAGATTTGGTATTCATATTCAACTTGAATCATCATCTTCCTGAAATGTATGCCACTCCTGGATGTGGAACCATAGCAACCAAATGAGACCAAATCAGGCAAGATCCTGAGCATGTTGGACAATAATTTACAGATAATGGTCATAAAAAGTGTAAAACGATAAAACCGGCAAAAAACTACGAAGTTACTCCAGCTAATGGTCGCACACGCATCACTACAGGTTTTTTTCCATTACGAGGCAGATGGTAAAGGGTCCTAAACGATTGACATTCTATTAAAGAAATAAAAGAACAGAGTTTTCTTGCCTAAATGTTCTTTTATTGAAAAAGGCCAGGGTGCAAATGTCAAATAAAAAAAATAAAAGACAAGCATATATTTCAAGCATTTTAATACAAACTTAATATAAACCATTTCAGTCCCTCTTGACATGTAAGACACTGACTCAAAATACTTTGTTATACCATTTTTTTATCAAGTATTGCACAATGTAGGTACAAAATTAATATATACGATTACATTGTCCATAATATAGCAAAAATCTGTTTAACTCTTAACAGAAAATACAACTCTTTTTGTTTCAAAAAAGCAAATATTCCTACACTGAAATTCCAACACTAAGGAATATTCTGTACACAATCTTTATAATTTTTGATCTATTTTAAAGATGAATTTCTTTAACAATTTAAAAAAGAAACAAAAACAAAATATATTATAACATAAAGCTTCTGCAGCCATCACAGATCACTGGAGTAGTAAAAAGATATAAATGCAATACCATGTTGTAGAAACAATATATATACTCTGATATTTTACAAACTCTGTACTCAATTAAATTATACAATTAGAAAAAAGACCACGTAACCCCCGATATATGCATTAGTGCCAATTTCTTAAAAATCAGCCAAGTCTTACCAACTTTAAAATACTGTAAGAGGCCAGAACTTGAAGCTTATGTTTTTTTTTCCAATGTTTTGAGTATTTTTTTTCAAAAGGTAGTAAAAAAAATATTTTTTGCTTTATTGGCAAAAAGGAAAAGAAAACAATGACGCGTGTTGACTGACTGTAACCGAGCTTGGACACATCGGTAACACAAGCTTTTAGTACAAACTCAAGGGGGCAGAGAAAGAGACTAAGGAAAAAACACCCTTGGGCACATGCGCTTATCATGGTCTAGTAGGGACTTTTATTTTCTCGTCCCCAGTTCTTTGAACTAATAAAGTCTTTAAACTAATGTGCGTCTTGCCTTTCTATTTCCTTTTGCCAACAATCAATAACTCTTTAACATTAGTTAGCCATAACTGGCTGGAATTGCTGGTTAGAATACTGCATGTTGCTGAGACTGAAGCTTAAGCCATCCATGAGGGACTTGTCGTTGATGCTTCCGTAGGCCGTGAACACGTCGAAGGCATTGTTATACTGAAGAGGACTGAGGCTTAGGGGGTTCTCGCTTCCAAACATTGCACCGGAGCTCCCTTGGCCTTGAAGGTTGGGAAACACAAACTCCTTGGCATTGGGAGAAAGAGCAGAGGCCTTCTGCTGCTGACCTCCGAGGCCAAAACTGTAGAGCGAGTGCATGGAGTTGGAGATGGCTTTCTGCTTAATTAAGGTGTTCACATTCAGGCCCAGGTTGGTGGGAGAAGTGCGTGCAACTTTGCCGCCATTGCGGCCGCTGTTCTTCATCTTGGTGGAGCCAAACTTGGTGGCGGCAAAGGAGGCTGTGGTGAAGGTTAAAGGCTGAGTGGAGCGTGGCATGAAGGAAGGGCTGACCGCAGCAGACTGGCCAAATGGCGGGGATGGAGAACTGGACTCTGAGGAGGCGCCCACAGGGTCGTTGATTGGCATGAAGACCTGAGCCTCTGGGTTAAAACTGTTTCTGATCTCCTTGTCCAGCTCAGACCCGTTCTCATTGTTATCGTCCACGTATAGCACCTTTACAGGTCCCTTTTCCCCGATTTGGTAGGACACCTCAAAAGGATCGATCCAAACGCTGAGGTCCTGAGGCAAGTTATTGCGGACATCTTCGATGTCCAGTCCACTTTCTTTGGCTGCTTCCTCCACTAACGGATCCACCTTCTCGCCCACGTGTATACACCTGAACCCAGATCCTTTGTATGGCTTGTCGGGGTACCAGTGTCCTTCATATTTCTTCTTCAGCTGTCTCTCCAACTCCTCGCCAAAGATGTTGACTCGCCGCCGGGGGAGTTTGTTGTACAGATAAGAAATGATGAAGTTCAGAGCTACTTGGATTTCAAGCTGCATAGCTATGTGCGTCCGTGCCGTCAACAGTTGCTTTAGTCGAGTGTTGCAAAAACCTCCGAGGCAGTAGCGATCAGTGGGGACCAACAGAAGTGCTGGCGGAAGAGAAAATGTTTGCTGTTCCACAGGAAAATCTTCTCACGCTCCTTGAAGAAGGAAAGAGAGGCAAGGTTTTCAGCTTTGTATGACAGTAGACGTATTGAATCATGACTTGGCCCTTCTGAGCATGCATATGTAAACACAAACGCTAACAGCTACATACTTAATATCAAAATTGGGGGCAAATAAAAGACGTGGAAACCAAAACATTTAAAAGGCCAAACTATAATGAAGCATGAGGACAATAAAAGAAAACGTATATTAGTAAATCTATTTAAATCCGCCTTTTTGCCGTGTGGGGGATGTACAAGCCCAAGTGAGACAACTATGGGGATGGGTGAGCCCCTTTACATATAGTCTACAGGAATCAAGAGACATTACATAATATGGATTCTCTTCTCGACTTTATTCAGTAAACTGTTGCGTAAAAACGCTTTTGTTTGTAAATGGGGCATTTGAACACAATGCGACACATTGAGGCGACATTGCGCAACAGATCGGCGGTCGGATTTCCCTTCGTCGATCGCGACCAAAAGTGCGACGCTGTATTCGGGGTGTGTAGCTATACCGATGCCTTCACCAAAATGCTACGTTTTTAACGCACAAATGAGCGCAAACAGACGCGAATCTTCTCACAATGTGTCAGGAGCTTCGATACACGGTCGCCTCGACACATGTGGCAAGAAAAACACTATTATAGACACAAACAATGTGGTGTTATTAGTGGACGGAGTCGTTTTTTGTTTGTTTTGTAAACAGATGCTCTCTGACGAATCAAAGAATCGAGCGAGGCTATGATAGCCTGTGTACGTAGACAGCACCCAGAGACATTATTTATGCCTCCCTTATGAATATATGATGGGCCGCCCAGGCTGGATCAAATGAACGCATACTGTTTAAATAACTACAACAACTGTAAACAGTGAGCTTAACAATGTCTATGGAAATCCACCATAGATGGTGCTAAGCTCTAGTAAAATAAATAACGACAGAAATGATCTGGTTTCCCACGGATCGTGCAGGATTTCAGACGCACTGAACTTTGGCACTGTAAACGTTACGAGATTCTGATCGTACGTGCGTGTCGTATGGTCGGTAGAGCTGAAAACTGCCCTGATCAGACATTTCCGTAAAACAAACGTTAACACATTGAAGAGAGAAGCTCACATGACTGCAAGGTTTTAACGAAGGCTACGTGGTCGTTTTACTAAAAAAAGAATCAATACTGCTTTAGACAAAACGCGATAATCCCATGTAACATCGACCACCAGGCATCCATTTAATCAGTAATAACCAGTTTGTTTGCGCATTAACATTGAGGTTCGATGTGAAACAGTCATTTACACCACAACATACGTTTGCATACACGATCGGTATGAAACGTCACGAGTGTGAAACGCCAAAACTCGCCAGATACTTACATTAAACGACTCCTCCGTGTTTTTCTGTCCGGTTGACTTGACAACAGCCTTCCGCAACAATTCCTAGCTAACGCTTATCGAATTGATTATTCCAGTTAGGTTGCATGAATATGTTTAATTGTTTGTTCTTCGGGGTATTATGATATATATTTGTTTGGAGTCAATCTTCAGGCAATCCGACTCCCCACTGCCTGGGAGTTTTTACAACTCTGCCCTTTAAACTCCTGACTGAATCTCCTTTATAGCGCTCCTGCGCCACGGACATGATGGGGGCGGTGATGCGGTTTTCAGAGGTCAAAACCTCAGCGAGGCTTACGATTGGACCAACGTCCTTTCGTCACATATTTTCCTCCCGTGTCTCCCTTCTGATTGGCTCTAAGAGGACGTCAATAATAAAATAAACCCACCTACGGTATCGGCTCGACCAATGAACGAAAAGTACATTTATGGCTGGCGTTCCTAGTTATGTATTAAGTGTCCACCTCCCACACGTATGCGATCTAAACATAATAAGAAACTGCCTCCTTTATTATGATAATTTGTTTTATCGAGACACCTCGCAACATTGTGCTGTTCACATTACATCACCACATCTGTGGTAAATTCGTGCTTCAGCTTTCACACGATCCGAAAGGATTCGTGCTAATACATTGCGGTTGTATGAATGTCGAATTCAAGGTTCTGTATGTCTCTATTAGTTTTGGAAAAATGTAATAGATCAGACGTAAACATCTATAAACACTAATACATAAAGTGAAAAGTGCAAGGACAGAGCGGAGGGAGTCCGGTCATTTGGCTACTGAGTCGTCATCTGCCCTTGTGTGTGCGTGCGTGTTTTATACTCAAAGGCTATTGGCTGCCAGGGCTTTCGTCATCATCGTCTATAAAAAATATACTACTATGCTCTATGATTTTAATCTTGTTGTAATTATACGTTGGTTTCTTTCATCACATACAGTGTATAATCACATAAGTGATCTAATTAGAAAATCATATTTGTTTAAATAATAAACAAATATTGCAATTCTTTATTATTACAGTAAAAGGGGGAAGAGATACCCATGGCTCCAGGTGTGTATAGGTGTATCAAAAACTTATTAAAACTTACATCTTTAATATTTCATCTATATAGCCTAACGTATATACTGTAAGATGATATAGCCATGTTTTGTTGCTTTTTCTATAGTATCATGAATAGAATGCTGACCCCTCAGTCATCTCATATTTCATTTGTTGGGTAAGCCAATCTCCCACATGCAAGAGGTTTAAGGTTCTTGGCATCATGAATTGTTATAAGCCCAACCAAATATGGGCTTTGTTTGCACAATAAACTCGCTACCATATGGGTGAGGATTGGGAATGGTGTGAAAAAAGCGGCGCTCCTGTGAGGAAGATTGCACGCTTATGTCATATCTTCAGATATTTAGAGATGAGTGGTTGTATCTAGGCCTACATGTGAAATTGATTCTAACTTGATGAACCTTTATAATGAATTCAGAGGTGTAAAGACACATCATGACAAGGACGTTTTTTTAAAAAGCTTTATCGGGTTGGAAAGAAAGCCAGTTCGAACCCAAGCTGTGAATTGTAGCATCTATTCTCTAATACTGTTTGTCTATGCAACATTTTCCTATTGGCCTAAATTACACGGAGAGGAGGAACATGCTAATGATTGCAGAATTCTAAACTGAGTTGTCAGGATAAGCTCATTTGCTTAGCAGGGATATTGTCAACGTTCAAAGTTCAGAGAAAGGCATTGGGAGGAGGGAATACAGACACAGCCGATGTTATTCCAACCATCTTTGGTTACTGCTGATAAGGTGCTTACTAAAATGTGACCTGACTGTTTCTCCAGGTGTGTTTTGAAATAAATAACACTGTATGTTGCCTAGGAATCCGAACATTTATCCAAATTCAGATCCAAAGATTTAAGGTTTTTAAGTCATTCAATTTTTCTAGCTCAAATCAATATTTTGTTTCTCTGTCTTTTTGCTAAATTGGTTTCAATAGGCACATTATAAGAGAAATAATATGCCCTTATGCTTGATTTATACAAAACTTTGTCATTATATGATTCCTGACTAAATTGTTACTGTCTTTGTCTTTATTTGGTGGGTGACGTTAAAATGAAGAGCTTTCTTTACTGTTGCTTTTAGGTATGACGTAAAAGCTGTAGCATAGTAACAATAAATACTTCAATTCACAACAAACTCCCGCTCCTCCCTTATCACGACACTGCGGGTCACACCCCTGTCTTTCTTAAAATGGCCCAATGACGTGTTTCTACGTCTTAAGAAAGGGCCTTTCTGCATTCCACTTTCAATAATTCCATGACTGTGTTAAGTTGCAAGTATGCATAGAGTACACTAGATTGTATCTGTTTACAAAATGCGTCATGAACCAGATATAGGCTGCACACAAAGAGACAAACAAAATCCACATTACTGTAGCTGAACAGGTACAGAATGGTATACTATAGTAGATTCCAGATTGCTCCTCTGCAGGGGTGTGAATAGAAGCATGCAGAAGACACTACATAAGCATTTCCAGCATTGCACTGACTCACATTGTGGAGTCCTGCCAGTGAGGTGGAACAGGCCGTTTAAGTGATATGATAGGAGTATTATGGCAAAGCATATCAATGCCGAAACAAAGACTAATAAAGCACAAGAATGCTATACACAAACATGAATTAAATCTCTTTGAATCAAATTAATTTATGAAGTTGGCTTTGCTAATGTCAATCTTCTAGAAAAATGAAATTAACCAAAAATATTACAACTCCAAGGTGTATCCCCATTTTGGCCAATAAAATACTTTTTTAGAATGAGCATGTGCACTGCCCCATACGTTACCAATAGCAAGTAGCAATAGCATCATTGCTCATAGTTGTGATGTAAAAACAAAGGTTATTGGCTATACTATTATGACGATATGATCATATGTTCTGCTAAAAAAAGAAATTTTAAACCCTGATTTCTATGAAAAAGACATCTTATCATTACATCTGAATGATACGCATTTCACGGGCACTTCCAAAATTAGACATTTATTCACTACTCACACCTGCTCCTTTTTCTCTTTCTCTTTCTAACTTGACATGTGAGTCCGGACAACAACATCAAGGTTTAAGGGTGAATTTTGAGATTTGTACATAATCTGAAAGTGGAAAAAATTTGTTAGGATAGGACAATATTTGACCGATATTAAAACTTTGGAATCTGAGGGTGCAAAAAAATGAAAACATTGAGAAAATCACCTTTAAAGTTGTTAATCAGAGGCGCTGTAGCAGGTTTGTTTTAACACTCTGTTTTTGGCTTACCGCTATAATGACGTTGTGGAGAATAGATGAACCCGAAAGCTGCAATTCTAAGCTTCACATAGATACCAAACTTGAGACATGTTTGTAGAAGTGTTTCCGGCCATTTTTGTTCGCAATTTTGCTGCATCCACCCACAAAAATGAAGTTTTGATATATTTACGCTAGGAAATGTACAAAATATCTTTATGAAATATTATCTTTACTTAACTAATATCCTAATGATTTTTGGCATAAAAGAAACATAATTATGACCCATACAATAAATCTTTGGCTATGATCCAGGTTTTTGATCAGTTTTTTGTCATTATTCATACATCATGTTCACTCAGGTTCAATTTAGAACGGCTTGCAGACAGCTTGAATACTTGCTGTTTACCAATGAGCAGCCTAAAAAGATGGCTTTAGCTAAGTCGCAAGCCCTTGCCAAGAGCCTGGAATGCCACACGTACAAATAATACAGGCACTCTCGATAATATTTACCATCTGTGTTGCAACCCCTGCCAATGAACTAGACTGCTCTCAGTTACAGTTTAGCAATGGTTTTGCACTTAAGAAACAGATTATGACATACGAGCAGACATATTATAGCTAGCATTGATCTGAGGGGAGGGAAGTTAGCGGTCGAACTGAATGTTCATCAGTAACTCGGTGGGCCATGAAAGCATGCAATCTCTTTATTTAGATATTGGAGAGGGCAGACTTTATAAAAATCTTGTATTATTTTCACGATTTCTCTTCTCGTGACTCATTCTCTTCACGAACAGCGCTGAAGTGACACTGCAGGTCTAACAAGGAGGCAGAGCTGAATTTCGCTGACAGATAACTTCAGAAAGAGAGCGTGTAGGGAAAGGCGATAAGTGTGTCGAAAGCACAGCTTTGAAAGGAGAGGAGTTGTCACATATTCAGTATCAGCAACTTATTATTCTTTTTATAGAAAATAATTTAATGGGGGAAATCGTAGTAGGGCCGCATAGCCCACAGAATAACAAAAACATCCAGGAGCCATTAGGATGTACGGACGTATTGTTCAGATATGCTGCAATATTTTCGGATCGCTTGATTAGCCATTAGTATGCCCCCATTAAAGACATGTACAACTCCAGAAACATCGTGTGCTCCACTTTTGCCTCATCACTTATGAATGGTCCATCAGGGTCGGTCCGGGACACCTGCTGTGCCGAAATTTCTTCCATTTCCTTCATGGCATTGGATTTTTAGTAGCTGTTGCAGCTGTTTGAATCATCACTGAAGTATGCTTAGTATCAAAATATGTTTTGTTGAACCTGATTTTAATTTGTTTAGCAGCACCCAGTTCAAGCGTACTAATGTTTGAGGGAACACATGATGAATGATAAGAAGCAACGGTCAGTGCGGTCTGACCTGTGGGCCAGGTTAGTCCTGTAGCACTGGGTGAGTCCACAGATTGTAATATCAGGAGGGCATGTCCGGCCATTAGGTAAATGCCCTCCACAAGAATGACCCAATTTATTAAACAAACACCCAAAACAAACACTAAATCATGAGTTAACTGTTGCATAATCATGAGTTGTGGTTGGCGACCCTCCCTAAACCAAGACATTTTTTCTTTTAAAAGTGTCAACTTTTTTTTGGACTTCACAGCTTATTTCGGATACATCAAAATAGGGTGACAGAAAGTAGGCGGAACAGGAACCGCAAACCTAAAAGCAATCTCAGCGCACAGTCCATCAGTGCCGTAAAAGTGTACACTTTTAAAAAAAGGTTTGAAAAAATCCAATGCCAAAGAAGAACCTTTAAGATTCCTATTTGGTACTGTCACTAGGACTATTCGATGTTTTGACTACACGGTTATCGTGGCCAAACAATATTATCACGATTTATTTCTGGATTAATGAGAAATAAGTGAAATTCATCTTTGATTTGATTTATTTTGTGATGTTTGGCCAGTCCTAAAAATAAAAGAACTTTTTTTGTGTAAATGGTTCCATAAAGAATCTTTAACATCCAAAGAACCTTTCTGTCTCACTTAAAGGTTCTTTAAAGAACCCTTGAGTGAATGGTTCTGGAACCATGGCATCGCTGTGAAGAACCTTTTAAGCACCTTTATTTTTAATGCAACAGTGGTCAAAAGGGGACTAACCAAACCATTAGGTTGTGAATGAACCTTTGCTAGGTTGTTTCAACCCCAAATGCTGGGTTGTTTTAACCCATTATTTGGTTAAATATATACATTTTCTGGGTTAATTTAACGGTGGGGTTGTGTTTGTCCCTTTTTGACCCAACACTGGGTTAAAAATAACTCTGCATTTTAGAGTGATGTGTATAGAGGCAGTGAGAGACAGTGAAAGTTTGTAAGCTTTTAAGGCAAAACTTTGAATGGGTATTAAATTATTTATGATATTATATATGTAGAATTAACACAATGTCAGTAATTGTGTTTTTCAATTTATCACGGCTATTGTCAATGCTGGTATATTGTGACACCCCTAGTTACTATGATGCTATAAAAACCCTTTAACCGTCACGCTTCTTTTGAAAATCATTTATGCACCTGTGCTTTACCTAGAAGAACGATACTTAAAGCAATATGCTGATCAGAAGGACTTTATAAATCTCCAACAAACCATATAATCAGCTCAAAAACCAACCGAGCGAAAATTCGCTTTTGATAAGAGAAGAGTTCTTCAATAGATTTAAGCACTTTTACTCTCATAAGCATTTTTTGCTCAGCTGGAATATAAGATCTATAAGCTTCGTTGACATTTTGAGGGTTGTTTCCTGCATCAAAGCGTTTCCTTGTATTCGTCTCATTTAGAACATGCTGATGATGATAATGTGCGTGCGTGTGAAGCGGGCAGTCTAATTACAGCCTCCTCACTGTAGAAAATGTCAGGGAGATTTATGAAATGTAAAGGGCTTCTCGTGGTGCGCGCTGTCTTGGCCTTTTTGTTTTGTCCTCAAATTCAATTACGTCCCTTTTGTCCCAGCCTGTCTTTATTAAGTTGTTCTTTCAGCTCTCTCAGGGAGAGTCCAGTTGGTCTGGTGCAGCAACCTCTAAACTGACCCTTTACATCAAAATTAGATTTGTATTTTTATCCCATTGATTCACTGGTGACACTTACATTTTACTGTATATATTTTGTTTCACTCGCACCAAACGTTCATTCTTTGACATTATACAGAGTTTACATTATATAATCACCTTAAAATAAGGCATGATCTCATAGATAATACGGGATCTTCTTTAATCTTTCAGGATCATAAGGTTATGACACTCCTTGAATCTCTAATCTTTTCCTAAAAACCCTTTAATGATACCTCAAAAATTCCTTACATATTTCCATACTGGGGTTTTTAAAGGCATTGTATGGCCAGGATCTCACAATAAAATCTGACGTGGTGTTGGCTGTTGTGTGTAGAGATGAGCTAATGTAAGAATGTCGCGGGGCTGTGCTGTCTGTTGCTGAGCCGGTGTGAAAAGCTATTCATCGCTGATTCAACAGATCCCATGAACTAAACAGCACTTTAAGTATTTCCTTCAGTGCCATACTTCATGTGAGCCTGTGTTTAGGCTTAGCCCAAAGTAAACATGGCTTGTGCAAACATACTGTATAGCTCAACTGCGGCTTTACAAGACTATGAACCATCTTTCAAAGCATCACTAACTGTAAATATTTTTCAGGCATTTAAAGCAGTTAAATTGCAGTGTCCAATAAAAGCTTTGTTTTGCTCCTAAAAATAGAAGTAATTAGCAGTAACTATTTGTGAATGTGTGTGTGTGTGTGTGTGTGTGCGCGCGCGAAACTGAGAGGCGAATAGAGAGAAAACATCACCCGAGTTTCAGGGAAACACATGTCAGTTGTCTATAAGGACCCATCTGTTTTGAAAACAGCTCATATGTTGAGCAGTGTAGGAGAGAATATGAATATTTCATCTCTCCCAAAAGAAGAGCAAAACAAACAAAGACGATCTTCAAAGGGACAAGTGATGTCGGCCAGTCTCTGGCCATCATTACAAAATCATCTTTCTGGTTTTGTTCAGTTATTGACACAGTTTTCAAACTTTACATGACATTTACATACAGTAGGCTATATTACCATTCTACATTAAACTGTATGTGTGACATCATAAACATATTTTTAAAACATATATTTTTTAAAGATGATACTCAGAAGTCGGGTAGTTGGATTTTTTAGTCTCCCGTGAGCCAGGCATTGCCAGATTATTTGTGAGCTGTGTGTGTGTGTGTGCGTGCGTGCGTGCGTGAAATAAACTTCAAATGAAGTTTTGTGAGGAAACATTGAAAATATGTGAGTGTAACAACAGCAAATCAGAATCTTACTGCAACTCTTAAAACGTACTGTATCTGATTTGTCATTTTCTTCTTTGTGCCTGTGGACCTTTAGACAGAGTCATATTTTAAGCGACAGTATACCCGAAACTGAACTTGATGTCATCATTTATTCACCTCATGTTTTCAGTCTTTTCTTCTTCTGTGGAGCAAAACGATTTTTTAAGAATCTTAATGTACTGTAAACTTCTTTTCCGCTATGGCAGCTCATAGTGATGATAGCAGTTGTGCTTAAAAAAACAATAGCCATAAAAGCATTCCTATTCCTTTAGAAGTCTTACAAAGTGTTTATGAATGATTTTTTTTATATTTAAATCTGTTCTCTGGTTCTCAAAGTTCACAGGTTTACAGCAAAGGGCAGTAAAAGTGTACACTGAAAAAAACAGCAAAACAATGACAATTCAATTCACCACTGACCAAAATTGAGATGAAAGCCAATTGTGCTTTTTGCAGTTTTGGGTACAGTTTTAAGTATTTAAGGCAGCAAAAAAGTTTTTACAGTGTATACCTTTTTGTGTGAACTATCCCTTTAACAAACTAACAATACAGAAAGAGCCGATTGTTGCAGTATTTGCATCGTATGCATGTGTGTGCATATTTTCTCCTTTGGGAGGACGTGCTTCTCCTGTTTCCAGCATCTCTTTTGGTTTCGGCCTATTCCAGAGTCCACTAATTAATCATGCATTATTGAGAGCCAGCGCTGGATGAGGTTTTACCCTTGTTGTAGTCCCAACACACACTTGAACAATAATGCTCTTAAAATCTGCTTCTGTAAACTCACCTCATCTGAAGAACTGGACTGTAAGAACATTCAGGGTCATGTACACTTGTGAAACATTATGTGTGCTGAACACTTTATGCTTCTGTTTACAAATCCCATCAGATTGCATCATTTTCACCTACATGAGATGGCGTTTGCAATCTGGATATGGCTGTCCTCCTATAGGTCAATGTTGGCATCCAAACTTTATCGCTGTCCAAATGGTTTATTATGTTTTAAAAATATGAGTGGTTTGTTCTGTTCTTCATTGAGAGTACATGATGCAGCGCGAAAGGCTAGTTTTTCCTCTCTTGTGCAATGCTGGTGATGATCCAGGGCTAATCCCTGTTCTCCCCAGGCCCAGATGACCATAATGGCGGAGGAAATGCATACCACCCGCTCGGAGCAGCTTGGCATCACGGGGCGTCACCTGCACTTCCTCTGTGGACACTGGGCTCTCTGCTAACTCACCGTCTGCTTTTGCATTGCTCACCAGACATGCTGACTGTCCTGCCAAGTCTTTGCAACACCCACTGCCTGCAGTAACATGGGTCAGGCACATGTGCAGGACTAGTACTAGATACCACGGACTGTACTGCTTCCTGTTTTTGAATATATGCAGGTTTACGTACAGTTTTGGTGTAAAGTTATTTGGTAACATCTATATGATAGTGAATATCTGGTGCCAAATTTCAGGTTTATTCAATTTGATGATGTTTTCTATAGTACTTTATTTTAATTTTAAAAAATGTGTTCACAGCTTAACATTTGTTTTCTCTTTTGTTAGGGATCTTGACGGGATCTTTTCCCTGTCCTTGTTTCATCCCACTTCTATTTTAGCAAACATGTATATTTGAATGAAACAAAAAAAAAGGATGTCTTTCATTTTTACATAGTAGTTTAGTCTTCTACTACATAGTCTTCATTATACACAGTTTAACAAGTGCAACCCTAAGGTGCAAACAGGACAAACAATTTAGAACACAATTTGACAATATAATAAAAAACACAATGACTTACGTTAACTGCACGGTGCCGACTGAGAATATTGCACATCATGTAATATGTTTAGCACAGTTATGGCTGATGTTGGATAAAAACAGTTTCTAATGCTTATTATTACAATCACTGCAATACTGTATGTTCAGGACAGGTTGTGCATAAACTCTGTTACTAACCTCTTGACCCATAAAAGTTTCCATTACAAAATCATATGTTTCATTTCTTCATGATTGGTTGTGTTGTCAGTACAAAGTCCTAAAACTTCAACATTGTTGCCATATTTTTTTTTAAAACAGTAAGTAACAGATTATTTTAAAAGTTGCCATTTGTAGAAATACTGTTTCAGCAATAAATTCTTTCATCTTGTAGTTTCAACAACTCTGTAAACCAGTCCCGGTACTAGCCAGGCTCGACTGGGGAGGCAATCTTATATTCTGGTTGGGCAGATATATAATCATAGTTTATTGCATACATAATTTGTTTTGTGATTTTTTATTATATTATTTGTCAATATGTTTGGAGGGACCCAAGAAAAATGGAGGGGCGACAATGCCCTAGACCCTAGGCCCTGCTGTCAACTCTGTAACTTATCTGAACTTAATTTAGCTTAAGATAGTACAGTCCAATATATTATCACTTAAACACATTTTTAGTTAGATAAAATGTTAAAAATCGTCAGGCAAACTTTATAAAACTTTGTGGAGAATTTGTCAAGGAAATCATATGTTTTATAATGACATGAGTATTTGTATTTATAATGAGAATTTGTGCTTCTGCTATCACAAAAGTATTTCTAACTATTTTAAATTAAAAGTAGCTAAAGTCTGCTTGAGAAGTCGCTTTGTGTTGTCAAATGATGTTATACGCTTATTAGCATATTCATGATGCCATCATGTCATATTTTCAATTTGTCTAGTGTCAGCTTTTTACACGTGTTTTGCTGTTTTCCTGCTCATGTGTTCATATACTGAATGCAATGTTCTGGTCTACATTTTTTTCTGTTTCTGTTATCAAACAACAGAATGAGTATTGTGACTAAACGCAACTCCATACTATATGTGCAAAGTTCAAAAAGTCGCTAGGCTTATTTTTAACAAAAAAAGTGCAAAGGAGTCTAAAGAGTCGCCAACTTTTGAATTTGATAAGTTGACAACACTGATTACAAATAAGAAATGCAAAAAAAATGTAAGGTATGTTGTGTGTTTGTACCATAGTTTGAACATCAGCCAGATGGTAAGATAGAAAAAGAAAAATATCTTTCTTCTATCAGTGCTCCCCAGAGTAAACCTCTCAATATTTTATGCATAGCAGCAACTCTGGATGTTACCAGACATACAGAGTACTTTTGAAAAAGCCTGTTTTATTTGCTGTGGAAATTTGGTGAGATGAGCCATACAAATGAACTCTATGAATATGGAAAAAATAAGAGCCCGAGAGTTGTTGATGACTAACAACGAAGGTGAAAAGTTCACAGCTGACAAGTCTTCCTTCCAGTTGTATTTTCTGTTGAGCTTGTGTTGTTATTTTGGACACACATTTCTCAACATGTGAAAATAAATGAGCAATTCGATTCCGGTTATAACAACTATACAGGAGTGCGTTTCACAAAAACATTGTTAGCCAACTATGGTCGCAAGTTTCGTTGTACCTGCATAGTTTAGAGATTCAAGTGTTTCCCGAAACCATCATTCCAATGAATGGGGGGAGTGACGTAGTAGGAAACTTGCAAATGAATGAAACATTTTGAAATAAAACAACAGAGAACAAAAATAGGATAACAAGCGTAATCTTTAAATGCAAATAAAAAGGGAAAATTTCGACAGTCCTTGTGTGTTATCTTGAAGGTCATTTACGCTATTGGACCTCTATATATTGACAAAAAATACTTAAAGTTGTCCAGAAAAAAACTAGTTGTCCATATTTTTGTCCAATGACATGCTTTCTTAAACAAGAATGCCCCTCCCCCTACTACCACCCCAACTAGCAGTGATGCATAACTGTGACATAACTCAAGTTGGGTATCTAAAAAGATGGACAAGCCCTTTAACGTGTCTAGATAGAAAATACTTAAAGTAAAGAAAAGGAACCTGCTCTCCTCAAGCAAATCCGCTGGGTCTTAACTTAAAAAGACTTTGAATGACATTTGTTTTATGCGCCTCCTTATTAATTGGCCCAGTAACATGGATTCAGACTGTCATTGGTCTTACAGTCATATGAGAACCGATACTATCGCCGTGTGTGTGTGTGTGTGTGTGTGTGTGTGTGTGTGTGTGCGCTCGCGCTGACAGACATGGGGGAAAATAGCAGCTCTCACATGACTAGCCAAGACACAAGACCCAATAAACACTCTCGACACGACCTCAACATTTGATCCATTTCACACGAGAGCCAAGGTTGTTTACTGCTTAATTCATGGCGCTGGGTTGGGTGTTTGCACGGACCGTAAGCTCCGGTCTGGGAAGGATAACAGATGAAGCAGCCCTGTGTATTTTCATGGTGGGGGTTGGTGCGCTTTACCCCGCGGCACAAACAAGCTCTTTTTATAGCCGAACAACCAGCTGAAGACTTAGGATCAGCAGAATGCAAATAACAGCCTGCGATCTCTTAAGTTACATCACAAGACTTGCTGAGGACGTGGCCAAGATATAGGCTACATAGATGAACAATATTTTGCTGCTGACTGACAGCTTGACCCCGAGGAAAACATGACGATTCATGTTTGCCTTATTAAAACGAGCGTAAACGGCACATATGCAACAGATGTATTGTTATTTGCATGAGCCTCAGATGAATTTCTTTTGGTTGTTTTGTGCGCCGATTCGTGTGTTTCAGAAAATCTTGCCTGTTTGAATTTCAAATGAAGGCATTGTCAGAATGCTGACGGAAAATTTCCCCGAGCAAAACTGTTAAATATTTTGGACTAACAATTAGAATGTTATTTATTGCACGCAAGATAATTGAAATTGATTTATCATACTGCTTCAAAACCTCGCCTGTCCACTCGCAGGAATTATTGTTTTTGAAAGCAATATAATCTCCAACAGAGAAACATTATGAGCAATATCAATATGGCTTAGAGGAATGGGAACAAGCAAAAATCAATCCCGGTGAAGTAATGCCTGAATGCAGAGGGGATATGACCCTGAGACCTTCAGTGTTGAATTTATTTGTGAATGTGTCGTCTCTTTTGTTTCAGAACAGTCGTGACAACTGTCTTTCAACTGCTGCATTTGTGTGCACATGCAGGAGCATTAACTGTCTTTGAGCTATCTCTTTAAATTCATAATGTTGTCTTTTATTATCTCTCCTATTATTAATATTACTATGGTATGCTTACTGTACATCTACATAGTTTTTCATAGCTGGTCCAACCACATCTGTCTTAGCAAGCTGGCTGTTGGGATTCAAATCAAGTAGACACAAAGAACTAAAGTGAAAGAAGAACTAGAGGGATCACAACATTCACTTTTGTTAGCCAGTGCATGTACTAGAATTCATTTTAAATCTGCCTTTTTGTCCAAATGGCAAAAATTATATGTTAACTTAATATACAGTAGTTGCAAGCAGCAACGCAAGACTTACCATCGAATGCACAGAAAGCCCAATGTAGAGACAACAGGGAGATGTCTGGAGAATTGCAACATGCAGGATTTGAACTCACAACCTTAAGGTTGGGAAACATGCGGATGAATACACTGCACCAAGATGGGACACATGTTTGGATTCAAATGATAGCCACATCATATTTTTGTCTTAAAGTTTGTGTACAGGAATGAGTCTAAATGTAAAACATTCAATGGATAGAGTAATCAGATGTATGAATTTCTAGACCAAATAAATGAATTTTATTTATTTTATTAGTTTTGCATCTTTTGCAGTTTGCATCAACTTCTAACAAAATTAAGTTTATCCAACAAACTATATTGAGTTAGACATGGACCCCTTTTTCTTAATTTTAAGTAACACCAACTTAAAAAAACCTGTTCATTATTGAAATTATTAAAGTTTTTTTTGTTTGTTTTTTTACTGATTTAATCATAGTCACAGGTTAACAAAACCAAAATCATCCCACTTTTTTACACAATTCTCAATGCAAATTAAAAGCAAGATTATCTTGCCTCTAGTATCTCTAATGAAATGCCTTTTGAGTAAAACAGCATTTATGCAGATTCTCTTTGAACTTAACCTAAGCAAATGCTTTATCCTTCAGGACAATGGTAACTTCTTAAAAGCATTAACATAAGCAAAACCTCTTTAAATGGCAAGAGAACAGAAGTCTCATGTTGTTCTTATGAAAATCCATAAAATAACACTTTATTTCTACATTTACTCTCATCATACTCTCATGCAAAGCATGATGGGAACTGGGGAACCTCAGCAATGCTTCTATAAATCATGTAGCCTCAAAATTAATAAGTCAAGTTATGATTGAACATGTTGAAAAGCTTTTGAAACATCTGACACATAGAGTTTGAACTTGTTAAATGGTTCGGGAGAAGTCTTGAAATCCTGAACTCAACTGGTATGGAGAAATGTATCTAGCCAATTGCTTTGAGTTACTGCAACTTAAATATTGTTGTAAACAAATTAACAAAGAAGTTAAGATTACACACAATATTAAGTTAAAGTAATGACATTATTAGCACAACTCATCAAAATAGAGTTCGACACTTAAACGTTTTAATTAAACCAAGGAAAGTTATATTTTTAATTTGCACAACAATAATAAATAATAATAATAAACACAAACATGTGTATTCTAATAAACTATTTAACTTATTTCTCTGAAAAAGAATAAAAAAGACACTTGAACTATCTGTAAAATATTGTTCTGAATAATAATATAGAAAATTTAGAGAATAATGGCACAGTTCTCGTTTGTTCTCATATGTGTGTTTAACATTGTTTAAACACGATTAAACATTTCAAAACATTACAGATTTTTCCCAACAAACGCATTACAGAATAAAAGAAATAAAAGGAAAGAAAGAAAATCACAAAGCTTTGGAGCCTGGTCTCCATCTGTCACTGTTTTCATCAGCTGTAATATCAGAAGAACCAAATGGTTTTAAAGTTAATGCCATCTAAATTTGGCACCTAAAAACCTTTTTAACTTCTGGCGGAATTATTTTGCCCAAAGAGAAATCTCTTTTTAAAGGATAGAAAGTGTGCGTACGTGTGTGGGAATGAGCTTACGCAACCATCTCTGTTAGTCCTGAGGGAAGGATTATGGGTACACTGCATTTACATAGCAGTATGTGGATGGATTTTATAGTTTACAGCACCTGCTACGGCACATTGGTAACATTCATGCATGTAACCTCTGCAAAGGTGAAGGTGAAGGTGCGCTCGAAACAATTTTGCTCGAAACAGCTCTCTGGCGGTGGTATAAAACATTAGCATGATGGATAGAAATGTGCTCTGTGGATGACTGAGCACAGATGTACATTACACGAGCTGTCAGCTGATGCATGAGGTCACGGGTACATTGATTTGTCACAAACCACAAGCGTGTTTAGCATTAGGCAATGTTCCCTGTAAAATCCTCTCACTGAACTAAACAACTTTGCTCACCTACTGTTATTAATTCATTCTTGGATCCAGCATTGAGTTCACAGAGAATCTTTTTGATTGAAATTCGTTTAAATTTGCTACGAACAAAGATCTGATGCAAGTCACTGCAAGATAGATGCAAAGAAAACTTAATGCATTCATTTTTAACCTGCTAGACTTCAGACTCTTACTAGCAGTGTACATGCATTATTAATGTATTTTAATAGTACTTAAAGCCCAAATAAGCTTTATGGTATTCACTTAAACCCACAACTTTGGAACACATGCTTTAGGACGATGCATGGCTACAAATTTTGCATCCTCTCGGAAATGACTTCAGGGAAACAAAACCCTAGAATAAATAAACTCAAATAGTAATAAAAATACAGAGAAATTTGCAATAATGTAAAAACTGGTCTTGGTCTGATAATCAGAAGGAGAATCCAATGATCTCTAACAAGTTAGGCCCAAATCTAGAGCAAAACACAGTTTATTTAAAACAAACGCATTACAAAATAAAATAAACAAAAGGAAAGAAAAGAATGCCATTCCTGTGATTAAAGGCATGGCAAAACTAAACGTATAAACACCAATAAAGAAAAAAAATGAAACATACAGAACATAAGCAGGACAGAACTCCCTCTGACACCTAAAGATCAACATATAAACTAGTTATAAGTAACGGAGCAAGAGCATCTGTCTAAACATGGAGTATTTTCTGAGAGCTTACAGTATAACATACAGTAATACAGGGACTGGAATCATACATTCTGAATGAAAAAATTATAGAGTTGGTCTTTGGTTGTAAAGCAAATAGAAGAGCCAATGCTTCCTTACGTGGTGCTGTAGAAGAATATTTTGCTTTTCTGATATACATCAATGTCCATATGTGGATCATAAGATCTACTGAAATACTCAAGTTACAATCCAAAAGTAGTGAAACTGAATACGTTTCCAAAAACCTAATGACTCATTTTTCTAAGCCACAATAGGAAAGAAACACTGTATGATGTTTCTCATAACACATATACTGTAAATACAAAAAGTTGCAATCATCAGGGTCCGAGCAAACCAATGGTTCAATGCTAAATATTTGGAATATTTCAAGAAAAAGGGCTGTAAGGACACTCTAAAAATGCTAGGTTGATTTAGTTTGGGTCTAATATGGACAAACCCAAAGTAGTGTGTTTTGGGACTTACATTTACATTTACATTTACATTTATTCATTTGGCAGACGCTTTTATCCAAAGCCACTTACAATTGAGGAAAACAGCAAGCGATTCGTCTAAGTAAGCAATATTCACGAGAAGTGCTAGTAATACAAGGTTTCAAATACAACATCAAGATAGTATAAGCAAGTATATAGAGAACATTAGAAAAAGAAAAATAGAGGTAGAATTTTTTTTATATTTTTTTATATTATGAGACAGTTAAGTGCTCATGGAAGAGGTGGGTCTTCAGCTGTTTTTTGAATTGTGAAATTGATCCAGCCGTCCTGATGGAAACAGGAAGATCATTCCACCAACCGGGAACGGAGAAAGAAAATGTCCTTGAGATGGATCTCATGCCTCTCTGTGAAGGAACAATGAGGCGCAGCTCGTTTTCAGACCGCAGACTTCTGGAGGGGATGTAGGTCTGTAAGAGAGAGTTGAGGTAGATGGGTGCTGTGTTGTGACATGTGCTCTCTTGGGCTCATTGAAGACCAGGCGTGCAGCAGCATTCTGGATCATTTGCAGAGGTTTGAAGGCACAGGCTGGGAGACCGGCCAGAAGAGCATTACAATAATCCAGTCTAGAAATGACAAGTGCCTGGACGAGAAGCTGTGTTGCATGTTCTGTTAAGAACGGTCTGATCTTTCTAATGTTGTACAATGCAAACCTGCATGACCGAGTTGTTTTAGTAACGTGATCCTTAAAAGTCAGCTGATCATCCATGATTACCCCAAGATTCCTGACTGAAGTCGATGGGGTTATCTTAGATGGACCAAGTTGGATGGTAAGCTGGTGCTGTTCTGATGGGGTGGCAGGAAGGACGAGAAGCTCAGTCTTGGCCAGGTTGAGTTGTAGGTGATGATCTTTCATTCAAGAAGAGATGTCAGTCAGGCAGTCGGAGACTCGTATGGCTAGCGTGGAATCGTCTGGATGAAATGAGAGGTGAAGTTGAGTGTCATCAGCATAACAATGGTAGGAGAATCCATGTGCTTGTATGATGGAACCCAGTGATGTGGTGTATATGGAGAAGAGCAGAGGCCCAAGAACTGATCCTTGTGGGACCCCGGTGACTAGTTGGTGTGATTTGGACACTTCACCTCCCCAAGCTACCTTGAAGGACCTATCTGCGAGGTAGGATTTAAACCAGGAGAGTGAAGTTCCAGTGATGCCCAGTGAAGAGAGGGTAGACAGAAGAATGTGATGGTTAACCGTGTCGAAGGCTGCAGAAAGGTCTAAGAGAATGAGAACAGATGATTTGGACTCAGCTCTTGCCCTCCTTAGGGCTTCTGTAACTGTTAGTAGGGCAGTTTCGGTTGAGTGACCACTCTTAAAGCCTGACTGGTTGGTGTCCAGCCTGTTGTTTTGGGTGAGGAAGGTAGACACCTGATTGAAAACAACCCGTTCAAGTGCTTTTGCTATGAACGGAAGGAGAGAAATGGGTCTACAGTTCTCCAGTAGGGAAGTGTCATGTGTGGGTTTCTTAAGCAGCGGGGTTACCCGGGCCTGCTTGAATGCAGTGGGGAAAATTCCTGTATTAAGAGATGTGTTAATGATATGAGTGAGCGATGGTAGGAGTGTGGGTGAGATGGCTTGTAGTAGATGTGAGGGGATGGGGTCTAACGGGCAGGTGGTTGGGTGAGTAGAGAGCAGAAGTTTAGAGACATCATCCTCTTTAAGAGGAGAGAAAGAGGAGAGAAGATGGTCTGCTGTGTGTATGTGCGATGTGAGATCATGGATGGGTGGAGCTGAAAATTGTCTGCTGATAGACCTAGTTTTGTCTGTGAAGTAGCTGGCAAAGTCATTAGCCGTTAGGGAGTTGGACGGAGGTGGTGGAGGGGGACAGAGGAGAGTTTTAAATGTTTTGAAAAGCTTGTGGGAGTCTGAGGTGCTGCTAATTTTGTCATGGAAGAATGCAGATTTAGCAGTGTGAATGTCTGCAGAGAAGATAGAGAGTGAAGCTTGATACTTACAGAGGTCAGAGATGTCTTTTTTTTTGGCGCCATTTCCTTTCAGTCGCTCTAAGTTTAGCCCGGTGTTCCCGGAGGGTATCGGACAACCAGGGACTGGAAGGAGTAGCACGTGCTGGCCTGGAGGAAAGTGGACAGATAGTGTCTAGACACGAGGTTAGTGTTGTGAGAAGTGTGTCTGTGGCAGAATTAACATCTAGTGATGCAAAGTGTGTGAAGGATGGAAAGGAGGTTTCTATGACAGATAAAAGATGGGCAGGAGAAAGGGAGCGCAGATTCCGCCTAAATGAGACTGGCAGAGGAGTTGGTGAGTTGAGGGAATGCAGTATTAAATTAAAAGTGATGAAAAAGTGATCAGAGACGTGCAGAGGTGTAATCAAGGTGTTCTCTGTATCACAGCTGCGTGTGTAGATAAGATCAAGTTGGTTACCTGACTTATGGGTACCTGTGGTGGGGACTAGTTGGAGATTGAAGGAGGTAAGCAGTGAGTGGAAGTTTGAGGCATAAGGCTTCTCTAGGTGGATGTTGAAATCCCCAAAGACAAGAAGCGGCGAGTCGTCCTCAGGGAAAGACGAGAGCAGCATGTCTAGTTCTTCTAGAAATTCGCCCAGTTGACCTGGGGGGCGATAAATAACTACAATGTGGAGTTTTAATGGAGAAGTAATAGTTACGGCATGGAATTCAAAAGAATTGGTGTTGACTACGGAGGGGTAGGTGGAGAACTTCCAGTCTTTGGAGATGAGAAGACCGGTGCCACCACCTCTTCCATGCTGGCGGGGAGTGTGAGAGAAAGAGAAATTACTAGAGAGAGCTGCAGGGGTTGCTGTGTTCTCAGAAGTAATTCAGGTTTCAGTTAATCCTACAATACTAAGAGCAGAGTGGGAAGCAAATGCAGGGATGAAGTCAGATTTATTAACAGCAGATTGACAATTCCAGAGACCAATGGAAAGATAGAGGGGAAGAGTAGAAGAGGTACAGATGGTGCGAAGGTTGGCAGGATTGCTCCGCCTTCCTCTCGTGAGAGAGTGTCGTGGGCGAGAGACCACAGAAATGAATTTGAAACACATGCTGTCCCAGTAGACTTATCCCAGTAGGATTAAATGTTTTTTTTATTGATTACCATTAGCCAGATAACATCCTACCAATAAAACACAACTCAGTAAATTAAATTCAGTAAAATGTTGGCGATTGCTTTTATAATCTGGGCAGTTTTGATATAATATATATTTCATAGAAGTGGTGCTGCCATATCATTTGTTTGGTCTGGTCAGGATGTGGTGATGAAGACAATACAGCAAAGTGTTGAAAAAAATGAATAAAACAAGTTTTTTTTCAATGGATTTCAACAAAAATTGTGTGTTATCATGTTTTTATTGTGTCTTATTGTGTTAGTTAGCTTAATTTTTTTTTAAGTTACTTAATCAAAATAACCCAACTGCAGATTGACTGACATTAAAAAAAAGAAAAAAGAAAAAGTGATCTCCTTTTGCAAGTCTATTTTGACATGTTTGTGTCAAATTTGATGGTGCCGTACAAAAATGACTTGATCCATGGAGAAAACTTTTGGTAACTTTTTGTCACTAGTGTCTTCAGATGATGCACAGGCAATTTTGTACAAATTAGGTAAACAGTAGGAGGCATTACAAAAAGTAGTTTTTCCAAAAACTTAAATTCCGAGAACAAAATTTAAGGAGATTTTGTTTTTGCCAACATACTTCCTGAGTTACGTGTGTAAATGTAAATGGCCTTAAAGTTCCAGGTCCTGCTATAAGTGGATGTCAGAGGGGACACATCTATGTTGTTCACGAACTGGTTGGCCCTCAAGGACATCTCACATGTTTACATGGAACCGGGTTCAACAAATGAGAGATGTGATGGTAGATTTATGATGCTCTTGAAAGGGCACAACAGCCACCAGGTGAGTCTCATAATATCTGACAGCGGTGTTCCAATTTTTAACACCATTCCCGGCTCATGTTTCAAATATGACCATGTTGGGGCCTAAAGGGAACAAAGTTCGTCCTTCACACTACGTAGAGAGCAAAGAAAAGGAAACTACGCTGGCATTCTTTAAGTATCTGATAGTGATTTTACTTCAGCGGTTTACAGTCACCCCCATCTTTTGGGATCCTGTAGAAACATATGCGGAGCTGCAGGTGCACGGTGAACGGATGTAAACTATTCAAGGTTTAATGAACTTTCCATCATTATTCCATCAAATAAAAACTATAAAAGTCATTTTTGCAGCTTAAGTTCAATGCTCCTATTTGAACTTTAAAGTTGTGAAAGTTGCAGTATGTTTCTATAATACATCAAGCATTTTGTCTCCAAAGATCAAGGAAATTAGATTCCCCGTGATATGACCCTTTTAGCAAGTTAGGAATTCCGAGAGTGCTCATCAGAAACTGATCAAAGGAGAACTTTGGAATGACTGCATCTTACAAATAAGAGCCGAAACTCCGTTCAGCCGACAAACAGACGAAAGTGAATCTGAGCAGGTGGCGAGCTCAGTCCATTTGAATTCAATCCACGATGAGAGAAAAACCTCTTCATCTATCTATCTTTCTTTCTTCTCTCCCTCACTGTCCTCATTTCTTTCCTATATTTACCATCCCGTCTATCATTTAGACCAAAGTGGGTGCAACAACCCCCAGGCGCTGTTTTGTTAAATGTTAAGTCACCGTGCTATGCATAGACGTGCATCACTCAATGTTTTAGGACTACGAGTGCTCCATACTTATCTGCTTATTCGAGACGTGCTACGTAAACAATTGCCCACTCGTGAGACAAACGTGGCTCGATTGATCAAAGGTGGGATTTGCACATCAATATACATGCTAAAAGATGAATTAATGGAGCACGGGTTTGCTTCTCTCTCCATCCACCTCTCGTATACATGGGCTTTCTGTATGGCTGAGATAAAAGGCTGGGCTGGTGCAGCTATTCTTGTTGCATTAGCGTGCGTGGAGATCTGACAAAGATATGTGCGTCATTAGAAACCTCTCTCGTGCGCATGACTGCAAATAGCACCCATAGCCACCATGAAGAAGAAAACATGCCCTTTGAGAGTTCAGTTGTGACACCTGCCGTGTTTGCTTTTTAAAGCTTGTGTAAACTCCAGACAAATCGATCAATGTAATATTAGCAAATATCAAAATCGTCGTAGATTGGACATGAAAAAAAAGTATTTAAATTGTTTCAATTAGACATGAGATCAGATGGAAAGCAAATTGCGACTTAAAAGGATAGTTCACCCAAAAATGAATTCTGTCATTATTTACTCAACCTCAAGTTGTGTAAATTTCATTTTTTACATATTATTTAGAAGAATGTTTGTAACTAAAAAGTTCTGCTGCACTATTGACTTCCATATAAACTACTATGGTAGTCAATGGTGCCCCAGAACTGTTTAGTTTCCCACATTCTTCAAAATATCTTCTTTTGTGTTTAACAGAACAACAATATTTACACAGGTTACATAACTTGAGGGTGAGTAAATGTTGACAGAATTTTCATTTTTGGGTGAACTATTCCATTTAGTCTCCCGATTCTCAATTTTTTCTCTATTTTTTGCTTCAAAACAGCCCCCAGTGATCTGACACGTGTCTCCTTCAGAGTTTCAAAATCTCAAACATGCAGATTTTCTAAGGTACCAAATTTACAATTGCGATTTCTATTTTTTATTTATAAGCCCAGCATGTGCTATTCAGAATAAAAGAACAATACGCCTCGTCCATTATTATCTTCCCCCAGGCCATCCATAGAGTTGAATTAGAGCTGCGAAACCATACTATGCAAAAGAAACATTTGCGTAAGCTTTTAAGAGACTAGATAATTCCCACTCTTTTCTCATGCCACCATCAGCTGTTTAAATATAAAGAAAAGCTGCTGTGCGGTTGAGCCGACGTGCCAGAATCCTTTGTGACTAAAGCACCTGCCTCAGTCACATGATCCAGAACCTCTTCCCTTCTCACAAGCGGTATTCAATTAATGTTTTCAAAAGATCCTTTAATAAGTAGTTTGACCTTTACGGAGATGAATTCTTCGAATGGATATTCAAGTTTTAAAGCTGCCAACTGCTATAATCATTCATAAACAAATGAAGTGTAACAGGAGACTGGGTTGGGAAACCGAGGGGAACAGGTAACATTAGATCTTGGATTGACATCTACGTTCTATATCTGTGCCAAACAGCTTTTCATACATATAGTGTACATATGTAGCATTGGGCAGATTGATATCAAGGACAACACAGTTGCCAGATGATTGGTTGTCATAAAGCCATATAGTAAAATACTGTGGTGAAAGTCACAGTCACTCTCGAGTTGTTCCAAATCTGTAAACATCAACAAAGAGTTTTTCCCACTTTGGTAGTCAGTGGTGGCAAAGAACTGTATGGTTACAAGCATGCTTCCAAATATCTTTCTCCGTGTTCATCGGAACAAAGAAATGTTGGGAAAACTTGAGGGTGAGTAAAGGAAGACAGAATTTTCATTTTTGGGTGAACTGTTCCTTTAACATTTGATCCATTACCTCACCACAGAGAGAAAGCAGTTTTAAGTGTTGGCACCTGCCTCTTGTGTTCTCTTCTGGCAGAATGCTTGAAGCTCTCTCTAGTACAAGCCTGCAGCGTCAGCTGTCCCCAGCAGCTGAGCATCAGCAAGTGCTGGTGTCTATCAGATACCAGATACCAGAATGACAGGACACATTCAAACCGGTATTGAACCATGAACACAGATCATTTTCCATCTATTCTCTCATATGTCCTATAAGCAACTAGCTCGGCTGTAAGACTCTTTGTTAAATGCAAATCCACCTACTCAAACAATCGCCCTAAGCGACAAGAAGTTACGACCAGAGCGGATCATTCACACGTACTTATTAAGTTCATGTTAACGCCTTCAGTAAAAAACAAAAGCGTCTGAGCAAACAGCGATATGCAGATTTGTTCTTCATAAATTGCTGTTTTCTGCTATGTTTTCTCTGAAGACATTGGTAAACAGAACTGTAAATGAGCAGCCCAAAGCCAATTTGTCTTGTTCGCCACCCCACCGCGTTGAGCCAAGTCACACATTTTCAAATCCGCAGCAAATTTATTGTATAACAAACTGCTGCCTGTTGATAGAGACGAATACAAAACATACAGGCGAACGTGTGTTCACTAGACATCTGGTGGACTGAAAAGGCAACTGTCACGAACAGGTTTGCGCTTTAGGGCATTGAAAAGAAAGAATGTATTCTTCTCTCCTGATTTTTTTCCCTCGACGTGCGCAGGGCAGGGGATTGGCCTTCTGCCATACACTTTCACAAAGCGATCGGTAGTAGGATTATCTTAAGCCAATTGGTGAATGAAACCTCGGGAGGTTTTAATCTGCTTGTATAATGACGAGGAAGTGAAAAGGTACATTAAAGGCTAAAACAGCTGCCTAAGCTTGTGCTGTGGTTCTGTCGTGTGTTTAGCTGAGTCATAAGATCTGATCTTAGAGCATAGCGATCTGCGTATACATAGTGCCTACATAGGCATCCTAATGCTCATAAGTGAGCAGTTGGATCACTCTATGTAGGGAGGCAACCTGAACACTACACAAATAGCACTTTACATTCTAATGGTTCGTGCTTATTGGAGAATGAAATGGGAATTTTTAATAGTCACTGTCAATATCATTTTTTAACACACCAAATGTGATCCTGCTGGACCACAAAACCAGTCACAATAGCAGTAATAGCCAACAATACACTGTATGTGTCGAAATGATAGATTTTTCTTTTATGCCAAAAATCATTAGGATATTAAATATAGATCATATTGCATAAAGATAATTTGTAAATGTCCTACTGTAAATATATCTACTATATATCTAGAAATAACTTTATTTCTGTGAGTGGATGCAGCAAACACGTCTACAAACTTCTGCTGCTGCCGCTCTTTGTTTGGTGTTTATGTAAAGCTTAGAATTTCAGCTTTTGGGTTTATCTACTCTTCACAACGTCATTACTGTACAAACATGTTTTTTCTTAGCAATGGCCCGCTACATGGCCCATGTAGTCACAATGGCCCGTCTAATGGACAACTTTAAAGGCAATTTTCTCAATATTTTGATTTTTGTAAACCCTCAGATTCCAGATATTCAAATAGTTATAGCTCTGCCAAATATCGGCATATCCTAACAAACCATACAGACTGGTTTTGTGGTCTCGGGTCACAAATAAATAGTAGTGACCAATGTGGCCAACTCTGGAAAATTGATGTTTGTCCATACTTAGAATGAACTTGGTTCTACTGAAGACTGTTCATGTTTAAATTGCCTTTCATTCAACTATATTTTTAAAGATGTATTCATTTTTATGTGTGTTGTGTAGCTGTGTTTGGAGTGCAATTTAAAGATCAGCTTTGAGAAGAATTTAAGGAGGTTTGGGAAAAAAAGTACACTTATGTGCAAAACACATTAAGTTAAGACCAAGAGAATGACTGCTGTAGAGAGAAACAAAGAAATGATCTATAAAATATTAATACCTTATAAAACCATAGTCAGTGTATGCTTTATTTCCTGTGAGCTTCTTATAATTTTATGCATTTTTATATTAAAAAGCATACTTTGTATACACTTGTATAACTCCAAAAGTTGTATTTTCTCTGTTTGGTACCTTACTTCTTATATTTTTAAGGTTTAATCTAACCTGAGGGGGCTGGTACTACAGACGCGCCTCTTACGGTATACACAGCTCTCTACAGTCAGCATCAGAATGCAGTACGTGCTCTCAGTAATGATTGATATAGAGTTTCAGTACATCATATCATTTTAAGCTGTGTACGAGCGAGAGGCATCGCGATTATTTATTATTTCTTAGCCAACATTTAAAGCTGTGGCCCCAAGGTTATGAGCAAGCACTGAATGTTGACCCCATCCTTTCTTGGTGAAATGTTCATGATATGTCTTACGTAAGAAAGCAGGAATACACTGGGCATTTCAGCAAGGGCAGGTGCAAAAGGAAACTACACAAACTGCTACACATAGGTCAGCCAAACGGTCAGACTGAGCCAAAGTCCCAGAGGATTTCTCATCAAACTGTTACATGTGACTTCTTCTGGGTATTAAATATAACAGTTTTATTCACTTTACTCCACAATATTCTTAAACCAATGTTTATTTAACACATTTAAAATGTCATACAGAGCAGTGGTTGTAAGGAATGGGCAGCTTGTCCATTCCTCCTTTCCACCAGGGGGCCCCCTTTCCCCTTCATGAACTATGGACATTCTCTGTTACTGTCTCGTTGGTTAATTCCTGTTTGTTTTGTATATAACCATGTCTATGCCATATGTTCAGGGCGAAGTATTGTCAGTCTATCTGCGTGCTAAGCGTCTTTCTGCATTCTGGTTTTGTTTCATGTTCATGTCTATGTTCATGTCTAAAGACTCCTAGCCCTGCCTGCCACGCCGAGACTCCTGACCCTACCTGCCACGGTAAGACTCCTGACCCTGCCTGCCACAGTGAGACTCCTGAACCTGCCTGCCACACGAGACTCCTGACCCTGCCTGCCACGGTAAGACTCCTGACCCTGCCTGCCACAATGAGACTCCTGACCCTGCCTGCCACGGTAAGACTCCTGACCCTGCCTGCCACACGAGACTCCTGACCCTACCTGCCACGGTGAGTCTTCTGACCCTGCCTGCCATGCCGAGACTCCTGACCCTGCCTGCCACGCCGAGACTTCCGGCCCTGTCTGCGCCTCCTTGGCCTCCAGCTCTGCCTGCCACGCCGAGACTCCTGACCCTACCTGCCACGCTGAGACTCCTGACCCTGCCTGCCACGGTGAGACTCCTGACCCTGCCTGCCACGCCGAGACTCCTGACCTTGCCTGCCCCGCCGAGACTCCTGACCCTGCCTGCCATGCTGAGACTCCTGACCCGGTGAGACTCCTGACCCTGCCTGCCACGCCGAGACTCCTGACCTTGCCTGCCCCGCCGAGACTCCTGACCCTGCCTGCCATGCTGAGACTCCTGACCTTGCCTGCCCCGCCGAGACTCCTGACCCTGCCTGCCATGCTGAGACTCCTGACCCTGCCTGCCACAGTAAGACTCCTGACCCTGCCTGCCACGGTGAGACTCCTGGCCCTGCCTGCCACACCGAGACTCCTGACCCGGTGAGACTCCTGACCCTGCCTGCCACGCCGAGACTCCTGACCTTGCCTGCCCCGCCGAGACTCCTGACCCAGCCTGCCATGCTGAGACTCCTGACCCTGCCTGCCACGCCGAGACTCCTGACCCTGCCTGCCACAGTAAGACTCCTGACCCTGCCTGCCACGGTGAGACTCCTGGCCCTGCCTGCCACACCGAGACTCCTGACCCTACCTGCCACACCGAGACTCCTGACCCTGCCTGCCATGCCGAGACTCCTGGCACTGCCTGCCACGCCAAGACTTCCGGCCCTGCCTGCGCCTCCTTGGCCTCCAGCTCTGCCTGCGCCTCCATGGTTTCCAGCCCTGTCTGCCACGCCAAAGCTTCCAGCCCTGCCTGCGCCTCCATGGCCTCCAGCTCTGCCGGCCACGCCAAGGTGTCCAGCCCGGCCTGCCATGCCGAGACCCTCGGGGGTAACCTCCGCACTACAGCCCAGGCCCATCTCTGCTCCATGTCCCAGGCCCACCAACAGGCCCTGTTTCCCTTCATGGGCTTGGCCCACCATCCCACCCCCTGTTTCCACCTCCATTCATCCACCCTCCTGAACTGTTTAGACTATGGATTATGTTTGCTAGAAGTGGTTCCATGAGGAACACCAGGAGGTGTTCCTTAGGGAGGGGGTACTGTAATGAATGGGCAGCTTGTCCATTCCTCCTTTCCACCAGGGGGCCCCTCTCCCCTTCATGAACTATGGACATTCTGTGTTACTGTCTCGTTGGTTACTTCCTGTTTGTTTTGTATATAACCATGTCTATGTCATATGTTCAGGGCGAAGTATTGTCAGTCTATCTGCATGCTAAGTATCTTTCTGCATTCTGGTTTTGTTTCATGTTCATGTCTATGTTTCCTGTAATGACCATTTTGCCTTGTTATGCTTTTGGATTACCCTCTTGCTTTGTCATTTGGTTGGATTGTCTCACAGTTTATGGATTTACTTGCCTGCCTCTGACCACGTCTTGCCTGTCGTTTTGGATTGTTTGCCCATTGGATTTTAATAAAAACTTCGCACTTGGATTCTCAACTCTTGCAGTGAGCCTCCTCGTTACAGTGGTCGAATTGTAAACAATTTTTAAGGGGGATGGTGTGCTCAAATATTTGACAATTTACAGATGATTGCACTATAAAATGTATATTATAATATTTAAAATCACATTTTAAGTGGAATGGTATGGGGGGATGGTGGTTTTACAGAGGGGATGCTTTTTGTCCTTTTTTTAACAAGGTGGATGCCATCCCCTCGCATTCCCCCTCAAATCAAGCCCTGATATAGAGAATAAAACATATACTGTACATAAAAGAATAAAAATAATAAAAGCTCAGTCGAAAAATAAAAACACAGTGATACAGTACAGTAGTGATAGAGACAGTACAGAGAAAGACTGGGAATGTTAAAAAGCAAGAGAAAATAAGTGTGTTTTAAATCTGGTATAACCAATCAGTATTTATTTAACTATTCTACACTATTATTTTTTCACAATTTTATTAAAAAGTGTTTAAATGATCATCATTTCGAAAAAACTGTGATTGCAATAAGAAGTTCGATGTTTTGCTGTTGTCATGACACATTCAGTCAGCTGCAAACACAAAACAACACACTCACAGGATAAAAGGATAAATATGCTAGAAAGACAAGACTTGTCACATATCAACAAATAAAAGCATAACAGTTTTGTATTTTAGGACTTTTAGTATGCAAATTTATGCTTTGATAGATACATTTTCAATTAATTAATACATTCTTTTAAACATTTTCTAACTTAATTGTTTCTTTATCTGAAATTGCAGGTTTGAATGGAACAAATTTCTAAGGTGTGGGCAATTTTTCTTTTCCAGAAGGCTTCAGAACAAATCCAAAACGTTTGAGGACTATCAGCCCTTACAAAAATCAAGTTTATTCAAATGTGTTTGAATAGTATAGTTCTTATGAACTAAAAATAGTTTATGTACTTCTTTATGTACTTCACAGAAAAACAGCTGTAAGCTTGTTGCTTAAAGTGTATTACACTCTCAAAAAGAATGTGTTTAAAATTATTAACACACTGTTTGTGTTATGCTTTTTAAGCACATTTTGTGTTTATATAACACACAATTTGGTTTTTGTCCTTATAGTGATAGTTGACCCAAAAATGAAAATTCTGTCATCATTTTCTCACCCTCTTGTCAATTCCACACTGTATGACTTTCTTTCTTCTGCAAATCAAAATTCACTTCTACTGTACACAAAACCAATGCAAGTGAATGGGTGCCAGTTAACAACACTCTTCAATATATCTTTTTTGTGTTTTGTGGAAGAAAGAAAGTCAGGTTTGAAAAGATAAGAGGTGGAGTTTGTAGAGTGCGAGATTTCCTTCTCACTCCTGGAGTTTCACAGCAGTGGGTATGCGTGCTGGCAACCTTGAAATGCCCAGAGACCCAGTTATCATTCAAGCTCTCATACTCTTCTGCCCGCTTTGACACCTCAGCAGAACCGTGTACAAGTATTACATCCAATCAGAAGTCCTGTGTCTCTGTGTGCTACAAACTACAACCCCTCCTTCTCAAGCTTCATTGCTTAGCCTGTTACACAAGAGCGGAGCTGACGGAAAAGTCGTCACTGGGGCCACCAGAGTCCCGTACATACCGAGGACAAGAGAGGGAGTGGAATGGGAATGCAGGCAGGATTTCCTAAAGTATCCGGGTTTGGCAAGACCTGACAGGTCAGGTGGGTTCTTGAAGAAGGTCAGAGGTGACTGAGCCATGGAAAGAAGCTCCCAACTGTGTGACATAGCAGCTGTGGGCTATAAACAAGAAGAGTCGCTGAAGTTAACAGGCTCGACTGACGCTACAGTGCATGTCAAGACGATCATGTGATAGGTCTGTTGAAAATAAAACTGTTTGTCACTTGTGTCATATCCCATTTATACCTGTAAATAAATGTGAGAGTAAAGCAGCTGAGAGCATTTAAATCCCTTAGAAATATAGAACACTGAGCTATGTCTTTGGTTATAAACAGACTATAAATACAGTCAAATAATGTCTTTAAAGATGATTTGTGTCAGTTGTGTGTTTGTAAAAAGCACTTGAAGGGACAGTTCACTCCAAAATAAAAATTACCTTTCTTCTGTGCAAGACGATATTTTGAGAAATGTCTCTATGGTTTTGAGTCCATACAATACCTGTGTTGGTTACCAACATTATTCAAAATATCTTCATTTGTGTTCTGCAGAAGAAAGAAAGTCATACAGGTTCGAAATAACATGAGGGCAAGTGATGAATTCTCATTTTTAGGTGAACTCTCTCTTTAACTAATATAAATAATCTCTAGGATGAGTTCTTGAATTTTGTATCTCAACCAGCTCAACAGCTGTTGTTGGGACAGGGCTGTTTGTTTGTCTGACCAGACTGAGGAAGAAGTGTTTATATCCTAAATAAATATGTTATAATAATAAGTCTTTATTTTTGTCATTCTGTTTGGTGATGCTGGCGGCGCAGAAATGACACACTTCACCTTTAAAAGCTATATTTATATTTGTTGATTTTGACAACAAATATTTGCATGCTAAATCGTACTTGCCCTAGGGAGCATTTTTACTGAATATATTAAACAAGTGTCTGATTTATAAGAATGAGATTACTGGGAATAGACTTTCAAGACTGAAATATAGCTGCTTCGTAAAGAGGGAGTGAGGGACGGTGTTACAGTACATTGAATGAATACTATTTAGGATGTCAAATATCATAAGCTCTTAAAGAGTAAATGTCATGTGACCCTGGACCCACAAGTAGCACGGGTGTATTTGTAGCAATAGCCAACCATTTTTCTTTTATGCCAAAAATCATTAGGATATTGAGTAAAGATCATGTTCCATGAAGATATTTTGTAAACTTTAGTTTTGTGAGAGGATGCAGCAAAATCGCTAACAAAAATGGCCGGAAACACTTCTACAAACTTCACTTGCTGCTGCCGCTCTTTAGGAATCACCCACTCAAGTTTGATATCTATGTAAATCTTAGAATTTCAGCTTTCAGGTTCGGTTCATCTATTCTCCACAACATCACTACAGCTGTAAGCCAATAGAGAGCCTTAAAACAAACCTGTTTCTTCATAGCAGCAGCCTACTACAGCACATCTGATGGACAACTTTAAATGTCAAAATTAACTGTTGCAAATGAAAACAAAAACATTAATATCAATGTTATTAATAACATAAAGCATTAACAGTTCAACCATTTATCATGAAAAGAGCTGAACAAAATGACACAGTTACAGAAATACACTGCAGTGATAAAATATTCTTCTGGAAGTCTCTGAATCTAGGACAGATGTCCATCTTATAACCCAGAAAATATGCTTTAATAATAAATGTGAGCTTTGATAAGTCGCATGCTTTTCGTCCAGTCAACAAAGCTAAGGTCTGCTCTGCAAACATCTCAATACATCCAAGGCTGCCTTGTGGGAGACTGTGTTTTTAATGGGTAATGTAAAATTCTTCTTGCATAGCTTAAATTCGCAATTAAGTTATATTACAAGTTCAACACCCAAGTTTTGCAAGCAGCAGTTTTTCTCCACTCACCTTCAACAAAAGTTTGTATTTAAAATGTCTGTCTTCCAAAAGTATATGAAAGGTTTCCTTGTTCTCTGGAGTAGACTTCAGGCAAAGCTGTAGTGTACTGTGTTTAAAATGCAGAATCAGCAACAACAGCGTAGAAAAATGTGTCTGAAAGCAAACGCTTTCAAGTTAAAAGTTCTTGAGAGGATTAGAATTTCATGACCTTCCCTTTTGTTATAAACATACGGATCTCATCTTTAGATTCAATTGCGTGACTATGAAACAGGTGAAACTTGTCAATATGTTCAGAGACATTCTCAGAACGGGTCGGTCTTGCACACTAAATGAAAAGTGTTTTGACATCAGATGGGAGCCTCCAGCCTCCTCTTGCTTCAGGACAGATGGGAGATATTGAACAATGATAGCAGATAGCGCAGCAAAGCATCACACTGGAACACAATTAACACGTCTGCTGTGGATCTTGATGTGAACCATCTGGATGAACAAGTTGACCTGTAAGATTTTGTCTGTTGGCAATTAATAAACTTCACTTGGGCAGCTGTAGTCATAAGCTCATGATAAAACATGTTAAATTGCTCAATACGGCCAGTGAAAAAGTATTTTTCATTGTAAATAATCCAGCATATTTTCAGAATCAATTAACCTTTTATTCTTTAAATGAATGTGTGTATTAGTCACATATAAATAAGATACTGAAAAAGATACACTGAAATGGATTTGTGTCTTATATTTCATTTTCATTTTTTCACTGTTCTGTGGCATCTCCATATGTTTAGGCTTGCTGAGGATCAAATGCTAATTTTAGCCCAATGCCAACTGTGCAACTTTCCAATTCGTTCCTTAGCATGGACACAGGGTACAACTGACCTCAATCTCTGCACTGTGCCTATATGTCAATGGACTTGAGCATGAGACACCTATTCTTAGCATTAGTACTTAAAGACAGGTAATGACGTTTCTTCTCTGAACCAAGCGTCTGCTTGAAATAACTCATAGCAATCCATCCAGTCTCAAGGCAGTTAGTGGCACAGGCACAACATTTGGAATCTATTCATTTGTCTTCATGGACACAAATTTTCCCATTTTTTCATGTCAGTCAGCACGACTTTCAATACACAGGCCACGTGTGTATGTACATTTATATATTTATAACCTGATATCAAAGGAAGTCGTAAATATTTTAGGAGTTGTCTAACCAACACCATACCTCACCCCAAACCCTAAAATCACAGCCGCAAAGACTAATTCAAGGTGGCAAAGAAACAAAAAATGGCTTCCCAAACCTCACCTCTAAACCTAACGCCACAGCGGAAATGTCAAATCATAGCAAAACATACGAATGACAAATTCACACAAATGAGCCATCTTGTATATATTTACACACAGATATTGCGTATTAAAATATGTTTAATTGAATGTTGTGCTGACTGACACGGAAAAATGATTTCAACAATCATTCAGGCTGCCAGACATAATCTACCAACCACACCATCACTGGTCATTAGTGTTAGCTATAACCATTTCAACTAGTTTTATTTGTTGTTAATAACATTTGCCAATGACAGACAGAACAAGTGTGTGGAAAACAGGTTTGAAATTGTATATAATATTTAAAAAATCATAACTAGTTAATTCGTGAATTCGTACAAAGGGAATCATACAAAAATGTACACATATTCGAAATATTTAGAATATATTTGAAAATATATTAGATAGAAACAATAATGAAGCCCCGTCCCTTAGCATCACTGGCACGAAAGCAAATGAAATTACATGAATTTCTACAAATCATTCACCTCGTATTGTTACGAGTTGTGAGTTTGTGTTGAAATGACACACTGAAAACTCGATGTGTAATAACAGACCAGTTTTCAAGCAAGAGATAGTCCCACCTCCAAACTCAAATCATTGGTTGAGCATGTGTTGTTATGAGTGGACCAGTTATATCCATTTGGTGCCGCTGGTGGCACAGAAACGTCAAACTTGACCTTAAAGACAAGGTTAGTCTCAAACCCAACACCCAAACAGGGAAATAATGTGCATGATCTTCTCCATTTATTAATCTGAGACTGAGTTCCAAATAGTTCCTCCTCCTCATAAAAGTTTGATCAGAACGGCAGCTGTACTCTGCATGCCTGAGGTGGCACGAATCCTTGGAGGGGTGTCAGATCCACAGGACACTATTGTTCTTCTCTAAATGACCAGAAAGAAGCCAAGGAGAGGGAAAGAATGGCTGTATAGCCTCTATTGACTCCATTTATAGGATCTGTTTCTTTATCAAAAGTGTTAATGTGTTGATGGCAACGAGGCACAGTTTTGAAGGTTTGGGTAATACATCTTACACCTTCAAAGGAAGGTCAGAACCTCTGTTTGTTTTCTGTAAACTACGGTGGTTTTTTTGTTGTTGTTGTTTTTTTAGGTTTAGTTGAGGAGATTATTTTGTTATATTTATAGACCACTGTAAAATATGTTGCTGTAGTTATGCAGCAGTTTGCCAGTAACTTACTGTAGATTTATATTGGTCTAATTTATTGGCAACAGTTTGTTCAAAGATAAATTAACATTAAACATTAAAAATAAATTATTAATAAGAAGGAAAAAAGTATAAAATAACAGCCTCATGCAAAGTATTCTGGGAACAAAAAACCCATATCAACCTTTTTCTGGGTTTTTTTCCCCAGATTTTTGGTTTCCAGAAATGCTTGCATGAGACTGTTATTTTATAGTTTTTCACTGTAAAGATTCAAGAAGACTTGTTAATGTTTAATGTTCATTTATGTTTGAGCAAACTATTGCCAATAAAATAAATACATTTAAATCTACAGTAATTTACTGGCAAACTGCTGCCAGTAATATTGTAATTTCTACAGAAAAGTTTAACAGTGAAGCCAGCAGTGCTAGCTTCCTAATTCCTGTGTTTACATACACTCTCATAATATTATTGTATCATTTTTACAATATGTTATTTCAGCCATACTCATCTCTAGAAAGTAATTTTACCCGCACCTTCTGTGGATATAACAGCATTTTATGCTTAACTTGAAGAAGACGTCATAAAAAAACATGTAAATGTAACTTTTTTACACACTATTAAAACACCTATTTCATGTTTTGACAAAAATTTGTAAATTGTTGCTTTAAAATGTATTGCTTTAATGATTGTTTTGCAGGTAGAACCTTCTAATTTTAAGCCGAAAGTGATTTTTCAGAATTAGAAGGTTCGGTCTGCGTTTGACCTGTTCCAAAAATCCCCATTTACAAATTTCAGAAAATGTTGATATTGTACATTTAGGGTCTTTTTCACATATAAAAAAGCTCTATGAAATGCAAAAGCTTTGAAGCTCAATATCTCAAAACTACTCACAACGCTGATAGAACCTTATAATTCCAAGGCGAGAAAATGTCAGTTTTCTATCAAACGTTTGGATTGTTAAGGAAAAACATATTAATGAACGGAGGATGTGCCCACAAACACCATCCACCTGTCTAATTATTCTGCCATATGTCCTTTAATGTTGTCATGGTGACCATCTTAAGTGTCATTAAGCCAGCCAGCCGCTGTCATGGAAATGACACGCGTGATTGGATGAGCAGTTTGAAGGGGTGTGTCACGGGGGTCAAGGGGTCATTTCTGGGACAGCTTAGCAGTCCAAACAATAGCTGATGCTTTAAAAAAAACCTGAAAGACAATTTGGGAGATGCAGTGAAAAAAAATGAAAAAACGCCGCCATCTGTTTAACTCATCTGGCGGTAGGACTATTTCATGTATATTTCAAAGGAAGGATATCACGGACCAACAGCTGTGCGTTTGGCTGCGGTTCACCTGATGTTCAGAATCATTCGTTTCAATTTATTCGTTTCCATGTTTGTTTGCTGTCGAAGTCAACCAGCTGGGTGCTACGGTACCGATATGAATAAGAAAACCTGAGATCAGGTGCTGAAACTGTTATTAAATGTTTGGCATCTGACAACACTTTATTACTCTTGTTTTAAAGCCAAATAATCTGTTATAGGGGCCGTCCTGCAAAGATATGGAAAAAGTTCTTTAGTGTTGACAGAATTAGGTCAGAGTGAACCTGAGCAGGGAAGATCTCATTACCTCACATACTAACTACGACACTATAGGAACATTGCTCCTGCGCTCAGCAGATTCAAACGTCAAGCACACTTGAGCAAGACAAACAATTTATTTCTAGCCTGGCCCCATGCCAGCCAATCACAAGTCCCGCTGGGTGAAGGAAATACGCAGAAATACGAAATACGCATTTTTGTCATTCAGGTTGTCGACGTGCAAATGAATGAGTCTGTACTGCATTTCCAGCCCCATTTCTGGAGCATTGTATGATCTGCAATAATAAACTACGACTAGGCCAATAAATCAGCTTCAAATTGTACTATGTCACCGCACACTGGGAACGAATTCAACCGCTTTGATTTTGTAGGATGAAGCATGACTAAGCACTCTCAGTTCGATTTTCACCTCACGAAAATGACGCGGATTTTAATAATGCCTATGAGATATCAATACCGTTGGTGTTATCACTTGTGGCATGCGGTTGGTACCGCACAAACCATCAGGGACCTTGAAATAAGCAGACGTGACCAAAGGAATCAGATATTGACATTAGATGTTAGTACAAGCTCAAATTTAGCCGTTTTGAGTGAAAGGGCTCCGTTTTCACAAATGTGGGGGGTTCTCAAGGTGCTATTGTATTTCATCCACCAAGCAGGACTAAATCGCTGGCGAACTAAAACGAAAATCAACGGCATCCATTTTCAGTGAAATGGAGAAGATCCTGCCGTCAGGAAAGGTCAGCAATAGTGGGCAAACCGACAAGCACGTGTACACACACACACACACACACACACACAGCTATATTTACAGATAATTACTTCCACACTGTTTTCCACACGGTCAGCTTTAAAGTTTCCATTTAATGACTTTAATATTTTGCCAGGTTTAGGGATTGCACCATAAGAGATGTGAGATGATTTGGTGACACTAGCTCCATATTTTAATGTATACTGGAAACTATCTTCTAAGGTGGAATGCTAACCATCATTGAGTGACTGCTATGGAACACAAATAGCACTCTACAGAGAAACTAGACTCGCAATTGAGGCAATGGGGTTAGCATGCTAGCTTTAGCATTTTGATATGCGTTGTGTTGCCTTCTTGGGCATCAGGGAATCTTTTCTATACATCTTCATGTGACAAAACATTAATTTTAACCTCTAAGTCACTGGTGAACAAGTGTCAAATATGCAGAAGATGCTGGAAGGACAAAGAAATGTGGAGGATGTAAAGGATTTTTCTGGAGACCAGTGGACGGCGTAACATATAGAACAGTAGAATTGCTTAACACAATACAAGACAAACGTGTTAGCTAACACAATGTTTAAAAGTAACCACAGTTCAAAAACCACGAAGATGATCCATAAACACATAAAACAACACATTCTCACCTAAAAAGATTATCTAATTTCTTCGGTAATGTAAATCTGGAAGTTTTTACAATTTGTCAACCAATATATTGGAAAACCTTTATTTTTTACTGTGAGTTATGACAGAAACTCAAATGTTGGCCATTAATGGATTTCGAATGTGGCATGCATAGGCATATATACACATCTTATGTTATAAATGTACATAGAACATAACTACCACAAATATTTGGTACAGTACTTTTTCAATTACAGTACCATTTTATATTATATTGTTTGGGTATGAAATTAAAATATATGTATACTAACAGTGTTTTAAAATGATCATTTAGCTGAAATCTTTCATTTGTGTCAAAGCATGTCTATAATGCCCTTAAAATGTTCAAATGTTACCTCTCTAGGTAGCTGACTACTGTAGGTTTGGAAACAGAAACTGTGTTTGTGTACAACAGGCCTACTCACATATATGTGCTTAACATTTGTATGTGACAATGTGCCCATATTATGAAAGATGATACATGTGTGCTTATACTTGAATAAAAACCTGAAAACTCTATCTGGTGCCTTACTAAAGACTGCAGATCAATACATACCCAGCCGGGCCCTGCCTGGACATTAGATCAATATTCACTCCGCAGATGACTGCATGTGAAAAAGTAACTATGCTAAAGCAGTATGTTTTCAAGGTTCTGTTTTCCCCACGTATCCCGTATCCCAGCCTCTCCAGCCGGTCTCACCATGGGAGAAGGAAACGCGTCCAGCTCCACCATCAAGGCGTTAATTGAGCAAAGCTGCAGGCTGGAGACTCCATGTGCATTTGTTTGTTTGTTTGTGTTTTACTGACAACACATCAGTGCTCCCTACAGGCCACAGATCAACATGAATATATACGCATATATACTGCTTCCATAAGGCAAAAATGATTTACTCTTGTAGCCTATACATTTTAACTAGGGGAAACATTATGGGATAGCAAAGTGTTCACTGGTTAACACATCACAACCACGGCTGATGCAGGAGGGCACAAGAGTGTCGTTCACCCACTCCCACCCATCCTACGTATTTGATATACAGCTATTTGCATTTTATGCAATAGAAAGAAACATGTTCAGACTTGTAATTGTACTTTACACTTATCTATGCTTTTCTTACAGTCAAGAAGTTTGTTTCAAAGAATACACACTTCTTAACAGTTGATGTTTGTGTCAGGTCTCAATGACTAAATAGGCTGCTACATTAAGCACATCAGATAAAACTTAAAGATTGCTCCAGATAGCTGGACACAGACTGATGGGATGTCTTATGTGATGATGTCCCCATTAATAAAAGAAAGTGGGTCCAAAATCCATCAAAGACACAGGATAAGATAATGGCTAGCAGCTTCTGCTAGTGACATCCCAATAATAGCATTTATGACAGGATCACAAAAACAATGAAGACAGATTGTGTTTTCACAGCTTTTTTATATTTCAACAGCTATTTCAGAATGCCAACATTCTCCTCCTGCTTTGTGACTGAGAAACTGGACACCTGGCCGGGGATGTCTATAATACCTGGAGAGAGCGAGTCCTATCCATTTTCCTTCATCTTTATTCATCAACATATTTTTAAAGGCATAATATGAACAAATTTTGCATTAAAATATCCAAAACCACTATATTATTATGTAATTTGTTATATATATATATATGTCACAAAACATATATATGTCTTATGGGGCAATTTTTTTGAAATTGAGATCTTAACATCATCTAAAAGTTGAATAAATAAGCTTTCTATTGATGTATGGTTTGATGGGATTGGACAATATTTGGCCGACCTACAACTATTAAAACTCTTTTAAAAAAAATGTTGAGAAAATCGCCTTTAAAGTTGTCCAAATGAAGTCCTTAGCATAGCATAAATAGCAAAAATAAAGTTTTGATATATTATCTTCATGAAACATGATTTTTACTTTATATCCTTTATATCCTTTTTGGCATAAAAGAAAAATGGCTAATACATGTATTTTGGGCTATTACTACAAGTGTTGTATGTAATGATGTAGGCTATGTACAAGTGACGTATGTACAAATGTTCATAAGTTTGGTTTTAGTTCGTTTGGTTTTAGTTCGTTTGGTTTTAGTTAGTTATAAGATGTTATAAAAAGGAGCGTTGTAACATGATTTATTTGTTTGCGATTGAGTCATTGGGAAATATGGGACAGGACCAGGGTTGCCAACTCCGTGGCAATAATAAACTGAATCGGACAATACTGTAAATAGTTCATTCAAATAGTTCTATAAAAAATTTATAACCGCCTTACCTAAAGGATTTTGTTTATCAGCTTTAAGTCTTGAGGTAAGATGATGATTTTATTTATGTAAATATAGTGTCATTTACTACTACTGCAATTATTTTATTGATTAAAGTGTCTAATGCATAACAGTGGCTGTAAAATATGTATTTTCTGTATAAGAGTGGCATATTTTGAGGGTACTACAGCGCAGACTCTGGCTCCAAATGACGTACAGGTATGTCAGCGGCCATATCTCTAACATTTTGTACAATTGAAGTGAATGTAGGTGCATCGTTCATCATGTATGCAGTCTATGCTCTAAAGCCACAGAAAACTAACGTCCTTACAGTGCGGATCGGCTGACGGCATCATAAAAAGCGCACAGTCAAAAGCCCACAGGATCATGCTAACCAACCAAACCTTGACCCTTCAGACCTGTCCATGCCTTAATGTGTTGCCTCAAGCTATCTGCAGCTATTTTTGAATGTACAGTTCAGCATTAGGAACATTTTCTTCTTGCACACAGGGTCCTGGTCATGAGGGTACAGATGCTCTAGTGCGAATGTAACTGGCCTGGGGAGCAAACGTGACATAGCTGTGTCTCTGTGAAGCTTATCGCTTGTTTGTGTGTGCGCGCGTGCATGTGTGTTTTGAAAAGCGTGTGAATTCATTTTGACTGTGCTCTGGTATCCTACAGGCTATTGAGTCATTTCATACTGAACTCCAATGAGGCCATCTCGCTCTGGAGAAGGCCGGGACTCCAGCTGTCAAAACACAACTCGGAGCACGGAGAAAACTTTACAGAACTTTGAGAGCCGGAAAAGAATGACTGCAATACCTTTACCAACGTTTTTGATCTCAGGTCGTCCAGATTTAGGTAGCAAGATCCAGGTCAGCAAAGCTGAAATCATGAAGAATTTGTGCCAAATGAGTTGCCAGACAACTTCCTAAAGGCACAATTTGTCATTTTCAATAACAAAGACGCAGCTTGATGATGCAATAAAGCGTGGAATGATGGGAGTTGTTGTCTTCACCTTCACTGCAGATGGAAACAATCTGGCAGGACTCACAAATCATGTTTATTGCTGATGTATTGAAAATGTATATAATACATTATAATATAAGCCAACATAATGGCTTCTTAGAAACGACAACAGAGTGGCATGCTAGATAATACAGTTCCAACCATCACATTATTTCATGAGACTTGCTGTTTTTTCACTTTGATGAAGAGCAGGGTTAATAACTATTAATAAACTCTTTGAATGGTTTTTGGATATTTTAAAGGTCCAGTGTATGAAATTTAGCAGCATCTAGTGGTGAGGTTAAGAATTGTAACCAACGGCTCACTCCACCGCTCACCGCTTCCTTTCGAAGCACTACGGTGGCCGACACAGGACAAAGATGTCGTCACGTTTTCGTTTCTCTGCTGAAGGAGGTAACATATTTACGAAACGCGCTCTGTAGAGGAGTTTGTTCATTTAGGGCTACTGTAGAAACAACATGGCGAATTCCACGTAAGGGTGTATGTAGATAAAAATAGCTCATTCTAAAGTAATGAAAAAACATAACGGTTTATTATGTAAGGTCTTTATACACCTCTGAAGACATAGTTATGTGTTTTATATTGCATTTCTGTCAATTGAGCCTCCTTATTACACACAGCACCTTTAATGCAAAAATCATACATATTGTGCCTTTAATGAAAATGATGCACATAATAATGATTAAATGAATAATTCACCTAAAAAAGAACATTTTGTCATCACCCTCATATCGTTCCAATACAAGAGTTCTTTAGATGAATGTCATCTTCATGCTTTCAAAGAATTAAGGTAGATGACCAAAAAAACTAGACTTTCCAAGTCATCTTACGCTATACGAAACGAACCTGAAACTGAACTCATTCACTAAAAATGTAACGTGGTCACCATTCACTTTTACTGTATGGAAAAGAGCATCATGAACATTCAGTTAAACATCTCCAACTGTGCTCCACAGAAGAACAAAAAACACATCATGGTCCTGGAAAAACTGCTTTAGATGGACGGATGGATGCTTAGATGAGTTGTGATGTGCCCTGATATCTTTGGCCGGTGATGTGAGCACAAGATCATTGCTTGTGTGTGACAGACCATTTCAAGCACTTGCAGGCAAGAAGGGGGCAGATCTGTTGAGCGCTTACAGAGTGATGGACAGCCACAGGGGGCGGTGGATGTAGGAGGACGGGTGGCAGCATACAGCGGGTGTTATATCCAGTTTCCAGATATAACACAACCTCATTAAGCTCCCCCATCATGCTTGCTGGAGCACTGATGCCGTTGGCACGGAGCCAAGATGGCGGCTTCCACAAATCCCAACATTTCAGCACTCGATCAGTTCACTGGACAAACCAAACACTACTGTTTCATTTCCAAACTGGCTGTGTCTATAAACACCTTACGGGAGATGACATTAAATGAACTTTGAAAAATGAGACAAACTGTCGGAGCGTAGAAACACTTCATGTTTGATCTCATATCCATGGACGTTTTAAAAAAAATGTATTTTTTGTGATGGACCGATATATCAGCCAATAGTTTAAAAACAGGTGATGATCAGGGCTGATATATGCTGTCAATCAAAAGAGAACAGAAAAATGCAATTGGTGGAATGATCTGACAAGATCAGCAGATTCTGCAGCCATCTTTAAAAATCGCCTGAAAACACATCTCTTCCGTCAACACCTGACCGATTAACACTGACTTCTATTCTTTTCTGTCTCTTTTCTACTCTTTCTAAAAAAAAAAACCTTCCTTAGCTTTGTATACTGTGCTAGACTTTATCAGACCAGTTTTTACAGCAGTTATGCATTTTGTTATCTCATGTTGTTCCAATTGCTTCCATTGTTTACCTCATTTGTAAGTCGCTTTGGATAAAAGCGTCTGCTAAATGACTAAATGTAAATGTAAATACAATGAGAGAGGCAGAAACCACACGTGACACAGACGAAAATAAGCTCCTCGTGTCTGCGAACACCATTAATGCCTGTAATATTTCCTCACGGCCTCACGCGTGTTCCTGCTGGAGCCGGTCTAATTCAGGTTCTTCTTTATTTGAGCATGCACGAGAAGCCTGAAAGAGCTTTCTGTCTGTACGGATGAAGAGTCAGTCAAACAAGACTCTGCTCTCTTCTATGATCCAATATAGCAGATGCTGAGAGCTCACAGCGCATCACAGGAGTGAAGAGAGTTGGTCTGCTTTATCTTGCCTTAAACGCACAGCTCATCAAATATGGACACTTCCCATAACAACTGACACACAACAGTCATAAATCACTCACTGATAAAGAATCCCTCAATTACTTTTTCAAAGCTCAGATGTTTGCCATTGTCTTTCCTGCTAACAAACAAACAAACAAAATCAATCTCTGAACAATGTCTGTTATCCAAAAAACGAATACGCTGCTGTTCGCAATATCCTGATAAGAGATTTGATAACATAAATATTTATAAAGAGCCAAAGGAAATGAAAATGAATTTGCATTCTGGTTGTTACAAAATGCTGTTCTGGAACAGCATGAATACATTCCTTTACTTTTTGTGAAGCTGACCTGTGGTATAAATATACTTCAACTAGACATTTTGTTTTTGGTAAGCCATTTATTCTTATAGCGCATCCAAACTTTTATTGTCCAACCATCATGATCGAGTCATTTTATATGAAATTCTGTTTCTTATGGCAGTCAATAGCTACTTCAGGTTCACACAGAGTTATAATATTGAAAAAAGTCTACATTTGCATCAACAATGGCATTATTTTCCAGAGACATTTAGTTTTTACATGGGAACAAATTCAATATGTGCAAATAAAAATGAAAGACACAAAGTCATTCTCAATCTCTCAAGGTCAATAATCTGTTAACTTTTGTTTTGAAATGCAAGTTAGCAGAAAATGATTGGTGGAAAAACGTTTGGAATGCATTATGTAATTTAATCCTCTTTATTCAGTTTCAAGTTTAATTCCCTGGCAAGTTTTTATCCAAATTATGAAAATTGTTTCAGTCTACAGTATAAATCTCTCAAGTCATAATAACCGTAAACCCCAATGGCTTATTTGGTTGATACTGTAAGAGGTTCTGAAATGATATTATGAACATTTATAAACTGACTGTTGAAAAGTCACCTTTTGTTAGCTCATTGACAAAATGTTAAACACTCTCTCATGTGTAAGTCGCTTTGGATAAAAGCATCTGCTGTGAGAAAAGTCAAAAGCTGGCCTATAAGTCGATTGGGTGAGTAAACAATTCGGTTCCACCAGACTTTCTCTAAACTATCCAAATATAGAAACTCTTCACACTTCATCTAGAGCTTTGAAGCCCCTGCAGACTTGAGCAGGCAGGAGCCCCAGGTGTCCTCACTGCGTCTGGGCTGCTTTGGGAAATTACGGTCCCTGAGCCTTGGGAAACCTCCCTGGATACACCAGCTGGCGGAGTTACATAAGAGCCGCTGGCATAACCGTTGTGTTACAGGGAGGTGGAGGACAGACAGAGACAGATAAAGGGGTGGATGGTGGTTTTGAATGTGCGATGAGCTCCTCACCTGATAATCCCTTTGCGTGGGCACATTATGTCTCAATATGAAATTGTCTCTATGTAAGACTGAATTTCTACGGTTGGGATACAGACATGTCAGTAAATAGGTCACAAGTTTATAATAGGATTAGATATTAAAGAGATCACATTTGGTTAAGATCAGTCACGGTTTTGTTACTGCCGTGCTGAATATCAATGTTAAAGCCTTCCTCCGTTGCACACAAAGTTTTCCTGCACTTTAAATTCAGAGCTCCCCCCATTGTTATTGAATGCTTGGATGCTGATTCAGAAGTTCAATAGTGTGGTATGTCAGAACATGTACTGTGTGTACCCACCAGCAGCCAATCAGAGAAGGGGGAGGACCAACTGGTCCCGGAGTGAATGTCATTTCAAAGGCAGTGATGTAGCAGCACACTACCGCCCCCCTGTGACAAGTATTATCACAGCTTTAATACACTGGAGACATAAAAAATGTCATAATTTATTCTCCCTCATGCTATTAAAACATGTATATGACTCTTTCTTCTGGGCAACACAAAAGAAAATATTTTGATAAATGTGTTCTGCAGAAGAAGAAAGTCATACAGGTTTAGAATGACATAAGGGTGAATAACTGATGAAAGTTCATTTTGGGGTGAGCTTTCCCTTTAAGTGTTTTATAATACACATTCCTCAAAATGTATTCAAACACATGAGCTACACTTGTGCAAATAATTTATGCTAGGATTTATTCAGCACTAACTTTATTAAACAACCATTTTGCAATTACTTTAAACAGTCTTATGGTGATTTGTGGATGTATAAAGCTGGTCTTCAGTCTGGATCTTACTTCACAGGTGTCCTGGATTAGTATCCACAAATATAAATCCCATTCAAATATATACAAGTTTCGCAAACTTCTAATTCTTGACTCATTTTTTAACATTACGTGGATTTATTTATTATTTCTGACAGTGTGCTATTTTTCTTTAACATGCTGTAGATGTGACATTTATTTTTAAACTTTTTAAAGCTTTAAAGTATAGTTCACCCAAATAATAAAAATTCTTTCATCATTTATTTATCCTCATTGTCATTCCAAACCTGTATCCATTTCTTCTTTAAAATACAAAACAAGATATTTTAAAGAATATTGGTAACCAAACAACACTAAACCCTATTTTCTCCCCGACTTGTAGGGACACAAAACCATTTCTTAAAATCTTTTTTCATATACAGTCAATAAATGATGACAGAAAATGTTGTGTGAACACTGTAAAAAAATAATTTACTTTAAAAAAAATAAGAACATTTTGAGTTCATTCAATGAATGCAAACCCGTTGTTAACAAATATTTTTAAGTTGAATTCATTCAAAATTGTAAGGCAGCCAGGTTACTTATTCTTTTTTAAGTTGAACCAACATTTCTTTTTTACAGTGTATCCATTTAAGGATTCAGTTGACTTAGCAGACACTTCATCATTGGATAGCAAATGTTCCCAAACAAACCGTATGCTGTGAAGATTTACTTGATGTTTAAACATTAAACATTTCTTATTCAATTACAGGGACTGACTGTATAACAGAGTGCATCACTGTTGAATATCAAATCATCTTGTAAAAGGCTCAAATAAACAATAATAATAGAAACACATCAAGTTCACAAAAAACGCCAGTTTAATAGTTTAAAAGTAAAAGGCTAAAATGAAGGATGAACATATTTAAGGGACAAAATCTTTCATGGCAATCTGACAGAGACTGGGTAAGAACCATGACAACACACTCACACGAAGTGCCTAAACCTGGAGGATTACGGAAAAGTGCTGTCGACCTGTTGCATCTATTCCTAAAATGCTGGCATACACACTCATCGACTCACAAAACAGACACCCACACATCCCTGTTCTCAAGTAAAAAACTGTGCATAGCTCAATAAAAGTACATTTCTGTAGCAAGATCCACCCACACCAGTCATCCTCTATACCTCGTTCCCCTTTCAAAAAACAAACTCAAGCCATCTACATTTCATAAACATAATTTTATATATATTTATAATCAATGTACAAAGTTACATTCGGAACTGCAAAGGCTGGTCCATAGAAATAAATACTGAAATGGCTAGTTTGCGAAATGAAGTCATCTCTGCTCTCCTGGAGAGAGGAAATAACTGCGAACAAAGCAGTGACCCTTCAGTGCAGCTCAGCTCGAATGCAAGCGGAACAGTGCAGATTCAGCACACCGCCTGACTGATGCCAGAGGCCTGCGATCGGAGATTAGAGTCTAAAAGACAAATGTACAAAAGTTTCATAAAAATAGGCATGTTTATCTACACACAGCTCAAAGGAGTACCTTCCCTTTGAAAACCGCTCCTAGTGTTAAAAAAGACAGCAAAAGAGGGAACATGGTCATTGTAGAATCGCAATTGAAATGTGTCTATGATTTTGACAAAAACAATTTACTGTATCCTTTGGTAACCGTGATTCATTCATACAGATAGAAAAGGATATTGCATTTACGCTCACAGGAGGGATTTGCCAAAATATTATATATAATATACAAGGACACAACGGAGCTACTTGTATTGCCAAATGCGACGTGCGAAGATCTCAAGTAACATTCATTTATAATGATCATTGAAATAATAAGCTTAACGTACGTTTAGCGACTTGAAAACAAAAATACTACAGGCCGATGATTAAAATATCTTAAATAACACAAAATGTGAGTGGAGGCCCAAAGCACAAAAGAAAATATAAAGTTCATGATTTGGAAGAAAGGTGAGCTTCTTTTGGATGACTGAGAAGTTGAAAGATGGTCACTCCTCATTGACCATAATCTGCCACACTATAAGGTGACTACGTTCAGCTTTGGCCAGGAAGGGCTGCAGCTTCATTGTGGGTTCGTTCAAATCCTCGGTTTCTCCTCCTTCATCGCCTACGATGAGGAAAGGAAGAAGGAAATCAGTCTTTTGAGCAGTATGAAGACATAAACGCAAGGAGTGTGACTCTCACCCATCCTGAAGTCAATGTAACCCTCCCCTCCGCTCATGACCAGGACAGACTTCATCAGCTCAGGTGTGGGGGACTCTGAAGACTTGTCGGTGCCAGTTTCACCCCCTGGACCTGCAGATGGGATCACTTGCCCTGCAACGCACACACATACTGTATAAAAGAAAGCTTTTACAAAGTATACAAGCAGCCAACGATGTCAGAATAAACATTTGTAATCCTCAAATATCATTTTTTTGGTTGCATTCAAAATCCACTTGGCTGAAAAGTCACAAAAGACTTTCGCAAAAGTCACTTATTGTGTCTAGGATGTGGACAGCATGAGGCCTATAGTCAATTATTCAGATGTTGTTGTACCTGGGACAGCCGTGAAGAACTTGACTGCGTCTCTGTGTCCATGGAAACAGAGCTGGGCATGTGTCATGGAGCAAAAAGGTACAAAGGTGCCTGCGGTGACTTTATCACTGTTCTCATCGCCGTACACACGGATGGCGCTGCCTGGATGGTTTTGCGATCCTGCTGTAACTTTGCAAGCTGTCGTAGCAAAGAGAAAAAATATCACAGCATTAAAGGATTAACAATAACATTAAACAACTGACACACTGAGCTAAACGCATCGTTCACGCACGTTCTGATAGAGGGATGGAGATGATGACACCGTTTCCTGTTCCAACCCACAGTCGGTTACATGACACCATCAGAGCCGTGATCCTCACAAAAGAGAAGCCAAGCTTACCAGTGCCTGTAACAAACATATAACAATGCAAAAGTGAAATGCAGTGCATGAATTTACTTCAACACAGTCACGTCGGGGTCCTCACCGAGCATCTTGCTGACATAAGGCTCAATGTCCACATCCTGCAGATGCTGATATGTATGCGCGTGAAAAAGTCTGAGGGTTGAGTCCAGGCGGATAGATACCCAGATGCCGTCTCCATCCCACGCCAGCTGTCTCACCTGGCTCTCCTTACGAGGGTGGGCATCAAAGGATTTCTACACATGAGAATTGGCACATTAAAGCAAATGTAAGATGAAATATGAAAAAACCCACAATTATTTATAGTAGTTAGCTACATTGTGCACTGCTTTCAACATTCTGACGCTATAATAATTTACCTCGATCTTCATGGCTTTGGGTTGAACCACAAAGATCTTGTTCCTGTATCCGCACCAGACCTTATCATGCACTACAGTCATACAGCGGATAGAGTGGTGTGACCGTCCCAGATCTAACAGGTGGTAGTTTGTCAAATCCCACTGACCATCTGTAACATCACAAATATCTGTTATTATAACAGCACTTGCTCTGCTACGGTGTGGACTGCATTCATGCAGTATGAAGCATTTGATGTTAATTGTTAATGATTTTATTTAAGAATGAATGAAAATTACCCCTATCGTTACAGTTTTATGAATTAAGACTTCTCTTACCAACACCTCTGTGGAAGATTGCGAGCGTGCCATCAGCCAAGGCTACCAGAACACGTCCTTTCACATGACTTTGCAAGAGAAAAACAGAGAACGATATAAGTTTTCATCTTAGAAGGAATGTTACAGGCCGTTTACACGAGAAACTTTTGATGCGTTTTGCCTGTTCATTTACTCAACAACGGCGTTTTGAGAGACTAACATTTTGAAAATGGATCTCAAAGTGCACGTTTTTGAAAACTACGGCATTATCGTCTGCGGCATTTTTCAAAAACAGGGTATGTGTATGTGCACAGGCACGTAGTGTTTCTTTACAGTGCAACATCGCCATCCACTGGCCTGGCATGCATAATAATCCAGCATTTTAATTCATTCATTTTCCCAGATCCGTGTAAATGCAGATTGCTTTGATAATGCTGTCGTGTGTAACTTTTCAAAAAGGCAAGGGAACAACTTTTAAATCATTGTCGTGTAAACGTGGCCTTAGTAATTGTGTAAATATATGCAAAATGATGCTTGTGTCCTTACACGATCCCCAGAACAGAAATCTTAAGCTTGATGGAGTGAAGACACTTCCTCCACTGAGACACAGAAGAATGCACGTACACACTGCAACACACATTATCACTTGCACAATAAATCAGGGTTTCACACTTCTGCACAAATGAATTTCTAAGGCTTTTCTATGACGTTTTCAGTGGATAAGGATTTTTATCCTGAATTGACATTTAGTCAACTTTGATACTGAATCACTCAGACTGATTTGTAAACCGGTTTGAGTAATTCATTGCAAAATAAATAAATGTGACTCTGGACCACAAAACCAGTCACAAGTAGCACAGGTAGGCTACATTTGTAACAATAGCCAAAAATGCATTGTATGGCTCAGAATTATCAATTTTTCTTTTATGCCACAAATCAATAGGATACTAAGTAAAGATCATGTTCCATGAAGATATTTTGTTATTTTCCAACCATAAATCAAATCATATCAAAACTCTGAAAAGATTTGTGAATGGCTGCACCAAAATCTCAAACAAAAATAGCCTACAAACTTCACTCGCTGCTGCCGCTTTTTGGGAATTAATATCCACTCAAGTTTAGTATCTATGTGAAGCTTAGAAATTCAGCTTTCAGGTTCATCTATACTCCACAACGTCATTACAGCGGTAAGCCAACAGAGAGCATTAAAACAACCCTGTTTCTTCTTAGCAACAGCCTGCTACAACTTTAAAGGCGATTTTCTCAATATTATGATATTTTGCTCAGATTCCAGATTTTCAAATAGTTATATCTCAGCCAAATATTGTCCTATCCTAACAAACCATACATCAATAGAAAGCTTTCAGACGATGTTTAAATTACAATTTCTTAAAGTGACCCTTGTAACTGGTTTTGTGGTCCAAGGTCACAAAACAATTGAAATAATTTCAAGCAGGTTTTACTCTAGACAAGAACAATATCTAAAATGAAATATTTTAAACCATTTAATACATAACTATAAAATGTATTTTAAAAGATTTTATTAAAGATGTAATTTAATATTGGTCCAATCTAAATATGAAGTTAAATCCGACTGATCTGAAAATGTTGACTATACTGGAAACATAAGAAAAAGCCACTCACCAGCCATTCTGAGCCCCCAGCCACATGGTGGGCAGCACGCTGTTCATCTTGCTGGCTTCCTCTCTCATGAGGTCCTGTTCCTCAGGCACTGAAGTCACACCATCCTTTACCAGATCACTCTCCCTACATCAGTCGATACACATGATGTTACACTCACAAACATCTCACTACAGTATATGACAACATCAAAACACTATTACAAACATAACACGACAGATCATGAAGTGCTGTTCTGAAACAAGTTGAATGAAGCGCATTGCTGATACACACCTCTGTGTGTAGTTGGACGGTGTGTCTCTGTTGTTCTGCACCCCAAGCGGGTCAGTAAAGACATGTTCTGTGTAGATTCCGGGCTGGCTCTCATCTGCAGGTGTGTTGCTGCTGCTCTCTGTGGCCTCCAGAGCTTCTTCTGCTGCTGTTACAGCATCTTCCCTGCAGGGTCCTAAAACTGGGTCCCGAGAGATTTAAGGTGGAATGAGGGTCTTAAAGTTAACATGAAATACAGTTCCCCTCTCATTTACCGCTGTAATGTAATGTATTTCAGAATGAAATGCAGTATTTAAACACGTGAACTTAGAACTTGTGGAACTAGCTCTTTAACTAGTATGCTACACAATGCTTTGTGAATATATTTATATCTCAGTCTTTGAGTAGAGGTTGTGTTACCCGAGTCTGATCCTATCGAGTTTGTACAGACAGTTTGAGGGATGGCCACAGAACCTTCTGCAGAGCAGCCCACCACAGTGATGCCATCCAGACCTCCATCAAAGCTAGTAGAACCACTGTTGGCTGTACAGTTGACTTTAGAAGCCTCTTCACATTGACCAACCTCCCTGTCTGGGCCCACCTCCTCTCCAGCAGGGTAGTCTGTCTCACAAGCACCTGGTATTGGGACCAAAAAAATCTGTTACAATCCAAAGAGTTTTATACTTTACATTGTATCTTTCCAAATATGATAGCATTTCAGAGAAGTAGCATTCAAACTCTGACCTGGCACGCTGGCGATGCAAAGCACATGAGAGTTGCAGATAAAGAAGTTCTCCAGAATGTTTCCGGGCTGGTTGGCGTCGATGACTACGACCTTAGAGGTGGTGTGTGTGGAGGTGCAGATCCACAACAAGCTAGAGAGTTCATCCTGATGCCTGAGTTCCTTTTCCTGCTCCTGAACACACACGTAATGTCATATACTGAATCGCAAACACGACACATGTATATATTTATAGTTTGAAAGCATTTGTACCAGTTTTTAGAACCAACTTTTACAAACAACAATTTTGAGTCCCATCCAAAATTGAGTCCTGTATCAGTACATAATCATGTCAAACCTCAGAAACCTGCATGTCTTTCTTCTGCAGAACACAAAAGAAGATAGTTTGAAAAATGGTGGTAACCAAACAACATTGACACCCATTGACTTCCATCGTATGGTCAAAATATCTTCTTTTGTGTTATATGAAAAAAAGTCATATACAGGTTTTGAACAACATGAGGGTAAATAAATGATGACAGTTTTTATTTTTGGGTGAACGGACATCAATACCTGAAAGTCATTACGCCACACATGAGTGTGAGATGTCTTACCTTGAGCTCCTGCTCCAGTCTGTCTAGGCTGCTCTGAGAGCCTTTCTTCTGTCTGGGACTGAGGGGGTGGCTCTCTCCTCCAGACACGTCTTTATAAAACACACTAGCTCCCACGATGGAACCCCCGTCGCGTGTCTTACCGCCCGACAGATTCACTCCTGCAGCGCACCACAGCTACGCACACACAGACTGATGTTAGAAACTACATTGCAGGATCTCAGAATCGAAGCAGTGAAAACTTCTCTCACCTTCATGGAAGCATCTTTTTCATCTAAAGGTCGGAGGTAGACGGGCACTGGCAGATTTTTTAACTTATTATCTGCTTGTCCACCATTGGTAACCTTTCAAAACAGAATAGGGCTGCTTTAGCTAAAGAACACACTTTATAACCCATTAAATAGAATCCAGAAGCATAAAAAGGCAACTATTCACTGTGACCTTTATATTTTAACGCGGTGTCCTAAACAGGTGCAATACAAGCTGTCAGTGGCATTTTTCCATACTTGCCCATAGTATAATAGTAAATAAAAGAGCAATGAGATTTGGTAGATGGGCCTATCCAATTAAAAGGCGAAGAAAAATATATCTTGTAGTATGTCACAGCTGGTTAGGACAAAAACTGAGCTTTACTGCATTGCACCTGGTTGTACAGAGTTGTTAGTTCTGCTGTTAAAGATGTAACCTTGTATTTTGCAGGCAAACTCCATCCGTAGGCCTGCATCCTGCCATCCTCTTTCTGCACATGAGCCTTCACCTGCCTGTACTGAGCTCTCTTCTGCTCCCTACGTGACACTACCGCCTCAACCTCAGCCCTGCACAGTACACGGCCAGAAAACACAAATCTATTAAACAGATATCTTGGATAAGGGTTGAATGACAAGGAGAGTGGGTTTAAAGACACTCACTCCTCATTGAGGAAGTCAAAGGCTTTGGATTTGTCGCTGGGCAGCTGAGCAAGAGTACTGCTTCTCTTTTTCACCGACGGGACGATGTGTGAGGTGGGTGCGTTGTACTTTAGGTTAACCGGTGCGTCTGGCTTTTTTGCCATGGTGCTGGAGGAAGAGCTGAAGAGCCTGCTGAAACTGAGGGATGGGGGAGAGAGGGAGAGACGACACAGAGACTCATATGCAGACACAAGCGGTAGCAGCAGTGTTAGAAGTCAAAGGTTAACCGTTATGGGGTTGTAGGGTCACTTTTCCAAACATGTGCCATGCCCCTCACAGAGCGTGGCGACTATATAATCCCATTCAAAGCGTGCCGACACCACATGCTGATCAATATAGTAACTATAGTATATATAGTATATTCCTTATTAAAGTAAATGTACTAGTAAAATTTCAAAATTCAAGTAGGTGAAAATTCAAAAAACTGAAAATGCACTGGACAGATGCTGGTTTATATTAAAGTGGCTGTCCGTAAGAATGGCCACTTTGTCGCCATCTCAGTTTGTAACTTGCTAGTGCAGGTGATGTGCGGAGGTGATTTTCTTTACATGAGTTGTAATTTGGCACTGCTCAACTGCGTGGATGAGTCTGATGTATTGAGTCGCATGTCACGTGTGGGCTATGACAGTGAACCGGTGAAAATCTTAACTGTACATCAGTAGCGCATCTATAACCAAAGACACCATATAAGGATTTCCGGAGAAACACGACCCGACAAGAAAATAAAAAAAAGGCTATTACAAGCTGTCTGTGGTGTAAAGATATCGTTTTAAACACCATTCTTTCATGTACTTGCAAAAGTATATTAAAGTGGCAATCTGTAAGTTTCTAAAACCAATTATTGAGCATTATGCCATATATTATTTTCTAAAGGTTTCAAAAACACTATAGTATCTAGGTGTCTTACTATAGTTAATGAGTAAATGCTATTGTATACTGAAGTATTTTCCATGTGGGCAAAAATATTACTATTGTATCGTAAAAAAACGGAAAACATGGAATCCAGAAATATTAAAACGGAAAAAACAGAATTTGGGAAAAAATAAAACAGAATTTGGGAAAAATCTCATAGGGCCCTAAATATTAGATTTTCCTTGCACAACTATTATGGGCTAGAGAATTTACAATAACAATATTACCGTAAAAGTTATGAAAAAAAGATTTATAATGTATTTTCCTTGTTTATTGTGTGTTGACTTGAGTTTTGTGGCACAATGTTAATCGGATACAATTTGTTGAAGTTGGATTATTTATTATTTATCATAATTATGTGTAGTATTAACACACTATCAATAATCACTGTTATTAAAGTTAAAGTTAATGTATATTGAAATACCCCTAAAGGTAAGTAAAGAGCTGTGAACTAAGTGCAACCTAAAACCTTTTTATCAAACCACAGCTTGCTGTTAACCATGCAAAGCCTTCTGCAAACATTAATAAATTCACATGTAAATTAGAAACAACAGATCTGCTTAATTCTAAATCTAAACAAAAGTCCCTGCCCCAACACACCTCCTGCAAACACACAGGACAACATGAACAGGGTTACAGAGAACACACAGGAGCACACACAAGAAAAATGAATGGGTTTAAAATAGATGCAAAACCCCAAATGACGCAGAAAAAAAAAAAACAAGTACACTGACATGACATGGGAATGGCATTTCAAACTACCAGAACATACCCCCTACCTGATGCTTTTTGATACTAAAGTGCCAAATCATTTAAAAAAGACATGTAATGAATGCTTGAGCCTCAGAATCTCTAGTAAAGTTTTATGTAATGTAACAGTCTGGCTGTAAATTCCTGTTATATCCCTGTTAAAACTTTAAAGAAACACCATTCCCATGTCCAAAACCACAATTTTGGATTGAAGGATCAAACCAAATGCAAGATTTACTAGCATTTCAAAGATTACCTACATCCTAGAAGAAAAACAAATAAAAGGGAACATAAAACGAGAAGGGGGAAAACATAGTTTCAACGCCAAACCACAAACCATTATAACAACGTTTTTTATAAGAAAACTAAGGGGGGCTTACAACTGCCAGATACTAGACTTTTTTTTCTCCGTCAAGGCTGGATTCTCCCGTGAAGCCCTATATGAGAAGAAAAACACATGTCAGTAATGACAGAGCAAAAGAGTTGGCAGGTATGCATTGGTTTGACCAAGGTAAACATGTATGTATATTATCGTATGGAAGTTTTGATTCTGACTGACCGTATCATCTCAGTCCATCTGACGGCCTCCTGCAGCTCCATCAGTCTCTCTTTATACTGGTTCCTCTCCATGAGCACACGGGCCATTTCTACCCGTGTGAAGCGCTTCCTCTGGGCTGTGGGCACATCACTCTGAAGAGAGGCATTACAGAACATTTCAAAACACAAAAACTAAATCTGGTGTGATGTCTGTGCACGGAGAAGACACAAAGACTTTTAAAACATTTTTAATAAAGAACCAATCAGCGTTCCAATGACAGTGTGATCTCTGAATTGCAATGATATTGAATCCCAAAACATTTCCAACCCCATTTCACACGGCACACAGACAGATCTTAATGCAGCACTTACATCATCTTCCTCTTTGCCCTTCTGTTTGGCCTCCTCTACCTCTGCCCGGACTCTGAGTGAATGAAATAAATCACATAAGGGTTTTCTTAATAAATAGAAAGAAGCCTAAAAAACTGACTTCTGGGATACAATATTATCTAACTTTTTGATCTCCTCCTCCAGCTCCTTGTTCTTCTCTTCTAGTTTGTCTTTGGCCTGTTTCAGGACCTCCAGCTCTCCCTGAACAACATCTTTCTCACACACCAGCTCATCGACACGTGCAATTAAATCATTCTTCACCACATTCAGTGCATTTCTGCAACAAACACAATATTAGTATTAGTATTAAGATTTTTTTTTACCTTTTTTTATTGCATCTTATGTGTTTGGAAAGCACATATGGAACTTTTTCCTGCACCACTATCTACTGCATCACAGCATTACAGATTTTTTACAAATATTTTATATGAAATCATGTCTTGAACACTTTAGTTATTAATGTGTATCAGACTTCTTTGAATCCACTGAATAAGTGAATAAATTAGAATCACTTTCAGCCATGTAAAGGCTAATTCACACTTATCCAAACGCTTTCGTTAAAGTTTGTGGCATCAGTTATGTTTATTTTTATCAACAAACAAAAAAATGTTTAAAGATAAAAATAAGGGTCATGAGGTTTAAATGAATGAACCTAATATGACTGGTTGTTTGTATGATATTATTTATTTTAAATAATATAATTGCCACAATGTTTTTTAGTAATAAATTAAATATAAAATATTTTACATTTAATTAACTGTCATAAAAAGTCATTTTCTGTATTTTTGTGTGTACTTCATTTATTAAATAACTTGCAAATTATGACTACTTAATTTAATCCTTTGTAAATTGTTACTTTGCAATTTAAAAATAATACACTTAACACCCTTAATTTATTAATTTACATATGTCTTTTATGGATGCACCGATATGTACATTTTGGACAATAACGATATATTTTAATATAAATTCAGAAACAAAAAGTGGACATCTGCTTGAATTTTAATTCTCTTTTTTCCTAAAATTATGTACCAAGCCTACTTTACTCTAGTTAACAATTCTTTAATTTTAAAACTTTTCTGGTATAATGTTTATTTAATAAACAAATTATAGATGTTCTTCCAATGCAACCCAGAAAAGTATTCTTAAAAGCAAGTTTAACAGGTCTCAAGCCAGAAATCATTCAATTCAATTTATCAACTAATAAATCAGCCTGATTTTATTATTGGGCACATTAAAAATGAACATTTATCGACTGATGCCGACATGGCAGATAATGTTCTGTGCAGCCTTAATATCCTTAAGAAATGTGAACATTCTGTAAATGATGTAAACAATGACTATAACGTAACCACAACAGAAAGGACTGTAAAGTCTTAAGCAACCCAAATAAAACTAATAAAGATATGAGAATGTTGTCGGCTCTCTCTCGATTCAGAAAAAATCTGTTTAACTTGATCAACACAAAAAGACAAAACTGATAAGAGAACATGACAGTGTATTGAAGACACAGTCTTCTAAAGATGCATAATATTTGTGGTTATCTAAATCTAATAGCAGTTAGATCAAATATCTGTAACCAGATGATTATTTAATAATTGTGGCAGCCATATAAGCACTGGATTTGACATAAAACTCCATAAAAATCCTTTACAGCTGTAGGTGGCAGTAGAACACTGCTTTTTGAAGCTTTTCAGTTTGTGCGACATTAGTAATACTGCATCATATCTTACTTTGTCTCCAGTAGCTGAGTGTTCTCCTGGATCAGGTGTTCAACTTCACGACCCATACCTACATGACAACAACACAAATACATACAGTATAACTACTTAGAAATGGTAACTTCAAAGGTCTGCCTAAGAGAAAACAATTCAGGGAAAACAATCGAGAAAACAAAAATGAATCTTACCAAAGAAATTTAGGTCTAAAATTAGCATGCAAACAAAAGAATTAAAAAAAAGATTACTGAGTGACAAAGACAAGTAACACTGCTACCATGCAACAAATAAGGATACACAAAATACACAAGAGGATAAAATGAAAGCAGTGTAAACATACACACCAGAGAACTCGTCTGGGGGAAAGAAAAGGCCATGAACATGGAGGAAAAACAACATGATTAGACAGACTGGACTATGAATGTTAGTGGACAGTGATGAGAACATTCATACAAGCACAGCAGTCAAATAAACACAAACATGCAAATACAAACAGTTATTGGTAATGCCTTAAAGCCCCCGTAAACCTAAAGCCATGACGTTTTTATTTCAGTATTGTGATGAATTTCAGAGTAAAACACCAAATCGAGTGAGAAAAAGAAAGTTTTTCACAAAAAACTGATGAACTGTTCACCACAAAACTATTATTTGTGAGCTAACAAAGCAAACTTGGTACATTTTGATGTAAACATTAGTGACTATTGGGTCTTTGTCGATTAGTCAGATCACAGATCAACTTCAGCTGTGTTAGTGAAAATACACGGCAACATCAGGAGAATATATGAACTCTCCAGAAACTACATCTCCAGATGAAAACAAAGCAAACCTATTGACACGATCATCGACCTGCCAACTAGTTTTTGGAAGATTTTATTGAGTAGTTTATGAACCCTAGTTAACAGTAGTTCACTATCAAGGCAAACATCACTACCCATCTGAGTTCGGTGTAACTTGAGAACTTACCCAGCAGATCAGCACCTTCATCCACATCCCCAATGAGATCATTTCCTGCTGAGGAGAGCTCCTCAAACAGAGAGTCAGTGTTACGGTCAAACGCCATGTTCTCGATCCCTTTAGTGGGAGTGCTGGAGAGAGACACACACAAATGTAAATGACAGAAAGAAAAGGCTTCTGCTAATAACTCTTAAATGAATGAAAGAGGTGAGTGGGTTTGGTATGAAGCTGCTGCTTATCTATAAACTTTGACAGTAGAAAAGGAAAGCATTTTCTGACCTGTAATGGGTCAGTGTGATAAGCGCTGCGTATGAATGATTGAATCAGGGAATACGTACCTTGACCCTTTGCATCCACTTAGGTCCATGTCCAGTTCTGGTGTGGACTCGATGATCTCCTGCACTTCTGATCTTTCTCCATTCTCACTTTGATCTGAGCCAGAATATACATGTATCAGTTACGTGTGTTCTGAATTTTGTGACTGACCAATCAGAATCAAATATTGCAGAGAGCCATATAATAAGTCACATTTAATTGGTGTGATATACACAAAACAATGTATACAATACATGAGTCTTTACTGTGACAGCAGGACTTACCTGTAGATGGCGTCTTTGTTGACCCAGCATCCTGTACTCTGATGTTCTTACTGCTGTCTGGCTTAGCGCTGCTTGAATCCAGGTTTCTGTTAAACCCCTCTGCCTCCTCCGTCCGGGGCGTGTCTACTGATGCCATGGCAACATCTGATGCTGCTGTGGACATGGGTGTAGCAGATTTGGAATCTCCCCTACTGGCATCAGAAAGTTCATCCTGAAAACGAACCCAGGTGCCTGTAAATATCACTGTGACAAACGTTACACAGAGTCATATTAACTATTCATTTTGTAATACTAAAAATCACATACAAGTGTGTATGTGCCAAATGAAAATGAGCACTGTCCACATTTATCACGAATAAACCAACAGTTCAAGTCTAGAAAGCATTACTCATGCTCTGCACACCATGCTTCTAAAACCTTCATCTTGAACTAGAAAACCATACTGCATGCAGATGTAAAATCAGTCATGAAACACGTCATATATCTCAGAAAACAAATCTTCTTTAACACACATGATGTGCTATTATGAAATGTAATGCCTTTTAATATAGTAAAGGCCATAAGCAAACAAAATAAAGGACAGTATGGTTCATTTTTTTATCTTATAGATTCTGTTATTTGTATATGATCAATGAATCACCTAAAATGAACTGAAAAAAGGTATGCAGAAAAAACAAACAAAACATTGATAAACAAAGCACATGAAGATCTAGCCAGTAGAAATTATCCAGGTCATTTTCAACTTAAGTCTACAAACAGACAACAATTTTACCTCATCTCTCACTTTGAATAAATACACAAGAAACAAATTACTGTGAAAAAAACAACATTAATATTAATGTGATTGCTTTTTACAATAAGTTTCCATCAGTAATCACAGTAATTCCTTTTTTGTCGTCTGTATTATTAAGATTACTTACAGAAATGTAAAAACACTAAAACCTAGGGTCAAAGTATTGTCTGCTGTAGACCTAATGCCAGCGTGGCACAGATAAGCTCGATATCAGTGGTTCTCAACCTGTGCTACTCGAAGAGACCCCTAGTGGTACGTGACACGACAAGAAATAAAACTATATAATAATTTCATGTTTAAAATACAATTTCAAATGTTATACATTATCGCTAAATACAGAATACATCTCATATAGCCTATGTGCTAATTTAATATAGTTGTATGAATTATTGTTTATCATTGGTCGATGTAAAAACTGAGCGGGAGACAGACGCTTGTGTGTCTCTCACTCTTTCTCTTTCAATAAGATGCGTGTAAATTAAGCTTCCTGTGTATTTCTGCACTTGAACCCGTTTAAAGCTGTTGTTAAAACTGAAAGGCGCTATTTTAAACAAATGTCTGCATCCACTCAAGGTTAAATCAATGAAGCATGCTTTGCAATTTAGTTTTGGCGCGCATCTTCGACAAAAATAGTGAGTCTAATAGAAAGTAAAACGAGACTTACTTAAAACAGACCCTATAATCACCACCTTATAACACACCTGTCACATTTATAATCTTATCACTAGATATCTGTTTGTTATATATACAGCTGTACTCTGGATGTTTATGCAAATATTTATACTTATCTTCTGTGTTAAATATACTTTTCACATGGCAAGTTCCCACTAAGATAATAAATCCCCCATAACTTGAAAACATGAAAAACATGTTCTTCAGTTTAAAAACAGCTGGTAAATAGAAAAGTGCTTGTATTATTAATAATACATTACATTAGAATTGGAGGAGTAGGTGTATCTAACCATGAGGCAAGTAAAGATTCTCAGCTCTACTATTCACTTGAGTGTTTATTTATGTGATTTTCTATGGCTGTCATTAGGTGGTACTTGATCTGAAAAGTTTGAGAACCGCTGCTCTATACACATGTTAAAGGTGAAGTGTGTAAAACCAGCAAATAATGACATTTCAACCACTTTCTGACCAACTTAACTCCAACAAAGATTGCAATTCTACACAAAATTACACACCTCACTTTTAAACTAAAAATAGCCAGTAACATTGCTTTAACTACAGCATAAGTGACACTGCGCGCGCGCACACACACACACACACACACACACACACACACACACACATCACCCACATAAATGCTGATTGCAACTCAAATTACAGTTTTACACAAACACCTTTTTCATATCGACTAAAGATGTAAATATTTGAGATTGCATGCAGCAGTTTGTGGACTATGAGCTAAGAATACAAAGCAAAACTTCTAAGCAAAATGTTGACGAGTAGTGACAAGCCAAACATAACACACTACAGTATGTTGCATTGCTGCTGCTGGAAACTATGACAGGCCTAATGCACAGGGCTACCTTACTGGTGGCGATCCACTGGGTTTCCAGATTCTCATGTGAACTCTTACCCTGCCCTCTCCTGAGGGACTCATCTTCCTCCAGCTGCCCAAAAAGAAATGTACAGTCAGCAAGGTGCAAGTAGAACAGCGCTGCCCCCTTCTCTCTAGATTTAGTACTGCTTTACCAACTGTATAAGAAATTCAGGGCAGTCCTTTCAAAAACACATTAGTAACTATCTTGTCAAAACCATTTTAAGGTGTAACTACAAACAAAATTTTAAAAAGATCACTTTATATTTAAATTACAACCAATCTGGTCTATGAAACCTGGGGCTGGATTCTCTTAATCTCTTAAAATTGTTCTTAAAATCCCGGTGAACCGGAAGTTGTAATCATTTTACTTCCGTATTCTGATGCATTTCCGAGTGCAATGGCATATCGAATGAGAAAATAGTGGGCGTGGCTTGTGTTTTCTATTGCAATCTGATTGGATGTATAAACACAGGTGTTGCATTTTGAAATGAAACTAGCAGCGGACTGACAGTTGAAGGGAAGGAGTTAATGGCTATGCCCTGCCCAAGCTTAAGACAAATCATAGGAAGTTCGTAAAAATGTGTGATTCTCGAACATTTCTTTGAGGCTCTAAAATATTTTCGTAAGAAAAGTCCAATTAACTTTGTTCCGTGTGATGTGTTACACAGGCAGTAACTTTTGCATATTAGGTTAAATGTTAGCTAGCATTATAATATTATAACAACCGTGAAGCTATCCTTACTTTAAGATGATATTTACAACAGCTTTTGTTTCGGAATTCAGAATTAGGATTCTCTTGAAAAAAAATATTTTAAGAACTTGTCTCAAGAAGTTTATTTTTTCAGGAATTTTTCAGAATTATTAAGAATGTTTTGTGAATCCAGCCTCTGTTCATAGTTGTTCAAAAAAAGACTTTCCCTTCTTTTCACTTTTCACTTAATGTGTATGTGTGTTTTCTGTAATAACAATGAATATTAAATGACACACTGACAATGTATTCACAATAATAATCTGAACTTGGAGTTTCTAATGGGCTTTTGGCTGTAACTACACAAGGACAAAACACAACATGGTGTATTGTGATACAACTTTATTTCCAGCAAATTGCTATATAATTGCTGTATGTGTGAAGGACAACTACTGTTGGCCTCAAGCTCTGAATAATAATAAGATGTTTTATTAATGCGACTTTTCAAACAGCACCTGGTAAATAGGCTATACAAAAACCCCTCATTAAAATCTGTTTGTCATGGAAGAAAAAACAATCCGCAGGAAGAGCCAGTGTCACCTTGCATGAGAGAAACTGATAATAACAAAAAAGTTATTTTAAAGCATTCTGCAACTCAATGTGTCTTTCTGACATATGCACACAGGCCAACAAAAGCAGACAGACACACAAAACCGTTTGCAAGACGCTCTCATGCGCTCTCTGGTTGCCATGGCAGCATGTGCCCACTACTTCTGAGCCATTTAACCTGAGGAGAGACTGTCATCAAGTCATGGCTTAGTTTTTTCATATCTCTCAGAGGGCTGCTGAAGACCACAACAGAGTCTGGGGAATGATATCGAGAAAACTGCAGAGTCACTGAGCACACAAAAGCCGCCTGTATCACCCCACAAGGAATCTTTGTGCTATTGACACCCAGATTACTCACCACTGGCCCTATAGGGGTCATATAGTGAGAAATGCAATTTACTTTACTGTGTAAACAACTGTAAATATCAAAACCTTCCTTTCAAAACATCCTCCTCAGTTCAAAGACAATTTCTTGATACCAAGCTGCAAAGACGACTTCAAAAACATACTTTTAACTTGCTAGCTAATGTCATTTACTTGTTATTTCTTTTGCTTGTTATTAGAAATAATCTGAAAGCAGAATAATCTGAAAGCAGAACAATCTGAAAGCAGAAGTGCTTCCCTATCATTTACATGACCATCACACACCTTCAGGCTCCGGCACTGTAAGCACTCCCCACTCCCCAATGATACCCATCCTTCAGGGACACTCTTAGACAGAGACAGGCTTCAAGGTCAGTCTATACTAGGAGACGAGAGATTGACAATGTCGTCGTTGCGTTGTTGAAATTCAGAAATCAGAAAATCAGAGGCACACAGGAAGATTTACAAACAGCAGCACTTCGGTATAACTGTAACTAGTGCTATTCACACACAATAATGAAGCACATGAGTAGAGTGGTCTGTTTCTCTTAAGTTTTAAGATTCGAGGTGTGTGAAAACAGAAAGAAGAGGCTGACAGCAAATGATTACTGCTTAAGCATGAATATGTATGAAGGGGCCTAAGGCTGCGGGTCTCTACATGAAACCAAAGTTTCCAGAGCAAGAAAAATGGGGAGTTTTGTTGTGCCTGTTCTACGGTACAGAACTGTCCCAAGATCAGCAAGCAACCGCCTGTTTGTCTGGCTCTTTGCCCTAGTCTGTTTGAGCATGCAAGGCACAGCAAGCATAGCCTCCCTCTCAGAAAGACCTTCTTCCCTGCTGGCAGTGCCCAGTTCCAGCATCTTTAACATGTGTTCTGCCCGGATCCATTCAGACGGGGGAAACTCTCAATACAAACTAACCATGTCGTCATCACCTTTATTCACCCAAAACCATTGTCTCTTTCTGGGGAAGTGAAGAACGGCCTGATCCAAGTGTTTGGGCTTCTATAGAAAGGCAGTGATGGCAACATTATGATGATATTTCTCTAGCAGTGATTTAAACAGCTTATTTAAACAGCTGTGCTTAAAAATTATACCAAATGTAAGCAAACAAATAAGAGAAACAATAATAATACCATTTAAATCTTGGTTTCTCTCTCACCTTAAGGCTGGTGTTGGAGCGCGGGTGGCTAAGATTGTTGTATCTCCATGTTTCCGTTCCTGGAGTATCCACAGCTTCCCTGTGCCGATCAGGGGTCATCACATCACCTCCTGGCAATGAAAAAATCCCCACAGAGACGGGACGATCCTTCCTGCATGCACACAAAAAAACAATAAAACAGATCTGAATGAAGTGGTGTTGTGAGGGTGTAGAATGGCCAGAATGGTTGCTAGGAGGTTGCTAAGGGCATTTAAATAGTTGCCAGAATGTAAGAGTGGTATTAGTTATTGTCCCTGACCAAAGGAGCCCATCGTGTATTTATAACGCTTTATAACAATGTGATCCCGAAATATGTGTAAGGCTTCTATGGGATTGTTCGGCCATATTTTGCCAATCATACTATAACAATTTCAATCACTTTGATTTGGGCAGAAGTATGAGAATAACAATAATGTATTAGCCAGCACCACTAAGAACAGACCCTTTAGGAGAACAGAGACCTTTTCCTTATAGCCTCTGTTTCTGTTGTCTGGATTTTACAGGGCTACAGTAGTTGCATTCAGAGGCCTAAACCTGCTGACTGCACATTCTGTACAGAGTGACCAGATCTGCTCTATTCAGCTCTCACTGACTGTATAGAAAAATGCTTCCATTTGTAAAACGTAGATTGGAAACAAGAATTGGATTTGTCGAAGTAAAAAAATGGCAAGAGATATTATTTAAAAAATTAAAGGCCATAATGTTACCAATCAAAAGTCAGTCCACTTGTGAAACTTGTATAATGCAATTTTTTACAAGCAGCTTGTAAAAAGTACTGCAGTGACCAGTGTTAAGAAAAAATCAAAGAGAGGAAACAAACGCCAGGTCAGAATTATACAGTGAAGTAGATACATTGTGTGGACTACACAGCTATATCAGGTCCATCAGCTTCTAAAGTTTACATCAGTACCCCTGTGATTACACACGTCACAGGACATCCTGGCTGAATGTGGCCACAGAGAAAATGGCACATTATATTTTATTTCCTTTAACCAAATCATATGCCTTCAGTACATGTGTTGCATGGAGTTATTTTATAACAATTGTGTGTGCTTTCAAAGCTTTTCAACCCCCAATGTAACCAAAAAACCCCAAAGACCACTTCTGAAGATCACCGAAAGCTCACCGGGTTTAAATGACACAAAAATAAAAGCAAAATTACCAATTTTGGATTAACTTGGATTAACTATTCCTTTAACATACAGGACTCGATTTATGACTAGCATTAATGCAGAAGGCAAAACCTCATCTGTACTCCCAATCTCTGATGATTTCAAAACCAACTAAAACTACTACGGTTTTGAATTTGTTTGAATAGAATATAATGCTTTTTTTAAATAACTACCAGATTAAAGAAAAACTATTTAGACATTTCTAAAACCAAGCATGTGTACCTTAATGAAAACTTAACCTAAAGGGACTATTTAAAGGGATTCTTCAGCCTTGAATCAAAATTTCCCCATGTTTAACTCACCCTCAAGGCATCCTAACTGAATATGGTTTTCTGCTTGAAGCATAATGCAGTCAGAGTTATAATCCCATGTATCATTTTACTTCCAAGCGGTAGAATGGGAGTGGATGGGTCCCGTTTTTTTCCCGCTCCAAAAAGCGCATCCATCGATCAAAGAACTGCTCTACATGGCTCCAGGATGTTAACAAAGGACTTCTGAAGCAAATAGATGCATTTGTTTAAGAGAAATATCCATATTGACAGCGCTATTAACGTTGATGTCTAGCTTCCGTTATCCTCTGCTGCGTGTGCGCATACACCTCCTGGCTTGTTTTTTTCTGGTAAATGACAATGACGAAAGCTCCCCAGGGAGACGGCATCCCATTGGAACAAAACTGAACTTACGACACGCCTGCTTCATTTGCCGGCACAAACGAGGGATAACGGAAGCTAGACATTATCATTAATAGCGCTGTCAATATGGATATTTCTCTTAAACAAACGCACTGATTCGCTTCATAAGACCTTTGTTAAGACCACGGAGCCGTTCTTTGATCGATGGATGCACTTTTTGGAGCTTTAAAAAAACCGGGGACCTATCCACTCCCATTCTACCAAAATCGTTCTTACCGATAAATGGTAATATAACTCCGACTGCATTGTTCTTCAAGAAGAAAGACATATTCATTACGGATGCCCCGAGGGTGAGTAAAACATGGGGAAATTTTGATTCAAGGCTGAACTATCCCTTTAATTCCTTTAGCCTAATATAAACTAAATAAAAATCCTCTCACAAATCCAAGTAATACATTTAAATGCAGTTAACTGCAAAAACCTGCTTTAAAATTAATGAATTACAGTCCATTTGTTTTCATTTCTTAGCTGTTAACAATACATCAGCTGAAGTTTTGCTAGCAAGTAAACCAAGTGAACAGTTTTGTGTCAATGATTTTCTCTCTTGTGGAGAGATAATGAAGGCTTATTCAGGACCATTAGCATTTTTACATGGTAACGCTGTCATTCAAGGATATTTTTATTACAGCTTAAGAAAATCAACATAACTCAAACTCAGTGCAATAAATACTACAATTATGTGTTCATACTTTATAATGTAACTTTTTTGCATTGCCGTTATGACAACAATAGGATCAACTATAGAACTAAAGGACTTAAAGGTCCCAAAATTAAAACAGTAAAAGTAAAATTCACCAAAATTCAACACACCATTTTGGCTTTGAACACTTTACGGATTAATAAATACAAAAAACATCGGTTGGCACAAGACTGAATTTCTTCTTTATAGCAGAATCACCTGAATAAACAATACCCTTGCAGTAAAATCAGTTTAACATCCCTGTAAAACCTATTGAAAAGTTGTCAACAAAGGTGTCCATTTCCATAAGTATGTAACTCTGTAATACACCACAACATTGTACTGCACATTAAAATAAGAATCAGTACAAGAAAAAATGACATCTACTGTATATGCGCCTCTCTGACATGTTGCTTCCTCCTGCAACATCCCCTGACACACCACAGCACATCACTTGTTTACAACGCCAGTTAGACTTCAGTCCATAGAGTCAACAGACACATGATGCTAAGAGCAGATTGACATCAAGGTGGCAAAACTGACAAACCCCACATGACATCATTCAAGTAAAAACAGAGAGGAAACCAAAACTTAACATCAGAAGGATCAAAGCAGATAGAAGTCAAGATATATCAGGATGGACACAGTCTGCAAATAAACAAACCGGTGACGATAAGACTACAAAGGCTTTCAAACTAAGCACAGATGAAAAGTTAAAAAAAAGAATGTGCTAGATGAAACTGACCATTCACACATCTACAAACACACACGCACACACTGACGTCCTCTCTGCGTACCTGCTGATCCGAGGGAGGGAATGTGTGATGGCGGGCAGGCCGTTGGAGACAGAATAATGCACTAGCAGCAACACGGAGAGAGACACCAGCACAGCAGAGTTGATGACCACCGCTCCCCCCACAAAGCCAAAGACAAACAGCAGCATGCACCCCGGATTCATGGCTGCCACCACACACTGCGGTTTGCCTGCTGCCCCCCGACACGTAAAAACAGTCCCATCAACACCGGCACGCTGGGAGAATCTGTTTCTGTGTGTGTGTGGAGCTCTGCAGCCTGTCAATGCCGTGACATCATCCGCTCTGGTGAGCACACACACACAGCATAGTGCGCCTTTCTCAGCGTGATCTGTTCCTCGTCCTGATGCCTAATGAACAGCTCTGATACTTCTGTGCGAAACTGAGCTCTCTCTCTCTCTCTCTCTCTCTCTAACATTAGATTTAAAGGCTACTTCCATGTGTCTCAATATGTTTGTTCCTGCTTTTCTAGCACATCTGATTGGTGGAAGGGAGGGAGAGAGAGAGAGAGAGAGAGAGAGGGAGAGAGAGAGAAAAGAGCTGTGGGAATGGACGCATTTATGCAGATTGTGGAAAACAACAAAGGAAACCTAAACTACACACACTTGTCTCCTTGGAGCACAAAAGCTCAATTCACCTGCTAAAAGCCATCAGGTATATAAAGCCCTTACTTTGAAGTACTTGAAAGAAAAAAGGCATTGTATTTGTGCAGTTAAAAGTCTGTTTCCAAAATAAATGTTTGTCTTTATATAATATATTGTCCCAATTCACTGTTTTTTAGGAAATGCAAAAACTCTCTACTTTTTAAATGATTAAAAACTGTCAAAGTTGACAAGCACTTTTTAATACTTTTAAAAATCACGATATGGAGATACAAGGTTTCAGAAGGACAGAAGTGATATGCGTGTGTATTTATATGTATATAAATACTAGGGATGTCAATTTAGACCATAATCGATCTTCATTTAAATTAATGATCAATTAATCGATCAGTTTACATTAATAGCCCACTGCAATATGCCTCTGCAGTGGCATATAGGCATGCAAAAGCCATGCAAAATGCCAGCATCCTCACCTGAATGAAAAGATGTGTGAGTTTAAATAAAACCCTAGTAGCATTGTTAAAATAAATCGGTGTGATTGATAATAAAATTATGTATTTACTTTACACATGGGGTACTTTATTATCCCTGTCTGCACCAAACTCATCTTGAGTGTTTGCTGCTAAAATGCTCATTTTTTAGTTTCTTCTGACCAAACATTTGAAAGTAACAGACACAAACAAAACGTCAAACAGGACAGGTTCTTTGGACAGATGAAACTAAAAAATGAGCTTTTTAGCAGCAAACACTCAAGATGGGTTTGGTGCAGACAGGGATAATAAAGTACCCCATGTGTAAAGTTAAATCTACTGCTGTACCTTTACTGTTTTGGGCCTGATTCTCTGCTGGATATCCTGGATATCTTGATTCAGTATTTCTAAATAATTTGCTCTGATAAAACCACATTTCAAACTAATCCCATAATCCTTTCAGCATCCTCCAACCAATATATAAACCATCAGCCATGTACTTCACAAACAACCCACAACATGGCTCACCGATGCAAGATAACCGTGCAGAAAAATGCTGTCACTGAAATCTTGAACTCACACTTTGAAACATGCTTGAGAAACCAGGATGAAATGTGTGTTGTGTCCAGACTCCAGTTTCACACTGTCACACTGAATCACTGTAATCCTACAATCTTTATGAACATCAGCCAGACGATGCTCTCTCTCATCCCTCTACATCACCCGGCTGAGACACAGCTGACCTACATTAGAAGATGCTCACAGTGGGTGTGTGTGTACATGTGTGTGTTCATTTTGGTTTAAAAGTCTAACAAAATGATGCATGCCAAGACAGGGGAACTAGAGTGGCACATTAAACTTTACAAATATCACAGCAAAATCTTCATTTATACACTGTGTGGATACAATAATATATATTTCTAAATGAATCAAAAAGCACAGAATCGATAGGAAAATGTTTCAACCTAATTCTGCCCAGAGTTCCAGGGTCTGTGGTCTCCCCCGTCAGCTGCTGGTATTTGGTACGTTCCAAGTGCTCCATGTAACTGTGGATCATCTGAAAGTCAAAATAATGGGAGGGTACGCAGTCAGTGTGATACCAAAACAGCCTATCTGAACAAACTGTCATGGCCATGCACAGTATTGTTTTCATAACAGCTGTAAAAGACAGTTTTACACATGCAAAACCATCTGACAAAATAAAGCATGTCATCTCCAGGGAGGTTAAATTCACTGCAATTCAGGTTCTTACCTCTGTGTGTCTCTGATGGAGGGAATTGTACTCTTTCTTTAGCTCAGCTTCTCGCTCTTCTAATCTTCCAACTAAAATAAAGAGGTTAAAAAGCATCTTGATATCTTGTTTCCTTGGCCAAGCTAAGTAACAGTAATAAGTAGAATTTATTTCTAATATCTTTAAAACTCCAAACTTATAAATATACTGTATTTGACAGACTGTTCTCCTAACACATTACATACTGTAGTAACACAATAGAGTCACAAGGGGTCGGTAGAACAACAGTAATAATTCTTATGAGTGGCTCATGACCAGCCAAGCACAAAGACCCCAAAAACTTTGAAACTGCAAATGGTATCTGCAGTTACATTGACAGTTATAATAAAAACAAAAAATATTTTTTTCTACTTCTTTTAAATAGAAAATTCCCAGACAAGCCCTGTTAATTGAATAACTTTAGTTATGACAGATTGTTAAAATATTGTTTATCCTCATTCAGGGCAAAAAGATAATATTGACTGGATATGTTATTTGCCAGGGGGTTTACATAATGTACTGCCCACCCAGAGCAGAAGTTGGCTGTAAACAAAGTCATACTACCATCATGTGGGGGAGTATACAGACCCTTAAGCTATAATCCAGTTCAGTTCATTCTCAGTCAAACCCCCATCAAAAAATAGTTTAGCCAACTAAAGACCATTGCAGTTATTCAGCAAAACACTACAGTTTAAATCAGATAATATTTTTTAAAGCATGCTATTTTTAACAAGTTGTAAGGATAGTATAAAACTTTAATTAGTTTCCTATTTACAATGTTTATCATTTCCATATTACAAAAAAATGATCTCATATAGACTGTGAATATTTGGTATGTCGCCCGGCACTACTGGAGAGATGAGGCAGAGCAGTTAAACTTACTCTGGTCTGCGTAGTTCTTGATCTTGATCTCCATCTGTCTGGTCTGAGCCTCCAGTAGCAGCACACGGTTCTGCAGATCTTTCTTCTCCTGCTCTTGTGAGTCTTCATATTCAATATATCTCTAAATAAAACAGAAAAATGTGACATCGGTGCATCCCTAATATTAACAGTTAAAATACTTGAACTGCTGTAGTGTGATGCATGCAACAGCTTGCTGATCTAGTCATACTGCTGTAAAAGGAAAGAACATGGTAGTTACATAACAGCTACAAAATATTTCTGTTACTATTAAGGATTTAAGCTGAATATTAAGCACAAAAGTGTTCTGGCTTGGTTGTTACAAAAACTCAATCCACTCATTTAGGGCCAGAAGGTCCAGTAACGTGGGCCTTAGCTTTTTGAACAACTAGGGAATAGGAATACATGTAGAGAATAGAAAACAGATGAAAAAATACAGCCTCGAGAATCAAACAGGGCATATTAGATGTCACACTATAAGACATAAACAACCAAACAAGCAAACATGAGGGAACAAATGCACAAAATGCACATTTGGTGGCTCAAATGCAGTATTTAAGGTCACAAGGGTGACATAAATTATTATGACACAAAGCTATTACCCACACTCAGTTGGTAGCAGAGAGCTCTCAAATAAGGTTAAAGCAAACAGACTGGCAGCATGTGACTATGCTCAGAATCTAAACTTCATAATATTAACAGCTGCCTGATAGTTTCATCACATCTGATCTGGGGTCAATGACTCAGTGCATGCGTTTGCCTAGGTTACTCATTCCTGCTTCACTCTCTCATATCCCACAGATGAACAGGCCACTAATGGATGAGGTGTGTTTGTTTGGAGGGCTGGGCTGCAACATAGCAGCTGGACGGATTTCCCCTCCTTCCAGACTCCAAATACACACTGTGTCCTCACCTCTATTGTTAGTTGTCAGTCATTTAAGCCCTTCAGCTATATTATGGATAGTGGTCGATTGATATGGGGTTTTACTGGCCGATAAGAGGCCGTTATAACACAAATGCAATTAAATGAGTAAATGGGATACATACAGAAAATTGGTAAAACGAAATGAACAATTATTGTGTATTACATGCCTAGTTAGTAACAGACTTGAACCAGGTCCACAGTCACATCTTGTGTTTTGGACAAAAAGATAAAGTCATATAGCTGTGACACGTCAGAGGAGACCTGGCCCTCCCGACTGAGACTGGTCTCTCTCGAGGTTTTGTTCTTCATTTATTCATCATTGGAGTTTGGGTTTTTCACCACAGGGCCATGTTGGCTTGCTCACCTGGAGACTGCTTATATTATATTAGATCAACTTAATGTTCGGTTTCGGTCTGGTTTTCCAGAAAATGTAGTTTATCTTCATAAATATTTCTTACACTGTGATTTATAATGCTGTCAATAAACTTAATCACTAAAAAATTAGCCAACGAATACTTGACAAAAGAAGCAAAAGCAATTAGGCTCACGTAAAGCTGATTTTAACAAATTACATTTACAGGCAAAAGCTTAAAAGCTTACAAGCAATGCAAAAGCACTCTACATATAAACATAAGTCAACTCATTAAATGACATCAACCCTGGTTCCTGAGGGTCACAACTGGAGAAACTTTACCACATAAGAGTCATCTTGCTGTTATCAGTCCTGCAAAGTGCAAACAGCTCAAAGTTGTACTGCATCAAAGCACATTTTTGTACTACATAAAGGGATGGTTTACCAAAAAATGACATTTCTGTCATCAATTACTCACTTGTTCCAAACCTCTTTGTTTGGTTAAACACAGAGAAAGATATTTGATTAATTCCAAATATCTTTCCCTGTGATCATCAGAACAAAAATTTGTATACAGATTTGAAACAACTCGAGGGTGAGTAAATGCCATTTTTGGGTGAACTATCCCTTTAAACATTATTAAAAGCCCTGCTATAGCGCCTATCTGGTTCTGCAGCTCTCACATGAGCTCTACCTGAAGATGTTATCAAGAACATTCACCCTTAAACCTCACACAGAATAAAGAGCATTCTGCCGTCTGTTTGGTGCAAGTCCTGATAAACATTTATTTGCTACAGGCTCTGGGACATCAGAGACTCATGACGCAAGCAGAGTGTATAAGGGGTCTTGTGATCTTAAGAGCCACAGGTCAACACGTAGTCATTGTCATGTCCTCATAAGTACTCTATCTGTAATACTGTAAACATCTAATACCAGAAAAATATCAATTAAAAAAATCAATACGTTTTAACTATGCCAACCAAAGACTCTTATGAAACTAATTTCTGCAGTGTTTACTATGGGAAAATCAATAGATAAATGAGTTTATTGAGGCTTATATATTAGGAAATGCACAACAAGGAAATCGAATAACATTATTCCCTGTTTATAATCCAACCTAGATTTCTAGATTTATTTTATTTCTAGGTTTATTATCCAACCAAATTTTTGCTCCACATAAAGTTGATCAAGTTTTATACACATTCTACAGTATAAAGTGAGGATGATTTTTAAATGTCATGAAAAGTGTAAATTCATATAGTGTGGACAAAAACATGCCACCGTTGTCTCGATTGCTTCTATCTTTATGTAATCCCAGACTGATATTTCTGAGAAACATGTACCTCAGATTTTTGCTTAATAATGGTGGTGCTCTCATTAGCATGGTGACAGGCTAATCTTTTTTGACAGTTTGCACAATAAAACCTCAAGTGTGAAATTCATCTTATTTAAAGCGTTACCAACTTACCTGCCTGCCTCTTATATGTTTGTTTATTAAATATTTTGCCTAATGCAGCTACTGAAACTAGGGATGTACTAATATGTACATTTTGGCATATAGCGATAATTGATCATTCTTTAATGTTGGAAGACGATAACCGATATATATTGGCCAATATACAATTTCTAAATATTATTACGATTTTTTTCTGAGCCTGGAACAAAAGGCACAACTGCCTTTACAGAACTGAAAAAAGTGGACAACTGCTCATATAAACATGTTTATTTAATAAATAAATAAAAGATGTTATTCCAGTGCAACAATAGTGTTTACAATAGCCACAAGTCTAACAGGTCTCAAGACAAAAAGCATTCAGACAGCAATCTGCTTCAAACAGTATGCTTTTGTTCCTATAATTGACACACTCATAAATATCTACATACTGTAGTGAAGTGACATGTGGCCAAGTATGGTGTTCCATACTCGGAATTTGTGCTCTGCATTTAACCTATCCAAGTGCACACACACAGTAGTGAACACATACACACTATGAACACACACCCGGAGCTTAGGGAAGCCATTTTTGCTGCGGCAGCCAGGGAGCAGTAGGGGGTTCGGTGCTTTGCTTAAGGGTCTCACCTTAATCATGGTATTAGGGCTACACGATTTTTCTCTATGGGAATTGAGACTGAATATTTATTGCACTTCAGTAAAAAAAGCACAGTGAATTCAGTTAAAATAAAGTGCTAGAATTTGTTTATGCAGGATAATCTTGTTAGTGTGTGCTCATATTATATATATATATATATATATATATATATATATATATATATATAATTTTGATCAAATTGTTTAAATAAAAGTAATAATTTAAACAGACACAGATTCAAATATAGAAACATACAATACAATCCTCAATGTTCATTTAAGCATCAGTGTGTTAAAATGGGTTCTATGACTGTTTGTATTTTAATGGTGGCTTTAGTCCTGATCAAACTCTTTTTACCTGTATTGTTGTGGCTATAGTATTGATAAATAAAAGCCTTAAATATGCAAAATAACCTCAAATAAGAAGAGCAGAAGCCGTAAATGAGGGAGAAGTGATCGAGATTTATGACTGAATCATTCACTATCTCATGATTGGTGAATTAACAGTGTTTTGTTTTATATTGTGTAAGTGTAACCAATAATGCGTGAATGCAACGTGACTAAAAGCAGGTAAATACACGGAAGTGAATCGCCATCGTTAAGAAATTAGATCGCATTCATGTACGAATAGAGATCAGGATTTTTTCCCATGACTTCTGCAGTCCTACATGGTATTAAAGGTGGAAGAAAGTGCTGGTCATTCACTCCTCCCACCTACAATGGTACTGAGGATCGAACCTGCAACCTTTAGGTTACAAGTCCTACTCTCTAACCATTAGGCTGCATGTTAGTAATGTATGTCAGCAGTGAACACCTAAAGCAGTTTAACCAGAGGAAATAATAAAAAATGCATCAGATTTAATATATATATATATATATTTTTTTTTTTTTTTTTAGCCGATACCGATATGGCAGATAATAAATCGTGCATCCCTATAACAGTTGATAACATTAACAAAACATTAACCAGTTTGCTTTAGGAAACTTACAAAACCAGGTGTAGATTCATTCTATTGTAGGGGAATTCACAGTAAAGACCCGTAGACTAGGGATGTGAACATACACTGATGTCACGATTCAGTTCGATTACGATTATCATGTCATCGATTCGGTTCAGTTCGATATCACGATGCATTGACGATGCACTGCATCCTCAAATTTCAATTTTACTAGTTCATGTATACAATTTTGTCAATAAATACAAGCAGTCAGAGATATATGAACTGAACCTTTAATTTTACCTGCTCTTCTCGAATGTATCAAACATCAAACAAAGCTCAAGTCTGGGCACAGAAGACAACATGAGCAGGAGCAACAGGACCAAATGCACAAAAGTAAATACTAAGGGGCCGATCAGACAGAACGTGTTTTATGCCATTGGACGCGCCTCTTTTGTATTGATTTCAGTTGGCAGAGAGCGTTTTGCGCACTGCTTATGCACGCCGGGCGCCTCACGCTTTTTGCTCTGTGCGCCTAAAGTTGAGAAAAGTCAACTCGGAGCAGAAAAGCGCTTGACGTCATTCCCCATTGTCCAATCGAATGAAAGGGGTGATGTGGTCAGCGATGATGGTACTTGCGCTCGCGCTATAATCCTTGACTGACAGGACATCTGTTTCAGTGGTTACCTAGCAACATAAAAAACCCCGCTGGCGCCCCGCCAGTTTGAAAAGCGCGTTCGGTCTGATCGGCCCTTAAAACAGTTAAAAGCACGTATCCGTTATGACGTCAGAAAAACGTAAGCACATTATAACCGTTTATAGTCTGTTACTGAACCGATACCGAATTGTCCTCGTTTGCATCACGATGCATTGTAAAAATGATTACTTTTGACACCCCTACCGTAGACCAGTTGATGAATGAATACAAGGAGTCAGGAATGCAATCAATCAAAGAAAATGTACTGAAGAACAATTGTTTGTAGTTTTGCCAGCAGAAGTCAGCTTCAGCACAACTTAAACTGCTCTTAAACTCTCAGTATAATGGACACACACATCTCTACGGGAAATCCAAAACTTAATGTGGTCCAAAATGCACATAAGAGAATTATCTGTTAATGGGATTATTAACAAAATTAGGGTGCAGGGATCTCACAATTAAGACAAAAACGTATACATTTTAAACCTAATGTGGTATAGGCCTACTTGTTCTGTACACAATAGGCCTAATGTTTTTTCTAAAGCCAGATTGAATTGTGAATTTCTCCTTGGCATGTCTTGTGAACGTATACATGTTTTCTTTTTCTCTTTGGTGCTCATCATATGATCCAGAGCACAATGCAGCTCAGCAGAGGAAGAACGTCTGGCTGCATACAAACTTGAGGCTCTCTGCTCACACAATATGCCCATTGTGCCCCCACAGATAGAGGCTGCTGTGTGCCGCCACTCTATTGATAGAGCTCTCTTAAAGTCAACTGTGCCTTCATTTGACTTCCTCAGGGGCTTCGAGCCATAGCTGATAGCTGCCAAGACACGGGCACAAGATACGCTCTACTTTCAAGGTTTCACTCTGAGCTTGGGTGCTCACTTAGTGATCTAAGTTGATATGCATGTATTCAGTAGCTCTGAACAAGGTTTGGGCGAAGTCACATGAGGTCAGGCATGGTAAGTGTGGAAACATGCAATACGTGGAACTTAATAAAGGATCAAATGTGGAAATAAAGGCAGCATCCTCTAAAGGTGTAGCCTAAATATGCTCTTTATTCTTCTTCACTAACTCTTAGACCATTGTGCAAATTGAAGGTTTACGTTGCTGGTTCGATTCTCAGGGCTGGCGGGTAACGGCTGAGGTGCCCTTGAGCAAGGCACCTAACCCACACTTGTTTACTATACAATGTAATATAAGTCGCTTTGGATAAAAGCGTCTGCCAAATGCATAAATGTAAAAATAAACCACCCTAAATAAGCTTAAACAAGAACTCAAGTCTCAGTCACTGTGGCACAACAAATGGTTTGCTCACTCACTGACTCAGTCTAAAAATTTCTGAATTAACATCTGACTCATACACTGAACCTCAAGTGAGTGACACATTTTGTATAAACAAAGGGTAAATACTGTCTTTCGAGAATAAGCTGCACCTTTGGTTTAGTAAAGGTTTTATGTTTAACCTTATTGGAAAGGAAACAAGTTGACAGAGTTAGGCTTCTGTATTCAACTTGAACTTCCTTTAGTGAAATAAATAGGACTGAAAGAGAGCTGCATGTTAAGGTTTCTGAAGTCACTCGGAAGCCTGACTAATGCGTCTAAACTTTAGCAACTATCCTGACTGGAGAACACAACTCAGGAAGCTCTTTATTCCGGTACTCTTGAAGCCCTTCCCTGACGTTTCCTTCCACAGTCTAGAAACACAAATGCTGCAATCCTCAGGTCAGAAACATACTCTACAAAAGTATGCAAATGCAGGTGTGAACGTTGCAAACCAGGTCTCATTTTACATCCTCAACCTGGTTTTTGCTTAGTCAAGTTGTGGCATTAAGCTCTAAATGACGCATCTCATCTCTGATTTTTGAAACAGGTAAATAACATGTCATGGCAAGTCACATTTTTGTGTTTCAGAAAAATGTTTCAGTTCAACTGTAGCTTAATAACAAAATATGCTGGATAAAGTCAAGCTACAATCACATTATAAAGGTTGGTTAGTCTGATTTCACAGACTAGTATGATTTCAGTAAGACTGAAGTACTTGCATGGCTTTTTAAATTCAAATTATTACTTTAGTCCAAATTAAAATCTAACTGATAAGTTCCCTGATGAACTCAAGATGTGTTATTATATATTCAGACTATTAACATGAGCTAACTTGCTCAACCAGATTTTCCTCAAACCATTGCTCCACCATGACAGCAGCTGCTCATAGAATAGAGAAGTGGTAAAAGCAAAAAATAGTGATCACAATAACATGGACATACTGATAATACAACATGTTCCTGCATAGAACTTTGAACTGATACCGTCTTAAATGCAAGAACAAATTAAAGTGAAGCTTGCATACTCAGAAGCATCTCATCACATATGCACATTTCAGGCATTCAGGTCTTGTGTTGTTGTACACGGCACGCTGTCTCTGTTCACATCTAAGAGAGGCTCTATATTCATACACATTGAATTTTTTGGGCTCCTGCATTACAGTTAACAAACATGATGGCAGCAACATGACATGCAGCAGAATAGTTCACAACATCGCAGAATAAGCCATCACAAAATAAACCCTCGTTGCATGGTCTTTAATCACCCTAAAATAGATCTGTTTTGTGATAACTGGCTAAATATATATTATCTCGCTATAGTTGCAAAGCTACATGCCATTATTAAACATTACTGGACATGAAATGCATATTTTACTAGCTCATTTGTAACAAACATTTCCTAATCCTGACGGCTTTAAGCCAAGAGACAAAGTTTAAACAAGAACATGCAATTTGGCTTCATTTTTACTTATCTAATCTAAGATTACATATTTTAAATTATTATTTATTTGTATTTACTCACTCTAAAAGTGTTTTTGACCCATGCTGGGTAAATATTGGACAGAACACACTGCTGGGTTGTTTCAAAGTCTCATGGTTGGGTAAAGACAACCTATAGCAATTGGGTTAAAAATAACCCAGCATTGGGTAATTTTCACCCAGCAATGTGTTCTGTCCAATATTTACCCAGCATGGGTGAAAAAAACCGCCCAGCACTTATCTGTGAAGTCGGGAAAGAAGGTGACCCACCCTATTTGTATTTTCAGAAAGCCATGTAATAAAGTCAAATTACAGGTTATAAACTCTGTAAGGTAATGGATGTTCTCACACAGTAATGATGCATGTTTTACAGTTAAAAGCTAACTTCTGAAAGCTTTAATCAAGTTGTCACATCAACAATTAACCTGGTTTATGATGTAACTGTGGCATACTGTCTAGTGTTCGAGACACCTTGCCTGCAGTTTAAGGGATTCAAAAGTAGACGTTCATCTAAAAATAGCAGTAATCTTTTTTGCCATATGTATTATTAATGTCTCCACAACTAATCAATATTAATGATTCTTGCTTGGATGTGTTTGATATGTCACTATCCCAAACAAAACCCAACAGGAGTGCAGGAGTCCGTTTCTAGTGACACCACAGGTGCCCTGTGGACAGGATTGGGTAGCTCTAGGCAAAAAGAAGCAAAACATAAGTCTAGAGTTTAAAGCAAACACATGCTCATACTTCACTTCAGCTTCATCCAACAAAAGGTTAGATGACCTGAAAATTAAACCATCTCAGATGGGAGCAATTTTGTGTCTTCAATCAATAGAGAACAGCCTGGAACTGAGAACAACAGAAGGAGGGCTCTGTCTCTGGCATAGCTCTATACAGTAAACTTTCTGAACAAGCAGGTGCTGCTTGGCAACAAGTTAGCAGTTGTAGCTACTAGCCATACTGACCAAAAAGACTGAGGCTTGAAATGTGTTTGATGCTCTCCATACACATCCATACAGGTATAAAAGGTTTCACTGGATGCATGCACCTGGCCCGAAGTTAAAATCCAGTCTGTGTTTGTTTATCGGTCTATGTAATATAACAATTCATATGATATTTTATTTATATTAATTGTAATAAAATAATCTACTTTAGGGAGGTCTACTGGAAGTTAAGTTTGGGACATCTAATGTTTGTTTATGCTGTTGAAGCTGTCTATATAAAGTTATTAACAAAAGCATTATTGCACAATTGCATAATTTCTTGATTTATGACTTATTTTAAACAAAAAAGGAAAAATAATCACTAATTTTGGCAAAGCCAAACATGAAACAAATAATACAGTTTGGAAGAGTATGAACTAATCTCTGCTGGACAGCGATTGAACTGTGCTGGATTCAGAGTCAGAATCCAGAACCAAACCTTAATAAAGCATCGCTGTCCTCTGTTTAAATGACCAAAGCACGCGTTAGTGTTGTATGGAAGAAATGTGTATATGACTTTGGATTGAGTCATATCATTAAACCATTACGTTTAGTGTATTCAACAGATGGCTTCACACACTAAACTGAAGTGCACTAATCTGTATTCAATGTGTATTGGGCTTTCATGTGAAGTGTCGGACTTCTCTCCCTACTTCAGCATCTACATACGAGTGACATTATCAACTTTTACACCTGTAGAAGCACGTAACGTTAAAGTGGCCTAGTGTTTCCCATGTTGCCAAACGTTTGTACCTCTTCGGCGCCCTTCCTCAGCGCTTTCTCCCGTTCATACTGCGTGACAAGCTGCTCGTTATCCTCCTTCAGCAGCTCCAGCTCCACCTCGTGTTCCTGGTTCTCCGCGAACACAGAGTCCAAGTTCTCCAGAACCGCTACGACCAGCGGCATGAGCTCCTTGACCACGTCCTCGTCGTATTTGCTTATCATCCGCTCGAACTCGCGGTAGATTGAACTTGCCAGCCCGGACACTCGCTCGGACATCATGGAAGAAGTTCCCGGGTCCTCCTGGTAAAGGACACCGTCCTCTAACTCCATGTTTACTTTGTCTTTTCCCCTCTCGAGCTCTTTATAAAGTCTGACTTCAAGACGCTCGCGCGCTAGCCGCCCGCAGTCAGACTGGCAACTGCCGAGATCTATTTACTTCGCGACGTCTGGCGCTCGACTACATTTACGAGTAACTTTTTTGAGAAGGACTTAAAGATGAAGTGAAAACAAATGCCCTAAACTACCGAGTTAATCCGTCCGGGTCTTCGGAGACAGTTATTTGACAGGGGTCATCTGTACTAAACGGGAATTGTTGTTAAGTACAGTCCCGACAGTAGAAGTGTAGTGGAGCTGATCGTCACGTGATGACGTCACGCGCTAAACGCGGGATGGGCGGGAACGAGGGAGGGAAAAGTATTCCTGGATATTGACGCCCACCTAAGCGATTGTTGTGATGGCGTTGTTCTCGCAGCTGTCTATGGAGATTTGCATGAGGTCGCACTTTCTGTACATGATGAAAATACTCTTGCAAGAGGTAATCGACAAGTGATCATTGATTATAGAAATGTATTTAATGTGGCAACGTTTGATTTTTACACTACCAAGTGTAGGGTAGTGTTTCTCCTTTTGATCTGATTGTGTATATAAATGTTTTTTAATATATAATATATTTTTCAACATTACTTTTTTATTTATTTATATTATTTATTTATTGATGACTTGAGTACAGTTTTTACAAATTTTAAGCAAAAGTTGGCTACTTTGTAGCTGAATTTAATTCAATTCAAATAATTAAATTTTAGAAATTAACTGAAACAAATTTTTAGTAGTGGTCTCAGATGTTTGGACCTCTTTGGATGACGTAAACAACGCTGGTTCAATGCTGGTCCAGAAGAACTTTCTGTTTTGGTTACACAAATGTTGGAACAAAATTCAACCAACAGAATTATAACCAATTTAAAATGTTAAATATTGTTAAGATTTAATAAAATGAATAAGACATGAATGAATAAATAAAAACTGAAAATGGAAATGCTTTTGGACCAGTGTTTACATCTTGCAAAGTGGTTTATATTATATAGTCTTTTACCGTAATGAACTTTCATTGTCTCACTTCTTTTACCATAAATGAAACAGGCCTTCTTTCCTTCAGCATATTTATTTCGCATAATGTTACCTGGAATAAACTGAAAAGGGTATGAAGTAATGAAGTAAATGAAAAAAAAACACCTGAAGCTCTCAAAATGTTATCATGCATTTCATGCATCAAGGACGTAGTCCAGTGATTTACAATCTGTCAGTAAGTACCCTATTTTACTTTTTATTTCTTATAACCCGACTCTGATATGGCGAAGATACATCACAAATATTGCGCACAACCATTACATTAACAATACTGCATATCTTCCTCTTTCAAGTCCAAACTCCTTCATAGTTCAGCAAAGCAAAATTTCAAATAACATCACAAACAGGATTGTTCCGATGGGGTGATACCACTGAAAAAGCTGACAAGCACATTACAATGGCATAATAAATACAAGAAATAAATACACAAGAGCTAAACCGCTCTAAATAAAATGACTGAGGAACACAGTCATGCTCCCAGGAGTCTGTTGTGCATGTAGCAAAGTCAGTTTTAAGATCAGACCCCAGCATTCAGAGCTCAAATGACATTCAGGTGGCTGTTGCTCATGGAAGAGGAGCAGAGGGTAAACTGGCGGTCACGGGTAAGACTGCGCAGGGCCCGGAGAACCACATCGGGCATGTGATCAGCAATCATCCTTGGGCTGATCAGAACATTTCGGAACGCCGTCTCGCTGGACCACTCGGCGCGGTACCTCACCTGAGAGAAACAGTGTCTGTGAAAAGAGAAAGAGATGCTTTAAGTATGGCACTTTGACTACATTAGAACTAGCAATACAGATGATAAGATTTTCTTATATTATATTTAGCTTTTCTTTTCTATCTTATCTTCTAAGAGGGACCTTTGGTCTTCTTACCTGCGTGTGGGACCCTCCTCTGTAATGTACATGATACGTCCAGGCAGGTACAGGGGTAAGTGGGTAGGGTGGGTGGGCGAATCATCCGACGACAGACTCTGATAGGTGGATGAGCGCTGCACTAACAGACTCTCCTCTCCTAGTAACGGATGATTTAGCTCCTCCTCCCGACGGTTCTCCATCTCTGTGGGGAAATCATCAGGGGTTCCTCCAAACACCTCGTACCAGCAGCCATGCATTAATATCTTGTACTGGGAGACAGAGAAGAAAACAAATCAGTGACAATACTACTGATATTTCGAAGCAAATGGAGAATATTTTTGTTTATTGCTTTCAAAATAAACAAATGATCTTACTTTTGGTTTACTGCAATTAGACACCATTTTTAATATTCTTCTTTTCAGGTCCTCCATGTTTGGAATACTCAGTCTAAAGGGGAAAAACAGGCCATTAGTTTGAGGAAGTGATACTAAAACTCTGAAAGTTAGCATTACTACTCAAAGGAAGTACAGAAACCTGACTTTCTAAATATAGCCACGCTTTACATATACAGAAAAGTGTAACAATTTTGCTAAATCTCACCTTGGAACAAGGTCTTTTCCCAGCACCACTGAGATGATAAACTGCTTTGAATAATCGGCCAGTGCTTTACTGAAGAGAGACATGTGAAGTTACAAGTGTGACCAAAATCAATAATGAAAATATGAATAGGTTTATGGTTTATATTTTCTCTACACTTCCAAAAAAATTTTGTCACTGGAGAAAAGCTGCTTTCAAAAAAAAAAATCAAATAAAGTAGCACCACTTTACAAATAGTACAGTAAAAGTACCTACAAATATTAAAGGCAGTTCCTATAAATATATTCTACATACGTTCCTCTTTTGTGCATGAACATGTAGTATTCAAGCTTTTGAAACTTTTGTCCTGTGAGTATTGTTAGCTCATATGATACCTTGCTTGCAATGTTCCTTATTTGTAAGTCAAAAGCATGTGCTAAATGACTAAATATAACTGTAATTCAGCATTTAGGACAACAATATACCAGTATTATAGAATTATTACTAAACGCAGTTTAATACAATGATTTTAGTAAAGGCATAATGTGATCTATATGTAAATAAGCTTGATTGAAGTTAAATTATAAATATTTAAGTGAAGAGCTTCGCATTACCTCATGAGTCCCCCTGGTGGGGAGAAAGCATAGCACTCCAGGGTGGGATGGGTACTGCGAAGAAGAACAGCCAGCAAAGAAGCTGTTCCTGCTCCAAGACTGTGTCCTGTAATGACCAGCTTATACTCCTGCAAATACATACATACATACACAAATGACCATCACAGACACAGAAATGCTGGCCAGTGGTCTGCCGGACAACGATATAGGTCATGTCGTGGCCCAGTGGTTAGAGAGTTGGACTCATGACCAGAAGGTTGCTGGTTCAATTCTCAGGGCTGGTGGGTAACGGCTGAGATGCCCTTGAGCAAGGCACCTAACCCCCACTTGCTTACTATACAAAATGTACAAATGTATAGTACAATGTAATGTAAGTCGCTTTGGATAAAAGCGTCTGCCAAATGCATAAATGTAAATGTAAACTCACAGGTGCGATGTTGAATGCCTGGCTCAAAATACCATCATTGACTAGTTTCTTGTAGATGTAGTTTGCGGCTTGAGCTATGCCCTGTGATACAGACAAAAAACTCATTGGTTAAACCAAACCATTCTGCACGCATCTGTAACATTCATTACGTTATTTGAATATTTGCACACTTTCAGTTTTGGTTGTTTAAATTTACCTTATGAGCATAGCAGGTTCCCGACACACCTTCAACAGTGAGATTCTCACATTCAGCGGAGAGGTCTGTCAACACATCCTACAAAAACATGCATGCAAAGAGGTCACATACAAAAAAAAGAATGTTGTACCACTGATTATCTAGATAAACTTTGTTTTCCAGTCCTAGGTGAGTTGGACCATTTAAAACAATTTGCTAAGGAATGACTGCCAGAACTCAAGAACAAAATTTGTTTAGGGAAATAACAGTCTTGACCATCTTGGACAAAAACCCATGTAGGTCAGAGTTCAGTGAAGGTTTGTTTCTTTAAACATACATACCTCATCCGAATATAACTCACCTTAAGTGACAGAGTGCCCCTGACAGCAACCAGGACCGCCTCTCTTTTATGATCTAATGCCACAAAAAATGGGATCTCATAGATCTGTAGGATACAAAGCAGGAATTCTCAATCAATATTAACGCTTTCCCACCAAAATGATTCTGGTTCTCATTCTGATTCCCGCTCCACATTTGACATGTGTACAAACAGAGTAGAATCATGAAAAATCACCTGGTTGTGAAAGCTGATGTGAATGAAGTCTCTGTACTGCAGCCCTGTGCTCTGCAAGATAGAAGTAAAATGGCACCCGAGGTTGTCTCCACCTACTAGGTCGTACTCTGCGTGGCGGTTTCGGCAACTGAAATATAAAACAGTATTATATAATAATACATTATATATATTAATTGTAAATAAATATATACAAAATACATGTTATTAATCACATAAAATCTTTTTTTAAGTAATTAGTTTTTTTGTGAAAATATTGCACATTTTTTAAATGTTATGACTACTGTAAAATCAAACAAAACATAAAATCAGTATTTTCTAAAGTCTGTTTTAGTTCCCAGTTACTGCTCTTTGGCTTAAACTAAGACAAATAAAATATACAAATATCCAAAAATTGCCCCACTTTACTTTTAACATGACAAATTGTATACCCACCAGTCTCCACTGAGTTTGCAGAGTCCAGTGAGGGGGTTTGAGTAGATGTACATTGGCCAGCCATACGCAGCTACAGCAAACTGCATAAAGTGAGCAGATTTCTCCAGCTCGACCTCCACATCTTCTCTCTAGACACACAAAAAGTAATATCATCCATGAATCTGTCAACTACCATCTCTATTCCATATACTACCACACTAATCTCTGTTCCATATTTACTGCGATCAACTCACAATGGGGGAAGAGGGGCTGTGGGTCAGAACCTCATCAGGATCTCGACAGTGTTCCATTTTATCCTGTTCTTGATGTAGAAGCGCCAGACCAGCGGCAATGTCACTGGGTACCAGGTCTGTATCCTGAACATGAGACAGTTGTAAGTTATCTTTATATTACCCTCTGCAAGAAAATGGATCATTATTGGTACAGTATGTCATTTGATGTTGCATGAGACAGTTGGACATCCTTTAACAAAGTCTGCTGTATGATGTAATGTACCTAGAAAGAAAGGCAATGGGACAAGCACTCAACATTTCACTCAAAGACGTCCATTATAAGTGCATTTCTGTACAATTTCTACTTCGAGTGAAATATTGTCTGAATTTTCATCTTCAGTACAGATGTTTTATGGCATTTTCACTAACCAAAAAGAAGCCGCTGACCAGCTGGGCGATACTAGAGAATGCGGCACGGTGGTTGTCGTCCTGAGGCAGGCAACAGCAGAGCAACCGTAGCCTACTCTCCCAAACCCGTCTGGCCAACGTGCGCGCACGATAAAAGAGCTGAGAGGATTCACTGCTCTCCAGGTTTCTCAGGCCTGAATGACTGTCCAAAGCAGCCGGCTTCTTGCTGCCCAGAGGGTCGAACACTATAAGCACACCCACCACCATGGAGAGAAGGATGACCCAGCTGAGGAGGATAACAGACCACAGTGACATCCTTAGATTGCTAAAGTCATACTGAAATGGGTCACAATTTGACCCCACATGCCTTCATGGCAACATTCACCAATATATTTACATATATGGTGATGATGATGATGGATGTTTTAGTTACCTTGAAATCACAGCAGCGATCACAGCTCCGACCTCGGCCGGTTGACATCCTGTGCTGTTGTCGGACACCCATACGGCCCCCAGACAGGCCCATACAAACTCAGGGATGTACAGGACAGCACGGAGATACACCAGGGCCAGCATAGAGCGTCGTGGCCCTGGATTCATTATGGTTCCTACCACAAATAAAAGCAGTATTATAATTAAGATCCATCACAAATACAAAGAAATCACAACTTCTGTTTGTTTAGTCGAATCTGGAAAATACCTTGTGCACTTATGTAAACAATTGCACATAGTGTAAAGATGATGACAGCCAGCAGAACAAGAAGAACGACCAAGTAATTATGCAAAACGGCTCCACCCTGACAGTCAAACCGTCCCTTATGGTTGATGTATAGAACTAAAGTCCCGATCCACCTGAAAAACAGATATTGTAAGAATTAGATTTAGTGTCGCTCAAATAAATGTCCCATTTAGTGTTATATAATCTGCTGTGCCATTAATAACAATAAACTAGTAAACTTTACGAGTATTTCTGGCATCAAAGTATACATATGTGCCAACACATTTGAAAATAGCAAATATTTCAGTACAACTATCTGGATGACACTTCAACATAGTAGTATTTTATTATATTTATTACGGTACATGTATGAATATGATAATCATTCTCTTACACGGTATATGTAAGTCATATTTGTATAAATATGTGAATTAAGCATATGTGGATAAACAGCTAGTCGGCGTCTTACCAGAGAGATCTGATAAATAACTCGAAGGCACCAGGAAACACAAGATCATCGCTGGCGATCCGCCACCGTCGTCCAAACACCACCATACCAGGCATCCTGAAAACACACTAATGAAATCCGGATTGCGAAATCCTGCCACCGCCCAGACCACGAGATTTATTTGTCCAGATATAAAACAGCTTCTAACTAATCCTGCTAGCTAATCTGAAAGCGAAAGCCTGTCATATTGTACTAAATCAGAGGAGGCGAAACAAATGACAGGTGGATAGAGAACAGCCCGTTTCAATATCTACTTAAATGAAATCTAGATTTTCTTACACAATCACGAACGACAGTATACATTACGACAACCTATAACTTTTCCAGCTTGTTATCGCTCTTCTGATATTAATATTAAGGCATGAAGCTATTTCAGAGGCGATTATTGAGGTCTGACGTGAAAGACAGCAGCGCTTCTCATTGTTGTTTTCCTGTTTCTGTGCGACATTAAAATGTGTCCGTAGGATGTAAAAATCCTACAACAGAGGTTCCGAGTGGAACACCAGCAATGCAATGGAAATACAGAACTGGTTTTCCATGTTGGTTTTTACCAAAGGTTTTTAATATAGGCTACTAATAGCAAACATTTGTGGTTCAAATACCCATGCAAGTTCTCTGTTCAAGTTTCTAAAGCATTTTTTTAGTAGCCTACATGCTTTTCCATAGTCCGGTAAGTGAAGGAACCCTGCGCTGTTAGAAAACTACAGGCCGGTTTCCCTCCTTCCCTTCATTGCCAAAGCTCTTGAGCGGGTTGTATTTAACCAGATCTCCTCCTATCTCACATGGAACAACCTCCTGGATGGCGACCAGTTCCAAAAGCGGACATTCCACAGAGACTGCATTGCTCAGTCATTGAAGCCCTGAGACTGGCAAGAGCAACATCCAAATCATCTGTACTCATCTTACTGGATATCCGCCGCATTCGGCACTGCTAATCACCACATCCTCCTGTCCACCCTCAGGGCTATGGGCGTCTCTGGAATGGTGCTACAATGGTTCAATTATTACCTCTTGGGTAGGTAATTCAGAGTATGCTGGAGAGGTGAGATCTTTTGGTCCTGGCCTCAATATAGGGGTGCCGCAAGGCTCGGTGTTGGACCGCTACTCTTTTCCACAACTTCGATCTGACTTTTCTGCGCGCATCTCAGCAAGCCTCAGTGACATTTTACTCTGGATAAAGGACCATCCTTCCAAGCCGAACCTTGCAAAAACGGAACTGCTTGTGATTCCGGCCGACCCAAAGATTCATAACCACTGGGGCAGTCGTGGCCCACTGGTTAGAGAGTTGGACTCATGATCAGAACAGAAGGTTGCTGGTTCGATTCTCAGGGCTGGCGGGTAACAGCTGAGGTGCCCTTGAGCAAGGCACCTAACCCCCACTTGCTTACTATACAAAAAATGTACAAATGTATAGTACAATGTAATGTAAGTTGCTTTGGATAAAAGCGTCTGCCAAATGCGTAAATGTCATAACAATCTCTCCATTCAATTAGGCTCGTCCACCGTTACACCTTCAAGAACAGCCAGAAACTTGGGGGTGGTAATTGATGATCAGCTAAACTTCACGAGTCATGTTGCCAGCACCACCCGGTTCTGTAGGGTTCTACAACATTAGGAAAATTAGACCGTAGCATCGACCATCCCTTCTCCATTTGTTGGGTATTATTGCTTTAGGTTTGTGCATTTTAATTCACAGAAATCCTATAAAGTTTGTCATCCCCAAAAACTGTGTCTTTTTTGTCACATCCATAACGTGTACAATATAAACAGATGGTGTATATTGATAACAAATACATTCTTTCTGGGCGTTATGTCACATCCATAACACAAAATGTCACATCCATAACGCTGGAATTGCCCAAATGTAAAAAATATCAAATTAGAATTATTAAAATAAAATTGATCCTTTTCATTATGTATTATTTGTATAATTATTTATAAAATTATTAAAATTATGTAATTAAAATTTTCTTTTACATTTTTCTTTCAACTTTCCTTTAGCTCAGTGTTTAGAGCATAGCGCTAGCAACGTCAAGGTCTTGGGTTCGATCCCAGGGGATTGCACATACTCAGAAACAAATGTAGTGTAATGCAATGCAAGTCGCTTTGGTTAAAAAATGTAAAATTATTAATTATAAAAGTATAACGGGAACATTTAGTAAGTAAAATCATTTAATTTAAATTTAGGACTGACCTAAATAAATAGGAGTATTGGAGAGATTTTCAAGTGTAGACCAAATTTTCTATAATATGTAATATAGTGTAACATTAACATTTACAAAACAAGCCTGGTTTCCCATAAAATCTTTATTTGAGGCTGTGGCATCATGCAAAAGTGGTAATTATCAAAATAAAAATGTGTATTTAAAGATAAAGTGTACTTAGTCAATGGACACTCCATCAAATGACTTGCAGGTTAGAAACAAATCTAATGTTATCAACATACAGCATATTGATATTATTGAGCAATATTGGCCAAGACAATCTGCTTTTAAAACTTCAGCCCATGATTTCCTGTATCATTTCAGAAATGGCTATTCTGTCATTATAAACTAATGAAATAAATAGTCAGTGGAATTTAATTTGGGGTGAAATTTCATGAAAAAGCAAGGAAACTCATTTTTAAAACATATAAAGGTATATAATCTTACTATGATGAAATTTCTAAGATGCCTTTGTTAGTTCATAAAAATTTGACAGTAATAAAGGCAGTGTTAATACTGTATGCTGCCAGACAGTGGTTAAAACCCAAAAGCTGCATCGTTTTAACAAATTCTGTACATATTAAAAACTGTGTTTGTACCATTTGATCTTAATTAACAAAAGCAAACCACTTTTTGGGAAGCCACTGTTTGTGATTGACCTTCTTTAACAAAGAATTATTGCATTAGTCAGCTGAACAAGGGATTAAAAATCAATTTACCATAAAGAGCAATGCCCAACAAATAAACCTGCCTGTTTTATACATTTAATCAGATTGAAAATACAAACATAATCAATAATCAAAAGAATCAGTCCCTGACTGTTGCCAGATTCGAGGCATCTTCAGCTCTATTATGAGGCATCAAGTCAAATCATACTAACACATCTCACATAGTTTTTTTTTCCTCATTTTTTCCTTTATACAGATTTATAAAAACGGGTAAGACAAGATGCGTAAAACGGGAATCCGAAGACTGGAGAAGCAGTGATACGGCCACTGTTTTAATCCAATATGGTCCCAGATCACCTGATATAAGAGAGGGTTTTAAGTAGAACAGTATTTTTGCATTCTGTCTCAGGCATCTTCCTCGTCCGCTGTGTCCTTTGGCCCCTCAATGCACTTCCAGGGCCTCCATCTTTGGCACTTAAGCTGGCAGACTCAGCTTCTTTCCCTTCAACACTAAAAATGAAAAGATGCAAATTATTCAGACATGAATCTATCGGTTTAGAACAACTTGGTAAAATGCTCAATCATTTTAAAATCCCACAAGCATGCAATTTCTTTAGTTTTGATCCACATATATTATAATGCTGCTCTTTCTGTGGTTAGGAATGTTCACCACGCGTTACAGTATGTAGCTGAACTGACTGGTAAAACAGCATTAAAGAGAACAGTTCTGTGTGCCGGTTTATTAATCTAATCCCTGAAGCCACAGAGAACATCAATGCGATTTTAATCATAAACAGACTGAGCTGGGTATTTCTGATAAGAAGATAATCCCATTACTGCTTGGGTGTGATGCTTCATCTTTATAAAGAAAAACGAAAAAAGCTTTTAGCTTCATTGATAAATTCATCAACTGTAAAAAATGATTTTAATCACTTATGTGGCTGCAACATCTAAAAAGCATACACAGTCCTGCAGTTTAGTTCTAACCCTGCCCCAAAACACCTTACTGTACTTTTAAAGTTGAGTTCAAACGGTTATGTACTGTATAGTGTGAACTTCTTCAAAACTAACATCATTAAATGAGCAGATACTCAAAACTCATGCAACTGGTGGAGCCAATGTTGTTTTGTGCTGGTCTGGACCCTCAAATGTCTTCAGAGTAGTTTACACTTTTCAACTAACAAATGTCTTTGCATATTAAGCCGAGTCAGGGCAAATATTTGACTATTAAAAAATATATACATGACTTTCTATCAAAGAGATCAGCAAAGATAAAGTAGAAAAGTACTAACAAGAACAACTGATGTTTTCAAAACAGAAACTCACCTTTCGTTACATATAAATAAAAGAAATCACAGTACAGGATTGTCTGAACGATGCCCGCCACAATGGCGATCATGTCAAAGAAGCCTTCAAAGTAGAAACGCCAGATCCAGTTAATGAGATAAAGGGCTCGATAGAGACCGAGGAAGAATAAGTAATGCGTGGTGATGGTCTCGGCTTCTCCAGTTTTGCTGATCATAAAAAGCTGAGGGAGGATAGCCACGGACTCCAGGTATATGGAGAAGGTCCACAGGATCTGTAATAAAACAAATGATAACAAATGCATAAATTGATGCGTAATTTTAAATATCTGGTATAGACTCAAGATACTGGTGGTTGGCTGTATCTCTATTCTTACTTCCAAAGGAGAGAAGTCATGGTTGACAAGGAATGACAAGCCTCCAACTGGGACGACCAGGAATTCCACCCTGAACGTATCGTGGTTGCCATCATAGGTGGCCTTGAATTTAGCGTAGACCAGGTAAACTGTGGCATAGGCACATCCAATGTAGACGAGCTGTGCAGGGATACGCAAAAAATATTGTGTTATGTATTTTGTATCAAACGTGTTATATTGTAGGATACTTTAGACTTGAACTTCGATAGTTCACACATACACAAAAATGCATTCAAGACCTGTATAAGCATCATTTTTCTGTGGAACACATAAGAAGGCATGTTGAGAAATTTCTCAGTGGTTTTGTGTCCAGAGTTGTTTGGTTAAAAACACTCTTCACAATAGATTTATTATGTTCTGTAGAAGAAAGAAAGTCATATAGGTTTGGAATGACACAAGGGTAGGTGCATAATGAATAAATGTTTTACCTTCATGACGGTGTTGTACAAGGAAATGAATGAAGTGAGAAGGTCCAGATAGCGGGTAGTGAAAACCAAGGCAAAAAGAATCTGACTCTTTCCAGATATTCCTTAAACACAAGATGCATATAATAAACACTACGTTTCTGACCTACATCCCATTTACACTCCCACGTGACTTTCCTTAGCATGCATTGGGCCGTGTTGTTATCAATAAAAAACAAAATAACGTAGTACATATCAACAAGTTTAGATTTAGTTTTAGAACAACTTTAAACAGGCCGCATTTACATATACATACGGGCCAATAAAACACACACATTATTTTAAAAGGTCTAGTTTACTTGATAGATTAAAATGCGTTGATTTTAAAACTTGGTTTCTCTTTGTCGTAATATAATGACATCCTGCTGCCACGTCAGAGGTCAGAGCATGCAGTCCGAATGAATGAATGAAGACACTACAGCCTGACACAACTTACACATGCAACAGTTAAACAGGGTTTGACATTCTTCAAATCACTGATGTTTTTGACTCTATCTTTACATTTATGTCATGCAGCTTATCGGATAAAAAAACTTTGCTGTGGCTCACTGGAGGGTGATACGGTACGTATCACCGTACAATGCGTAACGTTAGTAAAACTCAAACGCATCACGAATACGTGAAATAAAAGCACAACGCAAGCAAATGATATTCAGCGCCGACACATCGAGTCTATGTCAAATGAGGCCTAGTGCAAGAGTTTAATACACAAATGAGCGAATTAGCTACACAGATCTGTCAAATAAACATCCAGCGAGTATGAAGATCCGAAAGTACACAGAAATCCCTAAACAGTCCGCAGTACAACAAACGTGTCAGCGTCTCAATGTGAAACCCACCTGCACACGACCTGCTTTTCCATATTTTCAGCAGTAGGATGATGATGGCTGCTAAATGGGAGAGATCCCCAGTCAGTCTGAAAATGTTCATGTTTCTTTAGGTCTGATAAATGGCTGGTTGAAATGTAGCTGGATGACAAGCTGTCCGATGCTTTGCGGTGCTGAAGTTTGCCCCACAGCGCTTTAAAGACGGCTTTCCCGACTGAAAGATGGCGAGAGTTCCGCGACGTGGCCCGGGTACGTGGCCAACACTATGAGAGCTCACTACGGGCTGACAGCGGGTTGGCTGAGACTCGGGATGGTTGATCAGAGTTCATCATTGGGCGGTGCATGCAGCTCATTGCTGGTGTCAATGGGACACCGTTTGCTTTCTTTAGGGGGCGCGTGGCGGCCCAGAACCCCAACGCTCTATTAAACTCTATTGAAGACTCCATACGTATTTTGTTTTATTTAGCAACTAAAAAGTATGATTGTTTAAGTACGTTAAAACAATAAAAGACTAGTGCGTGACATACAACTGTGACTGTGCACATGAAAGCTATAAAAAATAAAACGTTTAAGCTATTGTGATTCTGACCAGCGGAGAGAAATGTAACAAGGTGACCAACGCTTTCGATCTTGATAATAATTTACACCCAGTCCAGATAACGAGACCGGGAATTTTTAATAACCAATGAATAGAACATATATTGTATAAATAAAATAGTAAATAAACTATTTGATACAACATCCGGGCCGCTAAGCCCCGCCTACTTTCATTTACAGCTTGGCATTCTACGTGTTTATTCTATTTCTATGGAGTTTGTATGAAGGGTGGGTAGTCTCTGTACCGCTGATTCAAGAGTGTTGTATCCTGCTCACGAGGATCTACCTTTTAGTTAGTTTAGGCTTATTCAAACGAACCTAAAGGTGTGTTAGACCAGGAGTGTACAAGAAACTAGAATATGCACTGTAATGCAATATATATATATATATATATACACACAAACCACAAACGTAACAGTAGGAATTGTGTGTGTTGTGGAATAGTTTACCTTTTAATATATACACCTATACATTTAACATCAACAAGAAAAACATACTCATGTTTACACATAGAACAGTAGGCCTAATATCACTTAACATAGACAAAGTGTCCTGTTTGTCTCTTCATGATGTATAATGATAATGCTACAAAAACAAATATTGATCAAAAGTTGTTTTTACATTAAAGTCGTTGTTAATTGAATTAACTCACAGTTTTAAATACCAGAGCATGACACATACATACCCTTGTATGTAACTTAGTTATATTTGTGTTCTAAACAACAGACAATTCATTTTATTGAATATTATTAATGCAGTAAGAATTTTTGGAGATTTTAGAAAGGCTTTAAAAATTGAGTTTAAACTGGAATACAAACTCAAAAACATGATAGGACAGACACATATGTAACTTACAGAACCACAGTATGAGATGATGAGTTCCTAATACTTTCATATTCACAAAACTAACTTCTTTGGTCCCTAAGACCCCAACCAACTGTACACCCAATTACAGTCTATTAGATATAATGTAAATGTCAAAGGTCTCATTGTCCTGAGATGTAACAGACAGGTATCTTAATTGATTTTCACATAAATTAAGCCCTTTCATATAAATTAGACTAAAATCTAAATCTGTTTGAATTTTTTTATGGCGCTGCCACAAGATTTACATAAGCACAATTTTAATCCTGAGGTTTTAACACAAATACTGCATCATCAAGCACATAGTAATCTTTGTACATGTCTCCCTCACACAAGTACGGCAAGCGTGTAACCGCCTCCACATCAAACCCAATCTTCTGAAAGACTTCTGTCGTCAGGTGTGTCACCTGCTCCTCCCACATCTTCCCGTTCACCTTGATATGTTCCTTGGGCCTTACCCAACTCCCACCTGACCAAATAATAATAATAATATTACAATCACACACAAACCACCAATATTTAATATGCAAGCTATAATGTACAGCATAAATAAGAAATAACCTTAAAATGTATGTTCTAGAATTTAGTTATATTGTTGTGAATTCAGCCCAACATCTAATGCCACACTAATAATTGAACGGTCGTTTTGGTTACACCGATCATCTTACCTGTCTCCACATACGGCTGAAAAGGTAAAACAGCCGCTAGGATGAGCCGCCCTGTTCCTGGCACAAGCGATTTCTTAATGTCGCTCAGCAGTTTAAGCGGTTCATCACACCGGTCCAGCAAGTTAAGACAGCTGATGAGATCATACTGGAAGCCAGTTCTGTTCCATTCATCAATTCCCAGCAAGCTGCCAAATCCAAGTCATTTGAAAGTCTTTTTAGTGTTACATTGTGCAAAATGCAAACAAACACATTAGGAGGGAGAAAGAGTAACCTGTAATGCTTTCTCTGGAGCTGCCATTTCATAGGTGTAGAGACCTCTGTAGCATATACTTCATTAAAATGAGAACCCATCACTTCTGTGACACCACCATCACCCGCTCCTAAATCCAACATTCTTTCCCCTTTCCATTCCGGGCTGATCTGGAGCAGACGTTGGAACTGGTCTTTAGAAAAGACAAACATGGAACCTCGTCCCAGAAAGCTGTGGACAAACACATTACAAGCCATTACATTACTGTGCCTGCTATAACAAAAAGTTTGAAAAAAGCGGTAGGACGCAGTTACCCGTTAATTGAGGTTCGAGACATGACGGGGCTTAAGATGGAGGAGAACAGCGAGTGGTACAGCTGGGTGAAAAGCCAAGTGGATTTCTCTACACTTTTGCTGAGAAAAGCCTGCGTGTCAGCATCCAACTGGCTCTGGACAAACAGCGATCGGACCTTTTCTCCAAGCATATCTGGACAGCAGTGGTACCACTGCAAAGAAGAATTCAAAGTAAGACAATAGAAAAAAGAAATCCAATAATTAAGATTTAAGGTTTTTTTGACAAAAAAAAGTACTCGGGTGGCGATACCACGCAACAATGGTATTAAAAAGTAATACCATTGTCTTTTGATATATCTTTTGATTTAAAAAAAAATATTGCAGTGTAAATAAATAAATAAATAAAATGAAAAAATGAAGAAAAAAATAACACAAGTAATAAAAAAGAACTATGAGCAACTAAATACATTTTAAATACTTGAGACCATTCTAAATTTTCCTTTAATCTGCATTTCTAGATGTATTGTGGCCATTACAGTCATGTGTCTGTTAAATTTCAACAAATGTAAACCTCAGGAGTGACAAAAAGTGATCCACACACACAAAAACTGTAATAAAAATGTATCACATATTTTGTTTAACATATACAAATATTACTGTTGTATTGCTTAAAAGTAGATATAAACTTGCTTTCTTTGTTGCTTTCTTTTTTTTTTACTGTTTCTCCAGTTTTCATTTTCTGCAAATAAATGCAAATAGAAACAACATTTTTGTTTGAAATTTGGGAGAAGTATTGTCAGTAGTTCACAGAATAAAACAAAAGACCTAAACACATGCCTATATACAGTAAACTCAGAAAAACGGGAAATGGTTTGTGAAATGGTCTCCTAATTGTTTCTGTGGCTGTTTATTGGTGTCCTTGTTACAATGTAATTACACAAATATGTACTGAGTAATATTTGTGAACAACACACATTAACTGGAAAATTAGGGTTAAGGTTGGTTGCTTATTATTATGTATTATTTACTGTTATTATTACAGTAAGTAAAATTTGACACGCATAACCTCAATTTAAAACTAGTAATACTATGGTATTTTGATACATACCAAACCGCTGATGTTTACCATGATATTTACAAGATACTCCAGCGAGCCTTGGTGTTACCATGTAAATGTTCAAATGTAACACCATGGCGAAGGTACATGTCTAAAATTATAGTTATCATGTCGAAACGATCATAGCACTTTTTAGGAACAGTTTACCCCCAAATTTTGTCTTTATTTACTCACCCTCAAATTGTTCAAATCTGTATAAATGTCTTTGTTCTGCTGAACACAGAGAAATATATTTAAAGGAATGCTTGTAACCAAACAGTTCTGGGGGAATTTTGACCACCTTTGTCATTTATCCTACTATGGTAGTCAATGGTGGCCAAGAACTGTTTAATTCCTCCAAATCTGTTCCTCTGTGTTCAACCAAACAAATACATTTATACAGATTTGGAACAACTCGAAAAGTAAGTAAATGATGACAGAATTTTTGAGTGAATCTGTCATCTAGTGTAAACAAGGACTATTAAATAAGACTCTCTAAAAGCCAAACGGCATAAGTCTCCAGGACGCGTCACTTACTTTCTGGGTTTCGTGTCCGGATTCGTCACTTTCAGTCACCATGTTCATGAACAGATTACGAGCAAATGGACTGCGAACATACTTTCCAGCCCACATTCTTCTCATCCCCAACAGAAATGACACGTAAAACAACACCCACGCCACAAAGATCAGCGTCCTCATCTGTGGATGACACATATTAGAGACAGAGCTGCCGTGACCGGTGTGTGATCAGCGATGCCTCCTAATCTAGTGAAGAAATGTACCTGGTGCAGTAAGAAATACCCCTAGCCCCCCACTCGGACAGACAAATAAACAAACCTGAAGGTGTGGTGGGATTTATGCGACGACATCATTGTTAAAGGTAATCCGCAAACCAAACATTTCTGTCACAAATCACTGGAGTCCTCTGGCAGACGTTCACTTCCTGTGTTACATGTAAAAAAGTCCGTCAGAAAACACACGTTTTACACATGATGTCACACGCGATACTGCCACTAGGTGGCGATACTATCGTAACGAATATACAGCAATAGAAATGTTGAATTCCTGGTAAATATTCCCAAAAAAACAAATTTGGAAAAGCACGTTTAATATAATGAGATTAATTAATTTCTACATAGGCGTAATGTAGGCTTATTGCACAGGTTATTAATGAAACCACAATATGAATAATCAAAAATGTACTTTGCACATACACATACATAAAGGTCGCAAAAAAGAAATAAATCGCTAATAGTTGATATGGGGGAAACAAATTCACTACAAACGCACAATTGTCTTTGATATTTATACTAGTTAATAGGCCTATATAGGTCTATTTATAAGGGGATGGTTTTATTATATTATTTTGGGTTTTACAAATAGCCATTTCAGTCCAGACATACAGTACCATTTTTTTTTGACATACAGTACCATTGCTTTCATGTTCACCTGTAGATGACGTCACCAGGCCATTAAAGTACAGAGATCGCGTGCCACGTTGAGTTGCTCCTCCTACACGCGCTGCTGAGGAGAGAGGAGCAGCTCTCTTCATTCATTACAGTCTGCAGTCCAAGACTGAGATTATTATGCAAACACATTCAATTCAGATTATGCGTAATTAAATCGATTTCGGAATATACATAAAACAGTTCTAGAAATTTCACTTCTTGAAAGACTATAAATGCTCACAGACATGATAGAAGAAGAGTTTGACATTAAAGAGGAAGAACCCTGGTACGACCATCAAGATCTCGAACATGGTAAGATATTCTTTATCTGAACTTGTTATTTTAATATCAGAAAAAAATATGTCCAAAAATCCGATTAAATATAATAGGCTTCCTCTTATTCTGTTGACAATATGTTGAGTAGGCTATATACGCACCTATAGGCACCTATACCTTGTATTATTTGGGGTGATCTGTTCTTGGAAATCTAATTCAACCTAAAACAACACCGATGAAGGAAATGAGCTGTGAAACATGTTTGTTGTCTGTGTGTGGCCCTTTACCACATCCTGTGTTTTACATAAAACTGTGAATATCAGTTATTTACTGAAAACCAACAGAAACTCTGAAATGACAGTTTATTGGATCAGTATAAGGAAGTTGTGACTAAGCAAAAGGAAAATGTACTAAAGCCACACACAGTTTGAATAGTAAAAACGTCCAAATCCAAATCATAAACTGTAACAAATTGTTGTGCATGAAAACAGAGTGAATATAAAATGTATAAATATGAACATAAAATGGTCAAATTGAAGCATTTGACCACAATATGTGTGCATGTGTGCGAAGCTACAGTATATATTTGCTTAAATAAACTTACAGTCCAGCCATTTTAGGACACCAATACGTTTTCGCCTTATTTATGCAGATCTTCATTTGGCGGCGGAATTGGGTAAAAGTTTACTGGAGCGGAACAGAGAGTTAGAACAGAGACTCCAACAGATGTATACCACCAACCAGGAGCAGTTACAGGAAATAGAGGTTCAGTACCCCATTATCTTACCTTTAAGAATATACATAAAGTATTGACTGTTTGTAAAACTAAAGATCTCTTGGTTTTTCAAGCTATTTTTGCATGTGCATTTATTTGAGCAATGGTTCTGTATTCAATAGTTCAATAGTTCTTTACGTGCAGGTGCCTTTGAGTTGACAATGACTGAGAAAAAAGTCTTTATACTTTCCCTAAGAGGAATCACAATATATTTTATCAGATTTTGGTCTCACATCCTTGCCTCCTTTCAGCATCTGTCTAAACAGGTGGATTTGCTGAGGTCGGTGAATGATCAACACGCTAAAGTTTACGAACAGCTGGACGTAACAGCCCAAGACCTGGAGCGAAAAAATCAAAGATTGCTTTTTGACAACCGAGCTGCTCAGTTAAAGATTGAAGGGTAAGAGAAACAGATTTATATGAAGCGGACTAAAGTCCAGCAAACTAAAAGTAAACTCCTCTCATTGCAGGCTCACAGAGACTGTGGATGGTCTGCAGGTGCAGGTGGATGAGCTCCAGCGAGAAATGAAGAAATTGGTTTCTTCTGATCAGAACCGACCCATTGTGCACTATGAAACCGACAATGTCCAGTGTTTCTCGTGTTGCAAGAAGTGCCGGTTACACAAGTAAGGTTATTTGTTCCTGTCTCTGGTTGAATTTTGTAAACGGTTTTCGTTGCAAAAGAGGTTTTGTCAACATCCTGGTGTTTCATAGACCACATGAAAATGATGGTTCCAAAGCTACGATTCACTTTAGATTCAGAAAAAGGCCAACATACAGCTTTCTAAAGCCACATCTTGTGTAAGAATTGGAAGTCATTTTTCACTTTGCTATAAATTTAAATATGGCACCTTAGAGCAGGTTAGACATGAATGGCATCAATGTTTATTGATTTTCTGGAGTTTCGTGACCAAACGTTATTGCCATCAAACCTGACAAGGCACATTTTACATTCCATGTTATGCAGTATGAGCTATAAACAACAAGATTTTGACTGAATAGTGTATTTTTTTAACACAAAGCTTGGTATATAACACACAAATAGTATGGGCCACTTTTATGGCTTCAAAGGGATAGTCTCTCATGCCATTCCAGATTGACGCTTAAAAAATACCCATAGAGATACCCATTTTTCGTATAAAATGATTTTAAAAAAAATATATGTTTTTCATGTTATCTTGCACCCAACTTGTATATTTGCAGTTTATTTCTATAATAAAATGTTCAAAAATAAAACGGTAAATTTCCGTAAAACTACATTTTTACATTGTAAATATACACTTCTCAAAAAAGTACCACTTAAATCACATATTAGATCTCTACGAACACAACATTCAAGTAAAACATCTTTTCATTTGATATATTTATACAGAATTTATTAGGCACAAAATAATGTGACAATGATCAATGAGAGCCAAAAAAATCATCAACACATTCATTTTAACTTCAATGTTTTTGTTTGTTGAGATCTAATATGTGATTTAAGTGTTGCCTTTTTTATCAGTATATTATTTTTTATATATTATAGATTTCTAAACATTATTTATGTAAAAAAAAAGATTTATAGAAATATTCTGAACACATTGCTAAAGAATATACATGCTGTATATTGGTATTGGTAAGTAAATGGCTTCTGAAACAAAACGTTGCAACAATTATTGGTGCAAAAAAAACAAATAGGACGGCATGTCACAGCTGCCATATGATATTTTGTCATGTAAAATTCCTCTGAACTGTTTCTGGAACAGACTTTTTTATTTAAAATGTGGTAAATACTGTACTTTATTATCTATGGCATTGTACTAATAGTTTCTTTACAGTACATATCCTTCATTTTCAGCAAGTTGTTGATTTCATTCTTTCAGGTATTCCCACGAGCACTCCTATTCAGCTTTGAAGGAGGAGGAGCACACGGATCTCCAGCGATCCGTGCATTCCCTGCAGGCCGAGCTGAACACAGAGCGTTCTCTGAGAGAGGCTGCAGAGCAGGAGGCGGATGCTCTGGCACACAACCTTAGCGAACTGGAGCCAAAACTGGCACTGCTGGGAGACTACAGGGATCGCCTGGCTGAGGTGGAGGCTGAAGTTGAGGAGCTACGACTTATTTTGCGTTCTAACACCAGCAAGGAAACCGCATGCACCCACAGCCTGATGCCGGACCCTGTATTTCTGTCCTCCGAGGAAGAAGTGGGTGTGGTCAGACAGAGGGGGTGTGGTCTGAAGCACTCTAGCACTGTTTATGAGGCTGAGCATGTGAAGCATCACGGCATCTCTTTGCTGAATGAGGTGGATGCCCAGTACACGGCCCTGCAGGAGAAATACGACACACTGCTGCGGTGCTGTGAGAGCGGGACGGTGCAACAGAACCACAAAGCCGTCCAGACACCCGTCACCAGCTCTGCCCAAACACACGCACACTCCCAGGGCACAAGCACACAAGACGATGCCCCGCCACCTGAGTATAAAGTCCTGTTTCATGAGATTTTCACCTTTATTCAAAAGAGCCAAAAGGACCTGAAGGTAAACAGGATCAAGCCCAGTCAGGTTGAATAAAGGACCATTTTTCATCTATTTTCCAGATGCTTACTGAACCTGGCTTGTCTGCTAAAGGGCATTTATAACAGAAATATTTCAACAGAAAGCTTAAAGGTATGAAACAACATGACAGAACCAGCTCTCACCCGAAATCACCTCTGCTTGCACTCATTGGAACGTGGACTCTTAAGTATCCGGACACATTTTTTGGTTGAATACCAAAAACAATCAAAGAAATTGTACCTTTTCTCAAAATTTGCCACTTTGCAGTTATTTTAAATCAACTTTCCCAAGGAAATTCTAGTGGTTGTATATGAAGTTCACGCCTTAAACATTAAAGGAGCATCGTGGAGATTTTAGCGGCATCTAGTGGTGTGAATTGCAATGGCTTACTCCACCTCGCCTTTGGAGCACTACGGTGGTTGACACAGGACAAAGATGTCGTCACGTTAGATAGAGCCAATACATTTATATTTACATATTTCTGTAGAGCAGTTATAGGGATGGTACAGAAACAACATGGCGAAGGCGACTCGTGGTGTATAAAAAGAACTAATTCTAAGATAATAAAAACATAGGGAGGGTATGTAAGGTCTTTATACACCCCTGAAGACATAGTTATGTATATTATATTGCATTTCTGTCAATAGATCCTGCAAAATATTACACAGTAATATAAAAACAATTTTTTTTACTGGATAAAGGTTTCCTAACATCCTGTCTAAATATCAAAAACATGCTTAACATAGCCCACCTCTACTATGAATTGACAACACAAATATAAAACAAGTCAAAAACTTAAAACGTATTTTTCTATAAAGGCTCGCAAGTAAATAACTGTAATAAATCATAAAGTGCTTTACTATTTTTGCTTTTTTTTGTAAAACAGTCAATTAAATAATTCCTGGATAAGATAATTATATTTTAGCATAAGAAATACTAAAAAGCATTACAGAAACATAAGATTGGTAATGCTGTTGGTAATAATGTTAGGGTGAATGGGGCATGATGTCGTTGACCTAACACATGCACGTATTTACTGAAATATCGCTTTAACATCAGAAACTCAGTGATATTTGGTTATACTCTGAGGTTGTGTGACAAGAAATACACAAACTGGGCTAGTACAGCGCTGCAGTAAAGTATGAATCATTGTATCTCTTGGCACGTGGACTTTCAACCTAGAGCAACATTTTTAGACTCAGGACATCTGAGGACACTTGTCTTTACTGGTGGAAAGGCTGCTTCTAATCAAAGCGCTTGATAAGATTTCAACATGTATTAAGTAACATCTTTATCAGGCTGACAGAGAACAGAACACATTGTACAAAAAAATAAAACACATGCCTCATACGTGCAAAAGTGCAGAATGGAATCACAGAATGGAACTGTGCTAAACGTTTTCATATTTAAAAATCTGATTTCATGCATGTGATCATCATAAATGCATGTCTGCATGTCCATGTTTTAACAAAAAACTTGAAACACCTGAAGACAAGATTTCAGCTGCAGTGTTTATTCTGAATGATACAAATAAAATAAACCTTGATGACTGCCTTTAGTTGCTGAGCATATACAGACTTGGCAAAAATGTTTACACTGACTGCCCAAATATGTGGAATGCATCCAAAAAAAAAAAAAAAAGATTCACTGAATAGTATGAATAACTATACAATAATTCCCCTGAATATTTAAGAGGCACTTTCTCATATACTCAAAGCAGTTTAAAAACTTTCTCAAACAGCTTCACCCACTATGCATAAATGTAACCAACAAAACCCCCAAACTTAATTTTACCAGTATGACACGTAAACATGAATCGTTGTTTTTTACTTTGACAGTTTTGAAACCTTCTTTTTAACATTATACATGCACGTTTCTTCAATATAACCATTATTGCACGAGCAGATTGTGTTGGTTAGCCTTAAGTCACAATGTTGTAAATGGTTTGAAATGAATTGGACAGGTGGCGCTTAAACACAATTTTCTCAGACAGCCAATGACATTTAAGGACTCAAAGAGCCTTGGAGCAGCATCTTCAGAACCAAACTAAAAAATTCAGCCAATAGGACCAATTTCATTCAGAAACCATGATTCATACATCTTTGTGGCCGCTCATTGGTGGCAATATTCAAAATCTTTCTCTTCGACTCAAACTGCTCCCAGAATCTAAAATATCTCAACGTTTCATCTCAACAAGAACCATTTTGGTTGACAAAGGTTTAGTTCGACTAATTTATGTTAGGAAGGGTGTAAACATTTCACAGACAACACAGCACAAAAGTGCATAGAGTAAAAGAAAACCTTTGCAGTCTTCTTTTGACCTAACAAAGAAAAACTAACATTTCATAAAGCTAGAAGAGAATTTATTTAATATGACTAAGTGCCCTTTTATATCTTTTTATCTAAGTCTTCTGTACTTGCACCCGTTTCTTGGGTTACAGTTTATTCATGCTTAAGTGGGGGACAAAAAGAAAACAATAATTCTTGAAATAATCAATATGCAATAAAATCTAGGCAACTCATTAAACCAAACTTTTTTTTCAGTCTTACTCTTCTAAACAAGGCCAAAATCTATCAAGAAGCTCCCAAAGGCCACAACCAGGATAAAATCATAACCATCCTCTCTGCTCCTCTTTATTACTTAGAACTATTTATATTATCTCTTAAAAAAAAATAACGCAGTTAATTGACATTCCAAGTATCTCCTTTCTTTGAACTTAAATGTACACAGGATCAAACAGATCCAGCCCTTTTTGTGAGAGGGTAATTTGTGAGCTTGGACCAGATACGATCTTTAACCCTTCTGGATGCGTATTAGTGTATGCAGATGCTCCAAAGTGATGGATTGACATCTCCTGCCATGGTCTTCTTCAGCCGAGAGCAATGATTGGTTTGTGTGTCTGCTCCGCTTCCCTGTGTGTAAAGTTTACTCTCACTTAACTCTGAGGGAGAAGCTGTGATTGATATGATATCCGGGACTCCTGTGCTTCCTGTCAGGAGTGGACAGTACCCTTCAGGTACCACATCCCTCCTAAACTAGTACAGCATTCCTGAAATAATAAAACAAAAAATGCAAAGTTATGACACACACTTGATACAAAAATGTCTTTGTCTGTCTTTCTCATTTGTTATTAACAGCCGGTCTGAACAACTATCACAAACAAATTACAACGGTAGGTTTTTTAGTGACCATAAGTAATGACCTGAATAAGTCGATGACATCTTAAGAAATTATGCAAGTCTGTCCTATGCTATGTAAAATAAAACGTTTTATTTGACATGTAATTGCATTATATATTTTTTTACCGCTGTTAAAGTTCACCCAAAAATAACAATTCTGTCATCATTTACTCATATTTGAAAGAATGCTTGTAACCAAACAGTTCTTGGACTCCTTTAAGTGCCATAGTAGGAAAAATTCCTTTTTTTATCCGTAGAACACAACATTTAATATTTTGACATTCTGTAGGACTGTAAAAAGTTCTGGGGCACTTTTGACTACCATTGTCATTTTTCCTACTATGGTAGTCAATGGGACCCAAAAGACTGTTTGGTTACAAGCATTTGTCCAAATATCTTTCTCTGTGTTCAACCAAACAAAGACATTTATACAGATTTGGAACAACTAGAGAGTGTAATTCAGACTTGTCATGTAATACCATATCATTTTTTCTGCAACACACAGAATTATTTTAAACAATAATCCAATGTCACTGGAGTAATGTATTGTTATGGTACCTTGAGAAGTCGATCCACATCTGTTTTAGTGACGGCATCACCGAGTTCCTGCGTGAGACGAGACTGGATCACGTTTCGTCTGACGCGATAGTTCTTCACGAAGACCTCAAACAAAACCTGCCGGAGCTGTGGAGGTCAAAAAGATGCTGCTTTACAGAAAGAGGGGTTTTTAAAGGATGCAGTTAAAATAAGATTAGTCTTATATACCTTGTCAAAGGTTTCTCCACTCTCCCACAAACCAAAGACTTTCTGCTCATCTGCAGAGGCATTGCTCTGAGGAGGAAACTACACACACCGCATTACATCAGGAATTAATGATTTAAAGCTCTACACAATTGCCACACAATATAATGTCAAACGCAACAGATTTTAATATTCTGTGTATATAGTGGTATATAACGCTGCTGTCCTTTTGAAACCTCGTATCTACATATTTTTATGCCATAAATCATTATTATTAGTCAACCATCTTTTCCATTTCCTTAAAAACAGTGAATTTGGACATATATGGTTTCGGAAAGACAGCGACGATAAGTAAGTGTGAAACTCGTGAAACAAAAAAAACAAATACTGAGCAGAAGGAAGAGCTTATTAGTTATTATTCATAGATGTATGTATGACAGTATATTTACATATATTATGTATGTTTATGTATATTGTTATTATTACTGAGCTAGTAAGTGCACTTATATAATATAATATCAGTAACCTTACAATAAGGTTGTATATCTGTTACATTTAGTTAATGCATTAGCCTACATGAACAAAAAAACACTTCTACAACATTTGTTAATACTATTCATGCAAATTACAGCATTTCCTAATCCATAATTATTTAAAATCAAAAGTTGTATCTATTAACATAAGTTAATGCACAATGAACTACATTAACGTAAACAATTGGCATTAACTAACATTAACAAATGCTCAGTGTTAGTTCATGTTAGCGAATGCATTTAACAAACATCAATTAAAATCGTATTAAAAATGTTACCATAATATCTAATGTATATTTTGCTTGGTCATTGAGTTTTCCAAAGTTCTCAATGCTTTCTTATTTCAGACTGTACCTGACTCTATATGTTTTCATACTGTCAAAAACAGCAAGATTTTTAAGCTATACAGCTCAGTACTAACTAGCAATACTTCTAATCAGTGCTGACTAAGCCAAAACCTTAAGAGAAAAAAGCAACAAACCAAGCACAAACAATGAGACTCTAAGGACTAGTGGGGTTTAACTCCATTAATAGCAAATACGTAAGTGCCTTCCTGCATCACACACCCTAAATCCAATAAGCCTTAAGAAGGATTGTACCCAACCTTAAACTCAAACACAATTCATCTCAACGTCTATGTACTCCGAATCAGGCCTTAAAACAGGTTTGTTCTTGTATTTGAGATAAGTGAGTACTTACAGGCACCAGGATTTGTTTGCACTGGCTCAGAAGGATGGTGTCCTGCAGCATCCGGTCTGTAACGTGACCGTACACGGAGTGACCCGTAGGCAAGCTGGCCAGATGCAGGTTAAACAGTCTCTTCAATTCGCTTAGACTCAACACATAGTGCTTCAGAATAGTGTTTCGCACAAAGTCCTGGAGCTCCGGGGTGGGTGCGTGCCCGGCCCCGTGTCCGTTATGAGAGTCTGTGATTGGCGAGTCCGGGTATCCGTTGAAGGTGCCGTTTGTGAAAGAGCCTGAGGTGTCCATGGGCTCTTCAGAGTCACTCATGGGTTCTTGTTTGACTTGCACTGGGGTGTTGGCTTCACCGGAAGCCCCCGGAGGCCTGGTGGCCTTTAATCTACGAGCATCGAATTCCCTCTGCAGAACGCTGTGCTTCTCCCGGGCGTTCTCCTTTGCGGCTTTGAGGCGCTGATCTCCGCTGACGTGAACAGGGTCTGTAATAAACACAGACCAGATTTAATATGCGTAACTATATTCGTAACACTTCATATCGTGAATGCGAAATAAGATCATACCCATCTGTGCATCTTTTTTAGGAACAAAGTCATCTTTGGAGAAGTTGAAAACTTTTTCCAACCTGCAATATAGTGTTTTATTTAGAAACACTGCAAGATGGTGATTATAACAATCTTTACATGCAAATTAATCAATTACTCGACCAAAAAGGAGAAAACTTTATGCACTAGGAGGATTTTAAAGCACATTCTAATTGTTAACAAATGGCATCTTTTTGTAAAGAGCTACCATTTATTTTTATATTGTTATACTATGCTTATTAACTTATTATTGTAATATTTACTACTTTAGCTTTAGTTTAGTTTTTACTCTTAGTTAATAATTTAAATAATTTAATAATTTTCTTTCAACTTATTCAATATATTGCCAAGGAAACATTTCTAATAATTATTTATTTTAATAACATTTAAGCTAATGTTTTATTTAATTTCATTTAACAGAAATGTTTCTGAAACAGTTTTAAAACTAAAAGAAATTTGATATGTTCAGGTTTGATGTTGTGACTTAATGTCATGAGACAAAAAAAGCACAAAATTTGAGGTTACTATCCAATCTATGCAACATATCATGTAAAATATGATCCTGGGCCACAACAATAAAAACATTTCTGTGAATAACACATTTATAGGCCTTAAAAAAAGTTGTCACATAGTGGTGGACTACGTTATTATAGTTGAATTTTACACCCTTTTAGAATCAGACGGTCACAGTAATTGAAAATTGATATGATAAAAAGTTTTTCATCTTCATCTTTTGTGTTCAGAAGAAAATAAAACAGCATAAAAGTTTGGAACAAAATGAAGGCAAGAAAATGACATTTGGATTTCTAAATGAGATACATTAAATAAATGACATACTACAGATCATTTTACCAGATGTAAACAATACTGGTCCAGAAGAATTTTTTTTCTATTTCATAATATTAAAGGGATATTTCACCCAAAAATGAAAATTCTATCATCATTTTCTCCCCCTCTTGTCATTTCAAACCTGTATCATTTCTTTGTTCTGCAAAACACAAAAGAAGATATTTGGAAGAATGTGAGTAACCAAACATTGACTCTCATAGTATTTATTTTCCCAACTATGTCAGTAAATGGGAGGTGAGTTCTGTTTGGTTACTGACATTCTTCCAATTATCTTCCTTTGTGTTCATCAGAACAAAGAAATGTATACAGATTTGAAATGACAAAAGAATTTTCATTTCTGGGTGAACTTTATGTCTTAAAGATGTGTTTAACATTTTCACACACTTCTAAACGTTCTGTTGGTTTTATCTTCTTCTAATATGGTGTAGTGCTTGCGGACCTGTGTCGTTTACGTCTTGAAAAAATGGTCTAGAACCTTCGCAACATAAAATGATTTAAGACTGTAAAAGCACATTTTAGGAAGTGACTTTATACTTAGACTGAATGCCTAGCCAAAGCATGTGTTGTCTTTGTGCCACATCGGGGTGCTTTTTCACAAAGTCACGATCTGTAGGCAACAGGAACTCCCAGCCTCTGTTTAATCTAGGAACAGACATCTGCTCCAGGAAATCCTTCACATCTTCTGGAGGCAGCTGTGGTCGAAGAGCGCAAATATGAGAAGGCCATATCCCAAATGATCACATACAGCACATCTTGTGTTGAAACACTCTCAGCTAAATTCACCAGACAAACCTTTATAGTAGCAGCAACTTCTTTTCTCATCAAGGATCTCTCCTGAGTGAATCTCCACATCTGAAAAGACAAAGACACTTTAGGGCAGAGGCATCCATTTTGAAACAAGCTTTTATAGTTTCTTTTATTAGAATACAGATATTATATTACACTCACCACAAAGTCTCGACCACGACAGAGCACTTCAGCGGGAACTCCACTGTGTGAACTACATGTGTTCTTAGGATACAACACATCACTGTCAAAAAACAAAAAAGGATTTTAGCAAAGTAATTTTCTATTTTATTTTTATATCCATTTAATTATCCAAAGTATATATATTTATCAGTATATGTGTTCCCTGAGATGAAACCCATGACCTTTGTTCTTTAAGCTACGCTTAAACAACATCATCTAATAAAAGATAATATATGTATCAGTTTGAGATTTGGCAGGCGAACAGCAAACACACTAACCTCTTCACCACCCAGTTCCCCTGGACCAGCAGCGCCACCTGCTGTATACAGCGCAGTACAGAGGTGGAGTCCGTACCTGATGCAAGCAGTCCCATCAGATTGGCAAACGGCATGACTTTGACTAGAAGGAATAAAAACATTGAATTATAAAATAGAAACCTGCTAAACCTGACGCAAGAACCCACAGATGATGATGTAAGCTGATCTAACCATTCTTCATTAGGGTCTTGACTTGATCACCCAAGGGAAGAGTGCGCAGCTGAGCCATGGAGAGTACGTTGCTAGGACCCATCGGCTTGACACTAGAGAATAAAGAAACATACAAAAATAAAGCAGAAAGCCACAAGAGAACCCATGTTGCTTTATAAGGCAGCTTTATCTAATAGTAAACAACTAATACAACAGTACAACATTGCATTTGACATATAAACGTGCTCAACCAATCAGAATTTAGATTCAGAACCATTACTTTCATAATACACAGTAAAGAATACTTCTACTTACACTTTTTCTTCAGTTAATGGAGGCATAAGCATGGACAGATATTCACTGTGGGGGCAGAACAAATGCATGAGCTAAGCGCTAGCATGAAACAAAAATACAGCTACATGTTACTTGGTTGTAGGTTGAATACCTCCCTGTATATGAATACCTCACTGTTTCAAGTTAGAATGACTTCAGATATAATGCAGATCCAGTATTTCTCTCCATGTACTAACCTTGGGGTTTTCACCAGCTCTGTGTTCTCTGTGGTATCCATGGCCTGACAGTAAAGATACTGACGCTCATGTTCAGAGCGCCCATCCTACAGGATTAATAGAACAACAATTGATTTGTTTTGCTTTCCTGTAGCTCAGTGGTTAGAGCATGGCGCTAGCAACGCCAAGGTCATGGGTTCGATTCCAGGGATTGCACATATCCAGAAACAACTGTATAAAGTATAATGCAATGTAAGTCACAAGCGTCTGCCAAATGCGTAAATGTAAATGATTTATGCCCCAGAGTCCTAGTAAAAGAGCAGTGTTTCCCAAACATTGATTTATTCGTGGCGGCCCGCCACAATATCAATGCTGGCCGCCACAAATTGATTTTTCATGATTAATTATTTATTTTACTATTTAAAACAGCTTAATTCAGAGTTGTGCTCAGCGCCTCTCATGTTGCTGCAGTGACTGTCACGTGAAAGTGAACAAATAAAAAGGTGGCGGTGTTTTCAATATGAGTTCCTCCATGTACTTGCCTTTCCATGTAAACGTCAAAACTCAGAGATCTTATTGACAGAGATGACGACTGATCGAGTTTATCAGGACTTCTCGATCTAAAATAAAACTTAAATCAAAGCGCTCATAATACAGCAACACATTGATGAGAAGAGCAACACCAGTAAAGGTTTTGTGCACTGCTGAGAAGTAATATGTAGTCAAAATCACCGCATATAGACGCTCTTTAATGTCAATGTATGGAGATTTTGTCAGATGATGTTGCGTTTATAAATCAAGATTTTAGCAGCATTTAAAGTGACTGTTGGTTAAACACGAGGTATTATTTCAGTCACTATTTTCAACTCGTTTTATGTCTGACAACTAGGGCTGTCAAACAATTAATCCAGAATAAAAGTTTGTGTTTACATAATATATGTATGTGTACTGTGCATATTAATAAATAAATAAATACATCTAAATATTTTCTAAATATACATGTATGTGTTTGTGTTCATAAATACAAAATGAATATGCACAATAAACAGACATCTGTTATGTAAACACAAACTTTTATTCTGAATGCGATTAATCGCGATTAATCTTTTGACAGCCCTCCTGACAACAGAACAGATATGATGTGAGAATGGCATTCAGATGTATTAAAGTGGAGGTAACATGCTGTCATGCATTCTGACTTATTTACACTGTTAAACTGCGGCCTCTCATACTTAACACGGTCAGCTTATTAAAAAACGAGTTATTTCAGCACTACAACCTGTTTCGGAAAGCTTTTTATAAATCTGGATCCTTGTTTCAAAACAGAGGTCCTTTCCTTTTATTGGGTAATTCTCCTGGAAAAGCGGTGGATATAATGCTAGATTTGGAGATCGTTTAAAACCGATAGATGGCGTGGTCCCAGTGCTAAAAGATGCCGGACACGAACCGCACACGGTAAGTGAAACTAAGTCATATGTGTTATTGTGTGCTCGTGCTGTAGTAGTCCTCACCCCTGGCCTGCCTCCGGCAGATCGCATTGTTCCGGAAATAATCGTACAGCTGCATCTCTCTTTTATAAATATCTCTTCCAAAATACGATGTATGCAATACTACTGTATAGGTACTCAAAATTAACATGAGATTGGCAGAAACTGCGTGAGTTATGCCCGCTTTAAAATACAATAAAGTGATGTGCCATCACTAGACCAGCGCAAACACAACGTGATGACGTCACAAATGTGCTAATTAGTTTGTGACGTTATCAGCGCCACAGTCTTTCAAAATCCTGAGAGCGACTTGTTTAATGATCGCCAACCTTTATGTATAGAGTCAGTGTAATGTAATATATAAATATATGTATTGAGAGGGAATGTTTACTGTAATCTTAGGATCCAAGTCAAGTTTTAAATGTTGACTTATTCAGGCATGTCAATTCGAAATATGAACCATAGCACAAAAAAGGGTTTTCTTTTTAACGTATTTGTTTGTTCTGAGATTAGTCTGTTAGTCACATGTCGTGTATGTTATTACAGTGGGTCACATGACCACTTACCTTTACACCATGATACTGCAGGTGGATCCAGGGTTCTTCCGCCTGTTTCTTCTGTAAAAACTCGTACGACTGGATACGCCGTTGACGGGCCTGTTCTGACTCAGGTCTGGAAAACCTCACCTGGTCAAAGATCACAGCAACAGAAGAAATGACGTGGTGTACAAGCTTAAACATACAAATTGCAACAAAGTATTTTGTTTGCTTTAAAGTTAGTTCTGTGCATCTGTGTAAGAAACACGTGTAGGTCTTACAGTGATTTGTTTCACATCATCTTCCGCCTCATCCTGAGAAGAGTCTCCGGCTGTAAATAACATAGCAATTCGTAACTAATACACAAATATACACTGTGAAGCTCTTTCATGCGAATATAATATAAAAAAAAGTTCTTCATTTACTCTAAAAAAAAATAAGACTTGATAAACTGTTAGCTACCTTCATTGGCTGCCTCTCTTTCTCTATGTTTACTATCAGCTTTGTCCAAGTAGGTGAAACTAGGTCTCATCTGGAGAATTCCTTGCAGTGGAGTGAGATGAAGCTCTCCTGTAAGGAAAAAAATATGAATAATAATATTTAGTATATTTAGAATAAAAAAGTAAAATAGACTGTAAACAGAATTTCTAGCAAATGTGATGTGAAACGAAACATCAATCTACCTTTATGAAACACAGCTGCAGCATAGCGGGATGTATTTGTGGTTGCCTGGATTGATGAGAATGCTTGCTTGTCCATCATTTTCCTTTAATCAGAACAAAAAGACAAAGTTACATTATATCTAATATTAAGGCCTGACTTTGAATAGAAAAAGTCTAATGTTTCTGACATGGAGTAAGTGTTGGAATCCTCTGGGGAAGTGCCATCTACATTAAGAGCGATTTGCTCCCCTTTACTGCGGCAGTAGTTTGGACTCATGGTATCCATGGCAACCTCAAGTTCAACCTGGATATGAGAAAGAAAACTCAATGACCTCCAAAATTGTTTCAGAGGACTCACTCATTCTACTTAAACCTTGGCACTTAATACCACATTACCTTTTGCTGTTTGGGTTTAATTCTTGCTGACAAATGAGCCGCATTATCATAGCTCATGCTACCAGGACGCACTGGGTACTGTGAAATAAGAAAGTTATAATAATGATATCAGGCAACATTTAGGCATTTTGAGATTATGTGCATCAGACATTACTAGTGTCCAACTAGATGGTAATAGAAAAATTGCACAATGAATTCAAAGTGAATGGAAGGGTTAATGATCATTTTAAAGTGAGGATATGTGAAATTGTATTGTATTAAAGTCACTGACCTTTCTAGTATCAATAGCAGCTATTCAATAAACCATACCTGTCAACCACTAAGGTAAAATTGAACCTGAACTAGAATGTGTGAATATTTTCTAAAACTCTTACCTGGAACAAATACAGCTTTTCCAAAAGACTTTTGGCCAGATACACGTCAATCTAACAAGCAAGCAAGCAGTAAGGATGCTTGAATTTGAGCAACAATGCAGACAAATGTGTTTATTCTCTGTATAAGAAAAGTGTAAGAAAGTACAAGTCTACCTCTTGTATAATTGGATCATCATCATCACCACTGGCCATAATGAAGATACCAGAAAAAAACTCTGCTGGTGAATTTCAAACCTGCAGACACAGAATGCATGTACATACACTAGTTATTTATTATTAGTTTTTTTTAATCGTACATATATAATAAAATATTAAAGATATTTGTTCTGTTGGTTGAGTTTTGTACAAAGCGTCATATGCAGTGTAACAGAAGTCTATTTAAATTATAACTAGACAGCGTCTTTGTGATAACTAATCACATATAAAAACTACAAGTCTAATTTCTCGCTAGAAATGCAATTAAAGGTTATGGAAAATGAATTAAATAATTTTGTTTAATAATATTTACAATATATATATATATATATATATATATATATATATATATATCACATTATATTACAATATTATGTGATGTTTACAGCTTGTTTTGGTTAGTGATTTATTTAGGTTACATTTCACAGACTTAAAAAAATATGTAAAGATTTAAATTTAATTTTCAGTCGTCATGTGGTCAAGGTTATTACAGCTTTTAAGTACTTAGTAATGCAATTACTTTCTAGACAATGTAAATACAGAGTAATTTAAACACAAAGTTGACAATGTAATTCACCTATTAACAATCCAAAATTAATCGTAATCGCCAATTTGACCTCCAACGATTAAAAAAGACAAAATAAACGAGATAAAACAATTATTGTGCTGCATTGTGTTTTTGCAAGGATCCACTCTTTTCCTATGTTATAAATCCAGGACGCACCCCTTTCCTTTACAGTGGTGCTTCACTTTACATTTATTTTTCCGTTGAATTCACAGTTTTTTTTCTATGTTGTTCCGAAAGTCAGTGATTAATCATGTAAAAAAAATCGTATTAAATCAATATTGACAAAAGAAAATCGTGATAATGGTTTTTGTCATAACCAAGCAGCCCTTCATGCCAAGATAACTGTAAATCTATAACGGAACTATAAATATCAGTTCATAATGTCAAAATGTTTGGGCAGAATCCTACATAGTAGATTTAACATTCATGAAAATGAGCCAACCTCACACACCCAGCTTACATTTACTCCCAATAAAACCATATGAAAAAAATCAATAAGCATATGTTTATATGCTGTCTATATACACAGAATGTGACTGTCATTAGTTATCGAAACATTACTTTTACTGATGCAACAAGATACCGAATGCCAAGAACAGTAAATAACACACAAACTTAGAGCACGCTACAGTACAGTCTATAGATACGAAAAACTAAAATACAAATATATTACAACACCAAGACGACAACATACGACAGTCAGCAATATAAGCAGCATGCTAAACTGTTAGCAGCTCTGTCATAGGCAGCATAAAGACACGTTTCCACTGCACAGACAACAACACCCTGCTAACATCTTAACGTTCTATACATGTATATAAATGCGTCCACATGCTTCTAACCTTTGATACAAGTTAACGTTTGTATCATGCTCTCAGTACAACTGACAGACATGCCGAGGCCTCTGTTGTTACACTAAATAAACAAATGATTAAAGTTAAACTAATTAAACTAACCTGTACTTGAATAGATAAATGTGATTATTATTTTATCGTTGTGGTTTTGACTTCTTCAGTTCCTTCAGTCAAGCGATGTGTTCTGTGTAAATCACAGAAGCCGCTGCCGCTACCATGTTGCTGATCTACGGTCAGTCAAACACGTGGGGTGGAGCTGTGCGTGCAGGCGACATATCCCAGCATGCACTGCGCCGCTGACACACTGGCTGCGTCACATTTCTAATGAAATACGGAAACTACTACGAAGTGTAGATCTTGTTGCCCATGCTGCGTGAAAATGCTGTTTTTGAAAGTTTTTGAACACTAAAATATTATTTTATCTTAACGACCCTAAAAACTTTTTATTTGTCATGTATTAGCAAAACCATAGAACCAAAATAGTACTGTATCAGTTTGTGGGACGTTGACAAGATTTACAATGGCGATTATTTTAGTAGGCTACTACTAACTGCGATATGGTCAAACTAAAAATAACCGTATTAAATACATGTGTATATAAATGTGTTTAGTAAATAATTGTTTGCTTTATTATGTACAGATCACATTAAATTTAAGTAAAATGTTACATTGTCATTCAGTGTAGGCTAACGTACAAATTCAAACAACATGCTTATTCTGACTTGTATTAAAATATATAAAAGAATAAGGGAGCATATTACATTATAATTCTTATTGACAAAAGGGCAAAACCTATAAGATAAAAAAATGTAAAATTACAACCAATTAGCATAAATTGTTAATTAGCAATAAAATTGTTAATATGCCTGAAGATATTGTTACACTGAATTACATTTTAGTGGGTGTCTTCTGTAAATCAGGGAAAAATGCAATTAAATTAAACAGAAAACTTTGTTATTTTTTGAACAACAACATTTTAAAGCAGTATTACACATATTGTTTTTATGCTTAAACCCGTTTTCGTCTTTGACCCATGTAACAATTTATTTCAACATTTATTGATTTAATTTTGAGTAATTTGGCCCTACATAGGCCAAAGATAGACCTGTAGGCCTACTGACACTAATTCTTAAATATACATGCATTTACCTTAAACGATATATAACTATTTGAATATTTTGCAATATTTTGAATATTTGAATAAAATGCTCGGTTTTGGTATAATACAATTCCAAATTTAGAGGGGGCCAGTGGAGTGGTCAAGCACGCCGACACGGAACCACCCCTACCAGGGAGGAGTCTGATATATATTTAAATGATAAACATGATTTTATCAGCAACTTGTATACCCAAACCTAACACTGCATAGTTCTCTGCCCTATGCTGCGGCATCCTTCAAAGACGCCATCCAAGACCTCGCCACAATAAAACCAAATATTCTGAAGATATTAAAAAACAAACAGAGTTAGAAGACTTCAGGTGTTCTGAAAGTTAACTGGAGGAAACTCGTGTTCATCATCGAGACGGACTGGTCCATCTGCAAACTCATGTTCTGGGATCAGCTCTCCTTTCTTTGCACCTCCATCCTCAGAGTAACCTGAAGAACAGTTTTCGATCATCACCATGAAGTTATTTGACTAAATCAGACTGCATTGCCATCTGCAAAGTGACAGAGGTCTGACAAACCTGTGAGTGAACTGGAGGATGGAGAGTCTTGGCTTGCAGATGTAGCAACAGTTTCGGCATAGGATGGGCTTCCAACCTCCATATCTGATACCACTGGGTTTCCATCATCACTGTCAAACAATCTATTGGATGTATATTATTCAAAATGATGTTCAAATATTCAGATTTCAAACTAAACAATAATAAAAAATAGTAATCCAATGCCAATACAAGTAAGATATTGCATATAAATAATCGTAATAACAGGCTCACCTGTGTTTCTTTACTAAACGACAGTCTCCACCTTCATGGAGATCTAAACTGTATATGTAGAGATGACCATCTAAGGAAGCCACCAAAAGATGTGGAACCTTCTGGACACTGTGAACAGTGACATAGAAGTACAAATAAATAAAAATATTTAGGTACTTTTAATGCTTACAACATCTACTCTGTGATCATCTCCATACACCCATTATAGACAGTAACTGTTGTGGTTTCTTTTTTCCATTCTTCATTAACCACTCGAGTCGAGTTTTGATTCCATCAGATAGACTTTTATTGACTAAACCAATAAAGAGCCGAGCCCTCCATATGCAGGGCCGGGCCCTCCCACAGAGAACTGCAGAGGACAGGGACCTGCATAGGAGAGAACCGTCTTGGCCTACTAAGGGCAAACCTTTTATAGATAGACTGTTTCGGGGTGGGCACACAGGTCTGATAGTAGTTTTAGGGGTGGGGGTTAAGGAACAAAGACCTGTAGCCACATGTATAGAGAATTATAATAGTGGCTTAAATTGTGTGCAATTTCTCTAGATTAAGGTAAATAAAATCTTCTACATAACAACTTTCAATAGGTACTTTTAATGCTTACAACATCTACTCTGTGATCATCTCCATACACCCATTATAGACAGTAACACACGTTATCTTTTCCACTCACATGGCGAGGGCTGATATGTTTTTCAGGCCGGACACACTGAGACGAACAGTAGCAAACGCTCTGTCCCGATGCATAATGTCTGACACCTGAGAAGGGAGGTACGTGCTGGCAACAGAGAACATCTTTCCCATATATGAAGACCATGAGGGAGACTCCTTACTAGTTCACAAGAGCACAGAGGACATCATGAATAAAGGACAAGTTGACTTTCTAAGACAAATAAACTATATAGCTGACAAAAAGGCTTAACCGGATGAAAAGATATGGGCTGGTTGACACCAGCATATATTGTGTTTTATGATGGAAGTACCTTGGACTGTGAGGTTCCAGTCTGAAGATATGAACAGTCTCTGTGTTACTGGAAGCACACAGAAACTGTGCATCAGCACTGAACGATAAGGAACTGATGCTAACGTACCTTGAAAAGATATTACAGTATACACATTACTGTACAATTTTGTCACCCTAATGTCATTCCAAAAAAAGCGCTAACTTTAGCCTGCTAGCACTCAAATTATAATCCCACCCTCTATGCGATTTGCCTCTCCAAAGCCACACCTCCAACAAACACATGAACACACACAGACCAGAAGCTGTTGGATTCTTAAAGCATGTACATATCTGTCCAAAAGAAAGAGAGCAACCATGGTATCGTCTTTCAGACACTTTGCCTGCCGGAGATGTCTCCAATCTCTATAGTGTAAAAGCTGAACCGATGTTAATTCGCGTTTTTCCTCTCATGATCCAGACGTTTTTCCGTCACTGCTGTTTTAAAAACAGAGTTTTGTTTTGTTTATTTAGTTGTCGGTTCCGCAGGAAAGCTTGATGTAAAGAGATTTCCAACCAGCATGAAAAAAATGTTTCTGTACAGAATCACCCACCCTGCCTTTAACTACAGTAACTGGATACGTACTGTATGGTTCAAACGTTATTGCAAACTGGACCATCCGAATGCTACTAAACTTTTGCAAAGTCACACAGGTTTCAAATGACCTGAGGGTGAGTACTTTAAACAAAGACAGAATTGGGTAATCTATTTCTTGTAGCAGAAATTAAGTTTTTTATATAAACTGTATAACAGCAGGGTCGGGCACACCAAAAATATCCAGCTTACAATTAAAATAATAAAAAACGAAATATTTATTATTAGAGATGCACCGATACTAAATTTCTGCACCAATACCGATTATTCAGAGTGAAATCTGCTGATACCAATAGTTTGGTGGTTATATTAACTCGCATGAACTAAATCTGAAGATAATTTATATTTCTTTAATTTCTGAATGTTATTAATTCATATAATGACTAAATCAAACTGGTGATGTTTCTTGACATCTTCTATACACAGAGCACAAATTCAGTGCATTTTCATGTTCTCTTTTGACTGTCAGGATATATCTGCATTGATCATCGCCTGTTCTTAAACTATCGGCCAATAGCCATAGTGTGAAAAATCGGATTTATGTCAGTACATTTACCTCTTCATTCCTCTGCGGAACTCAAACAGTTTGACTCCTTCGGGTATGCTGAAAACTCTTATAACAGTGCCCTGGATTATCACAAGATAAGACGGTTAAGAATTAGGAAGTATCTCCAACAATGTCATAAAGTACAGTACTTTCTTCAACTCACTTTTTCTGAAGCACTGGCCAGGTTGGTTCCTGATGCATTGAATGAAATTGCTGCCACAGGGCTGGCATGGGCAGAGATCATGGTCACCATACCCTATAACAATATAAGGGGTAATGTTAGTATAGATTTCCCTTCAGAGGTTAGTTACAGCTGGGTTCTAAATATTCTCACCAGATTCATAGCGTCATAAAGAGTAATTTCTCCAGAAGTGAAACTCCCGGGGTATGCCAGGTATGAGTTGGAATGATTGACAGAAAGTGCACACAGACCTATCAGAAAGAAGCTCTAATGTTGTTAATATGAACGAATAGTTTAAAATGATACCGCTTGTTGTTTTACTGGTAATAGGCACTAAGAGGATTGTCAGTGTTTACCTTTGGGGTTTGGTGGTGTGTTGAGAAGAGACTTCAGAAGTTTCATGTCTTTGATATTATGGATGTACAGGGCCTCCTCCAAACAAACTATAAGTCTCTGAAAAAGAAACTACATACTATTGGCATACAGTTTTACAGCTGCGTTATTGAAAATTCTACATGGAATCTAGTAACGTATAAGCTCAAAAGCTCTGAATTCAATGGAAATATACTGTACCAGGCTTTGCAACCCATTGAAAGTTCTAGGATGCTGTATGTATTTTGATCTAAAGGTTACCTGTCGGTTAAGTTTGACAGTGAGGATGTTGCCGGAGTAGCAGTAGTTACAGATCTCTGTGCCCTTCTTGAAATGGTAGATGTTCATTTGAAATGGTGTAGATCTGCACACAACCACCATTAGACTACTGGAGAAGAGCCGCTCGGCAATGTACACATTGGGGCTTTCCACTAATAACACAAAGACAAAAAAAAACACTTCTTCAAAATAAATACAAATAATTAAACTCCCATTTCTTATATTTGATTTTGCTTTAATGGGCTCTGTTTAGGTGCACATGTATACATATGAGTCTGAGATGACCTGACCCTTGCCTTAGTTCTGTTTATTTTAGAAACTTCCCAAATAGCTGGCAGTACTGAAATATTTGTGTCTGCCTTTAGGTCCAAAACATACTTTGCTGTTAAAAAATTGAACACTCATAATATACACTACTGTTTAAAAGTTTGGAGACACTCACTCTTTATTTAGATTTTTTATTAATGAACTGCTTTTTCTTTATTATTTGGTCCTTTTTTCAAAACATTTTTAATATAATAAATTATTTTATGTATAATACATTTCAATCTGTAATTTACTCACCCTTATTTTACATCTCAGAAAAGAACCAATGAGATTTGATGTTGAGATATGTGGAGCCTGCGTGCTGTCACACGTGTAGTTTCTTATATATACATTTTCATCAAAAATTTTACTGACAAGTGTATTGTTTCGCTAGATAAGGACAGCCTGAAGTGAATTTCCTAAATGGTGGATTAAAAGCAGGGACACAATTCAATGCCATTACAAAGCTATGAAGAGCCAGGACTTACTCAAATTGTGTTTGTCTAAAGAAAGTCATAAAATAAAGGTGCCTAAAAAATTCTTCACAGCGATGCCATAGAAGAACCATTTTTGGTTCCACAAAGAACCATTTAGTTAAGGGTTCTTTAAAGAACCATCTCTTTCTTACCTTTTTATAACCTGAAGAACCTTTTTTCACCACAAAGAACCTTTTGTGAAACAAAAAGGTTCTTCAGATGTTAAAAGTTCTTTATGAAACCAAAAGGTTCTTCTATGGCAGAACCTTTTGAAGCACCTTTTTTAAGAGTGTACATGGTGCAAGGATGAGTAAATTATTAATTCAAATTCATTTTTAGGTGAACTGTTCCAAAGTTCAAACAATCAGACATACACTCTTAAAAATAAAGAAAATGCTTCTTCTATGGCATCGCTGTGAAAAAACTTTTAAGCACCTTTATTTTTAAGAGTGTATGTCTTCACATCAAAAGGTTTTTTAGATGAAAAATATTTCAGAGACAGTTAACCTTTATAGTGTAACTGGCTTATACACAAGGTAGGCATAAAAAAAGAAATTTCAACATACCGCCCTGATGAATACAATCCATTCTGTCAACAGAGGACAAAGAAAAAAGTCTGTACCCATTCTTTCCACTAACAGCCAAGGACCTAAAAACAGAGTACAGTGTGATGTGGTGTAAATACAAAACAATAAATAAAAAACATTGTGGATCCTTTTTATTGCAATCAATATAAATATATTGTTGGGGATACCGTTATTACAAATAACTGCGTATCATTATCATGATTATTGACATTGTGTTAATATTACACATATGTTATAAAATCTTATCTGACAGCATTATTTTATTTTTGCTTCCAATGTATATTGTGATAATAACCTTTGATGGTATTTTACCCACAAAATGTTATATTGCGACAGCCCTAATATGTATTTATGCCTACATTTACAAAAGACAAACAGACAAGCAGGATTTTAGTGGCATAAAAGAGGGTTTCAAGACTAGGAATTAACATTTTAATATTAAATAGACTTTACATTGATCCATGTGCAATATATATATTATAGTGGGCTACCACTGTAGACTTTAAACTGAAAAGGCCATGATGATCACTTATTTACATACTGTTACTGTACACTTTATTCTTTAAGTCTTGCTCAGCTGCAGTTACTATAGAGTACTAAATAATAAATAAATAAAAATAGATTTTTTTTTCTTTTGAACTCCCACAGGCTTTTAGGTAGGCCTGTAACAGCTTGACAGATAAATGCCTCACGTTATGTCCTGGTTGAAGGAGGCGCAGAGTAGTCTCTGAAGTTTTGGAGATCCATCGGATCTCTCCCTGTCGGTGGCAGAACCTGATATCTGTTCCTCCTCCCTGGTTTGGACACCTGGGATCGGTTCGATCATCTCCGCAATTATTTAATGGGCAAATAATCAGGTTAAGCTAATATGTGCCCATGTATTGCCTCAGTTTAGCGTCCATTAAAAAATAAACATTATTTCCTGGGCAACTTGAAAATGTGTTAAATTATTATGACATGCTTTATTAACAGCGTCCAGTTGCTGACATGCAAAATAATCAGTTACAGCAAAAACAAAAAACCGATCACGTGATGTCATTCTCGTCACGGCACTATTAAGAATCTCATTGGTTAAAGGAAACGCCCATATCGTTTGGGTTGGACTTACTGATCAAAAGCTCTGTATGATTGGCTAACACTCGCGAGTTTAAGGACGGCTAGTGGGCGTGGTTTTTGAAAAGCCGTCGGTAATTGGCTGCTTTCACCCTCAATAACAACACGAGGAGTTGTTTTGGTCGAATGCATTAGCCGCAGTTTGGACCGAGACGTCTCTGCCACACGCACGCACGCACGCACGCACGCACAAACAGAGTCAAGAAAGCATTATTGTTATGTAGGCTACTTTTACAATATTGCCAAAGTATTGATAAGAAGAGAAACAACGCCAAGGTCATGGGTTCGATGCCAGGGATTGCACATAGGAACAAATACTATGCAGTGTGGTCGCTTTGGATAAAAGCGAAATGCGTAAATATAAATGTACCTACACAGAAATAAATAAGTGTTCTACACGCACACAAGTAAACATGTACACATTTTTTGCATAATAAAACGTAGATACTTGAATGATGAGGGAAAACATTAATATCTCAAATATGAAGCAACATATTATATAATGCTTAAAATGAAGAAAGAAAGAAAAACATTTGCATTAAAAAGAAACAAAGAGTAGGCTATTAAATAAATATTAAACAAATCTTTGATTAAACTTTCATAAAGCTATATATATATATATATATATATATAGGAAATAACAATATATATAATTTTTGTTTGGAAACGAGAGCAAAATGTTTAGGGTTTTATTTAAATAAATATAAAAATACCATTAAATGAATTAATGGCACGACACACAATTAAAAGCATTATTAGGAGATTTCCAAACCTCACCGCTTGGTGTCTCTATTTATCCTATCTGCTTTTTGAAGGAGGGAGGCGGTAAGACGCTCAATTCTCTAGAGTGAAAGAGAGGGATCTCTCTCTCTCTCTCCACCGCCAGAATCTTGAGCTCATACACGAAGAGGAAGAGAAAGACATTTTAATTCTAACAATTCCAATTCCTTTATTATTTGGACCTAAACAACGTCAAACCAGGCGTGCTTTTAATTAATTTGCGGTGTTTTTGCCTTAAATCCTTAACGCGATCATCGCTGTCCCATTCATCAACCTGCTCGCGATAGATAAGCCCTGCGGAGACGTATCGATCCCCTCCGGTTCTGAAGGCGAGTCATGGCGAAAGAGCGGAACAGCTGCGTGCTGCGCGATCTCCGGCAGCGGCCCGGTAATGACATCTGTGCGGACTGCGGTGCTGCAGGTAAGGCCATCTCACCTGGGCAGTTGCTATTTGCAAAACTCAGCCGCACCTGTCAGTAGCTAGTCGATCCTTCTGGTTTCGGTTTGCATGACTTTGGTATCTGCTGGCTGAGATTTGAATAGGCCCACGTTAAAGAAAGTGACAGTGACACTTAAATATTTCATATTTAACCTATAGTATTATTTACAATTTTGTATGCATTTTTGGTTTAGATTTTTAATACAAATATTGAAGGCTTTTTTCAAGTACACAATAACCACGTGTAAGCTGATCCTAAATAATAACAATCATGTTAAATAAATAATGATTTTCTTTAAGTCTGTTACTCATTTCTTATATATACGGTTTCATGGAAACATAATGTAAAGTGTACAGAGGGAAGCTTTGCCTGTGACCACATGTTTGTATCTGGGGACTTCTAGAGTGTCATTAAAGTGATTCAGCATTGCGTATGATGCTCCAGTCACATGTCATTATTGTGTTTTAGAGGGAAACAACATGGACCTTTCATCGTCACTAAGCCATGTTGTTCCCCTCTGTGTCAGGAGCGGACCTGTGTTCCAGATGACGTGATAATATACAGTATTTCTATACTATTTACAAATCCATACTTGCCCTAAGGTTTTTACAATAAGTGGTTGGGTGACACACAGTATCGAGTCACCCCATGTTGTTAGTATTGCGGGTCGTTCAACATGACATTGTGACACATTTTGATGCTGTTGTCGATTGCGTGTGTGTGAGTCAGAGCGGGTGACTCAGCTGTATTCTCAGGTCTCTTTAGATATACCTGTAAATCTATTTGAGTGTATGTTTATGTATTCTTGAATTAGAAAGTAGATGTTCTTAGGTTTATTAGATCTATTGTCTTGAGAGACAGTTTTGTAATGCACATACTTCTCTGCATTGCAGCTTTTCAATACAGTAACGCACACGTTCACATGCTCAACCTTACACACACTGTCCTATTAAGACAGTAATATGGGTTAACAAATGTTGAAATTCTTCACACTCCTGTTTTCCCATTCTTGATACTGTATGTTGTTAATATGTTTAATGGGCATGTGTTATAACTTAAGTTCAATAACCCAACCCAAGAAACTGCTTGTTGGTACCTGGGCTTCTACTTTTGTTATTGCGTTAACTAAATAGACAGATTTTAGACAGACAAGGGTATCATAAGAGGGATTTTACACAACTCATTGTGAAATAATGGCAAAGAAATCCCCTAAAATAGGGAACGTTCAAACTATTTCTTTTGCTGAACATGGAGGCTCAAAAGTAAGAAATTCTAAATTCACTAAATTAGAGCTTTTTATGATGGCTTGATGTAACTTACTGAAACAGGAAGTTAGGGTGGGACATATTGAATGGCTCCTCCCCCTTTTGTTATAGCTAGTGTTTAGGTTATCTCACAGCCTGATATCTGATGAGAAGCTGAAGCAGGACGATGTCATAGACGTTGTTGTGATACGTTTTTAAACATTGAGTTTAGGGGCACAATGGTTTAAAGAAGGTTGACCTAATATCATATTCTATTCTATTAATAAGCCACTAAAGTAATAGGTGACCCCAAAATTAAAATTCTTTCATCATTTGCTCACACTCATTTCATTCCAAACCTGTATGACTTTCTGTCTTCTGCGGAACACCAAAGAAAGTAACCGAACAACATTGGCCCCCATTGACTTCCATTGTATGAACACAAAACCAGAGGGAGACGTTTTTTAAAATATCTTTTTTTGTTTTCCACAGAAGAAAAGAAGATCATGGAGGTTTGGAACGACATAAGGGTACAAATAAATGATGACAGAATTTGTATTTGTGGGTGAACTGTTCTTTTAACCATCCACCTAGTGTGTATAGACAGTTTCAAAGCAACAACATGAACAAACGTTACTTGTGACCCAAACTTAACCTCCGGTACACATCCACAAAGTATAGAGTCCCTGCAGATTATTTCTGATAACAAGCAATAGAAATAACAAGTAAATGACATTAGCTAGCAAGTATATCTAAGTCAGTATTATTTTGGGTTACCAGTAGAAGAACTGTTACTTGGCAAATCTTATATGCGACAAAGTTACACAACAAACTGTATATTTAATAAAATAAATAAACAATGAAATATTTAATAAAGTTAGGTAATACAATAGTTATACAATAAAATATTGATATAAATTAATATGAATATAAATTAAGTAAAATATAAATAGTTATATTATTAGCCACTAGCCTGATTAACAAACACACACGGTGTGTGCATCCGATGAAACCATCTATGGGTTAGTATCCTTAGTGCTTGCTTTCTCTCTTTAACTCATACAACACAAAAATGTGATAAACCTTTTTATCACAATAAATATGGTATCATATAGCTGTGACCTGGTAAAAACACACACTGAGCGATTCAATCTATATTCAGAAAGCTGCCATTTGCTATTAGTGTTGATACGTCTTGCAACTAATGCAGCCATTTGAACACTAGGCTATTTAATCTCTGGTGTAGCACACTATACACGCTTTGTCACCTTGGCACACACTAAGTAAAGGTCAGAATGTATAGTCAGTGCACATGTGTTATCCTGCCACCTCAACAGTCAAATCCACCAGTCACTTTTGACACGAAATGTCAGCGTCTCGACAATCTCGACTCCCTCTGTGCCCGTGTGTGTGTTTACTGAGCTGTGTTACAGAAGCTGGTGACGCTTGCATTGAAAACACGATGACCGTAATTCACAGTTTCAGCTAATTTTTTGAAATGGTGCGCAGTCAGAGTTTCTGGTTGCAGATGGAGCCACACCTTAAATAGCTGATAATTGGCCAAGAATACAATCTAATCTGGGGGAAAAAAGAACAAAGTCCATTTCATTTGGTCACAAGTCTTTTTATCTCTCTCTCCCCGTTTCTTCCTCGTCCTCTTTCTTGCTCAAACAATACCGTCAGTGTTTTATTGCACACAGTGAGTCCTAGAAACACGCATATGACACAGTTTCTCACAGATTGCGTCTCTGAAGTGAAAAAACCTGACTTTCAATTTATGTCAGTCTGTTTTGTCACAGTCGAAAGCCGGCACTCCCCCACGTGCCCTCGGGGTGTTTATCTGTGGGGAGAAGTTCCCAACGTTTAGACACTAGTCACACCAGAAATGTGTAAAACTTGATTTTTTTACATGCCCCGTTGCAGTTTGTCTAGTCGGTGACACAGCCTGAGCTGTTGTGTGGGGTGTGAAGGGGCTGTCTGTGCCTGTGTGTACACGAGGGCGTGTATGTGTGAGTTGTGGGTGATATTACAGACCTTCCTGTCGGCTGTTTTTGTGGCTTGATTGGTGTTTGCAGTTTGGCCTGAATTTACATTAAAAGCGTTAGCTGTCACGAATGGAATATAAATAGCCTAGATCAGTGGTTCTCAAACATTTTTGTTGTAAAGTTGCTTTGCGGCCCCCAAATAAAGACTTATAACCTATTTAATCAAAAACATATTGTTATACAATGCTGGAACATCATATTTTTCTGATTGCATACCATTTATGATACATTTCTATATTTCATAAAATGCCACAAAATCTGTGGCCCCCCTGGATCCATCTTGGGGCCCCCAGGTTTTCCGGAATCGCGGAATCCAGGCACAAAAAGGAATTAGATGTATAACCCCGAACACATTATTTCTTAGCCAGAAAGTAAAGTAGCACTGGACAGCTAACAACATTCAAATTGTGCTATGAATAACGTTATTCAGATGCGTTTTAAATATGTCATGTGCTTGTTTTGCGTGTCTATGAGTGAAAGAGTGGCGCGGTTGCGTGTACCGTATGCGAGCAGAGAAGAAATAAAGAAAATGCACTAGAAAGATGCTGGTTTATTAACATAGCTGTACATTATACCTTATTTTTACATATTTTTTCCCTGTAAAGTACAAAGTATCTACTGTAGGTTTTTTAACAGCCTGGTTTTGCAACTTAAACCAGTCAACCAGCTTAGGTTGGTTTTAGCAGTTTTTGCTGCAGGGAATCTAGATGTTTGCACATGAAGCATGTTTTGTCGGTTTTCTAACAGAAATTTTTGCAAGCTATTCTCAATGAGCTTTAATTCTTTGCTAACTTAGGATGATAGTTAGCGGCTAATGTTTTTTTCCCAGTTGTTAAACATTAGTTTGTTACTACCTGTGGTAGTCTTATGTGGCCAGACCATTGACAGTAAAGGTTCTGTGTTTCATGAAATCTGAACTCCCCAAAAATGACCCACTTAGACAAAAGAAAAGCTGTCTGACTGACATGCTAAGCTATCGCTTACAGGTTGACTTGTCGTATGTGCTGTTTATTAATAGCACAGTGCTGTGAATAAGTGTACAGAAAAATCAGAGGAGTGCGCGGTCCACATGCATGTCATCTGTGGCTGAGACTACACCTGCGGTTACTTTACTAGGTCACCTGTGTAAATCACACTTGAAGTAGCTTATTAGGAAAAAAAGCAAAGCGTCCAACATTTTGTTTTTTAATACAATGACATTTATTCAATAAATATATGATAAGGAGTATGTTAGTAAATAATATCTGTTTTTTCCCTCCTCTCCCTCATAGAGCCCGATTGGGTGTCTGTGACTCTGGGTGTGTTTGTGTGTCAGGGATGCTCTCTCATCCACAGAAGTATCCCCAGCCTCAACCAAGTAAAGTCTGTACTGCAGGACACATTTGATGATAGAGAAACAGAGGTGAGTCATAATGATCATAGATTGTTGGTTTGTTTATTTGGCTCAGAACTGTTTACACAGATTTGTTTGGGCTGTTGGCTCCTGCAGATCTGGATTTTTTGCAGAAAAGCAGCTCTGCTTGATCTCCTACGAACCATTCAAATCTGCAAGCGACAGAGACCGATTGGCACTTTGCCTTCTTAAGAGATTACAGAAAAAATTATTAGAGGACAACATGAGCCTGTGCATCTAAAGATGATGTTTGTGATAATCTTATGTATATGATGGCTAGAACAAATTCAAAGAACCACTGAATAACAAGAACATGGGCAAACAAACGCCAGCCTGTGATATTAAAAACCATTATTATCGATTATCACTATTGTGGAAATACTACACATATGTTTATATTGTAACTTATTCAGCACTTCTTTACCATTACATTTTTTATGGTTACAAACTCTTTCTCTCCATCTCCACACACTCATATTTTAAGTGTAATTCATTGGCCCAAAAAGCATAAACAAATATAAAATAAAAAGAAGTTGGGTTAGACGTCTGAGGCTGAGACTATTACATTACATACTGTACATTGAAGCAGGAAACAGCATTTTTAGAGATTAGAGTCAGATTAGAATTTAAAAAAAAAAAGTATAGTCACACCAAATAATTTGAAATCTTTTCAGGAAAATGTGAAACGTGAGGAAACACGCAGAATGAGTTTTTGATACCTGCAAGTCATTCGTTGGCGATTCTAATATGTACCAACGTGAACAATATTTCCTCCCTACATTCTCTTTATTTAGTTCATTTCCTCTATGGGGAACGATGCAGCGAAGGCGAAGTACGAACAGCAAGTTCCACCGTTTTATTGCCGGCCCTCCCACACAGACTGCAGGTAAGATTGTATCACAAACAGCACCATAATAATAACCTCATCATATTACAACATCTCCAACACAAACCCATCAGCCCAGTCTTGCTATTACCTTCTCTAAAGGCATTTTTAATCGTTGTGTCAAAGCATTTGAGAGTATCGCAGAAAGGCTGTACTTTTTCAGACGGTTTAGGAAAGAAAAATGCGGTCTAGCGGTGTAAAAGTTTATTTCCTTCCTGTTTGCGTTTCATTCTAGAGTTGTGTTGTGTGGTCTGTGGTTCCTTGTTCACACACCAGATATTGTGTTCATATAGAGTGTTTTGGGTTTAGGTGAACATGAAGTCAAACTGATCTTATTTACTTCATAAATGCATGTTTAATGTCTGACATTCGTGTTATTACAGTACACATGCTTCACACAAAACAGACATCGCATCACAATCTTTTACAAAGATGCGGCACCTTTGGCTGACATCACCAAGTCCTCTATTTTCACCCCGCCTCTAGAAAAACCTGCCCTCCATTGTGGTATGCAGTATGCTTTTCACAAGCCGGTCAATTCAGAATGAATAAAATGAAGTCCTGTCCTTCATTTAATCCCTTTAAATATCATATAGTTTGATGTCGACATTCTCACTCGCTTGTCAAAACCAATGCAAGTCAATGGGGACCAACGATTTTGTGTTATCAACATTCTTCAAAATATCTTCTTTTGTGTTCTGCAAAAGAAAAAAAGTCATACAGGTTTGAAATGACAAGAGGGTGAATACATGTTGACAGAATTTTCATTTGTGGGTGAACTATTCTTTTAATATAACAACTGTACATTTTCTGTTTTTACTATGCACTTTAAACCCAAAGAATTAAATTACTTGCAATGTATTAATGTAATATTGACACATTAATTCATGTTGTTTTATTTTTCATCGGCAGAATTTTGAGGGAGCAATGGATCAGAGGCAAATATGAGAGACAGGAGTTTATACACATCGAGAAACAAGAGCCTTATTCAGCAGGTATAAGAGTCAGCACACACTACACTTGGTTTTGTCTCCTCCTCTCTGTGCTGTTAGCTTTGTTTTTGTGGGTGACGGTACCATGAAGTCATTCTCACATTTCAACCCATATAGCCCTACTTCTCATCTCTCTAGTTTGTTTGTTCCTGCTTACGCACTATTAACCCTGTGAGTTTTGTCTCAGAGGTCCATGCCGCCTCTAACCAGAGGAGTCAGTTTTATTACCACTTATAATATCCTGTTTCATGGCTTTAGAGGCTTATTTATTGGGCAGGGAAATCTTATTGGCTGACAGTGATGTCATCTTTGTTACACACAAGCATGCATACACCCACAAACATACAAGATCATGCATCTGTGTTGTACTGGATTTCAGACCTTTTGTTTAGTGTGTGAGAGATTTGCTAAGGGCTGTAGATGTTTTTTAAACAGTCAGGCCAAACATTTTTGTGTGTGTTGGTATTTCAGTATCTGCACTGTGTGAATAGCACTGGCCGCATAGTTGTTTGCACTGTAATAAAATTATTTAACCAGACAAAACTACAAAATGTATACAAGTATGTGTGTTGGTATTTCTGCATGGGCGAACTGAGTTTGAATACGGCTTGTGACATTTTCTGCTTCCACTGACACCCCCTTACACATTGTTTTATGGCTTCGTATTCAATGTCTGTATTATTTAAAAGGCAGAAACTGCTATAAATCAATATAACAAGCAAATACTGTACTGATACAGTTTTTAACACTTTTTAAAAATTTAGTTTGAATTGATGTAATTTTATAAAAATAAGTTGAAATTGCTTTGATGAGTTGAAGTAATGTAAAGACATTGACAAAATGTAAAAGAGTAAGTTCGAATGACTTGTGAAGCCAATTTAATTTTACATAAATATCTAACACCGTGTCTACACCGGACGCGACCGCGCCGCATCCAGTGTGGACAAAATGTAAAATTATAATGGGTTCTAATGCGTTTCTAATGTCTTTTGTTGGGTCCGGTGTAGACAAGGTGTAAGATGGCAAATGTGTTTTTGGTAATTCCATGCAAATTTCAACCTTAAGGTGAAAAAATCTAGTTTTTACAAAAGGTTTTCACCACCCTGATAGGTCAGATGTCAACATTTAGTGGTTTAAATACACTTGTTAAATCTCTCTATGTCTATAGTCTGGTAAGTGAATTGTCACATCCATAACAGAATTGTCACATCCATAACGGCCCATATTCCACATAAAAATAAAATAACTATTTTGCGATCTATGAAGAGGCATCTCTTCTCCAAAAATTTTGAAAATGTGTTCTCTGAAAATGTGTCAAAATGTCACATCCATGATGCTGGAATTTACCTTTTACAGAAGTGTAAATGAATGAACTGCGTAATGTGATTTGTATTATTATTATTATATTGTGTATATGTATCATTTATTATACTGTATGTATCATTGAACTATAAGAGTACAGATTATTATTATAGTAGTATCTATATTATTTATAACAGTTTAGTATTAAGGCGCATTCACACTGCCCGCGAATATTCGGTGCGAATGTTCGTTGCCATAACGTTCAAGAACAAAAACAATAGATTCTTATGAAGCCCTTTACATAGAACGCGAACATTCGGGCGCCGAAAATGTGAAGTTTTTTTTTCCGTCTAGTGCGAGGGATCTTTCCCCATTCGCAAAGTAAAGAAACGGTTAATTAGAATCCAATTAGAATCGAGCATTACGTCACGTGCCTAGTGCCACTGCTGTTACACAAAAGGGCAACGCGGTGGTGCTAAAAACTCAGAAAGCTGTAGAGGCACGAGCATATACACCAAAGTAGAGGACGTTCAACATAGAGAGAATGGATGTCGAGTTGTCTCAGGACAGAGAGAACTTGTTGACAAAAGTCACAAGTTCTGTGGCAAAACATCTCAGATAAGATGGTCATTGATGGTAAACCAAACAGTAAGCCTGAATAGCGGTTGAGCGCCACCTAATATTTAGGTGTGAAATGTATTCTCCATCAGCGCCATCTACCGCGCGGGCGTCAAATAGAAGAAAACAAACATTCGTTTCGCTCTTGATATCAAAGCTTGGTTCGTCGGGCATTCGTTTCGCTTTGTCGCATCGCCCGCAATGTGAATGGGCCTTCATATTTTTAGATTTACAGGTATATTTTATTATAGACAGATAGATACACCAAAAACAAACACATGGGGTATTTGTTATATTGTTACAGTCGCCATCTCTCTCCCTCTGTCCTTTTCCCTCTCTCTCTCTCTCTCTCTCTCTCTCTCTCTTTGCTCAGCACTGCAGTTTCCTGTTTTAATCAATGTTTTGTCACAACGCGTCATTACTGTCTTTACAGAGAAGGATAGGTGCTAGTCACAGCTTACATCTAACAGATAGATAACTTCCTCTGTGCTGATCTCTAATGCTTTTTAAGAAAGTGTCTTGGAATTAGTTAGCAGCCGTTGTGTATCAGTACAGTGAATATCGACAGACTCTGTGTGTGTGTGTTTGTTTGGAAGTGTGTGTGTGTGTGTGTGTCTTCGCCCGTTAATCAATGGTGTTATTGATCGGTCATGTGGAGAAGGAGCGGTTATCGATTGATGAGGTAATGCTGAGTCTGAGTGAATGATTCATGAGCACTTGTGCCATAGAGCAGAAATAGAAAGTAAGAGCCAGAGAAAATAGAGAATATGGATATAATAATGACTTTTTATACTAAAAGCCCATAGCAACTGTGTCAAAACTCATGTCTCATGCTTTCTTGTCTTCACTCTCTTTGCTTTCCTAGGGTACAGAGAGGGGTTTCTATGGAAACGGGGTCGAGACAACGGGCAGTTCCTCAGTCGCAAGTTCATTCTGTCTGAGAGAGAGGGAGCGCTCAAGTACTTCAACAAGCAGGATGTTCGTTTTGTTCATCTTATTTACACTCACCCACACATTGATTCATCTAAATGTCATAACTTGTTGGTTTAATATAAGACAAATGAAAATGATACATTTCTTAATAACTAACTATTCTAAGCCAGGGGAGTTTGGCCAGGAAGATACGGGATGAGAAAAAAGTGCACACTTCTGTACAGTGTACTTTAACTGTGTTAAAATGAAGGACAACATTTTATTTTTATTATTATACAGCCATGGAAAAAAGTAAGAGACCACTTTCAGTTTTTCTGAATGTACTATTTCTAGGTATGTGTTTAGGTAATATGATCATTTTTGTTTTAATCTGTGAACTACTAACAATATTTCTCGCAAATTTCAAATACAAAAATTGTTTCTATCTGAAAACTGGAGAAACAGGTCAAAATAACAGATAAGATGCTCTGTAGTTTTTCAGGCCACAATACTGCAAAGAAAACAAGTTCATATTCACTTTTACGGAATATAACAGTAATACTTGTACATGTTTTTAGGAAAAGTGATAACCTTGATTTTTATCACAGTTTTCATGTGTCTTTTATATTGCTGTTGGATGACTTTGTCATTCTTGAGGTTTGATTTTGTTGAAATTCAACAGACACTGGACTGGAATGACCACAATACATCTAGAAAATGCTGAGTAAATGAAAATGTGGAATGGTCTCTTATTTTTTTTCGCTGTATTATTATGTATGTTATTTTAAAAATCCAACTGCACTTATCCAAACAAATTACCTAAAAAACCTTTTGGCTTTCACAATAAAAATAACAAGAAAACATGTTTATATATATATGAATATTTTTTTATTGTAAATATGAGTCACTTTTCCTCTTGAGGCTCCTTGGATGTCTCCACAGGGAGTTATGCCAGATTTAGCTAAAGCATAGTTAAATAAAAGCACTCACACACACACACACACACACACACACACACACACATAATAACGTGTGTTACCCAAACATCACAGCACCATAAAAAATATAATGCAGGTCTAGGGACCCTCGGGTTGGTTCCCAAACTATTTTGCCGTTCAGAAAGCATGTGTTTATGGCTGGGTTATTTCCTTTATCTTCCAGGCGAAGGAACCAAAGGCCACAATGAGGATTGAAACTCTAAATGCTACTTTCCAGCCAGCTAAAATAGGCAACCCCTGTGGACTGCAGATCACATATCTCAGAGACAACAGCACCAGAAATATCTTTGTGTACCATGAAGACAGTAAGGTATAATGCAAATGATTTTCTACTACCCACTCTTGAATGTGCTCTTTAATCTTTGGCCTTCATGAGTTTTACATTTTGCACACATTTTTTGTATGCATTTTCTTACCTTAAAATGCATATAATGTCTTTGTCAAGGCTGTATTTTTAATTATATATGACATAATACAATATATTCCATGATGATTCAGTATTGTTTTTTTTGAAAGCGTCATATCATAATTTTTGTTTTAGAATTTCATGTTTACCCTTGAGGTTTGTTACAAAATCATTCACAATGTAGTTTTTTACATACTTTTTTTAATATACTTTTTTTTACTTAGTTTTTTATACTTCTCTTACCTTTAAACATATTTTTTACTGTTGTACGTTAAAGATACATTTAACATTTTACAGGTTTGCTTGAGGGTGTTTGCTCTCATGTTAAGCATAATCTTTGCAAAGCCTGTATCTAAAATTAAGACACGTTTTTTTCTTCTGGTGTGTATCTTCCTCCTCCTGCCCATTTGTAAGTTAGCTAGATATTAAATAGATGTTGTTAAGATATAAATGGGGAAATGTATGAATCTGCGTCATAATGTTGCAGAAGTAGTTTTTGTCGGTATGTGGACGCAATAGGGCGCGGATAAACAAACTAGAAATCATGTTTTTAGAAATCATGCAGGTGTGAATACCTTATTGCATCTCAAAGTAATTTCTTTTAAGCCTTCATTAATAAAGACTGTAAAGAAAAATGCACAACGAGGGTCTATCCACTGATTTTCTAAGACTGGGGCATGGGGGACAATTTTTAATCTCAAAATGTGATTTTTATTATGAACATTTTAATTTTGAAAATAAGTTTAGCCTGCCATCCATGTAAACCTCTTAGACTTAGCTTTTTAATTTGTTATGCTGGGTTGAAGACAAACTTGGCCAGAATAGCATGTTTGGGTATTCAGGGCATTTCTGGTTTGTAAGCTAAACCAGATGATGTACTGCTGCATTGGTCATTTTGCTGGTTCTATCACGGCACACAGCATGAGCTTGTGGCTTTTTGTTCTAAAACTGCTCTTCCTCTTTCACCCTTTTCACCTCATTGTACCTTTGTGCTTTATTTGTTTCCCCTTAGTCTTTGTTAACAAATATGTATTAATTTAAAACAATCTTATTTTAAGATGCACATATAACCCCTACCTACTGTTTTTTTAACAGGATAAAGAAACATTTCAGCTGCTAGACAATGGTATATGAAAGATAGTTTTGATGTGGAGTCGAGGAGTTACAGCGTCATAAAGCAGCCTCTACTGGCCACAGCTGAACACTGCAAAATATTCCTCTAATTCTTAATGTGTGTGTGTGTGTGTGTGTGTGTGTGTGTTCAGGAAATGGTGGACTGGTTCACTGCAATCCGGGCAGCACGGTTTCATTACCAAAAGGTGGCATTTCCTGGAGCTAATGATGAGGACGTATGTGAAACAATTCCTGACACGTACCCATAAAAATGACTTATGAGCGTGACAGCACCCTCTCTGTTAATACAAATCTAATCGAAATCTAATCCATGTTTCCAATATCAGTGTAATGAGGTGCTCACACACACATCGACCTCTTGACATCGAGTATGTTTTTTCTGCTCTGTGCATGGTTTTCATTTAGCTGGTACCAAGACTTACAAGGAACTTCATGAAGGAAGGTTACATGGAGAAAACCGGTCCAAGGGTGAGTGGTTTCAGTGTTTCATCATATTACTCCGTGGTCTTTTAATATTTCAAAGGAATATTTATATTTAATTTATAGGTAACACTTCGCATAAGGTGCTATTAGTTACCATTAGTAAATGCATTAGCTAACAATGAACAATAGTTTTCAGCATTTATTAATCGTTTTTAATGTGAGTTCATGTCAATACAGTTATTCATGTTAGTGCATTGAATGAACATTAAACATTAACAAGTCTTTATCTTTACAAAACAAAACCCAGATTTTTGGTTCCTAGAAATGCTTCCATAAGGCTGTTTTTTTCTGTAAAGATAAAGACTTATTAATGTTTAATGTTCATTTATCTTTGAACAAACTGTCGCCAATAAATTGGATAAATATAAATCTACAGTAAGTTACTGGCAAACTGCTGCCAGTAATACTGTAATTTCTACAGAATTTTTTAACAGTGATGTATAAGTAAATGCTGAAATAACATAAACTAACAATAATAAATGCTGTATTAGTATTGTTCATTGTTAGTTCATTTTAGCTAAGGCATTAACTAATCGTTAACAAATAGCACCTTATTGTAAAGTGTTACCGATTTATTTTTAATTCTATACACTGTTAAAAAATTCTGTCAAATTCTGTAAATCTTTACAGAAAAAAATTAACAGCCTCATGCAAAGCATTCTGGGAACCAAAAATCTGAAAAGGTTGCCAGAATGGTTGCCAGAATGCTTTGCATGAGGCTGTTAATTTTTTTCTATATATTTTTTCTATATATTTTATAGTTTTTTTTCTGTTAAGATAAAGACATGTTTTAGGTTCATTTATCATTGAACAAACTGTTGCTAATAAATTAGATAAATATACATCTACAGTAAGTTACTGGCAAACTGCTGCATAACTACAGCAACATTTTTTACAGTGTTAGGCTTACATTTACATTTATTCATTTGGCAGACGCTTTTATCCAAAGCGATTTGAGAAAAACAGCAAGCGATTTGTCTAAGTAAAGCAATAATGTTCTGATAATGTTGATAATGTTCTGTCATGTAATGTTCATCTTAAAGGGGTAGTTCACCAAAAAAATAAAGAAATAAAGTCATCATTTACTCACCCGTGTGTCATTTCAAACCTGTATGACTTTCTTTCTTGTTGGTAAGCGAACAATGGCGTTACCCATTCACTTCTACTGTATGGACACAAAACCAATGCAAGTCAATGGGGAAGCCGTTGTTCGCTTACCAACATTTTAAAAAATATCTTCTTGTGTTCTGCAGAAGAAAGAAATTCATACAGAGGGTGAAAAAAAAATAACCACATTTTCATGACCTATCCCTTTAAAATAAACTCATTTAGTGTTTAAAGTGTTAAAATGACCTGCTAAATCCCTTATTTATGCTATCATTTACATTGTAGTTTTTACTTTTTTAGCATACCGAAGGCTTTAAGAAAAGATGGTTTACTATGGACGATAGGAGGCTAATGTACTTCAAAGATCCCTTGGTAAGTAAATGATGCTTGTCTTTCTAATTAAATGAATAACATAAAAAGGCCTTTGCAATGTATTTTTGTTTTTAGGATGCATATGCACGTGGAGAGGTGTTCATTGGCAGCAAGGAGAACAGATATACAGTCGTACCCGGGTTACCGCCCTCCATCCAAGGCTACCATTGGAAGTATGGCATCACCATTGAAACACCTGACAGGAAATTTCTGTTTGCGTGTGAAACAGAGGCAGAGCAAAAGGACTGGATCGCTGCCTTGCAAAGAGTCGTCAACCGACCCATGATGCCACAGGAATACGCAGGTACAGTACGCACGCGATGAGTCATCAGTATTCCAACAGAGAGAGAGACTCGTATTGAAGTAAAATGTAATAAAGCTACAGTGTTTGTATGCTCATAAATTTCAACAAAATTGTTTCCTGTTTCCAGTTGAGGCTCATTTTAAACACAAGCCTTGATGCCGGCTGTAGACCCGCCTACACGCTGGACTGGACAATGAACAACAATTCGGTCCAATGACTGGACACATGAAATGGGGTTTGGGGTGAGCTTTGACCAAGCAAGTCTCAACACGAACAAAGGAACAGCTTCCTTCCCACCTTCATGTAGTACTAATTCACTAAACTGTTGAAACTGAGGATCATTTATCATGAATGTTCGTATGTGTGAAACCAAAGCAGACATACAGTACTGGGTGCGTTAGTCAAGCTACTGTATAAATATGGCATGTGAATGTTGTTCATCCCTCTTTTACATAACATTTAATCTCGCAGGTACTGTTTTGCTCCACAGAGCTGTTGCAATTGTTTCCCAATATGTTTTGACTGATGTTATTTATTGGAAATACTGTATTGTACTGTACCAAGCCAATGCTGCTGTGAAGTGGAATCCTCAGATGCTACGCAAAGTGAGTTTTGTTAAATAACCCTAATGTTATTTCTCTTATATGCAGTTAAAGGGGATTTGGGATCTGGTGCTTAGTAAACTACTTATTATTCATATTGTGTTAGTTGTCATTTAAATAAGGAGGGAAATCCGTGTTAGAGCTTTAAAACATCCATATTTTAGGCAGTTCTGGGATGATTTATGTTTCTCCACTAGGTGGCAGCATATAACAGCTTCAGATGCATGTTTCCCTTTGTGCGGAATGAGTTGATATTAGTGATTGATAGATATATCGGCCAATATTTGGCCATTTTGAGATTATTACCATTGGCCAATAACCACATATAAATCAGCAATTATATCAGAAATTAGGTTCTGGATATCTTTTATCAACATCAAAACCCATAAGGATTGACTACTAGTTAACATCTATTTAAGGAATGCATACGATGATTCTACAAACTTTATATTCAATCCTAATGTTCGAATAGCAAGTTCCAATTACAACAATCTGATAATGTCTCACATTGTCTCCATGTCTCTGTTTAGTGAGGTTCTGTGTTTGGACCCAGTTTCTTACAGCTTCTCTTGAAGCTCTAGGGTTTTGTTTTGCCAATGAGTTTTCACTAACAAAAAAAGTTGCACCATGGCATCAATACGTTTTGTAAGTGTTAACTTGAGTTATTCTGGTCTGAGAAGCTTTTGTCATACAAGATTTTTTTTGCAGAACACAAATTAAGATATATTGAAGAACGTTGGTAACCAAATGACATTGGCCCCTTATTGACTTCCATTGTATGGACACAAAACCACTGAGACATTTCTCAAAATATCTTCTTTGGTGTTCCACAGATGAAAGAGTCATGTACAGTTTTTTTTTAAAAATAAAAGCATGTACGAGTTTGTACTTTTTTGCATTTTTTTTGATTTGGTGCACAGGTGCAAGCACTACATCAGTGGAAATATTAAAATGTATAATAAAATCTAAAACAATTAATTTAATCGCACAATGTTCATGTTTACAAAATGCATATTATAAGCCAAAAATGTTAATGTACCATAACCAACAGCACTAAACTGTATATGTGTACGTGCGTGTGTGTGTGTGTCTGTCTGACCTTGGTTTTATATCCTGACAAAACTGAGGTCCCCTCAGGTAAACAAGCTTATAAATTGTACAGAATGATATTTTTTGAAAATGCAAAACGTTTGCTGTGATGGTTAGGATAAGGGCTAAAATATACAGTTTGTACAGTATAAAAATCATTACGCCTATAAGGAGCGAGGAACTATACTGTATGTTTGTGTTTTGGGGGGTGTTGTCAGACACTGTTGCCTGACCTGATGCATTCCACTGCCTTCCATCCCCATCAGCCTGGCTCCACTGCCCTATGGAATTGTGGGTAAGTCAATGTTGGTTCTGTCTGGCTGCTTGTTGTCATTGGCGGCTGGGCTGTGCAAGCGAACTTGGGAGACACTAACTTACACAGACACAGCAGGAGGCTGTTTTCAACCCAGCAGGAAATCATTAAATTAGGGTGGAGTCGCACAAGCGCCGGCCATCCTATTTACTCCATAAGAGCTGTCCAAGAAGGTAAAGACTCAGAGAATCATGCTACCAACTGCCAATCATAACAACTTCTGAAATTACAGTAAAATCACAATGATGATGATGGTGTCAATCTTTGTTTTAGAAAATCTGGGTTTTTATTTAATTCATATTTTATATATCAATCATATTTGTATTAATAATAAATCAAAGAGATCATCCAACTACTGATATTTTGGATAAATATTATATCAACACTGTAAAATATTGTGCCAGTAACTTACTGTAGATTTATATTTTCTAATTTATTGGCAATAGTTTGTTTAAAGATAAATGATCATTAAATGATCAATTAAACATTAATAAGTCTTTATTTTTACAGAAAATGTTGTTATTTTAAAGTTATTTTCTGTAAAGATAAAGACTTGTTAATTGCTAATAAATTTGTTATAAATCTACAGTAAACTGCTGCCAGTAATACTGTAACTTCTACAGCATTTTTTAAAAGTGTTATTTTGCTTATGCTATTTAATGTTAAATTTTGATATAATATGTTTATACATTATGTTTGATTTAAAAAAGTATTAATCCTGTCATGTAAAACATTTTCCAGTTGGTTGTCACCTAATATTGTAAGACTTCCTAACACTGGCAGCATTTCATTACAGGCCATAATGGAAATTTTGGATCACTAGTCCAATAAGCAGCCCAACTTCATGTGTTATCCATTGAACTTTGACCTGCTGTAACCATTTTCAGCTTTTCCTCTTTAATGATTTTAAATAGTTTTACGTTCTCTTTACGTGGGGGTCTCTTGAATGGCGTAACATTGTTTTCTTTTCATTGTTTATTGGCTTTTTGCTCTGGAGACCATGTTCCTCACATATCAAAAGAAAAAAGAAGAAAATTTACAAAATATGTATCCTAACACAATTTAACATACACAACGTAACTGCAAACTGTAGGAGACATATCATATCACTTCTAAGACTCGATCATGTCAACAGGCGCAATACGAATACGTGCCGTACGTGTCAACACTGATTACATTCTTAACTTTAATATTATCAATGTAATACAAATTTGGTTAAAGAAAACTAAGTCCTAGTCCACCCACACCCATCTGTTGTGGAATCACTGGATCATTTCCACAGCATGAACTTATTTTGCTATCCTGCACTCAATTTATGCATTTTCTGCTGGTTTTACTCAAACAGCAGTGGGTCATGTTTGATCCTGTGTTCTTCGGTGGTAATGATTTTCTGCTTTCTATTTGTTTTGTGTCACTATTCCCCCCCCCCCCTCTCAATTAATGCCTCTTTTATAATAAAAACAAAAGACCCTTTGAGAGAGTGTCATTCGGAATCAGATCTCTTTTGCTTACCCTCATGCTTCTTCTGTTTTCATCGCTTTGTAAAAGCTCTCGATTGAACTTTAGGACTCCTGAACGTGTTCGAAATATTTTTATTTACTGTTTATTTGATTTGATTTGTTGGTCTGGAAAGGCCCCTACAGTGACTTTAAAAGTAAAAATAAAGACATCACACAGTACAATAAATTTACTTTTTAATAGTTTTTTAAGAAGTAACAAGAAATCTGTGATTGTGTTTAAATAACGTGCTGAATAATGACAAAGCGTGGCTTCCACAGCGTCCCACTTTGTATTCAGACCAGAAAATAATGCAACAATAGCTAAGCCACGGCCCGCTTCGCATCGCGACCTCTTTCTCGGAGTAAAATCACTGTAACACAATTGCGCTCAAGTGGCTTTTAAAAACTGCAATATGACAGACGCAAGTGCTCTAAAACGTACATTTATTGATAACATTATAGTTTGAATAAAAAGTCTTCCAACAATAATTCATTATTTTGAGAATTTTTGCTTCAATACAAACTTGGAGGTCACAGGTGTGTATTTACTTTACAATGGCTTTCATACTCAGATTTCATCTTGTAACTACTACTTGTTTAGATAAATGTGAAGTGAAGAATACTGAGAAGTTTCTGACAATTAGTCTAAACATACTGCAACATTTTTCCCAAACACACCTTCTCTCCAAAAAGTGAGATGCCAAACAATCGCAGTTTTGGGTATCATATATACATTCAAATGCCACGTAGTCCCAAAAATCTCAGAATCGATGTGACAAGTATTCACAAAACAAGCGCACAATGAGAAAAATAACATCAGGGTCGTGTCAACGTTGTGTAAACCGGCTGCTCCCAGCTTGCACCAGGACTATGAGATGGACTGGACAAACTGTTCAGAACAGGGGTTACATAAGACCTCCTGGAGGAGTGGAAGTAGGGATATTGATAGATGCCGGAAGGGTACCCTGAAAATGTAGTGTAGTAACCGGAGTTGTGTAGGTCAGGACAGTCGCTCAGGGAGTTGGAGACTGAAGATGAGCCCAGTTCAGATTGGAGCGGTGACCCGTGAGACTCTCTGTAATGAGAGGGGCTTAATTGTTCGGTTTTAATGAGCGGCCTTGACTCATTTGTACCATTATGCGAGGATGTGGATGGCGATCCGGAGCTTTTGTTCCACGTGGAAACACTAATGTGGGGATGATGATGATGATAGGATGTACCAAAGCAGCCAGGACTGGAGTGCTGCCCGCTGTTGTTCTCAATGTTAACCGCTGCGTGACCGTTTAACGGCAGGTACTGATCGAACTCGCGAACGTCAAAGGGCCCCATGTTGCCAATGACATCGCTGCTGAGCTCTGATATGTCCACGTTGCTGAAGTCGATGTTCTGCCTCGCGCTCTCCGACGCACGCCTGGACTCCAGTTTCGCCACTTGATGCTGGTCAGCCTTAGGGGTGGTGGGAGGTGTGGGAGGACCGTGCGATTGCACTATTTCGAAAATAAAACGCACGGGTATTTTAGGTTATGTAATACAACATAATGTTATATAATATCATCATTCATATCACAATATTATGGCATGGTGGTTGTATTGAGTTGCATTAACAAGAATATTTTACTAAATAATCATTTCGAAATTTGAGTAGTACTGGTCCATAATGTTACTCTAGAATGTTATGAATGGTTGCTAGGGTGTTGCTAGGTGGATGCTAGGTTGATATTATGTATGCCTTGTAATGCACTTGGATAAAAACAAAACATAAATGTGGCGTTTAACATCAGGACTTCTATGTGTCCTACTGTTTGACTCACCACCATGGACCAGTTGATGATGCATGCCTCTCGTACCCGGTTCAGCCTTGTATATTTGGTCCGAGGGATGGTGATTCTTCTCAACTCCCATGTCCGATTCACTTTGACCCGGCTTCAGGCTCTTTCGCCTTCGGGGCTGGTACTTATAGTCTGGATAGTCTTTCTTGTGCTGGAGCCGCAGTCTTTCTGCCTCTTCTATAAATGGTCTCTTCTCGTTCTCAGAGAGGAGCCTGGATAGTGACCATCCATTGCAAAGCACAGAATTGAAACGTTTTTATAATCCAGTTGAAACATTGAGTGAGATATATAAAAATATTTGAAAAAACTGAAAGAGGCTATTGCACATAAAAAAATTGTCCATATTACATATAAAAGTAAAATATTAGCAAGTCTTTTATTATACAGTAGCCTAACTATTATTCCCTACAAATATCCTTATGACATCGATCCCCCAAGCTTACACAATTCTCAAATGCACACTTACCTCCATAACTTGCCCAATGTCTTGCTGAGTTCTGCGTTATGCAGATGGGGATACTGGTCTGCCAGCTTTCTGCGCGCTGCCTGCGCCCACACCATAAAAGCGTTCATGGGTCTCTTTACATGAGGCTTATCTTTCAAAGACCTGCTACCCTGCATGGGCATCGGAACCAGGGACCAGTCATAGCCTTTGAGGACCTGCGACACAGCATCTCGAATACACGGGGGGAAGCGCTCATCTTCGCTGTTCGGCTTGTTACTGGTGCCCAGTTGAGACTGGGATTCCTGGTCGTCAGACATTGATGGAGACGACGACGAATCAGAGTCTTCGTCGCCAATAAAAGCTGAGCTTTCTGTCCCAGGAGAAGTTTTATCCGGTTCCTTTGACATTTTTAAAATCCTCGCGGAAGAAAGTCTGGTAAAGAAAAAAATTGATAATTATTAATCGTGAATTTTACGCGCAAGACGCTTTGGATGCTGGGAAGATTGTAACACGATCTGGTAAACCGTTATATTCCATATAAACGTATTGATTTCCTTGTTTCCTCGTGTCTTGAATCTGTAAATTGCACGATGAACACTAGCCTATAAAATGGTCACATTTCACAACTTGTTGGTATGAGAGAACTTTTTTAGAGGTTTCCACACTCCTGCACTCCTCCTTCTGTTATCTGATTGGTGGAGAAGCTTTTGGTGGAGTAGCACAACTTCTCCAATTGGTGTGTCTGGTAAATCGGCAACTTTTTCAGTTAATTGAACATAATTGACTAACAAATTAGATCATAATGACATGCTCATGGGTTTTCAGAATAATTCAATTTACCAGAATAAAACTGGTATATTTAACCTCACTTACAACATTTAAATAGGTTTATATTTTGATTGTGTTCAACATCGTCCACATGTAGCCTAGTTTTTGATTTCAATATTATTAAAGTAAAATGTTACAATTTATTAAAAATCATCCGCTGTGAAAGGCGATGAGACGCGATTGCATTCATTCTGTCAGAGCGTTGTGCTGGCAGAAGCGCACTGTCCTTTGATTGGGCAACAGGAACTTTTGCGCATGCGCAGATCACCTGCAAAACATGGCGACTTCCAGTGAGGGCTTTGAAAGTAGTGAAAGTTTCCTAAGAAAACGACGTGGCGAACCGCTCATTTCGGACAGTCATTCAAACGACAAAAGCAGTGAGACAGTGCAAGACGAAGACGTAAGCAAATATGCCAAGAAAGGGGATGTATCGCTCCAAACAGGGACCTACTGGCTCACGCGCATTGTACTGCTGCGAGCCATCGCTTTCATTTACTGTAAGTTTGACAGGTGACAGCTGTACAGGATGCAGTTGCCAGGCGATGCGGGAGTGCCTTTGACTTAGCATCTCCGATTTTTACATGAATTGTAAAGCTGTATGTATGCATATAATACAATAATTGAACAGTTTTGTGCTGTGCAAAGTTATGAGGTAGAAAAACTTAATTTCAGTGCAAATGTGGGCAGTACTGTATATATGTTATATGTATACATGAATGTGTAGTGAAAATCAAAGGAACACCTCCTGTTCTTTCTTTCAGTTGTGGCATTCGCTGTTGCATACAACCAGAACAAACAGCTAATTGGTGAAAAAGGGCTCGTGCCATGCAAGGACTACTTGAGGAGTGTCAAGCGCTATGTGGGTGGCAAGATTGGCATTAATGCCCTGGCATACACTCCTTCAATCCTCTGGTTCATGGACTGGAATAACATGGATGCCAACCTGGATGGCATTGCTTTGGCAGGGATGACAATTTCAAGCTTCGTCCTGCTAATGGGAAGGGCCAATATGATCATAATGGGATTGCTCTGGATCTTCTATCACTCTATTGCGAATGTTGGGCAGCTTTGGTGAGCACACACCCACTGTCCATCATGTTTAAACGGTCCAGTATTACACATGCATCACTTGAGTAATGGTTTTTGAATGAGCAACATTGTTTATTTAAAACACGATTTTGTGAGGATAATGCTAATAATCGAATATATTTCTTTGTTCCCTCTGCTGTAGGTACTCATTTGGTAAGTAGCCTAATCATCTCCCATATTGTTTGTGAAATAATAGTAGCACAAGCAGCTGTTTTTTCGTCCTCCAGTATGTCATACTTACTTTGATTTCTAGTAGCAAAATATCAGAAAGTCCACATGGAAGTAATGTTTAATGAATCATTGGAACTCATACATAAATTGCAGCCTCTCCCAGAATTCCCTTAAGTGTTTAGGTTTTTGATTTGGACGACCCACAAGTGTGACTGCTGCAGGCGTGGAAGCCAAATCTGTTTAGTAAAATGTAACTGAGCCAAGTCACAGTGGGGAAATGCACATTTATACGTAATGATTCATTTGAACTTTTACCCCAGTCCAGGCCCACAACTGCATGTGCGCTCGCCCACTTTGATTTTCCAATCCGTTCCTAATCCAAATTCTCCATATAAACAAGACCGCCACAAGTGAGCTGAAGTGGCCGATCAGGATTTAATTTAAATCTGTTTGGGAATTCAAGCAGTGAGTTCAATAGAGGTTCTGAGAGAGAAGGAAGGTTTTTAATTTTATTCTTTAGAATTTTACACCAATTTCATTGTTGTTGTTTTTCAGTTTTCAGATGTGGATTTGAATCCAAAAAGTTTTCACTAAATTCAAGTTTTCACTAAATTCAAGCTCAGTGTTATGTTTCGTGCCAGATTGAGTCTTTTTAAATCTTTTTTATGAATCTTTAATATTTTCTTTATTTCAAATAATTATTGCTGTATATACTGTACACTACTGGTCAAAAGTTTTAGAACTCTTTCTCACTTCGTTCATATTTCCCCACATTTTAGAAATGTAGTAAACTCATCAAAACTTTGGAATAAGACAAAAAACAAAAAAACTAAAAAAAAATGAATACTTGTTATATTTGATTATCTTCAATGTAGTCACCTTTTGCATAGAATTTGCAGAAATGTTTTATCAAACAACTTCTTGGGGTTTCACCCTGAGATGCTTTTAAGCAATATAAAGTTCCCATCTGGTGGCTCTTTTTACATTGTTCAGTCAAAATCCTCCATTTCAAAGACAGTTTTATTAAATAAAAATTTTGTTTGTAATGTAAAAAGTTAATATTTCACAATTACGTTTTTGTCTACGAAAGTAATTTCTGACATTTAAAAATACACCGCCAGATCAAAACCTTTTTAAATAATGAGAAATATTTCACTCAAGTGTTCTAAAACATATGAGTGGTAGTATACGTAATACACATTATATAGAATATTCTGTTTAATTCACACATCTGTTCATTTTGACACATTCTAACTTTTATCCTAATTTTATTTTGATGGAAGTCCCAGAGTCATGAAGGCCTCACTTAGCTGTTTAGTCCAGTTAGACGTAAACCAAATTAAAAGCAAATGGAACATGACGGGGTCTTAAAAAATCGGAATCTTCTGATCATCTTCCAAGACTCAAATTCAATCAGTGAAGCTGCAGATCTAATTCTTGCACCGTTTCTCCCAAACCGAATAATTGGGTCTCGCAATTTGATTACGGAGGTGATGAATCAAATACAGATACAGAAATGCAAGATTGATACAAATCATGATATTCTTTGCCCATCTTTGCATGTCTGATACTTTAAAGAGACTTTAATAAATCTCCAATCTCTGTAATGCACGAAACACAAATGTTTTCTCACTGTCTAATGTGAGTTGCACAGAAACTACCTACAGGCAATAAACACAGTGCTTTGATGGTCTTCATGCATGTTGAAAGGTCATGCCAGAGAAACTTGGTGGTAAGATCACAGCGTTTGTGCCAGTGGTAGCATAAATTCTGCCTAGCAGCTTTTTGCAAGTGATCCAATCATTGCAAAACATTTTGATTTAATCTCAGTGATGCAATGGTTCCAATGTGCCGAAGGCCAGATGAAATCCACTAGCATGACTCCTTTTGTATGTAGGCTTTATTCTCTGTATAGAGCGGAGTAATCGAGTGTAATAATATTGTACTCCTCCTCTGCGATACTGATCGCTGCCGTTCCCCGAATTTTGCACGGATCGGATCACTAAGGAGAAGTTTAGGTGGCGGTAGTTTAGAGATTCAGAGCACATCATCCTTGCTTTGGGGTTTCTTTTAACCACGGCAGACAAAAGGAAAGGGAGACATGGATGGTGTTGAATGCTAAGTGAAACGCATAAAAGAATGTTTGCTAAATGTTCTCTTAGATTTTCTCTCTGAAAGATACCCGTTTGATTTCATATTGTTCACCTCATCATTTATTCACCCTCATGTCATTCCAAAGTTCTATTTTCAACACTGCCCCCATTGACTTCCATTGTATGGACAAAAAACCACTAAAACATTTCTCAAAATATCTTCTTCTGTGTTCCACAAAAGAAAGTCATATACAGGTTTTGAATAAATGATGACAGAAATGTTTATTTTTTAGTAAATATTTAGACATAAGGCATTTAAAATGTCATTAATGCTTATTCTGTACAAATAGCTGTAAAAGTTGGATTGCTCAGGAGGTGTGGGAATACTGTCTTAAGCTGTGTCAGTGGGAAGAATTAAGACACCACAGCATGTGGAATGATTTAGATTTCATAAACAGGCTTTCTGTAGTGTTTTTATTAGCACGCTGTGCTGTTTTTATTTTTGTGCAATAACATTAATTTTCCACTCTCATTGCTAACATACAAATCTTGTGTAATATGATTGTGGTTTGCTCAGCATGTGCATGTTTAACTGTTTTTTTGATCTCAGAACGTGTACAAGATATCTACTCTTTATGTGTGTTCAGGTTGGGAGAGTCAACTTCTGGAAACCGGGTTCTTGGGTATCTTCCTGTGCCCGCTGTGGAGCCTGGCACAGATGCCGCGTCGCTGCCCGCCTTCCCTTATCTCCATCTGGACGTTCCGCTGGCTCATAGTTCGCATCATGCTGGGTGCGGTCAGTACACACACACACACACACACACACACACACACACACACACACACACACACACACACACACACACACACACATATATATTTCATATATTTTTTCATTCATATAGAGTGTGTGGGAAAAACAGTACATGTGTATTGCTAATGCGCGTATTGAACACACACTTTCAGACTTCTGTCTGGATTTTTTATGGTTTCTATGACTGCCGTAATGCTGGCTCAGAACTGTTGCCATGTAGATGAAAATGTTTTTCCAATTAGAGACATAAATTAGGAGGAATGGGGAAGGGGAGCTGCACGTTCGGTTAAACAAGGCCAAGAATATAATTGCCTTTAAGTACTTACAACTGTAAAAACCCTACAGCCATTTCCCCTCAGACACAAGACGCATAAAAACTCCCGTATGACTCTCTCAGACTGAAAGGTAAAGTGAAAAGCTGGTTTTAATAGTATGGTAATGATTATCGTTCATTTGCGCTGTCTCCTCAGATTTCTCCGTGTTCGTTGGGTATACGTTGATGGAAATTAAGAACTGTAATTTAGGGCTTACGAGATGAATGAATCTTATCCATATCACTGAATCCTCTAATTGGTTTTTATATGTTAGGCAGTCATTAAAATGATTCCCGATTTGTGAATTGGGAATTTACTGTTGATGGTGTTTGTCAATGTCGATTACGAGATGTTTATTTACTCGATGCATGTGTTATAATACACAGGCTCTAACAGGTAGTTCTCACTGTTGGTCTTGGACTTTTAGCACGCTGAATCTTTATTCCAAACACGTAAACATTCATCAAGGGAGGTCAATTACACATACACGGGATAATTCGGCAAACGCTCTCTTTTGCATTTTAATAGTACAATTAAATTAAAACTGTTATGGCAAAACATTTATTAGCACCAACTTTTTGCAGTAATTTGCTTTGTTAGCCAAATGAACACCAAAAGGGGTGTTTAGCGTTTCACAAGCCGTTCTGTGTTCCGAGAAGAACCGAGATGAACGCCAGCGGTTTATGAATATAGTCTACCCAAGGTCGTAGCCGATTCAGTGGCCAAGCTGTCGTTCACGATAATTTCTTTTCTTCTTTTTTCCGTTTCTCAGCAAGGGACGTTTTTCAGCACACATCAAAGCAGCTCTTGAAATCCTTTAGACTTGAGGCTTGGATTTCTGACCGGACACTTTTTCTTGTGGTTCGTACGATTCCCCCGACTCCACACATTTATTATCTGCTGAAAACTTTTCTGCAAGTTATTTTTAACGTCCGGGGAGATTTTCTTTATGTTTCTAAGATTGTTCAAGGAATCTTTCACTTAGCGACTGAAGTTCACACATTCCGCCAGGAGTCAAACCTCTCATGTTTAAAATGTTGTCGAGTGTCTTCACCATCTGTTCATATTTATTAGCCATCTATCTCAAAGATTCTTTTTAAGCTGCAACCATTGCTTGAAAATGTAGAAAAAATTATAGGGGAATAGTTCACCCCAACACGAAAATGAATTCTGTCATTATTTACTCACCTTTATGTCGATCCAAACCATATAACTTTCTATTTTCCGTGTTACGAAAAAGGTGAAATGTGGAAGAATGTACTGGCTACTCTCTCTATATAATGTGAGTGAATAGAAACGAGTGCAGTTGACTAAAAAAGCACCACAAAAAGAATGAGTTTTGGAGTTTGACAGCCTACATATAAAAACATATAAAAAGTGCAATTGTCAGCATTTTTCCTTGTATGACTTTGGATGTTATGTGGATAAGTACATTTCATTCAGTACTTATTTAATAGCTTCTCATATAATTAAAATTATTAATAAAGATTTAATGATAAACTCCAGATGACATCACATTTACAGACTTTGATCTGGAAAGGATTACAATATGTGATGTGATCTGGGAAAACCTGCCGGATGTCGTGCTGGGGCGTACTCAGGAATATCAAAAATATAGGTTGAAAGTCAATATTTAGTAAAGAAATTGCTTTGTTAAATTATTATTCTATAACATCTTGTCTATCATCTCTGAACACATCTTGGCAAAATGTGCATGTTTATTGCTGAAAGATAGTGATTTATAATGCCGAGCTGATATTTAGGACATGCCGGCGGAGAGCTCTCATTCTTTAGATTAGATTAGATTAGATTAGATTAGATTAGATTAGGTTTAAGTGTGCCCAGCACCATTATTAGCGCTATGCGTTACTTTCACTTTATTCAAACGGTTTTCATACAGTATGTTTGATATATTTGAACACTATGGAATATTTTTATATTAAATTGTTAATAGAGTCTGACTTTTACTTGTGAAACTTGACTGTTGTGCTTTTACTATCATCGCTTTTCATTGTTGAACTTTAAACCTGTTTTTCTCAAGATTTCGTCTGAAAATCAAAGCGATCAGCCAACTTCGTATAACCATAACTTTTGTTACATACAAGATATGAACAAAATAAAAACAGTTTTGGAAAGGCCTGGAGCCCAGCTTCCATATGATATATATGTAAAATATGTAAAATTTCACCATGCATTGGGTTTTCCCAGATTGCATCACATAAAGATTGAAAGATCTGAATCGATCAAATGACTCTTTGTAATTTCAAGAATCCAAGTAAGAATCCTGTTAAAGACCAAGATTAAAAATTTGGTTAATCTTTAAAGATCAGGAAATCATATCCCAGTTTTCCCTACATTAATCATTTACCCACTTAAGCTCATTGCATTTTTCTCTGGATAACCCAATTAACATCTGAATTGGTAACTGCTCTTAAAAATTAGATTAATGTCATTCTTCCTGCATAGATATTTTGTTGTGCATCTCTGACAATCTGAAAGGCACTTATTGTCTTACATACATGAACAATGTAATTACAGTCCGCCCTGAATGTACTCGTACAAAAGTTTTTCTGCTGATCTAACTGGGCTGTTTGTTAGCATTTTACAGTTTATGGTCGATTGTTAAACTTTAAAACAATCTTTCTTAAGCAGTTGAAAATTATTTTTCATGCACAAAACAGAATCAGTTCATGTAGTTCAGTGCATATAATTCAGTTTGGTGTGCACACTTAGTAAGAGACGTTCTGTTTCTGGCACATTTCTCCTGTTTCAGACGTATGTTGTGGGTTTGACGTTTCCTCTTATGGATGGTTGGCAGGAGTTTTTGGCGTTCCCTGAGGTTGTGTCAAGCATGAGCACAGCAGCTCTCTCTGGCTTTTCACTGTCTCTCTTGTCAGCGAAACTTTTTTAGAAGCGAATTGCCGGTTGCAGAAGTTAATGACTTTTTAATTCATCTATTAGTAAGTGCCCATCAGATAGTATGCAAGTCTGGTCAAACTTCCTGTCACATGCACCTGTGTGCTGAACACTGAGTCTTTGGATATTGGATACTTGAAAATTCTAACCAGGACTGACAGTAATTAACTGGAATTACTTTTAAATGTATCAATTGAAATGAAGAGAAATTGCTGTTGGCCTCACTTAGGCAAGAAGTTGATTTATGTACAGCTAGGGAGAAAAAAGTTTTGTTGTATCATAGTACTGATGTTTGCATGAATAGTATTCTTGAGTGGCTGGAGTGTTTTCAACTACAAGCAATTTTATGTCTCGGGGGTTAATATTTACAGATTATTCTATTGTACCTCCTGTGAGATTATTAAAGGGATAGTTCAACCAAAAATGTAAATACTGTCATCATTTACTCACCCTCTTGTCATTTCAAATCTGTATGACTTACTTTATTTTTCCTTTCTTTCACAAAAGAAGATATTTTAAAGAATGTTGGTAAATGAAATCCGCGGTTTTGTGTCCGTAATAGAAGTCAATAGGGACCAACGGTTTTTGGTTACCAACATTCTTCAAAATATCTTCTTTTGTGTTTTGCAGAAGAAAGAAAGTCATACAGGTTTAAAATGTCAAAAGGGTGAGTAAATGATGAGGAAGGATGTTTTTTTGAAATCTTTTGAATGAATGTATGTATTGATTTTAGTGTTTTAGCTTTGTTACAGATTCAATCTTCTTATAATATGAAATTGTAAAAATAGTATTTATTACAAAACACCACCACGAGTTTGCCCTTCAATTTTTATTAGTGAAGATTACAGAAAATAGTTGTGTAAAAATAAAGAAGAATCAAATGTAATATCTTGTACACCATTTTTATTGTGCAATTTTTCCAATGATGCTACAATTGTGTCAAACTACGCAAATAAAACAATGAAATTGTTTTCAGAATACATAGAATGTTATGGTACTTGACCTTTGGAATATATACGGTAGATATAGAATGTTAGCTTTGAAAGCCTTGACAAAGTGAAGGGGTATAATAATTTTCTAAAAATGCCTTAAAATGTCATTTCTACAATAGAATGAATAAAATATATATAAAAATGTGCTTTAAGGGAGTTCAGTATCCCCATGGCCAAAAGTACTCATAGTGGAAGATACACTTATGCAAGACCCTTGTGACAAAACATGTCAGCTAATATGAATACTGATGTGAAGTGTAAATGCATTATATTAAACAACAGAAAGAAAAAGATGCCTTTTTATTTTTTTACATAAGGAAATGTATTCTCATGAATCTATTGACCGTTCTAAAGAGATACAGTCATATTTAATCAAATTATTTGTTATTTTCCAAAATAACAAAATAGTACATAGGATGTGAATTGCTGTCATTAAAGTAATGTGACTTTCAGACGGCAGCGCTCCAGTTGGATGGTCTTCATTCTGGCTTTATTTATTGGCCAGCTGATAGGTGGGTTGAGGGTGGGAGGCAGTCATTTTCACATTAGTGCAATCACATTTTAAGGAGCTAATACTCATTCCAAGGTTCCTTATTGCATTATCCTTAATGTCATAAATGAAAGAATGTACTTGATAAGCAACAAAATTTCATGATGCATTTGTTTCTCATGAGTGGTCCACTGTGAATAGTAATACAGAATGGACACAAAACCACTGAGACATATCTCAACATATCATATACATATACAAGTCATATAGGCCTACAGGTTTTGAATGACGTGAGATGAATAAATGATTAGAGAAATTGTATTTTTGGTTACACTATTCCTTTAAGAAAATTATTTTTAGTTTCACGTTTCAGTCTCAGTAGTCTCTGTATAGTATATAGCACATATACCACATATGTAATGTATTTAGCAGCTGTATATTTTTAACCTGCTCTGAGTAGCTAGTAGCTTTCTCATTGGGCTCCTGGGAGCACAGAGCGTGCTTATAAAAATGTTGTCCCCTGTACTATAAGCGACACTCTTGATCCTCAGACTGTTTTTAATGGATTGCAAGCAGAATTGCTGGACCTAAGCGTGTTGTTTATTGTGATTCAGTGTGTAGTTGGCATTCCTGGTCTATTTACAGCTAGATCCAAATCACCTCAGGTTAAGAAAAACAGCTGTCAGGGGTTAAAAATGTTTAAAATCTGCCATCAGTAATACAGATGATGGGAAAAGAAAGTGCTCTCTTTTTTCTACATTAATTATATTATTTCTAAAGCAGTGATGGGCTATACAGTATGATTGCAGCTCCAGAAGATACAGTACAGTATGGCATTTAAATGACTGCTTATGGGCTATAGGGAATTTACAAGGTAAAGCCAATTGACATGGTTCAGTTTGTCTCAAAGAAGGTGTCTGTTTGTAATGTGTCTCAAACAATTTTAACGGCATATTATTATTAGCAGTTAATATAACAAATAAGATGCCATGACTTTGAAGTGCTAGTTCGGTTAAGTAAACTTATTTTTTTATTTTTTTTTCTCATCAGGGATTGATAAAGCTAAGAGGTGACCGTTGTTGGAGGGACCTCACCTGCATGGACTACCATTATGAGGTGTGTGTATGCAATTTATGTGAAATTCTGTTTATTACTGTTTTTTGGTGATTTAGTTAAGCCTTTAGAATGGGCAAATGTGGTACAGAGAGACTCGAGTGCTGTAAGTATACAAGAGATTTTTTTCATTTTTAGTTGTTTTAGACCATTGAACCACAGTGGACTTTATTTTATATTTTATTTTTGTTTTTATATATATATATAGTGCCACCTTGGAATTTTTTGGGACATTTTTTGTCAAAATTTGGTTAAAATATTTTTATTCTGTGACATATTTACATTATGTGTGTTCTTTCTTTATGTTGTGCACATTGTACTTTTATCTACAAAGTCAAATTGAATGCAAAAACTGCTCAGAATGTAGAGAGAACCTTATAATTCCAAGATGACAATATATGTATTTTAAATATTGGTATATAGAACTTAAGTGCAAATAAATTAGGGCTTTTAAATGATTAATTGCGATTAATCTTATCCAGAATAAAAATTTGTGTTTACATAATATATGTCTGTGTACTGTGCATATTCATTTTGTATTAATAAACACATACACGTATATATTTAGGAAATATTAAAAAAAGAATGTTTATATAATTTAATTTATATATATATATATATATATATATATATACGTGCAAATATTTCCTAAATATATACGTGTATGTGTTTATAAATACAAAATTAATATGCACTGTAACCACAAACGTTTATTCAGGATGCGATTAATCGCAATTAATCGTTTAACAGTCCTAAAACAGATTCTGGTGAGTCAGTATTGTGTATCAGTATTGAACATACACAATGAAGGAGAAAAACACTCCAAGAACGTTCCAGGCAACAATAGAAAAAGAATGTCGCCAAGGATGGGGATTGTGGCCCTGTTATGAATCTACCTAAAGCAGGCCATCCTCAAAAACCAAGTGACCATGCAAGATAGACCCTGGTGGGGGAGGCCACCAACAGACCAGTGTCAACTTTGACCGAGTTTCATGCTTCAGTGGCTGAGATTGGAAAGACTGCATACAACAACTGTTGTGCTGGTGCTTCACCAGTTACAGTTTTTATTGGAGAGTGGCAAAGAAAAGCCATTGTTAAAAACATGTCATGTGGCAACTAACTAGTTTGCCAGAAGGCATGTGGGAGACTCTGAAGGCAGCTGAAAAGTTCCTGTCATCTCATGAGGCCAAAATTCAGCTTTTGGTCATTAGATTAGACTGTGTGTTTGGCACAAGCCGAATGCTGGGTATCATCAACAACACACTATAAAACACGGTGGTGGTCGCGTACACGCATGCTTTTCTGTAGCAGGCCCTGGATACCTTGTGAGGGTAAAATGAAAGCAAAATTCAAGGAAATTATGTTGGAAAACCTGATGGAGAAGATGTTTTCCAGCGAGATAATCACCCCAAACACAAAGCCAACGTTAGACGGGAATGGCTGAGAAAGTGTGTTAATATCCTATAGTGGCCAAGTCAGAGTCCAGCTTAAAGTACAGCTGAGATTTATGGGCGGACTTGACAAAAGCTGTCCACCCACAATCCCAGTGCCGCCTGACTGAGCTTGTGAATGGGGGAAATTGCAGTTGTGTAGTGACCAAGACAGACTCAAGACTGTAAATGGTGTGCCATATAATGAAATGCAAGCATCTTTTTGGGTTTGATGACATCTCCGATATCCAGATCCACAAGCAGAGTAACCAGGGTTAGTGTGTACCCACCTCACATGGGCTCAAGGCTAAGGTCATATTCCTCATGGGAGTTTCCCACTCGTGTTTTTAATTTTTAGCTGATTTTTGCTGTTATCATTGACTTGGCGTTCATAAGTGGATTAAACTAACCACTTAATGAAGGAAGTCTTCCTGTACGTGTCTTATCCTTGCATTACCGTTCTGTAATTGACTCTTTTCCTGTCAACATTTTTTTATATAGTTGCCAGCCAGCGCAAGCATTTTTGATCATTTTGACAGAATTGTTTTATTTTACATATTATTTTATCCTCAAGTTTCTTAAAAAGGACAACATTCTGACCAAAAAAGTGGAGAAAGACATTGTGTTTTTGTCAAAGACTGGATTGGATTTAGAATGATAATCAAAACATATACAGCATTTGCTATTTTATAACCGTAAAAACATGAAAACGTATCAAGTCTTGTCATAAATGATGGGAAAACAACTAGAAATAGTTCTAGTTATAGAAAGGCACTTTCAAAAGGGTGGGGGGGTTCGGACTTTCTTGTGGACAAAATGGGGGGCTTAAAGTTTGAAAAGGGTTGAGATGCAGACATGCAGTGCTGTAGCTGGCAGTGTGTTAGAAATGATAAGAACTGTGGTATAAAACCAATATCATATTCTCAATTGTGCTGTTGTGCTGAATACCATCACAGCTTTGATTCGGCCACTGGCACGAAGTCGCAAGCTGACTACAACTGAAAGCTTGCTCATGTGATGTAACTTTAACTGAATAGTCGCCATGGGACTGGAACAGTTGGAGTTCATTACAGTGACTTCTATATGACATCACCGGAGAATGACGCCATGTTAGTTCATGAGGACACTCCTTATTAAGCAGTCTCAGGTTGGAAGGTTATCACATCAAATATGGAAGTTCTGTGATTATATTACAGACACTCGCATGTTCCAATCTCATTCAAATGTTCTAACTACATAAAACAACATACTGGAGATATTGAAGAATCTAAATAAGAGCATCATATAATAGTCCATATGACTTCTGAAACGTTTTTATACAGTAGGTAGCTGTAAATGATTTCACATAAGTATACGGATATACTATTATTGTGGCCAATTGGGGAATAAGGCGGAGCCAAGGGTGGAGTTTAGTCACATAAGCTTTTGGTTTAAGCATCGATGTGGCTGGATTTACACTCTCCATGAGTCAGAGGACACCGTAATGGGTAAAAAATTACAACATTTCAAGTCTAAGACACAAAGTGTAGCATGCCAATCAACCCAGTTTAAAAACTGATAAAGTATGGCCTTATTAAATAGAATATTTGATATAGAAACCCAAAGATTATATCTTATCTTGTTTTCCACTGAAGATCCCTCTGACCTTGGTCAGTCCTCATGCGGGGATTCAAACCTGCAACCTTTTCGTTCACCAAATCTTTAACCACCAGGCCAAACCACCCACGTCATTGTCTTTGATGTGGCTGCGACATGCACTTGAGCAGTTGTACGATAGGCAGGATTAGGAAGAGCCGCACAGTCCGGACAAGTGGTTTCTTTGTTCATTTTGAAGAATTCGCTTTTTGTTTGGCGTCTGTGAAGCTTCGTTAGCTTTTTGAGTTTGATTACGCTGAGGGCAAAGGCAGAGGTTTTGGAAGAGGTTCTGGTTCTCTATTTACTATCCCCTCTCCATGGAAAAATGAAAACAGAACATGTATCATTTCCAGATTGAAGGAATCATTACAACGGTTTGAAAATGACTTTCTCGCTTGGTCCTTTTTTCCCAAAACACACCGAAAAACACTGCATGGCTGCAGATCAGAACCGTGAATCAATGGAGACAGAAGATAAAGGCCAAAGTCTGTGTATGTGTGTGTTAAGGTAAATCTAAGCAGAAAACCCCTATCAGTGTCTCAGTCTCATGTGATCTGTATTATTCCATTACTGGACATTTATTATCCTGCCAATTCACTGATTGACTGGAAAAAACTATTGTTTAAATGCTATTACCTCAGGATTTCATCAGAATGCATGTGGATATTATTTTTACATTACAATATTTGCATTTATACTATAGTCATGTACATATTTATTGATTTTATTCATTTATATTAACATATACTAGGGACGCTATACAAAAATTTGTTTACGAGAGTTGGGCCTCTTGGCAGCCATGTGTGCAATATCTCTGGGCACATAGCAAGACCACAGTCTTATTTACTTGAATGGGAAAAGACAGATAGTTCTCTGACACTGGCAAAAATCACAGTTAAATACCATATTGCTGAATTAAACCTGACATCAAGTTTAAATTGTTCTAAAAACGCTTTTTTCGAGATCCCCCAGAGAATCGACAGTCTTTACTGATCGACGATTGGCTCTTTTTATTGGAAGGCGGTACTTCCTTCGCTACAGCGTCCATAATGAACGTTGCAATCCCTCCCATTCATAATTATGTCAGTGGCACATCTTGCTAATATCTATTATCTTTGGCTATACGCAAGTTGTCGGCCATATTGGAATGTCCTGAGAACACTCAAGAGCAAGTTGACTGTGATCTGCATTTGCCTGTATGAATGTCAAATGTTACATTCTGTTGTGTAGACCCAAACATTATCATTGCTAAACTGACACAATACAATAAGGCAAAGTAAAATATATATTTGGAGCCCACTGAATGTGTCTGTGAAGTTTTAGCTCAAAATACACCACAGACCTTTTATTACTGTGCCCTAAATGTTCATTTTTGCCTGTGAGGAAAAACATGCTGTTTTGGTGTGTGTCTCTTTAAATGCAAATGAGCTTCTGGGCTCCGCCCCCTTTTCAGCCGAAAGCACAAGGCTGTCCATGCCTATGCTTCCAGTAACAACAAAACTGAAGAGAATGGTCACAAGCGAATGAGAAACACTGTCTCAACTTTAAAAACCAAACACTGTTTTTTATAAGTGAGAGTACACAGGACAAACGTGTCATATCTTAAAAACTGAAAACACGCTCTCTATGAGTGAATGCACAAATGCGTTATGTCTTTACAATGAGCACATTGCTTTTATAAGTGAAAGTTCACAAAGAGAAAACATGACCCATACATGCAGCCCGGTGTAAAGTGACTTCACCTAATGTCTTCTGCACATTCCGTTGAAAAATCAAACTAATCCACAGCGTCTTCAGTGGCTCGGGACTAAATGAAGACTTATGTTCAGTCTTGCATCCAACAACAAAACACATTGTTTGTTTAGAAAGACATTCTTGTAGCTCACTGTAAGTAGTCCAGTGTGAAAACAATGACGGACAGTGTACAGCTTGATGAGGGCGGAGACAGCAGCAGTCCATCAGCAGTCATGGGCAGGGCTTAATCAATGTGATGTCAGATTGCTCAGAGAATACAAACAGCTTGTTCAAGGGGACTGTTAAGGTTTATTTGGAGATTTTAAAAAATGAATGGGTGGATTTGTATCATTCTAGGGTGGTTCTGTACACACACACTCCTGACACACAGTTATGTTTAAACAACATTTAAAAGTGCAAAAACTTAAAGGGCTGTATGATTATGGCAAAAATGGCATAATTGTTTATATTATCACTCATGAAATTCTAATTGTGAGCATTAATGTTGATTACATTTTACAACTGCCTGCCATATTCTTTATTTAAACATACTGTTCCTGAAATACTTGATTACTGTTTCATATGTCTCAAAAGTTAAACACATTTTACACAATAAAACTTGTCAAAAAATATGGAATAGCTCATATGTAACTACAGGAATTATTTGTGGCTAAGAAACACTTCAAGTTAAATTTGCGGAAGACAGAGAGCTGCGACTCCAGAAACACGGCCAGTATGAAATGCATGCATCATCCGCACTATAAACGCGGCGCTTGTTTGCGCATCCAGTGTCCAAGCACATTAAACACGTAAACCAATGAACAATAACATTTTTAGTCATAGGAATAAACTGTTTTTAAGTGTAATGCATCGCAACAGCCAAGTGACCTTCCCCGAATGATCCCCCTGCCTCCTGACACAGTTTGGAAAGTAGAGTCGAAAAGCGGAGTAGCCAATGGATGGACCGCCCAGTATGATAAATATTCCCAACGAGTTATTACAGAAATGATTTTTTAAAGTATTGTTTTGTATTGATACCGTATCTACCGTATCTACGGCAACAGTCTATGACCTCATCTTGTGTGCAAAGCTAACCCAGACAATATCATAAATTTGCTTTTTGACCTTAAAATACTGTGTGGAATTTTTTAGCGGCATCTAGCGATGAGCTTGCGAATTGCAACCAACTGCACACTCCACTCCTCCCGTTCGAAGCGCTACAGAGGCTGTGAGAGGACTAAGATGTCATCACGTTTTCACTTCTTTTCCAAAAAAGAGATAACGTGCTCTTTAGATCAGTTGTCAGTTTAGGGATACTGTAGAAACAACACGGCGAATTATATGTAAGTAAGGTGTATCGCAGTGTATGTAGATAAAAATAGCTTGTTCTAAGGTAAGAAAAACATAACGCTTCATAATGTAAGGTCCTAATAAGGTACACCTCTGAACACATAGTTATGTATATTATATTGCATTTCTGTCAATAGAGCCTCCTTAATTTTACACACTGGACCTTTAAATATTTCTTCATTTTATGTCATGTTTTTAATTTGCAGGATGTAAACACTGGTCCAGAAGCACCTGAAATGTAATTTTGATAATCTCGTGGAATGTACTCTTTAAAGATATTTGTTTAATCTTTTAAATCGGTTATAAGTATTTTGTTAGTTGTATTTTGTTCAAACATTTGTGTAGTGTTAAAAAACTAGAAGAAACGGGAAGTTCTCCTGGACCAGCGTTGTTTACGTCGTTGTTCAGAGGTCTATTGCATATCGCTGCTGTCCTTCTGAAACCTTGTATCTCCTTATTTTATAAAAATAATGTATGCCATAAATCATTATTATTAGTCACCCCTAATGTTTATCACTTGGTTTTGCAAATATCTAACCAATAAAAAGTATCAAAAAGTGCTTTTCAACTTTGACAAAACAGTACAGGACAGGTATCGATTCTGTGCTATTTTCCATGCTATTTTTGTCCACACCATCTGCAACAGCGATACGCAACTAGCTGCAATGAATTCTGTATTGAAAACAGTCGTTTTTTCATCTTTCACGTCACGTCTGGTGTGGACACCTTGTTACATGCATTTGTGTGGCCCTCAGCACAGGTCCTCATTCAGATGTCTAGCAGTTCGTGGTGGTGTCTCGGCTTAAAAAATAACGAGCCCCAAAATGCTAATGTCTCGAACATACACCGGAATTTAACAGTTGACTTGAGTTAACAGTGTATGGAACTAATTTGCACTCGGGTTTTAGGGCTAGAACTGAACAGTGTAATAAGCCTGAGGATTTATGTCCATACAAAACCAGGCTGTTCCCTAATTACAACCGATCTGCTTTTTCAATCATAACGTTTCTCATAAACCCACTAAGTTGTGGGCCGGTCGCCAGCATGTAGCTGAACATATGTACAACTGTTTATTGCGTCTGTTTACTGCATCTGTTGTTTTTGGTGACATCATTGTACCATCCACAGAAGCTTTCAGATGGATTCATAAGGTCATCACTCTTTTTCTTAGGTTAATACTCAATACTTTTACCTCCGTTGCTTCACCAGACCTGCTTTCTGGCATACGACCCATGGCTCTTGTTTTTAATTTTTGAATGCTATATTACAGTGACTGGGCAGAGTCCCTGGTTCTTTTCCTCCCACTTCTGTTTTTCGCTTTGGCAAGCTAACAGGAAGTGATGTCGAATTATTTTGTATTAATCCCATAAGGGAGTCCCCAGTTCATTATTTTTTAGCTGCGCTGCGCTCAAGTTTTTTTGTTCTCACAGGAGCTTTAACAGGTATAAAGCTTTGGCTGTTTGTTTTATTAGCTCAAAATTTGAATGTATGATCTAACAGATATGTTGGAAGTGAAATAGTAATTCAGACAAGGATTAAATGAATAGCCATTTAGGAGTCAGTGCTGTTCAAAGCAGATTTCAGTAGATCAGTCACAGCGTCTGTCCTTCCAGGAACCATCTTGCATAAGTACATTGCAGTTTGGCGCAAATGAAACTAGAATATGATCTCAGTAAGTCTGAAGTGGATGGCTCATATAAACTGCTGATACCTTTGGATGAAATCCTCATTTCTTTCGCTAAAAGCTTAGAGCCGTTCCTTCTAGGTATTCACGGTAAATGGTAGAGATTTACTAGCTGTATATGTGTCCAAAAGTACAGCAATAGCAAAGCTATGCTTGAGAGGACTACAGTATGTCACACAATGTCAGAATAAAAATTCTTTGGTCACGCTGTTTGCTTTTTCTATAAAATTAAGGTGGAAGGAGAGGGACCAAAATATTTTTAAAAGTCACATAAAACAACCATAAAGGCAGTCTATTTGACTAGTGCGCTGTGGTGTATTACAAGCCATAAAGTACAGTATGTGAGGAAAAGGGCTGTTGCAGTATCAGATTTTCACTACACTGTTATTGTGGTCAACGAATAGGTTTGGGAATCGGAATCGAAAGGCTAAGAATCGGATCAGAATTGAAAGAAGTAGGAATCGGATACTTGAAATTAAAATTAAAATTCCTAAGTGCATATTTTCAGAAATGTGCACGAGTTAACTTGTGATAAAGCACAGGAATCCGTGTATCATTCGTTCATTCGTTTTTTTGATTTAAAATTGAAAGTTGAAAAATGAAAAAAGCACCTCCTTTTTAGTTTTTTCCAAAAATTACGGTTATTATATATCAATACCGGTGTATTGTGATACACATATTGAGGAATAGCCTAAGGAAGGAATATTTGACGACGGACAGTTACATTATCTGAGATTGGCCACATGCATTATGTTCTAATAATTCATGGATCAGAGTCAGTCATTCGGCTTATATTACAACACCGCAAGACATTGTTCAGATGTTTTATTTCAAGACATTTGTATAAGCTATTTGCCCTGGAATGCTCTTGATATGGAACTGTAATGCTGTCGAGAGATTTGAAACTACTTCATATGTGTGCGTTTACTTAAAATCCCAAGAGTCACGAATGACTTCCTCCACAATCTCCCATGACTTCAACACACTATGTGACGAAGGTCACCGCAGGCGCCAGTCACACAACACCCACCCACCCTCCCTCCCGCCACACTGCTCCCATTCACCGTGACCCAACACACCGCAAAGCATCCTGGGAAGGGGTGGCCGGTAGGTGAGAGAGCTACTGTTTTTATGTTTATTCAATGAAGGCAACAGACATGGTTTTAGTTTGGTTATTTAAGGTAGTTTTCCTCGGAGGCATGGGCTACGGTGGGCGCAGAGGAAGGAAAAGGTGAGAGTGTGTGTGTGCAGGACTGAAAGACGGCTCTGTGAGTCAAGCTTGTGTGTTTTAATACTTGATCTCTGTGGTGCAGCTTGACATTTATCTTCATTATCACATAGCATAACAGGATCAGCAAATAGAGATTTATACCAATTTTACGGTATAAATCATTTCTAAAAAATTGGCTAACAGGCTTGACTAGACTAGTCAACACCATTAGTTATACTATAGGTGTAAATGTATTCAGTTTGGGCGATTGGTATCTGCAAGGTTAATCTACGCAAACACACCTGTCTTGACCTTGTGGTCAAAGTGTTCTAAGCACACACGCACAAACACGCACACACACCAGACCTTGTCTGGCTATTAGAGTTAAGTTGTGCCACCTGGGTGCCGAAGGCCTATGATTCGTGTCATATGCCTCCCATCAGACGCAAGTTCCATTTGCTAAGCCATGCCTCATTTGCTGCCACAACTGAGTACAAAATTGGCTCGAAAACGTTTAAAATCAACCAAAGCTAAAAGCTCCCGGGCTTTTTTAAGCAACACTCAGAAGCCTGAGGTTTGGATCAGAATCGCTCAGGGGCTTTTAAAGCAGCGATCAGAAGTTAAGATTTTATTGCGACAGATTGCTATGAATGTGATTTGGATTTTTTTCTTCTAGTTGTGGTATTAAAAGATACATGGGGGTTTTTAGGGGCTTATGAGATTTGTTTTAAGCAAATGTCACTGGGAAAGAGATTGGCACCACACGATTGACCTTCTGATGAAGATGAAGTGTGTAATTTCTAAACCACAAGCATGGTTCGATGAAATTGCAAAAATAATGGCGGCTTTCAAACAGGGTTTCCCAAACACTTATCTGTAGCAAACAGTAATATTGTGATGACGTCACAGACTCGCAGTGTTCCAGTGGCACAATTTGGTAGGACATTGCATTAAGTGCAAGAGCTGTGGGTTTATTTTACAGGGAACACACACATTGATGAAAACTTGATATCAGTTTTAAGCCAAATGCATAAAGAACTTGCAAAACTTACTTAAAGTGATAGTTCACCCCAAAATGAAAAATCTTTTTTTTATTATTTACAAACCTGTATGACTTTCATTCTTCTGCAGAACACAAAAGAAGATATTTTGAAGATACAGTATTTTATTGTTAACTGGCACTTATTCACTTGCATTGGTTTCGTGTCTATACAATAGAAGTGAAAGGTTGCCTCTGCTGTTTGGTTACCAACATTCTTCAAAATATCTTCTTTTCGGTGAACTACCCCTTTAAGGTTGTCTGAGTGTGAATATTAAATGGATGGTTCACCCAAAAGTGAAAATTCTGTCATCATTTACTCACCCCCTTGTCATTTCAAATCTGTATGACTGTATGACTGTATGAAGAATATAATTTGAAAAATGTTGGTAACCAAACAACATTGGGCTCCATTGACTTCCATTGTATGGACCCAAAACCCCGAGACATTGCTCAAAATATCTTCCTTTGTGTTCCACAAGACAGCTTTTGAATGACATGAGGGTGAAAGTGATTTTTATTTCTGGGTGAAATTGTGTTTTATATCTCTCGCCCCATGTTTCAGACCCAGCCGGTTCCTAACCCTATGTCCTACTACATGCATCATTCCCCATGGTGGTTCCATCGGTTTGAGACCCTCGCCAATCACTTCATCGAGCTCATGGTTCCATTCTTTACCTTCATGGGACGTCGTATGTGCATGATGAACGGGACGCTTCAGATCCTCTTCCAGGTGGGTTTTTGCAATCACCTATTCACAAGTGATGTAATGCTGTTTACAAAATGTCTTATGCTCTCCTACTTGTAAGTCGCTTTGGATAAAAAGCGTCTGCCAAATGAATAAATGTAATGTTGCCCCTCAGCATCAACGTGTGAAAGCCCCTAGTACTGTGTTCTATTAAATATTTTTGGCATGGATACACAAAACTTTTTTGCTGTGTCTGACTTAAATCAGTTCAGTTGTTTGTAGTCTGAACAGCAAACGACCACATAAAATCCGGTTTTTAAACCTTATTAAAACCACATCTATATGCGGTTTAATATCAGATATAAATCAGATTTTTTGAGATGCGTTTCAATCGGAACAGTCAGAACGGATTTCATATTTTTCCAGTTATTTGGGACATGACCTGACTGGAACATCATAAACAAAACTACAGCTGTGACTCGATTCACTCATCAATGCGCACATGTGGAATTCACTATGTGTTGAATAGTGAGTCATTTCAGATGCAGTTTATACATGGATATGTAAAATACAATAAATGTTGCTCTCATGATAGACACAAGCAGATGTATAATTTCTAGTATTCCATCCTGTCTTTCATCAATGATCACTACTGAATTATGTCTCCTGAAGTCATTACTATGACAATCGATGTAGATACATTGGATATTGAGAGCGCAGTATGAACAAACAGATGTGATTTCAATGCTTGCAAAATAACTGATAGACAGTCTTATATACAGTAGATCATCACAACCTGTCAATCACATCTATGGTGCTATCTAGTGGTAGTTTTGTGTCACTAACTTGAAGGAATATCATCCAAAAAAGATTTTTTACCATTTACTCACCCTCATGTCATTCCAAACTTGTATGACACATGCATGAAACAAAAGAAGATATTTTGAAGAATGTTGGTAACCAAAGAACACTGACCTTCATTGACTTCCATTGTATGGACACAAAATCACAGAGACATTTCTCAAAATATCTTCTTTTGTCTTTTACAAGAGAAAGAAACTTATACCGGTTTTAAATGCCATGGGGGTGACCCAGTTTTCATATTTGGGGACCAGAATATTAAAGTAGCCTTATGTGGATTCTGCAACCTGTCTTGCATATTTTTGTATAATCTGATCACTGTTCACATGTGTTTTTATTGTATAGCGTATTTATGTTTTCAGATTGCTCTGATTATAAGTGGGAATCTCAGTTTTCTGAACTGGCTCACTATAGTGCCCAGCCTGGCCTGTTTCGATGATGCCGCTTTGGCTTTTCTGTTCCGCTGCTCTGGAGGAGCCAGACAGGCTTTACTGAAGATACAGACAGAGGAAGCTGCAGGCCACAGTCCACCACCCACTAAAGGTTTGTGTGTGTGTGTGTGTGTGTGTGTGTGTGTGTATGTACACTAGCAGTCAAAACTTTAAATGCACAATTTCACTTTTAAACGTTTTATTGAGAATATAGACGTTTCATTGGACGCAAGAGCCTTGCCTGAAGTTACCTATTTATTTTATTAAATAAACAATTTGTTGAATGTGTCGTGTAACTTTGTCACATTTAAGTTTAGCTAAGTAACGGTTCTTCTACTGGTGACCCAAAATAATACCGACTAGACATAGTTTTAACTCGCTAGCTAATATTATGTACTTGACATTAGTTCTTTCTTTTGCTTGTTATAATAAATAATCTGCAGGGACTTGATTCTTTGTGGATGTGTACCGGAATTTAAGTTTGGGCCTCAAAAGTGTGCATGCGCAATAACGTTGGTTTATGTTGTTGCTTTGAAACCATCTAGAATAGCATATTACATACAGGTATGGCTCTATTATTATTTTGAAGAACAGTATTAATAAAGAATGATTAAATGTGTAAAATAGTACTTAGCGAAAAATATTTTTTTCCTCTTGTAGGTGTTTAGTTATGCACAGTCTATTTAGCGTGCTTTGCATATCTCTGTTTTTACTCTGTCATGGTCTCTCATCTGCTTTTTCTGGCTTAGGTATGCTGATAAGACGCGTGGTGAACATGTCTCTGGGGGTTCTGATTGCATATCTGAGCGTGCCGGTGGTGATGAACCTCCTGAGCTCCAGACAGGTGATGAACACCTCTTTTGATCCCCTGCGGATAGTCAACACATACGGAGCCTTTGGCAGGTACCCCATCCATCTCTGTCTGAGCTCCACAGCATTTCATATAGTCATAAATCTGTGCATCAATAACCTCAATATGGCTTTTGAACCTCTAAATCTTTGTTTGTGAATGCAGTATCACTAAGGAGCGCACTGAGGTGGTGTTTCAGGGCACGCTGAGTGTGAACCACACTGAAGAGGGAGTGATATGGGAAGAGTATGAGTTTCTTTGTAAACCAGGAGCTCTGAACAGAAGACCTTGTCTCATCTCGCCGTATCACTACAGGCTGGACTGGCTCATGTGGTTTGCTGCCTTCCAGGTTAAAATAGGCATTATGATGCCACTGCAGTTGTTTAAAGGTCCTGCTTTGGTTTACAGAGTGTCCAACAACACGTTTACGCACATGCAAGGTGTAAAAACAGTTTATTTTCTAATAATAGGCAGTTATTATCACCTTATTTCTAGACTGACTTCCAAATGATTCGTTCGGCGATTCCTTTCTGTAAGCCTACTCTGATTTCATTGGTCAGATGGTCTAGTCTGCTGTGATCGGTCTAGTGCGTACACCATTCGCGGGCGGTCCGAGCTAAACGTAAGCGGGCTTTGCACAGAGTGACACAAATCAGTCACGGAAAGGAAATTAGAACATCCAACGACTCGGCTTTACAACTTGAAAGACTGCTTACATACACACACACACAGCAACATTGCACACTGCATTAAATGTATTTTAAGGAGTATTTCACACACAACATCCTATACTAAAAAAGAACACCAATGGGAGCTGTTTAAATGGAATATGATATTGTATGTTTATGCATTTTATTGAATAAATGTAATCTGCAAGGTTAACTTTGTAGCTCTGTCAAGTTAAATCAAAACATACTTTGTAAAGTCAGACCGACACTTATCTTCATACTTTTATTTTCATAAACAAGATAAAATTCACCGCAGGACAAAAATAAACCTAGTCAATAGAGAATGTGTCGAGGAGAGATAAAAGGTTATTTGTAATTCTTATGTAACACTCGCAGACGCACACTTATAATACTTCAGTTTCACAGACGAATGAGATCATAAATCTTCTCAATAGCTCTCTTCAAGTACCTGTAGGAATTTATTGTTGTCCCAATAGTGCCGTTTTGCCCCTCCGATCTCGAAATTGTTTTAATTATTGTGTTTGAGATCGCCATCTTATGTCACTGTTCCTGCATCTTTATTTCTGATCTCTGAACAGCTGCATTTCAATAACGGAAGCTTTTTACAGCAGCCCTCCGACTGTTATTTTAAGCTCTTGGAACAATCCAAATGGCTCTAAAGTCCACTGCAAAGCCCCCATCTGTAGCATCTGCCCCCTGCTGTTCTTGCACCTGTGCAATAATGGAAACTTCTGAAGTGAATCTCAGTTCTGCTATTGTGCACTAGATTTAATAGTGAACGATGTGAATTAGTGCTCAGTTGGTCTTTGCTGGAATGGCTGGCGTGCTGTGATGTGGTGATAATTCCTCTCTCTCTCTCTCTCTCTCTCTCTCTCTCTCTCTCTCTCTCTCTCTCTCTCTCTCTCTTTCACTCACTCACTCTCTTTCACTCACTCACTCTCTCTCTTTTAGACATATGAACAGAACGAGTGGATTATTCAAATAGCAGGCAGACTGTTGGCGAATGACTATACAGTTCTTTCCCTAATGGAACACAATCCATTTCAAGGCAGAGAGAAACCAAGGTAAAACTGTATGCAGCTAGATTGCAAACAGATGTCTATAAAGCACTGAATATGTTTTTTTGGATTGCTTTTGATATAAACACTTACATTATATCAAACAGTATATTAGTCTGAAAAAGGATTTCAAAACCTCAAACATTCATGTGTTGGGAAAATGTAAGTCTTCAGCTCCCTCCTGTGGCACCTTCAGTAAACCACTGAGACCTGTTAGAATGCAATGCACTACCTTGAATGTAAAACTTATTTTGTAGTTCCTTCAGATGTGTGTACGACAAATGTTACGCTGACTTGATTTATTTGTCATTTCAGGTGGATACGAGGGGAGCACTTCAGATATAAATTCACTCGGCCCGGCAGTAGCGGAGCCGCCCAGGGGAAATGGTGGGTCAGGAAGCGCATCGGGCCCTACTTCCCCCCTGTCAACCTAGAAGGCCTCAGGGGGTATTTTAAGTCCAGGAGCTGGCCATTTCCAGACAGCTATTAAGCCATCACATTAGACTGAAGGGTGCAGGACGTCTCAGACACTGGATGTCTGGATTGGCCTTTTCTCTGTATTGTGTCTATACACTGAAGTTTATACTTTGCCTGTAAACAGGTCCGAATACGATGTTACGTAAGGGATTTACTGTGTCAACACTATCAAAGGAATTAAAGGGTGAATGTTTGTTAAGGGCTGTTTTAAGCCTGTCAACAAAAATAGCCCATTTGTGCTATTAATATTTGAATAAAGTAAAGCATTAAAATATGTCAATGTTTTGAAGTGCTTAATTCATTAGTACGGTGTTTTTATAAAATGTGAAGACCAAAGCTGTTTTGTAATTTCACCTTGGCTTTAATAGTGCGCTTGTAAAAAATAAACTCTGGCCGGAGCCGATGGTGTAGTGGACAGTGCTCCGGCATATAGTGCGGTTGCGCTCCGGGCGACCCGGGTTTGAGTCCCGACTCGAGGTCCTTTCCCGACCCCACCCCCCTCTCTCTCTCCCACCTCATTTCCTGTCTTCTCCTTCACTACTTAAAATAAAGGCATAAAAAGGCCAAAAATAAATCTTAAAAAAAAAAAAAAACTCTGTGGCACACATAAAAATCATGAACACAACTTTGTCCAAATAAAAATCGTTATGTTATCGTTAAGTTTTCTTTTGAATTAAAGGAATAGTTCACTTTTCACATTTTTCCTACAGTCAATGGGACCCAAAAACTGTTTGGTTACAAGCATTTGTCCAAATATCTTTCTCTGTGTTAAACAAAACAAAGACATTTATACAGATTTGGAACAACTCGAGGGTGAGTAAATAATTATAACATTTTAATTCTAAAGTAAACTATACCTTTAAGTAGATGACGATGGGACCTTTCATTGTGACACTGGGATTTTTGGAGGGTCTGTGATCTCTGTCCTTGATGTAAAGAGCTCCTGGTTATTTCTGTAATGTCTATGATGGTGTACTATTTTTGATGTTACTTTACAGGATGTATACATTTTATTTGTACATTTTTTTATTGTGTAACATTCTCTTAACATTTCTCTGTTTGATAGGCTAACATACTGTAGCAACACTGGCTAACCAATGGTTTGGGGATGGGATTATTTGTTTGTTTAAGCATTGATAAATAGGGCAATCTTCGGAAAACGCCTTTCCATTTTAGTGGTACTAGTGTCGCTGACATTAAACATTTTATTCATAAGGGATAGTTCACCCAAAAATCTAAATGTATAAAATTATTCATTCACCCTCCTGTGTGACTTGCTGTACTTCTGGCGAACACAAAAGAACATATTTTGAGAAATGTCTCAGTGGTGGAAGTCAAGAGAGGCATTGTTGTTCAAAATATCTTCTTTTGTGTTCTGCAAAAGAAAGACAGTCGTACCGGTTTGGAATGAAATGAGGGTGAGTAAATGATGACAGAATTTTCATTTTTGGGTGAACTATCCCTTTATGTCAGTGCAGAACATAAAAAGAGAAAATAACAATAATAAAAGCTGTATGTATGTAAAGCAGAATGTAATGACTCAAAGTTGGCAAGCTGTGTGGCCCTGGCCTGCTCCAAACTGAGCTTTCACAGACTTTGAGCATCTGTTTCTAGTAATTATCACTTCTCATGTCAGCTGAACTGTTCTAGCCATTGGACGGATACTTTATTTACACCGACAAGGAAAGAAATGGCTCAAGACAAGTAATTATATTTGGTTATGACAGTGTGAGGAGAGGTTAGGTTTAGTTTGATATGCATGTAAGTCCGAGCCCGAGAAAGGAAGACATCAATTAGAATGTAACTATAGCAACTGATCCAAATGACAGGTGTAGGCTAAAAATGACCTTTGTGGGATAGTCATTTACTGCAATGCATGACAGACCAGATGGCGAGGGAGAAATCTCAAGTCTTCATATAATGAGTGCATACTTGCTGTTGTAGGCAAATCTGTTTTGTTACAATCATTTCATAGACATTCGTGTTGAGATGAAGACGAATGAGCGATTTCTTTCTGTACTCTACATGTTCTAGATCTTACGTAAGGGTCTGTGAAGAAAATGTAAAACTGGTCTCACATTGTCCACACTTGGAACATGACTCATATTTACCTTAGTCTGGCACAGTCAGGCTTTTCACAATGTGCATAAATACTGGTCCATTTAGCGGTTTACTGTGGCCAAGAACTGCCCACATAGACTGGAAAGATTAAACGGACCAATTTGAAATGTGATTTATTCACAAATGTGTAGTTACACTAGTATTTCTCTTTAAATGTTCCATCAAAACCTGTCGTATGTACTGTATTTGATGTGAGCCCTGCTCTTGAACTGCATCAGAGGAATGTTTTGCAGGTTTCAAGCATCATTTTATGTAGAAGTACTGCTGCTGCAATTCTTTACCATGGCAACCATGTTTCTGCCAAAGTTACAAATAGTAGTTAATACAGTAAATGCACAGAGTTAACTTCTGTCTGTGTTTGTTGATCGGTCTGGCTTGTGGCTAATAATATAACAACTTATATTTTATTTATTTAATTAATTAATTAAATTATTTAATCATTGTATTAAATAAACAATTTGTTGAATTTTATTAAATAAGCATTTTGTTGATTGGGTTGTATAAGTTTGTCTCATTTAAGTTTAGACAAGAAACGATTCTTCAACTGTCTAGACATACTTTTAACTTGCTAGCTAATATTTTTCTTTTGCTTGTTATCAGAAATAATCTGCAGGGATTTTATTCTTTGCGTGCGTGTACCGGAAGTTAAGTTTGGGCCACACAAGCATGCATGTGCAGTAACGTTTGTTTATGTTGTTGCTTTAAAACCGTCTATAAAGCATTGTTGCTAGTAAAACTGATAACTTGATAAAAGGTGAACTTCTAAACTCTCTTATTAATTTATAATGGCTTAATCTTAACAATGACTACAACTAATGCATTTTGCTACAATTAAGCCATTAAAAACACGTAGTTTAGTCAGATTTTCCTATAATAGGGCCTATGTGTAGACATGAAGTTAGGCTAGTGCCTCAATGATTTTTCATAAACTGGTTAAAGGCATGAGGATAAAAGTATCTGAAGAAAAGTAACATTATGAAACTAAAAGTGATTGGAGCTAAATTAAGATTAACATAAATGAATGTAATTTTTAGAAAACAGGTTTACACAATGTAACCTCGAGTTTCAAAATACGACACTGCACCTTTAAGAGGGCTTGTATTTCAACAAGTGAAGAGTGAGGATGCTGCTGAGAAGAGATGCGCTCTGTGTGCGCGCTTCCACTGATTGTTGACAAGGCGTGCGGTGCGCGCTCACTACTACGCTACTCAGAGGAGTGAGGAAAACGCTGAATATTCCGTTTTAATATTGATGACGACACACTACAGGTGTTTTTTAGGAGCCGACGTTTGTTTTCTTCCTCAGAACAACAACAACCGCAAAAATTCTCCGACTATAGTTCATGCATTAAACGGACCGAAACAGGTGCACTGCTCGAGCGCTTTTTTTACCTGAACCGAAAGTCATGGTTGATGAAAAGTTAACTAACGTTTACTAATACACATCATCACCAGGCAAAAGTGAGTTGGATTTGAGCGCATTAATAAACAACGCGTCGCGCCCTCAAACAGGAAATAAATAACAATGTCGAGGAAAAAAGCGGCTAAGGGAAAGGGGACTTCAAATACACCAAACTCATCTCCTAGCAGCGATAAAGAAAAAGGTAAGAAAGTCCCGACCCAGTCCAACGGAGTGGTGTATCCCAGCCGACCCTCTCTAAGCAACAGCGGAGAATTCTACGACATCGCCTTCAAGGTACGCAGCATTAAACATATTTCAGAGTTTAAACATCTTTCATGAACATTGAATATGAAGTAGCCTAGTTTTATTTTGGTTGTATGGTTGACATTTTATGAGTAGGCTATAGCTTCACCATACGTATAAGTTAATTAAAAGCGTTGAAGTGTTATCCAGCCGTACGTTACGCGCTCCGTTTCACTTCGGTTCGGCTCGGCTTCAAATTGAACAGCTGTGTCAATAAAGATAAGCGCGAACACAGCAGCTGCTTTATCCAGCTCGACACAAGTACGCTCAGTTACAAGCATTCACACGAGACACTATGTTTTTCCCAATCACATGCAAAGAAGGTGCAATTCTATAAGCTGAAATGAAACCGCGAAGAGAGCTCTGTTCTGGAGAATAAAACATTAATATAACTTTTCATCTGTAGTTATTAGAGAGGTTTGATGGCAAGGTACACACATACTGATCAAATGTGAAGCTTGAATGCACTGTAGCATCTGCCAAATGCGTAGATCAAAATCTAAATGTGAGGCTGACTTACACAAGAAAAGAAAAATACAGATCTTGAACAAATACATCTGGGGATGCTGCCTGTCTTGTTTTATCAAATAATCCCTTAACAACCTGCCCATTCCGGCACTTACTCAATGACATTCAGGTCTTTAATTTTTGTGGCATTGCTAAAGAGTTTCAGAGCATTAGAAGCAAAGAGGCATAGTTTTATTGACACGCTGATGGAAGGAGAGGTTGTTTGTCTCTGAATAGAAAGATGATGTGATAGTTTGTGTGCTTTGTTTCATCTATGATTTCCTTTTTTCAGGTAATGCTGGTTGGGGATTCTGGGGTGGGAAAAACCTGCTTGCTGGTTCGTTTTAAAGATGGAGCATTTCTGGCTGGAAGCTTCATCTCAACAGTCGGCATAGACTTCAGGGTGAGTAGAAATGACAAAGAATACATACCTTATTGCAAGTGTACAATCATTCCGATTATACAAGAATTTTAACATCACTCCAGTATTTTTCTGATTGAGTATTTGCTTATTATCTCTGCACTATGATCATCTGTTGCATCACATCGATTCGAGTAAAAATCAGTTGGTTCATAAAATGGACCGCCTTTATATTCTTTGGCTTTAAGGATACTAAAAGGTTGTGGAATAAAAGGTTACATCTGGCAGAGAAGTACCCGATTTATGTAGCTCTTTCTTTTCAATGAGGAGAAACCCATCATTATCTATAGATGCTCCTCAGGGCTTTTATTTGCAGAACATTTTTTAAGAGCAGATCCCAAACAGATGAAACGTGTACAGATGAATCATTGCTGTTAGCAGAGATTGGTCATCCAAAGATAGCGGCGTATCATTTCAGCTCTTTCATTACTTCGGTACAGCCGAAGGCAATAAAAGCTCAATATTAGACTTGACTATCCTAGTTTTTCATTTGAAATAATATGGAGGATGGGACAGGATGTCTCAGAGTTCCGACCCTGCTGCATTGAAAGGCAAATTGATGGTCACGGCTTAGATGTTAACCTTGATGACCATGTGGGATTTGACTCTTGATCTGAGTCTGAACTCCCTTTCAACTCATAATATTTTGTCACTTTTGAGAATTATTAATGTGGCAGTTTTTTTTAAGATAAAGTCATTTTTGCACCATTAGCAACACTGCACGTAGTATAATGGCTTGCCACTAGGTGACAGTGTACAGGATGATGCATTGGAGGTGGTTGTGTTACACTAGCAATGTGTTGTGGTTGATGTGCTATGCCATCAAAACCCATGTACAGGCAAGACCTGTTTGTTATTTCAGTGCATGGAGAGTGGATTTTGTAAGCTGAATTCCTCTGTTTTGGATTTCATCTCTGAAAATGAACCTCTTTTGTCGAGTTATTCATAAGCAGCTTGGTTTTTGGATGCTCATAATATTCTGCATTCTTATTGATTGTTGAGCTCGGCATATAAAAATAACCCAAAGTGACACATTTGTATTATTTTTCAGCGTGACTGTTTAATTGCAGAAACTCACATTTAGGTGAGGATTTGCTCTGTAAATATACTGTAATCGAACCGTTTGAAGTTCTACACACACACACTGTCTGACTGCAAGATGCAGGGGTTGAGACCTATGATCTCTCTTTATGCCTTATAGAGACAAATATTATTGAAATTATTCAAACTTGTCCAAAATATGTGAAGGCAGTTTTGGTGAATGTACGACAGTCAAGAGGAGCATTAAGTGATGAGTCAGTTAAACATTACAGTCTCTGACCTTTATGGCTTTAAATGCATTGACAGCACTCCTATAATGGAGGAGAGTATAATAGATTATACTAGAAGGAGATGAATCTATTCATACTCAAGTTCATGTGTCTGGTGTTCTCTCGCTGTCCTTGGGCCTTAATAGTAAATTGATTTTTAGTGAAGGTAATTCATTGTCGGCTGGACGAATAGTGACCATAATAAAGTCAGTTCATTTTTGTTAAAAGCAATATTCCTGATAAATTACTTAAGCTCTATCGACAAATTCTTAGGTATGCTGCACAATAAAAAAATATTGTTCTTCAATACTGCATACAGCTGCGGGAAAAATAAAGAGAGCACTCCAAAATTATTTACAGTTTTTCTCAATTTACTATTTACAATAATTTTTGTTTTATTCTGTGAACTAGTGACAACATTTTCCCCAAATGCATTTAATTTAATTTATTGCAAATTATTATATTTATTGCAAAATAACAAAAAGGTTGAAATGTTTGCAGATCTTGAATACTGCAAAAGTTCATATTCATGTTTAAACAACACAACACTAACATGCATAACTGTCTTCAGATGTGTATAAAGACTTTACGTAATGAACTGTTATATGTTTTTATTATTTTAGAATGAGCTATTTCTATCTACATACACCGCGGGTCCCCTTACATGGAATTTGCCATGTTGTTACCATATCCCTAAACAGACATACTGATCTTCAGAATGCATTTCGTAAATATGTTATCTCCTTGGCAAAGAAGCAAAAACGTGACAACATCTTTGTCCTCCGACAGCAGTGCTTCAAAAGGGAGGGGTGAGAGGTGGAGTGAGCCGTTGGCTGTAATTCGCCACCTCACCACTAGATGCCGCTAAATTTCACTGACTGGCTCTTTAATCAATGAATGAAAATAATTTGTGATCTTGACAACTTATTGTTTACTAAATGTACTTCAGTTAGGTGTATAATGTTGGTGGTTCTTCTACAGTATGTTTTTAAACATTCTTGTCTTGTTTGTTGCCATTGGAATATGCTGTATGTTCAAAGGTTATAGTCTTTTGGCAGCATTATAAATAAATCGTCCAGCATTTTCAAAACCACTCACTGTGATTGACTGATAGCCCTGCACTTTTATTTCCTTCAGACTGCAGCCAGCGAATGTATTTATAAACATTCTAACATATAGCAGATCTATAAGGTGTTTCCATTCAAATGGTACATCTGCTGAAATTCCAGAGCGCTGACACTTTGAGGGCCGATTTGCATCTGAATGTTATCAGAAAACATGGGTTCACATCATTTGTGAATCCTGAGTCACAGCTTGTCTCTTATGGCTCGCTGTACTCATCAGGACAGTCGCTGTTCTGATATCTCACTTGCTTTCTGATTGCTAATAGAGTTGGCAGAAAAACCTCGAGCCTATTTATTCCTCTGGCGGGCTGGTAAAGGATTGATCATTTACATGACTAAACTCTTCATTCGCACTCCAATCACATTCCACTTTGCACCAATCGCTCATGAGACTCCATATTATGAAACGGACAAATCATGGTTTTGCAAATCACTATATTACACTCACACATGCACAAATTCGATGAACTGAAAGCCATTGTGCATCAGTGATTTTTCTTTCTATATTTGGGCTGAAGCTTTCTCAGATGGAAAACCAATGGGCCATATAGAGACTGTCTGATTATAATGGCAGATTCTAGACTGCTTAGTTGCTGCTTAACTTCAGTGAGTCAGGGTTGAAGCAGGGCACTATATTTTATGTTTACAATATATTTAATTATTATTGATTATTTTTTTATTATATTTTACTTCATGCATTAAACATCTTCAGAAAGACTGTTGAAAATGTATATTGCATGCAGACTAAACTACAGGTCAAAAAATGTACAGTTCAGATAATATACAGTACATTTTTAAAAGAAAACATTATTGTGCTTTAATATAAATCATTTTAGCCTTTAAACCATTCACACAGAGACTATAACTATATTAGCCTCCACAACAATGGACAACATTAAGCTTGTTTTACAGTTTAAATGTGTGAACCCAATAAATTTAAATGGAATTTAAATAGATGTTTTATCGGTCATCAGCTGGAAGGAAGTCTAAAAGTGAAAAGACGTGCAATTTGACCAATCTTGTCTTATAGGAAATACGGACACTCTTTATACGGACAGAGAAGGGGATCGAGTCTGTTCTTTGGCATCAGAACGCTTGGAACAATTGCACTTTTTGAATAAACAGCATATGTAGCCGTATCTACCTGTTATGTTCCTGTGTTATATTAATGCAATATCGCACTCGTAGTCAAGGGATGGTGCTCTGACCTAATCACAGCCGTGCTGATGTAGAGCACCATCACATGACTCAGAGTGTGATATTGCATTTATACAACAGTTCGACGGCACAAGTGTGTAGATCAGGGGTGCCCAAGTTCGGTCCTGGAGATCTACTATCCTGCAGAATTCAGCTCACCTAATCAAGATCTCACTACTAGGCATTGTAGAAACTTGCATTCAGGTGTGAGACAGGTTGGTGCTAAACTCTACAGGAGAGTAGATCTCCAGGACCGAACTTGGGCGTAGATAAATCACCCTCCAGTTTTTAAAGGAAATGGGGTACTACTTCCGCCATGAATTCCAGACCAGCGCAGTTCATCTAACCACTACGTCTTTTAAATTTGCGCCGTGCTGCTTCAGTAAGTTGTTATTGAGGAATAATGAAGCAGAGCGTGTGTGTGAATGAAAGAGAGAGAATGTAAAAGGAAACTCACTGAGGATGCGTTATTCCCATTCCACTGCGGTGCTTTTCCATTGCTTTTAAATGTAAACATGTGTAACGGAGGCTAGCTAGTGTGAGCGCTGTGCAGGTTAAATCGCACTCGCCGACCTCAAGCAACAGATGATAGAAGCTGCTTTCTTTAAACTCCTCATCGGAGCGCTCGTCTACCTTGTCAGGCCGATCGCCGTTTCGAGACCCGGTCGGAGCGGGTAAGTCCAGTTACACATGCGCTTGTTTACAATAGCAGGTTGACACGACAGTTTCTGTTGTGTAAAGCGCATCTCGCGCTGTACTTTTTTAAAAGTTGTTGGAAATTGTGATACCGGATTGCAATATGTTCCTGATGAGACGTATTCTTCTGAGATGTTTTTCTTATGAGACCAGGTTTACATTTTACATTTGTTCATTTGGCAGATGCATTTACCCAAAGCGACTTACAAGTAGGAGAGCATAAAACATTTTGTCAACACGCTAAACAGTACCAATAGTTTACAACGCCATGTTACTAGGAGGAATAAGCTGGAGTAAGCAAGGGCGAAAATGAACAACATGAAAGACAGGGTTTTTTTTATTAGACAAAACATAGACAGTTATTGGTTAGTCAGATAAATGCAGAACAGGAATGTTTTGCGATTGTTTTTTGAAGGATGTGAAGGATGCTGCAGTTCAGGTGGAGGCTTGTAGGGCATTCCACCACAGAGGAACCAAATGTGTAAAGGTTTTTGCAAGCGATGTGGTGCCTCATTGTGATGGAACAACAAGGCATCGCTTATTTTCAGACCAAAGGTGTCGGGAAGGGATGTAGACCTGGAGCAGTGAGTTAAGGTAAAGTGACGAATTTGCCGTTACCATTCTGAAGCTTATATTAAACCTTGAACATTCCTTTAATTGGCCATGTGGGTTTAGATATCAGCACAGATATCAGAACACATATGTTCAATATATTGAGCAATCATTACAATGTGCATTAGAATTCTTAACCAGCCCTTCTACAAAGTATACCATAACTCCCATCCACCAGCTTTTGACTTCTTAAGCTGTCCTTTTCTTTCGCCGCTGGGACTGAGAATGGATGTCCTCGTCATGGCTGTATGAATTCATCTCTGGACTCATCTAAGAGCAGCTTTCACAAGCTATTGATCCACTGCCGCAGGCCTAGAGCTATTGGAGCGTTCTGCCGCAGGACACACAGTTACACACGGACAAATGCACAATAACTTATTCACTGCTTTCTTATACAGTAGTAGAAGGTCCGTGAGCACAGCATGCACACAATACTTGCACATGAGAAAGAATATGCAAAACAACATGACATACCATCTTTTCTATATAATGCGGAGTAGATCTAAAATAGCATGAAAATTGTCACACTGATATTCTTTTTCATTTTTACTGCATAAATGATTTAGACTCTTAATCCTAATGCATATAAAGAAAAAGTTGTATTACCAGTTTTTTTACCTTATCATTTAAACATCAATATTAGGTTTTATTGCTGGATTTTCTTAAATATTTTTTATGCAGAAGGTAATGCAACAATGTAATTGTGATGCCGTAACTGTGTTGTATCAGCCTAGGTGGGGTTGGAGTTGTGGGGCAGAGTCATGGGGCAGAAGCTGTATCTGTGTGTGTATTTGCATAAATGTTTGATAAATGTTGCATAAATGTTAGTGGCAATGAAACAGGAAAACAATGAATCATACTCCAAGGCTGATTGCTGAATCTCATGCATAGCTGACAAAATACAAGACACAAACAGATTGTCATGACAACGACAAAGTTTATTGTGGCTCAGATGGTGTTTATACAGTACTGTACATGCAGAGTAGGACAAATCAGAAACAACTTTGGGATTGTGAATGATATTCCCAAAAAACAACCCAGGTTTATTGGTCATATGTACCTTTGCCTACAGTTATGCAGAACCAGAAATGTGTTGTTCCATGTACAAATGGTGGCATCTTTCAGTTAAAATGTCCATTGAAGGAGCATGTGTTTTCTGTATTCTGATGCAGGTTTATTAAAAGTTACTAAGCTGACACACAAATTAAAACCTGCTCGTTTTTGTTAACAAAATTTGTGCCATTTTGTACTTGTCCATGATCATATGCTTGCAAATGCGCGGCATGACTACGAGACCTACATTGTCTGTGAGGTTTTTTTAATAGAACACAGCCGACTAAAACATACAGATGTAAACAAGTTCTTAACATCATGACAGTAACAACATTAGATGTTCATCCACCACAGTCACACAAGCATGAACTGAAGAATATATGGCAATAATGATCAGTATCATCTGCTTTGTGACCTTGAATCAGCATCAGAACAGAGAAAAACCAAGCTTCTCGAGTGCCTCTAGTGGAGAATTCAACCAAAAGATGCGCCATACGAGAGGTACTTGTCTTTAACTGCAGCAAAGTGAGTGTAGAATGTGTTGGGGTAACACTTTATTTTTTACAATGCCCTTGTTACACGTTACTTACTATAGTATTTATTATAAATTATGCATAATTACATGCAACTAACCTAAAACTACACCCTCATCCTAACCCTACTGTATTGAAGTACATGTGGTTAATTATTATTACTCAGTACTTACATGTACACTGTAACATGGACACCTTAAAATAAAGTGTAACCTGTGTTGGTTTCAGAAGACCAAATTTTAAGCTGTGAAATGAATGTAGATATTGTTCAATAGTTCAATATTGAATCTTTAATAATAATGCTCTTTGTTTGCAAACTTGGCAAATCTGAGCTCAATTTGTGACATTGTTGAGATCTCTTCTGAAACTCTTATGGAGTCATTTACCGTACAAGATTTCTGAAATATCTGAGACGCAGGAGATTTAGGCAAAAGTTTGCATTTGCTCTTCATTCCATCTTATTGACGTCTATGAGAAATGATTGAGTTATTAATGAGATCTCATCTGTGATTTTTCTTTAAGCGTTTGTGTGGACCCACTAAAAAATACTCCGTTAAGCTCAGTTAAAATTCCAGCTTGAAAAAAAGCTATGGATTGGAAACGCAGTATTTGTCTTTAAGATTTTTTATCTTTGTAAGATTTGAGAAATGTGGATCTCTTTTGTTCTCAGTTGTTGACAGTCATTCAAACATGTAATAAGCGGGTGCTCAGTTGGACAATTGCGTTCCAATTTTCCTATTGCAGATCTGTTTGACAAAATCTCCAGCCGTAATAACAAAAAGCAACATTTAAAGCATAAACCATGTTCCTTTGTCATGCTTTAAAACACCAAACAATTCTAACGCTTTTAAATGTAAAAAAGCTCTCCTTTCATGGGTCATATATGTTTAGAATGCATCTTTATATTTAGTAAATCCGTCTGGAGAGCAATGACTGAAAAGTGTGTAACGTCAAAGCCTTTTGCAAGAACTCCAAAACAGACAAAACACAGTAGATCTACAGTAAAGTGATAACAGCTTTTTGCGTGTCTTGATGTCTTAAATATATGATATTTAAGAGTTTGCGTTTTTTTATTGTGTTATGTTATTATTTTATACAATTTAATACACTTATACAATTGGCACATTTTTCACTTTTTCACCTTCTATAGAACCTAACTGCATTTTCTCCTTGATGGTAACACATTATAACATATTTTAAGTCTAAATGCAACTTTCCTAAGAATTCATTCCATCTTTACAATATATCTCTTCATTGTTTATAGCCTTATAGCATATTCTGCGTTTAGCCTGTTCTGATATTTCACTGTATTAAAACCAGATACTGTATGTCTCTTCAGTATTTGCAGCTCTGCCCTTGAGTGCAGCAAACATTCAGTAAATATTTTCAGCGCTGTGTTGACAAAGCTGTTTACTTTACGGTGGTGCGGAAAATGCTGTTGGCTTTTTAATATGTTTTCCCCCCATGCCTGGAGAAAGCATTTAACATTTCTAAAGTGATGTTTAGACAGTAAATCATTCAATTATGAGTCCTGCAGCGACTGGAAGCAGTTGCACTGATTTACAACATTTGTCGAATGGACATAATAACCTGAAGTAACAGTTTGACAGCATCTGTTTATTTGCAGTAAACACACTGCCCCACTTTGCTAATAGTAGCCATAATTGTCTCCATTTTTGAAGCTGTTTCTTAGGAAATAAGGACGTTTATTTCATTCATCTGTTATATTTAGAGCTGTTGATAAAATTACTGTTGTATTAGCCTGTTTATCACATCCAGCTTACTCCCTCTTATCGAGGTGTTTTGCATGTAGTTGGCATCATTCTGTATGGCAGTGCCACCTGGCCTCTCTGTAAAGCAGTAAGGATCAGCGCGGGCAGGCTTTAACTCTCAGACTGCAGACACGGCACATCAAACACAGGGCTCGGCGTCTAGCTGCGCTTGAAAGTAACGCTGCTGGCAGTGATGCAGTACGTGTGGAAATGAGTTTAGACAGCAATAGAGCGCAGCAGCGACCGCCCACTTTTTCAACTGCCTTGATTCTGGAAGTCTTTTTTTCAGTGATTCTTCATTAAAGTGTTTCAAACCGTAAAGCAAACCAGCCAACTTTGAGATGAATCACAACATACAAACATTCATTTGAGGCGAAACAAATAGATAAAGTCTTAAAGTTCACACAAAAATGAAAATTCTGTTATCATTTGTTCGCCCTCGTGTTGTTCCAAATCTGTATACATTTCTTTGTTCTGATGAACACGGAGAACATATTTGGAAGAACGCTTATAACCGAACAGTTCTTGGCCATCATTGACTACCATAGTAGGAAAAATGTAAATGTTCTGCTGAACACACTATTTTGAAGAATGTAGTAAAGCCAACAGTTGTGGGGCACCACTGACTACCATTGTAATTTTTCCTACTAAATAATTTTTCCTACTAAATATTTATGCATACAATCATATACATATTCATACAATCACTACAAAGATAGTTTTTAGTGGATAAAATGAATGAGATGTTTGCAGAACCACAGTATGGGAGCAATCTCTCTAGATAAAGTATGGATACAGTCATGAGTGTTTCATTTTGTCGAAATTACACCATGCATTATGGGCATAATTTTGTGCCATAGTTATTAAGGGTTTCCCCTTACAAGAATGTTTCCATCAGTGAAATAAACAGAGACTTTGAATGCTCTCCAGCAGACACTAGAGAATGTTTAGATATGTGTGATAGCAGTCCTGTTGATCATTATTGGAGCTAATGAGGGCTAGTCAGCAGATTCCTCTCGGGGACCAGCCCAGATGGCATGCCTGTGTGTGTGTGTGTGTGTGCGCGCGCGCTTGTGTGTGTGTGTGTCTGTGTTGCCTGTTTGTTTTAGCACCTGTGTAGACATCTAGGCTAGTTTGAGAATTTAAGAAGTATTCAAATTGTGCTTCGAGAACATCAGCCTTAGTTATTGTATAAAAACTATTACTAAATGTATCTTACTTTTTAGTTTTAAGATATAACTTAGTGTATGAAAAATGGATAGCCTATGCAATACATCATAGAAACACGACAACATTAGTATATTACCATTCATGTCAGCACATATTCTGCATTTCCCCACCCTAATAAACCACAATGCAAACTCATTTTGATCTTAACAAGAGTTCATTTACATACGAACACCTACATACGAGTTCTCATCTTAAAGGTGTCGTAAATCACAAGAACAGAACCGAGATGCAGACAGCAGTAGGACCGAACCAAAACTTTATTAAACCCGCTATGGGGAAAAAAACAGGAAAGTAAGACTCAAACTAAAACACAGTGAAAACTCAAAAACAAAGACTTCCCACAAGGGGGCGAAACAGAAAACCAAAAACTTGAATAAACACAAATCTCTGGGGCAAGACAGGAGCAGGACAATCAGATGCACACTCTTAAGAAAAATGGTTATAAATAGTACCAAAAAAGGGTTCTTCAGCTTGTAACAATAGCAGAACCCTTTTTGGTGCTAAATAGAACCCTTTTTACAAAGTTCCATAAAGAACCTTACATTGAAATGCTATATAGAACCTCAGTGGTGCTATAAAAAACACTTTCATTATCAAAAGTCAGTAGGGGTTTTTTATTTTTTATTTTTTATTAATTCATTTATTTACTCTTTTTATATAGGCCAATTTGATCTACTTTTCCAACAATAAGCAAGACATGTAAATCAAGTAAAACTACTTATTTCCTTCTGGTCAGAACATGAAATGTCATGCAACATTCAATATATTTGTACATTAATAATGTCATTGCAAGTTCCTTTCACAAGTTTGCATTTTTGCAAAGCAGCATACAGAAAAAACATATTAGCCTTAAACAGAGACATAAGAAAATGTAAAGAAATACGTTTATAGCAAATTTGAGCACAAATGTAAGAAAAAAACTATAAAATTGTAAAAATGCATGATTGCTATTTGAAGCTTCAAGCAGTCAGCAAGCAGTTCAATCAAGCAGTCAGACAGACAGTAAAATGATTCCATTATATTTATTGTTTGCTGTGGCAGATACTACATCTATTGTTTTTTATGTGTGGCAATGATGTTGAGTTTCTGGTCAGATAGAAGGGTCTGGCAGTATCTTGTAGATAACAGGGCTTAAATCTTCAGACCATGATCATCATAGATTCCCACCATTTTTCAGCTATATGTCTGTGGTCATCATCCTTGAGCATCAGAACCAGAGCTGGGTCTGTCAGTCTTAGGTGTCTACAGGAGCCTGAAGATGAGACAGAGACAAAACAAGCTGATGTTAGTGTAGCGGCCACTCACATATGTAAAAATGTGGATATGACAGCTTGGTTGAGCTAAGTAATGCAGTATAAACAGGTTAAAAGATGATGTTTGGCTAAAGATTCATTCATACATTTTGATGACTTACCCATGAACATGTCACTGAATTTGCCTCAACCATTAAGTCAAAGTTTAGACCTGCAGCTGTTTAGAGTTTGGCTTATGATTCACCTAAAACAGAGACATGTACATGTGTTATAAGAACACACACAACACAACTTCCATTTCCAAAATGATTTTTGGATGGTATCAACTTTAAAAGAAACATGAAAACATCACATATAAAGCGATTTCTGAGCTGAACTGATGCTTGGTTAGCACTGTGAAAAATACACGTCTCTTCCAAGCTTACATACAAAACACTGAAATATCAATAAATAAACCTAAATACATGTTGTACCAAACACTGCTCAAGAAACATTAATGTGCATGAAAATATTTGATGAGAAAAATGTTTTTGGGCAGTTTCTGAAGTAAATAATGATTGATATAATTTTACCTGATTTATTATCAATGTATATGCTTAACATTTTAACAAATTTTAATCCTAAATAATTGTTATAAATGTTAAAAAGCATAAATATATAACTGAATAACTATAAAATATATCATTAAAACAGTCTGAAGTTTACCTGTGTGATTTTATCAGCTCAGCAGGACTGTTGAATCAGGACTTTGATGCAGGAGAAACAGCCAATCAGGAGGAAGCTTCCAAAAACTGATTTAATTTAAACCAAAAAAGGCGTGAATAAAGAACCCTTTCCCAATACAAAGAACCATTTCAGCAGAAAAATGGTTCTTCAGAAGACATGGTTCTAAATAGAACCTTTTGCATCTTTAAAGAACCTTTCAAGAACCATATTTTTTGAGAGTGCAGGGTATAACCAAAACGTTCCAGCACAGGACTAAAAACACAAAGGCAAACAAAACAAGACCATGTGCTTCCACACTAGGGATGCCACAATACTCAATATAATATTGAACCGTTCGGTACGACCTCCACGGTTCAATACGCGTATGTGAATTGCAGTTTTTCGGTTTTGCGTCTAAATAATTTCCATGTGTTTTATTCTTCTCTGAACTGGCTCTGTTCTGCATGTCTATTCCGCCTCCTCGTGAGTAAATATCCAATCAGTGAGTGCTAAAGTCATGTTGCGTATACATCATACGCATGCACACTCTGATGTAAACAGCCTCACATGGAGAAGAATGGCGGAATTAAGGCGGAGAGTTATGTCACGACACTTCTCATATTTACGTGTTTCTGAAAACTACATAAAAACAAATAACCGAACTAAAATGCCAAAATTGCATGGATTATTTCCATTTGCATTCCTGATATTTGAAGAGTTACCTTGGTCTGCTAGCTACGCTAAAGTTTGCACCTCGTAATATAACAAATAAAGTACAGTAATCCGCTAATATAAGTTATGTAGTTAATAATGGCAGTGTGGCAGAACAATTATTTTAATTTCAAGTTGAAGATGGAATGCAACACAGTCGTATCTTGCCACAGAGTGCTGATCTTAACGTCTATTACGCTATATGCTATCCTACTGTTTGATATCCGGAAAAAAACATGAATTAGCACTATTGTTGTACTGACACAGACAGATGATTATTTATAATGAAGTGATGTGTCAGTAACAATGACCATTTAAATATCAAGCCATAAATATTATGTAACATATGTATTTGACTTTGTATGTTGAAAACACTATTGTACAGCAAGTAAAGTTTAGCTTAATCATCACTATGTGTTCACTTATTAAAATGTTTTATCTTATGTAATTGAACACCTGACAAATGATCAATTAGCTGTACTTTCCATTTATTTCTTATTATTGGTTAATATTTGAAAAGGTTATTAAACTTGTTATTGACACTAACACTGAAATTTGCTTATGTTTTATTTGCTTCCAAGTAAAATAAAGAGAATTGCAAACAAACCCTTTTTTCTTCTTAACATTTTCATGTTCCTGTCACCTAAGCATAGAATAATAAAAAAAACGTTATTTTGCCAAGCCATCAGAACCGAACTGTACACCGTGGTTAAAAACCAAGGTACATTATTGAACCGTGGGTTTACTGTATTGCTGCATCCCTATTCCACACATAACATAAACATAAAGACATGGTACTGTCACGACCCAGTCCACAACACTAGAAATCCTTAGACCAGAAGGACCGGATCATGACAAATGGTCTTAAAGTGATAGTTGATGCAAAAATGAAAATTCTGTCATCATTTACTCACCCTGTATGACTTCTTGACTTCCATTGACTTGCATTGTATGAACACAAAATCAATGCAAGTCAATGGTTTCCGCCGCTGTTTGGTTTCCAATATTTTTCAAAATATGTTATATAATTGTTATAGTTTTTAAAGTTAGTTGTAGCCAAATTCATTGTAAGACTTGCAATACCTCAAGCATGTGCCGGAAATGTAACGCACCATACCATATTTGAAACATCAGCTTCCAAAGCACATTGACCACTTATAATGTCATCGGTACCGTGTGAGTTTGAGCCGGAATATGATCCAGAAAATGCAGATGACCAAGCGGATCAACTTTGCCAGCGCGACTTCAGCAGAGCCTAACAGACGGTACGGTTTAATTTGAAGAAACTATTAGGTTTAACAATTAGCTTACTATTGGTAACTATTGGTAGTTTCTTCAGCAGCCTGTGACGCTGTGTCTCGATGCGACGCGACAAAGACAATAACATATTCTATAAACAAGGCATTTGTTGCATCCAGCGGGGACATAATTATTGAATATAATGACCTATATTGACTTTTTTCACGTTGATATTATAATCCTGGTTTATTTACAACAGTGTTGTAAATAAAACGTAACCACTGGTTTTTAACTGTGTCTTCGTTTGGAAGACCCAACTAAGTAGTTTTTCTCTAAAAGGGGCTTATGACTGTTTTTAGTGTTAGAAATCTTGAGTAACATTAGAGTGTGCTTCAGGGTCAAATAAAAAGAGTTTAGGATATGGCTCATTTAAGAAGATTAGATTTAGAAGACGCATTGCAAGTCAAAGTATTTAATTCTCCAGCAGTCTTTGTTCAATATGACTATTATGCAAGCTTTATCATCTCGCAGAATTAATGGACTTCATGAGCACAGAGACTGATGGATGTTTAATGTGCACTAAAGAATCTCACACCAAAGCTTTTATTCAGCAAAGTGCACATGCCTGCAGGCTGACAGTGTGTGTGTGTTTGGGGGTCTGTATAGTGTCGAAGGTCTTCGCATCTGTTTTAGCATATGTGCGTTTTGATGCATGCTTGACTGACAAACCCAAACGCTTCCACTCGCATATGTTGTGTAATTTCTGGATTCTGTGCCGCAGATTGAAATAATCCTATTATGTCATCCATCAGACAGAGAGTGTGTCAAAACTGACATCCTGTCAGAGCCAAAGATAAAGCTGCTTTCTCATTTTGAAACCCTAGGCTATGTCTTCTAAAGCTGACGGTAGACTTATGAGTTCAGTAAGGATTTTGTGACAGTGTTGTAATCTGTTTACGTTTAGAAATTACATGACATTTAGGATTTTTGGACATTTAGCATTTTACGTTTTTGGAATTCCAGGACTCTTAATATGAAATCATTCTGCAGCTTCGCTATTGCAATATTGTAAAAAGGTTGTCATAAAATCAACTTTTTTTTACTTTCAACAAGGTAAATACCTCATAAAGCACTGTTTCTCAAACTTGAGGGGCCCCAAGATGGAACCGGGAGGGGTGTATTTCATATATATTTTTATATATAATAACTTCCAGTGCCTTAAGTTTAAAGTATGTGTGTGAAACTGGGCAGGGAATTTACAGTTCCCAGCTTACTATGCATGGCCCTGTATGGGGACATGTTAAATACACATGAAATAACGTTAAATGTTATTTCATGTGTTTCAAGATGTTATAATGTAATTTGAAAGGATTTTGTATGTTTTGGGTTACCAATTAGAGATGGGCAATATTATATTGTTTGCGATATACTGGTAGAAATCCCCCCCACTATAGGAATTAGTCTTCCTGCGATATAAACGATAAATCCTAGTTGATGACATATTTCTTTGTGAGACCCATTGACAGCTCATATGCGGAGTGAAAATGGGGCGGACGTGAAGCTGAGAAAGAGTTTACACTAAAAGAGGATCGCTAATTCTTGTGAAGGATGGCACTGTAGATGCATCTGAAACAAATTTAATCTTCGTTTTATTTACTTGGTTTGTTAAGTATTGGTTCATAGTCATAATACTTTGTACACGTGTGCATTTGACAAATTGTTTAATATGATTTCTTGCCTGTTTCATATGCCCACATGTGCTTTCATAGCGACACAGCACGCACCGCACTACTGCCTGTTTACATCCAGTACAAAATGCGAGTTTACATTATTTTAATTACATTTATGAGCATATGACAGCGTAGATTATAATATATATATAATTTGATTACATTTTTTCAATATTATTTCTGTTCTCTTTCTGTAGTGCGAGTCATAGACAGATAATCACGCTTATTATGATTTTTTACGTTTTACTTTTTGATCAATGTTTGTGTTTATGAGGCTCTAGACTACATGCAGCTACTATCACTTGTAGGCAAAAACAGTGGTGAATGGTGTTATATTTATATCGTAATTTGTATCGTTATCGCAACAAATACCAGAAAATATCGTGATAGAGTTTTAGGGCCATATCGCTCATCCCTATTACCAATGTGCTAAAGCTTGTGGTAAGAGCAGGCACCTGAAGTGTAAGATATATGTTGTTACTGTTTACTGAGCAAATTCCACTGCACTGAACAATATCCTTTTCCAGTGTTTTTTTTTCATTAAAACCATTTACAATCTGTGTGACCAGCCAAGTGTTCATTGAAAAAAACATCAGAAAGATTCAATTAATCAGAAAACTCAAATTGAATAAAATGACAACATTGACTAATTTATTACCCATCCAGCCTAGAGAATAAAATACAATGAATTCAGATAATGTGGCCTTTTCTTTATCAAATTATGCATTTATATATATATATATATTTACATATATATATATATATATATATATATATATATCTTTACACTGCACACTTTCAAGTTAATACATTATGTCAATTCACAAATGTCGATACATTTGAGAAACAAAAATCAAGTTTTTAAATATTTATATTTCCAAAATCCATTGACTTATTACAGTTTAAAGACAAAATACTGTATAGTACTACCAAGATTTCCTTTTTATATTAACTAAAAGGTTTTTCTACTTTTTGTGCCGCAGTGGTCTCTGAATAGTTTGGTCAAAGTGTGAGGAAGGTGATTTGCTTTTGACAGCCTTGGAAATTTTTGGTATGAAAAGAGTATCTTTTATGTGCCATCACTGAGCATTCAGAGGTGACGCTGCTCCACCTTTCCATTAGGAGGAAAATAAAATAAAAAACTTTCAGCTTTGAAATGCTTCATGTTGGCATCTTTTGAAAATGACAGCTCGGTTCAAACCATCTTTGTAGTTGACCCAGCGTGAGTCAAACCCTCAGATTCCACATTTGAACAAAAACCTGTACATGTTTTACCAAGAAATTCATCATTCACCTATTCAGAAATAAAAAAGATTTAGAACTCAAAAGCATTTTAATTTTACTGTAACTATGTAAGGAATACATTACTATTTTATATATATATACATATATATCAGTGGCGGTCCGTGACTTCTTTTCCAGGGAGGCACGAATGTGAAGTTCGGTATTTAGCCCGTCATGTGTGAGGCCTGTCATGTCAAAATATGTGTTTGGTGCCTCACATGAACGTATGTGCATCGCGCATCATGTCAAAATACGTGCCTGCTGTAGACGTGTCGAGAGGGTTTATCATAAAAGAGATGCTCGCGTTCACAAGATATTCGCAAGACACTCGCTTAACATTTAAGTCTAATTACACATGAGATTAAGCCAATATCTAGCAAATGCGAGCGTCTTTTGTCATAAACCCTCTCGATGCGTCTACAGCAGGCACGTATTTTGACATGATGGGCGATGCACATACGTTCACGTGAGGCGTTGAACACATATGTTCACATGACAAGCTGCACACATGACGTGCCAAACACATATTTTAAATTTTTGCCGTCACGGACCACCACTGATATATATATATATATATATATATATATATATATATTGTTATGCATATTAAAAAAAAGCGCTTGAGCTAAAGTGCATCATCATCAAGTCTGTCCATTATTACATGAAGAAAGAGGAGAAAACTGAGACAAACTAAATCCAAAAGAATTGTAGCATGTCTCCAAGACGCCAGAAGACAACTACATGCACAGCTAACTGAAACAAGTGCATCGAGGACAAAAACTGCTTTAAATGCAAAGGATAGTCACACCAAATGTTTACTAGAATTGAATTGATAAAGAAAATCTATTTATGACATTTTCCAATCATCTCCACAGAATTTTTACACAAGTGCCTAAAACTTTCACAGTGCTGCAGCTTTGCAGGCCGAAAACTTGGAGAAATTGCCACAGTTCCTCTGGATTTAGTTTGTCTCAGTTTTCTCCTCTTTCTTTATGTAATAATAGACAGACTTGATGATGGTGAGACCAGATCTCTAAGTGGAGCACCGGCTGCTATCAGACTCTTTATGCATACAAGAACCTCTGCCATAGAACCTTTGGTCACATTTTATTTTAAGGGCCAATTCTCGCTATTAACAAACCATTAACTACTTTTGCCTCCATCAACTCTCAATTTGTTGCTGATCAATAGTTAATAAGGTAGTTGTTAGGTTTAGGTATTGGGTAGGATTAGGAGGTTAGGTTAGGGTTATGTGGTCATGCAGAAAATGTGCTTTATAAGTACTAATAAACAGCCAATATACTAATAATAGGTATGCTAGTAAACAACTAGTTCATAGTGAGAATTGGCCCCTATACTAAAGTGTTACCAAATGTTTTTTGTAATTTATATTAAATATATTACTATATATATAAATATATATTAAATATATCACCCATGATATAAACCAGCTTCCAGCTTAATGGCCAAATGTCCTGCAAAGTTTTCTTTTTCAGACTCAATGTGTTACAAGCTATTTTCAGCATAAATCTTGCCATGATGCTATCATGTCTGATAGTGATACCGTCAGTAAGCACTTATAAGTCACACTGCTCCACCATTGCATTACAGGAAATGAAGGAAGAAAGTTTCAGCTTTGAATCGCTGCATGTTGGCATTTTTGGAAAATGACAGCTTGGTGCAAAGCGTCTTTGTAGTTGACCCAGTGTGGGTCACACCCTTCGACTTCATGTGATAACAAGCTCATTAAACGCAGCAACCTCTTGATATCTACAGATAGCGCTTCACACTGTTCTGAACTATTCCCTCATGTCCTCCGGGGGAAATGTAGTCAGAGCTTTCCTGAATCATTTCCACTGAAGGAACACCAGAGGAGAGTCAGTGCTGCATGGGCATGCATAGAGAACAGGACATAGTGTTTTAGCCTATTTCAGACAAATTAATTTAAACCGCTTTTAGGGCAAAACGGGGGGAAAGAGAGGGAGAGAGATAAGCCCTCGGCACCCAGCGACAGGCCTGGTGATTGGCTGATATTGTAATGATGTGATGGTGTTGATTAATTGGGCTGGGGATTAAGGTAGAACAGAGTCTTCTGAAGAGTGTACTCAGACACTTAAATCAATTACCTGGCCTGCTTTTTCACAGCAGTGAAATAGATCAGGAACACTATCACACCACCGTGTTTCCTGTACTTTGAATTAAGCCTCATTTCTCTCACAATTATAAGCGTGATCTAAGGTTCCCCTGTAGTCCATAATTTTATCACTTAAAACTCATATTTGAGCATCAAAAAAGGCAAAGTTTAATTTCTTTGAATAAAAAAACAAATCCAAATGATAAGTAGAAGGATAGCGGGCAACACAGAAACAATTCTGTGACATTCTGAATTAGACATTTGTTAATTTTCTATTGAACCTGACCGTTTAATCAATATGTTCTAGTTCACATACTACATTCGCCAGGTTACACAAAAAATACTGTTGATAAGTACAATAAAAAAAACTCGCCTTACAGTTTCCTACTATTTTTTATTTATTTTTTAGTGGCTTCTCAGATCCCGTAGCCTCATGGGATACAATGGTGTCCAATGCATACTGAGAAATCTCCCCGGAAGCAAGAAATACCATCAGTTTACGTCACTTACGTTACGGATATTATATTGATATAATGCTTATATATTATATGTGATGATAGTACATGAGCAAGCTGGCAAAACATATGCTTTACATCCCGGCCACAAGCTCACCTTCAAAGAGAGCATCCAGCAGGTTTGAAGAGAAAATGTTCGGGATTGAAAACAAAAGCATCAACAGCTGGTCTTCTACATTAATTTTAGTGACTGGGAACACTGAAGTGCGCAGACTTTGAATAAACATAACGTTATCGTAATTGTCCAGTGTGGATGCAAATATAGTTATAATTATATATAGTTATAGTTATCGTTATATATTTTATATATATTTTGCTGCTGTATTTAGATGTGTGCACTGGAAGCTTCATATATTCATATTACATTTATATTCATTCATTTAGCAGACTTAGATATAAATAATAAAGTGAATTAGATATGAGGAAGCATCTGGGCAATTCCAGTGTTATGGATGTGACATTTTTCGTTATGGATGTGACATATATAAACGCTCAGAGAATGTATTTGTTACCAATATACCAAACCATCTGTTTATATTGTACTAAACTCTTGTTAATAGATTCTAAACATAAGAAAATGATCAGCCTATGCAAGTGTTTTCTACTTTTAAAAGGGAATTAAACATGCGTTATGGATGTGACAAGAACAAGGGAGAGACTGCATACTTTAATTTTCATGTGTCCATTCACAAGGAACATGGACCGTTATGGTTGTGACAATCCTGAAAATGGCACTTAACTGACTTTGGAAAATCATGCTCAAAAAATAAAACATGCTCACACACATTATTTTTCATGGTAAGGTTAACATTTGCATGGAATTTTCTTGTGTGTGCAAGCACACCTGGCAATAAAGCTATTTCTAATAATGACACAATTTGTAAATTGTATATGAGCATTAAATGCAATGATGCAGTGATTAGTGAGTTCCAGTATTCATTGATGCAGGCAGAGATCAGTCTCTTGGGCTGATATAGGCTGTAGTTGTCAGTTCTTTATTAATTTATAGTCTCTGAAGTCCATCCTGAAAGTCTGGAGGAGGCAGGCAGTGGTCAGAGTAAAGTGTCCTGCTGACTAAACAAATCTTGTTTTCCTTCAGTCCAACAGTTAAACGCACTTAAGGGCTGAAAAATCAACTTGAGCTGAGATGACGGTTTGCCGCATTAGAAATCCTGAATTATTGAGCATTGAGCATTGTTTCAGTTGAAATTCAACAGGCACTGGAATTGCCACAATAAATGCAGAAATACAGATTAAAGGAAAATTTTCTTTGGCTGTATATTCTGCTACTGTTTTAGTCAAGGATTTTGCCAATTTATTCAGCTCAAAGCAATGCTGTCAAGGTCTCACATTCCACCCAGCCAGAGAGAGATGACAGATTAGTGAGCTGGTAGAGGCACAGAAACAGCTAGTTTTAATGTCAGAGTCTAGCTGATAGACATCATCAGCAACCTTACTGTGTAAAATTGGCTATTGGAAAATAGAAAGTCAGTATAAAGGAAAAATTTATGTTTGTTTGCTGGACTATATATATGAGTTTCTGTTCAATGCTGGCTGGTTCACTCTGGGTCCATTTGTTGAATATTACTCTATTGTAAGCTGGTTAAACTAGGTCGTTTTGCCATTGTGTGTGTGTTACTTCAATTATGGACCTACTTTTGTAGACTCTGAACAGCATGGCATACACTTTATCACTCAGATTGGATTCTGTGGGTTAAGAATGAAAAGGCATGAGAAAATGATCGACAGTTAAACAATAAAACAACATAAAATATGAGATTATATATCTCTGTAAGGTCACACTGTCCAATAATGACACCAGCAGATAAAGTTTCACAGGAAACTTTAAGCTCATTGTCAGTATTGTCAGATCAATACAACTCAATACATACAATACAATCGGCATCTATGTTTTGTAAACCCTGCTGCAAATGTTTATTTCACTGATTTTCTACTTAAACAACACAATACCTGGTGATCCTCCACATATCTGTGCTTTATAGAACAACTCATTGTTTTTAATTAAAGGAACAAATTAAAGTGCATTACAGGATAAAGCATGACACACATTTAGGGTAATTTCAGTGCCAACTATCTCAAAACCATTTTAAACAATATAACCTATGCATTGATAGTGGCATAAAATGTGCATTCATAGTCATAGTGCAAATTCATAGTCATAATCAGAACAGGTCAAGTTTAAAAGGGAACAATTTTTTACTTTAAAACTTTACTTTAAAATGATTTTTCCATCTTGTTTTGCAGTAAAAATATTCACAATTTTTTAATGAAGATATATTCTCTTAAAAAGCATAATGACCTAAGATATTAAGCGTTGTTTTCTGAATAAAAAATTAATGTTAAGAAATGTATATGTAATCAGGCCCGGATTAACAGTTTAGTGCCCTAGGGTGACCACATTTGAAGTGCCCCCCTACAACTACAAGTGAGACATGAATGTTGTTGTTGGGTAAATTAGGGCCATATAATTTAATTTTTAAGTACATGTACTTAAAAAGTACATCTTTTTAGATGACGAAGCCAACTCTGAAAATTTCTGTCGATATTAACTCTTGCTTTAGCATAGAGCTGTCAGAAATTCGCTGCATACGAATACATTACATTAATAACAGCATGGAGTATTTGTACCATTTGTACCTTCCTCTCTTTGGTTTCATAGTCTGGAATAAAAGGTCAACATTTACCTCAATACACATATTTATCCCTCTAAGGTACAGTATATGGCTAATGAAGGTATGATGTATGACCAATGTAATGACCCTGTGATGTTCACAGGCAATTTTAGGAACCTTTAACAAGAAATGCTTACAAATGTCGTTGAGGCTAATGGGAAACTGTAATTGTCGGATGGTTCAGTACAGTGCCCTTAGTTCTATTAAATCCAATATTATACATGTTGGATTGAGTACATGTTTATAATGAATGTAAAAAGCATAGTGTCTGGTTTCAGCCTTTGATGATAACTAGTTCTATATTACATACAATATTCTTCAGTGGGGCATGAGTAGACTTCAAACCGGGGCACACAGGGGGTACTGGGTATCTCTGTAAATTTTTCATGGGAAGTGTTCACCCACACTCTTGTCTAAGATAATAGAGTTATAGTAGGAGTAACAGTATTGCAAAAGATGTAGTTTAATTCAGTTATGGCGTACATTATGATATAATGAACGTGCAGTGTAGCAAATCATATCAGTGTCTTAATCCAAGATTGTAAGGATAGATAAATCTCACCAGCCCCTGTTTACAACTATGACACCGTTTTAAATGAGATACACTTTTTTTTGTAGGAAATACTATATAAAATCTTCCAAAAAATGTCACCAGCCTGGCAAAAAATAAACCTAAAACATTGGTGTGTTATGAATATAAAATACATCACCTCAGGTTAACTCTCACGATAACTTTCCATGTCCGCAATAAATAATTTGCCAAATTACTATAATAAGATCATTGGATGGGATTTGCTGCATCATTCATTCTTGTGTCTGACATTTTACGATTTTACAAAGATGAATTACATTTTCCTGTGAGATCATAATGTAGGATGCAAGCCGGCTGTCATGTTTTGCACCCTCTCATGTGTGTCATGGATATAATGTACATCAGCAGATAGCCCACACATTGTCATGATGCTAGTTGCTGTACGTTTGTTTATAGGCTAACTGTCAAAGACGCATCATTTCATCAATAATTTAAGGGCTGCTGGAAAGGTCAATTACACTATTTGGCACACTATTAGGCAAATGGCACAGCAACAAGTCTAGAGATTGAATCTTTAATACATTCAATGACTAAATGACTTATTGGCCATTGTAAATGCACATGAAGCAGTTTTGGAAATCAGAATGAGGAAAATGCATGCCGGACACATTTGCTGAGCTCTCAAGGAGTTTTACAGCGGTGTGCTCATGAATATTAATGAGAAGTTGCTTTGTCGGGATTTGAGGGTTTGAGTGACAGCTCGGCCCAGCCCAGCAGGTTTAGTGTTTTTGCATTTGCTTGCGGTGCATATTAATAAGCACCTGCTGGCATCCAAACACAGCAGGTCTTTAGGATAGGTTATGAGGATGTCCATGCACAGACTACTTTTGTGACTTACAACACTTGCCACACAGAGGTAGCCCGTAGTTATTAGAAATATACTGTACACTTATCATAAAAAACATGTTTGAGGGCAGAGCTAGCTATTGGTAAATAGCCACGCTGTTAAAGGCATTTGATCTGACTGCGAGACGGCGATAGCAGTTAGGAGTAAGTTAGTTTTTCTCCCCCTTTGTAAAGTCAGGAACAACCGGAATACGCAGGGTAGAGTAAAGGAAGAGGAAAAGTTCTTTGTAGAGCTGTAGGGCTACTGTACAAAACATGGCGGCGCAACATGACGAGTTCCATGTATGAGATATCACACAAACGTTTATGCTCAGTTTAGCATATGTTTTAGTTTTGCATATATTTGTCAAAAGTAGTATTAGAGAGTGTTGTTTTTTCATTCTGCCATTTTTGCAACCCGTTGTAAACAGGGGTGTCATGCTGTTAAGACAGTCTCTTATAAACAGCTCACTCCCTCTGTACCCTAATGTATGTACTGCCGCAACTATACGATAGATATATATTTCTATTAAGGTTGGAGTCGAGACGCATACTTTAATCTGTGTAATGTACTGTAGTACTGCTCCTGGAGGAGAGAGAGGCACATTATTGTATTCATAACTTGTCCTTTAGTTTGTCTATGTAAGTACTACATGGATTTAATTTAAATGCAGTTGTCACAATCTGATTTTCTCCGGCTGCTGATACAGACGTCATTCTAGTAGGGTAGTCACTGTACCATAAACATATCTTTCGATACTATACCAATTGGAGTATCACAATACCAAGCAGTATCACGATGATCATGTTCAATAATTTAATTCTACAAAATAAACTAAGATCTAAATAAAACATTTTGTATTTACTATAGTAAACTATATACTGTAGTAGCATATTAACTATGGTAATTGGATAAATTGTAGAAAATACTGTAGTATACTTTAATATCTACTAGTGTATACGAATTTTAGTAAAGTTTACTGTAATAAATAAGTACACTTGAACATTCAAATTCAACAATTCAAATGTGCAACAAAATTCATTTATACAGCAATGTTTATAAAGGGAAACATTAGGCTTACTTTAAACTTAAACGGCCAGTATGTGGCGGCAATGTTTTACTGAGTCAGTGAATCATTCAACCAATTTACTTAAAATGGCTGATTTATTCATCATCTCGTCCGAGTTTTTCAAAACACGGATTTGTTTAGGAGAGAAACAGCACAAAAAGGCAGATGTAAGTGTTTAAATGAATGTTAATGCACATATGCAACATTTGTTTTACTCCAGTTTTACAAATAGAGCGACATCGCAGGTATTTTGAAGCTGTAGTATCGTGATGCTACCGTAGCACCGGTACACTGTGCAACCCTACATTCTAGTAAATACTGTGTGAATTGGTTAAACTGGAAGAACGGTGACAGGGTGATTCTCAAGAAAACATGTCAGTAACATTATCTGGGTCATAATTCACCCTAAAATCTAAATTAGGAATAAAAATCTGACAGTACAGGTGCTGGTCATATAATTAGAATATCATTAAGTTGAATTCCATTCAAAAAGTGAAACTTGTATATTATATTCATTCATTACACACAGACTGATATATTTTAAATGTTTATTTCTTTTAATTTTGATAATTATAACTGACAACTACTGAAAATCCCAAATTCAGTATCTCAGAAAATTAGAATATTACTTAAGACCAACACAAAGAAAGGATTTTTAGAAATCTGGGCCAACTGAAAAGTATGAACATGAAGAGTATGAGCATGTACAGCACTCAATACTTAGTTGGGGCTCCTTTTGCCTGAATTACTGCAGCAATGCGGCATGGCATAGAGTCGATCAGTCTGTGGCACTGCTCAGGTGTTATGAGAGCCTATGTTGCTCTGATAGTGGCCATTGTTGGGTCTGGCATATCGCATCTTCCTCTTCACAATACCCCATAGATTTTCTATGGGGTTAAGGTCAGGCGAGTTTGCTGGCCAATTAAGAACAGGGATACCATGGTCCTTAAACCAGGTACTGGTAGCTTTGGCACTGTGTGCAGGTGCCAAGTCCTGTTGGAAAATGAAATCTGCAGCTCCATAAAGTTGGTCAGCAGCATGAAGTGCTCTAAAACTTTCTGGTATACGGCTGCGTTGACCTTGGACCTCAGGAAACACAGTGGACCAACACCAGCAGATGACATGGCACCCCAAACCATCACTGACTGTGGAAACGTGGATTCTGTGCCTCTCCTCTCTTTCTCCAGACTCTGGGACCCTGATTTCCAAAGGAAATGCAAAATTTACTTTCAGAGAACATAACTTTGGACCACTCAGCAGCAGTCCAGTCCTTTTTGTCTTAAGCCCAGGCGAGACGCTTCTGACGCTGTCTGTTGTTCAAGAGTGGCTTGACACAAGGAATGTGACCGCTGAAACCCATGTCTTGCATACGTCTGTGCGTAGTGGTTCTTGAAGCACTGACTTCAGCTGCAGTCCACTCTTTGTGAATCTCCCCGACATTTTTGAATGGGTTTTGTTTCACAATCCTCTCCAGTGTGCAGTTATCCCTATTGCTTGTACACTTTTTTCTACCACATCTTTTCCTTCCCTTCACCTCTCTATTAATGTGTTTGGACACAGAGCTCTGTGAACAGCCAGCCTCTTTTGCAATGACCTTTTGTGTCTTGCCCCCTTGTGCAAGGTGTCAATGGTTGTCTTTTGAACAACTGTTAAGTCAGCAGTCTTCTCCATGATTGTGTCGCCTACAGAACTAGACTGAGAGACCATTTAAAGGCCTTTGCAGGTGTTTTGAGTTCATTAGCTGATTAGAGTTTTGGCACCAAGTGTCTTCAATATTGAACCTTTTCACAATATTCTAATTTTCTGAGATACTGAATTTGGGATTTTCAGTAGTTGTCAGTTATAATCATCAAAATTAAAAGAAATAAACATTTGAAATATATCAGTCTGTGTGTAATGAATGAATATAATATACAAGTTTCACTTTTTGAATGGAATTAGTGGAATAAATCAACCTTTTGATGATATTCTAATTATATGACCAGCACCTGTATATTTTGCACAAAGCAAATGAAGCATTTGCAAACATACTGTAAGATGCATTGCAAAAATCCCATTCTCAATGCGGTAAACCAATTAAAAAAAATATATATTATACATCACAGTATTTGTTATACAGCCTTTACAAATTCAGCTTTAGAGTAATGAAAATCATTAAGAAAACATTGAAGTGCATTATGATAATGAACATTTTAGGAAATGTTTCATTGTAATGAAAAAATGCCACATCAAGACAGGCAAATAAACAATTTCATATTTCTTCTGTTAGATGGAGGACCTGGTATTTATGAGATTCACCTAGCCATATTGAGACAATTAATCTGAAGTGTGCCCATGGCGAATGTGACATCTGTGAATCTTCCACAACAGAAAAGGTACAAACAAAAATAGTCCAAAGCATAAAATAACTTGTGGGTGAGAAAAATCCAACACAAAGTCAAGCAACTACACAGGTAAGTATTTCCAGCATGGGTGACAAAGTTTCCAGGTAAGTAAATCCAAAGAGTAAATATCCAAAGTTCTCAGGTAAGTAAAGCCAAAGTTTCCAGGTAAGTAAATCCAAACGGGTACAAACAAACGGTAGCAACAACAACACTCGACAAAACAGAAGCGTACATGGAGGAAATATAGGTATTCGTAATGTCCATTGGGGGCGATGAAGGCAGTCTTCTATTCATCTCCGGGATAGATGTGGATTAAATTATATGCACTTCTGAGGTACAGTTTGGAGAAAATGGTGGCGTGATGGAGTTGTTGTAGGGCAGCTGGGATCAGGGGAAGTGGGTAGCAGAATCGCTTCATGTGCAGGTTGAGTGTCCGGTAATTGATGCAAGGTCTCAGACCCTCGTCCTTCTTGCCAACAAAGAAAAAGCTGGAGGCAGCAGGGGAGGATGAAGGTCGTATGAACTGCCCCAGGCAGTAGCTCGATGGCACAATCCCATGGCTGGGAAGGAAGTAGTTTGGTGGCACGTTGTTTGGAGAACATGTCCTGGAACAACCTGTACTCTCTGGGGATACTGATGACAGGCTCTACTCCCGGGCTCTCAACTGAGGTAGAATGAACCGACAGGTGTATACCAGGAATGGACTCGGATACTGTTATACGTTTTTTTTTTCATTCTTCTGAAGAGCCAGTCCTAGTGATGTGAGTAGAGCCAGGGAGATTAAATTTCCTGCAGCTCCTGAGTCAACTAGAGCTTTAGCTGGAACTGAGATGTTGGGAGAAGTGATCACTACATCGGTATGAGCCAAATATGGTACAGATGAGGGAATATGAATAGCACTCACCATGGGTCGGGCAGGTCGTACGGGACAGGTGGGGATGCAATGACTGGTTCCTCCACAATACAGGCATAGATTAAGACAACGTCTTCGGTTTCGTTCGTCCAGGGACAGACGGTTCCGGTCAACCTGTTACAGATAGATGGCTGGGCAAGTGGAGGAGCAACAGCAGGTCGTTGGGGCTTGCATGCAATGAGGCGTTGGGAGATATGCACGGTCTTCTGGATAAGAGCCTCTAGTCCCATCACGTCATCAAAGAGAGCCACTTGAGACCTAACTCGATTATCCAGTCCCTGTCGAAAGACTGAGATCAGTGCGGGTTCGTTCCATCCACTGGGAGCGGCGAGAGTCCGGAATTGGAGCGCATACTCAGACACAGTGGAGCGACCTTGCCGTAGACGCAGGAGCTGATCATGTACAGACAGGGAGTCTGTTGATTCTCCAAACACCACTCGGAAGTGGTCCAGGAACGTTTTTCTGCGTGATGGTTAATGGTCCTCCTGCCCTACAAATGCCCTGTGCCCAGCTTAACGCCTTCCTGTTCAGCAGCGAAATGAAGGCGATCTTCGAATTGTCGGTGGCAAACTGGGCTGGATGCATGCAGAAGTAGAGATCACACTGCAGTAGGAACCCGCTGCACTCCTCCACAGAGCCAGAGTATCGCCCGGGGATGGCCATGGGACTGGACGTTGGTAAGGGACCGGAGGGTTGTGGCAGGGTGAGATGAGATCGCAGCAGATTGACCAGGTCAGTGATGGGGTCGGTGGGAGCTGGTGACGGAGTTGAGGTGGTACTCTGTGATGTGGTCATGTTTGTTGGTCGAGTGTTCTGTAACTGCTGGGGGTCCACACCACAGAGTAAGTGAAAAGGTAAGTATTTAATGACAAAAAACGGGTATCCACAACAGAAAAGGTACAAACAAAAATAGTCCAAAGCATAAAATAATAACTTGCAGGTGAGAAAATCCAACACAAAGTCAAGCAACTATACACAGGTAAGTATTTCCAGCATAAGTGACAAAGTTTCCAGGTAAGTAAATCCAAAGAGTAAATATCCAAAGTTCTCAGGTAAGTACATCCAAACGGGTCCAAGCAAACGGTAGCAACAACAACACTCGACAAAACAGAAGTGCACATGGAGGAAATATAAAGTGTCCGGTGATGACGTGCAGGTGCTGGAGCAATCAGAGCGAGGCGGGAAGCGCGGTGCATGCTGGGAATTGTAGTTGCTGATCAGAAGTCTGGTGAAAGTGAGCATGTGCAGCGGGGTGAGAGCGCTGATGTAGGGGGCATGGCCGGTGGCGGAGCTGAGGATGTTACACTTGTTCAGAGCTAAATGTAATTTAACACACATGAACACTTCTTCTAAACCCCATGCATGAAATAACTAAATTCACCAAAATATCATAATTTATTCACCCTCATATCATTCCAAACATTAATAAAAAGAATCTTTACACTGCTTAAAGTCTTGTCACAGTTGATATCATGGCATAACAAGAAGAGGATGAATGAATAAATGAATGAATGAACAGACTGCTATGTTTACAACACTTGTTGATGATCTGATGAAGATCTCAGAAAAATGCATTATGGATTTGATCTCATTCTAGTTTTACAAGTGTATTTTCCAATGTGATGACTGTAGATTACAGTTCTTTATTAATTTTTTATTCTGTATTCTGGGTGCCATTTGAAACACATATCTTGTATCCAGTTCGGTAATCCTATTTTTAAATGACTAAATTTGTGTTTTGGAGAGTAAACCAAATGTTCGTATTACATGACACAATAATCACACAAACCATTTCTCTATTACAGGTTGGAGCTTTGTTGTAAGGTTTGAAAATTGACCACTTATGAAAAAAAACATTAATGTGAATATCCCTTATAGCCTCACTTTTGTTTACAAAAAATATGGCTTCCAATATGACTCATGTCTATAATGGCAGATGCTTCTGAATGATTGACTAGACGATTTCAAGGCAAAGCTAATAATGAGACCGGAGAGAGCTTGTAAAGGTAGAAAAGACGGAATAAGTGGTATATACAACACAAGCAAGTGTGAAAAAACCTTCCTGTACCTTGTTACCTATGTGACAAAAAGAAGTAAATTTGCGGCTCAGGCCTTCAAAAGATTGTAGCGCTCTCATTACCATTTCGTTCTTCAAAGACCTCTCAAGGAGAGGTCTTCAAACCTGCTCACCTCTTTTAAGAAAAAGAAAGACAGAGAGAAAAGAAACAGAATAAACAAAGGGGATGGATAACAAGAAAGTTATGATTTATAATTATAATAAATAATTTTATACTGTAATCCTTATTATAGAAATACTCCAAATTCTTTAGACTTCACCGAAATGTGCGCATGTTAGGGATATTGTGTCTGAAACACCTTTAGTTTGTCATGTGTATCTGTCTATGCTCTGTTGCCCAGGTGCTTGGATGATAATTAAAAATGTGGAAATGTTTAGCTGCTCTGCCACCTGCAGCCATAATGTCATACAGCTGTGAGGTTTAGGGTGGAGTTAGATTTATATCGACTGATGTTGAGGAGATCATGACTGTGATCTATGCATATCATTTGACCCTCACTGAGCAAGGGAATACTAAGAGCTGCACACACACACACACACACATACTGAAACACTTCACTGATTATATCAGTTTTTAATCCATGAGTGAGATGATAAACGACAGACTGAAATGAAAATGAGTCCTTTACCCTCATTATCATTATATTTGGGACGTTTGACTATATTAGTAAGGTCTTCTTCATTTAATAGAGTTGGTCCCTTTCTTCAAAAGATTATTATACAGTGCTGTGGGTAATAGGCTATATAATTCAGTGACCTTAATGAGTATTGAGTATTGGCTTAAAGTCGGCTCCACTTATTTCTAAGAAGCAATAATTGAGATGAATCCACTCTGTTGCATTTCCCCCATTCATAGTAATAACAGTGGCACATTTTGTTAATATCTATCTTTGCAAGTATGTATGATATTATAAAAACATTTGTTTTGCATACAATTGTATAAAATCTACATTTAAACATCAGCAACATGAAACATTGCTACTTATTTTACACGTCAAAAATCATAAGAAAGGCTGTTTTTTGTAAGTCATCCTGGTAGAGAATGAAGGGCATGCTTGTATATTGTTAGTGTCTACAGTATATTGTTTCCTGCAGCAGAAATACAATTATAATATTAATATTAATAGAACAGCCAACAAGGGTCAGACCAAAAACAAACTGTGAGTTTGTTTGCTAGGCAGGTTACGTTTTCTTTATTTATTAAACGGCTCGTTGGAATGCTTGATTCCGATTGGCCAGTCGTGACATTTGCAGATTTGTTTTTCCCAGATAACAACCGCTCAAAACTAATAAAACACGGCAACCAGGATGCTGCAAATCATTTTGACAAGTACAGTTTAATATTGCACAAAAATAACTATAAATATGTCTTTTAATAACATATATGACATTATATTTACAAATGATTAAACCAAATTGCCTGTTCATGACATTTGAATGTTGTTTCTTACCTTAAAACCGAAAGTAAACGTCTTTTCCCCGCGGAAGGTCTGCATATGGTAAAAATTAGCTAATAAATATTTCAAATTCACATTTCATGTCCAGTTATTATCAAGTGAGAAGTAGCCATGTAATAAGCGGGGTAATGTACAATCAGCCGGTTGTTATTGTGAAATAATCACCTTCAGTGTGATACAAGACCCTCCGGTTCTCACTGTTGGGGCTTATTTCTGACAACCGGCTGCCTGTACAATATCCCTTACTTTATATATACAAATATGTGTCAATGCATATCCTACTTATGCTGCAAGACCTCCCTTTGTCTTGCATCCAGTAATAATGTGAATGTTCGAAAATCAGTTCATGTGCTCTTTCCTTAAAACTGTTTACAATGTGGCTCTGATATTCGGTCACCCAAACCACACTTCATACCTAAAAATGGCTCATTTATTGACTTACTGATACAGTAACTTCTTTGGTCACATCTCAAGTGAACTGGGAGTTTGGCCCTTAAATTAAACACTCCTCTTGTGATTTCTAATTGGCTGAGAGTAAGAGTCAGAAAGGCAAAAGTGTAGGTGTTTGTCTGAGTCACTTCCTTTCTGCCCTCTATTTATGACCCAAACTAACAAGTGCCTAGGGACCTCTTTCAGCAGTTTTAACAATATGCACATTAAGCTGGATGTATCACTAACTTGACTCTAACAGAATTATTCTCTAACACATCCATAATAACTTTCTTGAGATGCTTCCCAGCAAGTTAGCAGACTGAAATGCTAATATGCTAATCTGACGCTAGCCTTGTGACATTCCCCAAGGTTCACTTCACTAAATCATCTGTACATTACATGCATATTTAGAGGTCTGCACTGCAGTTCCATGACCTTTATAAAAGCCTTTCCAATAAGCTTGACACAGAGCGCAGCCTTTCTCACACAGTAGACTATAGATTTAGGTTTGGCTTTATTATTGCATGGACTGTTTTATGAATAACATTATAAATCTCTCTCATTATATAAGTCTCACTGTTTTTCATCATCATTTAATTTTTTATAATACTTGCTTAGAAGATTTGTATATTTAATCCATATTACACATTGGTCTGTTTGAATACTCGATTCTGATTGGCTGTAAGATGTGCAATAAAACCGTTTCATGCAAGGGTAGTTCCAGTCAGTTTGATCATGATTTGAAATTAACTGACAAAAATGACACTGTGAACATCAATAACAGCTTTAACTTGGCAAATGACCATGGTATAAGTGGGATAATCCATGGCTACCCATGCATTAAAGGATTTTATTGCGTTTCGTGATTTTAATGCACTCTGCTTCGGGTCGGGTGGTTCTTGGCCTCCAAGTTGTGCGTTAAAATCCTTTAATGCACGGCTAGCCGTGGATTACCCCTTACATAGTAAACAATGGTGTCAGTAGACCGTGACATGTTGTGACATGCTGAGAGACTCTGATTGTAAATGATGTGTTGCTTTGATACTTCATAGTGTTAGGTTTAATATGTAGTTTTTTATTGAAAAATAAGCCTCATGTCTTACCTTAATGCCTTTCATTTAAACTGTATTACCTTACAAAATAGGAAAACATGAATCGATCCTTTTAAAATGTAAAGGTAAATCTAAATCCACAAAAGGTTTGCCAACTATCCCTAGCATCTCAGTAAATTTTTTGTTGGTCCTTTACTGGACACATAAAGGAACACAACTACATTTTCTAAATCTCATTCGAGATCCCATACGAACTTTAGAGAAGCCAGACTCTGTAGAAGACCTTATATAATGTTTAAGAGCGACATCCCTCTGGACTGATTATTCGTGTAAAAGTTTTGAAGGGTTGCTGTTTTATTTCTTAAAAACAAATCCACTTTTCCTCTGACAAACTGCTCAGTGATGACTTATACCAAGCTACGGTTGACCAAGGGTGACCAATAGTGTACAGTATATGTCAAATGTCACACAGCCAAGCCGGAAAACAGGTCAAATTTCATCCACTTGTCTGAGAAAGTGTTAACAGCATTATGAAAAAAGCGATATATGTATTATATATCAGGTAACCCAGCTAGTTGTTTCATTTTTTTGCTTTTTATTCTATTGTTATTATCAGTTGTCAGAAGAAAAAAAAACATTTAAATATCAACTTCATTTATCATTAATTAAGCACATGTTTCTTTTATTTTCTATTTTCTAAAGGTATTTAGAGTAAACAGCTCTGTAACAAGCACATACAAAAGACCTGAACTGGATGCGATGACACTTGTTTTGTGGTTTCTGCATGTGACATTCGGCATAAAGCTTATTTCTATATTGTTTGGCCTACAAATTATCACTTGTCGTAGTTACTTTACATACTTGTAAAGTAATTCTGGTAATTATATTTATTATTTAAAGGAACAGCATGTACAAGTTTTACATTCAAATATCTAAAAAGCACTAGCACAGTTTTAAATATTTTGTTAATTTGTGTAGGCCTACTTGCATTATCCCAAATGTTTCCAACAATGTTTGAATCCAGAGAACTTCACAGTTTTAACCAGTGTAACCATATTGCGTGAAGACAAACGCCTGTCAATGCATCATGTCCACGCTTGTTATTGTCTTGCGACCTCTACAAAATTTGTAGATATTATTTTTTATGCCTTTAATGGACAATATTATGGACATTGTAGTGCTTTATCATATTTCTGTTGCTACCATTGCATAAAAGCATGCACAGGTTTAAGCTCATTATGTCTCATAAATTACTGCTTTACTACTATTTCTCTTATTTTATTATTTTGGTTTGTTCCTGAATGAATGTTTCTTGGTGTGTTGTGCAAATTTTACCTACTTGTGCAGCTCAGTCTGACAGCAGGTGTATTATGATGCATCACCACCAAGTGCCATAATGTTCTGATGCAGTGACAGCTGTACTGACCCAAGTCCTGAAGCCTCAGCAGCCTGCTGTGGCAGAATAAGCCCAAAAATAGGCCTGCTTTTTTTAGTAAGATTGTCACATCTTCCAATTTAATGTGTGCTTGAACAGAGTAAGTCTTTGGCAGTCGATGCCAAGACATGCCATGTGTTCATCTCTGGCCTAGATGACAGCAGAAGTGCTATTTTTCATTGATGTTAAACAACAGATAATACAGTATTTGCAAAAATATAACATTTGCTGTGATTCCTCAGCCATGATCTTTACAAGTCAACAAATGGTTGATGACTTGAATCTATGCATGTGTTGAAATAGTTGGCTCAATTTTCTCACTCATCATTAAGTGGGAGAGTAGCAGTGTAATAAAAGCATATCATATTTTTACACTCATTAATGTGTGGAACTACCGTTTTCTCTCCAGTTAGAGCTTTGATCCCAAACAACCTTTGGCTCAATTAATGCCTGACATAAGAAAATTGCCCGTCACGGAGGTTTGAGCACTGTCATATTGCCACTGGTTCTTATGACCTTATAAAATTGAAACATTTGGACTAGTTTTTACATTTTTAGATTGAAACAGAACAAAGCTGGATAACATGTGGCAGTAACATCTCCGCAGATTTTGATAAAAGTTAAAAGTCAAAACAACCACATGTGCTGACATACCACCTTCAAAACATAATGGATTTGAGGTACGGTGCCAGGCAGCCCGAATCGCTCGTGCTCAGTGATCCGGAGTCGATGTTAATGAGACATGCGGGGAACTATTAAAAAACCTGAAAAAGACTGATTTTCCCTTCTTCTCTTTTGTTTTGCAGAATAAGGTGATGAACATTGATGGCGTGAGGGTTAAACTACAAGTAAGAATCATTTCTCTTATGCAACTTTTTTGGGTTAGTAATTCTGCGCTTTAAAGACCATCATGGATTGTCACCTGCATGAGTGTATCGGTGTAACCCGTTTTTCACATGAATAATTAATAAGATCCACCTGCTAAACCAGCACAAACCAGCCTGTACCAGTATGATATAAAGATAGAAAAGATATAGCATTTTGTACCTGAAGCAATGTATTGGTTATGAAGAAATGTAGACAGAAGTAGTTTATTTTCATCGAGTCTGTGTAGGGTAAGATAGGTGCTATTAATTTCTTGTCCTAAAAAACGATATTAGTGAGAAAAGCAGGGCTGTATGTTAACTTTTTTTTGCATGTAGCACTGTTGCTACAGAGGTTCTAGCACAGGCCAAACAGTTATAGCACAAGTAATTCTGTGTTTTCCATTCTTTTTACTATACAATAATGATATATTTGTCCACATACTGTAGTATACTATTATATTGTTTACTATGATAAACTGCGGTAAGATTCCTCCTTTTGCAGATACAATAGTGTTTTTGAACCTTACTATAGGAAATATTAGTTTAGGAAATATAAGTAGTTTTTATATAGTTTATCAATTTATATAATCAATGCAGTGTTTTTAATCCAGATTAAAGTGTGTTTTTGACGATAGCAGCTTTGGAGATGGAGTTCATGTGTTCATGTTCTCATACGCAGACAAATGCACGAGCATTACACGTGTAGTAATAGTAATAAGCTGATCACATATTTAAAAAGCCAGATCGCGCCTCCGCTATTCCCTCCATGTTTCCACATCGCGGAAATCACAGGGCTGTGTTAATGAAAAAGAATCAGAAAAAAGAAAATGATTCAGTTTCGTTATTATTATTATTATTATTTTAATCTGAATAATTAAAATAAGATTATTAGGAGTAATTAACTGTGTGTAATTTTCTGTATTGATATTTTCCATCTACCAAGGATTTTAGTAATGATTCCATCTGTCAGCATTATTATAACCGCAAACCCTTGAGTATTTGGGCAATTTAATATCATTTCAAAGCAACTCTAATGATGTTTCCTATTTTAAGTAGTAAGGTATGTTTGATACATTTGGATGTTCGCTGGCTTCTTAGCTGTCTCCAGCTAATATTGACTAAGTAAACAATAAATGTACATCTTAAGGATCAGCTCTAATGAGATTTTAACAAGGCTGTCATTAATCTTTAACGCTCCATTAGCCACATGCCTCGCACTAGTGAGGAAATGCACATAGATGTCACCTCATGTTTTATTTAACCAGCCAGCCTAACAACCCCAATCACCTGAACATGTATTCAGTGAATAATGTAAAATGGTTTTTAAGGTGTTTTTTAAGGTAAAATGTTTTTTTTTTTGTAAATTAAGGGGGTAGTTCACCCAAAAATAAAAATTCTGTCATTGTATTTTTAACCTTTGAGTTGTTTCAAATCTCTATACATTTCTTTGTTTGGATGAACACAGAGAAAGATATTTGGAAGAATGCTTGTAACCAAACCCCATTGACTACCGTAGTAGGAAAAAATTACTTTATCATTTTTTTCTGTTTTACACAAACAAGATATTTTGAAGAATGTAGGATAGCAAACAGTTCTGGGGCTCTTTTGACTACCATTGTCATTTTTCCAATTAGTCAATGGCGTCCAAGAACTGCTTGGCTACAAGCATTCATCCAAATAGCTTTCTCTGTGTTTAAACAAACAAAGAAATGTATACCGGTTTGGAACAACTCAAAGGTGAATAAATGATGACAGATGACATGTTCTGTCGTGAAAGATCATGTTCCATGAAAATATTTTGTACATTTCCTAGCGTAAATATATCAAAACTTTATTTTTGTGAGTGCATGCATCAAAATCGCTAACAAAAATGACCGGAAACCACCTACAAACTTCACTCACTGCTGCCCACTATTTGGGAATCGCCACCTTAAGTTCTATGTAAATCTATGTAAAGCTTAGAATTTCAGCTTTTAGGTTTATCGACAGAGTATTAAAATAAACCTGTTTCTTCTTAGCAGCAGCCTACTACTGCACCTCTGATTGATAACTTTAAAAGCGATTTTCTCAATATTTTGGTTTTTGCATCCTCAGATTCCAGAGTTTTAAATAGTTATATCTCGGCCAAATATTGTCCTATCCTAGCAAACAATATATCAATATTATCAGCTTATTTATTCAGCTTTCAGATGATGTAAAAATTTCAATATCGAAAAACTGACCCTTAAGAAAAAGGTGTGTAGTAAAAAGAAATCTATGACGTGGGTGAAAAACATCTTGAATAAACATATCTGTGGTTGAAAGAAATGAAATGTTTAGTAAAGATTGAAAAGGTTAAAAGAGTTAAATGCCTCATAAGGGTAACATACTTTTATGGTGATTATTTGATATTTTAATCAAATGTGTCGTAACAGCAAAAATGTAGAAAAAAACGAACAATGAAGGTTGTAGGTTTGATTCCCAGGGAACACACATACTGATAAAATGTATTACCTAAGTCCACTGTAAGTCGCTTTGGATAAAAGCATCTGCCAAATGTGTAAATGTAAAATAATCTATTACTAACCGTTTGTTTTCTAAACACCATAAAACACATGTACGTTATAATTGTCAACTACCCATAAGCGTGAGTAAATGGTGATGAAACTAGCCTTTTTGGAGGGAATAACACCTTTTTAAAGCTACAGATCTGCTGTGATATCTTTTGTGTGATATCTCCTTACCTTTGGTAATGTCACGCTGCCCTGTTCATCAGCATTCGTGTCTATACTTTCACTTTCCTCGGTGTGAAACATGACCCTGTCCGACAGGGCTCTGCGTGTGGTGACAGGCTGCTCTTATCAGGACGTGCTCTGTGTGATAGTTCTTGACCTTAGGCGTAAATCAGCATTCTTGTCTTCTGCCTCACACCATTATCACATAATTAAAGCTTCTACCCATCCACATCACTTATAGTGTGATCTCGCTCAATAGTCACATGTGATCGAAAAGCTCTGTGTGTTTGATGGATGGATGGATGAACGAGGGAGGTAAAGAGATGGGTCTATTTGCCTCTTTCTGTTCCTTTGTAGATTTGGGACACAGCGGGACAGGAGCGATTCAGGAGCGTGACGCATGCCTACTACCGAGACGCACATGGTGAGTTGCGTTCTACTATATGAAGACAAGAACTGCAGACAGGCTTTGTGTAGGAATTGCAAAATGATTAATACTCTCGGGTACAGAAAACGGTTTCCCAGTGTTTCTCTGTGAAGTGTTCAAGTCAAACCCCCTGCTGAGGCATATTTAATGCTTTTATTAATAGAATATTTATCGCAGACATTCTGTTCTGTTTTTACTGTTGGGTTTAACATGCAGTTAAATGATGCTTTCATCCAAAGCAACCCACTGTATTTAGATGATATATTTGATCAGAACACACAGTTTAACATTTTAATTCTTGTGCTGAAATTCGCGTTTGTTCAAGACACATTACCCGAAGTATTAAACTTCTGCAGTAATGTCAGCCCAGACAGCTTAGTGTTAAATAGCTATTCAATTGATTTTGTAAATAATATAAGCACGGAGGTATTTTTTAATTTTATTTAGAAATTATAAATTTTTATTGGTGCTTTATACATATATTTAGAGATAAATTTTTGTTTGAAAATCTTTCGTAAAATTGAAACCGTAATATTCCGGCAGCTGGGGCTTACCATTGTTTTTAATGTTATTTTACACAAAACTTTGCAGTTAACCACATTTCAAAAATATGTGAGAATTCTATAAAATGAAACATTAGAATTTTGTAAAATGACAGTTTTTATTGCTGTGAATGTCATTGCATTTTGTATACTGAATTGTGATTGGTCTTGCACGTAAACATTTCGAGACGCCTTTAGAGACGCCTGCACATTGACAGTGTTGATTCTTGTGTACAGCCAGCAGAAAACAAGACACATGCCGAGCTTCATGACAACAGCAAATCATCTCTGATGCAACATTTTATTTATACAGAACTAAAGCAAAACAAAAATCACAGTTTTTCATGACCTTCCTTCAGAAAAGTTTGGTTTTCTTATTTTCCCAAGCTCTGTAGATCATTTCCTGTGGATATTACTCATATTCTCTGGTGTCTTAGGTTTTCTTTCATAATACAAATAATGAAACATTGAGCTCTGTGAAACGAAGCACAGAAATATAGCAATTCAGACATTTAGTACATTTAGCATATTGCATTTGGAAACCATCACTAATGGATTTTGGATCTTCAAGAGTTGTATTTAGAGACGAAATAATGGACAGTCATTTTTAGTCATTTCGTGTCCTATAATTTAGTTCTGGGAAGGCTAATCTTTCTTTTTGGAATAATGGAATTTAAATATGTAAAATACTGAAATGTAATATGTTTTTGGTCCGGATAACCCATTGCTTTTGAACATATATTGTAGCAAAATACTGTATATTGTGTCCTGTAAGAGATGCACTGAATTTTAATTATCTAAAGCAAGCTTTTGTGCTCGCATTTGAGCTGTACAAATCTACCTTGAACAAAAAGTCCTTTTGTGCTGTTGTTAAAGATAGGTGGTTTGAAGTACCGACTACTGTATCTCAAAGCAAAATGACACAGTAAAAGTCACATTCTCATTCTTGTAGCAGCTTGTCAGCATAGACTATATTAAGACTATATTTTTCTTGCTCTTATAAGCACAAGGCAGTAGTAATGTTTCAGTTTTAAAAGATATCCCTCATGTTTAGTTGTATTTAAGCAAATGCTTTCAGGGTGAGAACCCACACATTTACACACACTTTCGAACAACACCGATTGAATCATAATGAGCAGAATGATGGCCTTTTAAATGATGTCTTTCTCCTTACCCATACACATACACACACACTTGACTCCTTTTCAATGTGCCTTAAGGCAATGCTGGGAGTGATTGACATTCATATTGATGCAAAGTGATTCCGTAGGCTAAAAATGTACACATTTTGCACACATAAACATGTCATCTGTCACATATAAACTGTCAGAAGCACACGGACCATGCACAAAGAGTTTAACAAATAAAATCTCACAGAAGTCACCTCTGATGTTAGGGATGCATGCTGAAGCTCATATGGTTCTAGCTACATCATGCTGGTTTAGGATGCTTGTGAGTTTTAATAAACCAACGTGAGAAAAGAGACTATACTGTACTCATGACGCCCACAGAGAGCCTCACCCATCTGTGCCATGCTCGTGTGCCATCCAGCTCACAGAGAGACATGGCATTGCACCACAACATACTGTACCGCTGCCATAGACATGCTGATACTAAACGTGTCGAGAACTGGCAGATTAATTCATTTTAGATGTTATTGTTAATGCTTGATCGATCGAAACAGCTTGTTGTGAACTTACTAAATGATCTACTATTATTATTAATGATTTTTTTTACAGTTAGAATAAGACATACTGTAATGTAACCTCCACCCCCTGATCAACAATATTTTAATTGAAGATAAAACACAGACACTCTGTTAGAGAAGCTTTTACAGGAGCTGTGGATGTGGCATCTATGATTTATTAGCATTATTCATTTGATTTACGTTATTTGCATGCTTTAATTTCAAACTCCATCTTGTTTACCTAATTCGCTGGTTTTTCAACCACATAATAAGCAAATATAAAATTCATATCAACGATTAAATGGCTTTTCGAGCTCGGGGATTAAAAGTGCTGTGGTGTGTGGGTAGTTTTGGATGAGCGTGTGAGTTGTTTTCAAGGGGCTCTTTTCCTCTACTTCTCTCTTATGTACTCTCTCTCTCTCCTACCTTTCTGGGTCAATAATAAATGATAGTATTTTGGGAAGGGTTTTGAGAACATGATAATAATGGGCCTCAGAAATGGTTTTGACATAATGATTGTTAATTGCAGCCATTATTGAAGTGCCACTCACAATGTGTCATTCTAACTGGCTCTGAAAAGGCACTTTGTGATGTCTCTTTGTTCCTCTGCCACATTTTCGCTGTTTGTACAGCTTAATACGCTCAGAATTTAACAGCATTTTACTTTTTTTGTTCCAGCTTTGGCATATGTTGTGCTGACATATAGGGGAGGAACAGACATCACATCTTATATGGAGACGTGAAGCGGTTTATATTCCCGCCTACTAAATTAGTCACACAACAGATGACAAAACATTCAAGCGTTGAAAGTAGAATGTGCCTCAACAGTCGACTTGTAACATTTTTTTATATGGTGCACAATCCATCAGTGTATATTCCAAAGAGAAGAAAAGTATTGTCTTAATCTTTTCATAAGCAATTACTTTGATTTTCATAGTCAAAATGCAATGACTTTCTCCAACCTTGAAATAACTTTACTGCAGGTTTATTTGGTTGGAATTACATGCAGATTGCTTTCATTTTTTTCAACCCCTCTCTCCAACCGCCTGCTTCTTTCTTGTAGATAATGCTACCAATGGATAAAATCAAGTCCAGACCAGCTTTTTTTGCATTGGATAGCATTGCATTGAATTTCATTCAGATATACATCAGATTATTAACTATGCAAACTATTTTGCAAACAGAAGTTGAAAATATTCTTCTTTGTGAACAATAAATGCCAAGAGTAATCATCATTATGCAATTTTAATACACATTTCTCGCTGCTAAATCTCCTGATCTTGCTGTGCACAGAAATGTTTCAAATGTAGAGTTAAGAAATAAAGTGACAGAAATCTCATATTATCTGTCTCCTGCAAAACCTCTTACAGAAACACCGAAACACTCACAAGCAGTTATACATTTTTCCAAGGTTGCATCATACTTTGTTTTTGTTTTATTGAAAATAAGTCTCAAATGTATTTGTTCCGACAGTAAAACGAGAGCACCTGGCTTTTAAAATGCTCAGAAACGACCTGTCAAATATTTCAGTCTCAGCAGCTGAATCGCTGTCTGATCCAGTTCAAGCGCACATGCACACCCTCATGGGCTGTTATGATTGGACGCTTTGACCTAACACACTGCTGTCATTTCCTATAATTTTTGCGGCGGTTAAACTCCTGCCAGTCAAGTCCTGGCCTACGGATACACAGCATGAAGAATTCGCAGTTTGAAAGATTAGCATGTGGCGCTTTAGTTTCAGCTACCCCACCGTCTCGCTGAAAACAAAGATTTAATTAAAGTGTCTAACATGCGTATTTGCACATCTACACACAAAGTGCCTAGCTGTTATAAGCTGATAAAGACAATCTCCATTCAGACCTTAACCTCCTCCATTCTTAGCTGAATAACAGCCCGCTTGGCATTGTACGCGGGTGTCTGTGTAAAAAAAAGTGCACAGTCGGACTTTGTTTGTTCCTCTGTGTGTGCTGCCTCCTTTTAGTAAGGATGGTAATTATCCTTTAATGTTTGCCCTTTACGGAAATGTCTCCCCCAAAGCCCAAATAAAGGATTGAATCCACAAATACATCACACGCCAAACAACTTCTCTTTTACTAGAGTGCTTAAAATTACTTGCGGCAAAAAATGTCAGACATGCACTACATTTATAAACTTTAATGTAAGAATGAATGGAAAAAGGTAGTAATAAATGTATTTTGCAGGGTGTATTTTAGTATTTAGTATTTAGAAACAACAACCATTTGTTATGAGTAGTTTTTCTGTATTGTACAGATATATTTGTAATCATTGGCTTGTTGTCTTTGTCCTCAGCTCTTCTGCTGCTCTACGATGTGACAAATAAATCTTCCTTCGACAACATACAGGTAAGACTAGGGTGACATGTAGGGACTAGGGATCCATTTGTCATGATAATTACAATTTCCACGAACGCTTTTTTCTTATCTTTAGAGTCACTTTAAGTAATCTTAAAGGGTGATTTCCTGCACTTTTGTAGCACTTTAATGTTTCCCTGGGGAACACTTACAAGGCTTCCTATCGTAACTTTGTTTTACTGTTTTCTGACTCATGGAATTAAACAGTTTTTGCTACTGTACCTTTAAGACTTTTGAATGTAAATTAGTGGGCTAACCATTTCTACATATTGACATAAGTAGTATTATTAGTAATATATATCATATTCTCCATTTGTCGGGTATATACGTTGTCAAGGTTTATTATTTTAGGTTTTATTTTAGAAAAGGTAAATTGTGTCTTAAGCGAAATCAATGTCATGTTTTTTTTAACTAAAATGAGACCACCTCGATGACGTATGAATTCGACAAATGCAACCTCCAAAGGACGAAGTCTTGAGTTGCAGCTTTTGTCTGCGCTTCCCCATCATTCACTTTCTGCCCTTTTGTTCTGCTTAATCTTTTTAGATGAATAAATAAATAAATAATGATGTACTGCATTGTAAAATTAGGTAGTATATAGTATATCTACTGTATATAGAAATCAGATCAACTATATGTGACTCTGGACCACAAAACCAGTCACAATTCTGTTAGCACAGTTTGTGTGTGTGTTTGTATGTGTAATGTACTTTGATCAATAAATAAACACCCCTCGTGCACCTGGCTTTTTGCAGGCAGGTGTGCTTTTTCTTCTTGCGTCATAAGGTACATTAATCAAAATACTTGGATGCCAAAGCCAAGCGGAACAGGAGAGGGGAATGGGAGGAAAAGTTGTGGGGCTAATGAAAGGGAAATAGAGATACGAGTGTAATGAGATTTGCAGCAAAGGGAGGTATTGAGGACATCCGTCCTGCAGCTTTATAGCTGCAGACTCAGTTATTAATACATCATGAAGCATCACATTTATAATCATTAACAGACATGTGGGGGGACTGATATACCCTCAGAGTATATAAATCATTATCGATATGTTAACACAGCACACAAGCCCCTCACACACCTACACACACATTATTTCTCTTTTACACACTCCACACACGCGCAAGCATGTACTAACAAACAAATCACGGCTTCAATCACACATTCACATGCGCAAACACACAATTGCTCAGACCAAAGGTCGCAGCTTACGCCCACACGCATTTGCATTTCATAAAGCTTTTCTCTGCTGTCTTGGACTTGTAACCATAAGGGACATTGTGAGCGTGTGTGTATGTGCTAAACAGCACCTGTTCATTTGCATAGACGCACTCAAGCCTTACCTCTGTCGCTCAGGTTAATTCACATAACTTGAACTCGGAACAAAAGCCCGAGATGCAAAAAAGCAAAGACCTTACCACTGCCACTTAATAAAGCTGATTATATGGAAATGTATTGTTTTACTATGTTGTTTTTATATTGTTTTTGGACACTTTGGATGCTTAAGTCACACTTAAAGAAGTGTGAATGTTTTTTTGCATAAGATAATGAAATATAAGGGGCATCTGCAAACAAGTGATGCTAGAGCTGTTCTCAAAATAATGCAAAGTTAAATCCCTACGCTTTTGCTGGTGGCGTCGTATTCATTACTGTCTAAGACAATTCGTTGCTAAATAGGATTACACTGGATTAAGGGAAGAGAAATGAATTGCACATGGTTACATCAGTATCTTAGGTATGCTTTAATGAATCAGGCACATTAACTGTGCAGCTACACAGAATACATCATTTCATTTTAAATGTGATCTGCCTTCATAATGTTCATCATTTTTTTTAACTGGTTTATCTCTCCATGGACCAGTGTGGGTAGGTTGCCTTGTTCAGACCATATAACTATAAAAAATAGTTTTTAAAAATCTTAATTCAGGAGAATATTATTATTGTTGTTGTTATTGTTATTATTGCTGTTTCAGACCACTTAGATCTGTTGGTATAGCGCTAGTTATGATTCAGACTGAATGGGACACAGCAATAGCATTTGTGTGTGGGTCCAATCTATATTTCATATTTAGAATATGTCTTTGCAGAAAGAATCAGCGTCTGAATGTCTGCCTTTTCAAGTGTTGTCAGACTTCTGGTGTTGTCTTTAGACAGGTGGTTTATTCACATTACGCTTGCTTGTTATTTATTACTCCCCACCCCATCTCTTCCACATCTCTCTCTCTCTCTCTTGCCCTTGCTCTTGAATGTCTCTCTTAGTTTTGCCGCAGAGTCTCAACAGCTTTAAAATATTGCTCAAGTGACTTGCAGTTCATCCAACTGGTGCTTCAAACAAACTGGCGAGGCACGATAACAGTTTTCACTTAGCACCACACAAACTTACCACCACCTCTGGCTGAATTCACTGAATACAAAGTCTGGCTATTCTACTTTGTAAGAAGGGCAGTGCTCATCTATTAATCACAAGGGAGCATTCACACACAGGCAGATGGAGTTGATGCATTTCAATATGAATTCAGTGTCTGGAAACAGTTTTATATTCTGAGCTTTGACTGCATGAGCCATGTTGAAAAGCCAATACAGTATAACCTACACAAATCTGCAACTGCAAGTTAAATTTATGCAGCATTGGTTGGCATCAGTAAATTGTCTACTGTTTACATTTTAAGGTTTAAAGGTGACGTTTTAGTCATGTGTCAGTCACCGTAGTGTTTCTAAAGAGAGGGGTGAGCAGTGGAGTGAGCCGTTTGTTGCAATTCACAACCTAAATTGCTCCTTTAATATTAAATTTTTATGTTATCTCTAAAATGTTTGTTGTGGTTGCATTAACATTTCTCATTTTATAATATAATGCTTTAAGGAACTGGAAAAAAATAAGAATTCCCACTTAAATTTGATTATATTGTGAGGTGTGAAAGATACAAAGATCTATTTTCATTTAGAATATGTTTCTTTTCTGCTTTTAATACCATAAACCCAATAAATATCTGCACTTTAGCACAATTTTCCTCTTGATCCTAAACTGGTAGCCTGGGCATTAGATTACTGAGCCGTAGTCTCTCAGAAGAACCACTGACACCATCCATAGGCTCACCTCAAGTATGTATATTGTCACATTTATTATATATTTTACATATAAATGAGTACATAAACAAACAATGTTTGCAGATGATGCAATCATTGTGAGTCTCTTGGGAAATAATGAAACTTGCCTGCACATTGGTATTGGTATTGATGTTGATATTATAATGTTGTGATCATATCTATTTGCAGCTGAATGTACAGTATCTGAAACTGAATACTTGATTATTATATATAATATATAAGATCAGAGGCTCATTCTTCCAGACTGACACACATTGAGGGCCAGAAAGTGGAGTAAAGAGTTATAAATTCTTGGGTTTGACAGAAATGTATTAAATTGAGGTTTAACTGTTCTCTCAGACTGCATGGATATTCTGTACTCATGCTCACGCTACAGACTACCTTTATAGTAAATGTTGTAAGTTATATTTACGCATTTGGCAAGTGCTTTTATCCAAAGCGATGTACAATGCATTATATTCTGAGTATGTGCAATCCCTGGGATCGAACCCATGACCTTGACGATGCTAGCGCCATGCGTCTAACCAGTCAGCTATAGAAAAGCTGTAGCCTATATATAAATAATGTTGAAAATAGCTATCTGGAGGTTTTGAAGTCTAAAATGTTTTTGTTAAATATACAATTCAATTTAACAAATCATGTTAAATATAGGTATTATTTTATTATTTGAAATTGGAACAACATTTGATCAACTTTGATACTTGCACAATTTCTTTTTAAACACGATGAGTGATCAGTATACTGTACTATTGTGTATGCTATTTTGTGACACATATCAATGTCATAATATTCAAATGGTTTAGATTTGATAGCAGAGGAGTTATTTTTTTAGCAAGCAGGTAGTGAAGTGATTGATGCCCACGAGTGTGTTATTAGTGTCAAAGTTTTTTGTTGTATTATTGCAACTGACAGCTGGCCTAAAAAACATTTACGGATGTAAAATGTTACAAATAGCTTTCACAAAAATTGACTTCAAATTGAAACAAGTTCTTATTTACTTGATGTACAAAGTTGTATTTATTTATTTAGGAAAAAAATCTTTATCTCTATCTGTATCTCTTCTGACAAATAAATAAGGTTTTTCACACTGCGCTTAAGCCCAGGTTATCTTTCATTCAACACCAATTTTTACCCTGGGTAAACAAATGTTCACACTTGTAATTTGGAAGCATTTTACCCGGGGTTAGTCAGTTATTTAACTGACTTTAGTTTTTATTCAGTCAGTTTGATGCTGTAGGATTTATCCAATCATATTCATTACTGCTAATATGCAATATGCAAATAAGAATATTAAGCCAGGGTTTAGTGATGTAAAGTGTGATATGTAAAGTTATGAATACCCAGGATTATCTCTTAACCCCTGGTCAATTATAAGCAGTGTGAAACATAAAACAGATAACCCAGGATTCTGTTTACCAAGGGGTTTAGAATAACCCGAGGTTAACTATTTTAAGTGTGAAAAGCCCTTCTGTGTTGTCTATTCTGGGTACTATGCGAGACATCGAGGAGCATAAAGTCTCCAGCTCTCCTTTTCGTTTTCTGTCTTTAGCTTAGTCTTCCTCTCACACGCGCGCGCGCACACACACACACACACACACACACACACACACACACACACACACACACACACACACACACACACACACACACACACACACACACACACACACACACACACACACACACACACACACACACACACACACACACACACACACACACACACACACAACATCCAGATCTTGTATACTGTGATAGTTCCTTCAGGTAGTGATTTGAGTTGAGAAATAGCTGCTCTGACTCTATTTGCTGTCTTCAGGTCCACCAGAGGCGAGTGAGCTGTACATGTCACTCAGTCCCTGATTGGATTTGTGCCGTCGCTGCTGTATGATTGAAATGTTCGGCTCTCCAGCATTTCACTGGCTGTGAAAGAGTTTCCTGCTGTGATTATTCACTCACTGCCTTTGTTTCTGCCACAGATGTCATCTGGTTATTATTGGTTTGTTTGTTTGAGCTTATTTGTGTAGGTGTAATTTAACATGCCATTGTTTTGATCAGTTTTGTCCTAAATTTTAGCAAAACCACGGTCTGAATGCATAATCAAAGACAATGTGTTTGATTAAAGCATGGAGTTGTTTTGTTGCCATTTCATATAATCATTTGCTGGCTGTCTGCTTAATCGAGGGCTTTTGCATAATCATGTACAGAATGAGCGATGAAATGTTCTTAGGTGCACAGTAAATTCCTGCTAAAGGTTTGTCTGTCCATACAATACTTACAGTAAAAATCCCAGCCGGTCAAAACATATTTAATGTGGAGCAGTATTTTGGACCAGAGATTTCGTAGAGAGAGAAAACAAGCATTGGGGTTCTGTGTGGTACACCACATTTGATGTTGGTTTGTTTACCCAAGCATCTTTTTGAAGTGATGGGTTTTCTATGTAATCGTTTTACATTTGTAGTTTAATCTAACAGCTTGTCAAGACTGGACATGAGCGGAACAGGGCAACTCATGGATAGCAACTCACTCACATTATAATCAATAAATCTGTGTACAGATTAGGCTTGGCTCAATACCAGCATTTTGGCTTCAGTAATATCGGTACCAAATTGGTACCATAGGTGATCAATAACCAGCCCCAAAATATAATTTAATAAAAAAAATATAAAGAAGGCTGCATGAAACTTTAAACTGCATTAAAATGCTTTGGTTATATAGACTTATCATAAAGACACACAAAATTCACATCGAATGTGCAAAAAACACATGATCATGTGTAAAACGTGGAATTTGTGTGTCTTTTCTGTAAGGGAAATTACATTTTGAACAACAATTACATTTTGCAAGTATGTTTATTTAACAGTAGCATTCAGGATAAAGAAATTAGTGATAAATTAAATAAAACACTGCACACTGTATAAAATAATATGTATTGACTTAATTAAAGCTACAAAAGTTCTTCAGTCGAGAGGAGTAATTTTCTATTTAATACATGACACAGATTTATTAGGATACTGTCACTTTAAGACATAATGCCCATGGACATTCTTTTATTTATGCTAATACACATTTATTTAAGACAGAACCGACTGTGTATGTAAGAGCTCAGCAGCAGAACAGTATTTAAGAAACATAACTTAAAAGTTTAAACTTGCAAGACTTAAAAACGCATGAAAATAATAAACGTTCGTTTTATTAGTAGGCTAACTGAGATGTATACAACGTTTAATGGGGATGTAAAGACGCATCGCGCAGCATGTGGAATATACACTGTAGTACAATTAAACGATCTCTCTATAATAAAAGTAGAGAGAAAAGTAGAGAGATAGCGGTAAACTTCGGAACAGCAGCGTCTCAAGTACCGAAACAAGTCAAATCTAGAGGTGAGGTTGTGTATTGCAAGCAACGGCTCACTTCACTGCTCACCCCTCCCTTTCGAAGCACTACGGTGGCTGACACAGGACAAATATGTCATTGCGTTTTCGCTTCTTTAACGAAGGAGATAACATATTTACGTAACACATTCTGTTGAACAGTTTGTCCATTTAGGGCTACTGTAGAAACAACATGGCGAATTTGGTGTAAGAGGACCCGCGGTGTATGTAGAAAAAGGTCATTCTAATGTAATAAAAACATAATGGTTCATTATGTAAGGTCTTTATACACCGCTGAAGATATCGTTATATATAGTATATATAGCATTTCTGTCAATAGATCCTCTTTAATATTACACACAGCACATAGGATGTTTGGTGTTCTTTTAAAGAGGCCATGAAGAATGATTTTTCTGTCTGCAGAAACACTCAGAGTAATGCATCAGTGCTCTTCTGAGGTCTGCCTCCAACCATTTAATTGACCAGCCTATTTCTTTAAAGTTACATTGGATCAAACAGACTTTGTTTGACACGGTGCAGCATTTGCTTCACATGTTTTCATTTAATTGGGAAAAATATCATCACAATGAAGTCATTGCTGTTGGTTACACTTTGAATGCTTTTAGGGCAAGCAAATCAAAATTACTGTCAGAAACCCCCAGAAACATGCTGCATTGTCATTTAAAAAACTCTGAATAAATAACATGTTACTAAAAAACAAAACGAATGAAAGAATGAATGAAACGTTTGTTAAAAGTGTCTTTAAATTAACAGAGCATCTTAAAAAAAACACAGGGTGACTGCAAATTTCTAAGACGTCTGTCTCGCTTATGTTTACACAGACAACAACAATTAAATGTGTGAATGGCCCTTTTCACTCAGACTCACAGTGTTGAGCTGAACATCACATGCAAAATCGTTTAATTTCCTCTACGGATACAATGGGGCGAAATGAGAGGTGACTCACAGATTCCCAGTGATATTAAATAGGCTTAACCTTTTAAAATTTGAAAGGTTTTTAATTCATGTATCCTGAAGCAGGTGCCGGTGAACAGCACATCTACTCATACTGTACCATACAATCACTTTATATCACTTTTCTAGCAGTAAGTTTAAGCAAATGTAATGCTTTCCTGAGATTTTAAATGCATCTTCTACTTGGTGATTCTATACGACAAGAACCCTGTCAACCTTGTCTATTATAAAGCACAAATATAGTGATAGAGGAGGTGGTATGATTTATTTAAAGGTGCAATGAGTAATATTAAGGATGCTATATTTAAAGAATTGCAATATCATATACATAACTGTCTTCAGAGATATATAAAGACCTTATGTAACGAACTGTTATGTTTCTATTTCTATCTACATACACCGCGGATCCCCTTATATGGACTTCACCATGTTGTACAGTAGCCCTAAACGGACAAACTGCTCTACACGAAAAACGTGATGACATCTTTGTCTTGTGTCAGCCACCATAGTGCTTCGAAAGGGAGCGGTGAACGGTGGAGTGAGCTGTTGGCTACAATTCGTAACCTTACCGCTAGATGGCACTACATTTCACAAACTGGACCTTAAAGTACAGCAACTTGCAAAATGAATAGGGTGACCACCACCCAACAATAATAACAATAACAGAGGTATGTTTATGACACAGACTGCCTTTAAAATCCATTTAATGTCAGTTGGTTTCATTGTAGTTTTCCTTCTCATTCAGTGAAGCTATTGAACTGCATATTAAAACCCTGAGGGGGAAATATTATACAAATGATGTCGACAGTGATGGTAATGTTAGTCATTTATTGTGATGTTTTCTATTATTTTGCCAGTGATTTGAACTCCAGCATAGCTTTTTCCTGATGGGCAGATACACTCGCGCTCATGCATAACAATCAGATGAGCTTTACCTGAAAATACCTTAAAGCACTTCAGCTGAAGCTCATTGACTGTGTCTCAGTTAGTCTTAATGCATTTTTCATGAGAAGCTGAGGGAGAAACCACAGAGATATCTAAATCAATAGAGACACTGGCTGCGTTTCATTCTTTTCTTTTCGGGACGTTTTCTTCTCTTATTCACTATTAAATCCTGTTCACCACCTGCAGCTGTGAAGTTTTGCAACTTTCTTAACTATAGTGCTTTAGGGATATCTTTTGTTTCATGCGCTTGGAGCAAATGCTCGATTTACATGTGCTTTATATAACTTGTAACTCAATTTTGAAATATTGTACTACAGTTAGGATATGTAGTTTTAGATTACAGTTAAATGTGTTATGGCCAATATGGCTCTGCTCAGCATGAACTGGTTCTTGAGTTGGCTTTTACTTAAAATAAAAGGAACGATTGTATGTAGGCGATTTCATCCTCCTTAAAATGTGTTATTTTGCAAACATAAACTCAGTCAAACATATACAAAACATCCAGCAGACCGCCATATGAATGTCCAAACAAGACAGGACTATTAAAACTTGTTCAAGCAACTATAACCATTCTGAAAAAAGCAAAGAATAATACATTTTATTCAACAACAAAATCGAAAAATAAACATCAAATACAGTTACACTTGCTCACTTATCAGCAGCTCATACACAGGAGTCAAGAACCGGGCAGTTCACTTTTAAATATTGTTTATTCCATGTTTTAGTCTAAATAAAAAGGTAATAAAAAAGTATATTTGTGCTAAGATGTAGTAATGATAGTAATGATAATCAATGTTATAATTAGAAGAAAAGTATAATTGTTGTTATTTTTAAAACAAATGGCAGGGAAAATTGTTTAGTTCATGTCTGAAGCATCAGTGCTGTACAAAATGAAAGAAATGAAGGCTGAATGGAAGAAAAAACTAAAGAAATGGAAGCAAATTTTAGACTTCGAGGAAAACAAACACCCTGGGGAATTTTGACATCTTTTAAAGTGTTTTTCCAATTGAATCCTACATCTTTGAATAATAGAGTATAGGACAGCTATGTTAAAATAATAAAATATATTTGAAGAAGACTTCAAGAAGTTGCTGAAGTGCACAAAACATACTGACATTATGTGAATGTTACACTTTTTCACAGTCTGAGACAAACATAGTTTATTTTAGATTGAAATTTTGAATTTGTGGCGAGTACAGCGTGAGCTTCAAGATCAGATGCTGTGGTTATAATAAACTGTGAAATCTGCCATTCTTAATTTTTCAATCTTATGATTGTGCGTTTCAGATTTTCTTCCCAACCTTATTTGTTTACCACTTGAGGTTTACAACAGCTTATTTTACAGCACAAAAACAAGCAATTTTCTCTGACTGAAAGGAGCTTTGTTTAGATGTGTTATTTAAAGTGCATCTCAATGGAACTGAAACTGAGTAGAAATGTCAGTCTTTATCAAATTTGCAGTGAACTATGATATAGACAATGCACATCATGCACATCAACGCTCACACCTGCACACACAGAATCAGGTCATATAACCTCCAACTTGTCAACTCGAAATGATTCGATTTAGGTCATGGTTGTAACTTCTACTGACTGGGAGCTTTTTAGATGGAAATGTAATTGATAGTACAGACAAAAAAATACTGAAACATGAAGTTAAACCATATGTACATTGCTTTTCTTTCCATAAAATTATCCAACAACATCACAAAGGCAGGAAAATGTGAATGCCTGCGAAATACAAATGGTAAAAAGTCACAGAACAGGCAATGCCCATGTATTATGTTTGTAATGCAACCGATTTGTAAAATAAGCTTGAATGAGAAAAACTGGAAGAAGTGGAAACGTCCAAAGCATGATACATACACATACCTGACAGTGTTACCAAATGTTTTTGCTAGATTTTTGGCCTCCTCTGTTGGAGGTCTGGCACACTTGTATATAAAGGGAAAATTTGTGGGGTAAAAAGTCAAAGATGACAGACTATTTGGGACAGAAAATCTGAGAGAACTGTCACTAGGTTGTGGAGAAAAGCCAATATTAAACATGCCAGGAGTTGTCAGAGAGTCTGTGCAGCCATTAACTCGGCAGGCATTTGAATCACAGGGGCTGTTAACATCCACCTGCTGAGAGACGCGGCCATGCACCGAATCGCCAACAAATATTTAAATAAAGCTAGAGCTGAAAAATGCCTAGACAGAAGCCAGCATAACATACATTCATTCATATCACAGACTTCATAAATTTGTGCTGCTCCTGTGTTTTATAGCAGAATTTTACATCTTTAGATTATTAAGAGTAATAGGTTGTTCTTGAATAGCTATAGATTATACATTTTATGGAAAAGTATAACAATTTTAACAAATTTTATTAGATTTGTTTCTATTGATTTTTATTTAATTTTGAGAACATTTAGATTTGCCAAACAAACCCAAGATGTCATTTCTAGCCCCCTTTTTCAATCAGTAAACATGACCACTTTTTTCCCCTCAACCTCCCACAGGCTGACCAAAATTGTGTCATTTGTTGCAGTTTCGTTTTGTATTTTGTTGGCAATTTAAAAACAGAAAATCGATGTTTCTCTTTAGCTCACATGTTGGAAAACAAAGTGGAGTGGCTTGTAAGGGTCACAGATGCTCACATTAATATGTATAAGAGAACAGCAGGAGGATTGTGGGATGAAGGGCTGTTGGACTAAAGACTGGAGAATGGAAAGAGGCTGGTTTTTCGGTGTTCTGCATTCTCTTTGTTGCTTGTAATTAAACTCAAATACAGAGTACATTTGAATACTGTTATTGGCTCCGCTCTGGCTAATGGTGATATTATGTTGGATTGGGGAGGATATTGACTGCGGCTTTTAAAAAGGTATTTTGCAGTTACATTAGAATCATTAAAATAATACAAATGTATATTAAATGTATACATTACCACTTATTCTATTTTTTCCTGGATTGTAGAGTAATAGTGAAAATAATCTAAACTGTGAAGTGCTACAAGGTGTAGGATATATGTACTGTAATGACCAAAAGTAGTACAAGTTTGCAAACGCTTGTTTCTAATGATCTTTTAATCTTACGGTGCCTGACTAATAAATTTGTCATGTTTGAATTTATTCTGCATATTCTGTGGAGTGGTCATGACCTCTGGTTAGTAATATAATATTTATAGTCTAAGGGGACTAAATAAAGTATGTTTTAACAATGAGCTGTATGGGGGCAGCCATCTAAACGCTACTTAGTCGTGGACCTCTGGCACTGACCAAGACTGAAGAGTTTGTGACCGTGAGATTCGCGTATAGACTCTATGCGACATTGAGATGAACGAGTGTAGTATAGATCTGAATGTGGAAGGGGGTCCTGATCTAACTCAGCCAAGTTAATTCCCAAAAAGCGGGCAGCAGCAAGGGAAGTTTGTAGACGTGTTTCCGGCCATTTTTGATTTTGCTGCATCCACTCACAAAAAAAGGTTTGATATATTTACAGTACGAAATGTGCAAAATATCTTCACGGAACATGATCTTCACTTAATATCCTAATGATTTTTGGCATGAAAGAAAAATCTATCATTTTGACCATTATTTTGTTGGCCACAAATATACCCGAGCTACTTGTGACTGGTTTTGCGGTCCAGGGTCATTTGAGTTTTCTGATGTGGTACTTAGACATTGTGTTATGCTAATAAATTCTAACAGCCCCGGCCATTTTGCAATCATCACGGTGAAGTTAACTTTTTTAACAGGATAGAACTGCAGTCTGGGCTTCTCACAATCAGCAGCACAATTGTGTCTGAACAACAGCAGTGATTATAGTGGCACTAAAGCTTTGATTGAGCGGTCAGATCAACTAATTAAACACAATATAACCATTAAAGCCCACAGCATCACCCTCTCAAACACACAGACTCTACTCATTCTTTCCTAACAAAGGTTAGAGCATAACTACGTATTACTTATGTGCAGGTTTATCCAATAAGAGACAGTAATGGGATTGTGTGGGTGTTGGAGGAGGAAACTATGAATTTCCATGATAATTGAGAGAATAAGGGAGATTTTCTCTTTTTTCTTAACCAGAGTATGTGAGTGGTGCGAAGTGAATGTAGAGTGGATTTTTTGGGAGTAAGAGGCACATTTGTGGTTCAATTGGCAAAGCATTAGCAGTCGCTTGTAAAATGAACAAGTGAGAAGCATAGATGGAAACCCGGCATGAAGTTTGAAATATAGTCGCTCAACTTAATATGCTCATCGAATAAGCCAGCAAGGGCACGGTGGAAACACTGTATTCTGGATGTCAGCTGTGCAAGAAATCGTGCACGGGGAAAAAATGAAATGAGGAGACTACGAGGTGGAGCTGCAGAGCAGATGGAAGGTCATGAGAAGTGTGGCATGTGTGGGAGAGATACACCTGTCGTCCAAGCGAAGAGTGACTCACGTGACTCATGTTTTCACAGCATGCATTCAACATTCTCAATCATACACATGCGTGGACACAATCCTGCATCATGCAGTGATGATTGTGGCCACAGATCTGTCCAACAAAGTCAACCTGAGCTAACCCATAAGACATTCTCTTTATTCTTGCCACATACAGGATATATTCTACAAAATTCAATATTCTCTTTAACTGAACTCTCAGTGTGCTGATGTCTGAAGCCTGAGGCTGATGCCTTGTTCTGGCCCATCACAAGTCTGCGATCTTTGTTATTAATATTATATTGATCTTTGTTATATAATTTAATATTACATATGGATTGACTAAATAAAATACTACATCAGACATTATTTTCAAAATTTCTCAGTATTTGATATATTTAATGACAGAATGATCTTTGTAAACATTATATTGTGTGCTCTTTGGACAAATTGTATACAAATTAACAAAGTCGACATGTTTCCACCCAAATTTATGAGATTATTTTGTGATATTCTAATTTTGGGCACAAGTTACATTTGTGAATAAAGCACTGCTTCCATCCTGTGGGTCGTAACTTCCTGATGAACTGGCAGCAAGTATTATTAAAGAAAATGTCTGCCATTGGAGAGCTGTAGGTTACATTTTCTATAGATAATAATATATAACAATTTTCCTGGAAGGCCTACGGACCATTGGCTGAACAGCTGATGTATAATGTATAATTTTTTGGAAATGTCATATGGAATCTTGTATGGCCCTTGGCCAATGAAAGCAACCAAAGTTTCCAGACCTTTAGTATGAGTGCACAATAAACGTGGCCTTCAGAGGCGGATGCCTGCTCTTTAGGAACGCAGTAGTTTTGCACATTTATTCTTATCAGATAAAAAGTTTATGAATTATTTGATGTTTTTATGCAGTTTTGACATAATGTCAAAAGTTTCTCAGGTTTGAGTAGGTATTACATCACTATGCGTACGGTGCGGTTTTATAGTACAGTAACTGCAAAAACAATTACTAACTGTGCTGTGTTTTCAGAACAATAAGTGGAAGCAAGAACACTCTTTTTTTACACGTTCATGTTACTCTACTACCATCAAAACACGTTTCACATTGTGTTGCTTGGTATAACAGCTAAAACAGTTTTGTCAAACCAATTACTTCTGTGTAATAGTTTCCTCTTCCTTTCATCTCGCTTCTTCTTTATCTGTAGCCACACCGATTAACTTTATATTAATCTCCCTTTAATCTTTCAAAAAAGGTGTAAAATCTCCATTAAACCTGTCCTTTCTTTCTGTTTTATATGCACAAAATTCTTCTTCATTGATATTCTGGATGTGTTTAGTTGGATTTAAGCTGTGGCTTTGGTAAATAAGTTTCATTCATCACTCTTGATTAGTGGGACACAAACCAGTGACTTTCTCCATTACATTAACATTCTTGATATGCTCATCTGAATCTGTCACACCTCTGTAAGCCTATCACAGCTTTTTAATTACATTGTTTGAAAATTTGGAGCGCCACAAAATATTTATTTTTGTCATTGATTTATATCTTTTATTTACCTGTTTGCATTCAAGTAATATCATAAAACAAGATCCAAATCTTATTTCGACATCCACTTAGAATGTTGCTTATTTTTTTGTATACAGAAAACAGTAATATTGTCTTTTTTTGCGGTTTTTCACCGTGTCTTGAAATGTTTCACAATAATCTTGTAAAACGTCAGCGTATAAACTCTCTTCTAATTTCTCTAATCCGTAAAGGTTAAAGGACAGGGCTTAAGACTAGTTCCAGGATAACTTATATGTTAGAAGTGTCCTGATCAAATACAACTTACACTGACATATCTTAAAATATATCAGTGCGATTATTTTGTCTCACAGTAATGTTTTTTGTAAAGTATGCTTTTAAAAATGTAAATATATACCTAAATATCCTAATTTAACTAAGGCCTAGGTCCCGGCTTAAAGGTACATTCCACCCAAAAATGAAAATTCTGTCATCTTTGACCCACCCATTTATACCCAAATCTATATACAATTATTTGTTCTGCTAAGCACAAAGGAAGATATTTGGAAAAATATCTGTCAGTAACCAAACAGATCCCATACTCCAATGACTCTTGTATTTATTTTACCTACCATGGCAGCAAATGGGGGATAAGGTCTGTTTGGTTAATGACATTCTTCAAAATATCTTCCTTTGTGTTTAAGAAAAAAAAGAAATGTATACAGGTTTGGAACAACTTAAGGGTGGGTAAACGATGACAGAATTTTCATTTTTAAGTGGAGTGTCCCATTAAAATTATCCTTGTTAGGGAAACCGCCCCCTTATGTTTATGAAATAGTATTTTACTCAACTGGCTGTGCTACACTACACTACACTACACTACACAGATGTTGGTGATCAATTGGTAAGGTTTGGTTTTTAAAATGTGGCATTTTTGAAACTTGGTTTCTTTGGAACATACTTTCTTTTAAATCTCTTGAGATGTACAACATGGCAGGTATTCAGCTAAATCAAAAAACACCTAATCTAAAACTTGTTATAGAAGTCCTGTCATAAACAGAGCTTCCAAATATACATCTCAAAGGTTGTTAAAGTTTTAGTTGAAGTGCTCGGGGAAACAATTCTTAAGCAGTTTTGTTTGGCTTTGATACTTTGGCACAGTTGTGGGAACAGCACTATATGAACAAACACACACAATGCTCAAGTCTTACTCTTACTGAGCAATTCAAAACAAAAGTAAAGAACAAGACAAGAAACTCAACTTTTAGTGATGAAAGTATTTTATGCCACCATTAAGCGACTTGTCATACTATTTTACAAACAGAAACTTTAATGTCCTGTTTAACTTTGAAGAGCTTAATATCAAAAAACAAACCAATTCAATAAAAATTCGTATAGGTAGTTGACTTTGAATTGAGTGAATCAACTCATTTATCATTAAAATGATTTATGATGTGTATTATATTATGATACATATGAGTTGTGTTAACAATATAATATATACATAGTGGGTATACTGTATACAGTATATGATGAAATACTGATACAGGCCTTGTAAAGTAGTTTAGAGGTTCAGTCATAGGGCAGCAGTTCAGAGAGATTGTGTTCAGGGTGTGTGGTGTATGGATTTTTCTTCACTTTGAAAGACTGCAGGTCCTGGTGAGTGGGAAAAAGAGCACCAATAATCCTCTCAGCAGTCCGAACGGTCTGTTTTAGTCTTTTTAAGACCAACTGTGTAGGTTAACCATAGCAGACAGTTATCGACATACACAAAACAGACTCAATGACAGCTGAATAGCATCTCCCGGGGCAGGCTGAACTTCCTCACCTGACAAAGTCCAACCTCTGCAATATTTGGTTTATTGATTTTTTAATTTAGAAATGTGCTTGTGCTTCAGTTATATAATTTATAACCTAAAATACAACTTTAGGTGGTTTAAGTATACTGTACTTAATACTTATTGGGATATATTAGATATTAGGGATGTCAAATCACGATTAATCCTATACAGAATAAAAGTTTGCGCTGCATATGTCTTTGTTCTGTGCATATTAATTTTGTATGTATAAACAGATAAACAAGATCAGATCAAATAAAATTTGAAAAACTATTTAAAAACACAGGATTTCTAGTACGGCTATGTATTAGCAAGGACCTCAGGATACGATATCACAATAAAGTATATTGCAATGCTTTTTAAAATAAAAAATGTAAAAAAGTAGCTGTGGATCACCTATTGGTGCATAATCTGACAGGGATGCACACCGGTTACAATCTGCACTTATTTTTAAAACCAAAGTGCACCCGTACTTTGGCTCGGAAAGCTAGAGTGACATGCACGAATTTAATAAAAGCTAATGGTTCCCAATGGAGTTTTAATAGAAATCATTAGAATTCTTGTGGGTTTTTTCAGCAGGGTAGTCATACTTTTGAGGTTATTTTGATAAAGGTAACTCAAAAGTAGTGTAACGCATTACAATTCAAAGACAATATTGTAATATAACTAATTACTTTTAAATAACAGTAACTAGTAATATATAATTTATTACATTTTACACTGCACAGGGCACTGTTCCTAAATTCATTTGTGCTGGTACTCTTACACATTTTCCAGGACTTGATTCAATAGTTATTTATTAAAGTTGGCAATTACAGTAACTTATACTTGCAATTCGCGGTGAAAAAAGGAAATGTTCATTTGGTTGTTATTAATAGTTGTTATTAATTAATCCCATAATTCCATAATATTATTTGCTGTACAGACATTTTCACATATGAATTTATTAAGATGGTGTTGGAGACATAAATATATAATACAAAATATATACAATAAATAGACACAAATTCTGGCCAGCTGTTAACCAGAAGTTTCTTTAATGTGCTGCGTGCCATTTTAGGGCAAAATAATAGAACCCAGACATTTCAGAGAGCCGTTTCACCTTAATTCATATTTTTCCGGTTTTCCATGAAAGAAAATGAAGCGTATCAGAGGACTGGTGCTAATTGTGCTTAAAAAAGCCCGAAAGCAAAGCATGAAACAAACATTGTAACAAGATCAAAAGTCTCCTCCTCCTCCTGTTTGGGGCCCAGGGGGGAATAAACATGCACACTGATACAGTACAAGGCTTTTATGACAGATTGCTAAATAGCACTGTTATGCTTTTTAAATGCAAATGAGGGTAAGTGAGTTTCAGAGAGGGAGAGAGAGACCCATTTACAGAGTCTGTGATGAGTCAGGGGAAGAGAGTGTGGGAGTAGTGCCACATTTAGCCCAGACCATAGGGTCCGTTCGGCAGACTCAAAAGTAGGTAACGTATGAGAATATCTGGCAGTATAAGTAAGCTGAGATGATTTAGATGATTTTTTAGATTTTTTGAGCTGTCTCTCGGTCATCTCCCTAGCTCCCAACGTCGTGAATCAGTATATCGTGTGCATAGGTTCAGGTCCTGGTACAGGGAGATCGAGACACAGCCATAGTTTTTGTCGTCTGCATGCATTCCACCTTCCACCCTAACTCCACTTTCTAGGACATCTCATGGCAATTCATATAAATGATTTTAATCAAGTTTGTTTGTAAAGTTTAGGTAAATTCTTGTTCTGCTTTTGCCCCAATAATGGTTCTGCTCAAGGACAGGGTTAGGTTTGAATTGTCATGGTTGCTTTTTTCTAACAATCATATGTTGTATGAATTCATACACAATTGTAAACACACCTCTTTCCCTATGTGCTATGACAAATTCTGCTTTATAATTATATCAGACAAAGTTTTTGGATTACAGGTATTGACTGATTGCATTGCCTATAGAAATGCAGTTATTATATTATCATTATTATATTGCTGATGTATTAACCATTGGACAATTTCTAGATGTATTGTGGCCAGTTCAGTCCAGTGTCTGTTGTATTTCAACAAAATCAAACAAAAAGAATGACAAGACACATGAAAAGGTTATCACATAAAAAAATATATTTGTTATGCTTGTATTAAACAACATGATCGTCATTTCAGTGCATTATAATATGCATTACTGTCAACTTGTTACACAAACATTAACAACATGGGATTTTCTACATGCAATATCTTACATATGTGATTCATGAATTTTATATCCTGTCATGTTGTTGCCAGCTGGTCATTATAGTTGAGATGTCTGCATGTTGACTGGTGACTGCTGTCCATACAAAACATGCCCCCAAGGTGTTGCTATATGTGGCTGCTTACTGGACCATGTCAGAAGAGCCCATCAGAAGTTATGACTATGATTTCTACATGTCTTCTGGTGCAAAACATACATCTGAATGCTGAGAGGAATATTGAGCAATAATATAAGTGATGTTTGTCTTAAGCACCGAGGCTGTGTGCGCGCGTGTGTGATTATTATGTGACTCAGGATGAGACCGACCCTTGCTGTGTGTCTGACTGTGTCACAAAATTTGATCACTTCTATGATTCAATGCTTTCAATATTAACAGACGGCTTTCATTAACCTGAGGTCAGACTTCATGTCCCCGCCGGGGCTTTCTTCTCTCTCTCTCTCTCTCTCTCTCTCGCTCTCTGTTTGCGTATGTCATTTCTACATTCCATTTTCCTTTTAGTGCTTTTCGTAGGTGAGTGCAAATTCACCTTATGAAAATGCCAGATTTTTATTGATTTTGAATATCTACCACCTTGAAATGACTTTCACTCTTCTACTATGGCCTTTTTTAGAAACTCAATTCTAAATTTGATTGACTTTCTAAACCCATGGTTCAGTGGTTTGTGTGTGTATGCATGTGTTTATGTACTGTGTTATTTCCTGTAAATTTACAATACAATTGCTGTCAGCTGTTTTCTTTTCACAGGCCTGGCTGACAGAGATTCACGAGTTCGCTCAGCAGAACGTAGTCATCATGCTTCTGGGTAACAAGGTGAGCGAAGCATGCCGGGGCATATCCATTCTAAATTATAGATCTGACACCCATTGACCTCACGCATTTGAGAACTGACACCTCGTGTCCTTTCTATATTTAGACGTGCCATGCATGATAGCTGTGAACTCATCAATGATTTATTGCAAACATGGTTCACGGTTCAACAGATAAGAAATCATAGTCAAGGCATATTGTATTGTAATTGATTGATTTATTGTTTTTTTTTAAGGCTGATGCAACACATGAAAGGGTTGTGAAGAGAGAGGAGGGCGAAAAACTAGCCAAGGTTTGTTATTGGAACACACGCAACACACATACAAACACACTATTGCCTCTTTATTTTAAATAATTTGTTCAACGCTGTAATCAAATTTTTATAATCTGTGTAATTTGTAAAACTTATAACTTATAACTTACTAGATCTAGAATATCATTTTAATTCAAAGGACTTCTAAAGCCAATTTGATTTAGAATGAAGCAATAGTTCACCAAAAAATGAAAATTCTATAATCATTTACTGACCCTCTTGTCATTTCAAATCTGTATGACTGTCTTTCCTCTGCACGACACAAAAGAAGATATTTTGAAGAATGTTGGAACAATGCATTGGTTTTGTGTCTATACAGTAGAAGGGAATGGGTACCGCCATTGTTTGGTTACCAACATTCTTCAAAATATCTTCTTTTGTGTTCTGCAGAAGAAAGAAAGTCATACAGGTTTTTTGTTTTTTTGGGGTGAAACATCACTTTAAAAGTTGTTTACAGTGCACAATGAAAATGCTGTCATTATACTCAACCTCATGTTGTTTCAAATCTGTAAGTTATTATTTCTGTACAACCCAAAAAGCATCCATAGTGACCACGACTGTCAAGCTTTAAAAGCCCAAAAAAACCCATAAAAGTGTGTTTTTGATCCGGTCCTCTCGGGAGCTCGACAGATGTGGTGACTGTGAACTATTGCTACAGCGCTAAAGATTCTGCGAGCTATAAAGATTTATTGCATATGCGGAGTCAATGAGACATCCGGTACTGGTTTCAGATGTGTACAGATTTCAGTGCCGCTGTCCTCACAGGACCGGTTTACTCTCAGCATCAGCTCTCATCTACAGTGTTATGCGAAAGTTTGGGAACTCCTCGCAGAATCTGTGAAAATGTGAGTTATTTTAACAAAATAAGAGAAATCATACAAAATGCCAGTTTTTTTTATTTAGAACTGTCCTCAGTAAGATATTTTACACAAGAAATGTTTACATATAGTCCACAAGACAAAAAAATAGCTGAAATGATAAAAAATAACCCTGTGCAAAAGTTTGGGCACCCTTGGTTCTTTATACTGTGTGCGGTTACCTGGATGATCTACGACAGTTTTTTGTGCTGTGATGGTTGTTTACGAGTCCCTTGTTTGTTCTTAACAGTTAAACTGAGCATTATTCCTCAGAAAAATCCTCCAGGTACTGCAGATTCTTCAGTTTTCCAGCATCTTTTGAATATTTGAACCCTTCCAGTGACTGTATGAAAAAAGTGAAAGTGACCTATTTGTCAGATATGGTGACCCATACCCAAAATGTGACCTCTGCTTTTAACCCAACCAGTGAATAGTGAACACACACACTTCAAGTCATGAACACACATACACCGGGAGCAGTGGCAGCTATCACTGCAGCGCCCGGGGAGCAAACGGGGGTAAGGTGCCTTGCTCAAGGACACGTCAGTTGTTACCTGCCGGTACTGAGAATCGAACCGGCAACCTTCTGGTTGCGAGTCCGACTCTCTAACCATTAGGCCACAACTGCCCCACAAGGTTTGGATCTGTATGGTTTTCAGGACAACTGGACAACTGAGGGACTCAAACACAACTATTATATAAGGTTTAAACATTCACTTGATGCTCCAGAAGAAAACATGAAGCATTAAGAGCCAGGGGGTGAAAACCTCATCCAGATCCCTGTCGTAGATCATCCAGGTAATCACACAGTATTAAGAACCAAGGGTGCCCAAACGTTTGCAAAGGGTTATTTTAATCATTTTAGTAATTTTTTTTGTCTTGTGGACTATATGTAAACATTTTTTATGTAAAATATCTTACTCAGGACAGTTCTAAATAAAAAATAACATGCATTTTGTATGATTTCTCTTATTTTGTTAAAATAACTAACATTTTCACAGATTCTGCAAGGGGTACCCAAACTTTCACAGCGTTTCGTAAATATGTCATTTTCGGCAAAGAAGTGAAAACGTGACGTCATTTTTGTCCTGTATCAGCCACCGCAGTGCTTCGAAAGGGAGGGGTGAGCGGTGGAGTGAGCCGTTGGTTGTAATTCGTAACCTCGCCACTAGATGCCGCTAAATCTCTACGTTGCCCGTTTAAGAAAGATTTGTGTACATTTCTAAAGATGTAAAGTGCTGAATTCAGATGCACACAGACAAACACACATTTGTAACGTCCATAAGCTTTTTAGGAAGTTATCAGGTGCACACAGACGCATTCACAAGCCTGTAAAACAGTAGCTACAAATGCACTGCAGGCTAGATGAATGCAAATCGCTCGCTTTATTTAACCTCTTTTGTTGTAAAAGGCTGCCCCATTTAAATTATTCACTGCATGTGTGACACCCGTGCGCAGTTATTGCCATGGTTACATACATGTCATTAATCTTAGGGAGATCTTTTCAATGAATCGTGAAGCAGTTTATAAATGTGACATGCAAAAGGTGAGTAGTGTAAGGAAGGCCAAAGGCATTGTGTTGAGGTTTTCATTTGTTGTTTACAGGAGTATGGTGTTCCCTTCATGGAGACGAGCGCCAAATCTGGACTCAATGTGGAGTTGGCTTTCACTGCTGTTGCCAAGTAAGTCACATTCTGTATTTTCTACACTTTTTTTAAAGGTGCTGTGTGTAATATTTTGGAGGATCTGTTGACAGAAACGATGTCTTCAGAGGTGTATAAAGACTTACATAATAAAGGCTTATGTTTTTATTACCTTAGAATGAGCTATTTCTAGCTACATACATACACCACGGGTACCTAAACGGACAAACTGCAAAGCGCGTTTCGTAAATATGTCCTTTTCGGCAAAGAAGTGAAAACGTGACATCATTTTTGTCCTGTGTCAGCCACCGTAGTGCTTCGAAAGGGAGGGGTGAGCGGTGGAGTGAGCCGTTGGTTGTGATTCGTAACCTCGCCACTAGATGCCGCTAAAATCTCCACGTTGCCCGTTTAAGAAAGATTTGTGTACATTTCTAAAGATGTAAAGTGCTGAATTCAGATGCACACAGACAAACAAACTTTTGTAACGTCCATAAGCTTTTTAGGAAGTCTTCTACTACAATAATTTTTGGATGCGTTTGGATAACATTTATTACTTAGTAAACACCACCGTTTTAAACGACACCACCTCGTATCGTGCTTCGTAAATTCCCTCCAGAGATTGTAAAGGAAACTCACATCTCTCTCTCTCTCCACCCATCAGGGATCTGAAGCACAGAGAGATAAAGGAACCCAACGAGCCAAAGTTTCAGCTGCAGGAGTATGTTAACAAGGAGATGAAGGGTGCCGGCTGCTGTCGCTCCTAAAGCCGCGTACGCATCTGTCTGGTTGTGTGTTTTTCCGCTTTCATCCTCATGTCTGTCATAAGTCTGGGGCTCTGGAGACTTTTATTTTCGAACGCCGGATTCTTTCTCCAGACCTCCATGCTCCTCACAGCTCGCACAATGCAAACATGTAAAACGTAGCACCCGTCAGAATGTGTTATTGACACACGTCCTATCTAAACAGTCAGTATGTACAGATGAGTGCTTTTAATACCGATGTGTGTTAAAAGAATAATGTATCTCCTGACCCACCTCTCCAAGCGGCTGTGAATGTATCTTCAATATTCATGAGTGCTTCTTCAGTTAGGGGAACTTATCTGTGCCCTACCAAGATTTTAAAGAAACAATAATAGTCATAAAAATTCACTTTAGTTTTAATGGATGAATTATAATAGCGTTAAACTTGCATTTTCTCGTATGGGTTTCTTCTCCAAATACACTTTTTAACTTCTCTACAGTAAACGTATAAAATCAATATTTACAAAATTTGCTTCGCACCCAATACTGTAGGCATTTCCATCACTCAGCTTTTTGAAGACTTGAAAGTTAATATTTCACCATCTTGGAAATGGAAAGTGACAGTTAAGCACTTCTATGCCACAGCAGCAGAGCAGTTAGAAATGTTATAATAATTAAATTATGATATTGTCAATACAAAACCATTTAGAATTTGTGATTTACAATTTGTGAACATCAATTTTATCGCTAGCTTGTTGTTATAGTGGGGCTTACTTAACATAACTTGCTTAACATAAATAATTACTATAAATACAATAAATAAACTTCAAGATCATATAACATTGTTAAGCTCTACAACAAGATCAATCTATAATGGGATATTTTTTCAAGTACATGAGATGTATGCTTTAACATAAAACATAATTTAAAGGAACGTTTTCTGGATTTTACGAAGTCAAGTGTCCCTAAGTGAAGAATCACTTTAATACAGTTCAGACCATCCTCACATAAACGTTGTCTCTCTTATTCTGTATGCACATTCAAGAAACACTCATCGTTCACTTCATTGTTCAGATTTGAGTGATCTGTTCTTTGTTAATGTTTGCTTTAAATGATTTGAAAGATGAATGTATGTAATGTACAAATTAAAAATAATCATATGGCACTTAGTTTGCATTATATGTAATTGGTGTTAAAGGCCTTTAGTATTGTCCTGTACACTGAAAATATAAAAAGCTTTAACTAGACATTAGTTGCCTCAAGTGATGTTCAAAATGTGCCGGAATTTAACAAATCGATGTTATGTCAAGATACTATGCGTACTGTGGATTGTTTAATATATCGTGTTGTACAAATATGATTATTTTTTGCATAAATAATAATTTGGAGAGTTCCAAAACTATGCCTTTTGCACTTTTGTTTTTGTTGTCGTTTTGAGGTTTAAATTGTTATGTTTTGTGTTAAATTAATGTAATGAAGGTCTATTGAAAGATCGCTATATAGCCAGAAATGAATATTTTGTTGGTCAAAACATTTGTACAGATGTGCCATTTTCAGCTGCTCAGAGGATTTTAACAAAGAATCGCAAATGTATAAAAGTTTCATGTTGTTTATTTATCCCTACAGAAATGCCGAAATAGATGAAGAGGTAATATCAATACAGAAATGACAAGCAATGATATACAGAAATATTTTGTATCTTGAGAGAGGTCATCATGACCTATATATGTTGACCTATATGTTGTTTTTCCTCACGATTTTTATGTTATGTTTATTGTATTCCCAATAATAAATCAGTGAAGTGACTTCAGCTTTTCTGCACTAATATCATTATCTAACAGTGCCTCCTGCTGGTTACAATATTGTGTTGCAGCTCATCCCTGTACTATACTGTTACCATGGCAATCATATTCTTTTACTAAAATATCAGTTACTACAGTAAATTTCTGAACATTTCTTACATATTTATTTGTAATAAAAAATGATAATTTGGCAAAACTAAATAGTTACCAAGGTCATTTTACAACACTACAATATTAAATCGTTTTCAAGTCTTGATTTTAGCTGTCAGTTGTTTTTATTTTTTTACGACATTGGGGGGACAGAGTGCAGGAAGTGAATTTTCAAGGGGCAATTTGTCTTGTTTTCTATACTGTAAATATCTAAAACAAATTGTTAAATCAAGATACATTTACGTGATAAGGAAAGTGACCTAAAGTACTTATTGTAAGAAAAAGGTCAACTAGACTCTAAACTAGACCCCATTAGCAGATTTTTCATATTAAGAATATAAGACATTTTATACTAATTCGTATATTTTCTTTCATAAAACCAGTACTAAATATCCTAGGTCACTGTCCTTGTCAAGGAAATGTATCTTTAATTAAGAATTTAGATATTTGTACTAGAAAACAAGACTTAGTAAAAGCTAGTAACTGTGTACAGTTTAAAAATATAAAATTGGTTTCCATCTTGTCATTTCCAGCACAACTGAACACAAATGAAAAATACTGTTTACCATGAAGAGTGCATGGTTTCCTTATCAGATTCAACCAAAAGTTGGTCTTACTATTTAAAGAACACCACTACTCCTTGACCACACAATACAAAAGCATGGATCAATTGAATAAGCCTCGAGGTAAAGAAATTTAAGATAATTCTTCAAGGTGTTTTTATCACCCATATCATACATTTTTCTTTCTTGTCTTTTTGACACTGTTCCATCAGTGGAACACTTAAGTTTACTTAAAAATTTCACCAATAAATGCTAATCCATTTATGACAAATATATCCCTGGAAAAATCAAACCAAGCAAGAAGCAGATCCATATGCAGTTTGAGATTAAATGAAATGACAAAACAAGGTAATCCACAAAAGGAGACCAGAAGCAACAAGCAACATGCAACAACGACTGACACCAGGGTCGCGTACAACGTTTTGCTACGGTTTCCAGGTTGAACGACATGTTTCCTGGAAACGGTGTGTAACAGGGTTTGAGATCAGAATCATGACTTCAGAAGTAAGATTTATCAAATTTCCGAGAGCACGTGACAGCATTAATACACTGAAAACTAACAAGGTAACAAGACACCTGGGAGCAAATCATCAGGGGACCAATGAACAAAAAGACTACACAGGAAACAGGAAGTGACAAAGTACAAACCTAAAGTCCACATCAAACAGGGGAAACACAGACGGATACGTGACACTAAGTCTCTAGAAGTTAACTACAATATAAAATCGCTATCCTTCCAAAACCTCGGATTTGTTTTGGATTTGTTTTTCAGAAAATAGAAAAAAGTTTCAATTGTATTTCAAATGAAATACTGTGTTGAAAAAGTTGACAAGCACTTTTTAATAGTGACGAAAACAAGGGTGACTAATAATAATGATTTATAATTTATAATATAATGATTTATAATATATATATAATATATAAGTATATAAAATATAGAGATACAAGGTTTCAGAAGGACAACAAAAGTAATCGATCTAAAGTATCTTATACAGTAATTGTCATTTATGTGATTTTTGAATCATTTTTAAGCAATAAATGCCAAGAGTCTTTCATAAGAGACCATCTGTACTTCAAAGCATTCATGACAACCATTTAAGTTTGGATTGTGCAGTTTTATGTGTATTCTCAATCCATTTAGTGTCAGTTCAAAGGTTAACAAAAACTAACCGAGGTAAATGACAAATCTTATACATGCTGACGGTGTTGCTTGTAATTAGGATAAAGTATTGCAACATAGTTTATTATGGCTATATTGACTTCAGAACTGAATAATGCCACTAGACAAACATTGGCTGAGTAAAAAACCACAACACAGGGTTAAATGTTTATCTGCCAGTAATCTTTTCCTAACAATTGCATTAAGACTAAAACGATGAGTCTGGTGACATGTGGTAGAGATTGAATTAACGGTCAGGTTAGGGTCAAGTGCTCCTTTAACTGCTAAACTTCCATGTACGGCTAAACGGCGTCATGATGGCTCGCATTCTTACGCCCATGTTACCATGACCTTTCTTTGTGTCGCTCTGCTCAGATGATGGATTGGAGTACGTTTAATCAGTCCTGACCCTTGAGATGTTTTCTCGGTGTACTGTTTTGTACTGGTTAGTTATAGCATCATAGGTACAAGCACAGAGGGTTTCATGACTGCGTCATGCAGGATACATATCACATATTTCCATCATTGGAAACGTTCATTTAAAAACTTTTCAAACAAGGACTAATGTACTAAACAACCCCTAAAAGGGGAAAAATGATGGATGTTGTTGAATCTGTTTACCGGTCTAAAATCAAATTGGTTGATAGGAATGTTGTTTCATGATGTTCATCCAGAAACGCATCCTATTGGGTAGATTAAGATATTTTGAAGAATGGCGGTAACCAGTCGGTCATACTTTCTCAAAGTATCGTGTTCTGCTGAAAAAAGAAAGTCATACAGGTTTGAAATGACAAGAGGGTGAGTAAATGATGACAGAATTTCCATTTTTGCTTCAACTATGCCTTTAAAGTTAGTTGATGATGTGATATTTGAGGTAAGCACAAGAGGGTAGCGTTGCACAATAATCTCTGATTGTTTTGTTGAATCACTACCTCTTGCAGTCCAGACCCACACATAAGAAACACCTGCAGACGTGTGTTGTAGTACTCAAGACCAGTCTTGGTCTTTCTCGGTCTCAACAGCATTTGGCTTAGGTCTTGTCTTGGTTTGAGATGGATTATATTTAAAGAACACTAAATAATGTAATAAATATATAATAATATAACTAAATTGCTGGTCATTGCTCGATCTGTTAAAATTAATGTAAATGGATGTAAAACTTGCTTAAAATACATTTTTTTAAATCTGTAGTTTGATTTCTAGTTTGGTTTCCATTGTGCCAGTAATAGAGGGGAGAAATCTAAAAAAATATGTAAACACAAATGCTCTATCTAAACAGTGCTCATGCTCACAAAATCCAAGATATGATTGCAAAAAGGTACTTGTGTGTGTTTGTGTATGTATGTATGTATGTATGTATGTATGTATGTATGTATGTATGTATATATATATATATATATATATGTATGTATGTATGTATGTATGTATATATATATATTCTTTTTAATGCTAAATGTAATTCGTGAAAACTCTTGTTTGCAGTTCACACTATAATGAAGTTTGATGAGCAGCAATATTAAACATACAGTATATTTATTACTATATTACTTTTAATATCATATTATTGTTTCATTTAAAGAGTTCACACACTTCAATATATCTTGGGTATTTACAAACGTTCTGTATTTATGTGTTACATTTTTGCCATTTTTACTTGGACATTCATTGTAATTAAGGTAAAAAACCATCGACATTATGCATTGAATATAATATTTATTTTATCATCTTAGTGTTTCTATTTATTTGCTCAAAGAAACCCATTAAATTCTCCACAATGAATCTTCACAGTAACTTTTATTGTTGTTTATTATGACTTTTAAGCTACATGACTCGATTTGAGGGGTTGTGCTCTTGGTCTTGATAGTGTCTTGCTGTGCCTTTCCTTGGGCTCGGTTAAGGTGGTCTTGACTTCAACAATAAGAGGAGATCATGACATTCATGTAGCTTACAGTATCTCTTATATCTCAGATACTGCAACAATAGATCTAAATCAAGAGCATTAAGAGCACACTTCATAGTGCACCCCAAAGCTGTCTATTGTTGTTGAATTTTTTATTTAGTCTCAACTTTTTTGTCCGTTTGTGCTGACTTCTTACTTTGTACATGCTGCAAATAATTAATAGTCATGAAAGAAGCTGTAGGGAATGAGCAACCTTTTCTTTTCAGTATATAATTTTCTATTAAGGACAGCGACTGATGTTATGACGGTTGTAACTTACGGTTGCTCACATACCTACATCACGAGTTGCGCTTTCTTTGTGTGCCTGTTTAGCTTTTCGCTTAGCAGTCCGCTTGAGAGCCCCCTCTATATGACGCTTTCTTCTGTGGAACACAAAAGAAGATATTTTGAGAAATGTCTCGGTGGTTTTGTGTCCATACAATGCAAATCAACAGGGCCCAATGTTGTTTGGGCACCAATGTTCTTCAAAATATCGACTTTTGTGTTCTGCAGAAGAGTAAATGATGAAAAAAAATTTCCTTTTTGTGATTCCTTATAGATGACATTTTGTTTGTAAAACGCTCCTCTTGGTTGTAAGTCACGTTGGATACAAGCGTCTGCTAAATAAATAAATGTATAATGTAAATATACAACTTCATATTTACTTTCCTCAAAGTATGGAGCTTCATCATTCACATCGATCACCTGGCTGGACAGTAACTGCGTGCTGGAGAGCTGCTGTGAACCGTGATCCTCTGCCATGATGGTCAGGTTATAAAGGTCTTGCTCTTCATAGTCAATCGACCTAAGGACAGACAACAACCCCTATAGAGAAAATAAGCAATGAGTTGCGATACTACAGTATATGAGAAATTTCAGCATGTTTTTGTCTCTTGTACAGACACAAACACACATTCACACACACTCACAGTGACTCTGGTTTACCTCATGTGCAAGTTTTCTGTTTGGATAAGGTTATGGACAACCGGGTTTAAATAACATTTCGTTATTTAGTTGCTTCACACCATAAGATGTCAATCAGGACTGTTTTCACTTTTGTAACTCAATGTACAAGGACTTTATTTTATGAATCACGGTCAGTTATAGATATAAAAATATCACCTACATCTTGAATGTCCTTAGGAGGATGAGTAAGTTAAACAAAACATAATGTTGAGCTGGCAGCTTTCAGGATTAGGGGAGGAGGAGGTATTTTTAAGATTGAGACTTGGGAAAACAGAAAAAAAGGCAAACAGAATTTCAGAATCAAACTGTTGCATTTTGAATGCAAACTTTGGTACGGCAAAGATGTAGGGGAAAAAATGGAGTAAAATGTCATTCATTACCTGTATCAGGGTTAAGGCTGAACTTCTCTCCCTTGTTGCCACTCTTGATCCACTGGGTCCCGGTCCACTGCGCCCGACCACGGTATATGTGACCAGGCCTGCTTCAGGGAGGCTTTGAGAATCAGGCGATCTTACTGATCCACCATCCGAGTTTTGCTCCCTCCCCAGAATTCAGGGTCAGTGATTGAGAGTTAGCAGACGGCGATCCTTTGAGAAAAGACACATACTGTAAATGCAATTTACATTTTAAATTAAGAAGCTAAAACAACAGATTTCAATGAAAGTTTCGATGTTTGTTGAAACTTTACAGAGCCTCAAATAGAATCTAACAAAACGGGAACATACTGCAGCCCATATTTCTGCTTTATTTCCTCTAGGAATAAAAAACAAATCGATTTTTGGGCCTTTACAGGCTCAAGTATGAATCAGTTCATATGATGGGATTGTGACTGCCAGAAAAAAAATAAACAAATAAACAAAATTAGAAATGGAAACTGCAAGAACATTCATATTTGGCAAAGTTGTGTAACCGAGACATTTTACAGAATCCACGTGGACATACAGCAACTTCAAAGCTGAAAAATCTGACCTAATATGGAAACATGAATGGCTTTCACAGGTGAGACAAGTTTTGATAGTTATGAAAGTCTCTGTGTGTGTGTGCATGCGTGCGTGTGGTCATTTGGCTCACTCCATCAAAGACATATGAGAGTTGATTGTTTAAGGTCAATATTCTCACGTGCCTATAGATGTGTGTTTAAGAAGCCTCTCTTTTCATCGCAGAAACAGCAATTGCATGTAACCAAGCAGGTGTAGTAGCACTCACACTCTTCCAGTGTATAGATAAGCATGAGAAGTGCATTATTGTAGTGAAGTCCCTTCTGGAGATTTACATTTACATTACATTTATTCATTTGGCAGACGCTTTTATCCAAAGCGACTTACAATTGAGGAAAACAGCAAGCGATTCGTCTAAGTAAGCAATATTCACGAGAGGTGCTAGTAATACAAGGTTTCAAATACAACGTCAAGATAGTATAAGCAAGTATATAGAGAACATTAGAAAAGGAAAAATAGGGGAAAAAATGTTTTTTTTTTTTTATTTTTTTTTTTTTTTATGAGACAGTTAAGTGCTCATGGAAGAGGTGGGTCTTCAGCTGTTTTTTGAATTGTGAAATTGATCCAGCAGTCCTGATGGAAACAGGAAGATCATTCCACCAGCCGGGAACGGAGAAAGAAAATGTCCTTGAGATGGATCTCATGCCTCTCTGTGAAGGAACAATGAGGCGCCGCTTGTTGAGATGGTTAAGAAATCATTGTATGTTATGTTATTGATCTGCTTATCAATGCATCACAAAGAATATTACAAAACAGATATTGTTCAAAACCATGCACATTCCAGTTCATATTAAATAGCTGTGGCTTTGCCATTTGTGACATCACTGCTGTCATATGCATTTGCGTGCAGCCAGCGCCAGGTGTGTGTCAGAGAACTGGCATGATGCTGGTTTTGTTTATTTGCGCAGGTTGTCGAGGAGCAGGTCTTATCTTCACAACCGTGCATTACTGCAGAGAGCTCTGTCTCCATAACATACACACATGTGTTTGCTTTTCCTCTGATCACGTGCACTGTGTTTTTACTCCTCACACACGGTCTGAGTCGTCTGATTTAAAGGCAGTGATTGGAAATGTAGAAACAAAAACAAAAGAAGAGTTTTTATTGTTTGTGCGTGGCCTGGGCATTGCTGTGTGGTTGCCTGCTCTTTTTTTGTGGTTGTTAGAATGTTGCTAGGTGGTTGCTAGTGTGTTTGCAGAAGGGTTTTCCACTTTGTTAGGGTGTTGTTATGTGGTTTTAATGGACGTTCTGGGTGTTGGTTTTAGCATTAATCCAAGTCATAAAACCCAACCCCCATGTCTCTATCATAGTCACGGGATATGTCAACAGACTGCCTCCTTCAATATAAATCTATTCAGTTTTTCCACCGACTTTATTATCCAGCATAAATATGTGTTCTTTATTCTCCAGTGAGCACTCAGGTTTTTACCAAATAAATGCACATGCACACAACACAGCCCACATCACTCATTTCCTCTCCATTATTCAGAAAGAGTAAAGTCATCATGCTGTGTGAAAACCAAGACAGAGAGGCCCCACAAGAATATTTGTTTTTCCACAGACACCAACCAGTTTCATCGTGATTCATCTGAAGGACATGCATGCAAACACACACCTCTAGTAAGACATATAGACATATGGGATGATCATTTTGGCACCATTTTATTTGAGCAAGGCTTCCCTAGGGTCAAAGGTTAAGAGAGCCAGACTTAATTTCCTATTATAACACAAAGATGTAATTCTACCGTAGAATTACATCCATTCTACGGTAGCCTACCTGATATTGTCTCTACACAAACACACAAATTGTATTACTATAACTGCACATAGTATTGTGTACACAAACTCACACGTTTGCTTACTGTTATTTACAAATGAGGACATTGAGGACATTCTCACAAATGAGGACATTCTCTTTATATGTGCAAACATTTTTTATAAATTTTATTTCTGTTTATTTGTCTTTTAAATTCAGTCTTTTTATTTGTGATTTAAAATAATTTACTTTCAAAATTAATTTTGTTATTTGAATTACCTTGTATATGAAATGTGCTATATGAATAAACTTGCCTTACTGTTTTTATAAACACTTTCATCGGATGCATGCGCCTGGCCCGAAGTTTCGGTCTGAGTTTAGTTAATTTATATTAATATTTTATTGTATATTAATTGTATTAAATTACATTACACTACTCAACAGTTATTGGTTCTTTGCAGAGATCTACCAAAAGTTAAGTTTGGGCCACATGATGTTTGTTTATGCTGTTGCCATAGAAAGCATCTACTGTATACATGGCTAGATATAAAAACTAGCCTAACCCTAACCCACAGTCTAACAATATAACTTTCACAATTTTAAAAATGCTTCATTTACTATATTTTTATAGGTTTTTTTTATTACAAATGAGGATATCCCAAAAGGGAGGTTTTGCTCAGATTTGTCAGGTTTTGCTCACTTTTTGGTTTGTTAGGATAGGACAATATTTGGTCGAAATACAACAATTTGAAAATCTGGAATCTGATGGTGCAAAAAAATCTAAATATTGAGAAAATGGCCTTTAAAGTTGTCCATCAGATGCGCTGAAGCAGGCTGTTGCTGAGAAGAAACAGATTTGTTTTAACACTCTCTATTGGCTTACCACTGTAATGATGTTGTGGAGAATAGATGAACCCGAAAGCTGAAATTCTAAACTTTACTGTACATAGATACCAAACTTGAGTGGGTAATTCCCAAAGAGTGGCAGCATGCAGCGAGTGAAGTTTGTAGACGTGTTTCCGACCATTTTGTTTGAGATTTTGCTGCATCCACTCCAAAGTTTTGATATTTACAGTAAGAAATTGACTAAATATCTTCATAAAACATGATCTTTACTTAATATCCTAATGATTTTTGGCATAAAAGAAAAATGTATTGTTAGTTTTGCTACAAATATAGGCTACCTGGGCTACTCGTGACTCGTTTTGTGGTCCAGGGTCACATATATACAGTAAAGTTATAGTGGCGCACGCACGCACGCACACACACACTTAAAAACACTTTACATCACATTGATGACACGCAGACATGCATTTGTCTGAATTACTTTTCGCTTTTTACTTTACTTTGATGCTCTTTTTTACCCAGTCCACAACATAAGGGTGAATAAAACCTTCTCATAACTACTCGGAGGTTTAAGGCACCAATTATTCTTGTAATTTACATCAGTTACTCATATTTTAAGACACAAAGAAATAACTTCAAGTTTATTATTTTTCCTTGCCAGTTAATAGAGTACACCCCTGATAAAGTTAATGAAAAATAAAACCTGTTTAAACACCCATCTGATCATAAATTACAGCCATATAATAGTAATAAGTCGTTTCGGTCTCCGCTTGTTTACCGTCTGCAAATACACGTGTGACGATGATGTCTGAGTACACGAAACCTGCTAATACCTCCTGAAACCACAACTTTCATTTCAGACTTGCATGTATGATGCATATCTGTGTGGTTTTCAGAGGACAGGCCATTTGGGTCAGTGAGGACAGCGAGAGTAAAAATACAGAATTTTAAATATTGCAACATGAGCGATGCACTCATCGCAAGTATTATGTTTCTGCCCTCGGCCACGCTCAAACCCGCTGACCTCCGGATGAGGTTGAGAAATGGGATGAAGTGTAAACGGTGTCCAGGTGTTGGACAGGAGAGATGCACAGACCGCAGTTACACATAATCACCTGTTGCTATGTGCGGATTCTGCGCGTGCTAGGAAGAACCGGGGAGGGAGGAGTTCGTCTGGCATTTCCAGGAACACCAAAGCCAGCTCATTTCCATTAGGAGGCACTGGGAGAACACTTTTGCTGGATAAACAAACAACACAAAAAAAGGAGCACTGATGGCCACTTTCCTTCATGTCACCCAAATCACATGCTGACAACTTTGCATTGACTGTTCCTTGAACGTTCAGTGTTTGGCTTATAGGGAGAGATTATGCTAACCACTGGTTCACACTGTTTGTGACACTCAGAAGCTGTTATTGTTTTTCAATTGAACTCCGGGAGTTGAAGCATGTGTTGCAACTATCACAAAAGGCCAAGAAGTGAAAATTGATGCCACCAACCAACATCATTCACCAAGGACATCAAACAACATTGTGGGTGGTTGTGTAGTAGGAGGATGGCTGCTAACATAATGGCTACGGGTTGATCTGAAGTATGGCTGACTCAGGAACCATACAGTTATGCAAGACACTTATCTCCTGTAATTATTGCACTGTAAGTTAGTCTGGAGTGCATCATTTGCCATTCATTATTTATTCTTATAATACTTTGTTTAGGGAGATATATACCTGTAATATTTGAGCAGTTATAACATTTTATTTTTCAATGATTATTATCCATAAAAAGTAGGATTTTTTTTTGGCTACAATGCATGTCATTTCTGATGGTTACGAATGACAGAATTACAAAAATGATAAGTTTGCATTAAATACTGCCATTGATCAGGTAAACATACAGCTACGGTAGCATCGCGATGCTAAAGCTCCAAAATACCTGCAATGCCGCTCTATTTTTCGAATGGTAGTATCGTAGCCTAAGTTGCATATGCGCATTAATGTTCATGTGAACACTTACATCTGCCTTTTTGCGCTTTTCTTCTCCTAAAAGACTCGGCTTTCCTTCTCCTAAAAGAATCGGCTTTCCGACCGGATAAGTTCAGGAACAAAGTTCTGGAACGAGTAAAGTAGTCTGTCGTTTGTGTCGTAGGTTTTTCCTCAGGCCATTTCCCCAATTGCATTTGCACCGGCAAAATGATCTGTTTAGTGATGTAAGCCGGTCGACAGCAACGTCACTTAAACACGTCCGTCGAACAACGACAAACCAACAGCAACAGAAGTTCGACCAATCAGCTTTTTGCTTACGTCACGGATCGTTCCTGTCCTGCTGGTTTAGACCCTGTCTCGGAGAAGGAGCTAAAGTGTTCCTCCAAAAAGGTTCTCCGGAACTAAAATTCCGGCCGGTTCCAGCAGTGCAAACACAACAAAGATCAGGTACTTCCGGCAAATTATTCCTGCGGTGCGAAAGCATATATATATTTGTACATATGACTACTGTGTGTAAAGAGTAATGTTCTCTTTTGCTTTATTACTAAAGAACTGAACGTTTGCCTCTGTTCAAATTACTGACTATCACCGCTTCTTAATACCTGCCATACAGTAGACATAAATTCGGGGGATTATTTTGTTTACCAGGTATTGATTTTAACAATACAAAAAATATATAGCCTAATTTGAGTGTATTTGCGTTGGTCCTAGTTCTGAATCAAAAGATTCAGCACCTTAGTTCTTTCTTTTTGTATTAAAATAAACAATGATGTCTCAATTTAATCACAGGAAAATATGAAAATGATATATAAAAGAATTATGGACTAGGTTTATATTTGCAGTATGGATATAAAATAAATATAAAAATAATATTTTACACGGTGGCTAATTTCATAATTCATACAATCTTATTCGTATACGTTTCAGAATGATCTGCTTTGGCCATTGATGAAAGCCACGGGGATGGGACTTTGATCTTTCATAATCTTTTTTTATATGAATCACATTGTGAACTTAATATGATAGATGAAGTTGTATATTGACTTCAGATTTGATCTTCTTAGAATAAATAAAATGATATTACATTTCAAGTGAGACACTGTTGCGTTACTGTTGCATTTATGAGCATAAAACAATGCATAATTTATGCATAATACTCAAACCTAAAAATGTTTTGCCTGTCTGCGTTTAATGCCAATGTGCTATTACGTTTGCCGTTAAATGAATCGTGTTACATAATCGTCTTGATTAAAAGTAATCAAACCTGACTAAACCTACACACTCACTGTGTTAACAATGTACTGAGGAAGTCCTTTGACCATTTATGTCTCGGTTCCAAGTTCAAAGTTGGCTGGTCTGCTCTGTTTACAATTTTTTGGCTATGAATTGTATATTGTATAATTTAATGCTATAAATGTCAATATGTGTGCTTGTCTTTATTAGCAAACAAGAGATCACGAGACGAGTGGTTCATCAGTTCAAAGAGCTGCTGTACTGTGGTGTGACTGACAAAGCGCTGTTGTCAGGCACGCTCGAGTGAGTTCAGTGCTATCACCGTGTAATCCACACTGCTGCTCATATGTAGACTGAGGACACATTAAAGGGCAGATGGGAACAGCTGATGACGGTGGCTCAGTGTAGAGATCTGTGGAATGATATGACAGTATCTATCACTACTATCTTCTGTTGAGTAGAGTTTAACTCAGCTCCTTACTCATTATTCACTTATTCATATTTTTTCCACAATTTACAATACTAAACTCATCACAATTATGAAATAAAACCAAGGGAGGTATATTGCAACTATATCCAAATTAAAAATATATATATTTTAGCATTTTATATATATATATATATATATATATATATATATAATATATATGTATAACGTTAGTGTAGTCAAATTTTGCCTAGATTTTGCAGAAAGTTTTTTTTGTCGAGCAACTTCTTGAGGTGTCACCCTGAGATGCTTTTTAAACTATATCAACAGGGTTTTCTGAGCTCTTATTGGCTGCTTTTTCTTTATTATTCAGTCAAAGTCATCCATTCCACAAACGTTTGTTATTAAATAAAATGTTAGTTTTGTAACAAAAAAATCATTTAGGTTTGCAAAATTATGTTTTTGTTCACAAAACCAGTTTATTCATTTAAGCCTTCAGATCATAATTTTTTTAAAGGGGTGACGTGACTGAAACGAACACTATTGTGTGTATTTGGTGTAATACAGTGTGTTTATGTGGTTACCGCACATTACTTTTTCTAAAACACGGCGATTGTTACAAAGCTCATCATTCTGAAAAGCGCGGTGTGCTCTGATTGGCCAGCAACCCGGTGCATTGTGATTGGCCGAAAACCTTAAGCAATGTGGCGGAAATGTTACTCCCCTTACCATATTTGGAACAACAGCCTCTAAAGCATACAACAAATCTACAGCGAGAATAGTGATGTGATGACTTTATTGATCATATAAATTTCACAGTGACATTTATAGAAATGTGCTTTGGTAGTTTTTGCTCCTCAAAGTGATAGTTCACCCAAACATTTAAATTCTGTCATGAATGACTCACTCTCGAGTTGTTCCAAATTTGTTTGGTTAAACACAAGAGAAAGATATTTGAAAGAATGCTTGTGACCAAACAGTAGGTGGACCCCGTTGACTACCATAGTAGGAAAAATTACTTTATAATATATTTTGTTCCGTTGAACACAAAATGAGATATTTTAAAGAATGTAGGACAGCAAAATGTTTGGGGGCTCCTTTGTCTACCATTGTTATTTTTCCTACTATGGTAGTCAATGGGGTCCACCTACTGTTTGGTCACAAGCATTCTTTCAAATATCTTTCTCTGTGTTTAACCAAACAAAGACATTTATACAGATTTGGAACAACTCGAGAGTGAGTCATTCATGACTGAATTTAAATTTTTGGGTGAACTATCACTTTAAGTTCCAGATAAAACATAAACTCATAAAGGTTACTTAACCCGGAGAGTCATTAGTGCTGTTGTTGTGCATTATATAAAGTCTGAATGTTCTTTTGTGTGTGTGTGTGTGTGTGTGTGCTGTAATTGTTAAGCCACGATGAGCATCACACTCCTCCCACATTGTGAACATCACACTCTTTTCCTGCATTGTGAACATATTGTTAACTTTGTACTATGTTTGATGTCCTCAGCAAGCTAAGACTAATGTCATCACATGTTCATCATCATAAAACAGTTTGTAATAACTGATGTTACTTTAATCTGTGTACTGTGCTTTCAACAACATTCTCACTTGTAGCTTAATGAGACTTTTTAATACAGTTTTCTTAAAAATAATTTTATGGAAGCTTACAGTTATAATAAGTATTGTGAGGTCATCACAGTTGTGCTGATATTCAATATAACATTGCGAATGTAGTAAATATGACTGGAACTAACTCTTGTAAAACCTTAATGCTTGAAGAACTAACAGCAGAAATTGTGAACAATTGAAGCAGTCAGCCTACTTTCATCTGACTCAACAAACTCTGTGCCCTCAAATGATCCTTTTTGCCAAAGGGAACATTAGAACACCAGCAGTATTGTGAGATCCTATTACGTGCTATTAAGGACGTCGGAGGTGTTTGGAAAAGACTGCGTCAACTGTATTAAACCATCAAATGTCAATGTTCTGTCACAGATTGGCCTTTAATTCTTGCAGAGAGACTTATATGTGGTATAAATGTATAAATGTGGCATTTATAAAATCCCATTATACAATAAATTACAGAATGAGGTCAATTTAAATTCTCACAATTTAGCAGTTTGATGAATGAAATTACAAAGAGATACAGAGAAACGTTATACAGTAGTTGATATCAGATTTGCAGGTCCACTGCAATACTAAAATGTGTCAAGGGGTTCTGCATATACATGAACAAATTGTACTGGTGAAGAGGAACATTGGTCATGAGTTGAAGTTCACGAACATGGATAAACAGACCCTTCACCAGATAAGAGCCGCAAGAAGCAGCTCCTCTTGTGTATAGAGCATAAACTGTAAAGTAGATTTGCAGTTAAAGGTGTGTCAGAAACGAAGCCAAGCAATACACAGCCCAATTTTCAGGCCACTTGATGAAACTGTCACTTGCATCAGTGGATCATGACATGTCGTCATATGTTAAAAAAATACCAATTCTGCTTAACCCTTTACAGGGCACTCATTGAAATACTTGGAAATTCAACATTTCAATAATATAATTTCAAATAATATTTTTATGTTGCAAATCAAGATTGATGAAGTTACCATATATGGTTCCTCGCCAGTCTATGGTCACTATTTCCCATAAAGTATATTTAAAATATAAGACACATATATAAATAAATGCATAAAACTTATATAAACTTCATAGAACATTTATTTAGAAACTTTTTTTCTTTTATTTAGGAACACCAACACACACTCAAAACAGCAAGAGTGAAGTGCGGATCTACTGAAAACAAAGAATATGGACATATAAATTGTAAGTATATAATAAGAAATGAAAAATATTACTTAGTACTGGTGGTGTATTTTAGCAATAATAAGGCTCACAATAAAAATTAACAAAAAAAAGCCATTTAGTAGTAACAAGTTTAATAATAATGAGTTAAGTTTAAGTTTCCCACTAGATGTATAACATTATACAAATCTGTGGCAACATGAAATGCAATATTAAACACTATTGTCCTATGTTATAATGCATTATTAGTAAAAAAAAAACTAAGTATGGCTTACTAGATGCATTGAGCATTTGTCTAAATATGGAAATTTTGTCACTTACCTGAATAGGGCATATGATTTTTGAAATACAGTCCAAAAAAGGTAAAAACTACAGAAAAAAATGCAAACATACAAGACAAACAGGGAAAGTATGTCATTTAACAGGGTAAAACTATTATTTTACAGTTTAGTTCTGCCACCCAAGCTGCCAGAAAATTGAATTTTTTAAATAAGATTTTTTTTTACAGTTTCTTTTTGAAATATGGTTAAAAACTCTACAATTACAAAAAAATACATCAAATTTAAAAGAAAAATGGGCAAAACTATTTATTATATATCCTTATATCCTGTAAAAATATTTTACAGTATATTTCTGTCGCTTCATTTACATTTCCAATTTCAGTTACTCACCCTCGATTTGTTCCAAAATCTGTATAAATTATCTGTATCCACCTTATATTCTCAGGGGCACTACTGTAGAAATGATTATGGGCGAAACTTCCGGTGAATGGTGGAAGTAGTGTATTGCAGCGTTCAATAACTTCTTCTGATGACAGAAAATGAGACTGTGATTCATATTTTGAATTGTAATACTGTTGGTTTCATGTGGTAATATAAAAAATATTAATTATGAAACTGATGAGCAACACCTGCTGTTCGTAGCTGCACTTACAACCAGACGAAGCTAATTTCACGTATGTCTTAAAAAAGAGCGCTTCACACACAGATCTAAAATCAAGACGGACGGCTCGATGGACTGTACAGTTTTTAAAATTGTAAAAAGGCAGCTTTTGCACGTTATCTTTAGTAAAATTAATGGCCATCTGACGATCCAGCAGCTTTATGTTCTGTGCACATGGCAGTTCGCTTTTAAATACAAAAAAAATAATGATTTACCACATCTTTAAATAGCACACAATCGACATCATATTGAAAACCCTCCATACGTTTCAAATTGCTCATTGGTTTACTATCACAGCAACATGCATCAATAAAGTTGCTAAATATCCGCCGCCAAGTTATAAATCATCAACCCATTCCTCTATGAAGTAGTGGACATACTGATGTAGTTTTGGTTCAGTGTGTAAGTTCACATTCTGCTATACACAAAGACTTGAAATGCGGCAGATCCGCCATCATTTACATTGAACCGGAAGTTTCGCGCAAAGCGTCATGGGGCGTCGGAGTACGGTGGATACATTTCTGTTGAACACAGAGAAAGATATTTGGAAGAATGCTTGTAACCAAACAGCCCTTGGACACCAGGCACGTGCAGGGGGGGGGGCGAAGGGTGATTTGGCACCTGCCTCTTTACCCGAAGTGCCCTTTTTGATGACCACAGTGCCCAAAACAACCCACCAACCTCGCCCCCCCCCCCCCCGTCGACAAGTTACATCAGAAATAAGCGCATTTGCGATCGCGAAAAAAGCGGAGGCAACATTCCAAACGTGACCCGACATTTTTGAGCACCTGCCCCCCCGAAGGTCTCTGCACGGCCCTGTTGGACACCATTAACTACCATAGTAAGAAAAATTACAATGGTAGTCAAAAGTACTCCAGTTCTTTTTGCTGTCCTACATTCTTCCAAATATCTCATTTTGTGTTTAACAAGTTTTTTCTACTATGATAGTCAATGGGGTCCAATAACTGTTTGGTTATAAACATTCTTTCCAAATATCTTTCTCTGTGTTCATCAGAACAAACAAATAACAGGTTTGGTACAACTCAAACGTGAGTAAATAATGATTTCTTTTTGGCTGAACTATCCCTTTAAATGTAAAAAATGTATCTGCAGTATTAGCTCCTCATTGCATAACCGCCAATAATTGATGTACTGAAGCAAATAAACATTAGCAAACATATTTGGTTATGTAAATGATAATAAATAACAAAACTTTTTCTGCATTGCACGGTTGTACAGATTTAATACGATTTTAATAAAGACATTATGCAACAGTTCAGTCCATGAATCTCATGGGAAGAGTTACTGTTCTGCATAGCAACTGTTGAAATTGATATTATGACAAATATATTGATTCATTAGTTGACATTTCACGGCTCTGTCTTATACACACTCGCATGCACACACACACATGTACGCACACACCCAACTTCTCAGAAACAGCTCAACCCGTTGTTTTTCACTGAAAAAAATACATTTTGCTGCTTGTCCAACTTAAAAATCAACACAATTTTTGGTACATTTACCTTTACGCATTTGGCAGATGCTTTTTTCCAAAGCGGCTTACATTGCATTATATAATACATGTGCAATCCCTGGGATCAAACACATGACCTTGGCGTTGCTAGCATCATGCTCTAACCACTGAGCCACAGGAAAGCACTTGCTTTTGCATTTGGTCACAACATGATTTTTTATGTTTAGTCAAGCTTAATCCATTCATGTTGGGACTACATAAAGGATTTGTGTTGTGTTGACATAAAATTGTTACAACTGGGTAGAAGACTTATATTTGCCAGCATGCTTTGCATATGACTCCATTTTAAGAGTTATTTTATTAATAAGTGTTATTGTATGTGTTTTTCAGTAAAAAAAAAAACAGTGTTTAATGTTTATTTATCTTTACGATTTTTAAGAACTCATATTTTTAAGTTTTGGGATTTCCACTAATCAGAAAAGCGTTGCTGTTGCTAAGGTAGTGGACGGTTACATTTTCTAATTTGGTCTGATTGTTCTTGTTTCAAATTTGTACAATTAATAAATGTTCTTTGATGCCATCGATGAATAAACTAATCGATAAAATGAATGGAAAATATACATTTTTGCATAATTGAACTTAAACAAATTAATGATTTAAAACAAAAACAAGATTCTTAATCTGATTCAACTAAACCACATTGCATTAACTTTATGTAAGTATTTGAAGTTTACATTATGTTGCTTAAATGCAATGTAATCCAGTTCCCTTTCTGTCGGCCACTCGACGTTGTGTCAACAGATGGGGTTGAACTTGAGAACCGATCTCTTTCGAGAGGAATTTTAAGAGGCCAATGAACTTGGCGAACGGCATACGCATGCCAGTCCCCGCCCCGGACATCCGGGTATAAAAGGAGGACGGTGTGCGCATTCATTCATCTTTTGTTCTTCGGAACCGCAAGGCGTTGATTATTTCATGCTAAGCAATTTCTCTTTGAGAGCTTTTTTAAAAGTTGCTGGACCATACGACGTGAGCAGCGGAGCTGTCCCTTCCATTCAAGGGAGTTCCCCTGAGCATTTCGGCAGCAGAGCTAAAGATCTAAAAGAGCAAATTTCCTCTTGCAAACGTGCGCACGGTCTTCGGGCATGTCGGTGTGACCAACGCTGAGATGTCAGCCATGCTTGCCCGGGTGGCTGTGGACATCGGGTTGCAGTGCACCGCACCGCCATCTCCGATTCGTTCGCGGCTGGATGTGTGGTTCCTGGGGTAAAGTGGTTCCCCTTGTTCCTTTTTTCCCAGAGGTGCATGAGGAGATCACGAGGACCTGGCACGCCCCCTTCTCTGCGCATGCCCGTCCGACGGGCTCTGTAGTTGTTTCTTCCCTCGACGACGGGGCAGCTAGGGGCTATGTCAATTTCCCCCAGGTGGAGTGTGCGGTTGCAGTGCATCTTTGCCCACAGACAGCTGCCACTTGGCGGGGTCGACCAAGGCTCCCCTCCAAAGCGTGTAAGTTCTTCAACACTCGTGTTGAAGGCTTACTCTGCTGCGGGTCAGGCACTAGGCGCCTGTATGCCTTAAGTGGTGCTTGTTCTCGTCCTGGTTTGCTTGTATAGGGACCCCATCTGTCAACACAACGTCCTTCATGCAACAACGCTTGGCCGACCCGCTGCAGCGATCAGGAGTAGCCTCTCAGTCCCTCAGAACAAAAAGACGAATTAATGCACACGCCGTCCTCCTTTGATACCCGGATGTCCGAGGCGGGGACTGCATATGCCATTCGCCAAGTTCATTGACCTTCCTAAATTCCTCTCGGAAGAGATCGGTTCTCAAGTTCAACCCCATCTGTCGACACAACGTCTCGTTCCCTCCATCAGGGAATAGAGGTTACAGTCGTAACCGAGACGTTATGTTTTTTTTGAGGCTTATCCTCTGAACAGAAAAACTTAAATCAAGGTTTTTGGGACACATCTTGTTTTTTATATTGTTAAACACTCATATATAGTTGATGATTTGTCTGGCCAGTAAAAAAATCAAGACACCATTTAACACTGCTGGCATGCAGGGTGAAGGAATGCAATGCAATTACAGTTATGTAATTATTAATTCATTCATTATCTTTGCGCTACAGGAATATAGGTAAGATCTCAATAATCCAACAGCAGGATTACATAAGAAGCTCCTGGAGGATGACAAATGTTTCAAAACATATGTGGGCGAGTATCCGGTTTATTAAACACTGACACAGTGTGGCTTGATAAAGTCACCCAGACAGGAAAATATAAAAGATTTCCAAAGACAATACACACTGTTGATTATAAGGAATTGTTCACATACACATTTTTATATTTTACACTGTGAAATAAAAATGAAAATCTTTGAATAAGACAAGATAAAGGTTTGGCAAACAGCATGGTGTCTGGTGAATGTCATGGGTTTTGTTAACTGTTATTACTGAATTACTGAAGCTTCTTTCTCTCAAGCATGAAAACAGTTATACTCGATTAATTCTCTTTCAACAAATTATTACAGTACATTTAATTTAATTGAACATTGGAGCACTTCTGTGAATTTAGTCCTTCAGTCATGTGTCCTGGTACCCTGAATAGTTCTTAGAATGTCCTCATGAGCTGGTTTCAAATGATGCGTCTTAAAATGTATGTGAAATGATATTTGTTTTTCCTAAACAATCTTTATTCTTCACAACTTGCAAGAGCTATAATGTGCTGAAATTTTAAGTAAATTGCATGATTTTAACTATTGTATAAGACAAAGAATACCTTAAATATGGCACAGTGCCATTTAAAGTTTACTTTAGATACAGATGCACTGATACAAAATTTCTCCACCAATACCCCTGATAACAGATTATTCAGTGTGATATCTCCCGATACACTACTTTTAACATATTAATATATGTTAGAATTATCATATGGCCTCAGGCAACAAAGCTGCCAGTTTTATATTTTATTTACATTCACAATGACTGTCAAATACTATCCTTGTATGAGGTCATGCCACTGCAAAGTTCCTATCAGAAAAAGAATTTGATGATGAAAATTGCTTTTAAAGCTAAAGAGCAAATATGAGGAGCTCAATTGTAAAAAACAGATAACATCAAATGTTCAAAAATCATGTTATCATGGTTTTAATGTATATGTATTTTTTTCTGTTTTTGCAAATGAACTTCATACGTAGTCAAAAGTAGAATGTTGCTTGAGAAAATGTTTTTAAATATGTGTTATCATATCTGCTACATTTTTAGTTATTGCACAGGTTTATACTTTGTTTTTAGAAAACCTTCTCCTCATCTTTCAAATATATTCAGGAAACATGTATACAAAATGATTTTGGAATTTCAACTTCTGTATGAGATCTAATTTTGAGGATCATTAATGCAAAGCAAAGGATTCAAACAAAGCAAAGCCTGAGTCTATTGCTGACCCTAACCCAACATATAAAAATAGCATGTTGCTGTTACTTCATTTCCTGCATATTATGTTTATGTAATGTCTCTCAGTGGGGAATACTGTACATTGTCAGAGGAACATAACTGAAGGACTTTGGATTTGAGTTTGGACCGCAAGACGTCCTTGTTCTGAGTGCCGTAAGCATAGTATCTATTGTAGCTGTAGCTGGAACAGAGCACCGGGGGACAAAAATGATAAATTATGTTTTACAAACAATTCACAAAGTTTCCATGACTCACAGCAGTGAAAACATGCAAATAAAATGCAACTCACTGCAAACTGCAATTACAACAGATAAGTTAATAAATGAAGGTTTTGTCTAACAAAATATCCTGGAGTAATTTTCTATGGATTGTGTTTAAAAAAAATCTAGAACCACAACCGATGTGTCGGGTTCCAAACAGCATGGTCTGACAGAGAACACCAGAGGGTCAGAACAAGCATTAAACTCACATGGCTGAAGTGTTGCCTTGGTTAGGTTGGGTTCATGTTGATAGCTACACAGTTATAGAGCTAGTACACAAGTCAGATCGCATAGAATCAGATCGCGTAAAACCATGTAGATGTCAATGTGAAGTGTCAAGTGTGTAAGCTGAATGGACCAAAGGGAACAATTTGCTATACATGAATAGATCTTGAACATTATATTACACACTGTAACATTAAGGTATTCAAATATAACTTGTAAGACCATCTTTAGAAACAAACCAGTTATGACTTATCTCAAGCTGTCAACACTCTGTGCAGCTGTTTGTCTCTATTCTTGGCCCATAGGCTTTACTTCTGTCTGTGTGGTTTGCTGGTAAATTAGACATGAAGCACAGACATCACATTACATTTGGGAAAGATGATTAATCTGGCACATGGTTAGAGATATTCCTCTTACAATGTGATGTGATCACTTTTATCATGGGCTCTTATAGGGAGGAAAAAGGCCAATCACACCTGTTTGTGTAAATAGTGTGACACTAAACCTTTCCACATGCAAAGACTGATTCCTGGAGATTTTTTTACTTATATTATCCCATTATTCGTATCCTGCTTCTCAGTTTCTCCTAAAATAAAGACCCCAGTATCCCACACACGCTTGAATTTCAGAAGAGATCTTAATTATGTCTGAAAGTCAAAAATTTCAGATCAAATTATTAAAATATCAAGTATTTAAATATCAAATACCCCGTAATGATGATAGATAAACAATTATTTGTCAGCATGTCACAACCAGCATGTCACATCTCTCAATGCAAACAAGAACTTAAAGGAGCAATGTGGAGATTTTAGCGGCATCTAGAGGTGAGGTTGCGACCAACGGCTCACTCCACCGCTCACCCCTCCCTCTCGAAGGACTACGGTGGCTAACACACGACTAAGATGTTGTCACGTTTTCATTTCTTTGCCGAAGGAAATAACGTATTTATGAAACGCGCTCTGTAGAGTAGCTTGTGCGTTTAGGGATACTGTAGAAACAACATGGCGAATTCCATGTAAGGGGACCCGCGGTGTATGTACAGTCGATCAGTATATTCGGTAATAAAAACACAAGTTCATTATGAAGAATTTATACGCCTCTGAAGACATAGTTATGTATATTATATTGCATTTATATCTATAGATCCTTCTTAATATTACCAACAATTGATAAATTCAGGCTTTGCTTTGTTTGAATCCTTTGCTTTGCATTCATGATTCTCAAATACAGAAGTTGCATTGCTCAGATTTTTATTTTAATAACCATCTGCTTATTTACTCCCAATCTGTCACATTAGCAGAGATGTGAAAGTGACCTATTTGTCAGATATGGTGACCCATACCCGAAATGTGACCTCTGCATTTAACCCAACCAGTGAATAGTGAACACACATACACCGGGAGCAGTGGGCAGCTATCACTGCAGCGCCCGGGGAGCAAACGGGGGTAAGGTGCCTTGCTCAAGGGCACGTCAGTTGTTACCTGCCGGTACTGAGAATCGAATGTTTCTCCTATGTCAAAAAAGAAAGAAAACATGGCAACCTGTGATGTCAAGGCTATCATATTTAAACAATGCTTTTTATAGTTCTGCTGGTTTTTGGTTGATAATTTCTCCTTTTATTTTACCAGCCTCCAGAAGTCTCTCCACAGACTGATTCATCTTGTGTTTCTGGACAAGACAGAAATAAATGTGTTCTCTAATCCAAACAGATGGCAGCTAATGAGAAGAAAATGCACATACACACCACCAAACAATTAAAGACAAGACTACAAGACTGTACTAAAAATAAACATCTTTAATGGTTTCTCACTGTGTAGGGTTCTTATATTGGCTAGATTTTTCTTCACAATGTCTTAAGCCTACATAATTGAACTATTCCTGAACAGATTCAGCTCGGTCAGAATAAACAGAAATTATACTGAAAACTTTTTTCGGCTTCACACTGTGTTCACTCAATACACCTTAACTTTACTTAAATGTGACTCATAATAAGCCATTTTTCTTGCAAAAGGGAAGTGAAGGGGAGTAATCTGAACAATCAACACCCTCAGAGGAGAATCATGCTCACCGAGTGGTTGTTCACAGAGAGAAAGAGAGAGAAGTGACATCACACTCTGCTGTGAAGTAACACTTCTAATCCCACAATCTTTATCCAGATGTGTACTTACTGCTAGTTATATAATACAGAGTCATACAGTAAGCTTCCATAATTCAGTCTCTCAAAGAATATTGATCTTGCCTGCAAGCTGAGAAAATCAATGGCAATCAGATCGCCCTGAGATCTACTTCAGAGACAGTGTTCTTCAGGGAGGGCAGTTTCGTTATTGTTGAGGTATAAAGGGGCCAAAGTGAAGTCATGTCTGACAAAACATTATAGGATGGATGGAGATTTACACCACTCATATCATCCTATTTTCAGATGCTACATAATCAAAGCTACGAACGTCTGGGAAGAACATAATGTACATTTTGCAAAGAAATGTTACAGGTTTATTCAAGTGTAGTGTAAATGTAAAAGGCTTAAATGTATAACTATAGTCTGCAGTTTGGGAAACCATTTAGCTATTAAAAGATCGAAAAATTATAACCCACTGAGAAAAAAAGTTTACGTTATGTGTTAAAGTAGTTTACATTACATTTACATTTGTTGAAATGTGCAATAATAACGATAAAAACTTTTTAAATCAGTTTTTAAAGTTAAACATGCAAATGTGCTAATAAATTGTTGAAATACTTAATCTACCACGATTCAATGATATATGCATGGTATAATGTTTTTTCTGAGCATTCCGCTACAAATGTACAAATATTTTAAAGCTTCAGTGCAGACCTTGTTTTGCTTTGTTTTATTTTATCTATCTGTGAAATGACAATGATTTATCCTTTATCCTGGGGTGTTTTTAATACACTTCTCAGTTTATTACTACAGTATTTACAGTAACTGCATAGTGAAATTTTAGATTTTTCAGATTTTATGTACTGTATTAAAACCAGTCAAAGTATTTTGACAGGGTAAATTAGTTTTGCTTTAGAAGCTGGCCATTATTCAAGAAAAAAGTAGGCAATTAAAACTATTTATTCAGTATTTTTATTCATCAAAAACATATTCTGGCCCTACTACTGTTAGCCATTACACCATACACATTTTTTTGTGGCTGTGGCGTCAGAAGAAATTCATTCAACACCCCAACCAAAAAGAAAAGCAATATGTTAACAGTGACCCTTATTGCAAATGGTTTTATTTGATCGAGATGGAAAACATTCACTAATCCAGTCATTGATCCAGTGGTGAAGGTGTGGGTAGAGGTGATGATTTAATTATCTCATAAGAGAAAACTAATCTTACCTTTTCATGTTATTATACAGACTATTTTAAGGTATCTCCAACAGAGAGACAGTGTATTGATTCGCATCTGACTTCTAAAACGAATTGAGCTTCTCTATATTAACACTATAAACCAGCTTAATGAGAAAGACACTAACTGTTTCTCACACAACCCCAGATGGAAACCAAAGACCAAAGGGTTTATTTTTACATTTGTATTTCACATATTCACCTGCCTATCCATTAATATCGGTAAACTAATTTGGCTTGCTGTCTTTGCTTAACATGATTTCAATGCAAGTATCTGCATGCAATTACACTCTTGACCTTATTTTTAATGAAAGTGCACAATATTTAAAGACACCCATAAAGTGTGACCAATAAATGTTTTTGCACACATCAATGTGAAGTAAATCGTGACCATTTACTCCACTTTTGACCATTTATTTTAATTTCTATTTTTTAAACAATGTGTGACAAGATGGTGACATTACTACTTCCAGGGACACAAAAGGTGATGCCAACGTTGTTCTTGTCAGGTTGTCAACATTGAAGGCCCTTAAAAATGTGAGTCACATAAGGGAGATGGGGCATCTCCACAAAAGCACCAAATAAATCCACATTTTCAAGTGTACTTAAGAGTGTTTTTGAGATTTAGGTCTTTGTGACCTTTAGCAGTCCATCCATGTTTAAAAGAACAGTTTTTTAAACCTCACTCTGGAGTGGTCAGGATTATTCTTAATAGTTGCTGTGTGACTACATTCTTATAAATATTGTATAGACTCAATTTGTACAATTTGTATCAATGTATTTTAGTTAAGACAACTTTTAGTATTAACGTTCAACAAACATACTGTATATTGAGTTAGACAGATGCATTAAAAAAAAACACTTTCTACATACTACATTTACTCTCATTACCCAGTCCCATGCAATGCATGTTGGGAACTGGAGATCATTGACCCTTACAACAAGCATTATTCATTTAGCCCCAGTTTGAATAAATAAAATTACTGATCTTGCTGAAAAAAAAAGTTTTTAGCTATTGAAACTAACCAGGGCTGGACTGTGACAAAAAAGTATCTCTGGACTTCTTTGCCAAGCGGCCCATCGGTTCCATCTATTGTAGACAGATGCATAATGTGTAATTACGTTCCTGGCCCGTTTGCGTTTCAGATTCGTCTCAAACGTCACGCCCGCGGGTCGTTGGATGAACCTCTGATGCACAAGGCACATTTTCTGGAAACACTTCAGCGAGTGTTTGATTGATTTTATTCTACAGGATTTCCCAGAGACGTGCGTGTCACGTTCTTTAACAGTCTGGATCGGTTGCTATAAGAATTCATCACGATCGACTAAACGCTACATTCTTAAAGGTATGCGAGGTTCGCGGCTTGAATACTTGAAACGTTTGCAAAAAGTCACTAAAGTTTGCTAATGTACCGCATTACAGGTTGCACAATAAACATGATTGGTTGCTTTACCTGTCAGTCCTATGGGCGGGCCTTGACCAAAGAAAGATTTTTAAAGGCCTACTTTGGTTTATGGAGTGTCCGACAACAGGTTTATGTACATACGTGGTGTAAAAACACTATTAATTCGTAATAAAAAGCAGTTATAATTACCTTACTTCTTGACTGACTCTCAAATGATTCTTTTCGCGATTCATCTCTCTAATCTCCGCGTTTCCGCTAGCCTAGTCTGATGTGATTGGTCAGATGGTCTAGTCTGATGTGATTGGTCAGATGGTCTAGTCTGATGTGATTGGTCAGATGGTCTAGTCTGATGTGATTGGTTTAGCGCGTGTGTTCAAGTTTTCGTGGGCAGGCGGGACTATTTCTAGTGACGTACACGGTGGTTAGAGAATCGGACTCGTTCGCGTGATTCAGAGTCGACTCCCTTTTTTCCAAGCCATTTATTTATTCACCTTCGGACTGCTTACTTTCAAAAACGGCAACACAATGCATGAAATGTAATTTTGATGATCTCGTGGAATGTACTCTTTAAATCAATAAATTAGAGTTTTGAAGTATATGTGCACACACATATAGGCTACACAAATGTTTTCAATTGTTTCTATAATGTACAGTATATCTGTTATTAGTTCTCTTAAATACAAACATTAATGTTTGTTAGAGTTTTATCCTTCTGAATAATATTGTTTAAATAAAATATAACTGTCAAAGTTCATGATTCATGATTTTTGTTTTAAAAAAATACTCACATTTAGAATTGAATGTAAACAATTATTGACAATTAAAAATAGTCATTTTTTTCTCAGAGCATGTCACATATTTAATGACAGATTTTTACTCACGCAAAGTCAAATACAACGAATCAAAATCTTTTCTGTTTTTGTACCGGTTTAGAATAAATAACAGAGCTAAGGGCAATTCCGTGAAAATGTCAACCTTGCCATGAAAAAATTAAGTTTTACCAAAGGTTTTTACTAATAGCACAGATATCAACATTTGGTGGTTCAAATCCCATGCAAGGCCTCTCTTCAAATTTTTAAAGCATTTGTTTTTTTTGTGTGCAGGATTATTCATAGTCTGTGCCATTTTCATATTCCTCATGAATGGAGTAGTCACATGAAAATGTAAATAAAGTAACTATTTTATGTTCTATAAAGAGGTATCCCTTCTCTGTGGGTTGAATATTATTGCCTCAGGATTTAATTCATAGAAATCCTACAAAGTTTGTCATCTCCCAAAAACTGTGTCCTTTTTTGTCACATCCATAACGCATGTTTTTAAAATAGAAAACTAGAATGGAAGTTTTTCTCATGTTTAGACACCATCAACAAGGGTTTAGTTAAATATGAACAGATGGTTAAGTGTATTAAAAGAGCGTTTTAATGTCATATCCATCGGGCAGTACAGACGGGCAGTTGTACAGGAACCCAAATAAGTAAGGCAAATAAGAATATGCTACAATTTCTTTTTTCTCTCATCGCTCTACTATTGCTTCTCTATTAATCCAACTGAATTCATGTAATAATTTTAATAAGAGAAGAGCAGACAAGTCCCTATTTTTAAGTTAGAAAAAAATAGTTTGTCACAGACTGTACTTTATTTACGGATTTTGTATTTCTATAAAAGTTATACAAAACTTATTTTATGGTGTGTGTGTGTGAAGAGCCACGATTAGCCTAAAATATTTCTTTTGCACAGCTACTTAACAACCACTTCCCACTTTGTGAAAATTAGCATTTATTTGAAAAGAGCAGTTTCATTAGATGTTCATTTGCATATACTGCACTATCAATTTGACCCACTGTTCATCACCAGGAGATGGTCATTAACCCTTTTTTGCTCAAACCCAAAAAAAGCAATGCTTTTAGTTTAGTTATTCCTAAATACAGCAACTTACGTTCTTCCCTGTAACCATGGCAGAGCTGGTCATCATTTCCACATCAACCTTGAATCACAGGCAGTAGATAAACAAGAGAATTTTTTTTCACCTTAAAAAATATTCTCAGGAAGTGGATCCAATTACTACCATTCGTTTTTTTGAGCAATATGATGTATTGTGCTTGATGTAGTGCAAATTGGAAGTACAGTCTTAAGTAATGGCTTTCTCATGCTTGCAGACCAGAATAAACCTTTTTCACCGTCATGTCTTGCGTCTAAAGTTTTACACAAACTTTGGAACATCATGCATAATTTTTGTGTCTTTTAAGATAGCATGGTCATTTTAGTACGGTATACTTCCATTAAACATCCAGTTCTCAGCATGCTTTGCATGGGGCTGAATGAGGAGAGTAAATGTCAAAAATAATAATAAGTGTTGTTTCTGTGTTTTTGACTTTGTGTTTAAGGTTATGTTATGTTAGGATAGTCTCAGCCTCCGACGTCACACTCACAGACTATTGGCTTAATGTCTTATGCATGTCACTCTTTTCTGGAAACACTTCAGTTCGAAGGTGTCCTCTGATTGGTTGAATTCTACAGGCTTTTCGGGAGACGTGCGTTTCGCATCATTTAACAATCCGCCTGTAAACAACACAAAGCCGTCTGATTGAAGAAGTAAGCTGTCATGTTTACATTGGTTGCAATAAGAATTCTCCACGATCGGATCGACTAAACGCTTCATTCTAAAAAAATATGCAAGATTCACAGCATAAACTCATATGGCCTCTTGTATGGGCCTTGGCCAACGAAAGCAGCCAAAGTCTTCTCTTTGTTGCAGTTTAAGATTGCAAGCAATATGTTTAATCAGATTATATTTTATTAGTTAATATGTTTATGTGGTGTAAGATATGTGACTATTATTTACAAAAAAGTAAATGATATGGAAAAGCTCTCCAGAATGAAACGAATTTCAGCCAAATAATTACTTTTTCCTTTCTTTCTGCTATGAAGCTGAAAGCCACACATGAAAAACCAGTAATAATTGTATACGTCATACAGAACATCACAGATAGCTAGCTGAGAGTTGGCCAGAAAAAAAGTGCTTTGGATCAGCCAGCATTGCTATGTAAACCAAGCCACCTGTGGTCGATGATTCACGCACAGGTCAAAAGCGTTATCTGTGACTGAAGGCTTGCTATCTGTGACACAGCTCGTCTTCCTCTGTATATTCAGCTGATGGCTGCTGAGTTCATCACATTGGGCGACACACAGTGCCAATTGCATCACAATATTAACAGAGGCGTGCTAGAGAGCTGGATCCCAATGGAGTGATCAGTGGGATGTAATTGGAACCGGACAAAAAAATTATGCAGTCCAACAAGGTTTCTGAACTCACTAATCCTTCCTTGCCATTCCCGGGTGACGCACAGACCAAAAAGAAAAAAGCACATTTTCTGATGAGTGCTCAACATAATTTTTGGCAGGAGCTGCTACCTCAAGTCAGGTGCACAATACTCAACAGTGTTTTAATTAATGCAATGCTAGTACAAGTTGTTGTGAAATTGTTTTTTTTTACTCAGATCCACAATCCAGGGGAAAATAATGTAGGGGAATCTTCATATCTACAGCTACAGAAACCAGTCCACCCACAAATGTAGCCATAGAAACATCTATTTATATTAGGGCTGTCAAAAGATTAATCGTGATAACCGCATTCAGAATAAAAGTTTGTGTTTACATAATAGATGTCTGTTTACTGTGCATATTCATTTTGCATTTATGAACACAAACACATACATGTAAGCCTATATATATTTAGGAAATATATAGATATATTTATTTATATTTAACAATAATTTAAATTATATTTAAATGTATATAAATGTTTATATTTTATATTTTTCTTAAATATATACATGTATGGGTTTGTTTTTATAAATACAAAATTAATATGCACAGTACACAGACATATATTATGTAAACAAACTTTTATTCTGGACGCGATTAATCGCAATTAATCGTTTGACAGCCCTAATTTATATGCATCACATGAAGATACTAACAACCTGAACACACATACAGGTAGAAGTAACAGTCACACATAGTTAATAGAACAGTATGTTGGGTTACAGCCTTGAATTAATTTGTTTGTTCCTCTATGCTGAGACAAGAGTTATATCTTTATGACTACAGCACATGTAATGCTTTGGCCATGAAGTTTTAGTGTGTTCTCCTTAAATTGATAAATTATCTTTAAGTAAAAGCCTCACTGTTCTAGACTGTTCAGAGCATTATCATGGACAGAAAGACTTTGCTTTCCACAGGAAATTGATTGCACTAAAGGATATTCATGGACTAAACTACTGTAATTTTGCATTTTCTGAAAGAAATCCACATACTGTAATAGTGCTAAAGTTTTAAATTCATGTTTTTGCTTTTAAAATTCTGCAACAGACACATGTTGCTGTTGATGTAAAACTTGTATATTTTTGTCCTTTCACTGTTGTGAAAATTGTTCTTTACTTTTTTAAGTACTTCTTATGATAATCTAAATAAGTTTAAATAAACAAAAATGTGCTTTTAACATAGTATATCTGTATCAGTATATTTACCATTTGAAGTACACTTGAACCCATTTTTCATACACTTGAGTACACTCAGATGTTTTTAGGATTATCTTAAAATTTTATAAGTAGGTAGGGACGCCATTCATACCAATACGCCGATACGGATACAGATCCCGATCCCTTTTTTTTTGGTGAGATGGCAATTTTCCAAGCACATCACAGTGAGACAAAAAATAAAATAGCTTCATAATTACAACTCCACCTCAAGCACATAAAAAAATTAATAATTGTATGTGCTTGTCACAAATGTTCAAAGCACAAATTTCAGTCAGTTGTGTCACATGAGGTATCAGTCTTTGGTATCGGTGTACTTTTACAAGTACGAGTACATATCGGTATCGATACTGGTATCGGCGCATCCCTAATTTTTTGTATACAAAGTACAAAATTTGCATGTGAAAGAAGATCACTACATTATGAAAGTGCACTTTTTTCACCTGAGAAAGCATCTACTAAATGATTAAATGTGAATATGAATGAAACTTGTGCAGTGTCATAGAATGAACACTGTAGCATGAGTAACAATCTCTCTGTAAAAGCAAAATCCAAACTTGCAAGTTGCAAACACGGACTAGTTCTCAAAAAATAAAAGGCTGTTTATTATCCAGTGTCTGCGCATGGGTCGTTTTTGCAACCAAACTTTGTCTATACATGTTAACTTTTGAGCTTAAAATTTTTTATTTTATTTTTTATCATTATTGATAGGTGTATCGTTATTGTTTTATCAGTGCGTCTTGGAACGGACAACAGAAACAGAAATAATATATATGAGAACTGCTTTACTGGGCAATAAGCTGTATTAAAATACAGAATGTTCAAAGAGTAGAATCGCAACTAAAGTTGATACTCAAAACTACATGAACTCCTTAGACGAATCGCTTGCTGTTTTCCTCAATTGTAAGTCGCTTTGGATAAAAGCATCTGCCAAATGAATAAATGTAATGTAATAAATGTACATGATGATGTCACTAATATGTTAATTAGTGTGTGACGTCACACAGTGCTAAATGACTTTAGCTGGGTTTTAACACATTGGTTCATGTACAGGCATACATCTCATTATTAATTAACAAGTGAAAATGATGAATACAAACGTGACAAATGTTGCCACATCCTTTGGACAAGTAACATTCATTGACACCTCTTTCTCAATCATAGCTGTTATTCAGCTTTGTTGTGAATCAGGCACCTGATTCGCAAGCAGTCCTATTACACGGTGTGACACGGATGGTTACAATGCAATAATGGCCTATTTATAGCATTATGTTCTAAATTTAGCACACCATAGCGCACACTTCCAAAAATAACCCCTTTGCTCTGACAGGACAAAATGAGCCTTACATTTGCAATCATGATGTAGTAGCAAACTTAAAGACTTTGGAAATGCTTTGTATCCAATCCTAGAGACCCAGCGGGCAGCATGTGGTATCTGAAACCTACATTAGTGTCTGATGAGCCCCACTCCTCAATCTGCCACTCCTGGACCAGGCGCTTATTGGATTCATGCAGCTATAGCAACCCCACTGACTAGGCAATGCTTGCCGAAATAGGCTCTTTTTATGGGTAGCTGCATCTGCACTGATTGCCTCTGAATCGGTTGCACAAAATTAAGAATTTTCATGTATCTGGATGCATTTCAGTCCCCATCCAGTATATGAGAATCATACTTTTCTTCTGTATTTATAGGCCTTATATCTTTCTCCTATCAATTCTAACAACTTGATCTTTTTGTTAACATTCTCAGTTTATATCCATAAAGATCACTCAGTATTTACTCAGGATAAGCGAGTAGTCTGTAGTCGCGGCAAGAGCGCACGCGTAAGTGTTCGGTGTATATTATATGTTTCTGTTGTATGACGCTTAGGTGATATATTTGCTAAGTAGTGAGAATTATTTCGTTCTCTGATCTATTTTCCTTATAAGTCTATGGTGCTTTGGAGTGTTGTTTGCAGCTAGTTGATTTTAGATTACAGGAAAGCTTTTCACCTTTGGATAAATTAGCACTTAAGTCCGGAAGAGTCCAGCATTAGATTCGACTTGAGCCATTGCGTGTTCATTTAGGCTTTGTCTTGCTAATTTGAAACGCACGGGCAGCTGTTCCCACTCACTACGTGATTAGCAACCCATTTAATACAGATAGAGGCGCTGGCGCGGAAGCGTTCAGCCCTCCTCGCGTGAAGACCGACGAGGTAAAGACCATTCGACTCGTCCTGCGCGACTCAAGACCGACGAGGTAAAGACCATTCGACTCGTCCTGCGCGACTCAACCGAGCAACGAAACCGACAACGCACAGTAGTATCTTATCTAAAAATCCTTTTTTACTGTTTTCTCTCACTTTCTTTTTAGCCTTTTCTATACTCACTCGCACAGCATGTGTTTCCAATTCATTCCTGTGGTCTCTCGCCCACGACACTCTCTCACCAGAGGAAGGCGGAGCAATCCCGCCAACCTTCGCACTATCTGTACCTCTTCTACTCTTCCACTCTCTCTTTTCATTGGTCTCTGGAATTGTCAATCTGCTGTTAATAAATCCGACTTCATCCCTGCATTTGCTTCCCACTCTGCTCTTAGTATTGTAGGATTAACTGAAACCTGGATTACTTCTGAGAACACAGCAACCCCTGCAGCTCTCTCTAGTAATTTCTCTTTCTCTCACACTCCCCGCCAGCATGGAAGAGGTGGTGGCACCGGTCTTCTCATCTCCAAAGACTGGAAGTTCTCCACCTACCCCTCCGTAGTCAACACCAATTCTTTTGAAATCCATGCCGTAACTATTACTTCTCCATTAAAACTCCACATTGTAGTTATTTATCGCCCTCCAGGTCAACTGGGCGAATTTCTAGAAGAACTAGACATGCTGCTCTCGTCTTTCCCTGAGGACGACTCGCCGCTTCTTGTCTTTGGGGATTTCAACATCCACCTAGAGAAGCCTTATGCCTCAAACTTCCACTCACTGCTTACCTCCTTCAATCTCCAACTAGTCCCCACCACAGGTACCCATAAGTCAGGTAACCAACTTGATCTTATCTACACACGCAGCTGTGATACAGAGAACACCTTGATTACACCTCTGCACGTCTCTGATCACTTTTTCATCACTTTTAATTTAATACTGCATTCCCGCAACTCACCAACTCCGCTGCCAGTCTCATTTAGGCGGAATCTGCGCTCCCTTTCTCCTGTCCATCTTTCATCTGTCATAGAAACCTCCCTTCCATCCTTCACACACTTTGCATCACTAGATGTTAATTCTGCCACAGACACACTTCTCACAACACTAACCTCGTGTCTAGACACTATCTGTCCTATTTCCTCCAGGCCAGCACGTGCTACTCCTTCCAGTCCCTGGTTGTCCGATACCCTCCGGGAACACCGGGCTAAACTCAGAGCGACTGAAAGGAAATGGCGCAAAACAAAAGACATCGCTGACCTCTGTAAGTATCAAGCTTGACTCTCTATCTTCTCTGCAGACATTCACACTGCTAAATCTGCATTCTTCCATGAAAAAATTAGCAGCGCCTCAGACTCCCACAAGCTTTTCAAAACATTTAAAACTCTCCTCTGTCCCCCTCCACCACCTCCGTCTAACTCCCTAACGGCTAATGACTTTGCCAGCTACTTCACAGACAAAACTAGGTCTATCAGCAGACAATTTTCAGCCCCACCCATCAATGATCTCACATCGCACATACACACAGCAGACCATCTTCTCTCCTCTTTCTCTCCTCTTAAAGAGGATGATGTTTCTAAACTTCTGCTCTCTACTCACCCAACCACCTGCCCGTTAGACCCCATCCCCTCACATCTACTACAAGCCATCTCACCCACACTCCTACCATCACTCACTCATATCATTAACACATCTCTTAATACAGGAATTTTCCCCACTGCATTCAAGCAGGCCCGGGTAACCCCGCTGCTTAAGAAACCCACACATGACACTTCCCTACTGGAGAATTATAGACCCATTTCTCTCCTTCCGTTCATAGCTAAAGCACTTGAACGGGTTGTTTTCAATCAGGTGTCTACCTTCCTCACCCAAAACAACAGGCTGGACACCAACCAGTCAGGCTTTAAGAGCGGTCACTCAACCGAAACTGCCCTACTAACAGTTACAGAAGCCCTAAGGAGGGCAAGAGCTGAGTCCAAACCATCTGTTCTCATTCTCTTAGACCTTTCTGCAGCCTTCGACACGGTTAACCATCACATTCTTCTGTCTACCCTATCGTCACTGGGCATCACTGGAACTTCACTCTCCTGGTTTAAATCCTACCTCGCAGATAGGTCCTTCAAGGTAGCTTGGGGAGGTGAAGTGTCCAAATCACACCAACTAGTCACCGGGGTCCCACAAGGATCGGTTCTTGGACCTCTGCTCTTCTCCATATACACCACATCACTGGGTTCCATCATACAAGCACATGGATTCTCCTACCATTGTAATGCTGATGACACTCAACTTCACCTCTCATTTCATCCAGACGATTCCACGCTAGCCACACGAGTCTCCGACTGCCTGGCTGACATCTCTTCTTGGATGAAAGATCATCACCTGCAACTCAACCTGGCCAAGACTGAGCTTCTCATCATTCCTGCCACCCCGTCAGAACAGCCCCAGCTTACCATCCAACTTGGTCCATCTAAGATAACCCCATCGACTTCAGTCAGGAATCTTGGGGTAATCATGGATGATCAGCTGACTTTTAAGGATCACGTTACTAAAACAACTCGGTCATGCAGGTTTGCATTGTACAACATTAGAAAGATCAGACCGTTCTTAACAGAACATGCAACACAGCTTCTCGTCCAGGCACTTGTCATTTCTAGACTGGATTATTGTAATGCTCTTCTGGCCGGTCTCCCAGCCTGTGCCTTCAAACCTCTGCAAATGATCCAGAATGCTGCTGCACGCCTGGTCTTCAATGAGCCCAAGAGAGCACATGTCACACCTCTGCTCATCTCTCTACACTGGCTCCCAGTAGCGGCACGCATTAAGTTCAAGGCACTGGTGCTTGCTTACAGAACAGCCACTAACACAGCACCCATCTACCTCAACTCTCTCTTACAGACCTACATCCCCTCCAGAAGTCTGCAGTCTGAAAACGAGCGGCGCCTCATTGTTCCTTCACAGAGAGGCATGAGATCCATCTCAAGGACATTTTCTTTCTCCGTTCCCGGCTGGTGGAATGATCTTCCTGTTTCCATCAGGACTGCTGGATCAATTTCACAATTCAAAAAACAGCTGAAGACCCACCTCTTCCATGAGCACTTAACTGTCTCATAAAAAAAAATAAAAAATAAAAATTTACCCCTATTTTTCCTTTTCTAATGTTCTCTATATACTTGCTTATACTATCTTGACGTTGTATTTGAAACCTTGTATTACTAGCACCTCTCGTGAATATTGCTTACTTAGACGAATCGCTTGCTGTTTTCCTCAATTGTAAGTCGCTTTGGATAAAAGCGTCTGCCAAATGAATAAATGTAAATGTAAATGTACTATTTTCATCAGTATTGCGAAACGCAGTGCAAAATTATTTGCTGATTTGTTGACATAAGATTTTGTGCTTTTTTTGAGAATCATTACTCAAGTTTTCTTTGTTATTTACCATTCTGATTCAGAAAAATTGAAAAAAAAAAATGAATGGACGAATGACATTAGCTCAATGTTTATGCATTTAATCACTACAGCATACATACTGTACATACAGTATAGACAGTTGCCCAAGGTTAACTTCCGGTCTGTGTTTGGTTAGTATAACAATTAATTGTATAATTAATTTATATTAATATTATATATTATTGTATATTGTACTAAATTAAATTAAAACTACTCAACAGTTATTGATTCTTTGTGGAAGTCTACCAAAAGTTAAGTTTGGGCCACATAAAGTTTGTTGCTGCTGTAGCAAATTTATTTATATTAATGCAGGTAGCTAAATCAATACATTTCATGTAATTTCAAAATAATTGTAACTTTTGTGGATATATTTAGTCCTTATCTTATTCATTTAATTTATGAGAAATGTTTGTGAAACAAACATTTATTTTGGTTAAACATCAATATGGCCATATACCTTATTTTATGTACTGTATGGTCAATTTTAGTACATACAAGAAACAACAAAAGCATAGAGAAGAATAAAAGTGAGGTAAGAGGTGATAAAAGGACAAGGGCATGACGCACAGCTCTGACAAGGCATTTTAAATCTGAAGGTTTTAACCTCATTTACTGCTCCACTTTACTTTTACATTATGACAGATTCACAGGTGGCCACGCTGCTGTCACACAAAAGTCACCACTCTACCCTAATTTTTAGGCAAAAAGATATAATCCACACATGCTTAAATAACACCTGCTGATAATGATATGATATAGACAGTCTTGGCTAATGGCTTATAATATAACTATTTATATTGTTTTTAATTGGTATTAATATCTATACAAACCTTGGCTCAAAAACATTTTCAGAAATGTGAAAACTCTTCCACTACAACAGCTTTACTCTCCTCAAAAATCAATTGCAAGGCCCTCTGAGTAGCAAATCTGTTGGCCATCTTGATCAGTTATAATAAGGAACCACACTGGCAAAGCTATATATAATTGCGTCCCTATGTGGTGTTTCCATTTGTTATGGTTACATTCCATAGACCGTTATGGTTTTCATACTGTACAAACTGTATATTCTATCTCCTACCCCTTAACCTACAGTAACCATCACAGAAACTTTCTGTTAATTTAGATCATTTTGTATGATTAATAAGCTTGTTTCCTTATGGGGACCAAAAAATGTCCCCAACAAAGACTTTTAGATCACCACAAAGGATTTGGGATATTGTCATCTTTGTGGGGACATTTTGTCTCTTACCAGGGCCACGCACACACACACACGTTTATGGGGACATTCCATAAACGTCCATTGATTTTATATCAAGCATATGATATATTATACCCCCTAACCATAACCCTAAACATAACCCTCACTGGCCTGAGTGGCCTCACACCCAGTAGCCTATTTTTATATTTTCAATAAATATCCTTCTGTATGATTTATGAGCGGTTTTCTTCATATGGACCAAAAAAATTACGTTTTGGTGATAAATACCAGCAGGCACGCACAAACGCACGCACTTTCATTAGCCCAAGACCCGAACATCTTGTATGAAGCCATAGATAATAAATGTGTAAAAAAATGATTTAAAAAAAAAATGAAAACGGATCCCGAACACCATACAAGAGTTAAACCGTCTATAATTAATAAAACGTTTTATTTAGGCTACTATAAAACATTGATTCATTTCCCTAAGGAAAAACACTTTGACTCATCAAATTGTAGTTTAAAAAAATACTTCGGTTAAAAACTGTTTAAATCGTTAGATAACTGTGTCAAAAGTGTGTGAAAACATTTACTAGGACACAGAAAACGAACCTTATGCTGGCCCGTGAGGGAGAAGCAGCAAGTCAGCTGTGTTCCCGTAGAAACTCGATTTCCCATAGTTCCTTGCGGCGTAACTAGGTCAAAGGTAGACTGTCATGTCCGCTGTTACCTTTGGCATGCAGAAATTTTCTAACTCATTACGGTAATAAAGGTGATAGTCGTTTACACAGAATGTTGTTGACATATTATTGAAATTGTTTATTAGGCTGTCTCTTACATGTGATCATTTTATGAGCGGAGAGTCGTTGTTCGATACAAATCCCGTACTGGATTGCTGTGGAGGCTTGAATAACGTGGATTACAGTCAGGTCAGGTACCATCTGTGCAGATCTCCCTTCATCAGACTTTCCGACAGCCACAGTGCTATAATTTACCTCTCTTCAGATGCATGTTTGTACTGTTTTTATGGTTTTTTTGAAACAACAGCTCATAATAAAGTGTCACCCGGTGCGATTCAATTGATACATTTAGAATTATCGTGCACGTGAGCGCCAGTTGTGCACGTGCTGTCGTTTAGTCGGATTATTGTCCTTCCGCCGACTGAGAAAATTAATTTAGTAAACGAGGTTTGCATAGAACATTGCCAAGCATTCTTAAAACGTTAATCCAGGGTGCACGAAAATTATGTCTGGGAGTAAAATATAGGTGACGACAGTGTTACAGTTGTAATGCTAATTTTTTATAAGGAACATGTATGTTGAGCATATGAGCAGCATACAGAAATGCTGTAAACATGCAAAAAAATAAAAATTTTATTATCGCTTTACTAACTATAGTTTCTGTTACTAAGTTGTTTCTCCCATATCAAGAGCTTGACCTTACATAATATTACCTACTTTTTGTAATTTTGCAAATGATGTACTAAGAAAATAAGCATTGCTGCTTTATATTATTGATGACAACACTCCCACACAATTACAGAATTACCTGACCTTTAATATAATGTCTGTGATGTTGGTATATCAGAGAAAAAGTGGACAGACGGCTCAGGGCGATCAGTCTTTTTGATCAACTAACCTATAAACAAAGAGCTGGCTTTAAACCTTGAGCATTTGAAAGGCTGCTTTGTTTTGCTCGATTGCGTCAATAAATCACAATTTGTTGCATAATAGTAAAATTCCCAGGGGATAGGCCTATGTGCTAAAGTATGACTGTACCATTATTTATGTTATGGTTTAGTTTTAGCATAATAAAATCTGCATGAACATACTGTAAGTGCAACATATCAAAAGCATTGTGATTTGGTATGTCTTATAAAGTTTTATAAATGCTAATTGTGATTATTATGGTACATTATGTATTATCGAAGGTATCTAACGTTTGGGAGGATCTGGGGTTTTTCTGGTTTTAATACCAGGTAAATTGACCTCTCCACTGACTGCATAGCCCTGAACAAATCTCTTAATCTTGGTTTGCTTCTGTGGCTGTTTCTCTAAAGATAATGCTAAACAAATAACAGGTCATGCGACCACATCATCTATAACAAGGTTCTTAACCTTTTAATTCCAAGGCCCCAATTGTATTTAACAGTATTCAAAGGTCCCCCTCCCACTACAATAACTCACAATTTTTACTCAATAAAATATTTTAGAGCTTGGCCAAAAAATGGACGAATAATTTGAGACCCCCTTGGAAGTCAGAGAACCACTTGTCTATAATTATCTGTATTATTACTGTATTATTAGGATAAAGATAATAGATCTACCTGATCAGGTGTGCCGAACATATCCTGAAAAGTAAAGCTGGCTGCAGTATGGGTCATAAACCCCACCCTATTCATGTAAACAAATGGGATGTGAGCCGAAATAAAAAAAATCGAAGTAATATGTATGTTCATCAGTAATAAGATGTTATAATAAGGGGGTGTGACAACATTACTTATTTGCGATTGAGTTGGCTGAGATATTTGGCTTTAGTTTTCTACAGTAGAAGCATAAGGAGACACGTTGTCGATCTTTTTTTTTTACAGTTTATGAACAACCAATTGGATGAGGTTTGAGCAGGCCTTATTTCTTGTTTTATGTTGCTTTTAATTTCCAAAGTGTTAAAGAAATCAAACACATCACCTTAAAAGTAGATGAGCCATGTTGTATATTTAATATAAAAACTATGTATGCTAAAAAATATGCTACTTTTTCCTCTTCTATCTTTAGATAGACATGTCTGTGCTGGCAGTCTTGACGGGGTTCATAGACGTGACAGAGCCCAAGTTCTGCGTAGCTGTCATTGCTATTATTTTCAACCCATTTCTCTGGAATGTGGTATGTAACTAAAGCTGTCTCTCTTTAAATCTGTTTGTTTCTTTTTGGAAGATATAACAAGGTTATGTGAGCAGAGCATTCTTACATAACATTCATACACCATACACTGACTACACTGCCCCCCTGCTATCTCAATTGTACATAATTTACAATCTGTTCAGTATGCGGAATGTTTTTTACTGATCCGGTGTGGAGTAGTCTGTTTGAAGAAGGATGTTTTGTAATTTAATATTGGTTTTACGTCAGAAAATCTCAGTTTTTTGATCAACTATTATTCTTATGTTGGTATATTATTGTGTCCAAGACCTGAATGTCATAAGTAGGCCTTACCGCTCTTATAGAATTCATTTAAAGAAGTCAGAGTAAAAGAGATTTGTATTAATGCCTTTCATGCCTGACCTGTACACTCAGTAGAGTATAGGGAGAATGCTTGATAAAAAATGTTATTCCAAAACCAATAAAAATTACTATTATTATAGTTTACAGTATATTTAACCAACAATAAGAGTGGCATATTTTCATATCATAATAATTGCTGGACCTTTTATTGTGGTATTCATTGTATGATACAATGTCCTTCTGCCAGTCTAATCATCAGGGATTTTTTATAAAAGATGTTTTAGCTGTTTAAATCTGCAATGTGTGTGTCAAGCGCTACCACAGGTGAAGGAATCCATGAACATAGAATTTTATTATAAACATTGAGCGATCACACAAAAGTATAACACAAGAACAATAACAGATACCAGACCAGGGACAAAGGAACTTCAGGAGTATATATACAGTCCGGGTGATGAGGGTGATGGCTGGCAGGTGAGGATGATGGATAATACTGGACTGGTGAGGGAGCGTGAAGGAGCCTGGGAAATGAAGTCCATGGGGAAAACTCAGGAGACATGTGTAACGGAGGCCAGCTAGTGAAGAGCTGTGTAGTGTAAACCTCACTCTCTGAACTCAAGAGGTGCTCTAGAGACTGCGGTCTTTAGCCTCCTCATTAGAGCGCCCGACTCCCATGCCGGACCGACCCGGTTTGGGGCGCGAGTAGGACCGGTTACACATGCAGGGGAACAGACAGGACCGTGACAGTGTGGCTTAAAATGTTAAATATTGTATTGTATAAAAATCTGTTTAAAACTGGCTCTTTAAAATGGATGCACAACAATGCTTATTTGGTGATATCTGATATTGTTTTACTTATTTTCGCCAATGTACTGTATTCCTATGGGGAGCTTGTATGGGAATCATTTTAGTTAATTCTAAGCACAAAGTGTATTTTTTTATTTTGGTGTTAGAGTTTTAAGACCTAATTCATGAAAGCAAAGCATATAAGAAACAGGATGCAAGTAAAATTACTTGAAGTTTAAACTAGTAGGACTTAAAAAAGCAAGCAAATAATAAACTTTTGCGATAATAAAGACACGAATGTTAAGGATTGTAGCTTTAACTTAAAACCATAGTTTTAATTGGATCTTTAATTCCTTCTTAACAATTCTTTCATCACGGCACTGTATATGTAAAATGATTTCATCACTAGTGAATATGAGTCATATCTCTTGCTGGGCAAGGCTGTATTATTGATAATACAGATCTGTTTGGCATTGTATGCTCAGGAACATTGTGGGACTAATCTTTAAGCTCCTTTATTAGAATCACACTCTCTGGGTGGCGTCTTATTCCCTTTCCCAGGTGGCTCAGATTAAGGCTCAAGTTTGCTTCCTGTTGGGGGTTTTTCTCAGAAGGATGTGTGCCATTCAGAATTAAATTATTGGCTGCTTTTTCTGCAGTATTTAGTCCAAGTCATGTTTCAAGTAACATTTTTGTTTTGTAGTAGAATAAATATTTGTAGTTGCAATTATATTACTATTTGTAATTGCATTACCCTAAACAGTAGTGTATGATATACAGTACTGTATGTCAATTTATTTCTCTCAAATGCTCACATTTTCCAAAACAAAGATCTGTATATATTTTTTATTAATTAGGAGAAATTAATAGTTAACATTTTGTGATGCTGATGGCACAATATTTACAATAGTTTGGAGATTTATGTCTAAACTAGGGCTGTCAGAAGATTAATCGCGATTAATCGCATTCAGAATAAAAGTTTGTGTTTACATAATAGATGTCTGTTTACTGTGCATATTCATTTTGTATTTATGAACACAAACACATACATGTTTAGGAAATATGTTTAGGAAATATTAAGATGTATTTGTTTATAATTACCAATAGTTGAAATTATTTAAATGTTTATTAATTTTTATATTTTATATTTTTCTTAAATATATACATGTATGGGTTTGTTTTATGATTACAGAATTAATATGCACATTACACAGACATATATTATGTAAATACAAACTTTTATTCTGGACGCGATTAATCGTGATTACAGCCCTAGTCTAAACATAAACATAATAAGCAGGATTAATTCAACAAAATTTATTTTTAACATTTATTTTTAAACTCTGATCTTGGAACTGGTTGCCATACATGTAGCAGACACTAAAAAAGCACTGATCAAAAGAACCAATCTTGAATTGTTTGTCTGTGCTTGTTTTTGTCTTTATTTCACTTATTATGCTTTCATGTTGTATTGTAGGTGAAAACCATTAGGAGTGTGTAGACCTTTTAAAGTAATTTTTAGTTATTTTGTTCAGGTTCCAGCCTTGATGTGCTCTCGAGCTAACATTAGGGTTCCTTTTAAAAAATTACTGTGGGTAAAACAAATTCAGTGCTATTTTGGAGGTAATGGGGATAAGGGCCAATCAGAAGATTTTGCAGGCCACATAAGAGCTACTTTATCCTGGCTGTGATAATAAAAAACGAAAATCAAGCCATTTTACCTTTTTTTTGCAAGCCATTTTGCATTTAGTATAATTATAGTTATCGGGGGAAATCATACTATTTAAAATGGATTTTGATATTTCTGAGAAAAATTTAAGTAGCAGAACACACTGCCATAATGCTAGGATGTTGTGAGTGGTTGCCAGGGTGTTGCTGTATGGTTGCTAAGGTTTGCAGAGCTGTATGTAGATAAGATTAGATTAGATTCAACTTTATTGTCATTACACATGTACAAGTACAAGGCAACGAAATGCAGTTTAGGTCTAACCAGAAGTGCAATAGCAGCAAGTGCAGGATATACAGTGGTTGCATAAATTACATAAATAAATATTACAGATGTAATTTACAGATGGAAATGTACTATGACCATGATTTACAGATGTCTCTAACTATAGACAGAAATTAACAGATGGATATATACTATGAACATAATATACAGATGTCTATTACTATAGACAGAGATTTACAGATGGATATATACTATGAACATAATATACAGATGTCTATTACTATAGACAGAGATTTACAGATGGATATATACTATGAACATAATATACAGATGGCTATTACTATAAACAGAGATTTACAGATGGATATGTATTATGAACATAATGTACAGATGGCTATTACTATAAACAGAAATTTACAGGTGGATGTATACAATAAGCTTGTCATGGTACACAGAGGGAGACCCAGATGCAGAGATGGTAAGCACACAGTTTATTTAAACAGGAGAACACACAACACAAAAGTCAGAAACCGCCGGGAATGTTACGTCCGGGGAGAGAAGGAGATACACAATCCAGCGGGGAGAGCGCTCGACCCGCGACCCACCAGGGGAGATACCACTTCCAACGCCACGCGAATAAATCCAGCGGGGAGTCCCCTCGACCCGCAACCCACAAGGGGAGCAAAACGCTGGCCAAAACCAGGAGGAATAATCCGGCGGGGAGTCCTCTCGACCCGCAACCCACGAAGGGAGAAACAAATCCTGGTTGACCAGTCAAGGAGGGCGGGGAGTCCTCTCGACCCGCAACCCACGAAGGGAGAAGAGAGATCCGGCTTGACAGACGGGAAGTGGTGGTGTGCGTGTTGAACACCGGTGTCCGGGCGCCAGCGGGAAGCTACGGTAGCAACTAGAGGGTGAGATGGCAGAACAAGGCAAACAAAACAAGGAAAACCAGCTAGACTTGGTAGCACTGAACTTGACAAGACAAGACAGGGAGATCGGGTACAACCGCGATATGCAAACAACAATATAACGATCCGACAAGGACGAGAGAACGAGAGGGGAATATAAAGGAAAAGCTAACAAGGCTAACTAGAAACAGGTGGGGGGCGATAAACGAGCAGGCTAAACAACGAGATGACCTACAGGTGCGAGGGTGAAACAGAGGTGAGAAGAGAGAGAGACCAGATAGGGAGACACGGAGGGGAGGGGCGAGTAACGCAGACACCAAACACGAGGCGCGCTGTCAACGCAACCCACGTGTTCGACACAAAACAAAACACACAGGCATGACACGGGACAGAGAGACCGAGGACATGACAGTACCCCCCCCCCAGAGGCGCCCACCGGGCGTCTAGGGAGGGGGCTCACCTCGTCGCCGGTGGAGATCCGCGATCAGCGTCCGGTCCAGAACGTCGCGGGAGGGCACCCAACACCTCTCCTCTGCGCCATAACCCTCCCAGTCCACCAAGTACTGGAAACCTCGGCCGCGGCGCCGAACATCGAGCAGCTTCCTCACCGTGTAGGCGGGGGACCCGTCCACAAGACGGGGGGGAGGGGGGGGGGAACGAGTACTGGCCGGATTGAGGAGGGATGAGAAGACAGGTTTAACCCTGGAAACATGAAAAACAGGGTGAACTCGACCAAGACTGGGGGGAAGCTTGAGCCGGACAGCCACCGGGTTAACCACCTTGGTGATGCGGTATGGGCCAATGAACCTGGGGGCCAGCTTGCGAGAAGGCACCCGGAGAGGCAGGTCCTTGGTGGAGAGCCATACCCGTTGACCACACACATAGGTAGGGGGAGACGACCGGTGACGATCGGCTGCGGCCTTGGTTCGGCGGCCGGATAGAGCCAACATCCTCCTAGCCCTCTTCCAGGTGCGGCGGCAGCGCTGAACAAAGGCTAGGGCCGAAGGGACCGCGGCATCGAGTTCCTGGGCGGGAAACAAAGGTGGTTGATAACCCAGAGAACATTCAAAGGGTGACATACCTGCAGAGGACGCGGGTTGAGAGTTATGGGCGTACTCAATCCAGGACAACTGTTGGCTCCAGGAACCAGGGCTGTGAGATGTCAGGCAGCGGAGTCTACGACCGAGATCCTGGTTGGCTCGCTCACATTGCCCATTGGTCTGTGGGTGAAAACCAGAGGAGAGACTGGCAGTGGCTCCAATCTGCTTGCAGAACTCTTTCCAAAATCGGGAAGTGAACTGAGGACCCCTATCGGACACCACGTCGATCGGCAGACCATGGAGACGAAAGACGTGGTCCGCCATCAGTTGTGCTGTCTCCCGGGAGGAGGGGAGCTTGGGTAAAGGGACGAAGTGAACCGCCTTGGAGAAGCGATCCACCACTGTGAGGATGACAGTGTTGCCATTGGAGGGAGGAAGGCCAGTGACAAAGTCCAAGGCAATGTGTGACCAGGGGCGTGAAGGAATAGGAAGTGGACGCAGCAGACCAGCAGGAGGGCGATGGGAGGGCTTACTTTGAGCACATACGGAGCAAGCCAACACGAACTGCCTGACATCGGTGACCAGGGTCGGCCACCAAAACCTCTGACGCACGGACGTCTGGGTCCCCTTGATACCTGGATGGCCCGCGAACCTGGACGCGTGGCTCCACCGGAGGACATCAGGGCGCAGCGCAGCCGGCACGAACAACCGACCCGCTGGGCACTCCTCTGGTACTTGCACCCCTCGACCGGCCTCCTCCACTCGTCTCTCGAGACCCCAGGTAAGCGCCCCGACCACCACTCCCTTGGGGAGAATGGCATCGGCCGCAAGCTCCCCCTTCGGGACCTCGAAGAGACGAGAGAGTGCATCCGGCTTGACATTCTTGGACCCAGGCCGGTACGAGAGGGTGAAGTTGAAACGGCCAAAGAAGAGCGCCCACCGGGCCTGTCGCGCACTCAGCCTCTTGGCCGAACGGATGTACTCGAGATTCTTGTGATCCGTCCAGACCAAGAAGGGCTGCGCTGACCCCTCCAACCAGTGACGCCACTCACCCAGGGCCAGACGAACCGCCAACAGTTCCCGGTTGCCGACATCGTAGTTCCGTTCGGCAGGGCTCAGGCGGTGGGAGAAGAAGGCACAGGGGTGGACCTTCTCGTCTCGGCTGGAGCGTTGAGACAGAACCGCCCCTACCCCGACGTCAGATGCATCAACCTCCACAATAAATTGTCGTTCAGGATCTGGAAGACAAAGCACAGGGGCAGAGACAAAACGGGACTTAAGGTTATCAAAGGCTACCTGTGCTAGGGGGTTCCACCTGTACGAGATCTTGGAGGAGGTGAGGGCGGTGAGCGGTGCGGCTATCTGGCCGAAACCCCGGATGAAACGCCTGTAAAAGTTGGCGAATCCAAGGAACCGCTGCAGTGCCTTGCGAGACTCGGGGGCCACCCACTCGGCAACAGCCTTGATCTTGACGGGATCTGGCTCGATGCCCCGGGGCGAAAGGATATGGCCAAGGAACGAGACAGTGTCGGCGTGGAATTCGCACTTCTCCGCCTTAACAAAGAGTTGATTCTCTAACAACCGCTGGAGGACCCTACGCACGTGTTGGGTGTGCACCTGGAGAGAGGGGGAAAAAATGAGAATGTCATCCAAATACACAAAGACAAAGCGGTTAAGCATGTCACCCAACACCGCGTTGACGAGGCCCTGGAAGACGGCCGGAGCATTGGTCAAACCGAAAGGGAGAACCGAATACTCGTAATGTCCCGACGGGGTGTTGAAGGCCGTCTTCCACTCGTCCCCCTCGCGGATGCGGACCAGATGGTAAGCGTTGCGTAGGTCTAGCTTGGTAAAGACCTGGGCTCCCTGCAAGAGTTCAAAAGCGGTAGACATGAGCGGCAAGGGGTACTTGTTCTTAACCGTTATCTCATTCAACCCACGATAATCAATACAAGGACGCAGGGAGCCGTCCTTCTTCTGAACGAAGAAGAAACCAGCACCGGCCGGGGAGGAGGAATGACGGATGAGCCCCGACTGGAGAGACTCTTTGATGTATTTATCCATGGCCTCTCTCTCGGGACCTGACAGGGAGAATAAGCGGCCCTTAGGCGGAGAAGTGCCCGGGAGGAGGTCTATGGCACAGTCGTAGGGGCGATGCGGAGGCAGGGAGGTGGCCCGCGACTTGCAGAACACGGAGCGCAGATCACGGTACTCCTCCGGAACCCCGGCCAAATCGGCGGTGTCAACCTGAAACACAGGGGAAACAGAGACAGGAGACAAGGCAGGACCAAGACAAGACGCATGACAATTAGAGCTCCAAGCCAACACAGAACTATGAGCCCAGTCCACATGAGGATTGTGCTGTGACAACCAAGGATGCCCCAAAATTATGGGAGTTTTGGGGGAATCGAGGATGTACAGCTCAATCGACTCACAGTGGTTACCAGAAAGAAAAAGGCTTACGTGAGGGGTGACGTGAGTTATGGTGGTGAAGGGGGAACCCGCTAGCGGCCAGACCGGGATCGGCTGAGGCAGAGGGAGAGCGGGAATTCTCCACCTCCGGGCAGTAGCTGCGTCAAGGAAGTTCCCCTCGGCTCCGGAATCCAAGAGAGCCTGACCGGAGTGTTCCTGACCACTGAAGGAGAGCCGGAAAGGCAGAAGAGTGCGAGAACTCGGGGAAGAAATGGGGATGGCGCCCACCTGTACTCCCCGTACTACGGGTGAGCGCGCCCTTTTAGCGGGCACTGGGCCGCCTGATGGCCCGGTCCCCCGCAGTATAAGCAAAGGCCCTGGAGAAGGCGCTGCTCCTTTTGCTGAGGCGTGAGACGGGTGCGGCCCAGCTGCATGGGCTCGGGTTCGATGGTTTGAGGTGGAGTAGCAGACGGAACGGCGGGATCCCGTGTACGCCAGGACGGTGGAGAACGCTGACGGAGACGGCGCCGCTTCAGTCGACTCTCGACCCGAAGGCAGAGGTTGGAGAGATCCTCCATCTCCAAGGGTAGATCGAGGGCGGCGATCTCGTCGGCGATGGTGTGATGTAGTCCCTCCAGGAATCGAGCTCGCAGAGCCGCCGCGTTCCAAGCACAGGCCGCCGCCAGAGTCTGGAAACGAATAGAGTAGTCTGTGACAGATGCTCTACCTTGCGTCAGCTGCGAGAGTTGAGCGGCTGCTTCATCACCGCGCGCGGAGCGATCAAAGAGTCGAGTCATCTCAGCTCTGAACAGGTCGAAGGTGGCGCAGCATGGAGCCTGCGACTCCCAGACCGCCATACCCCAGTCACGGGCTTGACCGAGAAGGAGGTTCAGAACGAAGGCCACCTTAGATCTCTCCGTGGCGTATCGGCGGGGTTGCAGCTCAAACACCAGCCCGCATTGAGCCAGAAAGGGGCGACAGGCGTTGGGAGCACCGTCGTATGTCGGAGGTGTATTCACGTGCGGCTCGGGCTCCAGAGGACGAGACATAGCCGTAGCAGCTGGTGATCCATGGACGCTGGCGACGACCTGTTGCATCTGGTAGAGGGCGGCACGCACCTCCGCAAGCTGGCTGGTGAGCGCCTCGACCTCCTGTGCAGTGGCGGTGAGTCGGGAGGCCTGTTGGCCGAGAATAGCGCCCTGTTGTTGCACCGCGGTGCGGACAGGATCCATCCCCGCTGGGTCTCTGGGTTGTTCGGATCGTTCTGTCATGGTACACAGAGGGAGACCCAGATGCAGAGATGGTAAGCACACAGTTTATTTAAACAGGAGAACACACAACACAAAAGTCAGAAACCGCCGGGAATGTTACGTCCGGGGAGAGAAGGAGATACACAATCCAGCGGGGAGAGCGCTCGACCCGCGACCCACCAGGGGAGATACCACTTCCAACGCCACGCGAATAAATCCAGCGGGGAGTCCCCTCGACCCGCAACCCACAAGGGGAGCAAAACGCTGGCCAAAACCAGGAGGAATAATCCGGCGGGGAGTCCTCTCGACCCGCAACCCACGAAGGGAGAAACAAATCCTGGTTGACCAGTCAAGGAGGGCGGGGAGTCCTCTCGACCCGCAACCCACGAAGGGAGAAGAGAGATCCGGCTTGACAGACGGGAAGTGGTGGTGTGCGTGTTGAACACCGGTGTCCGGGCGCCAGCGGGAAGCTACGGTAGCAACTAGAGGGTGAGATGGCAGAACAAGGCAAACAAAACAAGGAAAACCAGCTAGACTTGGTAGCACTGAACTTGACAAGACAAGACAGGGCGATCGGGTACAACCGCGATATGCAAACAACAATATAACGATCCGACAAGGACGAGAGAACGAGAGGGGAATATAAAGGAAAAGCTAACAAGGCTAACTAGAAACAGGTGGGGGGCGATAAACGAGCAGGCTAAACAACGAGATGACCTACAGGTGCGAGGGTGAAACAGAGGTGAGAAGAGAGAGAGACCAGATAGGGAGACACGGAGGGGAGGGGCGAGTGTTGCAGACACCAAACACGAGGCGCGCTGTCAACGCAACCCACGTGTTCGACACAAAACAAAACACACAGGCATGACACGGGACAGAGAGACCGAGGACATGACAAAGCTAGGCTATGGTGAGCAGCAGTGCGATGGATATAGAATATATATATAACATTATATATATAACACTATATATATAGAATGGATATAGTGTTGTTATGCAGTTGCTAGGGTTATTTGTTTAGTTTCTTGACTCTTGATGCCTCAGGTCCAAAGAGCCCACCCTTTATTCTCTGATACTCAGGGGCCGGGTTCTCGAAACTGTTCTTAAGACAAGATCCTAGGGCTGGACGATTAATCGAAACCGACATTTAGAACCTCTAACTGACATAATTGGTTATTTCGATTACTTTCCCTTTATTATCCATAGACGGTTGCCGCTACCTCACTTATTTCTTATCGGAGCAAGAGACTTAAAGCGGAGGTAACATGCTAAGGTAACATTCTGATTCTGATTCTATGTCATGCATTCTGACTTATTTACACTGTTAAACTGCTGGCTTCTCATACTTAACATGGTCAGCTTGTTAAAAAACTAGTTGGACGTATGACGAAGTATTTCTGTGCTTGATACGCTTCCCCAGCACTACAACTTGTTTCGGAAAGCATGCTCGATACTCTTACGATAGTGAGAGAAGTCAGTAGTAAGTTCGTTTACAGCATTTCAGTGATGGATGTTATATAAATGGTGGATATAATGCTGGATTTGGAGATTGTTTAAAACTGATAGATGGCGCGGTCCCAGTGTTAAAAGATGCCCGACACGAACCGCACACGGTAAGTTAAACTAAGTCATATGTGTGTGTTTTGTTGGCAATCGGCGCACACGTGCATAATGTTAACAACACGAAGGGATTAATGCGATGATGTAATGTTATTGTGTGCTCGTGCTGTAAATCCCTCCCCCCTGGCCTGCCTCCGGCAGCTCGCGTTATTCCGGAAGTACCCACCTTGTGCATATTTATTTACAAACCTTGTCACTGAACTACACCGGGCAAAAAAAAGAGAGAAAAAACTAAATAAACAAAAACAAAATAATCCCTCTTTCAAAGCAAGTTTATGGAATTTTCTGTAAACATGTTTTATCAACCATCAGGCAAAAATCACTAGTCTGATCTTTAAAAAAAGTAATACCACACCTTTCGTCAACAAGCTGCATGAAGTATAATTAATTTACTTTTTTTAATACTTTTTTCAGCTCATTTAACTTTAAGCTGTTACCTCTGCTTGTCTCTGTACAAGTTACGTGCTGCAGGTGTTATGGCACATGTCACTGAAAAGTACAGAAATGTACTAGGTGAAGCTGTAATGCTGTACCCTGTGGAATAATACAGTTAAGGTTCAAGGGTCACCTGTTTAATGGTTTTTTCCCCCCCATAGAGCTCATCTTATTATAGCATGTGTGGAAAAAACATGGAGTTGCGGAATCATGTTTCTACAGCACTGTAAGGGAACATGGTGTTTTTCTATGTTCTCTGAGGGAGAAGAAAGGCTGTGATCGAGATGTCCTCTCCTTTAACATGACCTTTTATTTAACACGGATCCTGCATGAGCTTAGCAATCGCTTAAGCCATTCTGTTCTGCATGTTGGCATATACACTAACTATAGGTAGAACGGCAAAGTAGGTCTCTTGCGGTTTTATATAATCTCCTGATGAAGAGTAAAATATCAAAATTAAAAAAAACTTTCAAATTCCTTTATTTGGTCTATTTCTATTAGCCTTGAAGGAATAGTTCACCCAAAAATGAAAATGTAGAAATTTGTTTGCATATGGGCTTATTTTCTGAAGCATATGTATTGTCAGGACATTTTTTACTTTTACAGCCTGTATTCTTTGCACTTTTTAATGTTGACTAAATGATATCAGTATTCATAATTTGCAGTCTCTTGCCAGATGAACCAATATGCTGATGACTCATAGAATTGCATTCAAAAGTTTATCCAATAAAACGCTGTGTTGAATGATAATGTCCCTGTTTAGACATCCGCTTTCATACCAGCCTCACTCTGACGTTAAAAAGTCCCAGATCCACACCAAAATATCTTGTGTGAAAGGCGCTAAAAATACACCTCCTCTTGCATTGTTTCTAGTAGTAACGTCTTCGTACAGTTTAAGCATCACACGTCTTTTCTTATGATTTGGCAACTACAGTTTCACACGACTACTGTGCCAGTAATGTCTGGCCTCATTGCTTACATTTGTAAAGTTTACATCATTTCAAAGGGAAATGATGTGGTCATTTAATTTAATTACCTACTTCACCATAATTGAGATTAATTTATATGTTCAAATTCATATTATATATTCAAATGTTAGTTTTTGGGTCAGATAAAAAGTGTCTTAAAATGGCTTGTTTAGCTACAGTTTTATGTCATAAAGTCATTACAATTGAAAGCACCGGTGTTACATGTAAACACCATATCGGATTAAATAACATCTCATGTAAACAGGCCGCCAAATCTTTCAATCAGAATGATTTTAATCGGAATGACAAAAAAGTGTAAATGTAAACGGGCCTAGTGTTTTTTCTCAGGACATTTATTTCGGTCATATCTGTCAGGCTGTAGGAACATGCATCATATTTCAAAAATGCTAGCTTGCTTCTGTGTTTATTTTTCTTTCTCCATTGAAATGCTGCTTGGTTGCATTTTTTACCCAACCATAGCCCGAAACAACTTTATTAGAAATAAAGCTGCCTCATGCCTCATGATTTTGAAACAGGCGTTGTAGACTTTGTATTTTTATTTGTCACAATAAGCCAAAGTCATTGCTAGTAGATTTACATAATTTTGAATTTAATAAGTGTATATTATAGATTCTTTGTGTTTTAGATCAATCTTTTTGATTCAGGAGTCGTGCACAACTCTTTTTCTTCTTTATGCTTGCGATACAGTAAGTACTCTCTAGAAAGTAGCCTTAGAAATTTGAAAGTATTTAGAAAGTATTTGGATCCAGGGCTGTCTGCATTGAGATCTGGGCTGTCAGCCCACATATTAAATATTTGACCTGCCATAAGTTCACTGCAAAAGCTGTCATTAAAGAGCAGGTAATTGCCTTGCTAAACTGCGACTAAAACGGTTGCATTTGCGACCAAACCAAAAATATTAATTTGCGAGTGATATTTTTGCGGAGATCGCCACTTGCGACCATGCAAATGTACTTGTTTTTAAAGTGTTTCCAAAGGAAGCGCCGCATTTTATTTGAGACATTTAAAACGAACGTATCTGTTAAGACACCGCTGGATAATTTCAAATCCATTCACAGCAAGAATGAATGACATGCAAATTGTCTTGTCAAGCTTTAGTTTAAGTTATCTTTACATTGGGTTATGAACATGGGGAAAAGTGTCCTTAATAAACAAAATACACAAATCATCATAGTAAGTTAACTTCACAAGCCCTTTCATTTTGCTTCAAACTCTATAAACAATAAAATGTATACTTTTCATACAGTATTACAGGCTTAATATATAAATATGGCCTTAACATGCACATTTTCTGTTCAAATGAATTCAGACAGTCATTTGGTTTGATGTATTCAGAGTTTAAACAGTCTTAGCATCAATCAATAACAAAGGTTCTCTGCCTCTTTTTAAATAAGCAGAACCAAATCTGCTGTCATCTGCATTTAAATGCATAGACAGACAGCATTTTAAGACTATCTGAACACATTTACACATAATTATGTTTGTGTACACAATGTAAAAACATTTAAAACAATTTAGAGGAATTCTGCAGATTATTCCCAAATTTTAGGGCGGAATCAACAAAAAAGTCTGCTTATGAGGAAAAACAACTATGAGAGGAAAAATGTACACACAACAGGATAACTAAAAGTATGTGATTTAAAAATGTAAGTTCATGTTATGTGGCTCTTTATTTTTTGGTTATTTTAATTATTTAATTACAATTATTTGGTGCCTGTTTTTTTCCCCCTATAGGAGCCAATGGCTCCTTAACTGACATTTTTGTCTGGAGCCCCGATTCTAATAATTTAAGCACAAAAGAGATAATAGTAAATCTTAAATAGTTTAAAGGCCTTTATATGAATAGGAGCTTGATTATATATTGTAACGCTAGACAAGGATGACAGAAAAATACGTACTGTATGCTGCGTTAATTGCATTAAATATTTTATATAAATAAACGTTGTGTGACATGCCCAACCATGACCAAAATTATGCAAGGAAATACAACTCAAGCTTACCTCAGGTTTAGGTATGTGGTAAATAATTGTATAATAAAAACTTGATTTACACTTTTTACAAACTAAACATTGTTTGCAAATGTTACCATTGACTGATTATGTCCTTATTTTAAACCTTTTAAGTCCTTTATTACAAGATAACTACTTGAATCTCTCTCTCTCTCTCTCCAATACTGCCAATACTTAAAGGGACAGTCCATCCAAAAATGAAAATTCTGTCAAATTCTTACATCATGTACAGGAAGATATTTGTAAGAATGTCAGTAGCCAAACAGATCTCATCCCACATTGACTCCCATAGTATTTATTTTCCCTACTATGGCAGTAAATGGGGGATGAGATCTGTTTGGTTACTGACATTCTTACAAATATCTTCCTTTGTGTTCAGCAGAACAAAGAAATGTATACTGGTTTGGAACAATCTGAGGATGAGTAAATGATGAAAGTATTTTTGGATGGAGTGTCCCTTTAAATATCAGTAGCTGATACATCTGGGCTTCTGTACTTGTAAATGTACCTATGCATAGGCCTTTTTTATATATACATTTGTTATACATTATGTGCTGTACTGAGAACCACTCAACCTCACAGTTTTCTCGTACCAGAGATGTGATGACAAAACATCAAGAGTTCATGTTGATGTTTTTTCCATTAAACAGCACTCCTCCATTAGATAAAAACACTGCATTTTGTGCTATTTGGTAAGTTTCATTTACAGGAATGTTGTAGATCGACTGTTAAAAGCTTCACAGGGGCCTTTGATGGAAATAGCAACAGGGATGATGGATAGAGATGCTGTAGGTCTAATTAGACGGCAGGATTAGGTTACATAACGGTTTTTATCGATCTCTGAAGATGGCAAGACGCCCACCCGATGGGCCTGAACCAGCCAAATCAGCTATGGACGAGTGTAGTGAATGGCCACCTGCCTCAGTCTTCAAAATTTGATGAATGTGAATCAAAGAAATGTGGACATGGAGTATAAATAGAGAAATGGATGGGTGGGGTGTAGAACAAGCAAAAATGAGAGAGGTGGGGTACAGTAGGATAAAAAGGAGACGGAGGTTATAACAGTGGCCTTATTGTAGTTGGAACTAGGCCTACTTATTGCAGTTTTACAAAGTTTACAGGTTTGTTAAAGACAATTAGGGATGCCGATAACGGCTAATACTTTAACAATGGAAGCCGATAACCAATATATTGGCCAATATACAGTTTCTCAATATTAAAATCAATTCTTAGCCTGAAACGAGCCAAAAAGTGGATATCTGCTTTTATTTTAAAACACTATAGAAAACAAGATAACAATTAGTTATCCTTTTTCAAAAATGTTATTATCAGGCCGAAATATCCCTTAAGTTTGGCCTTAAAAGCATGCATGCGCAGTGACGTTTGTTTATGTTGTTGCTTTAATTCATGCAATAAACTACGCTTGTGGATTGTTTATCATTTGGTTAAAAAGTTTCTAAAGTGATGACACTGACACAAGTATCCAACACTTTCCAAATTTCTGGGCCACTGTAGATGTTTAGCATGACATGGATTGTTTTTGCAGATTTCTGAGTGGTTATCAGTCCTCCAGGTGAAACATTTTCCTCTTCAGATTTGCATTTAGATGGTGTTTTATGTTTCTCCAATGAGAAAAGCTGAAAAGGAAAATGACAAAAAACCAATTCATTTGCTTCATGAAATGTTTCACAGTTTCAAGCTCAAGTGGCTGTAAGCTATTCTGAGTATAAACAAAATGGTCCATGCGCTGACGTGATAAGCACTAAACAGTGTAAGAATGTCATTGAATTTTGATGCAATCATGCAGCTAATGCATTTACAGGTGGTAATGGGGTCAAGTACATACTTTACTTTGATGGATGATGTCTGATTGCCTCAGATAAACTTGAATCAGCTGTAGTGTACACGCAGACTCCTCACAGATATGTTTTACACACTTAAAAATTGTTTTCATTTTACAGGTTTCTCTACTGGCATTCCAAAAGCTATTTCATCCGGTCCCACAAATGTGAAATAATTATTTTGCAGCCTCTCTTGGTCATTGCATTTTCTAGAAGTTTTCCATTCTACTTATTTTGAGTGTTTTGTAATTTCCTCTGCACAGTATCTTATATAACAGGCATGTACAGGTTCATTAACAGGAACACATGTTGCTGCCTGTAATTATGTTGTTTTTATTCCACTTATGGCCATACAACTATTTTAATAAGCTTCATAACATACCCACCAACGGAATGTAATTTTTTTAACAGATCCTAATTGGAAGCAAAGTGGCTTTAGTTCGTCCATGTTTCATGTTTTGCGTAGGGGCTTGCCATACCAAAGCTCAAATTGTAATAGGCTCATGAATCTTTGTTGGTTTGAGAGCGGAAAATCTACCTATGACTCATAAGCAATGCGTTTGAGGATGAACAAGACTTTAATTAAGAGTATTTTTAGCATCATTGTAGACCTCAGGCTGGATATTGAGTGCGTCACATGCAGGCAAAGTTCAAGAGAGGTGTCAAACTTTTACTGTATGTGACAATTTACCTTCTTGACGTGTGCGTGAGACTTTTAATGTGTTCTTATGTTTACATAAACAAGTGAAGATTGTTCTATATAAAGTAAGTGTATTTTAGCTATGTATAACATGTGAGTGACGCTGGGCTATGGCGCAGTGATGCATGTGTAATTTACACCTTTACTCCTTCAACATTTTACAGTCAGACGTCAGAGACATATGAGGTTGAGACGTAAGTCACTGTCGTGTCGGTCACACTTTTCCAAATCTGTTACTAAATTAACTCTGGCAAAACATACAAATTCCATATGGCTTTCAGTGTTAAATCGATTCATTTTAGGTAGATAAAAAAATATCTAAATATGGCAAAATATCAGGCTTTACTAACTGACATTTTATTAACACAGTTTGTGTTAAAGTCTCTCAAAAATATTGTGCTGAATTTACTTAAAAATACATTTACATTTACGCATTTGGCAGACGCTTTTATCCAAAGCGACTTACATTGTATTGTACTATACATTTGTACATTTTTGTATAGTAAGCAAGTGGAGGTTAGGTGTCTTGCTCAAGGGCACCTCAGCCGTTACCCGCCAGCCCTGAGAATCAAACCAGCAACCTTCTGGTCACGAGTCCAACTCTCTAACCACTGGGCCACGACTGCCCACTCACTGCCCAAATATACTGCATTATTTTTGTGACACTCTTTTTAAGCAAATTTTACGTAAGAATTTAAGCTGTTTTACCTAAAATTCTTAGTGTGCTAATGCTTAATTTTTGACTTTCTGCTTTAAATATTGGATCACACCAACCAAAACATTTAAGTAGTTTTGACCAATACATTTTGCTTAATGAATTTAAACATTCAGCAATTCAGAATTGTACATTTCATTGTAACAACAAAACAAATGAATAAATATTACTAAACAACAGACATTCTGTAACAACAGGATAACAAAAGTAAACATCTACACAGTTTTTAATATTAGTGTTGGTTGTATGCATGAGTGTCGATGTGAGTTCTGTTATTTATATAATGTGGGATATGGAGATTCCCCTCTGGTGATTATTTTTAGTGTGGTGCCAAGTGCTTTTGAAAAGGTTTTTGTTTACATTTATATAGAAAATCATATTAGGAGCTCTGTTTATATTTGTCTAAAAAATAGTTATTTTATATATAAAAAGTCCCCTAACAGGCCACAGAGATTCGATACTTGATTATTTTATTTAAATATCAAGCCAAAATTATTGATTTTTGTATTATATATTATATTTCTTTAAAAATTGAAGAATTTGAGAAATACTATTAAGGGAACTTAGTGTAGAGCTTATTAAGTCAAAAGTGTCCATTGAAGATCAAACCAATGAGATTGACAGATGTGGTAACATTCTGACATAATTCGCACGATTTCTGCATGTTCTGTTCTGTTCTGTTTGAGCGCTGGTGTGCATTAATGTATTTCTAATGAAGGCTGGACTTCTGTCCAACTACCTACAATTGAATTCTAATGATCATTTGTATCGTTGGCTTTGATTTCCATATACAGAACGTTCAGTCCATTTTACCAGCATATTATCAAGCCTTAAATTCTTCAGAAATTGTAATTAAACAATTAAGGTTTAGTGAATTCAGTTTCTTAATCTGGCGAACACTTGATTGACATTATGAAACAAATCCGTTACACAACAGTTTCTGGACAGTGCATGAATATGACAGTATTGGCACATCAATGGCATTGTTCATTATGATGTCCAGTTGTAGACTTGCTATTTTTAGACTTGTTGTGTTTCCACTATTCCAGTATGTTTGCGCTGAGCTTTGATGTTTAGGTAGTTCAGCTTTTATTTAAAGGATAGTTCATCCAAAAATGAAAATGTGTTCATAATTTGCTCATCCTCTTTTCAAACCTGTATGACTTTATTTTGTCTGTAGAACAAAAAGAAGATATTTTGAAGAATATTGGTAACCAAACAACATTGGCTCCCATTGACTTCTATTGTATGAGCACAAAACCACTGAGACATTTCTCATATCTTCTTTTACACATGCAGAAGAAAGAGTCACATGCAGGTTTTGAATGACAGGAGGGTGAAAATGAATAACAAAATTTAGATATTTGGGTGAACTACCCCTTTACATCCGGTTTTAAGCTTTAAATTGAACACCTTAAAAAATAAGTAACCTGGCTGCCTTAATATTTTGAATTAATTCAACTTAAAAATATTAGTTTACACAACGAGTTTGCATGAAATAAATTAGTTAACTAATGTTTATTAAGTTGAGTGAACTCAAATTATTAAGGCAGCCAGTTGCTTATTTTTTAAGTTGAACCAACATTTTTTTAAGGTGTTCAATTTAAAGCTTAAAAACGGATGTAAAGGGGTAGTTCACCCAAATATCTAAATTTTGTTATTCATTTTCACCCTCCTGTCATTCAAAACCTGCATGTGACTCTTTCTTCTGCATGTGTAAAAGAAGATATGAGAAATGTCTCAGTGGTTTTGTGCTCATACAATAGAAGTCAATGGGAGCCAATGTTGTTTGGTTAACAATATTCTTCAAAATATCTTCTTTTTGTTCTACAGACAAAATAAAGTCATACAGGTTTGGAAAGAGGATGAGCAAATTATGAACACATTTTCATTTTTGGATGAACTATCCTTTAAATAAAAGCTGAACTACCTAAACATCAAAGCTCAGCGCAAACATACTGGAATAGTTTCCTCATGTACAGGCGTATTCTTTGTGAGTTTGTTATATTTATTCAGTGTTTTGTTTCATTAGTTCATCTTGTGAAACATGATGTTCAGTATTAGCATGGCTATTTGAGAACATGCTATTCAATAGCTTTCCCAGTTAGCAGATTTGTCACCCAAACCAACCTAAAGTATCTACAAATTTGTAAAACAAGCATGTTTTGCTCTTTGCCCTTACAGCTGTTTAAGTACATAACCACTATCTGGCTTCTCTCCATCCTCTTTAAAGTTCTTATTTACTCCTCAGTACTTTGATAATACCTCCTGTGCTTTATAGAGGATGCAATGACCCCAGCTGAACTGGGAACATCTGAAGTGTGACACTGCTGTGGGGAGGTTGTGTGGTCTAATTCAGCTAAGTGCTTCTCATCCAGCAGGTTATTGTCTGTCCACAATATAGAGCCATGGACTATGAATATCCATACAGTGGAGCGTCATTATAAACAAAACCTGAGAGCCTTCTGAAATGGAAGAGTATTCACAGAGAAAGGGTTGGGTTGAATGAATTAATGATTTCACAGGCAGTAATGGGGCTGTTTTTTTACCCATTTTGTAAATAGGAAAGGTTTCAGAGGGCAGGTCGGGTCAATTATTGTATAAGAGATGAGAAGAATAACTTAGACCTGTGCTTCCTTTGTGTTTGTATGTATTCAGCATTACTCCCAGCTTCAGACAGAATGCCCATGGATGCATATTGCTCACATAAAACTGCAAAAATGACTAAATTGCCAAGAGAGTACAGTTTTCAGTCTGCTGAGGTCTTTAGTTGGTGGGGGGGATATGTAGGAACATTGTTTAGGGGATTGCATTGTGTTGTCCTTTAACATCTTAAAGTGATAGATCACACAAAGAGTAAAACATTTTGTCATTTACTCACACTCTTGTCATTTCAAACCTGTATGACTTTCTTTCTTTTGCAGAACACAAATAAAGATATTTTGAACAATGTTGGTAACCAAACAGCAGCGGCACCCATTCACTTCTTTTTTATGGACACAAAAGCAATGCAAGTTAATGGGTGCAAGTTAACAACATTGAAAGAGCAACAAATAAAATTCCCAGAATACATGGAACTACTTTATTAAAGAATGTTTTTTTTCTATAAATATATAAATAAATGCATCTAGAAGGTAAAGGCGTGTTCATTGGAATTTAGGGTTTTGATGGATATCTGACTTTGTGTTTGTTCATATTTCAGATTGCCAGATGGGAACACAGGACACGGGGTCTGACACGACTCTTCGGTAGTCCGTATACAGCGTGTTATTCCCTCGGCATTCTCATCCTGCTCCTGAACGTTTACCGCAGTCACAGGTAACACACGACTATCTCTGCCTTTATACTTTTTGTACTCTGGTAAACTGATATATTTTGAATTACATTCGACCCATTTTGTTCCCCTTTTTTGCATCCACTGATGCTTTACAGTCTGTGTTTTATTCTAACTCTGAGATTTTATGGATAATAACACTGACATCTGCGCCTGACGTGGTCTTCCGACCACCAGCTTATTTTGTTTCGTTTATTCTCATGAGTATGTCGACGTTGCCATGGCAGCCTTTAGTCTCCACGCTGCAGTCGCTGGTGTCATCGACTTCGCATGTGACAGCCCGCAGCTCTCGGTGTGTGTGTTAGACAAGCTAGTGCTATTTTCTACCCCTTTCTGAGAGAGAGAATATGTTCTCAGTACAACTGCTGCACACACACACACTGAATATATCACTGAGCTCAGTTGCTGTCAGTCTGAGACTTTGTTTTACATTTAATATGATCTGTCCGTTATGGCTTAAACATTAGGGTATTCAGATGTCATTTTTGGAATGATTTATTGAGGAAAAAATTAAGGTTTAGTACATATTATTGGTTAATGGAAATGGCATATTTTTCATCATTTAGGTTTTTATGTAAGACACATGGTGCTTCTCCACCTTCCGCTTGAGGATGCCCTACAGGTAGTCTCAGCATCAGACGTCATGCCCACCGACCATTGGCTGAATGTCTGATGCATTTGGCACACTTTTGGAAACTTCAACACGTTCGAAGTCGTCAACTGATAGGTTGAATTTTACAGGATTTCCGGGAGACGTGCGTGTCGAGTTTTTCAACGGTCCTCCTGGAAACAACACAAAGCCGTCTGGTCGAAGAAGTAACGTGTTTACATTGGTTGCAATAAACATTTATCACGATCGACTAAACACTTATTTCTTAAAAGTATGCGAAGATCACTGCAGAAACGTATCGTCATTGTTGTTGCTGTTAACTTTTGACACGTTCGTGAATGTACACCGGTCTGCTACTGCTGGGACATTTAGCATGACGCGGCCACAAAACCAAATGTGATTGGTTGCTTTACCTGTCAGTCAAAAAAGCGGCCAAAGTTCCCAGACCTTCAGTATGAATGGGTATGTGAGGGGTTTACTCACTTTTGTGAGATACTGTTTATTGGTCTTAAAATGATGCATTAGGAATAGCATATTTTGGCATCATTTTAGAGATGTTCCATTGCACGCAGTCCTGTCCTGACAAAGCACTCACTTAAAATCACTTTCCGATCTAAAGCTATTTAGCATACAGATGAACACCTATTATATTTAGCCACATTCCATTTATAATCGCATTTACATTAGTGAATAATTATTGCATAAATAATGTCTTTATCATTTTGTATGACTCATTACACTGTGATTGCTTGCAAATCCTCTCTGAATTGATGCACTTAGAGGCGGCGGATAAAAGCTATTCATAGCTGGATCTCTGAGGATCTGAAGGTTTCAGATTCCTGTGACGGTTAAACAAAGCCGTCTGTCTGAGAGTAGCATGAATAACTTTTCCTCTGAGCATCAGATTAATGATTATTGTTGATGCTAAATTTAGTAACAGTGATAAAATTATTACACTTATTATTATTTAAATTCTAAATCCTAATCCCACTGGATGTCAATAGATTTAATTTAAGAACAAAGTTTTTATCACTTTTTTCAGAACTAAGGCAAGTGAACTTTAAAGTAAAAACCTTAATGAACGTAATGTATATTATAAGACCCCAGTGCTTATTCCGAATGTTAATGTTAATGTCAAAATATTAGAGGGAAGATGTTCAAGGTAGAGATGGTAGAAATGTTTAGCTTTCATGAAGCTGTGCTGCATTTGAAAATAACCTGAACACGACCTTGTTGTTCATTCTGCTCAGATAGAATTGGTGTGTTATTTACCGTGTTTTATAGAGTTCTCCAAAGAGCGCCGTTTGATTTAATATATCTCGCAATCCTCGTCATTGAAAGTATTACCTAACATCAAATTCGAAGCCGCCTTCTAGTTTCTAGAGGTCAACTGTTACTGTCTAAAATGACTCAGCCTTAGTTACATCTGCCCACCTGAAGTCTTTCATCTTTGTCAACATCTTTGCCCAATTGTCTTTACAAGCAAAGTGTTTGTACCAGCCATTTTATAAACTGACCTTCGTTTTGTCAAATATAAACTATTGTGCCTAAATTGAATGAAATAATCTTTTCAGTAAGATGCATGCTGCATATGAACTACAAGAACATTTATTTGTAAAATTATTTAAGTGATGTACGTAGAGACACTTTGTTTTAATGTATTCATTTTCCTCTAACAGTTCATCCTTATCTTCAACAGGCAAAGAAATTTCTCAATAAAAGGGAGCAAATCAAGCTTTGACGCACATTCCCCAAATTATTGATAAAAGTATCTGTATTTATTGCACATATTAACAGCATGATGGGGACAGCAGTCAATGTTCTGTCTATTTTCAAAGATTGTCTCAGTACTAAGTACTAAGTGCATTTTATTGAAGGCACGACAGCTATTTTGACATTTTCCGTTGTGGTAATGAAACAGCAGAAGCTTGCTCATTGAGCGGTACCCACTCAAAACTGTAGGCATGCCAACGTCAGAAGCAGGTACAGGATATTATGACCTCTGATATCTTTTTAATTAAGAGTGACACAGACACTGGAATCATGTATTCCAAGTTCCTGTGTGGGTTTGACCTGACCTGCTCTTTTCGGTAACCACAGTTTTGCTTGCTTGCTTTTCAGTGTCATTGCAACAAAGAAACAAATCAACAAGAAATTTCTGTTGAAGGTTCTTGAAGCTCATAAGACCTGAAAAGGTTACAAAAAACTTCTTGTCCATACTCAGTCAGACAGTTTTCCAGTTGAAGACCTTTAGCTGCATTGCTGCCTTTTTTAGTAGTGGGCGTCTTTAAAATATCACTGCAAGATCATGGTGTAAAATACTCAAAAAGAAAATATCTAGTTTGTCATTCTTTAGCAATACTGTTGGTATTTTCTGCATGTGTGTTCATTCTCCGACTTTAGGTAGTCCTTCACAGCTTTTCAAAAAATCTTTGTAGCTTTTATGTAGATGTTAGGATACAGTGAGCGGAGACGAAAGCTAAACCAAAATCTCTTTTTCAATTTGACACATGAAATATGATTAATCTTCTGTGTACTCTTCTGTGTATTTAGTCTATTAATACAGTACAGTGTTGTTTTCAAAGGTTGCTTATTTCAAAGCTTATGAGACTTAATGGCCGTTGTTTCACATACGTATAAACTTTGCCTAACCTGTTTCTCCTAACATTAAATAAAAATATAAATTAACATATATATTGTAATGTATATAAATATATAATATATTGATAGTTAATATATAGGAAAAATTGTCTTACATATGGTGTAAAAAAGCTTCTTCACAATAAACAAAGAAAATAAGTATTTTATGTTTGAAAAACACCCAAACCCGATGTAAATGGTTAAATGGTGTATCATCGCAAGGTGAAGATAATACATTAGCCGTGACCCAGAGATCCAGAAAAAGAAAAATACATAACACTGACCTTTCTCTCTTTTCTTCTTTTTTCTACAAACCATCCTTCCTTTCTTCTGCAGTTGGACAGCCTGCATAGCCAGGTGGCTTTCATAGGCAGAGGAGACCAATGGAGTCCCAATTACTTGTTTTCAGTTTGACAATACAGAAAAAGAAGAAAGGTAGAGGGAATAATTATGTCATTCTTGACTATAAACACAGAAGTGTGAGGAAAAACTTCCCTGCTGGTGAAAATTACCTCAGGCCAATGGACAGGTCAGCTTGAAGTGCGTCTGTTGGCTATGCAGGGGGTGCTGTAGGAATTAGAGTAGTAGGCCAGCAGCCTTTTTTTCTGCTTTTCAGTCAGTGTCCGTTTGTTGCTATCCAGTGGTTTTGCTGGTTTACCATCTGTGAAATGGGCATGGGGCTGGGCAATATAAAGAATATTAGCCCGTAGATTTTGTGCTGAACATGTAAAATGACAGAAAATTAAAAATAATGTGAAAGGGCGGCACCAGGAAATTTGCTTCTCCTTTTTGTTTCACAAGTAGCTCAAAACCTGTTATTTTTTCTCCAAACTGCATCTTCCTTCATTCTCCATGCTCCCTCACCTGTCTCCTGTCTGATTATCATTACGGACCTTTCATCTATCCCCATCATTACCTCCATGCTGTTTAAGTTCTGTCTATTTGCTACTTTGTTGTTCGATCTATTCAGTGTATCAATATATGTTACATATTGTCTTCATTATTCCCGTATTTCTACATTTTTTTAAATATACATTTTTGCAAACATTTTGTCAATCTTGTGTGAGCCTCCCTGCCAATTTTTCACCTAACCCAAAAGGCAAGTAGCCAACCCCAATTTCTATTATGCTGGAAGTATCAAGTGTTGCATGTTTTTCAGTGCCAATATTCATTTTAAGTTTTGTCAGCTCTTTTGGGGACTGAGACATCACATTCTGATTGACACCTTTAAATCAGTCTGTCTGACTGTGACAAAACAAACTGAAGCAGCCTGCTTCCCATCTGTATCATACATGAGCCAAACAAAAGCCTCCAATTACACAGTCATATCAGATGGGTGCTGCGGCCTGTTAAGATCTGTTAGAAATCCATTCAAACATTACCACTGACCCACTTTTGCTTTGACACAAATATCTTTTCTAATAATTCACACACAGACCTGTGCAGGACAGGTGTACCTGCGGTCGGATGCAGTCGGAAATATGCAGTTTTTTTAGATAACAGATTACGTGACGAGACAAATTTTATATTTGAAGTCGTTTTTAGTGATGTGCACTCTTTTTCATCTCTCTCTTTCAGTATTACAGTTGCCATGAAGGGACAGCCACGCTGGGAGGCGCTGGATAACGCACAGGTGTACTATGCAGGAGCAGCTCTTATGGCTTTGGGTTCTTTGTTTGTTATCAGTAGTTTCCTGGCCTTGGGTTTTACCGGCACCTTCCTGGGTAAAATAAACTTCTTCATTTATACGTATGTATTACATCCATTCTGCTCTCCATGAGCCATGTAAAGAATAAAGAATAGGACAAACAGAGAATTATGGTGGAACATAATAACCAACACAGTACATTTTAAGGTGTCACAGATTTTGTTTCATTCTTTGTGAATGATAATGGCCGTTATTATTATAGTAAACAACATCTGAGAGTTTCAGTTTGCCAGGTGATGAATAAATGATAACATATGGGATTAAGTAATGATAATGTCACAAAATCATAATGCTTTACTGAGATACAGTACAAATGTTATAGTATACATGATCAGCATGACATAATCTATCTATTTATCTATACCATTTTTTTAAACCATAGGTTCACAAAATTCCACTAATGTGGATAAAAATAGAAATCCTCTACTGCAGTGGTTCTCAACAGGGGGGCTGTGGCCCACAAGGGGGCCTCAAATGACTTTCAGACGGGCCTCAGGATGACTAATAACTTACAATTAGACAAAATGAGCATTGAAATACATTTTTAAACAACTAAAAACCAAGACATTTTTATTATTTTTCCAATTTTATATTGAATAAACACTTTTTCAGTTAATGTCAAGCTCTAAAATATTTTGTTGGGTAGAAATGTGGAGTTTTTGTGAGCAGGAGGGTGGCCTTTGAATATTGTTGAATACCAGTGGCGGTCCGTGACTTCTTTTCCAGGGAGGCACGAATGTGAAGTTCGGTATTTAGCCCGTCATGTCAAAATATGTGTTTGGTGCCTCACGTGAACGTATGTGCATTGCGCATCATGTCAAAATACGTGCCTGCTGTAGACGTGTTGAGAGGGTTTGTCATAAAAGAGATGCTCGCGTTCACAAGATATTCGCAAGACACTCGCTTAACATTTAAGTCTAATTACACATGAGATTAAGCCAATATCTAGCAAATGCGAGCGTCTTTTGTCATAAACCATCTCGACGCGTCTACAGCAGGCACGTATTTTGACATGATGCGCGATGCACATACGTTCACGTGAGGTGCCGAACACATATTTTGAATTTTTGCCTCCCCGGAAGAGAAGTCACGGACCGCCACTGTTGAATACATTGGGGGGCTTGGCGTCAAAAAGGTTGAGAACCCCCCTCTACCCCACTTTGACTCATTCCTCCCCCATATAATCCTCGCCGTAATAACCAATCAATTCAGATGAATTTTTACAATATGAGTATAGTGCTTTTTACAATGTGCATTGTTGCAAAGCAGCTTTACAGAAAACATTTAAACATAGAAACACAATATAGAAAAAATGAAAAATAATATCACAATAATGATAGAGAAATTGGAAAGTTATATAACAGGACAATGTCATAATTTAGCAGTCAGTACAGCTGTGGCTAAGAGTAATGAATTCCTAAATTAATAAAAAGCAGAGGTAGTTTCTTTGCGATAGACTGCTATACAAAATTCCACATCAACAATCAATTTTACTTCTTTTCATTTAGCAGATGCTTCTATTCAAAGTGCATGGAGAATTTTGTGAAATTTTTTGATGCCACAACCGGATCAGCAGGACCAAAGAGTCAAGTTCATTTTTTTCTGTCATTAATATGTGCATTCATACATTTGTACATGCATATATACATACATACATACATACATACATAATTACGTTTTAAGAGTCTGTTTACATGTATTAATGCTATGACACCTCTTCAGGGTTTATATCTAACTCATATAGCTTATGTTGGAGCTCATGTAGTGCTAGCTCTACCTGGGCTTAACAATTCTAATCCAACATACATTTTAAAAGCACTTAATGTTCTTTGAGGCAGGACCTGCTAACACGTTTTGTGATTTTCTGTCTTCACACCTCTAAACCCGACCTATACTGGCCATGCTGTGCCTTCAGTTGTGTCTGTGGGATGCACTTCCTGTATCTAACACCTGTGTCTGACCAATAGAGACCGAGTGCTAGACACAGACACATGGCACTTAAAGTAGAGAACTTAGAAATAGGTCATCATAACAACTAGGGGTGTAAATCGGACAGTTCATCACGATAAGATTGAATGTCGATTCCACCCGCGATCATCGCATCATGACATTACTGCAGACCCGTTTCAAACATTATGTATTCTAATACAGCATATTGCCCAATAAAGCTGTTCTTGTGTAACAATTTTTTACTTTCATATTTATATATCAAACAGTCAGTTACAGTGTTACAATCTTGGAAACGCAGTTTTGTCCAAGAACTAAATGTGCTCCGGCTCACTGCACAGAGTTGATGCTGAGAGAGAGGCGATTCCTGGACCGGGAAAGCGAGACCTCACCCTCGCGGGTCAGACTCAGTCCTGCCAACATTTTCTCACTGAATGAAAGCTAAGGTTTATCCAAAAAGATGCTAGGTTTGTTGTTATGCACCTCTACTAAACAAAAGTCGCTAAAACTAGTGAAAGAATTGCTGAGTTAGCAACACTGGCTAGACAAATTAGGAATGAATGGGAAACAGTGCGTCACCGAGGGGGTTTTTTACTGTGACGGCACGCAATGGCAAAATGAATATAGCGGAAACACTGGACTAACAAAAAAATACACTTAGACAAACGTTACATGAGGAATGAAGAGTGTCAAAATGAAGGTACCTCATATCGATATTTTACGTGTGGCATCAATGCATTGTATCGTTAGAAATGTAATCGATCTATATCGATGTACTGTTACACCCCTAATAACAACATGTTATGCTTTTACGAAAGATCTTACTGGCCCTTTTAATATTATTCTGCATATCGGGTATTAGTACACTAGCAGTCAAAAGTTCACTTGAGCGAAATTTTTATCATTATTAAAATTAAACTTTTGATCTGATGTGTTTGCTTAAATATCTAAAAATTAGTTTAGTAGACAAAAATATCATTTTCAAGACAAAACTAACATTTTATTTAATATTTTTATCTTTGATAAAGTTGACTGAATAATTAAGAAAGAACAGCCAAAAAGAGCACAGAATAGATTAAAACTCCTTTAATATTGTTTAAAAAGCATCTCGGGGTGAGACCTCAAGAAGCTGCTTGATAAAATGACATGAAAACATTTCTGCAAATTCTAGTCGAAAGGGGACTACACTGAAGTCGATCAAATATAACATGTTTTAATTTCTTTTTCTTTTTGTAATTACAACATCATTCCCATAGTTCCCTTCTGTTTAATTTTGATGAGTTTATTATTATTATAAAATGTGTGAAAAATATGAACATATAAGTGAGTAAGTGTCCCAAAACTTTTGACTACTAGTGTACAATGTGTCCAAACACTTCTGAACTTTTGAATGGCCGTCTATATAGATAGATTCTTCTCGGTTGCACAATTGCATAAATATACAGTGACCCTCAAGTCACAAATGTTGAACAAAGAAACAAATGACCGCTCCAACAAACAAAAAGAACAAAGCCGTTTTGCCACCTGTTGAAACTATTACGTTCACTATTCACTTTGTAATCGGGTTAGTATTGCTTTGGACCTGTGAATGAATCGCCCACTTTTCATTCAAAACTGGTGAGCAGTGTTTTCGGCAAATTCGTTCCTCCACACTGAGCCATCGGAGTGCTCCCCAGTTTAGGAGCTTATATAACAGAGATAAATGAATGTCCCCAAAAGTGATAAAAATAATAGAAATGCCAGGAGCTCGAACAACCAGGTGCATGTTACCGTCAGACCTTTGTTCCAAACTGGGTCAGAGAGATAAAGAAGGAGAGTTAAAACCCATATATGGCACAGGGTGGTTACATAGACCCTGGTGACACAAGGGTGCTCTACTTCTTTTAAGGGCAAGTGCAGGGTTTTTGGAACTAGATCACAAAATCAAACCGGGTTGACCTAGAAGATGTGGATACATGAATTTGCAATGTACAATTGTTTTAATAGTAGGTGGAACTGTTCATTGAAAAATTAAATTACCCGATAAGTTACTCACTTTCATGACATCTTAGGAGTATGTGATTTCTTCAAATCCAACACAATCTGAGTTATAATAAATATAGCGTGAATGTCCACTCTTTTGAAGCTCAAAATTCCGCATCCATCCATCATAAACGTAATGCATATGACTCCCATTGGTTTATAAATGTCTGCTGAAGTGAACTGATATTAATATTTTGTGTTTATTTAGTGGCCAAATCATTGCATATTCATGTGAACAGTTATTCAAGGAAGGCAAGTTTAAATGTGGTGGCACATTCTGGCACATTTAGATAACTCCTATCTGATTATAACCATATATATATATATATATAAAATTGTCTGTGAATAACATTGGTGACATTATTTTTCTTTAAACAGGGGACTACTTTGGCATTCTGATGGATCAGAAGGTAACTGGGTTTCCCTTTAACGTTATGGACAACCCCATGTACTGGGGCAGCACTGCTAACTACCTGGGCCTGACTTTAATGTGAGTTTGTACCACATTCTGCATGATTCAAGTCTTGTGTAGACAGCTTGGTCTAAAATGTACCATTAGTAAAAGATCGCCACCTCTAACAAAGCTTCAGAAAGAAAGGATTTAATTTTGGCGAGAGAACTAGACTCAACAGTAGAGCTCATTTGTTTGTCAAATTTCAAAGAGTTATCAACTATCATTTGGAAGAATGTCAGTTACCAAACAGATCTCATTTGATGGTAGTCAATGGGACCCAAAAACTGTTTGGTTATAAGCATTCTTCCAAATATCTATCTCTGTGTTCAACCAAACAAAGAAATGTATACAGATTTGGAACAACTCGAGACAAAATTTCTTTGGAACATACAGGGCAAATAGCAAATCTTTCATTTTTCCAAACTGGCAACGACATGACTGTGGCGCCAAACCTCAGGCATTGATGTTATCAAATTGCGATCGGTTCGGTTTGATGTATCTAATCATAAAATGTGTTGACATTATAAATCGAATGTAAACCAGAAAATAAAATGTGAATCAGCCCATCGATCGGAGCAGGCCTAATTTATTTCCCGGTTTATATTAGATTTAAAATGTCAGACTTTCAATGTAGTCTTTTTGACCCCATTCTACAGTATAAAACACAACAACATTAGATATACTACATAGCGAACTTCCAGACATAAAATCTCTTGACAATTATTTTAGAGAGTCAGAATAGTGTCTGAAGTTAAAAATAAAAAAGTATGCTAATCAATTCCCATTTGATCATGGTGACACATGCACCGGTGTCGTGCTGCACTCCCCAGGTATTTCCGGATGTCTTGACTATGTGCTCATTAATAAACCACACTGTGGTCCCAAAATCCCCAGGACACTTATTTCCATCCCTCCATGGTCCTGTCAACCGTCGTAACCGTTAAAGTGAGATGACAATGTTCGAGACGAGCAGCAGCTGCTCAGAATTAAATATGAGTAATGTTAAAAATTATTTAAAAATAAATAATGCAAGAAATCTTGTCTTTTTATGCTGCAGTTACGCAGCCGTGACACCACGGTGAACAATTCCGGAGCTTTAGGTCTAGACGATGTGTTCATTTATTAATGTTTTGGTAGAGAGCTTTCAGACAGCCTTCCCTAAAAGACTTTAAAAAATAAAAGTTGAAGTGGGTCTGTATGTGGTCACCCTGACAACAGTGACCAGTCTGCTGATGACTGGCTTGTTTGGTTGCTAGGCTACCACTGATGGAGCAAGTGAGTGGCCCATGGTCTCCTAAACTATAAACCTCTTTACTGTTCGCCACTCTCTGTGGCTTTGTGTGTGTGTCTCTTTATGTCTTGGTTTACTGTTTGGCTCTAAAATCGATCAAATAGTTCATCATGGTCTCTTGTGCGTCAGAGAGGAGAGGGGCTGGTTGCTAACCCTGCGTAGAGTGAAATTCAGACACGTGAAGACCATTCACCCTCTCATGCCTTTGCCAGGAATCTGGAAGCATTTGTGCCAGCATGATTTTTTCTGGCAGTTAGTTCTTGTGTATGATAGCATGGATCATTACCCATGGTAAAAAGGGCAGTACAGATGGTCACCAGCATATTGCTGCTGTTGTTCTGAAACCTTGTATCTCCATATTTTGTGTCAAAATAATTTTTATTATCTTTTATGTGTGACACTTCTAATGAATAAAAACTATTAAAAAGTGCTTAGCAACTTTGACAACACAGTATTAATTATTTAAAAAGTACAGTGTTTTTTCCATTTCCTGAACAACAGAAAATTTGGACATCCAAGATTTTGTAAGGAAAGCCTTAAAATGTTTGGTTAAGAAAAAAAATCCAGTCTTGGGGATTGGTACACCAGCTGGACTAGTACCAGCAAATATGCAGTTTTTTCTTTATTTTTGCAGTATGAAGGTATATACAGTGCATGTGACGGAATAAAAATGTACAGTAACAGATGTCAGATTTACAGAATTGTGTAAACGTTACACTGTTGCATATAAAACTGTGTGTGACAAAGTAACATTGAGAAAAATAAACTCAGATCGAGTAAACCCACAAATTAATCCTGAGGAGAAGGAGGAGTTTATAGTTAAAAGAGGATTCTATATAATGTGATATACACTAGTGGCGAAAAATTGCACCACAGATTTGATTAAACTATCAACAAGAAAGATGTGTGGTACAGAATGGACAAAACAGTCAAATATAAAGTTATTTAATGGATTTAAACTTTTGAAAAAATAAAACTACTGCATATGAGGGAATACATGAGGATTTTATTAGAATATTGCTGCTGTCCTTCTGAAACCTTGTATCTCCATATTTTATTTTTGCCACAAATCATATTATTAGTCACCATTTATGTTTGTCACTGGTTTCTACAATTAGCTAACCAATAAATAAATGAATGAATTTAGACATCTGAGGTTTCAGAAGGACAGCAATGATGTACACAAAAAAGGCATTAGAAAAAACTTGCAGAAAATAAAGTAAACGCTGACTACAGTTTTGTCTGTTATTAATATTTGTTGATCCTCTCCTGTTTAATTTTGTGGCCATTCTTTTTGTTGTGTGTACATGTTTTTTTTTACAAAAACTTTCTTACATTTTTCACAAACTTGAGCTTACGTTTACATTTCAAATACCACATGAATTCAATATTTTTAATACATCTTTAATAATATATTGAAAGCAATGTTGGACATCACTTTAGGCCAGGACTGTGTATTGTTACTCTTAAAATCAAAATCAAAAACATTAAATTAAATTTCTCCGACCTTGACTCATGTTGGTCATACCTCCTACCCCTCCAAACTGCTCATAATATAATTTCTATTCAAAAGGAAATTGGGTTTGGACCCCATCTATCATTCCATTATTGAATGTTTTCCATGTTTAGCCACATTTTATTTTGTTTCCCCGCACGAAGACACAGGTTTGAAAAAAGCCTCTTGTGCCAATATATCCCAGCGACCAAAAGGGAAAAAAAGCTATTAAGACATCTTCCTCTGTTCCACGTCAACACACCTGCGCAGGACACACTCTCGCTATTAATGTTTCCAAGCCCCCTCACATGTTGTCTAACCACTTTTGCTCTTGAAGAGCTACGTACTGTATGCAGCACGCCAACTCATGGTACACTCTTCAAAGATTTCTAATGTCCCTCCTTCACTCAGTGCTTCAACCTGTGCACTTTTCTGACTTCTCTTTTCACTGAAAGATTGTCCAATGCTCTTCTTAGCTCTTTAAGCACTTTATTACAAGCTTTAATAAAACACTGGATAAAGATCCACATTTATCAAAAACTCTTCCTATGACAAAAAAAACATTGTAGAGGATGGTCAATAAGTATGCTATTTGCGCAATAAAATGTATTGAAATAATAAATAAAAATATGTTTATGTCACAACGGTATGGTTTAGATGTCTGTAAATAGTGTTCTCTGAACAAACCAGGTCATTTTACTGAGCAGACGTGCCATGTGCTCTTTCACTGGCTCATCTCGGATTTCACAAAATGACACATCATTTAGAAACTGGATGCTTTCAGACGTTTTCTGTTGAGGCCAGGAAAAAAAAACAGCAAATTGTAACTGGGTTTCTTGGTTAATTCGACCAAGTATGCCTAATCCTAGGCTGTGTCCAAAATTTCTATTTAACTAATGTAGTCCGTTTAAATGAATAAGACAGAATTTGAGCACTGGAATGCCGGAATGGCTTTGAGCGGCATCTGCCGAGATGAAGGAATGAATTTGGCCCAAGCCTCAAAGTAGATGGACTATAGTAAATCATACAGACATGCATGTATTACATTGCTGCTTTTGTACAGTATATAGTTATTTACCTTTTTTTTTAGCTGTAAATGCATTATTACCACATTTGGTCTATGTGTGCATGACATCCCTTCTTTCTGGTGTCAGAAGTAAAAATGGTGAGATAGAAAATTTATAAAATTGTATATGATATTCTTGGGTTATGGATATTATAAAATGTAATAAAGAAATAGCTATGCATAGTGGAGCTCTGTATATACTGTTATCCCAATTTGGCATGATGTTATAGTCTGCATCATAACTATAGCAACTGTGTAGACGTGTAGAATCCTTGAACAGAATGGGGATGAATGGAGATGCACGTGTTTTTTTCTGTCGCTCAACTTGTAGACCATGGCACTAACAGCAAAAAGGTCATAAGTTTGATCTTCAAAGATTATACCGACAATATATATAACCTGAATGCACTGGATAAATTGATAAATATGAATGCCTTATTGTATGGCATTGCATTGTGTAAAGCTCAAATTAAAATAAATATTTACTGGTCTAAGAAGAAACATGTCCATTTGTTGGGTATTGTTGTTTCTGGTTTGTAAATTTTGTAGTATGTTGCTAATTTAAATTTGCACTTTGCCTAATAATAAACTATATTTTTGCATTTATACATACAGTAGCCTATATTGACCTGGGGACAAAAATCTACCGATTCGGTGTAGAATGGCCCTTGTCTCTAAAAAACGTGCATCTTTTTTGTCACACTCTTTTAAAATAGAAAACTTGTGCATAGATTATTTTTCTGATAAACAGGTAATTCAGTATATCGGTCCTAAATACATGCTCTGTATTTATATTTCAGGTTTGACTGAAAATGTCACATCCATAACACTGGAATTGCCCATTTGAACTAATGTAATGTCTAGTAATGGACATTTTGAGAGTCATGTGGCCTACTTTTTTAATACTGGTGCTATGCATCATTTTTAAAGCCCGAACACTCACAGTTTATTGTAATTGCATGAAAAAGCAAGCATATAATCATTCTTTTTTGTTTTAAGTAGAGTAAAGAGAGATAATACAGCAAGTGTAGTGAAATATTAGGGCTGTTCCTTTAATAAAAACAAAGAGAATTTTTTTCAAAATATCTTCTTTTGTGTTCCACAGGAGTTTCTATGACAAAAGTTTCATATATAGATTTTTAACTACATGAGGGTGAATAAATGAGGACCGGATTTTTATGTTTGGGTAAAGTATCTCTTTAATAAGGGTTTATAATTACAAATATTCATCTGTCATTTTGTCTATGGCAGGCCGAAGACCTCTGTGCACACTTCAGAGAGTGGGCTTGCATCACCCTCCAGCCTGCATCCAATTAACCTACTTCCTCCGGTCCTTTAACTCCGGTGACGTGAAAGAGCCATTTGTTTCATAACACTATCAAAGCATGTGTGTAAGTGTGTGTAATAGAGGGGTCAGGATGAGAGCGGGTAATTTAAAGCAATTTCTGGGTGGGTGTCATAAAGCAAGAAGCAGCTATATGCACCTGTCTGGATATCAGTGCTCTGAACTCAAGAATGAAGTCAATGTGCACAGGAATTATAAAAGATGATGCTTAAGTGCTTGAAAGAAGTATTTCATAAGCCCGCAGCGCACATCTACCGAGCGTGATGGCTTCATTCGCTTCTGCCCTTTCCTGTAGGGTCCATTATCCTGAAACTTATACTACTTGCCTTGTATTACCAGCCTATTATAGCTTATTATACTAAATCTCTGAGCATATTAACCCAGTTTTGCTCAAATATATGATTCACTTTTATTACCCAGCATAAGACTACAATTAGGCCAAGGGCTGTCGTATATTATTTATTGCAGAGAAATCGGCCATTTTGGTAATGACTGTATCTATATCATGTTATGTTATGCCTAGAGTCATGACAGAAACAAGAGAGAATGACATCACCGCTGCTTGTGATTGGCCGACAGAATGTGAATAACTCAAAGCTGTGTTACTCAGATCAGATGTTTCTAAAAAAGCATGCAGGTGGTCAGGAAAGGGCACTACATGTCTCTTTACACGCATCGAGCGAATGTTTTCCAGAAGGTTATATAAGGCAACACATTCTCACCTGTTGCACAACAAAACAGGATTCAACTTGTATTGGTAATATGTTAACGGTCAACACAAATAGTAAACATGATATCTGTCTTGTTCATTTACAGTTATGTATGCTTTTTGGCCAACTTTTTTCCCACACTTGCTTACAGTGTATTTAAATGTTTTGTGTGTCTCGGCATAGCTGCTGTCCTCTAGGTTCAGCTATGAGAATAAGTTTGCTTTCTGTTTGGAAAAGGTAAGATTAAACCCAGACGTTTGTTGGCTAATTCAAAAACAGTGGAGCAGATTCCAGGAAATATGTTTGCTTTCTTTGTTATGGAGCACTTGCAACATCAGCACCAAGCTGTGAATATCAGCCTGTTAATTGCTAAAAATCCGACTGTAAACCTTATTGAAAACAGTCTTCATTCTTGTTTGTTTACACGTGTTTAGTGATTCATCATGATTCATTATTAATAATTTTCAGCTTTTTTTTTCATCATTTTGCTTTTTAAGGTCAGGAGCCCACACCAAAACTTCACAAGACTAAAAAGATGTTCATTAAACATCAAACGCAAGATAAAAGATGTTAGGAAACATGATGTGACAAAATAAATTCCATTAAAGCTAAGACGACATGAAAATATGAGGAGCGTTCTTAGTTTAACGCTCTACAGGAGAGTGTCCAAACACAGAAAAAAAAACATGCACAGTGTTCAAATCAGCTTAGATTTTGTTTCTATCCACACAAAAAAACGTTTTCCTAGTGCAATCTTGTTGCAACTCACTTAGTTTGGACACAGCATAAGCCACAGACTTCATAAAGTTTATTAATTTCAGATCGTAAAATTTAATGAGGAAAGTCAAATCTTCTGATAGCAGGGAACTTATATCCCACACACACAGTTTTATTTCCTGTGATTATGTATTTCCCATTAAAACAGGAAGTTATGGCAGAACAAGTGTTTTTACCCAGTAGTCTTGAACAAGGTTAACTTTGGAATACCCTACTGTATAGATGGTTTAAAGCTTCTGAAGCAAACAAACTAACAATTGTTGCGTGTGAGTCATTATATTTTCAAACTTCTGTTTTGATTTAGAAATGTATTGGTCTGTGACTCATGGTTCTTTAAACCAGAGCAGATTGTGTGCATGACAAAGGTAAGACGCTACTCAATTTAAGAGCAAATTACCTTAACTTCTATCGAGTTTCTTCAAATGGCTGACCAGTAAACCAGTGTGACTACTGCTCCGTATTTTTTCTTATTGTAAACTAAAGATGTAAATATGTTTGGTGTTCTTAATGTTTTTTTTTAATGTTCTCTAGGAATGCCAGTCCTGTAGGGGTGGTCCTGACTGCAGTGGTTGGTTTGTCGTACAGGATAGCTATTGCATATGAGGGGTAAGTGAATATGCTTTGTTCATTGGATATCATAATCAAGAGAGGATTATGTGGTAATGAAATTTGGCTTTCATGTGTGTTCGTATGTAAATAAGTGTAGTTATTTTATAGGTCTGGATGTGTATTTTTATATAGAAATGATCTCATCAGTCATATTTATCTTTTTGTGTTTTCTCATTTTTGGCCAGATATTCATACCTTATTTATTTGTTTTTAGTAAATAAGTCATATTCATCTTTAATTTTGTTTGTATTATTCATTATTTGGGCCAATTGTTCATACTTTATTTATTTATCTTAGTAAATAAATAATATTGTCAGTCATATTCATCTTTAATTTTGTTTATTTATTTTTAGTAGATAAATAATTAGTCATAATCATCTTTAATTTTTGTTTATTTTTTAGTAATTAAATAATGACATCAGTCTTATTCATCTTTTATTTATCAATTATTTATACATTATTCAATTCATTATTATTTTTATAGCGCTTTTCACTATTTCTATTGTTGCAAAGCATCTACATTTGTGTTTATTTACAATTTTAGTAAATAAACAATGCCATCAGTCATATTAATCAAGAGCAGAGAGTGAGTTACTATTGTCACTTTTAAGGCAAAATTTTAAATGGGTGCTGAATTATTTATGATATTATGTGTAGTATTGATACTGTATCAATGATCATGGTTTTTAATATTACAGTTATTATTAATACTGGCGTATTTTGACACCTTATTATTTTATATATATGCACATTTTCATTGTATATTATCATGTATATGGGTATATATAGCACATTAAATGTATACAGTGTAAATATAGAGTGATTTAAAGCATCTGGGCTTCACTTTTGGCTACTAATCATATAAGCATACTGTGCATTTTAGTGTTAGTTTACTGTTAAGTAACAAATATACAAAAATAAGATAATGTATGTTTACTGCAATCGAAGTCCTCAGGACAGAGCACAAAACTGCATCAGCAGCTCCTCTTTGTGATTAATATAAAAAAGAACAGAAGATTTCAGTCTGAGACATGCTCTTTGCTAAAAGTTTTTAAAAAAGTCGCAAGAAAAGGTCAGCCAGCTCAGCTTCTCTACTACTGCAATAAAAGGTTAAGCAGAAAGACTGCCAACTTTCCCCCATCGAGACAGCAATAAATGCAGGGCTAAAACACACACACTGTAAAATCTCTATGGTTACCGGAGACCGTCAGCGTGCTGAACTTTAAAAGCATCAAAATACTTATTAACAGTCTAGCCTGTGCGTGCAGACCGATAATGATAGAAGACATGAGAAGGGCTGGCTAATATGAAAAATGAGACGCCACACAAACACAGGGCGTTTGTGAACAGATTTGGAGCTGTCATTTGGATCCAAAAAACTCACTTTGTGAGCATGCTGAAGAGATTTCCTGGTGAGTGGGTTGCTTTGTATCCACACATTTGACACATTGGTTTGCTGGAGTTTTAGAATAGCTTATTTTCACTTTATGAATGAAATACGGTCTTGAATTAACTGAGGTATTTAATCTTTTTTTTATCAGATAGGCTGGTATGAACATTACAATAGCTCCATCACTTCTACCCTTTGAGAGCAAGGATGCGAACAAATCGAAAATATATTCACACGTATGTGCACACAAACCCACAAACACGTGTGCATTAATACAGTAGGCGAATGAGACTCGTCCTGTCCTTTCAATCTCTCGTGTCTTATCTGTCCATTGAGCCACTATCTCCTTCTTCCTCTTTCAGTGCAGATGTGGATGTGTTCATAAACCTTCAAACTGTAATGTGGTACAAATGAGATCAATGATGTGAGAGGTTGTGTATCCAGCACACAGAAGGTGCCAGGCACAGGCCGGTACGCTGCAGTGGTCCTTGAGATTTACTATCTGTGTGTGTGCTTACCTTGTCATATTTGCAGACCGTTCACAGAGGAGATCTATCGGCAGAGGAGCCAACGGTGCAAACACAAATAGAAATGGAACATGTTTGTCCAAGCATGTCACATGAGGTCTGCTGACACTGCTACATCTTGGACTGCCATGAGGAGAAGAGTGAAGGGAAACACCAATGGGGGATGCCTGTGAACTTTGAAATGTAAACACTCATGTACTGTGGCTGTAATATTAAAGAATCTTGAAACGGTGAACTGTCACCCTGAGCTGGGTGTCTTATTGGAGTGGAAATGATGACGGAAAACGTAAAAAGCACAGCTGAAACAAATTGCGCATAGTAATAATTTACAGACATTTTAGCACAACATTTTACAGATTTTTTACGGATAGGTTTTATGTCAATCTCACCTATTTGACTTTTTCTCATCCGTCCATTATCTGCTATTTTTGACAATTGTAACGATGCAATTTTTTCTTAATTCATTCCTAGTGTTCATCCAGATTGAAATTTTCCACAGAGCTCTTTTAGCATCCATTTGTTGTTATGTGAAGAGACTGAATGATACATGTTTTGGTTTGTTTGTCTCAAATATGTACAGCAAGTTCTCTGTCCTTGTTTGCTACCAAAAGTGAAATAAATGGTTGCATCCTAATCTTTAATTGTGTAAATCTCTGGGGTTTTGTCTTGTCAGCCTTCACCATGCACATACTGAAAAACAGCAGTAATGAATTGAATGGCTCATACAGATTTGGCGTTTTATTTTCTATGACTTTGAGGAGGTAACTTTATTTGTGAATTTTATGGAAAATTTACACTTTGCATACTTTCATAAATGTTTTGTGTTTACATGCTACTTATGACTGGTTTTGTGGTCCAGGGTCACATTTTACACGAGCTGCGATCTAAAAACATGAAAATGTTTCAAAAGAAGTGTATAGCACACAATTCTGATTGGTTGGTAGCACAACAAGACAATTCAGCGCTCCTTCGCTATCCTGTCCTGTGACTTTATTGAAGGCCATCCATGAAAACATCATCACTGATTAGAAATCTGCTATAATAAAGTAAACGTTTGGCAGTTTTTACCTATGCTTGCAAAATAAATAAATAATATATATAAAATGTTTGTCAGAATAAACTAGTTTTGAATGGTGGTAAATGAATAATGGTACAGAATGCTGTAGTAACAGTATCTACCAGCAGGGGCTTGCTGGACTATAACAACCCAAAGCTACTGACCCACATTGACCGGCCGGCCCACCAGCTCTCAGTTGCATAAGAGCCGATTCTGTTTTTGAACAATATTGGTGCTGCCACAGTCAATAAGGAGTCAAGCTTTATCTCATGGGCCATCTGTTATTTAATGTGGTTGAGGAGACCCACACATGACCCACCACCAGAGCAAATGAATCTGAACATCCCTGTGAAGTCTCTCTTATATATTACACATGCAGACCTTATGCAATAAAAGCAAAACTTTGCAAAACAACGATTAATAACTCAATTAGCAATTACCAGTTCCGAGTACTCGATATTTGTGCACGATGCAGTTATTTCTGAATTTGCTATATGTTGCGAATAAAAAGATAAATATCTAATATGATCATATTTCTTTGCATGCAAAAATAATTCTTCTCATTGTTATCTATTGGCTTACCTGCCAAACCGGCATTGTGTTGGCTTCATTTTGTTATCGCTACATAGAATTTTATAGTTTACTCATAACATGTCATTTGGGTAGAATTTCTTCTAAAAATAGTGCCATAATAACTTTTCTCATGCTCTGTTTTGGTGTGTTTGGGTTATGTACGTTTCCCATCATTCAGCCCAAGTTTTTTGTAATGAATTCTAAAATATGGTATAAAAACAGGACATTAAATAAGACAAGTTGTGTGGTCCACAGGGAGTTTTGCAATAACAGACATTGCACAGAACAGACAGTTGACACAATGGGGGATGAGATCTGTTTGATTACTGACATTCTTTCAAATATCTTCCTTTGTGTTTAGCAGAACAAAGAAATGTATACAGATTTGTAACAATCTAAGGGTGAGTATGATAAGAGAATTTTTATTTTTGGGTGGACTGTCCCTTTAATGGCAGGACTTGTGTCCATTGAATTTGTCATTTAGCTAATATTCAGTCCTTGGGAGAACAAATCAATTCAAATTCCTAGGAAGAGCAATTGTGAACTTGATAAAAGTCTTTATTAAGACCATTCTCTGCTTTATGACACTTGACCCATTTAAATCCATTACACCAATGTGAATATAGTGCAATGGTAATGCAATACTCAGAAATAATTTTCACTGTGTTTGAGCTCAATTGGTTCATTTCTACCTTATATTTTGTGACTGTGCAGCTCCTGCATTTTCACACTGAAAAAAAAAGTGTGAATGGATTTTTTTCAAAAGCTTTACTCTGTTCATTCTATTAAAAGATCGTGTGTGAACATGAAACTGCATCGGCTTAATCATATAGTTTTTATGTTGTTTCCAAGGAGATTTACTGTGATATTTCATATTTTGTACCTGAAAAGTATAGCCCAAATAATTTCGATTAGCTCTCCATAAGCTCATCTTCTGCGTGCTGCTCAAATCTCTCCACAAAAAGAGCTTGAAATCCTCATTCATTCGTGCATGAATGTGAACGACAGCACACCTCTGGAGAGGCTGAATAACATAATGCTTCTGATGTCACCAGTAATGAACCGGGCATTGAAGAAAGCTTTGGGAAACATCCTTTTGTAGTAAGATTTTAGAAATATTATCACGGTTCTTTCTGGTTCTAAAGGTCTTTATTTCTCAAACTGCTGGTTTACGAACATCTCTTTTGTGTATTAGCATTCATCCATTACTTCGAAGAAGATCTATTGCTGCTTTTTATTTTCACCTTACAATGACAATACGGCCACATCTGATGGAATAAGTGGATGCAGACTTTGCAACAACCTTACAGAGAAAAATAATCTTACAGAAAATATGTGCACTTTTAAAAATAAAGGTTTGTTTTTGGTTCCCCGGAAACTTTTCAATCAAATCTTCTGAAAAGAGGGATTTCTTGCTTACCTTACTAGAACCCTTTATTTCATGCGCAAGATTCCTCACGGAACCATATAAACGAAATATAAAATATTTTTTGTTTCTAGGAGTGTATTTGCATGTGACAGTCAAGGTCAATCTGGTTTCTGATATGATGAAGATTCTTGTGTATATTTCATATAGTCTGCATGCTATTATTAATATCATATCCTAAATAAACACTATAAAGAAAATACATTTATTTACTGCACTTACAATTTAAGTAAACAAATAGAAAAAAGTCATATTTTAATATATCAAATATGTTGTCTGCAGCTGCATGTAAAATAAACAAACAACTACACAATATCAAAAGGTTTCCTCAGAATATGAGAGCTATAGGTCTTTGTTATATACACCCACGTGTCCCTTTGTATGCATACGGCAGTAAACGATCGTTTGCATATAATCGGGGAAAAAAAAAAACTTTGAAATAAAAGTTATTAAACTAAATTCCTCAGATTGACACTTACGCCGCTTACGCCGCACATTAGTATAAACTGTAGCCAAGCAAACACGAAAGTACTGTTAAAATCCAGAAAATATGATCTACTATACATTTACATTTATAGAGCATTTCATGTATTTTATCAGGCCAGCTTGTGTTTCCTGGTAATACCCATGCACGACTTTTGCTAACAAAAGGTTTTGAGCTACCGTGTTTTTCAGAACCTGTTAAACACTAACGACAAATGTTTCACAAGACGCGTTTCTTTCCGTTCCTAGGTTTAAGGTCAAGCGTAAACATTAACAAAAAATAAAACGCACCCAATGCATCATTGCAGTTTAGGTTTAAATTAGCATATGTTTGAGGGTATTCGTTACACGACGTGAAAGTACTGTGTCTCTCTGTACGTTTTCCTCGTGTCAGTTAAACCACAGAGCACAAACCCTGTGCGCGCTGATCCACACAAACTGACGCATCAAGCGCTCAGCACCTGTTACTTCGCATCTCAATCGAGGGCGCGGTGACGCGCTCGGGAGGAGGAGCGCGCAGAGCGTTTAAATAGCCGCTCTTCAGCCTGAAGTGTTCAGAAGCACTTTTGGCCACCACAAATACAGAAGCACTGAGCTACGGAACCTTCTGCCTTAGAAACCATGATCAAGAAAATGAGTCCCTCGGAGAACGAGTTTGACATCCCGGCGAAAAACTGCTACAGGATGGTCATCCTCGGATCCACCAAAGTTGGCAAGACTGCTATTGTGTCCCGCTTTTTAAACGGACGTTTCGAGGAGCAGTATACGCCGACGATTGAAGACTTTCACAGGAAAGTCTACAGCATCAGAGGAGATGTGTATCAACTGGACATATTGGATACTTCGGGAAACCATCCATTCCCAGCTATGAGGAGACTGTCTATTCTGACAGGTAAATAGTCAACTATTTAAATGCAATTTTTCTAGCGGCTTCATTTATGAAAGATACTCTGCTTTGTGCAATGAACATGTTAATAAACTCTTTATTCTTTTGGTCACAGGTGATGTTTTCATCCTGGTTTTCAGTTTGGACAACCGCGAGTCATTTCACGAAGTGCAACGGCTAAAACAGCAGATCTACGAGACCAAGTCCTGCCTTAAAAACAAGACCAAGGAGAACGTGGACGTACCGCTGGTCATCTGCGGAAACAAGGGCGACCGCGAGTTCTGCCGCGAAGTTCAGCGAGGCGAGATCGAGGAGTTGATCGCCGGAGACGAGCAGTGCGCGTACTTCGAGATCTCCGCCAAGAGGAACGCAAACGTCGACCAGATGTTTCAAAGACTTTTCACTTTGGCTAAACTACCGAACGAGATGAGCCCGGACCTCCATCGCAAAGTTTCCGTGCAGTACTGTGACATCCTGCACAAAAAGTCGCTCAGAAATAAGAAGGTGAAAGACGGCGACGCGTACGGCATCGTGGCACCTTTCGCGCGCCGCCCAAGCGTGCACAGTGACTTGATGTATATTAAAGAGAAGGCGATAGGAGGCGGACAGGCAAAGGACAAAGAAAGATGCATCATTAGCTAAAAAACTGACACAGTGAAATTCCTGGTGCGGTCACAATGAGATGCAACCGTTTAGCTGCAGTCTTGACAGAAGTGCGTACGGCTGTATGCCTATTGCCGTTACCGTCCGGTGACTCTGAAAGGCCGGCGGTAATAAAAAAAAAGTGAAAATCATCGGCTTGAGCTCTCACCTTGCCAAGTGGAAGCGCATGTTATGCTCGCTAGACCTTCTGTACAGAATATTTACTTTGTTCTGTTCAGTAGGAGCGCACTGTGATGTGGCTTTAAATTATCGTGAGGCTCTTTTCAACTCCATGCTTAAAAAAATGTGCTTTATTAGACCATTTGCCTTTTTTGAGTGCTGAAAGGAGACGCCGAATGTGGAGATGAGTTGCAATGTCAGTTGTTTACATTTTTGTTCCGAGTTAGATTTTACCACAAAGAAATGAACTTGATTGTTTTCTTGCAATCTGAACAATTTTTTATTGTGAATGTATATTTATTCTTCTATGTCATGAATTTAACAGAAAACAGAAATAAAATGGTCCAACATATTCACGTTTACTCATTCATTTTCAGCCTGCATGTGTGCAAAAGCAAATTCAAACAACATAACATGTTTCGAAATAACAGGAGACACACACCTGCAAGTGTGCAAGACAGATTTCTTTTTTTTAAATAGACATCATACACTTGCAGACTTTTTGAACGTTTGCATAGAAAACAATACGTGATCAAATCGGCAGACTTTCTACAACAACTCCAGACTTAAAATCTGGGCAAAAGTCTTGTAGTGTATTTCAGCCTTAAAGAGTAAAAACATTATGCAGAAATCTTTTTTTAAATGAATGGTTTATTTCACTTTTATGATTATTGTTTGAAGAAATGCCCAATATCTCAGATGACATATAACTATAAAGCACAAATTGCATGCGTGAAAAACGCATATTTACTTTCCTAACATATCGTGTCAAAAGTTATATGCAATGTGTAAAAACACAAATATTACAAACAAGCATTGCATCACTGGACAGTTCTGCCTCTACAGGCGGCACAGTAAAACCACCGCTCAAGTCCTGACGTCAGTGCAATAATGTCCATCTCTTCACTGTTTCTTTCCTCTTAAAAACGTCATGAGGGTTTAGGAATGTCAAACATGCATAGGCTCTTATATTTCTGCAGGAGCTGGTTCTTGGTCCGGACCTGTTCTCTCAAAGTGAGCAGTTTAGTATCCTGTAGCGCAGGACTCATGTCGATGCCAGGCATGGTTGAAATCTGCTCACGAGCCTCCTGAATTTTCGTCTTCAGTTTGTTCAGCTCTTGGTGTACGTCTGGACTGTCTTTATCCATACTGTTGACATGTAGACAAACCGTCAATACCAAACAAATGTTTAACACTAGGCTATATGAAAACCATGTATTGTTTAGATACCCACGGGTAGCGCGTACTGAATGATTTCAGTACATCCTAAAAAACGGCATTTTAACAAACAAGAAACGTGACGACATGCACATGCCTGCGTCTAAGACATAAAACTCGATTACATTCGGGTCTTACCATTTGATAATGTCATGAATAATGGGCAAAAAAGAATAATCTTCAGCCTCCTCTACCGCCGATACTGCAGTCGCCATGTTTGCCTGGAGGAAATGTAACGTCATCAATATGCGTCCGTGTTTCTTGAAGGCGATTGGCCAGAATGGATCCGTTTTACCTGCTAATAAATAAATACATTATATTATATTATATTATATATTATATTATACAAATTGACTGAGTGTAGAATTTTGTTTGATAACAGTTATGTTTGTGTTGTTGTTTTAATATTTGTTTGCTTATTTTGAGACTCAACCAAGGGATCTAACTTGACCAAAAATCTGGAAAAACATAAACTATTGGCCTATTAATATTTCTAACTTGCCCTCTGTTAACCCATTATCACCTTGCGCCCTTTTGTTCTGCTTTTTATTTGTTTTTATGCCCAGCTGATTTCTCACCGAAAGCATTCAAGGCCACCTGTGCTGTGTAAATTCTGGAAGTTTCTGCCAAAAAGATTAGTTGACTTGTTCATCTGAAAATATGTGCTTGGACATTCCTGTAATATTGATTTTTATAATCTATGATAGATAGGTAGGCTACAGTAGGCTATGTATGATGGGTATACTCATTGAACATCATGTGTGTACACATACCATTAGATTCAAATATACAGGATTATTCATATTATGATGAAAAGTTAAATTGTGCATCATGGTAACAATCTTTATATGTAACTATCATCTTAAGGGTAAGGAGGATCCAAGGTAATCGGGTAGATAAACTAATCATGTTTTTCTTTTTTTGTTGTTGTTGTTGCTGTTTTCAAATGTATTGACACTTAGGTTATATCAGTCTGCTTGGGTCTGTTTCACCTAAAGTATCGATTTTTGTAACCCTTGTATTATAATTCATATTATATTGTTAAAATGACACCATAATTAATGTAATAATGAATTAGGAACATGTTTCTGGTTTATTATTCATAAAGAGTACACTGTAAAAAAAATGCTGTACTTATGCAACAGTTTGCTAGTAATTTACTGTAGATTTATATTTATCTAATTTATTGGCAACAGTTTGTTCAAAGATAAAGAAATAAAAAAACTATAAAATAACAGCCTCATGCAAAGCACTCTGGGAACCAAAAATTCTCACTAACCTTTTTTGTTTTTGTTTTCTCAGATTTTTGCTTCCCATGCATAAGGCTGTAATTTTATGTTTTTTTTAATTTAAAGATAAAGACTTGTTAATGTTTAATGTTCATTAATCTTTAAACAAACTGTTGCCAGATAAATATAAATCTACAGTAAGTTACTGGCAAACTGCTGCCAGAAATACTGTAATTTCTACAGAAATTTGTAACAGTGTGCTTGAGCGGGATAATAGAGTGCTATAAAATTCTGTTTGCATGCCTTATTTGTTATCTTGTTTTCATTTTATGATGTTTAATGATTTTTTTTATTTCCTCGTGAAGCGGCATTTTCCCCATGCTTTAATCAATACATTTTAAACAGATATTTATTCATTGATAAGGCCACATATAAGCCACACTGTTTATACGATGCTGAATTCATTGTGTTAAAAAATAGGTAAAAGATTTACAACGTGAATTATTAGCAACTATACTAGTGTTTCCTGGGTGTTTACATCTGACAATATATGTTGCACTTAAAGAGAGAGAGAGAGGTTAACATGAGTGTGTAAACTTTCTTTATTTGTTCAGTATATTGGCATGCTTCAGCTGCTCGACAATGATCAAACTCACTGAGCATGTGGTCCTGTCAATTATTCTTCATTAATATATAGCTTCTTCCGTTATGTCTTGTTCTCTTGGGTACACATTAGACTGTCATTAACAGGATGTTTTGATGGAAGCACATTGATTTGCCAAATACATTTTATTGCAAATAATATTCTGTTGAATGACACAATCGATGACTCTGTCTGTGTGTTTATTATTCCATAATAAATGAAAGTCATGTGATAGCAAAATGTCTGTCACATTGTGATGCGAAGGCTCATGTGTATGTGGAGGTAAATTGTATAACATTTGCTGTTCAGTAATATAGTAAAATGCACAAATACAGTATAAATGTTTAGCCAAGTGTCCTTCAAGGGTGTGGCTTTTGCTGTTAAAGGTGATGATACAGATTGTACTGTACTGACATCGTCCTTCTCTTTTGAGTGTAATCTCTTCACTTCAATGACATGTCTTTAGTTCACGTCTAGTTTGCCACATAATATGAATGTGTGCGCTTGGATTGATCTTTGATCTTCGGAGGGAGGGACTGTAGAGCACACTGTTCTGTTGAAACCACCTTAAAAATGTGTAAGATTTTTTTGCTAATCAATAGAAAACCTTGAGGAAAAAATCTAGTTTAATGGCATATTGGTGCTATGCAATAATATGGAAGTTAATAATTCAGTAGAATGTGAGGAATGTTCTAGAAGACCAGGATCTCATGCATACTCTTGTCTTGCCAATAATCATCTTTTTTTATTTAATCGTTATTTTTTTGACCAAAATATAGATCAGTCATGGACATTTTGTGCGGACACCACACGCACTTCCTCTTACGAAACGTCTTACCTGTGCACTTCACACTTCAATGATTTGTGACATCCGTCTCCATGAACCCATTTCATGTCTATTAAACTGTGGTCTGACTCTTGACAGGTCAGCTAAAGAGTGTGACCACATAAGTGACCGCATTAGTTCCTTTAATAACATCTGTCAATCTTTGATAAACTTCTATAGTATATAGCACACTGTTTTTTAACTTTAGTTTAAAGCATGTGATGGAGCTTAGACAGGCCAAACCCTTTGTGCCATTTTAACAAGGCAGGTAAGGGCAAGTTTTTTATATATTCAATTAATACTAGTCTAATTTAGTGCTTATCATATGTTTAAAAATAAAAAAAGGCTAAAAAAAAAAAGGAAATAAACCAAAAAAAGGAATAAGAATGAACAAAAAAAAGGAAAAAGTTGCATATACAGTTAAAGGAGCAATGTGGAGATTTTAGCACCATCCAGCGGTGAGGTTGCGAATTGCAACCAACGGCTCACTCCACCTCTCACCCCTCCCATTCGAAGCACTACGGTGGCTGACATAGGACAAAGATGTGGTCACATTTTAGCTACTTTACCGAAGGAGATAACCTGCTCTGTAGTTTGTCCGTTTAGGGATAATGTAGAAACAACATGTATGTAGATAGAAATAGCTCATTCTAAGATAATAAAAACATAACGGTTCATTATGTAAGGTCCTTATACACCTCTGAAGACCCAGTTATGTATATTATATTGCATTTCTGTCAAAATATTACAAACAGCACCTTTAAATTGAAAGATCCAATACTGAAGCTGCTTAAAGAACACCACACTCACATAACATGCTGATGTCTCTTTTGTGCACAGGGCAATTACTGAATCTATTACATAAGTACTTACTCTTCCAATGCAACATTCCTGAGTTTTCCAAGCACCTTCACAAACACACTGTCTGATTGTATTCGGACTATACTTTTACTTCTCCATGACGTATATGAGCAGACCTTGTGTTTCTGGCACTAGCTGAGCAATAGTTTATCAAATATTTTCCAGGTTTGCTTGCATATGTGCAATTATTTTTATTAAAGTGAAATATTTGCCCACTGATTTTCCACCATTATGTATATTTGATATAACACGGTGCATTACCCTGTCATGTAAAATATTAATTTAATAAGTTTATTCAATTATAATAAATATAACAAGGTCTAATATGAAGTATTAGATATGCTGCAAAAAATGGTCCTACAATTTTAGTCAGATTTAAATCAAGAGCATTTCATTTCTGTCTCTGGTTTGTGTATACTCATCTTTCAACCTCATGCACGACTATGACAACTGTAAAAATCAAGCATAAAGAAATAGAGTTCGGTGAGAGTCGTGATGTTTTGAATGGTGTGCGACTCACGTGTGGTCTCCCCGTGTCCTCACACGAGAGGAGTGGAGAGGATCAAACAGGCGAGACCCTTTTCTACAATCATTTTCATTGACAAAATGAAGCCTTCAGCTGTAACAAAGCTGTACTTATCATCTATCAGTTGAGAGCAGCGGCTGCCGTCAGATGCTCTGTGTATATTAAACGCACAACTCACCCCAAATGAAAATTCTGTCATTATTTACTCACCCTCATGTTGTTCCAAACCCATATGCTGTTATCCAAAGGAACAAAAGGCAATGTTTTTTAGAAATCTTCACTTGGCTCTTTTCCATTGGAAACTTGATGGGGAATAATTAGCATAAACTCTTTGGCAAAAAACTTGCTTGATGTACAGACCGAAACGGACCAAAAGTCATTGTTGACTGAACATCTTTATTTTTAGAACTTTAGATGCTACACAAATCCATAGAAGAAATATTTTGGCTGTATGGTTCTATAAAGAACCAGAAATGGTTCCTCTATTGCATCGTTGTGAACAACCTTTTAAGAATAGGCAATAGATTGTAAAATAAAATAAGTCATCAGGTTTAACATGAAAAATATTGAGCTGATAGCAAGTCACTTTTATACTTTTACTTACTTTCTTTTAAGATTGACAGCTGTAGCAGATATATGAAACAAGTTCTGAAAACGTTCTTCAAAAGATCTCCTTTTATTATCTGCATGGGCAATTCCGGGGTTATGGATGTGATATTTTTTATTTAAAACTTGAAATATAAATTCTTACCAACATATTATACCATCTGTATATATTTTATTAAACCCCCGATTATCGAGTCCAGACATTAGAAAAATATAAATCTGTGGATGAGTTTTCTATTTAAAAAGAGAGAAAAAATCATGCATTTTTCAAAGGATAATATTGTTATCGCAGAAGTAAGCTTATGAAGGAGCTTATTTAGCCATAACAGATGGCTGCTTGTACATTATCCCACTTATTACACGGCTACTTATCTCATAAGTAAGTTATTGAACGTGAAAAATATTTTATTAGATTAATTTAAGAATAAGTATGCTTTTAAAGTAAGATACGACCTTCAAATGCCATGAACCCGCAGTTTGGTTTAATCATTTGTAAGTATAATGTCATATATGTTATTAAAAGTTATTAATACACATTTGTGTGTAATATTCAACTGTACAATATCTCAGACAGCATACTTTGTAGGATTTCTGGGAATTAAAATGTGCAAAGCAAAAGCAACAATACTTAACAAATGGAGAAGGAATGTCTCTTCAAAAACCACAAAATAGTTATTTTATTTTACATGTCCATTCATGAGGAATATGGACCCATATGGATGTGTCAAATCACTTACCTGACTATGGCAACCTATGTTTAAACACAAAAAGTACTTTAAAAACTTCACATGGGTATTAAACCAGCAAAGACTGCCATCTGACCTATCAGTATGGTTGAAAACCCTTGGTAAAAACTAGATTTTTACATCTTAAGGTTGACATTTTCTATAGGAAAATATTGGCTTATGTGTTTGAAAAAGTATTTATCGGAATAAGGGGTTAACATTAGCAACTATAAGGGTTTCAGGTGGATCAGAAAAAGTCTATTGTTTTGTTATCTCTCAGCTAGTTTAGATCCACAGTAAACTCCTGAAATAACTTGTGTTACTTGTGGTTGTTCGAGTTATTGAAGGCCTCTGCCAAGTCTCCATGACGTGCAAACTTAATGCTTCAGTATTCTGCACAGTCATCAGAAGAGAAGAGGGACTACGTCATGTTTAAGTGCTCTTTCCAGAGGCTGATGTGCCCTTTACTTCAGTTATTTGCCTCTGGTGTGTCATGTCTGTCTTCCTGTTTGTGTCCGTGTCTTTAAATATATACAGCATGCATGCAGCGTGTCTGTTTCTTTCTTCAAAACATCTTTATGTTCTCAATTTGCAATCCGTTTCTTTGCAGATTCATCTTCCGGTACAAATTCTTATGTAACAGTGTTCAGAGGGAGGGTTTGGTAGTTTCCTCGATTGCTTTGCCCACGTGAATGAGACGAAAACGTGTTCGCGCGTGTGGGGATATCTGAATATTGGAAGGCTGGGCTGATTGAAAGGGACCTCTTTCGATCACAATATAACTGAAATGTGTTTGTTGAATCTGTCAGGAGGCAGGGTGGCGGGTCGAAACAACTTCATAAAATGACAGCTGAAGAAACCGTTGCTCATTCAAAACAAATAAGGCAAAACAATGACTCAGGCAGTTGGATAAATAGTTTGATAAGTATAAAAATGATTTGCTATGGCCTTCACAGTCACTAGATGTGAACTTGTACAGTATGATAGATTTTTGAGAGCACTCTCCACCACTATCATCAAATAAGTGCATATCTTTTGGATAAATGTAAATTCAATTTGGAGTAATTCCATTAGCAAAATGATCTTTTCTTTTCTAAATTAATATGCAAAATCAGTGAGGTGGCCACAGAAACATAACATTCTTTTAAAAAACTTTTACCATTTACAAATGTTTAGAGGCATGAAGGCTGACCTTGCTATTCTGCCTCTGCTCTGAAACTGAAAGCTAAAGGTTTAATATCAGGGATGTTGTTTGCTCATGAGAGGACAGAGAGGAAGTCATTGAGAGTGAAAGAAGGACAAATATGAACATGTCAGTCCATGTGACTCATACGGTTGCATCCTGAGTTTGTCAAATAATGAGACTTGCCAACCACTTCAGTATTTTTCAGTCAGACAGCACATCTTTCCCAGAGCACTTATCCTATGAATCCCACTATAAAACCAACAGAGGATAGAAATACATCCTGGTGTAAACATGCATTTCATTAGTTATGGACCTCTGATGTTTTTATAGTGTCACATTGACTTACAGTACAGTAAACGTCACTCATTGTTCGAATGTCAATAAAGTGTATGTAAAACGCTCTCACGTATGTTTTAAAATAGCATGTGAAAGATTAGCTGTGTTTTAACGTTTTAAACAGACATGCTACAGTGTATTGTTGTCACATAACTAAAACATTGTAAATGAAAGATGTTCAGTTATCATCTTACTGTATATACAGTTATTATTAAATTAAAATACATATTTATATTTCTTTTTTGTGTAATATTAACTGTACCTGTCAAAATTGTGTTATTAGTTTTGAGCGGTTGTTTTCTAGGAATAACGAACCTGCAAATGTCGCGACTGGCCAATCAGAATCAAGCATTCCAACGAGCCGTGTAATACAATACAGATAACTGTACCGATGTCCAGTTCATTTATCACAAACAGAAAGTTAAAACATTGCATTGTATAGTAGGGCCAAAACTAGATAACAGCTATTGCGGTGGTAAATGCGTAAGGTTTAGACTGTATTTATATTTAATAAGCAGGTGTGGCTATGTGCCAGTTGTAGAACACATTACAGATGCAGGGACACATTACATTCATTAATTCTGCACGTTATTGCCGGCAGGAAGCACATGGAAAAGACTCGATGTTCTTTGCGGTGCTGCATATGGGAGTGTGTATAACTAATAACCCAGCAAATAAAGGGTTTAGTTAATTGTTTTATGTCCGTTGTACTGAACATGCTTGGTACATGAAAGGAAAAATAATAATATACCCTCTAGTAAAAGATCAAGAATTTAAAGTTTTGCAAGGTTATTGTATACAAAATGATGGTGGTGATGTGTTTATGTATTTTCATCCTGATTTATGACACTAGTTTGAAAAACCTTTGCATGTAAAATTAAATCCTGAAGACCTTTTAGTGTTAAGAGTATACATATGAATATAGACGGTTTCAAAGCAACAACATAAACGTTACTGCACATGCACGCTTTTGTAGCCCAAACTAAACTTCCGGAAATCTGCAAATAATAGAATCCCAGGAGATCATTTCGGATAACAAGCAAAAGAAATAACAAGTAAATGACATTAGCTAGCAAGTTAAAAGTATGTCTAGTCAGTATTATTTTGGGTTACCACCAGTAAGAATTGTTACTTGGCTAAACTTAGTTATACGACCCATTCAACAAATTGTTTATTTAATAAGATTAATATATAGTAAAATTCAACAAATTGTTTTATTTAATACAATTATTATACAATAAATGTTCATATAAATTAATATTAATATAAATAAAATAAAATAAAAGATAAATAGTTATAGTTATAGTTATATTATTAGCCACTAGCCAGACCGATCAACAAACACAGACCGGAAGTTAACTTTTTTTGATTTTTTAATTCTAGTCATTTATGTTTTCCAAAACAAAAAAACATATGCATATAAAACAACTTGTAAATCAATCAAACACAAATGAATTGCATCTATATAAATAAATGACAATACTATACCTTATATTATATATCCATGTTAATGACCTTATTGCCGCTCTTTTCTCTATAAAATGTATATAGGCCAAACGTGATTTTCTAAATGTTAAGATTATAACAAAAAGCATTGATGTTTGTGTGTGTGCGTGTGTGTGTGCATGCGTGTGGTGTAATGTAGGAGTGTGTGCATGCTATTATTTCTCAAAATGTGAACGTTGACAGGCATATTTTTGCCTGTGTCAATGTGACAGCGTGTTGCATTCCGGTTTCACGTTTTTCAATTCCATCTGACAGTGAATGGAAAAACAAAATCTGCATGCCTCTGGGTGTATGTTTGTGTCTGCGCGTGTATGTGTGTGTATTTTGTAGCAATGACTTGGTATCATGACAGTTGAAGGCCAGCCCACTTATCTAATGACCCAAAGAAATGCTTTTCTTCACTGACCTTCTCTTGGTACACCAGATTGTCTGCACACCCACGCTCCACCAACACACTCACAAAGCGTGTTTCAAAGACAAATACGATTAACCTACATTTATTAATAAGAGCTCATTTGTGCCAAACAACAGCTCCACATAAACGGATGCATGTTATGGCGCAGCTATACCCGATGTCACATCTGATCGGTAAAACGCATGAAATCTGCGTCAGACTGTGTCTCAGAAAGCGAAGCCGTCAACAGAACCCACAATTATTTCAGTGAATAAGCTGCATCTCTGTAACAAGCAATTATATACCAGGAACAGTCTGATAATAGCTATGATCGGCCCTCAGTGCTGTTATCAGAATAAAACACGTGATGTATTCAATACAGAGATGACGACCTGTGTCGGCATGCAGATGCTGAGATCTACTTTTGTTTTTCTGTGAGGTTCACTTTGAACATTAATTGAAGAGTCTCTGCATTAGAATTAAATGAGTTTTTTTTCTCTTGTGAAATACGGAAATAATGGTTTTCCATATTGATTGCTCATTTGGGCCTAATATTTGCAGTGCTGGCTCATCCTGGCAAAGCCTGCATTACAAGAAAACCAGTAGTTAAATGTGCAATTAAAACTGTGTATATTTTTTACTAAAATACTTTCCAAGGTTAGTTATTCGCATGGGGATTTCTATGAAAAGTGACTCTGTTTTGCAAAACATTTGTTTGATATTTGATTGAAACTTTTATTATAAAGTCAATAAAACTCCAGGGTTGGTAAAACCCAGCAAATGCAATCAGGTTTCATTGGAGTTAAGTAGTATCAAGTAGCTATAAACTGTCAACTACAAGGTTTATAACTCTATGAGAGCGCACATATTAAAGTGTGATGTCAGAGCCACACTGCCACTACATGCTGTGACCAATTCAGAAACAGCGGTTTATAATATAAAATTAAAAAATGCCAGCTCTATCAAGTGAATGTATTTAGGTCAGGCTTGTAAAAAAAAGGTATTATATTTTTTTTTAAATGTAAAACTTTGCATAACTGATGTGTACGTATTTTACTGTGAATCATGTTTTAATTGGTAGAGATTTAAGAGATACAGGCGGAGTGGCTTGGTTGCGTCATAGAAATGTCACTGCGCTCATAGCTGCCTGGTCCAATATCTGCTTGTGATCTGTGATTATAAGCATAACCTGTCCCAGAACAGCTTAGCCAGAGCATGTTCAAATTCCATAATAATAACAAATTAACTCTATAGAATGAGATGAGAACAAAACTGAATTGATCTGCATGATGACATCACTGTTCTGTACAGAGCTGCTGGACACTTGATGTGACTTTGTTTCAGATGTTAATTTGTTAAAATTAATCATTTTTATTATTTTCCATATACTAAATGTGAAGCAGACTTTTATAATGTCTGATGAGTTTTAAGAATGCATGACAAATTATCTTAGACAGAATTTCCCCAGATCCTTCAAATGTTGGTGCTCCCTCTTCTTCAGGTCATCCCACTCATTTCCTATAGTGTTCAGATCGGGGAACTGGGATGGCTATGGCAGGATCTTGATTTTGTGGTCAGCAAGTCATTTTTTGTTAATTTGGATATTTGTTTTGAACCAATGTGCTGATGGAAGATCTAAACCACGACCCATTATAAGATTTCTAGCAGAGCAAGCCTGATTTTGTTTTTTATCAGTTGGTATTTGATATAATCCATGATGACATGTCTCTAAACAACATTGTGTGTTCTTGCTGCCAAAAAACTCTTTTTCATTTCATATGGCCATAGACCTCAGTCCTGTTTGAAGTTCCAGTATGGCAGATTAATATTGTGGAGTTTGTTTTTGCATGAGAGCAGAAGATTTGCTTCTTAAACAGTGTCCCAAACAACTTGTGATTATGGAGGTGCAGTTTTCCTATATTTGTATTAAATGCAACTGATTTTTGCAATTCTTTATGTCTGACTCTTTGGCCACTCAAAATATTCTCTTTGCTGTGCATTAAGACAATATAGACATGCATTTTCTTTCAGGAATATTTGCAGAAAATGTAAATATTAATGGGAATGTACTTGAGAGATACTCATAAAAATATCTGGGGCCAGGGTGTATTAGAGAAAAACATTTATTTCATAATGTGATTTCCCCTTACATTCAGTAGTTTTACTTCAATGAAACATTCGATTTTTGTGATTTCTTTTAATAAAAGATCAAAAGGAGAAACAATGCAGATTTATTTTCACAGCATTCTTTGCTCATATTTACTAATGGGGCTTATATTTTTGTCCCCAACTGTACATACAGTCATACATATACGTAGTAATTTGTATTTATTTGCACAGATATGTAATGGCCTCATACTTACATGCTCTCATCTAGAATGCAGCTTTAAAGCTTCTCAGCGTTGATAATCATGACAGTATCAAGGCTCTTATGCGGCACTTTACATTCACGTGGACAGACCGCGAATGACTGTACACATTCAGCAAAAGTACTTACTCTCTGCTGGCGCACGACTGAATAAATGTGTGTGCATGAATGGTTTCAAGTGGGTTCGTGTGTGTGTGAGAGAGGGCTGCTTGGCGTCAGCATTATGCCGAAAACATAACTTGGAAAGAGTTCTGCCTCACAGGAATGCCACATCCCCCGTAATCTAAACTCTACAGATAAGAACAAATAAGCACAACATAACAAGTGCGTTGAACCCATAGCTAAGTTACTCATTGAGAAGTTTGCATTTTAAAAATGTTCTCTTTTGAAAACTTTATAAAATCTGTGAAAACTAAACAATGTATAACAAGGTCTGGTCTTTTTCCAGTTTGACATCAAAACATGAACAGAAGTGTACGGACGTCACATGGTTTTGAATATGATTCTATACCTCTAAAGCAGTATTTGTGTCAGATTTGTTTGCCTTCATGTTTGTCAGTTTGCCATAAAACAAGAAAAGAAACATTCAAACCCCCTTTATTGTATTTCTGTAAACTCATGCACGTGTGCCATAAGTCTAAGCCTTTTTAGAAAAGGGTTTGCCTGAATAAATTATGTATGGCGATATAAAGTCACAAAGTTCAAATTCATAACAAGCACATGGCTCAAAAAGAAACAACTTGTAGAGTATAATGAACAAAACACCATCGAAAATGCGTACAGTATGATCTTGCCAATGGCATCTTTTTGCACAAAAAATATCAACAATAATATTTTGATATGACAGTGCTTTATAAATGGGCTTGTTGTTGTGAGGGCAGTTCCATTGTTTGTCAGATATTAGCTTAATTTGATGAGAGTTTGTTTACATTGACTGTGGGCTGCTGCATTCATGCTAACCCAGTCGTGACTGGATGACAGATACAAGCCCGGAAGGCTTCATGACTGAGTTAATGTTCTCTTTCCATCTTTGTCTCTGACCATGTTAGAGATTGCTGGCAATTTCAGGGTGTGAATAAACACCTTAACAGAAGCAGATAATTGCATCTGGTGGGCTAAAAATAGAGCTATGATATAGAGCCATCGCTGTAGAGATCTCCGCTCATGTGGCCTGGTGAAACTTTAAACTCTTGTAATCTTTTATCACAAAATACAGATTTATTCAGCCAGTTCATCAGGAAGATGAGTATTGGTCTATGTATACAGTATTTAGTGTACCATCGGCCTTCCACACGGAGCTCTTCCTGTCGTAGCATTGGGTCTGTGCCAGGAAGACCCGTGTGATGACGATTTCAGATAAACTGGATCCTCCGTCACTATCTTGGCCTTGGCATCATATCAGCGACTGATAAGACTTTAAAATTGTTTTGTAAAGAGTCTCACAGGCATTTTCATATAAATTATATCTGTATAGACTACATATTACAATAAAGGAAAAAATCACAAAAATGTCACTAAATTTTTTTATTTAAAATATGACTGTCAATTAATTTGTTCTGTGTAAATATCTTGGACGTACCACACACGTACCCTGACTTATTAAATCACTTTCTGATTCAGTACTATAAGAATTGTCATCATTATTCCGTGACATCTTTGTTTCTGGCAGTTCTGTCATTTCTAGTTTTATTCAAATAAAGTTTGCAATTATCTCATCTCTGCATATTACATTAGGTACACTTTAATGTTACTTCAAAATTTTACAAGGAAAAAATTAAAATAAAATAATATTATTGCTATAATGTCATGCAGTGGTATCTGGGGATTGATTTGGAATGGGAGGTTTTCACTAGAAAAACCTTTTCTCTATTCAACTCGGTTTATCACATTATTATCTATTCAATAGCCTATACCTGGAATAATGGAAATTCCTAAGGACTCAAATTTACAATATATTGGTTACAGAATAGTATTTGTGTGGACAGATAATATTTTGTAAATATATCGCATGGTTGGGTTTTCTCAAGAAGTAAGCATTGACTCACAAGAAATGTATTTATCCATATTAACATAAGTTAATGCTATTCTATGGCTTCAGTTTTGGAGAAATATTTTGTACAAACAGAACATACTTCTATGAACACTTATTTGATATTAAAATAGTGTGTTTCCAAAAAGAAATTATTTAATCCACAGAAATAAAAATACTTATCTCTAGACCAACATGAATCAGCATTATGTCATGTTGTTGATATGATGTTTAGGTTAAAGTTGATATGTTGCCTGAGGGTATTACAACCAATAACCAACTGAGATCACAAAAGTATTATACAGTATTACATTTACTGTGATATTCCGGCATTCTTTGTCACAGTGTGTAACATTTAAAAAGTTATCTTTTGTAAAACAGAAAAGAAAAACTGATGCAATCTCCATGGGATGCATTAAATTTGTATTCGTGGCATATAAATAGATGAAGCGGCATGAAAAACACATGACAGCATCCAAAGACACCGTCAGAGCATCGTCTTTACAGTCGTCAGTGATGATGTGTCTTTGATCTCACAATATGAGCGATGCTGGGATGGGCAGAGAGACCCCTGACTCAATCGCTCCCATAAATATCTGTCACAGGTGGTTGCGTCTACATAATAAAGCGAGGAGATTCATTGCATGTTATGTAGGATGACAGGAAAATCAGTCAACAGCAGGGATTTCCTATGTCCTCTATATTTACGTTTGTGAGTGGTTTCATGTCTCTAGAAGTTTTCTGGGAACGATAACTTATTATTACACAGTAGTAACTCATAATTTCATTTATGACATAGAGTCATGTGTATAGACATGCTAAACACACGTCTGTGATTGCATACCATGCGTCTCTTTGATTATGTGACGCCTCTGCTGTGATGTCAATGTGATAAATCTGCAATCTGTTCGTCGGAGTCACATGTCTTATCTCTGAGTGCTGGCAAGAAAAACACACAAACACACACACACACACACTGCTTTGGCCTCAAACACACATACAGTGTTTCTGTTTTCAGACAGAAAATGATCTTCTCTATATACAGGAAGACTGGGAATTATTGTTTTCACAATGGCTAGGCTTTATCTTTGTAACTGTAATCAATTAAACGCATGCTTATTTTCTCTATTATAAAGACAATAGAATGCATTAGAACCCATTAGAACTTTAAATTTAGTCCACACTGGATGCGACGCAGCGGTGTAACTGTGGTTTTGTAGGCTACATATTGGTTTTAAACAGACGGGTTATAAATAAGAATTTGTCTATAATAAAACAGTATCAGGTAAAAAATCCTGTTAAAAAAAAAATTTTTATGGCAGAAATAAACAACAAAAATTACTTTTTTACAGTTTTTCCCCTGTGCATTATTTTCTTGTAAATTTTACCCATTTTAAAAATTACATGAAAAATCTGTTAAAAAACCCAGCACAATTCAGTAAAATTAGGTTTTTTACATTATACGTGGAAAATCCATAAGAAAATAAAAACAATTCTGTAAAATATATTATATATTTAAAGGCCAGAAGCTATATTTTTGATATTCTTTATAAATCAGCCGGCAAAAAATTAAGAGACTTTAATTAGCATTTCTAGATGTATTGTGGCAATATCAACAAACTCAAACTCCAGGAGTGACATAAAGTCATCCAACAACAATGTGAAATATTTTTTTACTTTTCCTAAGTAAACAGTAATGTTGTATTGCTTTAAAGTGAAAAGAGCAAATAAATGCAAATAGAAACAATATTTATAATTTAAATTTGGGAGAAATATTGTTAGTAGTTCACACAATGAAACAAAAACGATCATTTAAACTAAACACATGTCTACAAATAGTCAATTAAGAAAAATGTAAAATGATATTTGAAATGGCCTCGTGAAAAGGCAGAAAATAAACCAAAAGTCTTTAGGACAGATGGAGGAGGTCTAAGTGGAGGGTGTGGAGCAAGCGATGAGCAGGGAACTGGAGTGGTGCGATGAGGGAGACAACCAGGTGGAGACGATGGAGAGAGAACCCAAGGCGAAACACTGACAGGACTTCCGGGTGGAGCCTGGGGCCGACCGAAGGAGGCAGAACCACAAGAGGCGGAACACCAGGCGGAGCAGGAGGGTCGATGGACCGGGGCGACACCGGAGACCCGGAAGTCCAAGGGGGCGACCAAGGTGGAGACGGGGGATTGGCAGACCGAACCAACAGCGGTGAGATTGAGGACGGAGGTGGAGTGTGGGGAAAGGAGGAGCCCGGTGGAGCAAGAGGGGTGGAGGTCTGAGGTGAAATGGAGTCGAGGGCCCGGAGGACCATGGCGTATCTGGGGGGGGGGGTCTGCCCTGCAGGGCTGAGCTGGTGGAGAAGAGCTGCAAGCCAACAGCAGGCAGATCCAGGATGCTGTACAGAGCCGACAAGGGCACAGGAGCCATGGAGCTGGACGGGACCAGCGGGGACACAGGAGCGGACATCATAGGGGTGGGCAGGATACAGGGTGGGATGGGGCTTTAATGGGAATTAATAAAACCAATGACACTGAAACAGCAAACAACTAAAGAGAACATAATCGTGACACTATATACATATGAAATATATGTTTTATGGCAGGATTCCATATGGTCTGAGTTTTGTGCAGGCACATTTCATGAGCATGCTCCATTAATAATATTTTATACTCTAGTAAAAATATCTATCTAAAGAGATTCTATGCATCTGAAATCATCTACTTCCATACTAAAATATGTAATAAATAGTATTTCTGAAACCTTAGAATGAAAAAATACAATAGGCCTATGTGAGAAATATTCTGTTTTCATCAACATTTTATGGATGGCCGCTGTTCTATGCCATGAGGCCACAGGAGCTGAGAAGCCGACAAATTTAAAAATGTAAATATACAAAAATAATATATTTAACCACTGGGTGTGGCTCAGTGGTTAGTGCATGGCACATGCAATGCCAAGGTCATGGGTTTAATCCTAGGGATTTCACATACTAAGAAACAAATGTGTAGTATAATGCAATGTAAATTTAACAACACCGGAGAGTTTTACACTTGTTAGTACATCATAGCGGGTCACATGACAATGAAAACATAGTGGATGTCGAATGTCTGGAATGTATCCATACTGCAACCACACATATAGAATGTACTGTTTAATGGTCTGCAAATAGGTACCAAAATGTAATAATGGATGTAGCTGCAATTAAAAACCCCATTCATTGACTGAAATAATACAACTGTTGTCCCAGGCAACTCATTTTATTACATAGCTTTATACCCATTTATATATTATATAAATAAGTGAAATAAGGACAGTGTACAGCTGGCCAGCTATTTTTGCAAAATATACCCCTGCAGGGTAATACAAAACCTGTCTGACTGTAAATGATCCTTATTTTGGCATTCCAATTTCCGAGATTGTCTGATGATTAACATTGATATAATGCTGCAAAAAAACACACACCGCCCCAGTTATGTCTTATAATAGCAACTTTGTCTGTCAACTTTCACCGCTGACAGCATAAATGTATTAATTTTATTTTCTCACACTTGTGTCTTCTGTGTTTCTCTCTCTGCATAATTTATGCTGCTTCCCTCCATCTGTCTCGCCTGTGGAAAGTTCCACTGCCTTATTTCTGTAAACACACATCATTATTACTAATACTACAATATAGTGGGAATTACTCTTCGGTTTGTTTTCTCGATCAAATATTTATGAGGTAGACTCACTCTGAATGGAAAGTTTCGCAGATTAATGGCTGAATAGTGAAGCATATGGTTCCCCTCTATTATATGAAGTATAATAAACTCATTCATTTCTATGTTTGCATCTCACTGGTCAATAAAACAATTTTGTCTGGAAGCTATTTATTCATTGACAAGACTGATAACTTGTTACTTCAAGTTCCCTTAGACGTTTAGCCTAAACCACTGCTACGTCTGCTTTTAGTCATAATGGAAGCGTTGTCTGTGTGCTCCAGGTGTGTGGTTGTTTTATTGCATTAGAGGCAATGTTATTACAATCACCACTGTCAGGGGCAGGCGCTGATCAAAAACATGACTCAAAGCCAGGTCATCCTCTTAAGCTCATTTATAGATGACCTGTTTACATTTGTCTGCCTGTGTTGTGTCCATTTAGATGAGCGCTCTTAGAGGGATAGTACACACACACACACACACACACACACACACACACATAAACTTGCATAGGTGGTTCACGAGGACTTTTCATAGACATAATGATTTTTTTACTGTACAAACGCTATATTCTATTTCCTACCCACTCTTAAAAATAAAGGTGATTCATGTCATAGAGGAACCTTTTTGGTCTTAATGGTTCCATAAAAAACCTTTAACATCTTTCTGTTTCACAAAAGGTTATTTGTGGCTGAAAAGGTTCTTCAGGTTATAGTAAGCAAGAGATTGTTCTTTGTGGAACCAAAACTGGTTCTTCTATGGCATCGCTGTGAAGAACCTTTTAAGCACCTTTATTTTTATAAGTGTAACCCCTAAACCTAAAACTACACTGTAAAAAAATTCATCTGGAGTGACAAAAATATACCGTAAAATATTTTTTCCTGTAAAATGATAGGTTTTAAGAATATATAATAAATTGTTTTTCTTCCCACTTTACTTGTAAATTTGCGTAAAATAACATATTTTTTAAATACATATATGTATTTATACACAAGTAGTGTAAAAGACCTAAAAGAAAACTTTCTGCAATTCTATGTCATATTAATATGACTTTCTTTTCTTGTGGAACACAAAAAAGATGTTAAGCTGAATTGTGGTGATGAGTCATCAAAAACTGAAAAAACGTACATTAGAGACATAACAAAAAATAGCAAAGGTTCTTTAAAAATGTCTCCTCTTGTACTCAGAAAGTCATACAGGTTTTGAATGCCATGAGCATAAGTAAATAACGTCAATTTCAATTTTTGGATGAACAAATACACATGCTGCTGGCGGGGAGCAAAACAAATGCATGTGCATGATGATTCAAGCTGGGCTGTTTTTACAGAAAAGGTGAAAATTCATGCGCTGGTGAGAGAGATGCAGTGAAAATTTTCCACGTTACGTGAGCATGTTAATCCCGGGTCAAAGCGTATTGCTTGAAATTACGTCATTTCAAGCAATTACGTGCCATCGGAAGAGGGAAGTATATCCATACTGTTATTATGAGACACTGAACAACAACCAGCACCCATTTCTGTCTTTGTGAACAACTGCACGTACAAGCACATGAACAACAACAAGCACATTCATATTCATGATCTTCATTTTCTTTCCTTGCAAATCTGCCTGGTTTCAGGAGCCATCACCCTCGTCCAATCAGAAACTAGAGAGAGTTCAAAACACAAAAACAATTCCCACCGATCGGTTTATTAAATTATAATGTATGCACGATTTACTTATTGCCATTCAATGAGCGACTTACACCATAATAAGTACACAACATATTTTAGAAATATCATGTTTTGTTGCATCCCTCAGAGTCTCTATTGAAAACACATTAAACTGTTTTCCAGACAGTGTACAAACCTACATTTACATTTACATTTACATTTATGCATTTGGCAGACGCTTTTATCCAAAGCGACTTACATTATATTGTACTATACATTTGTACATTTTGTATAGTAAGCAAGTGGGGTTTGGTGCCTTGCTCAAGGGCACCTCAGCTGTTACCCGCCAGTCCTGAGAATCGAACCAGCAACCTTCTGGTCATGAGTCCAACTCTCTAACCACTAGACCACGACTGCCCCATCACCATCACCATCATCATGTTGAATATGTTATATACTAAGAAATCAATGCAGTTTGATTTGTTGATGTTGATTTAGAAGTTTTTCTCATTGTATTGTTTGCCTTACAGTTATAACAGTGGGCAGTTTTAACAAGCTGTCACAACACAACTTCGAGGAAGCTCTTGTTTGAAAAAGTGCAAGCGTTATCTGTTGGGATAAATTATGGCGTGTGGTTCTTGGTAAGGCAAACAGCACTACTGTTGCTCATATTTATGTTAGGGGATTTAATTGAACCCCTAAGTATGAAACGTCATATAACTACTGTGTTATAGACACCTCAAATCTTGGGGTTGGTTGAGAGATGTGTTCCTTTTCTAAGAGATGAAAATTGACTTGGACTTGGGCCTGTGAGCGACTACCTAGAACCCCCCCAAATCTCTTTCTCTGAAAATGAAAGATGCTGCTTAATTTTTCATTGCGCTTTATCATGACAATTTTAAAATGAATACATTTTAAGATGTAACACTTTTTCTGAGAATTAAGTGTGCCATGCAGTAATTTCCTTTCATATTTAACTAACTGTATACGAACATTGTTAATCCATTTCATTTACAACGGTAAAAAAATCATATTCGCATAACAATTGAGAAAAACACAGTGAAATCTTCTGGCTTTCAAATAACTGGCCACAATATTTAGCAGTGACCTCATCACTTTCTATAAAAAACAAAAAACATTCAAAGAGATTTTTCAAATTATACTTAATAAGACCTACTTTTCTCCGGTATTTACTGTAAGTCTCATTATTCATATTACTTCTCATTTCGAGTCTATAATATTGTGATTTATTGTGCACGGTTTTATGATTTATTTGCTTGCATTACCGTAGTAGTTGCTTTGCAGGCATACCCTTTCCTGGAAGAGCCACTTAACCTGCTGGGTTAAATTTTATGTATACACACTAAAAACAGATTAGTCACTTTGTTTCTCAGGATAAAAAACAGAACCTGTTTGGATAAATATGCAGGGATGTTGACACTTTCGTTCCCAAATAAAATAAAACCCCATACAGGATCTTTTATTACTAACCAACTTCAATATATGCTTTCCCTGTTTTTGAGGATACGAGTCGGTAAATATTGCGGTTTTCGGTAAACGATTATGGCAACAGCTTATCGTCATCATCGGATGGCCTCTTCTCTGGAAATGTGCACAGGTGCGCAGTACACCTGGTACAGCTCTCTCTCATGCTTCTGATTGGTCGGTTCTTGAAAACAGCATTACGGCTGAATGGCCAGTAGCCGACCAGTCCATCGTAAAATGGACAAACAGCAGAGAGAGCACAAACAGTGAGTGAATGTGTTGAGAGACTAAAAAAGAGAGTATAGAGAAAAGCAGGATTTTATGTTTATATTCTCTGTTATTTTCAATGGGCTGCATGTTCAGTGTTAAAATACTTTCTTGGATATTATCTTAATATGCAAAGACAATAATAAAATGACTTATCTTAAGAATATAAACATTGGCTGACCTTAACTGTACAATACAGTGAACAAGGCACCTAAGCAAGGCACCTAACCCCCACTTGCTTACTATACAAAATGTACAAATGTATAGTACAATGTAATGTAAGTCGCTTTGGATAAAAGCGTCTGCCAAATGCATAAATGTAAATGCAATACAGCAAAGGAGCAGTTTGGGAACTATACTGTTTGTCCAACTAATGGCAGACAGGATAAATGTTTGTGCCTGAAACTTTTTTCATTTTACACACATGCACAGTTCAACAATTTGTTTAGGTTTGTTTTCCTTTTTTTAAGTTAAGTCAAATTGTAATCAGTAAATGCACAATTGAACATACAGCAGTGATTATTTGAACTGAAGTATATGCATGCAGATAAATGCACACATACAAATTAAATATATATGGAAAGATTAAATAAAAGGCCTAAAATAATTTTTTTTATTCTTCTGGAAGACTGCCAGTTAAGTGTTTGCCAGAATAGTCTTACGCATATTCTTACATTTCATAACCCCACAGGGAGTTCTTAGAACTCTGACGCATTTGGACTCCGCAGTTTTCTCTCTATTTCTTTTTCTCTGGCACTCTGAAACTATGCAGTTAGTAATCGCTGGTATTTCCATTCCGGACTACTGTTCCACAAAACAACATGCTGGTATTTGTAGCACATCTCTGGAGAAGTATGTCTGCACAGCACACCATGTCTTTAGTTCAAACCGAACACATTATTAGCATCATTTTTAAACACAAACCCCTGACCATGAAATTTGATACAACTCATCCAACACCATTGATGTCATTTATGCCACAGACATAATCCAATTGTGTGGATTGTTGTGAAGAGGTTCTTTTTATTAGATTTAGTTAGATTTATTTGAGCTTGTGGATAATAGGAGAGGACAAACAAAACAAACAAATAAAATAGCAAAGAAATAACACATTTCATTAAGAGGGACCCAAGCCACATCCAGTGACCAGAATATGTGACCCTGGACCACAAAACCAGTCATAAGTATAATAGTCAAAAATACATTGTATGGATCAAAATGACAGATTTTTCTTTCATGCCAAAAATCATTAGGATATTAAGTAAAGATCATGTTCCATGAAGATATTTTATTCAGATATCATATTCGTGGTCCAGGGTCACATATTATTTTGACTTGGACCAGTAAGCAGCCACCTTATATTGGTGACAAGCTTTGTAAATGTAAGCACCAGTCAGAAGTTCTGAAGATGCAAAAATCTTTTTGTCTACAATTGTGGTTCCAAAAATATTGTTTGTCCCTTTTATTGTCACATCTAAGATTGACATGAATATTTTTGTTAAAATAAGATATGATTAGGCATTCATTTACATAATATAATTTCACTAAGACTGGTTTCTTCACACTTTCTTCAAGCCAACTTAAAATCCAAACAGATCCTGTTTACTTGCTTAATATTTTCACAGTCTTGGTCTTGCTATACATAACTCAACAAAGTAATATTTTCAACCTGGTCTCATACGTACCTTTTGCAGCACCACAAAATACGTACCATCACTTCCAACAACAGTAATGTTAATAACACCATATTATATTATATCGGGGTGTAATGATTTTGAATTTTATCAGACGACAAAACTGTATGCATGTTTCAACAGTTGGTAAAAACAAAGTCATTGAGTGGTTAAAATAAATGAAAATAAACTGAATTGTACTGAAAGCTTGCCCGAATTTAAATGAGATCATTAGACAGCACTTTGGAAGCCTGTCTACTATGACCAAGTCTGTCAGACACAAACACTGAACTCATTGACTGACTGGGCAAGGACGCAGCAAGGCTTGGTTTCAGACACAGAAGTCCTGCCACACAAGTTTTTTTTTCTTTTAATATCAGCTTCATTCAGAAATATGTCAGATTTGTGAGGTTAATGGGTTTTTGCAATATTTGGCATGCTTGCTTAAAGTGCATGTGAAGAGTTTTTCCTCTGTTAAGATTCCATTTATTTTTGCATTTTATGCCATTGCATAGGGAGAAAAAACTGCCTCACAACCGAGGATTAAACTTTTCAGAGAGACACTTACATTTTGCTGCATATTCTCCAATACGTCAGTAACTTTAACATGCTTTAAACAAAATTGCCCCAATTTGAAAAGATAGAAAATGCAAAGCTTGACAACTAGATAGCTCTCACAGGCTGTATGCATGACGCTAGGTCTCATAACTTTCCCTCACAGCCAAAGCCCTAGGCTTTTTGGCAAGACCGCAGCATGTATGTGTGATTCTTATCTGCAAGAGAACCGAGGATACAAATAAGTTTCTGTTATGTAGTATATAATGTGACTTCTCGTGATAAGGGGCAGGTTGTTGTTATATGTTACAATTACAAACAATATGCAGTATTCAAACCCTATAAAAATCTAATTTAGATGCTGAAATTGAATCGAGATAACATGGTTAGAACTTAATCTAACTGTCATAAGAGTAGTCTGTAATATGCTTAACCAGCTAATGGTTGTTGGATGTTGTATTAGTTCCACCATTAAGGAATGTAATGGGATTTCTATCATTTAAGTGTGGTAAGCTGTGTGGATGTAACAAATCTTCAGACTGGAAGTGTTTTGGACAGGCCTTACTTTTCCATTACCAGAGGTGCGATGTTTCAGCTGGAAGGGGGCATAGCGCCCCCTAACGCAAACTGCTTGTCAATGTCATTCCCTAAGGCAAGTGTATGCATGCTTCCAGTTTGAGTTTTCATATAGGGCTAAATGTTTCATCGGACACACGCACCTGGCTCAAAGTTTACTTTCGGTCTGTGTTTGTTGAATTTATATGAATATTAATTTATATTCATATTTGATTTGGTTGTATTAAAACTATTTGTTGAATGGGTAGCCGTAACGGTTCTTCTACTGGTAACCCAAAGCAATACTGGCTAGACATACTTGCTAGCTAATGTAATTTACCTATTATTTCTTTTTTGTTTGTTTATCAAAAATAATCAGCAGGGACTCTTATTCATTGCAGATGTGTACCGGAAGATAAGTTTGGGACACACAAGCTTGTATGTGCAGTAACGTTGGTTTATGTTGTTGCTTTGAAACCGTCTATAAGTAATAAATAACAAGTATTGTCGTCGCTGAAGTGCATTATTATGCCCCTACCCCTTAAGTCATATTCCCAATATCGTACAGCCTTGAGTGAATTATTGCAATTTTATAAAAATTCTAGTATGATCATATAATGTGATGTGTGCAATGATGGTAACTGATGAAAAGGTCATAACTGTGCATTATGGTGAATAAGTTACGGCTATTGACAAGTATCAAGTACCAGAGCTATCATCATATAATCTTTATTGAAGCGTTTGTGATATTTAGTCCTTGAAACCTTAACAAACACAAGCTGTGATATCCACATGACTGCAGACAACCCAAGATCATAAAGTACAGTGATTACCAAGATGAGAAACATCGTACATTTATTTTCATGTTCATGACAAGAGATAATTTAGCACACTTACAGATCTCCCAGGACACTGATGCATTTGCATTTGTCAACAAGACCAACACATCACTTTTCAGTTATTTAACAAGACAGTGTCAAACAGTGGTGGTCTGTATTACACATGAGCATGCATGTTATGGACTACTTTAAAATGTTTTGGTCCCTGTTTCAATCATTATTTATTGAAGAGGGTCGATCATTTATTCAAGGTTCATTTTTGACCAAAACATTTCAATGCATTTGACGTCTTTTAATCCTTTTATTTTCAATGTCAATGTCTATTTAATTTCTAGACAATTGACCCTTGTGTGGTGTTCAGGTTTGTGCAGCCGTTTTCAATGTTTACTAAAAATTGATATGATTGTTCTTTTTAACTCTTACTCAATGTGTTTTTAACCACACATATCCATGAATTTAATTTTTTTTGTATATTTTTAACAAATACAAAAATAGCACCTTTTTTATAAATGTGATTTAAAGAGTTAAATGACTAATATGAACGAGTTGCTTGTAACTAAGATAAAGTAAACATTTATAAAGTTTTTTTACAACAATGTTTATGGCTTAATTGATTTAAAAACTGAATAAGAATCATGTTGGTCCACTAGACCCATGAACATGAGTAAAAAATAAAATATCAACACCATAAAAGAGTTTAAAGGTGGGGGTTCGTATTTTTCCAAAACACGTTGGGTCGTTGGGTCGAGTACCAAAACCCACTTGTAGCCAATCAGCATGTTGGGGCATTAGAAAAACTGTAGAAAAAGCGATGTCTTATTTGCTACATAAAATGGTCTGTGGATTTAAAGTATAAAAAGACGGATATAAGTGAGGCAGGATCTAGGACCCGTGTTAATATTATAAAGACTTTCCAGCGGAGACGTTAGGATCCACGGCATTATGGTGAAGGCTTTCAACAGAGAGACGTTTGAGAGAAATATCGTCTAAAAATCACCCCGAGGAGGTTGCTTTGATTCAGATCAGTATGTGAGTAACAATGCTTTTGCTGTTTGTCAGAACAAAGAAATGTTGTTGTTGTTGTAATATTAGCTGTGAAACGGAGCAGTTTTGAGTGTTTAATCTGTAACCAGTGTGCTGCTTGTACTTGTGTCGTCTTCACTTATTCACGAAATCGCTTACCCCGCCTTTAATATTGCTGTATATATTTTTCCAGATTTCTATCATTTTTCCATGAAAAAATAAGATTTTTATGTTTTCTATACCGGTGGAAACCATGTATATTATTTTGAAAGGTGTGTAATTCTTTCTAAATAAAGACAGTTTTCCCAAACACTCTCCCCATCTGCCATAGACAAACAAACAGTCCCATCCTAAACTATTTGTTGATGTTGATGTGTTGAAAGATTTAACACATCAACATTTCGATTATGCCACACATCAACCAACAAACAGCTTGTTTTTGGTTTAAACTATAACTTTTGTAACATTTAAAAAAAAAGATACACTTTTTCCTTTTGAGAAAAGCATTGCAATTAAACAAGCACCGCAGGTCAATACCACTGCTGAGAACATTTACGTAATAATCTTAATTATTTATACAAAAATCAATCATCGCCTTTTTTTATGTGCTTCACACATTCTAAAATAGATCATTTTCTTAACACTCCACCATGAAAAACTGATTTGAAACTCTTAAAACTACTAATTTAATGCCTGTAAAAATGTAAAGTTTTTCATTTTTCATTTAAAGTCACCAAATACAGTCCCCCCTCCTGTGACATAGCTGCAATTGAGTCTTAAGATTGTCTATTTCTCTGATACTATACAGTAATGCTATTTATTAAACACAGAGGCATAGCTTTGGTGTTCATTCTCAGCACATCTGATGTGCTGTCATGTGTTCTAAGAGCTCCTGACTTTTCATGCCTTTCACTAAAGCCAAGAGCTACCACTTTTGTTGATGCATTAACTTCACAGAGGACTCAAAAAAAACAGCTTATGAATAAAATATAAAGTCAAAATCTGTTTATCTATTTCTAACTTACATGGCACAAAATACAAAACAATCTAGACTGAAAAGTTTCACAAACTGAACTACTGCTAAATAAGATGAACACAGCACAATGTACAATGTACTGCAAGCATTACTCAAACACTTAACGACGGCATACATTCAAACTAAAAAACTTTTTATTATGGAATATTTTTTTAATAAGTGACTTATCTGTGCACTTCATTATTTATTTATTTTAAGTCATGCGGCCTTATAATCTTTAATCAAAATAGTCAATCTGATAAACTTGCTGAAATTAAATTCATGAGCTTATAACATCATTTCCACTGTGATTGAGCCCTGATGTTCTCAAAAGAACTTGAGAGATTATTCTGTGATTTTCAACAGCACTGAACTAGACTCTTGATCATCTGTGGTTTTGTATAGTATAATTCAAACGATTTAATCTTTAAGATTACACGTTTGTTTGTTCTTGCACATAAAATGATAAACTCAGTCTTGTTTTGTAATCGTGCAGAAGATTTGTGATTAAGTCAATATGTTTTACAACGGCTCATGGCATAGATGTTTTGTGTACTAAAGTACATTTAGGCATTACTTCACACACAATATCTAAAAAAAATCTATAACTATTTTAAGAGGTGGCTACTTCATATGACTTTCTACGATGTGAATCATAATGCAAATGCGTACAATTTTAGAAATACTACTGTAACCATAACCATAACACAAAGCAGATTGTCTTAAAACCTATGAGATGATGACAAACTTTATAGGAATTTGCTACTTTGTAAAATAACTATGAATTTCCGGAAGATTGTATTAACAGTTGATTTCATTTCAGGGATAGCACAAATATTAAAATTCATCCTTTATTCATGTTCATGTTGTTTCAAAATATAAAGTCTAACTGAATGTGTGAAAGGTGACTGGGTGTCCTGGGACAGCCGCGGTTACCATTCACTTTCAATTGCATGGAAAACAGCAAGAAGGATGTAATACAGGCTTGAAATAATATAAGAATGAGTAAATGCAAGCACCCAAGTCAACTTTGCTTTGCCAAAGCCATGAACTGAAACACCAACCTGATCTCACAGGAAGTCGAAAATATTTTACGAGGTAGCTCATGTGTATGAATTCATACGTCGAGAGTCGTACAAAAACGTACAATTAAGCAATACTGAAGGCCCACCCCTACACCTAACATCACTGGCGCGATAGCAAACCGTACTAAAACGCACCACTGAGTTCGTACAAATTCATACGAACCTCGTAAAATACTTACGATTTCTCTGCGAGATTGCGTCGGAAACACCTACCCTCAAGACATAAAAAGTTTATTAAAAGATCCAAACTAATAAATTATTGACCAAAAACTGAATAAACACTGGCTTGTGCAACAAAGCAACATCCAAGTATTAAAGGTGTTTTCATGTGCTCAGAGTGCCCTCTGGTGTTATGAATTATGATATATAGCAATAGAAAATAAACATATTTTTGTCTCTCTAAGTGTAATGTTCTCCCTGAATTAAAATGATATAAATATGCATTCGTGTTCACAAACTCCCACCAAACAAAGAGCGATCAGTGACAAATCTTAATAGGTTTGAAAGCAGCTTATATCAATACTAATATTTTTACATATTTTAGACAGGAGTGGAAATTGTACTTTCAACGTTCTCCCTTCCTTGTAGACGATTCCTCTTGTATATAAACTGAAAGGCAGTTTATGAATTTAAGTAAACTAGATGTAAACAAAAACCTAAGCCCTCGGTTCAAAGCAAAATAAACAATAAAATTACCTTAATATGATGCTAAAAGTCTTGCATTGAAGATCAAATCAAACACTCGCAATCTTGCAAACTTCGGATTATTTTCTACTTAATATTTTCATCGATGCCCAAGAAATCAATAACCATGTAAAATACAGCAGGCATTATTTTGGACCTTTAGAGTGTAATACTGTATATGAGGGCTGTTTTTACCATTTACATTTTTATATTTACTACTATTACACAATTTACTCAGTTGTGCATCGATATAGATGGTTGGATGTTTAATAGCACCGAGTGCAAGATGACGCATCATGGATTGTCTTTATGTTGGCGCTTACTTGCCAGCATAACCCTCCAGTCATCCGCCCAGGACAGAAGTCGCCTTTGGAAGCGGTTTGGTGGCAGATGCTTGTTGTGACAGGCAGTGAAAAGGATGTGCTCCCAGGAAGGATTGGGCTCCACACCTTCAATAGATAAAAAAAAACAGAACTCGTGATGTTGATGTATTACACGCGATCTCTTTGTAAAAACAGACTCGAGATCCAGTTCATACTCACCCTGGATATCAGGTTTATCATCTATGAGAATGTCTCCGGTCACTATGGTCTTGTCTCTGGTCAGGATGATCTGCTCCAGGAACTCAGGGCCCAGGTGTTTCTCTATCCATGCATACTGGGGACAAACACACTTAATGAGATGAATCCATGGAAACTAATAGAAAACTCAATGAAATACAAACAAAAATGATTCAGCTCAGAGTTTGACAAAATGGGGTATTATGTACCCAAGGGCGCACGTTCCGTATCACGTGGCCAGGAATTAACAGTTAAATTAACCGGTTAGCCTCAGTTTACGAGAATCTTACCTTTTCGTAAGGACAGTAGCTGTAATGCTTTATTGGACTGGTGCAAATGAAGACATCTGTACTGGGTAAAGAAAGACAAATCTGCTCTTAAAGACTAAGCAATGTTGTTACGCAGACTAAACGTTTATTACGGGAATTCGAAGATTGTGTGCTTATCTCTTATGCAAGTTCATCTGTTCAAACACATATACAGTACACATGAAGTCCTATATACATATGTAGTTTATAACTTACTTCTCCATCTTGAACATCTCCTTCACAGCTTCCACACCTCCAGGAACAGGGTCCAGCTCGATGAAGAAGTTCTTTGACTCCCAAATGCTTATGGCCTTGTCCTGAAGTCAAAGAATCAACTGCATTACGTTCATTCAAGATGTCTTCAATCCTAGTCAGTGGGTTTCTGCACTTTTTGACCACTGAACCCTTTACAATAGGCAACTTTTGTGAATGGAAATGCTTAACCATGGCATGGAACATATGTAAAATTAGGTGATGAACATTTTGAGATACACCTATAATGGCCAGAAATGCTGTCTAGATAGACATCTTTCCAGAGTCAAACCTGAAAATATTAAGTGTTATGGGTATAACAAATGTAGATTTAAGACGTTACACACTTACACACAGATCGCCTTTCAGATCCCCGTACTGTGTCGACACCCAGAAGCCTCGTCTGTCCTCTAAAGATATATACGGCTCGTTCGGATACCTCGCCTTGAACTTCTTTAAAAACCCTCCCTCGAAATCCGCGATCACACCGTCCATGTCCACTAGGACTCGAAGTCTCCTATTATTTGCGGACATGTTGGCACTACATTGAAACTGAAAGAAGGAAGCGCTTCTCCCAACGAACCGCATGACCCTCGGCAGTAAAGTCATGATCTCCGCAGATGAAACTCTTCAAAGTCCACCGATCCAAAGTCCTCCAAATCCAGCGCTGTCACTTTGCAATGTGCAAAGTTTCATTTATCATATGTGAATCGGGCTGTTTTACCGAATGAAACCGGTCCTATTGTATCTCAATGCATTCTGTTATCTCTGTTGTTTTGCACATTGTAAACGCGTTGCTGTTTGTTACAGTGTCTTTTGTTTGTTTCGGCGGGGTCAGAGGGTCGCGATTTCATGTTTTTCCAGTGGTCGGTGGTGTGGAATTGCAGGGTTGACCTCCCCCATAGACCCCTGTTTTTGGATTTGTTTACAAACGCCTGAAAGTGGCAAGTGTCGAATTAAGCCTGACGCAACCTATGTAACGTATTTGTAGTAATATTAAAAAGTATGCACTGTTTCATTCACTATTTGTTGTTTATTTACTCCACACTCTACTGTAAAGTAGTGATTATTTCTTGTGTAAATGGTCACGGAACATACCCGGCCCAAGATAATTTACAAAGAGAGAGATAACCCACTCAAATACTGTAACGAGGGTGCGCCCAAAATAATATACCTAAATGGCCATTCCGTCCCAACCAAATGTTGTATGATTATTATCAAGTATAGGCGATTCAACTTGTGTATTTAACTACTGTTAAAATGGCAAATTAATAGCAAACCGCATGTTTGCGGTGCATATTGAACATAAATGTAAAATAAAGATAACAATGAGGTGCATTGATGTTTTTTTGTAGATTTCCCTCTAAAATATAGTTGATTGTTAAAACTGAACTTTGTTTTAATTAGACTTAAACCTAGTTTGCTTTAACACGCTATTCTTTAAACTGAAATATTAAGCTGTTTTGGTCTGTTTTTCTCTCAACAGTCTCATTGACGATACTTCCGCCTTCTTTGGATGTGGGTTTGAAGAGGAACAGCTATGCAGTTAGAGCATCTTTGTCCAAACCACTCGCACCGGAAGAAATACTCGAAAACTTCCTTTAACTCAACGCAACATGTTCATTTTCAAAAGCCAAATGCTTAGTTTGGTTAAAAGTAAAAAAAAATAATAAAAAAAACATGAAAAAAATTGACAGCAACAAAGTCTTTGAATTGTATAAGATTGCAGCGAGATTGGAACGAGACAACTAGTAATTTCCGAAAATCTCGTGGAGTCTGAGCTGTCACTAAAGTCTCGCGATATTTGTTTTCCGTTGGCGGCTCTGGGCCTGTCCCTTCTATACAGCAGAGCGTTTTCTGACATTTGAATGAAAAACAACTCCACAAAAGCGCAAAACGATGGCTTCAGCTTTGGAGCAGTTCGTAAATAATGTGCGGCAACTCTCCGCTCAAGGTACGTCCGAATACACGGGTCGTGAACTTTCTGAAGTAAAATCACTCTTAACGAACAAATCGGCTAACTAGCTTAAGGCTAAAACCCGCATAGCAGGATATGTTAGCTTGAAAGCATGCTAGCTGTTTATATTTCATGCGGTTACACATGGTATTGTGGTATTTATAAATAAATACTTTTGCCTTTTCTCGTATTTAGGCATTTAATCTTAGCTTGAACTGCTAATGTTTTATCTTGCTGCTACGATTGAACGAGTCACGTTAGCTGAGTCATTTGTAACATAAATCATATTGGTTGAATTTTGAAAGTGGCGGCGAATTAGAATGCTATGATCAGTCCGTGTTTAACCTGTCGCGTTATTTTAGCAGTGGTAAAGGTATGAGGCTCATGTGTGCGTCCTTTTAGATCACAGTCATACCTAAAAACATCATAATGTTTAGTTACTTTAAGTGTCATTTGCACCATAATGTGTGTTGCTTAGCATAGACTGCGACAGGACGACAACATTGCAACAGTTTTACCATGATACATTGATTTCATATACACTTTTCTTGCTTGTTCAGTATTTTTGTTATTGAATTTTGATCATAACTTCCCATTTCTGTGTTCCGGCTCACAGGTCAGATGACCCAACTATGTGAACTGATCAATAAAAGTGGGGAGCTTCTGGCCAAGAATCTCTCTCATCTGGACACTGTTCTTGGAGCTTTGGACATCCAGGAACACTCACTTGGTGTTTTAGCTGTTTTGTAAGTTTTTACTAAAATCATTGCTATTCAGCACTTTTAGTTGATTCACATTTTAGTGAATTTTCTTAAAAGTGTCATTCCTAAAAAGGTTGTTGTGTTTACATTACAGGTTTGTGAAGTTTTCCATGCCAAACATCCCTGATTTCGAGACCTTGTTTTCCCAAGTCCAGCTCTTCATCAGCACCTGCAATGGAGAACACATCAGATATGCGACAGACACATGTAAAATAAACACACTTTATGACACATTTCTAGCTTTTGTCATTCTGTTTCTCTGTGGTTTTATCGCTGCTTTGTTCCTTTACAGTTGCTGGTCTCTGCCACCAGTTGACAAATGCTCTTGTAGAAAAGAAACAGGCAAGTTTACCTCTATTATATGTGGAAGTTAAGTGATTGTTTTTTCTAAACTCACATTAAGTTATTTTATCTTACACAGCCGTTACGTGGAATAAGTATACTCAAACAGGCCATAGATAAAATGCAGATGAACACAAACCAGCTTACCTCAGTTCATGCAGACCTGTGTCAGGTGAGTTGGGAATCTAAACAGCTGGATAACAGTTGTGGGTTTTTGCTTTCTACCTCACACATAGACTTTCTATGACGTACACGTTCTGGGACTTGATTCAAACATTATTTTTATTTTTATAACATTGTCTTTATTATCTGATGTTTTGTTATGTAACTAATGTTATAATGCTCTATTTACAGTTATGCTTATTAGCTAAGTGCTTCAAACCTGTCGTACCATTCCTGGAGTTGGACATGATGGATATTTGTAAGGAGAATGGAGCGTATGATGCAAAGCACTTTCTATGTTATTACTACTATGGTGGCATGATCTACACGGGTCTGAAGAACTTTGAACGGGCACTGTATTTTTTTGAACAGGTATTTATCGTTCTTTGAACAGGTATTTATCGTTCTTTTTTTAATGCAGTTTTTGGTTTGTCTCCATTACAGCTGAGCGATAAGTCTAAAATAATAAATCTTGTTTTTACTTCCTTTCAATAATATTCTACATGTCTTGATGTTAATATTTGCAGTTTATCACTAACTTTTTCACTGTTTCTTGTGAATGTTACTTTATTTTTACTTTATTACTATTTTCTTTATTTTTCAGGCAATAACCACTCCAGCAATGGCTGTCAGTCACATCATGTTAGAAGCATACAAGAAATACATCCTTGTGTCACTCATACTTCATGGCAAAGTACAACAGCTACCCAAATACACATCACAGATTGTTGGACGATTTATCAAGGTGAGACAAAACATGACAATGTAACCTTTTTCTTTGCACTGGATTCAAGAAAGTACTTTAAAGATTATAAGTGTATAAACTTATTTTATGTTTATTTATGTTTCAAAGCCTCTCAGTAACGCTTACCATGAGTTGGCTCAGGTTTACGCCACCAATAACCCAGCAGACCTTCGCGCTGTGGTCAACAAACACAGCGAGACATTTGCACGGGACAACAACACCGGCCTAGTCAAACAATGCCTGTCATCGCTCTACAAGAAAAACATTCAGAGGTTAACCAAGGTCAGTGGAACTAGCTTTCAAAGAGACTGTGATAGTCATGGAGGAATATTTGAATATATTTTACTTTATAAATTTGCATGGATTGGTATGTATCGATTCAATTGCATTTTAATTTCTATTATAGTTGTTAATCAGAGTTTAATATCAGACCTTGATACTGTGCTGATAGTTTAAACTGAAACAACAATATATTTGTTCTTGTGGTTCACAGACATTCTTGACGTTATCCTTACAAGACATGGCAAGTCGAGTTCAGCTCTCCGGCGCTCAAGAAGCTGAGAAATATGTCCTTCATATGGTAGGAAGCCAGTCTTACAATTACATACAACTCTTCTAATCACATCTGTTTCTTTTACATCAGTTTTTGTCAGACGTCCCTTTAAGATTCATTGAACTTTTCACGGAATTTTATTGTGGTGACTAACGGTTTCCCCCATGAAGCTTGCTTTCCAAGTGTGGTTTTGTGTAACACTACACAAAACAGGATACATCACATAAATAACTAGGGATTCTGTTCACCGTTGAAGTTTGTTGGTGTTTTCACAGATCGAGGATGGAGAGATATATGCAAGTATCAACCAGAAAGACGGTATGGTCTGTTTCCATGATAACCCTGAGAAGTACAACAACCCTGCAATGCTCCACAAAATAGACCAAGAGGTTTGTAAAGACATTTAATTTCTTTCTATTTTACTGCTAATGTTTGAGATAACAAGGCCACTAAATCTAAAATAGCTGTCATAAAACAAACTGCTTAAATTCATAAAACTAGCCTCAATATATTTTTTATTTTATTTCACTAATAACATTAACATATAAACATGCATTGTTATTTTTATGATATTCAACAGATCTGATTTGTTATGCCCTATTTGTGTTAGAATTGCCTGATATTCTGTAAAGTCTAATGTCTCATCTTTGGCCCCTATACAGATGCTGAAATGTATAGAGTTGGATGAGAAACTAAAGTCTATGGATCAAGAAATCACTGTAAACCCCCAGTTTGTGCAAAAGGTAGAGTCACAGTTTTGTTTTTAGTTCCAATAAAGAGGTGTGGAAATTGCCATATTTCAGAATCACTGCCCATGATTTCAGCCTCCTATTGTTTTTTATCTCTTAGAGTATGGGAACGCAAGAGGATGACGTTGGCAGCAAGACGTCAAGCTATTCCTGAGGAGATTGGGTGGATCACTGCTTAGCCCCGCCTCCTTCCCTCATCCCAAAGCTGGAAATCACAAGAGCAAAATCAGTTCTGTTGAATATGGACTATATTGTTACTAAATGTTGAATGACCTTTTTTTGTTTTGTCACAGTGCACCCTAAACAAGAACTCATTTTTGTCAGTGTTTTATTTATCAATGCATGGTTGAATTGCCACTGCATCATTTACGATCATACAAATAAAGATACTGGACTTCTTTGTTCAAAATTAGATTGGTATACTGTGTGAACAACATCCCATATAAAATAGCCACACATAATGGCCAATATGGTAGACATAATTTGGACAGTAGTAGTATTAATATCAGCAGAGGAGTCAGGACTTACAGCTACATGCAATTGTATAAGACCAGCTCACATTTTAGTGCAATGTATATTTGACAGCTCTAGAGTGCTAATCTCTGATGCTTTCTCTCCCATTGCTTTGCTTCAATTTACCTCATGAACTGAATAGTCCAACTAATGTGCTTTTGCTGTTTTCTACAGCACTAGGGCTGTCACCATTATTAAAGAGTCGACTCATCGCAATTATTTGACGTCATCGCAATGATTTCCGATAACTGCAATTATTGTGAATCCTTAGAAAACAAGGGTGATCGGCAGATCTACTGCATTTTACATCCACTGTCCTTGATCTAAATTTACTGTTACATTCAAATAACATTTTTCCATCATTTGAGTTATAGTAGCGTTGTATTTTTTTGTTGATTTGTTTTGTTTCCAGACTTGCTGCATCTACGCACAGACGCTCATATCTAGTTTTAGTGCTCAAGATGAAGTCTTCTGTCACTTTACAGTAAATAATATTAGTCATTTTCACATTTCTAAAGTATACATTTTCTTTATTGAATAAATTAGTTGTCATTAATATTGTCAAATTAATAGCAATTATTTAATAGACAATTAATCGTCAGCCAAATTTCATAATCGTGACAGCAGTAATTCATAACGTGACGGCTTATGGCAAAAAGTTGTGTTGTTGTTTTAGTCCTCTAGAGGTCTCCCATGTTTTGAGCTAAACCATAAACAGATCAATGGAACACTTTCTGAAATTAGCAATAGCATTTTACAGTAAGTCTGACGATGTTCGGGTCATATTACTTATTGTTTTTAAATATAAAATTGTAATGGTACTGAAAAACGTTTATTTTCCTGCAATTTATTATTTATATGAATATATAGCTATTACTGTGTGACGTAAACCTAGCTGATGATTTCTAAGTGCAATGTTCGTATTAATAGTAGGGTTCGTTATATTTAGATGACATTCACCTAGTTCAATTAACTTAAGATTTAGGGGTAATATATTCATGATAGTATCAAATAAGGTTGGTTATGGGATTTCTTTATGAAATATGTGCATATTTATGTATTACTAAACAACACGCAGACTCATCGATAATGCATGAACAGCAATAAAACCACACACTGCATATCACACTCATGACAACTCTGATTTTCAATTTCACAACTTCAATGCAGGTGGGCATGTGGACGCTGTTTTTTGCTTGAATGACATAACCAGCATGAAGGACCGACTCGAAATGCTATTGCAGCCAATCACAGGCCTTCAAGCGGCGTACGCGTCTTTGAACAAAGACGAGCTGAGTCGCTAGCCAATCGTATCGCGTGTTTCTAAAAAGGAGGCGGGAGTTGAACGGAAATGGCACACGTGATATCCAATCAAAGCCGCGAACAATAAGCCATCGGCCAATCCGCATTAAATATCGGCAGGATTGCGTCGCCCACGGTGCTCAGTTGAATTCCATTGCCGTCCATTAAAACAGCCGACTTGGAAAATACAATATCAAAGTGTGCTCAGTTATACTAGAAGCTTGTATGCTGATATACCATCAAGGATTACATATTTATGGAGCAAGGATATTGAGAAAAGATCTCCGCATGTGTAACACACGCATCTTCGACCCTGTCGTGGCTCGCTGCATTGCCTGGCAAAACGGAACAATTGGTGGATAATTCTCCTCGTGACTTAAGTTGAGCATATTTTATCGCTGAAATACATAGAAACTCGAATGTGGTTTCTGTCATGAGTCCAGCCGGGTGCTCCCATGTGAACAGTTTTAAAGTGGAGAACTGGAAGCAGAATCTGCGGGTCATATACCAGTGCTTTGTGTGGAGTGGCTCTGCTGAAACCAGGAAACGCAAGGTAAATAAAATACATCAGAGCCCAGTGGTGCATTGCATCGGCCCATCCTTACGATGCCAACTCGCATTAGGCTGTCAAACGCAAATAGACGTGTAATTCGAAATTCTAACGTGTTTTGTTTCATTTCATTTATTTTCACCAAGGCTATGATTCCAGGTCTTGGTTGCTAGCCTCTGTGAACACAAGTGGATGCATTGGCTGGCCTGCGCAGACTCCTTATGCATTCGTTGCATAGGGCTGGACGTGGGTATCTAGAAATGTTATTTGGCTGCCAACGTTTTAGTTGCTTTAGGCAACTAATGGACAGCTCGGTCTGATTAGGACAAGTTGTATTTTCGGCCGTGTCAAAGATGCAAACGAATCTTGACGAATGTATGCCATTCATGCAACACTCCTTGAACCTTATTGAGACATTTTCTGATGCTGATACTTGACTTGCCAGGCCTAAAAATCATTGATTGCCTAATTCTCAAACTGAGCTTTCAGTTTCACTGTTTATAATCGTATCTGTCTGCGAAGTGGGAAGAGGAACAGGTTATAGCTGCTGTGTAATGAGGCATCTCCATTTTAATACTCGCATTATTGAATCACTGATGTTGCTTTAAATGCCATGTATAGCCGCACTGTCGCTTTATGTGTTGAACTGTACGCGGCCCTCGCGCGACACCAGCGTCACTGACGCTCGAGTAGAATGATGCAGAGACACGTCGATGATGGTAAAGCTTAGTCGCTAGATATCTTCACTTAAACCGTCTACGGTGAAAACAAAAGGTTGAACAATTTATGCATCAAGAGTGTAAATTTAATGTAGCCCCCCCCCCCCATATACGATTGGATTTCCATCTCTGGGTGGGTATCAAGTCTCTCTGAATGGAAATCCAAGCTGCAAGTTTAGCAGGAATACAATATGTGAAATATTGATTGTTTCATGGATTTTAAACTAATGTGTCGTTTAGTCATATAGGATGAATGCAGTCGTGTTGTTCAGGCTTTGGTTCGTTTAGGACTGAATGACTCATCATCACAATTGAGGTCAAGTCAACTGAATTTTAGGAAGGATCCTAACCAATGTTTTCTTCATTGTTTTATTTTTTATTGCAGGAAAAATATGTCACATTTTACATTAGTCATTGCAAGTTAACCTATCTGTGAACCAGCAGCAACATGTTCTGTTTTGACTTGGCATTGACGTGTCATTTTATTAGGTTCAACATATTTTTGTGTAATGGCGGATTGTGAGCTGTGCTTGTAGTAGATCTGTGCACTAAATCTCTGTTGTTTACAGCAAACTAGTATTGAGGTTGCAGTAAACCATGTCTGACCTATAAGACACACCCACTATTCTCAACCCTACCAGTTTTTCTAACCGTTTTCATCTAGTCTGTTTGGTGTTTAATACCATGTTTGGGCATGCTCAAATGAGTGAAATGTAAAAACAGGATCTTACAAAGAAATATCACCATATGGATTGGCCTGTATATAGCATCAGGTCATAATTGTGAATATGACGTCATAACCCATGTGCCCCTTTCCGAAATGTACCGCTGGAGAACATCAAAGTCCAAAGCCCCCTGAAGCACAGGTGTGAAAGGAACTGGATTCATCTCTCCACTGACCTGTTGTACCCGAGACGGGACAATAGGAATACGAGGAGCTCAGTAAATGCTTGAGAGGCATTTTGCCAGTACTGCTCCTGTTGGCTCCGTCCCCTTGCTGCAGAACAACAGATATGATATGAAGGACTAAAGGATAAATTGTGCGCTAATGCAAGGTCTCAGACGGCACACCCACAATCTGATCACTGAACGCCTGATGCATATTTCACACAGTACTGGAAAGCACTTGAGAAAATGGCAAGATTTAGTATTTTGTGTCTGACGCAGCACAACTTTTGGGGTTAAGGGGTTTTTGTAAGTGTGCTCAGAAAGTCATGTGGACCACAATTCATGTTGTGTTTTGAGCTATGAGACTAGCCAGTGCAATTGTCGATTATGGCTGGTGAATAGACTCACAATGGATTGGTTCAGATTACCCGTGTGTGGTTTTTCTAAGGTGGGTGGATGCCATTTAATGGCATCATCTCTATCGACGTAGCTTTCGGAGTTGGCACCAGTGATGTAATGTTTGTAGCGTACTTAAATTACACAGTGGAATATAGATGTTTGCTTTCCAGTGTTGAATTTTTGTGTTCTCCGCCACATTTACTCACTTTAAATATGGGACCTGTTAAATCATGTGATTAGCGGAAGAGACACCTTTGCTTGTGTGCGGTCACAGTCTCGTTCTAATATATCCAAGCTGTTCCAGCAGTGACATCAGAACAGAATAGATCGTACATTCAAACACACGCCTATTTCTACAGAGACCCTGCTGCAGTAGGACTCCTTTGCTATGGTTACCACAATTAATGTAAATGCACAGAGCAGAAAGGAGTAAGAGATGAGAAAACAAACACATTGACCATGAAAGCCACGCTAATGAAGACGTGATTGGCTAATTTGTCTTTTTCCAAACACGCGGTCATGTGTGGGGACAAACAGGAGAGTGAATGGATTTTGGTTGCTTCCAACTACAGGTGTTTTTTTTGTGCCTGCTCTTAAACACAGTAAGCATTGAATGTAATGATGGCAACACCGATGACAGAATTTTCATTTTTGAGTGAACTATCCCTTTAAGAGTAGAATGCATATTTTTAAATATTTATGTAACATGCATGTATTCACCTAAGACTAGGAGAGATAGGAGAAAGTTCACCCTTTCATCATTTAGAATACATCCACACCAAGCCAGAGCTTTCCCTATTCAACCGCAATTTCGTAACACGCCGTTGTCTCAAAAAATATCTGCGTACACGAAACTGACCCAAAACGATGTAGTATCCACGCAAGACCTGTATGTGGCGCTGTAATTCTGCCACAAAGATGCACTGAAAACGGAGGAGACTTTGAGACGTAGGGTGATGACATCATCATTTTAGATCACACGATAGTGCAAGGGCATCATTTTCAGATTTATCCTCTTTTTAAAATAGCTTTTTCAGGCTCCCAGATTAATATGATACAAATTTTTAGAGAAATAAATTGATTCACATATGAATCGCGATTTAATCTTTTAGCGTTTCCGATTTTTAAATGTTAGTAAATATAATAACATGATGTCATGATTTTGTCAGACAATGTGGCAATTACGTCCGTTTAACGTAATGGGTAAACAGAGGAAGATATTTTGAAAAACGTGGGTAGCCAAACAATATCGAACCCCATTGACGGCATCTCTAGTAGAATGGCCATTAGTTTCAGGCCAAGAAAATTGGCTTCCTTTGAAAAATAGCATGACGCTCAACTATACAAAGTTAATCTCAATCATATCTGTGATTAACACCAGCATGCAATGAAGCTCGTCCAATTACTAGCACGGTCTTCATTAACCATTAAAAACAATTTTTATAGGCCGGTTGTAGCACATCTATTCTGCATGTAATGGGCTTCCAGCTAACTATCAATAATTAATTCCAGCATGGACCGTTAGTCATATTGATTCATGCCTTGGGAAGACGTGCTTTAAATTTATACAGTCCCATACGATCAGCCTGTGCCTCTTGAGCTTCAACAGATATTTACAGAGGTGCGAGGTGGCCCTCGGCTCTCGACGGCAGGCCACCGAGGAGTTTCTTAAGACATGGGGGATGTTTTAAATCAGGTAGACAGAAAACGCAAAGTAGCAATATGATTCGGAGAGAAAGATAAAAGACTCCTCTACGGTTTAACTGGCTCATAATTTATAGCCCTACAAATGCTTAAACGCAGCGGTTTTGCGACTTGAATACGAATCAGGACTGTTTGATCATTTTTATCCCAAGATGTTCTGTTCTTGTTTTTTTATTTATAGAAGAGGTTGGCTTTGTTCCAGGTGTTTTGAAGAGTACGTTTAAGGTTACCACAGATGATGTATGGTAAAGTAACGTCATATTAATACATCTTTTAATTCAACAGAAAGAAAGAGCCACGCACACCGTGCTTTTCCTTCCCATTCAGAATGGGCTTGTAGCAGAAAGGCAGCATGGGTAATTGACAGGCCCTCTCCACTAACTGCATCGTGGAGCTGCCTTTAGCTTTTTAGCATCAGTCTTCCACTTCGTCCCTCTGCGCTCGCTCACGTTCTCGCTCCCTCAGCTGATCTTATTTATTTAGCCTCTAGCAAGCTTATCATAGTCAAGGCAGCTCAGACGTGTTCATTTACCTCATCTGCATGTGTTTGAACTGTCATCCATCCTTTATCATCATCGCCTTCCCTCTCTCGTTCTCTCTTTTTTATTTCTCTTCTTTTATGTCTCTTGCTTCCTATGATTCTTCTCATCACCCACATGCCTCCTACCACACTTTTGATCTTGGAAACACAGCAGCAAGCCAATGATTGGATGCCTGGTTGCTGCAGAAACTGTGAGAACCGATATGATTGGCAGTCCGCCGCTGGTTTGTATAGGCTTACTGTGGTTATTGACCCTTAGTGTCAAGTATCCAGCGTCCGTCATCCCTCTGGGTTTGTTCTTTAACGAACAACAGAAATGGGGCTTGCTGAAACCCTAGTGATGCATTCGCTCTGTGTTTTGTGAAGGTCTGTGTTTCTTGATCATTTTTTTTTTTTAATCGAAATTTGGATTTGACAACCAAAATGTTTGTTTGAATGGTTTTGTTCATCCAGGTAGTAACCCAGTTCTTCTTATTAAGTTTGTGAGGGAGGTGAGCGTGATGAAAAATGTTTCATAAGCGTTTGTTTAGCATTGTCACTTGGTTGATCCCTTGTGGGTACATCATTACATTCTTACACAATGTCTTAGGGCTGGGTGATTGGCAAAAAAATTTAATCTCGATTTCTACGAATTAATTTTAATGTTTAACTAGTCAACTTTAAAGCATAACTATAATGCGTTTCAAGTAACATTCTTTTTAATACCCATCTGGTTACTCGCATCATGATGTTATTAACAAAGGATTTATGGATTATATGCACTGAAAATACCTCGCTATTAGATTTTTTAATAATGTGATCATCTGTGTCTCTATATTGGTCCACAAAATGTGAAGCTGATTGGTTGGTTCCTGTTACATGACCTGCGGTGCGCGTGCAGAATTCTGAAAAGTTAAAATATTTTCATCTCAATGAGGCACCTAGAAAAAGATGCGTGCCGCACCGCTTGCCCGTATCGGCGGCGGCGCTTGCTATTTGAGAGCGTTTACCTCGCATCTACAGTTAAAATAACAATTATGCGCGTGCAAACGACGCAAAATGTGAACGGCCCCGCTTTCTCTGAGACGCAAGTGCAGCGCAGCTGTTGAGCCGTCTTGCGTCTAGTGATGTGTTCAACGGTAAATCACGTGTGCCATCATGCGGTCTGGTTACTTAACGGCTGTCATCTATCACTGTCAACATGACTGATAATATTTGCTAACATATTTATTCAAAATCTAGATTCGTCAATTAAAAAAATAAAATAAAATCGTGAAAAGCCCAAATTCGAATTCATCGATAAAATCACTCAGCCATGCAATGACTCCTAGGTTCCAGAGTGGATAAATCTGAAAACGACACCCTTACTTTTTGTGTGTACAGCCGATCCGTATATTTTCTGAAACAATGATGTCATCACCCACGTTTGTATACAGCACCCAAGATTTATGCGCATGCTCCAAGCCGCCTCTGTTTTTAGTGTATCTCTGTGGCGGAATTACAGCGCCACACACTGGTCTGGCATTTTGACAGGTTTCATGTGTATGCAGAAATGTATTGAGACGACGCTGTGTTTGCGGAGAACAAGGGGGAAAAGATTGGATCGGAAAAGATTGGATCGGCAAAGCTCTGATTTCGCGTGGATGTGGCCTTAGTCTGTTGTGCCAACCCCCCAAAATCTGTTCCGTTATCTGTCGAGTAATTGAGGAACAAAATCACACCCCTGGGTTGGTGGGATGACAGTGCTGCTTTGTTAGAGGTCACACTGATCTGTCCATTGAGAGTGAAATCAGTGGCTGCAGTCTTCCTCTCTTTTGATGCCTGTTTTATTGAGTCAGCATCACTGTGTCATTTTCATAGCATGTTGCTGTGGCTAACAGAGAAGCCCTGATCAGGAGCTGATGTCATCCGCCCCATAGGCCAGTCAGTGAGCTCTATGTCAGATTATGCGATTTTAGCGACTTTCGTTCACTACTTTTTACCCACAATGCACTGCCGTTGATCGCTCATTCATTTTCTTTCACTCCTTTCCCATATGCCCCGGTGTATGTGTGTTCACGACTTGAAGTGTGTGTGTTCACTATTCACTGGTTGGGTTAAATGCAGAGGTCACATTTCGGGTATGGGTCACCATATCTGACAAAAAATAGGTCACTTTCACTTTATATAGTGAACTGAATTCGGATGCAGCTACTGTGTCGGTTGTTGTATACTATGCCGAACTGTATGAGACAAAATGGCCACTGTTGTATAGAAATCACATAGACACCCTGCAAGAAATGTTTCATGCCAAAATGCTGAATTCATATAGTCTGTACTAGGCATTACATTCTTGCTTTCAAGTGGAAAAGAATACTTATATGTTAACAAATACATACAGTGTGCATGCCTATACGCGTATGTAGAAATGATTGCAAGAAAGCAGCAGAACTGGTGGTTCATATAGGAAGAAGCTGCTCTGTCTTGTTAATCGGATCAATGTATCATCTAATAGAACATTAACACCAACAGGAAAGACCAAGAGAGACTGCTGAGAGCGTGGAGCTGCCTTCTGTCTAGGCAGGTGGAAAGAGCAAGAAGCGGAGGGAAGTAGAGATGTTCAAAGAAAGTGTTGCAGGCATTTACATACTTCATGCAATATGCATTACATACTGCAGAAGCTGTATGGTATGTTGTTCTGAAAATAGTCTGTTATACTAAGAGACCGTGCGTGGCAAAGACGTTCAGCTAAAAGCGTGCATCTAGGTCGAAACGTTCGGCTATGAAATAATACGGTGGTTTAGTGTTTCATTAACGTTTCATACAATGCGATCGGGATCTTTGAATAGGAAGTATATAATAACATTATCACAGCTTCCTAAAATCTAAAATGGCCCATAATGATGTTTTGATGTTGTATGTGTACATGTGTGTATCTGTATACTGTATCATATGTTTGCCAAGTGTACCTTACCCAAGGCCCTTCGCCCACAACGCCTCAGATTAGATTTCTCAGATAAAAAAACAAAACAAGGCCTTTCTCTTTCTGTCTCTTCCACAACATATGCTGGGCCATCTAGCATATTTCCTTTTTATTAGCTCCTTTTGTTTATAAGAATGGACAGAAGGTGTGTTTTTTTGTTTTGTTTTTTAATGCTGGTCTGATTAGCATCTCCCACCCCTTTATTTTTCGAACAATTCTGCTCACCAGACCAGAAGCCATGCTGTTTTTAGAGAACAATTGTTTTTCATTTTTCATTACAGCGGTTGTAAAAAAAGAAATAATGCTCCGGTTCAGTTCTCATATCACCTGACGTTTAGCGCTCTCGCACCCCACTCATGCCGTGGAATAGTAATTCTCAGTTGTCTGTATGGTGGCATGTCACTGGGGAATAGTGGAAGGGCAGGATGCGAAGCTGAAAATGGGGTCTCTATAAAAATAGCTAGTCTGGAGGTAAAAGCAGATGTTGGAACCGTATTGAGCTAATTCCAACTATAAACCAAAACCACAGAATTTAAGAACCAAATGTGAGGATAAATTTGGGACAACTGACTATTTATTATTGAGGTTGAAGGCTGTTTATGGAGTTTTATCATTTGCCATTCATTTTATCCCACTTTGATGTCATGTGGCAAAGAAAACTCTTCATGGATGAATGTCGGCATGAGTGGAAAAGGACCTTGTCTAATGAAACATTTGCAAGGTCACAAAGATTAAAAGGAATGAATTTAGAGCTGTGAAATACCAGCACTACAGCTCCCCCAAACGGTCAAATCGATTCTCGGTAGTACGATTTCATTCTAAATAGACTTGTGTGACTAGACTATGTTGTTTTAAGCTTTAAGTTCTTGCAAATGGCACATTGATATGGTCCAAGAGACCATAGTGTCACATTTTCAGAAGGGTGCTTCTGGGTGCACCCTTTGTAGCCATTATGAACCCTTGATGCAGGCTTTTGCTAAGTTCACACCAATGTAGGCATCACAGCGAGCTTCTACTCAATTGTCTGCGTGTTGCATTACATCATCGAAGTGTGGACTCTGAGGACTAGCTTAAGGATTGAGTGGCATCTGGGATGGGTCTTTGTGGTCATGTCTTACATTTTGTACAGCACCAATTGAACCGGAGATGACAAAAATGGGTGCAAAATTGAGTTTTGGAAATGCAGATGTTAATGGAAAGTGCTAAACACTTGAATAGTTTTCTCTCTTTCTCTTCTGTCCCATTTTAGGCGAAGTCATGTATATGTCACATGTGTGGGGCTCATTTAAATCGACTTCACTCCTGTCTTCATTGTGTGTTCTTCGGCTGTTTCAGCAAGAAACACATCCACGAGCACGCCAAAAACAAGAGACACAATCTAGGTAAGAGACGCACAGCCAATATTCGCACAGACTGAATCCAGTTTTATTCATGCACATTTCTGTTTCCAAGCATCCAAGGTAAGACAAACACCCACAGAGATGGACGTCATTAGCAAAAAATAGAATTCATGAGCCACAACACCTCAAAATCCACGCACATCATGTGCAAATCACACAAATTATAAAAACCAAGATCGAGCCGAAGAAACAAATGATCAGAATTTATTTAAAGCTTTGTGGGAAGGTATACATGCTCTCTGATACATGAGGAGTATTGAGCTATTTTGAGCATGTCGTGTTAAGAAACATCCTTTCATTAATTCTGTTATCACTAATAGAGTTTTAACTCCGTTTCAATTAATAATTGAACAGTTTGCATCTCTGTGCAGCATTTAATTATTAAAATGTTTTAGTGAAAATAAATGTAGATAAATGTTTTGTTTTGGATCATATAAAAAGGGCTTTTCACACTCTGCTTAACATGGTTATTATAGTTCTAAAGCTTGCTTTTATCCCCGGTTAGGGGAACATCACACACTTCTAATGTAATAAACTGGGTTATCACTGCATTTTAACTGTTTTTATGCAGTGTTGATCTCACATTGTTGTACCAAACGTATATGCAGTGTAAAATAAAGTAAATGTTTGTCATAATAAAAAAACGTATTGAAAGAAAAATCTAATATTTTTAAAACACGAGACAACCAGTTATTTTAATTGGTCATTTATTCTGTATATCTAAACACGACTGTTGACACCGCAAATATGGAAATAAGAATGTTAACACAGGTTATTTCAGCCGTTATAAGCCTTAATGATTTTTTTAACTTCTTATATTTAACATTTGGAGTTTTGATGGATACAATGACTGTTTGCTTGAAATGGCGGTTTCTCTTAGAATCACCAGCAATATCAGCACACACACATAAATGTTGTTTTAAAGGCTGCAAAACAATGAGAGAGAATTGTATTTTAATTGCCTAGCCCTACCTTGGCATAAAAACACAAATGTAATATTTGCTCCAAAGGCAAAGATGCTTTTCTGATCATACTCCTAAGCAAAAGGCAGTAAGTGCACAACTCAGGCCATGGATGTTTGGATGGGGTGTCTTGGATTTCTACCAGCTCCTGAGAGCTTCAGTGCTGTGTAATTATCCCCTCTGTTTTAATGAGGAGGGGTGCCACCCTCCAACAACAAACAAACAAATAAGACGCAAACAGACGGGTATGTGGGTAATTACAGCATGTGAAGGGATAATAGTCCTTGACTTTACGTAAATGTGTGATTTACAGTGTGTCTTTCCAAAGGTGGCTGCGGTTTATCACATGCCTATTTTATAGAAGCAGTTTGGAAATACCCAAAAGATTATTACTGCGGAGAATGTCCATCTTTAAATGTCTTTCAGGATTTTCACTTGTATCAAAAGACATGCAAAATATCAAATAATGGTATATAATTGAGAAAATTTGGATAAAAGCATCTGCCAAATGCGTAAAATGTAAGAGTGCAAACGTGTTTGAACAATGGCAGCAGCTTTGCTCGTGCGTAGTACTGCTCTGACTCCAGTTTTGTTTCTAGAATAAAACTTTAATGCTCAAAAACATATTGAAGTATTTATGCTCAAAAGTAGGCCAAGTTTTTGTTGGACAGTGTTCTGAGATATAAAATTCCATTTAATGCTTGTAAAGGAGTGGAAGAACGTTTCTTTAAGCAAAATTGGCAGCCATTGTCACCAGCGGACATAACAATCAATAGGGAAGCTAGAATTGACACACTGTGTGTAAGGTTTGGAGATAAGAACATTGCCATTTTGACACTGTGTGTTCATATTGAGCTTGCTGTCGATGTCAGTGATGTCACCTCTAAACCAGGTTCCTTGTAACTAAAAATGAGTCGTAATGGTTGATAATTATAATTCTTTACATTTATATAGCGCTTTTCTAGGCACTCAAAGTGCTTTACATAGAAGGTTGATCTCCTCAACACCACCAATGTTGTTGAGGCAACATCGATAAGTGACGTATATACCAACTTTTGAGTTCCTTAAATTTAGTGGAAATTAGTGGCACCCCATACACACAGATGAATTGTATTGGCTTTTGCAGCAACTCATGGACCATTCAATATGAAAATATGTAGTTTCACACATATTTGCACTACAACGCAACTGCTCCACATTAATTTGTTGCACTCCGGGTCTTGCCGGTAAAGTCTCCAGTCAGTCTTAACACGGAGTTCATCACATTCCCCTGTGTGCACCGAGTTCCCCTCGGAGTTTGATTGAACATTTAATTAGGTTCGCTTCTGTATGAGGGATATCTGTGAATGAACGCTCGGCTCCTGAGGAGCAAAACTGGGATTATTCTCCAAAGACCAGATCGCAGAGTAATTAAAGCTGAATCGGCTGCCTTTACGTTCACCCTCTTCACAGCTTAGTTTTGTATCTCAGCGGTTGGGTTTTAATTTATATTGCGTTTTGTTTTTCGTCTTTTATTGCCAAAGCTGGTTTATCGGCTTACACTTGTCAGGCTTGATCTCGGTGTTCTTTCCTCTTTACTGTGCCGGTTCCCATGGTTACCTGAAGGCCTGCTACGCTTTTGGGTTATTCTTCTGATGTGCGTGCAGCATACAGCTCCACCTCATTTTCTTATGCAATCTTTTCTACATGTCATATAAATACCAATTAAAGCTTATCACTTTCCTATAGATGAAAGACTTCATAAGTAGAAAATTTTTTCATACTTTATTAGAGAGAACCCCTTTTAAAGCTTAAAGGTGCACTGTGTAAGTTTATGGAGGATCTATTGACAGAAATGCAATATACTATACATAACTATGTCTTCAGAGGTGTATGAAGACCTTGTGATGCACTTGTTCGTGCATGCAACTGACAGTGAGGAGAAGAATTTGTTGATTAAAATCGAAATTTTGGTTCGATTTGCGCACAAAGTGTACTCATAGTTTTATAAAACTTACAAAATATCTTCATGGAACATGATCTTTACTTAATTTCCTAATGATTTTTGTAATAAAAGAGAAATCTATAATTTTGTCCTATATTTTGGCTATTACTACAAATGTTCTTGTGCTACTTAAGACTTGTTTTGTGATCCAGGGTCACATGGGTTTGATATTATATGAGTTACCATTTAACCAGTTAAACAGATCCAGACTAGGGTGTAAAGCTTCTCTGTTTTTAACAAAATGAAGAATATTTTATTGTTCAAGCCACAAACACGCATGTTTTCTTCTGTGTTTGGCATAAAATGTAACACAGAGTTCTGGCCAGTGTCATTCTTCTCTAATTGGTTTTTCGTATACTGGTCCTTAGTTTTCTTGTAACCAGCTAATATTTAACTCTTAAATGTTGTGCAGCTTCAGTGATTTTAGTACAAGCAAGCGGAAAAGATGATCATGCGTGCTGTGATTGTTTGGTTTTGTTTGGTGCACGAACACATTTACCTTTTTATAATGTGATGGAAGAAAATGTGTTCGAATGAAACCAAATACTGAGTAGGAAGTGAATTCTCATCATGATTTTGGTTATGCTTCATATTAACATCGGTTTTCCTTGTCTTGCTGCTTTTATGTCAGCAGACAAGAAAAGTAATTTTGCCTGGGAACACTAATACATCTTAACAGCGCACAGTTAAACCAGGGTTGTTAAAGTAAATCGGGTCAATGTAGATTTTTTTTCTCTCTGCCCGTGCCGAACCACCAGTTTGACAGTCATATACAACAAGACTTCTGTCTCTTCAAAATAACCGAAAATAGCTTCGAACATTCGCCTTCTGCGACTCTCAAAGCCACTCAAAGCTTCATAGTCCGAGCACCTGTCGGCAAGTTTTACCAGGCTTGTGCATTAGTGTCGTGTCACAAATAGAAGCCGGTCCCTACTGCTTTGCTCCTCCTGCAAACATTTTAGTCTGCCTGTGTGAAACAGACCATCATCAGGTTGCCATGGGAACTGAAAACAGGTATTGCCGCTGCAGGCTTATGGAAATGGAAGGATACCACTGAATGAGCTTCACACCCGAGCCTTCCTACCTCATTACAGAGCAATTATTCATAATTAATACACCTCATTCACAATTTTCGCATCAGTCAGAGCAATAAGGAGTGGATAGTTCTACAAATGATGTTTATCAACAAGCACACATGACCTACGGGCTATTGCGGCGCTCGTATTTATACCACCATGAGATTGAACCACCATGACATTTCACAGAGGACGCAATATTGTAGCACGAGCAAAGATGATTTGCACTGCATCGTCATTCTTATTCCCATCAAGAGGGTTGAGATATGCTGCATTGAGCAATGCTTTGGATGTTTCCTTAATACCTCATCCATATTTACAGCGCATAAGAGTAGATATAGAATTTCTGTCAAGAGTAGGTGCAAGCGTCAGCTTCTTTAAAAGGTCTCTAATATGTCCTCCCTGTTTCTTCTCATTCAGCTATAGACCTTTTGTACGGTGGAATATATTGCTTTGTGTGCCAAGACTACATATACGACAAAGACATGGAACAGATTGCCAAAGAAGAACAAAGAAAAGCGTGGAAGTTGCAAGGTGGGTGTAGTCACACTTTTCACATTTGTTTTTGTTTCTGTCAACGGCATAATTTTTCATTATATTATTTATTGAATCTGCATATGTTTTAATGTGACGTGCAACATTTAGCACTGTACAAAGATTTGCATTTCCTGATGGTGGTACCAGTGCTTTCATGGCAGCAGAATAGAAGTGTGAGAGTTTTGGGTGAGCTCATGTGTTGGGCTTTGGTTCCGCCTGAATGAAATGCATCAATAGAGACGCTGTGCTGTTGTCATGACACTCTACATGTGCATTGTTTTTTTTTAGTTGACCACACACACACACACACACACACACACACACACACACACACACACACACACACACACACACACACGAGGAAGACCATTTTAATTTATTATATACATTGTGCAGCCATCCAATACAATTGCAGTTTAGTTGAGAAGCAATAATGATGATGTCATCATCACTGTCATGTTACATTTTTAATGATGACAACTGATTCAATTGAATCTTACATTTATAAACAAGAAGGAAGTTTATATTTAAACATAATATTATATTAAACAATATATTATATATTTAGGTTTAGTTGTTTAGAACAAACCCTAACTAGACTAAGAATATCAGTACAATGTTGCCTTGCAAGCACTGGCAGAAATGATATACAATTAAAATAAATCTTGTAAATTCAGGAATCGGCGAGAAATATTCAATGTGGGAGCCCACGAAACGAGAACTGGAGCTGTTGCGACACAACCCAAAACGGAGGAAAATAACGGCAAACTGCACCATAGGTAAGCAATTTATTTCCCATAGGCTCTTTTTTTTTAGATTCCTCGGCACATGAGTGTTTTTTAATAAGCGATCGGCCAAAACAAGACTCACAAGAAACAAGATCTCACTTGCGTCTGCTTTTTTCCAACGCCACAATCAGTTCAAATGACATTTTAGTTGTCAAATGTCTAGGGACTGCGCATTGTACAGGAGCCAAGACTGCGTTTTGTTTGTTGGCCGTCAATCTCACTTTTTTCTAATAAAAAAATTCAGTGCTTGTATGAAGGTGAGAGAGAATAAGAAGCGCACACACAAATAAGGGGCGAGATATGGACATTGGCCATTAGAGAAATAATCCTCCCTCTCTTCAGTGGTACCTTTCTCTCCCTTCTCTCATTTTCGCCCGTTTCCCCGCAGTCAGAGAGCCTGGCAGTGGAGTAATAGTGTTAAATGTCTGCACCGCAGGCCCAGCGTAGGCGCTAAACGCCAGCCTCTCTCGCACCCAGAGAAACAAACTAATGCGATTAGCTATATGAGTGCCTGAGCTTTCATTGATCATTTACAACGTAATGTGGCCGATGTATTATGATTTTAGAAGGCTATTTTGCGAGATGGATTTCGGGCGGCTGTTGGTTTATGGACTCTCTTGCTCGACTGAGCCCGGGATGAGATTGGGTGAGGGGAGTGTTGTCAGCAGTGATGCTTCACCATTGATGTGCGTGTCGGATCAGACGCGTATATGTTCCATCACCCGAGTGCATAAATAAAATATAAGTACTTGAAAGAGTGGAATACCGCAGGAAGCGCTGCTGGTTGTAGCCGGAAGTCTCTCTGGCTCTCACACACACTCATTCACACTCTCCGTCTGTCTGTCTCGCTGTCGCTCTCTTTCTCTTGAACAGGTGCTTTATGCAGGCCTACTTGTTTTTGTTTTTTAATCTCTCTGGCTATATCCTTTCCATAAACACTGCATGCTTTGTGTCCCATGCTTCTGAAAACATTACACAATTTTTTCAAAATGTTGTGGTATGTTTACTTGACATACGTAACACACTTTATTACCTAATTGAAATGAAACAAAAGTAACAGCAGTTACTGTACTCTGTAACTGGATTGACTGTTCTTGGAATATATGATATGTACAATCATATTCATGGACATACATTTTTTGCATACAGTGTAGCAGAAAAGGACACGATTTTTTGTTGTTTTTACCTTCTTGTACCAACCTTCCCTTAACTAACCACTAAGAAGCGTGAGGAACAGATGTCTTGGGAGCTGTAGATTTGGAACTAGGCCAGTTGAAAACATTTAGCCACCCTGGGAGAGCACAGCCTTCTGTCTGCATAGACCAGACCTCATCCAAAACCTCACCAGCCTCCTGTAACCTGTCAAACTGTACGGGGTGGGGGGTTATTCACGTCAGCACAGCAGGGAAGTGACTCCATCTGACAGAGGCATTGAAAGAGGAAGAAGCTGAGTATAATAGTGAACACTATGGGCCCATCAGCGTGAGATCGGGGTAGTGATGTATGTTGTGTAAATTTTTTTTTTTTTTTGCAAAATAAAAACCCAAACTAGTTTTTCTGCGTCGAATGAAGGAGTTTAAAAAGCTTTGTTACAAGTCAAATTATTTAAAACTGTAATGAAAGGTACTTGCCACTGATTCCTTTACTGAAAATGTAACACTTCTTTCTTTCTTTTTTTTTTACAGGATTGAGGGGTTTAATAAACCTTGGGAACACATGCTTTATGAACTGTATCGTTCAGGCTCTCACACATACTCCGCTGCTGAGGGACTTTTTTCTGTCCGACAGACACAAGTGTGAGATGCAGTCCAACTCTTGTCTAGTTTGCGAAATGTCGCAGCTCTTTCAGGAGGTGAGAGCTTCACACAAATACTTTGCATCTGTGCAGCATCCTAAAACGTCCTTCATACATGTTAACTATCTCTCTCTCACTCCTGAAGTTCTACTCGGGTCACCGCTCTCCTCACATTCCCTTCCGCTTGCTGCATCTCGTGTGGACCCATGCTAGACACCTCGCTGGCTACGAGCAGCAGGACGCACACGAGTTCCTCATCGCTGCTTTGGATGTGCTGCATAGACACTGCAAAGGTACTGCAGCCAATCAGATGCAGCTGAGCTGACCTCACTGTACAAAACATACCACAGTGAATAGGCGATGTTTGGAATAGTACACTAGCTCACTATTTACTAGAGGTAATATTACTTCTGACAGGCATTTGTATTCAATACAAATTAGCATGGCAGGTATTGGATTTCCAACAAAAAGAACCCTAGCAACCAAATTGTGGTAGATATATATGATGCTGTGCTGTATTAGCGTTTGCACTACGTTGTTCTGCAACATTTTATTATCAGATTGTACAAACTTTCCAATGAATGTTTGTTATTAACTGTAAATGAATCCCTGTGTGCTCCTTTATTATGGAAATCCCAGTGATACATCAATAGCTTGGTAATTATATTTGTGCCACTTGGTTACTTTTCAGTTTTGTAACATGTGTGTTAAAGGGATAGTTCACCAAAAATGAAAATTCTGTCATGAATTACTCGCTCCCTAGTTGTTCCAAACCTGTATAAATGAAAGATTTGGACTCCATTGACTACCATAGTAAAACAAACTACAATGGTAGGCAAAAGAGCCCAGAAATGTTTACTGTCCTACATTATTCACAATATCTTCTTTTGTGATCAACACAACAAAAAAATTAAGTAATTATCAACAGGGTCCAAGAACTGTTTGGTTACAACATTCTTCCAAATATCTTTCTCTGTGTTCATCAGAACAACTTATGCAGAACTCGAAGTTGAGTAAATGACAGAATTTTTATTTTTGTGTCAACTATCCCTTTAAACACCAGCAACAATCAAATTACAAAGGGCGTGTGGTTGCCTCTTTTAGTGCGGGACCCAAGAACGTTTTTTTTTTAACATTGAACATTTGTGATGACATCACATTATCAGCAATTGAGTGAATGCTTATTCTGGTTTTCTCCGTTCACTTATTTCATTGGTAATCTGACAGTTAGTAAGGAAGTCTTATGTACTTTTCAGAAAACGCACCTTGATATGATTCGCTGTCGCAGGTTAGTTTCTAAAATAACTCTCTGGTGCATCAATGGTATCCTCAATAAAATAAATTACACACACCTAAGCTGACATTTTCAGTTCGGGACTTGGAAAGCTATATTAGAACATTTCACAACATTGGAGTCGCCTTTAATCTGAAACCTTTAACAAAGGATTGATTCACCTCGTAGATTGAGCGCATACTTGTGAGAGAGTCAGAGCTGAACGTATGCAGAACTGAACATGCTGTACTGGAGTCCGGGTCAGAGAGTGGGTGGGAGACGAGAGCAAACAGACACAAGACCGATCGAGGAGGGACAGCTAGCTGCTAAGAGAATGAAATAGCAGTGAAACAGGAAGTGAGGGGGTGTTTGTAGACACATCTCACTCTATATCCTTCTCTCTCCCTCACTCCTGCAGTGTGAAACTAAAAGGGAGGGGCCTTTCTGCAGCAATCCGAGCTTTGCCTTCTAATCAGACCTTTCTCTCTCTCTCCTTGTTGTGTGTTCATATGCTGCTCGCATGTCCACTAAGGAGATGACAATGGGAAAAAAGCCAACAACCCAAACCACTGCAACTGCATCATTGACCAAATCTTCACAGGAGGCCTGCAGTCTGACGTGACCTGCCAAGTGTGCCAGTAAGACCAACCACAGCGTTTAATCTTTCATCTCTAATGTTCTACATCGATGAAACCCTCCATTTGTCTTCCACCAGCTTCACCTTTTGGTGTGCGTGTGTGGGTGCGCTTTAAGCTACATCACAGCCTACATAGGCAAGAGGCTTTAAAGGCAACGTTTTGACTGAAATTGAAGCTTGTAGGTTGTACGTTTGGGATGTTCGGAAACATTGCGCGTTATGCTACTGGCGAGAAATGAGAGGGATAGACTTAAATGCGTGGATTTCAGTCGAGTTTGCCGTAAGCATGTTGCTAAGCTAATAGTGTGATACTGTAAAAAGCCTAATTCTACATAGCAGTTATCGGATAATAGTCAATTTTTTAGTACTTGTAAAAAATGTGTATTAATAATATTAATTCATTCAAGTTTACTGCGCTTATGCAATTGCGTTATGGGATTGTTGTCCATGAAGGATAGACACAGTCTTGCCTATGAAGTTGGCTACACTGGAATATTGTAAAGGGATAGTTCACCCAAAAATGAAAATTCTCTCATCGTCTACTCACCATCATGTCATTTCAAACCTGTATGACTTTCTTTCTTCTGCAGAACACAAAAGAAGATATTTTGAAGAACGTTTGTAACCAAACAACTTTGGCTCCCATTGACTTCCATTGTATGGACACAAAACCACTGAGACATTTCTCAAAATATATTCTTGTGTGTTACATAGGTCAGGTGTTTAATGACATGAGGTTGAATAAATAATGGCAGAATTTTTGTACTGCACCTCCTTACGACTCCACATTTTAACGTTTACTTTAGGACAGAGCCGATGTGTAGATATCCTGTTTTCTGTATGTAACCCAGTTTGAATGGTGTCCTCCAGTAAAGATGCAGTTTGCAAGCATATTCATGCAAGTCATTCATGCATTTTAGCACCACCTTGTGTTTAATAGAGGTGTTGCGGGTCCTTCACTTTCTATTTGCACTTTCTATCCTCATGCTGTGAAATCCAGCTGTGTCTTTGTTTAGATGGCATTGCATTCATCACATCACCGTTATATGAATGAATGAATGAATGTCCACAGTGGGGTTTCCACGACAATAGACCCGTTCTGGGACATCAGTCTGGACCTGCCGGGTTCTTCCACCCCCTTCTGGCCCCTCAGCCCGGGCAGTGATGGTAGCGTGGTGAATGGAGACAGCCACCCCACCGGAGCGACCACACTCACAGACTGCTTACGCAGGTACACGCACACGCCGCACTACATCTCTGTATCTGCAAATCCCACAGGCCGCCACTGACTCCGTTTCTGCAATGCAGGTTCACCCGACCTGAACATTTAGGAAGTAGCGCCAAGATCAAATGCAGCGGTTGCCATAGTTACCAGGAGTCCACTAAGCAGCTGACAATGAAGAGACTTCCTATCGTGGCATGCTTCCACCTTAAAGTAAGTGCACGTGTGTGTGTGTGTGTGTGTGTGTGTGTGTGTAGGTTGTGTATTAAAGTGCATCATGTGTTGTTTTAGTTCTTGGCTTGTCGACATTAGCCTCGCTTAGCCAGATTTGGGACCATCAGCATAAATTCTGGCCCACTTTGCAGCTTGTTCTGCCCAAGGACCAACCACTTAGAGAGGAAGAGAACATCTGATCGATATTAAAAAGATCCAGCCTCTCTTTGCAGATAGGGCTAGAAATTGATGATGTCATATAAGACCTGCGCAAACTATATCAGATTCCAAAAGGGTCAAATCATAAGGAATTTAAGGCTCAAAGACAGTGTTAAATTATCATTTAATGCTAAAGTATGATTGTTTATGAAAAAATAATAAACTAGCTTTTATAATTGGACCTCAGGGGTAAAGTTTGATATACATGTATAACATACAACATACAGTATAACATATTTGTTATATGTTCCCCATAATTCTCATGTTTTTTTTAAACTGCTTCATACCCTCTTCATCTGCTTTATCTTGTTCTGTCTCTCATTTTAGCGGTTTGAGCATTCCGCAAAGCTCCGGCGGAAGATCACCACCTATGTGTCATTTCCTCTTGAGCTGGACATGACACCCTTCATGGCTTCGAGGTATGACTGTTGTTCATGTTTCTTTAATAATAATAATAATGCATTTATTTTATATAGTGCCATTAAAAGTTGCTTTCTCAAAGCGCTTAACAACAAAACATTACATCATGTAAAACAACACAATAACAACACTTATTACAACAATACAATACAAGAGAAGAAAAATAAAAGTCATCTTTAAAAGTCTTTAGTCATCTGCGATTGAGGTTGACCAGAATCATTAACTTGACATTATTTTTGACATAAATGTTTTTTATTTATGAGTACAGTAAGGTCATCATGGTGCATTAGAAACATGCAATAGTAAATAGAAGAAAATGTGATTTCATTTGACGTTTACAAACATAAAGAAAATAATTCCTCAAGACACTTGTAATTTCTGTCATGTTTTAAACCGATGGCAATAAAAAGGCAAATGTTGCAGTCATTTTGGTGATTTGGTAATATAAAAAAAACATACCTAGGTAATAAGTATTTTTTGGGCGTCATAGGCATGCCACCACAACAAAATATAGCACCTCAAGTGACAATGACTTCCAAAATTGTTTTAACTATTGTTGTGTCTAGTTCAGAAATGTGATTCAAGATCGATGGGTAATGTTGTTTGCATGCATCAACCTGTCAAGAGCATCTCATCAGATTCTGTTGATAAATCTGTTTATGTAAACAGTAGACCGGTTAGACACAAGCAGTGTTTGTGGAGCTTGCAAATTCTCTATAGAAATGACGAGAATGGCTTGCCAACTTAACCTTAATGTGTTTTATTCTTTGCAGTAAAGAGAGCCGAATGAATGGACAGTACCAGCAGCCAGTAGATTCATTAAACAATGATAACAAGTAAGTGGAAGCATGCTATATTTACTTTTTATTCAATATCCTTCTTTATATATACTTGAATACAACACATACGTATCTGTGGAAACCATTGATCTCTCTCTCTCTCTCTCTCTCTCTCTCTCTCTCTCTCTCTCTCTCTCTCTCTCTCTCTCTCTCTCTCTCTCTCTCTCTCTCTCTCTCTCTCTCTCTCTCTCTCTCTCTCTCTCTCTCTCTCTCTCTCTCTCTCTCTCTCTCTCTCTCTCTCTCTCTCTCTCTCTCTCTCTCATGCAGGTATTCTCTGTTTGCAGTGGTGAATCATCAGGGCACGTTGGAAAGCGGCCATTACACCACATTTATCCGTCAGCACAAGGACCAGTGGTTTAAATGTGATGATGCCATCATCACTAAGGCCAGCATTAAAGATGTTCTGGACAGTGAGGGGTCAGTCTTCAATTTCAATTTAAATTCACTATAAATAGAGCGGTCGTTCCTAAAACCAACGTGTTTGTTTTTTGTTACAGGTACTTGTTATTTTACCATAAACAGTTCCTAGAATATGAATAATTCCCAGATCAAGAAGTGGTCCGAGACAAATGCTGTGAAGGGAAGATCATATGAGTGAAGGTGGGGTGGAAAACAGAAACAAAGCAGCATAAAGCACCCAGCCTGACACTTGTTCATCCCAGGAGAGCTGGCAGGAACAGATGATGGTTCAAACAAAACATGCAGCCTTTCTAACTTAAGAAAATCCAAACAACTAAAGAAATGAAATAAAATGACACCGCTAAACCAATCTGCACTGAGCAACCGGAGCATACTTGATAGACGGAGAAAGAGAAAGAGGAGGAGGAGGCGGCATTAAGGATGAAGAGTCCTCCACCTGTTCTCTTTCCTCTCACTACAGATAGAGGACACAGACTGACATCTCATTTATCCTGGTTTTAAAGGAATGACATCCAACCACCCCCCCAAAAAACGTTGTCATTTTTACTCATCCTTATGTTGTTCCTCTGCGGCCACACAAGAGTGTCGTGATATTCATTTAATGAAAGTGAATAGGGACTGGCTGTGTCAAGCTTTAATATGGTCAAACAATATTATATAGCATTAATAGTGTTGTGTAGATAAACTGTCTAATAGCTTTGTGTGGGAATTTTAATGAGATTTAGGTTATTTACTTTCTTATATTCAAGGTTAGCAAATCTGACAAGTTTTTTGTTTATTAAAACGTTGCTTTTCTCAAAAACATTCATAAATGCACTGTAAAAAGAAATGTTGATTTAACCTGGCTGCCTTAAAATGTTAAATTAAAATTTTACGGTAGCCATGTTACTTTTTAAGTTAACCCAAAATAATATATTTTTAGAGTGTGTGCAAAGAATGCAAACAGTTTTATTTATTGAATGACACAAAATTCATAATTGGTGAAATTGATGCATTGATGCTTGGAATATAACATAGGAGTTGCATGGACCATGTTTTTGTCATTTTGGAGTTTGACAGCCACAGTCGTCTTTTTCATAATGTTGAAAAGAAGGTAGAATATTATTCAACATATAAAAACAGTTTAATAGCAGTAAGTCATACGTGTGGAACAACATAAGGATAAATAAATGATGACAGATTTCATTTTTAGGTGCGCTATTCCTTTAACTTCACAATCTCATTTTTCTCTTAGTTGTGTTCTCACAAAAATGAAACATTTATGTACTTCACAGCACCATTTTTTCATCCATAAATGTTTCAAGAAGTATATGAGGGGAAATATTCCTTTGTTTCTTTGTATGCATTATTGATGTACTGAATGCAAAAGAAAGAAAAGAGGTATTATGAACTTTAATGTAATCCTATATTGTTGTTTGTTAGTTGAGTTTGGAAATACTGTCAGTGTCCAGCACTTTTTTTTCTATTTTTTCCATTTAAAAAGTGTTTCAACTCCCTCATCTTTTTTCAGTGTCTTTTCTTTTGGTTGGGGGCTAAAAATGTATCACACACATAAATATATATAAATCTATTTTTATAAGTCATTCATTTCCTGTTTACATGTCCTGTATCCCCATCACCTCCATTCTCTTATATGTGCTGTAAGTCTTCAACGTGAATGGAAAGAAGGTATTTCTGTGAGAAGTATAGATTTGTTGCATCTTAGTTTCTTTTGGTTATACATGAACGTTTCAGTTGCTGATATGTTGCTACAGGTATGGTTGTGAAGGCTTGTGTCATGTTTCAGATGCATTGTGAATGAAGATATGTTTTTCTTTCCTTTCATGTGATGCCTGTTGCCATCATGGCTTGATTCAGCAGTGTTATTCTCAGCCACATGTTGCTCCAGTTGTGTGCGTGAGCGTGTGGGTGCGCACGTATGCATATCCGTACACCAGTGTATATGTGTACTACCTGAGCATGTGCGCGCCGCGCATGCAGGTATGTGGGCACCTGTGTGTTGGTGGTGTTAATGTGTGTGTGTGTGTGTGTATGTGTGTACTGAATCAGTACTCAAACTTGGCATGCCGTTTAAACTGGATGCTAAAAGACTTTGGGGAGGATTTTATAAATGTTAATTATGTATCTATGTATAGTATGTATGTATGTAATGTATGTAAAACAAATCAATGGAAAAAAATTGTGGAAAAGGTGCTGTGTGGTCTGGTTTGTTCTATTACATCATCAAATTGGGGTCTCCCAGTCCCAGAGAGTTACAAGGAAGTGCAGAGAATAACCAACATATAAAAATAACTATCGGATGACAAAATAGTGCTAAATAATGAGACTAAAATAAGTATAAATTAGATTATAATAAAATTTCATTAAAACAAAAAACTGTTGGTTTTAAATCAACTAAACATATACGATTAATATGGTGAATAAAGATTTATATACACAATTAATGTAAATAAAAATTGGATTAAATAATAATAAACATACAATGCTGGAAAAATTAAGAGACCATTCAAAATTTCTAGATGTATTGTGGTCATTCCAGTCCAGTGTCTGTTGAATTTCAACAAAATCAAACCTCAGGAGTGATAAAGTCATCCAACAGCAATCACAAGACACATGGAAACTGATAAAAAAAATCACATTAAAAAAAACTTTTTTACATTTTCATAAATACATGTGTAAGTAATACTATTGTTTTGCTTAACAGTGAATATGAACTTGTTTTCTTTGCAGTACTCGAGGTCTGAAAAAATCCTGTTATTTGCACAATTTACGTTTTCAGCAAATAAATGCATATAGAAACAATACTTTCAATGTGAAATTTGGGGAAAATATTTTTTTACAATAGATTTGTAATATGAATTTCAGTGTATAAATTAAAAGGATGGGTGCCTTTTAAATGAAAAAAAAAACTGGTCTGTGGCATCTAAAAGACTGAGAAACGCAAGATGTCTAGATATTTCAGCTGGCCTAAGGATGAAAGTTTTGTTTCTTCATTTCTAAATAGTGTATTAAAAGTTTTTTTCCTTTCAGATAATTCAATTTATTTCAAAAATTGTATTTGTTTTATATTAACGGCATGTGTTATTTTTAGACAGTTTGGTTTGTAAAAAAAGAGCATGTTAATATTTGGGTTACAGGAAGCAGCCAAACAGAAAAGTAGCCTAAATATTAGGTCCCACAATCTATAGAATACACTATAGGCTCTGAGGTTTCTGTCTGGTTTTAATGTTATTTTAACATTATTGGATAAATGTTTAGTTAAAATTAAAATTGTAATGCTACATTACCCATTAAGTGAGATCCACCTTCTGAACCAGAATCAATCAAGCAGCCTCCCCCCTCCCAAAAAAACGTTGTTACTGTCATCCCCACATAAAGTATTTCCAAAATCAGATTTTCACTTTTTATTTTATTTTTGTTTATATTTATAAACATGGTTTGTTATTTTCAATGCGAAAGGATTTTATTCAACAATCTTTGTAAATGAATGGGTAAAAATACTCGGATCAGGGTCATCAGGTTGGCGGTCAGTGCTTTATTGAATGTAGCGTTTGTTAAAACTAAATAACATTTCAGTTTCCATGGGAATTAAAGGAAAAACGTGCAGCACACGTTTGCTACAGCTTTGACCAACCAGACGACCAAACCTCACGTGTAGGCCTACTTTCTATTCCTTGTCAGCACAAATATTTGGTGTGATATCAGTATTTACAAGCTCGTTTGTGTAGGTGAACATATAATTCTGAAGCATCTCGTTTTATCATAATCAACATTAGCTGGATGATTGATCGGCCCGTTGTCATGGTGACGGTTGTCATGGTGACGGTTGTCCTGACGCGCGCTGGGGCCAGAGTGCTGAGGTCCGGCCTGCTGGTAAACCACGTGTGGCGCCCTCGTGTGGTCAGAGAAACAATAAACACAGGTTTCTGTTGCCTTGGGTCTGTCCTGATTTACACTCCCTTCCTGAGATACATCATCAGCCCGAGCCATCAGCGAATCTGAAACAAACGAAGTTTGCTTCCCTTATAAATATATTGTTAATCCAGTAGTAGGCTATATCATTTACTTTTATATTATTATTCACCTTTAGATGATTGTCCATGTTTGTTTGGCTGCTGTTTCACCTGCTGGTGGCTCTTTGCTCTCTTCAGCAGAACCAGTATTGCTGCGGTCATTGTGCACATGAGCACCGCTATACACAGACCGAGCAGAGAATACAGCAGCACCTCTGAGTACAGCTCTGATCGGGCTGTCGAGCGCCCCCTTGTGGTGGCAAGCTGCACTGCAGACACGCCGTTAGGATTCCGCGTCACGGCCACGGCGTTTGTGCCTGAATGACAAAGAGTGGACTCGGGTTTTTACAACACGATGAAGACTGTCATGTTTAACAGTTTCGCAAAACCTATCGTGCTTATTTACATTTATTTCGAATGCAAGCAACGTTTTATTTTATTTTTGTTTATATTTATAAACATGGTTTGTTATTTTCAAGGCGAAAGGATTTTATTCAACAATCTTTGTAAATGAATGGGTAAAAATACTCCGATCAGGGTCATCAGGTTGGCGGTCAGTGCAAATATTTGGTGTGATATATATTTGGAATATTTGGGAAAAAAAATAGGTCACTAAACTTGCACAGTGCATGATTGTTTTCATCAGTATGTGATGACTTTTGTGTTGCTTACTGCTTTACCAACTGAGCAACAGGTTACATGTAGGACTATATTGTTTAAAAGCAGTACAAAGAATTAGTTCTTTAGATATTTATGTTCATTTTTATTCTGTTAAACGTATAGTTGATCGCAAAATCATAATTTATATGACTTTCTTTCTCCTGTCGAACACAAAAGAAGATATTTTGAAGAATGCAAACAACACTGACTCATATTGACGTCCACTGTATGGACATTAAAAATATCTTCTTTTGTGTTCCACAGTCACTGGTTTTAAACAACATGAAAGTGAATAAATGATGACATCATTTTTGTTTTTGGGCACTGTTAAAAATAAAAGTGCTCCATGATGTGATTCCATAAAGAACGTGTGACACCCGAAGAACCTTTCTGTTTCACAAAAGCATCGCTGTGAAGAACCTTTGAAGCACACTTATTTTTTAAGAGTGCATCGTTTCGAAATGATAAGTTATATGAGATTTATTGAAGGAAATGCATTGGAAAAACACTATAGGATCAGAGTTGTGTGCCCATGCTTCTCACGCATTCCATCATGTCCATGAAATCTTTCTGTGTGTGCTTTACTCACTCTTGCACACTCCAGAGCACGCCGAGGGGTGAGTGCTACACATCTCTGAGCACTTCAAACACTTCTTCAGCAGTCTGTCATAGAACTGGCCAGGCACAGATTTGCATCTCCAGGCCACTGCATACACAACATTAGAGATCCTTCAAATAAAAAGCAAATACTGTATATGCATTAACAAAAGGTTTTTGAAATTGTGCTCCAGATTGGTGTCATATTGTGTTTGTTAGCCTATTAAAAAGAGTTATGAGCTTAGTGCATGTTGTGTTTCTAAAAGAAAAATACAGATTATATTTTATTAGAGTATTCTTTCAAATAAAAAGTTAGGGAGTATGAAGTAAAAGACAGTTTGTAACTTACCGCAGTATTCCGAGCAGCGTGTGAGAATCACAGAATTATGACAGAGCACATTGCACGACATACACTTTTGTACCAGCCTGTCCAAGTACTTCCCCTCCGGGCAACTTTGTGCCATTCCTTGACAAATACCTGCATGTAAAGAAATTAATATTCCCTAAAACAATTTTGCCTTTAATGAAACAAATTAAGTAAACGTAAATCTTAAGTAGCACAAGAACATTATAGTAATAGCCAAAAATACATGGTATGGGTCAAAATAATAGATTTTTCTTTTATGCCAAAAATCATTAGGATATTAAATAAAGATCATGTTCCATTTTGTACATTTCCTACCGTAAATATATGGTACGAGTGGATGAAGCAAAATCGCTAACAAAAATGTTAACAAAAATGCTAACAAAAAACACGTCTACAGACTTTACTCGCTGCTGTCGCTCTTTGGGAATTACCCACTCAAGTTTGGTATCTACAGTATGTAAAGTTTAGAATTTCAGCATCTATTCTCCACAACATCATTACAGCAGTAAACCAAAAGAGAGCGTTAAAACAAACCTGTTTCTTCTTAGCAGCGGCCTAATCTTTAAAATGTTTTGATTTTTGGCATCCTCAGATTCCAGAGCTTTAAACAATTATATATCGGCCAAATATTGTCCTATCCTAACAAAGCATACATAAAGATTATATAAAGGTAAGAAAGAGATGGTTCTTTAAAGAACCTTTGACTGACTGGTTTTTTTGTGGATCCAAAAATGGTTCTATGGCATCACTGTAAAGAACCTTTTTTTAAGAGTGTAGACTGATGTTTAGACTTTATCATTAAGGGTTTAATAAAATATAACCAGATGATTCATTATATTGGTAATAAATATGTTCTCTGAGAATATATTTTATAATATATTTTTATATTTTAAGTTCTGACTGAAAATGTCACATCCATAACTCTGAAATGACCCTTTAAAGTTGAATCTGTTAACATTAGTTAACATTAACAAAAATTAATAAATGCTGTAATACTATATTAGGTTAGTCATTGTAAGTTCATGTTAGCTAATGCATTTACTAATGTTAACATATACATCCAGTCACAGTTGCCAATAGTGTATCACACAAACATCTTAATATAAAGTAATAAATCATAAAAGTTGCATTGACATTTGTGTATAAGGCAAAGTGCACGATTCTTTTAAGCATAGCAGCACATAAAGGTTGAATATTTAATTTCAAACATAAAAACCTTGCATGGGATAAACATGTGTACTGTCTGCTTTAAGAGACATTTTACGATTTATGATTGTTTCTTTCAAACCGATTAGTGAATCTGTAAATATGAGTAACATTGCTAATATTTTCATTCCTGTCATTACATTGGCGAGCACTTACCCTGTCTGGCTGGTCTGGTGTTTAGGTTTGTCTGTGTGTGTCTCATTTGTACTGGTAGATGATTTGAATAAAACCACTCAGAATCTCATGAGACCACACTGCTGGTACTGCACTGAAAGCGATATGCAGATAGGATTTGACAAAGATTTTGATCTCACTGATGCACAAGAAAAATCACTGTTGTTTGATGGCCATTATCATGTATTTATGTAGATAAACAAAAGTGCATTTGTGGATCAGTAGCATGATGGAAGTTATCCAGCAGTTTGGCAGTAACTTATAAGCAACAGTTTCTTCAAAGATAAATGAACATTAAACATTAACAAGTCCTTATCTTTACAGAAAAAAAACTATAAAATAACAGCCTCATGCAAAGCATTCTGGGAACCATGAATCTTTTTCTAATTTTTGGTTCCCATAGTGCTTGCATGAGACTTTTTCTGTAAGGATAAAGACTTTTTAATGTTTAATATTGATTTATCTTTGAACAAACTGTTGCTAATAAATAAGATAAATATAAATCTACAGTAAGTTACTGGCAAACTGCTGCCAGAAATACTGTAATTTCTACAGAATGTTTTAACAGTGCATATATGACAAATGCAAGGTTGTAGTCAATATTCTAATATTTCATTATTCCTATTAGTTTAAGTATCTATAACATAAAATATAGAAATGTGCACTTCTGAAACAAATGAAACAAATGATCAAACATCTTCATCTTCATCTTCTTTTAACATGAACTAAATGACTTGACAAACTATGGAAATTCCTGTTAATCTGTGCAGATGACTCAGGTTCAGAATGAAGATGCATTATCCTCCAGGGACACATATAGTTCATGTTTCATGTTTAGTCTATTATTCACTGATGAATATTTCCAGTCATCTTTTAAACAAACATCTTCATCAGGACCACTCATGTTCACATATGTTACTATGTACTCTCCCATACTTTATTACTTTATTGGGCCCAGAAATGAACACAGTTGTGGCAGTGAGTCATCTTGTTTTGATAAACCCGAAACTAATCGCATACACATTTAAACACATCCTTGCACCTGCAGTCTGTTTAAATAGATCTCAAGTAGATAGAGCACACAGAGTGTTTCGTAGGCAGCCTACAGAAACCTATTAAAATAGGCAACAAGAAGAAGTGGGGTGAGACGGGAGACCATGACACTGCAGTCAGACCTCTTGTGTCACTGGGGTTCACAGCTTTTGGAGCAGTGAAGCTGAACAGAGGAGACAGATGGTGGCTTGGGGCAGGAAGAGCTAACTCAATATTCCACACCTGTTGACTCAAACCAACAGTAATGTCCTCATTTAGTATACATGCTAATTAAAGGGGTAATTCTGTCATGAATTACTCACGCTAGTTGTTCCAAACCTGTATACATTTCTTTGTTCTGATAAACACAGATATTTGGAAGAATGCTTGTAACAGTTTTTGGATCCCATTGACTACCATAGTAGGAAAAATAACAATGGTAGTCAAAAGTACCCCAGAAAGTTTTACTGTCCTACATTCATCCAAATATCTCATTTTGTGTTCAACAGAATAAAAAGAATTAAGTCATTTTTGGGGTCTAAGAACTGTTTGGTTACAAGCATTTGTCCAAATATCTTTCTCTGTGTTTATCAGAAAAAATAAATGTATACAGATTTGTAACAACTCAAAGGCGAAAAAATATCACAGAATTTTTAGTTTTGGGTGAACAATCCCTTTAATGAATGAGAAAACTGTAGAATACCTGTATTTTTTTATTATTCTATTATGAGATGCATTTCATGTTAAATATATTTTCTTCATGCTGTGTAAAAGTAGTAAATGTTAACCAAAACTGTGGTTTTAAAATGTAGTTAGTTAGTAAACTGAATTGTTTTAGTGCGTAAAATATAATAATTATATCGCTGTTCTTCTGAAACCTTGTATCTCCATATTTTGTGTTTTCATTATTATTACTCACCCTTCAAAATGGAGTTTTGCAAATATCAACCAATAAAAAGTATTAAAAAGTGCTTGTCAACTTTGAAAATACAGTATTTAATCATTTCAAAAGTACAGGGTTTTTACCATTTCCTGAAAAACAGCGAATTTGGACATCTGAGGACAGCGACAATATGTTAGTTTACTTTGTGAATGTTGTTAAAGACATTAGAAATATATTTATACCACAAAATGTGTTCATCGTGAAAACAAGTTACAAAGTATTACAGAAAAGTTGTTGGTGAGTCACATTTTGCTCTCTGACATTATTTTCATTGGCAGTAATTGCACGAATAAAAATTGTATTCAGACTAGCCTTTATTTGTTTGGTAAATAAATGTAATGCATTTCATTTTTGCCAAAAACAACACTGAAAAGGTTTGGCTGATACCCGATCACATGTTTCTCCACAAATACAGATCATGAACGTGATGCATAATCCATAAACAAGCCAAAACATATATACAGGGAACTATCCAAGATCCACATATATAAAACAAAAGTTTTAAGCCCCATTTCCAACCATATATAGAAAAACAGAACCAAAATCAGACAGCAGATGGAGATATTTTGCAACACTTGATGTCAAGTGATGTCTGTCATGCATTTCTGATATGAAGGATATTTTGCTGTTTTTTTATGTGGTGTTGGAGCAGTTAGTCACTTGGGTACATGACAAATTTTATGTGAGACTGTGTGTGCGCACTTGCGTGTGGGGATTTCAGTCGTTCTCAGATGATCTTTACCGGTCTATTGTAAACACAAATGTTTCCATGCAAATGTATACTTACTTATATATATATATATATAAAATACCCACACATATAACACGATATTACAGAGAAGTCACATTCGGTTATTTTCTGTTATTTCAGGATCTGCGCCTTTGTGAAGTTTAATTAAAACACATCACGGTTTGTCCACAAGTGACCTGCAACAATAGCGTTTGAAAAATCATTTAATTAAACCTGAGGATTATTCTGCTTGGGTGCTTTCTAATAAATTGAATCTTGAAAATAACTCAATGTGGGCAAAAATCTGAGCCCAGGCAGTTTAACCACAAGGGGAATGACAGGCACTCGTTGACAGATCAGAACAGCCTGACATTAAAGTTGCAATGAGGTATGCTACATCTCAAAATGACCCCAGACACCCCTCGGAAAAAGTACATGTCATGCAATTGTTGTGAGAGATTACTTACTCTAAAATCTAAAAAGTTAAAATATTCACACATCTATAAGATTTCTATAGAAACTCTATGAGAACTCCAGCGCTGTACTCTTACACTGGACTGTTCAAGGCACGTTGAACTGAACTCAAGATAAAACTGCTTGTTCAAATTGACGTTTCAAAAGATGGTTGTCAAAGCCAGAAAAAAAAATGTTTACACAAAACTTTCAGACATGAACTCATTCACCAAACATCACTCGTATCATTAACTTTTACACAATCACAATGTGGCCCACCAACACAGTATCACAGGAATTTGTGACATTGTCACAAACTGTAATCCATTAATTCGTGTTCATGGACACGAAATTCCCTATTTTTTCGTGTCACCCAGTACGACTTTCAATCTATTTAATACGTGATATCTTTCATATGTGTAAACACATATCAATGCATTCTCCTAAAATTCAACTTCTTTTAATATCAGGTTATGAATAGCCTATATAAATGCATACACACGCGGTCTGTTTATTGAAAATCGTGCTGAGCGACACTAAAAATGGGGAAATTCGTGTCCATGAACACGAATTAACAAATTGCTATGCCACGAACTGCCTTGAGACTGGGTTGGGCCCACAAATTAAGTTATACAAAAAATAAGTTAGAATTATTTTAGCCCTTCACAAATGTTAAAACGCATTAAACCCCTTACAAGTTGAAAATATAATTGATTCTGTGCCATGTCTGCCCAATTTACACATTATGTCGCTCTATGTCACAAATCCTGTTACAAGGGTTTTAAGTTGTTTTATACAAGAATATAAGCGTGATGAGTTGATTGTATACATTCAGGTTGGATGGTTAATAAAGCTATTGCACAAATGCACAAAAATCAAACCGTCTCATTCAATATGTCTTTTTAAGTGATTATTTAAGGCACTTTTCATCAGCCTCACTATAATAGTAGGCTGATGAGGTATATTTAACATTTTGATAAAAAGAACTAGTGTCCAAATTCATTTGATTCAATTAATTTCTTAGAATAATTCAGTTTCGTTTCTGTCAGTCAGGTGAGTAGGACAAGTTGTTTGTATAACAGCAAAAAGGCGAGCACTATTTATTTATAACACACATTTTAGATTTGATAAACTTACAGTGTACACTACAGTCTCCAGACTCAATGTTCCCAACACCAATGTTTTAAGTGTCATAAACTGGCCATCTGGGATTTCGGTATGCAGATAAAGATTTTTGTTTTACAGCACAACATGAGCGTAATACAGTAGTATTATTTGTCATTTAGACCCGGTGAATGCATCCCACTTAAAGTGATAGTTTACCCAAGAATGAAAATTCTTGTCATTTCGAACCTGTATGACTGTCTTTCTTCGGATGAACACAAAACAAGATATTGTAAAGAATGTTTCACAAGCGGATTGTTACGCTAACAATGCAATACTCTAAGAATAAGGAGCATGCATAAATACTGAGTGATTCATGACCATTTTTGTTTACTAAGTGACTTCTGGGTTTGGCTTTATGCTATATTTTAAAAATACATTTTCAGAATAAATAAAGAGACAGAGGTACAAGGGTTATGCACAAGTGACGACTTAAAAAGCTGTCCGGGCGTTTTGAAACAGAGCTTATGTCTTTCCCCTGCATTGCCTTCCGTAAATTTAATCTACCAAACCAACTCCACTGGGAACATATAATAAGGGACTGTTTTCACACGTAAACAAAAATAGCAGATTCTCACCACATTGGTTAAGATATCACCCACAATAACAACAAATAAATAAGCCATAACTACCAATCTGTCATTTTGCTTTTATCATCACGGAAATGCTTTGAATAATAACAAGCCTTTAATAAGCTCTTTCTAATCGGCCTTAAGGTTCCACAGAAAGCTTGAGAGAGCAAAATGATGTTCATCTAATGAGGACAATGATCTTACATTAGCAATATACTGTACTTATCTCTGAACATTAAAGACGGGAACAAAACACAGATCAACACGACAGCATCTTTTCAGACAGTGACACCAAGTGAAACATCTAGTTATTTACAGTAAATCACATTCTTAGCATGTTCTCTTGACTCGTCATCGCTTAAATAGAGAAGAACAGTCAGACTGAGCTGTCCAGAAGGGTCTCCTAGTAAAATGTCTCTTTTAGGACACTCAGAAGAAATGTTTCAGAGTTGTCGTTCAAACGGTATACTACGTCAATAAATTACATACGTTTTAGGGTTGATCTTAAATACTTCATCTCTCCCCGTGACAGCACACATTTTCAGTATAGAGTTTGAAAGTTTCTCATAGCAGGTAGTCTTGGAAAAGTTCGATTTGATTTAACATTGCACATCCCAGCAATGACTTTCAGGCCCAAACTGTCCTCAGATGCTGGTCTGAAGGTCTCCATTGAGCAGCGCTGCGTTATGCGTTTCCGTCATGACGTCGTTGACCATACGAGTCCTGTCCTGTCGACTGTCGCTGCGCTCGATCTCATCCAAGCCGCTGACTCTTTTCAAACACAGGACGTTTTGAAAGCTCTTCTTAAAGTTGTCCGACAGAAAAGCATACAGAATGGGATTGGCGCAGCTGTTGGCGTAACCCAAAACCACCACGAAGTCAAAAGTGCTCTTCAGCACAGGTGTGGACGGCACAGTTCCGGTCACAGAGGTCACGTTGAATACATAAAAAGGTAACCAGCAAAGCACAAACACCACCACCACAATAGACACCATGCGCGTGACCTTCCTCTCCGACCGCTTCCGTTTTGTAGAACCCACCCGCATGCCCGAAGACTTCACCTTGATGACGATAAGCAAGTAGCACATGGAGATCACGATCAATGGAAGAAAAAAGCCCAAGAAAAATGTATAGAAGATGAAAGCGGTGTAGTAGGTGTTCTGCGGCTCCGGCCACAGCATGTTGCACGTCCGTGATTCGTTCTTTTTAGTATTCACGCCGCTGTATATCATAATCGGTAGGTTGACCAGCAGAGACACACCCCACATGGCCAGACTGATAGCTTTGGCCACACGCGGCTTTCGCCATTTGGTGGATTTTATCGGATGCACCACGGCCAGGTAGCGATCGAAGCTCATGACTGTCAGAAAGAATATGCTGGTGAACTGGTTCATTGAGTCCACGGTCAGGACGACGCGGCAGATAGCGGACCCGAAGGGCCAGCGGAGCAGCGCTAGTTGAATGGCGATAAAGGGCAGGCTCAGCATGCACAGCACATCTGCTACGGCCAAGTTCAGTATATATATGTTGGTGACCGTCTTCATCTTGGCATACCGGAGGATGACGTAAATGACCAGGGCGTTACCGCAGAGCCCCACCGCACATACTACAAAATAGACGAAGGTGATGACTACTGAACTGGTTTGGTCAAAGCCAGAGAAAGAGCCATTGTGGGGATAAACTTCCAGACCAAAGTCAGTTTCGTTCCCTGGGAAGAAGCTATTATTAAGAAGGGGCTCAGGGAGGGACATATTGGAAATGAACGTCCATGTCTCCATTTTGCCAGTGTTTATTCACAGGGGAAAGACTTATGAAGATGTCCACAGTTTAATACGAAACCTGCGTGCATTTATGAAAAGAAGAAAATATGAGTTAACAACCAAATATTCAGAAGGTACAAATATCAAGTCTATGTTTGTTTTCTCTCTTTTCTGAAAAGCATTGAAAGTGCTTTCACACCTTCCTGTTGTGTTGGTTCTGTTCTGTTTAGGGCAGTTGTTAATTTAGAAAACAGCGTTTCTCAAAGCATTGTGGCTTCGATTGTGGCCATGACGGTATTCGAAAAAATGATGGTTTCCATTTTCATAAATGTCCACTTCGCTTAAACTCATAAGGAGTTTTACTTATACTCTTAAAATGTACATCAAAACTTACTTTTCACTTACCCTGTTTAAGGTCACATGCTGAACTGTCAATATTGGTTTGATCTGCAAGTTTGGACTTTACCTTGTCTGTCTGCAGCTCATTGGCTTTTGCCCCAGCAAACATAGGTTTAATTGATCTTTATAAAGCAAACACTAGGAATGTTTGTTATAACTGTGTAACAAAAGATTGTCAATTTAGATCATCTGTGGCTCAAATGAATGAATGAATATGTGATGCAGTCTTGTCCGGGCGTTTAGATTACAGTGATCCATCCAAATCGTGTCTGTCTCCATCCCACACACTATTCATGCATTAGAAGTTGAGAGAGAGCCAGCTGAGATATATTCAAACTCCTAAATTTTCTCAGAGAAATTGAATTTGATTATGGGTTTGCTAAAAACAATTACATTTTTAGATGAAACTAAATTGATACATGCATTTTAAATAAAGCAGAAAAAACACCTTTAGGAAAATTAACCATGGATTTATCAAAGTAAATGTGATTTGTGTTACCATATTTTTTTTTAACAATCATAGTAACACTATATGATTAAATTTGTGGTTACTACACCAAATAGTTAAACAAGTAGCAAAACCATGGCTATTTTTGGTTTGGTTATTTCAACCTATATCCTGTAGGTTCAGGCACTAATATTTGCATTATCCTAGTATTAAAAGAGCTGTAATATCACTAGTTTTCACAGTAATAGCAAAAAATACACCCAATCATTCTTTCTGAACCAACGAGACATTTTTGTATAAAAAAATAGCCACATACCAGGCGTCCAATTTTGCTCAATACTCATTCACTAGTTCATCTACTTTTCTATTTGTCTATGACGTTTTCAAGTAAACAGGATTGAGTTAACTATCTCACAAGTCACAAAAATATAAGTATCAAAGCATGCAATGGTGTATGTCATTTTGCCTTACCATATTGATTTACCTGTCGTTATGAAACGTCGTTGCAAACCCATTCCGGTAAAACAATTTCACATGCTTCCACTGACCACCATAATATTAGCGTAAAGCTGTATGAGCAAGTGCGATATCCAAATAAGAATAAGGCGACACCGCGACTTCACACCTCCTGATAAACCCGCGCGCACATCAATATCATCCTCAAAATAATAAATGACGATTCAATTCTGTGGAAAATGAACTCTTAAACTCTTCCAAACACGAACTTAACAATCTTCAAATTTCAATGATAAAAACAACAAAATTTCGAGAGCAGTAGTTGAATTCCCTCAGTATGTTCAGAGCGCACAGATCTCACTGAGACTCTGAAAGAAAAGCGCCTGTTCTGCTTGATCGCGAGAGCGAGTGAGTGCGCGCTGCAGCTTCCCGGTCCGCGTGCAGATGGAGCTACTGATCCGCCGAGAGCGCGCTTCACGTCCGCGCTTTACAGGCGCTCGTCGATATATATGCTGCTGAGAGACATTTATCTTAACGACGTGAAAGCCTATATTCAGATGGTTTGATGTGTGGTCTTGATACGGATAATGGAATTGGGCAGAGGTCAATGTAATTATTTATCTGGATGCTTAATAGATGTTTATTATTAGGTTCGTTTAAAATAAACACTTGTGAGAATAAATTCAGAGAGGGGTCGTTTTATCAAGCATACTTTATCTTTCTGTAACATTAACAACTTTATGAATCATGAACTTTCTAATGTCAGGGGAGATACAAGAATATCCCAATGTAGGCCTACCATTGTTTTACTGCAGTAACCATGATTTAACCATGCATGGTATTATCTTATAGAAATTCTAAAAAAAATTGCTACACTTTTATTTTTACTATTACTATAGTAAATCCATTATAATTGAAAAAAGGAATATTTTACATGTATACATCAAAGGCACCTAGATTCACACTCACTGTGACTAAATGACCAGATCTCATTTATTTTTTAGTTTATTTCAGTGACTACCAATGGGAGCAGACATAGCTCGTGTGATTCGTCTCTTATCAGATACTGTAGTAGACTGTTGGCAAGATGGACGGGTAACTGTTTGAAGTGAGTAATTTACCAAAAGTAGATGCCTTTTAATGTGTGTGGGGACCCAGATAGTCTGGCATCTGCACTCTTGGCGCATATATACATGGCCGCAATGACCTATTTCATGAAACTCTAGAAGCGCAGGCTGATCCTAGACTTGTGATCCGCCAGCCAATCGGCACGTCAGTGTGAGACAAACCAACAGTTTTTTCAGGTAATTCGTAACCAGTGAAAATGCATTCTTCTGTGCATATGTGTATTATCAGTTGTAACAGCAACAGCAGCAGCAATGTAAGCAAACCTAGTTGTGATGCATGCTTTTGAAGATGCTACTGAAGAATGAGAAAGTTAAAAGCTATAATGCACCAGACAGCAAACCTGGTGCCATGTTGTGTGCAAGTTTTCTAAACATAGAATGGCAGTGGAAGCATGCTACACTCTTAAAAATAAAGGTGCTTCAAAAGGTTCTGCCATAGAAGAACCTTTTGGTTCTATAAAGAACCTTTAACATCTGAAGAACATTTCTGTTTCACAAAAGGTTCTTTGTGGAACCAAAAAAGGTTCTTCTATGGTATCGCTGTGAAGAACCTTTTAAGCATCTTTATTTTTAAGATTGGTCCTTATTTCTAACTCTTACCTGTGACAAGGTTTAAGATTGTGTATCTTTTAATGTCAATGCAGGCTATACAAAACCCAAGGTTGATAGAATCATCGGCCTAAAAAGACCTGAAAACTTAAATTCTGAAGAAAGAGTCAACATACATGTCGACACACCAGTGGGCCTTCAACTCTGTCAGCACTTAGTCAACAAAGAGAGCTGAAACTGAGAATATATGGTGTTAAAGGTCAATAGCTGATAAGCCATGAAAATCCTTGATGGAAGGTAAACTGTGGCAGAGACAATAAACAGACGTAACTTGAAAGGGGGGATAAATCAAAATGATTTCACAGAACTATAGCCTAAATATATTTTCTCAGTGTCACAGTTGAAGCATTTAAAAACTGAGATATGGCATGTGCAAATGAGCAGCTTTGAATAACAAATCCTTCCTTCATTACAAAATAAACTTGTTAAAATGTTAAAAGAAGATTGCAGTTTGTGTAATTAAAGGGCTAGTTCATCCAAAAATGAAACTTCTGTCATTTACTCACCCTCGGAAAACACATAGAAACAAAAAGAAAGATATTTGTGAGAATGTTAGCAATCTTTAGACATCATCCACTACCATAGTTAGGGTAGGGTTAATATCTCAAAATGAGATATTTTGAAGAATTTTGGAAATGTGTGTTTAGCAGAACAACCAAATTTATACAGGTTTGAAACAACGTGAATGGGAGTAAATAATGACAGAATTTTCATTTTCGGGTGAATTATTTTTTTAAGTATCTATACATTTTTAAACTGACTGGAAATATGTAACATATTGACATTACTTCAGTTGTAAATAAATGAGTTAGCAGATGAATGTAAGGCATTTTGTTAATAAAGTAAAAGTTCCTTTAAATGTTCTGCCTCTGTCATCTTAACATAAGAAGCAACATATTGTTGCTTTCATTCTGAAACATTGTATCTCCATATCATGATTTTTGTCATAAATCATAATTCTTAGTCACCCTTTATGTTTGTCACTGGGTTTATCTAAACAATTAAAAGTATTAAAAAGTGTTTGTCAAAAGTACAGTGTTATGTCCATTTCCTGAAAAACAGCAAATTTGAACAAATTTCGGAAAGAACAGCGATGATATATTTATTGTACTCCGGTCCAAACACATACATTATACTCATGTGACACCCAAGGGTCCAATTAAAAAATTGTGTCTGTTTTTAAGGACTGTAATAGAGACAGCTGATAGATGATAAAGTCAAATAGCAAAGTCAGGAGTTTAAAAGGATGTTTTTTAAAGCTCAAAGCCAAAAGCTGCTCTAAGGTCATAATTGATTTAAGAGTGATGGCAAAAACTGGAAAAACAAATCCCTCATATAAACACAATGTGATGTTAGAAATGACTAAATGATGTATATAGTATAATGCAATGTAAGTCGCTTTGGATAAAAGCGCCTGCCAAATGCGTAAATGTAAATATCATGATCAAAGGGCTTATTTCTTGTCACAATCATAAACTTGTTCTTTGGTGTCATAGTATTGTGGGACCTTTTAATTCTATAGAGCATTGTATTGGTTATTATTTCTGGTATTAGTTTTGGTCTGTTTACTTATACGGTAGAGCCCAAAAATTTACATTTCAGAAGTATACTGCAGGTAGGTGACCTCAAAGCCATGGGGTAATGTCATTATATGTAATGCAATAAGCCACCTACCTCATAGTGTCCTGTTTACTGCTCTGATGATGAATTAATAGTTTCCCAGTGAAATAATTTCAGTTTTTTTTATATGATGCTGCCCTTTGGTCAGAGTAAAGGATGCGATCCCAGAACCCCCTGAGAAATGATATTTTAAACTGTTTTGGTACATATTCTCCTACAGAGTTATTCCTATGCTTCTAATTTTGCATCTTAATTGATTTGTTTAGCTCAAATTGCATCTGTTTTATGTAATAAATTCTTGATGGCTGTCTTCCAGTTACATGGAAATAATGGGATATTATTTCCTCTACATTTACATGGGAAGTTTGAAGTGTTCTAAGCATAGTCTTGGAACTGTTGGTCTATAAAAAAAAGAACTAGATCACCCACGATGTCATAACACTAATGCCACAATATTGGTTTGGCCAAACATACTATGTTATCAAAAGACAATGTAGATATTGTCTATCTGTTCACAATTTAAAAAATGTTAAGTCTGCCAGTAAAGCTTTCTAATGACAATTTCAGTTCAGTACAGTACAGTAGTGCAGTACTTTTAATCTTTTAATCAGTAATATATACTATAGAGTAATATACACTGTAAATTCAGTCAAATAGATGGAAATTTTAAAACCAAATATTAAATTAAGAATATTTATAAGATTTGTACTTCTGTATTCTAGAGCCTCCTCTACTTTAACCATGAATAATAAAAAGGAAAGGCATGTTGTAGGCCTGCATTGCACCTTGGCTGCTTATAAAACTGTTGCAAAAAAAACATTTCATCATTTTAAATGTAGCCAGATGTGAAAGAATGACCAGCTGGGGTTCAATTACTCAGTATATTTCTCCAGAGCAATTTTTCTAAGCCTGTCAAGATTTTAATACCAACTTGAGACAAACCTTATGTAGAAGATAGATTAGTTCTTTCTTGTAAAACCCATAACAGGTTAAACTTTTTTAACACTTCAAATTGAAGGCAGATGTTTGTTTCTCTGCAAAGTTAAGCCAAAAATCTCATAAAAATGCTTAAAAAATTTAATTATACAATTTGTCATTAGATGCACATTTTAATGTTTAAGAACAATGATAATTTACATACATAATGTATGGTATACACTGTAAAAATTATTTGTTGTTTTAACTTAAAAAATTAAGTTATCTAGCAACTTTTAAATGTTTAGTCAATTTAACAATTTTGCATCAAATTCACGCAATAACTAATATTTTTACGTTATATTAACTCAAAATTTTAAGGCAGCCAGGTGACTTAATTTTTTAAGTTGAAACAACAAATCTATTTTTACAGTGTAGTTATATATAGTAATAAAAAACTATGTTTTTGGTTGATTATTTGCAAATCCTATATATGCAATAAAGCAAAATGTTGGCAAAAATATACCGCCATAACAAAGCTGATATGCAACATATTGTGATACATTGATAATCCAAATATTTTGGACCTCTTTCAAATGAAAAGTACAATATTTGCAAACATATTTCCATAACAAATGACAATAACATGTCATTAAAATAATAAAAATAATACCCTGTAGATAATTTTCAATAACTGTGAACACGCCAATGTAAAGCATGGCAGTGTTGGCTATTAACATCCAATTTATCAACTGTTTCTCAGCCACATTCTGAAGTCATTTGTCATGTGGCAACAATCACACTAGAATCCCATCACAAAAAATTCAGACCAAACTGGATGCCATGACAACCATGACATCATCCAAAAATCCACAATCAATTGGAAAGCACTTGATGGGGGGGGTAAGGGGGGCAGAAATTGCATAATCACTCTTACGTGTTCCTTCTATTGCATGGAGAGACAGAGTAAACTTTCGGTTATTAAGTCAACTTTGCTTTTGTGATACTGCCGTCATGAAAATGTTGCGCCAGAGTAAGTTATCATGTACCGCTTCCGACGCCTCGACCTGCAGTCTTTTCTCTATTGCTTAGCAGCAAAAGCCATGGCGCACAAATTTTAAGAATACTACAAAAATAAGATGTTTAAGTGGCGGCTCTGGAAGCAAGGATTGTCTGTATACAATAACACAAGTGTGCATTGTTACACAAGCACTAAAACATGATCTTGAATATTGTCAAGGGCATCCTAAGCTAATACGTTTACATCTTGTATGTTAGTGTCATGCAGGACATAACCCTCTGTGTCTCTGTCGCAATGTGTGGGAGAACTTTTGTGAGGGCAGAACAGGGCATGGAAATGCCTTCGCAACGTCTCCGACAGACACGCATACAGTATGGGATTGGCGCAGCTCCAAGAGTATGACAGCAGCACCACAAACTCAAAACCACGGGTGAAGTTGAGTACCATGTCTGTTTGGTGCAGAGAGCAAAAGTTGAAGACGTAGAACGGCAGCCAGCACACACCAAATACCACAACGACCGCCACAACCATCTTGGTGACCTGCTTCTCCAACCTGTGGCTCTCAAGAGACGAGGAAGTGCCACCGTGTTGCCTGTTGGCGTTTTTTAGAGTCACCACCAGTGCTGTGTAAAATACAATCATTACGGTGAACGGCAAAGCAAAGCCGAGTATGAAGGTGTAGATGAGGAAGGTCAACCACCAAGTGTCAGATGCCACATGGGGGTCTATGGTGCACAGACCGTAGTGGGCTGAAAAGTGAATAGCCATCGGTAAGACAGGAAAAAGGGAGATAAACCACATCAAGGCAGCTATGATTTTTGCCCGTTGGGGTGTCCGCCATCGAGCGAAGCGCAGCGGATCTACCAGAGCCATATATCGGTCGACGCTCATCACAGTTAGGCAGAACACGCTTGTGAATTGGTTGATGCCATCCAGTACCATAACCAGTTTACAGACCACGTCTCCAAAGATCCACTGGTCCTGGAAGTTTTGGATAGCGATGAAGGGAAGTCCTACCATAAAGAGGCCGTCAGCCAAAGCAAGGTTGAAAATATAGACGGTGGTGGCAGATGACATTTTGTCCAGTTTCAGAATAGTGATGATGACCAGGGAATTCCCAGCCAATCCCACAATGCATACTGCCAGATAGAGGACAGCCATGGTAACGCTGAAGGCATCAAAATCCTTGCGAATGTAGATGTTGTTTACTGAAGTACTGTCCAGATCCAGAATTGACACATTGTCATAAAATATTCCTAAAGGTACTGCTGTTTCCATTTTGGGTCAAAAACAGTCCTATTTTGGAGTTTGGAGTCCTATTTGGTAAAAATGTTGATTCAGGAAAAAGAAGGAAAAACAATGCAAGTCCAAGATGTTCCTGAAATAAATAGTCCTCACTGCAAGATTACATCCTTAAACTTTGTTTCTTCTCCTGTCCTTGAAATTGGGCATCAAACTTCATCCTAAGCTTTGAGGAAAAGCATACTTTACCCAAAAACTGTTACTTTCTCTGGCACTCAAAGGGCATGTAAGATTTCTGCTGAGAAAACCCAAACTGCAAAGCAGTTCCTCAGAGAAATCTAGTGGGTGTTAGACCCTCCTGGTGAGTTCTTATATATCCCCCCAGCAGCGCCCAGAGTGTGAGTGTGTGTGTGTGTGTGTGTGCGTAAAGTCATTCCTTGACAGCCTTTCCCCATCTGCCCTGTTTATGTGATAAGCTGCGCCGTCTCGTTCCAATCCGCTATTATGAGGTTTCCAAGGTGCCGTCTGTTACAATACTTTTGTTTTCATAACTAAACAGTCTACTTAGAAGGTCCATCCACCCTCTTTCTTTCACACTCCCTTACTCTCTCCCTCACATTTTCCTCCTTCATTCCACCCCTCTGCTTCCTCTTGCAGTTCAGTGGGGGGTCAATCTGAGCTGATCAACCCCCAACTTCCCCTCCAGGCCACCCACTTTTCAGATGCGCCCCCACGGATGAATGATGAATCTAGGCTGTCTCCCTCTGCTTGTTTTAATACACTATGTTTTCACCCTTTTAGTGTTTATATTACATGCTGATTGCCTTTGTTAGTTGGTTAGTGATTCATTTATCATTATATGAAGGGCACAAGGCCTCAGTGGGTGGAAGCGGCTGCAGATAAAAGGGCAAAATGTGATGAGTGATCACCTTAGTCCTGTTCCTCCTCAGACACGCATAGCTGGAATACCGCAATTCTCACACTGAACTTCCCAAGAGATGCGAGAAAACAGTAACTGTGGGAGGCGATTATTGGCTGGAGAATTATGTGTGCTCACCTCATTGACATACACCATTTTTGGTAGAGAAATGTTGTTATGCAATTTAAAAATTGGTTTGGAAGTCAACCTACTCCCATTTCCGTGAAACCGTTCACGATTCTTACAATTTGCAACATTCCACTGGCATGCTATTGTAAACTTAGAAATGGCTTTGTAGTTTGAGCGTATAATAAGAATTGTAAAGGGCCCCAAATGACTTTGGGTTGCTTACAGACAGGTATCCAGTCCCCACCAATAAATCTGAATTGCCAGTGTTTGGTTTCACTGTTCAGGGCTTAGGTTTTTCTTCTCTGAACATGCTGTAAGAAGAATTTAGTTGTGCAGCTTAACTACTATTTTTAAAATGTTAAGTAAAAGTAATGTTATAATGTTAAATATAGAACTTTATTTTACTTCCAGGTCACTGATGAAATATATGCAAGTTTGTGACATTGACCATGTTAACTCCTTTGTACAAAAGGTCAGATTTCATTGCTTCCGTTCAAGCAAACAAGATGCCTTGGTAATTCTCAAACATGGATGTTTGTGGCTCAGGTTTTGTCATTAAAGTGAATGGGGAACATATTAAATGCATGGAAATGTTGAAATTGAAAGTGAGGCAGAGGTGGGAAGAAAACCGTAAGGACAGATAGACTGCAATGGTTTGGACAACCAACCTGGGTTTATTAAAACGATTTATGATCTTAAATGTGAATATCTAAGCATAGGATGCAAGTCACACAAGCTGTTTTACTTGACCACGTCAGCTGTACCATCACATATTTGTGAATGTTTAAGATGCCTCCAGTGGGTTTCATTGGTGCACACTAAGCAACTCTTACGTTGTTTTAAAACGCATCATTAGTTTATTCATGTCACACACACCCGATGGTAGTCTAAACCATTGCAGTCTATCTGTCCTTCCGGTTTCCTTCCCACTTCTCCTCGCTTTCGATTTAAACATGGCAGCCATGTGAAATCAGTCTATAGGGCCCAATGACAGAAAAATGAAAAACATTTTTTTAAATATATTTAAAATATATGAAAATATATTTTAAAATATCTTAGGTAGATGAGACTAGTGATTTATATTTGCTGTTAGGCAGATTATTGGAATAATCAGCTTTTCTCTTTTGCCAAGCTGAAGATAGCAATATAGATGTTGATCATATTGATCTTGTTTCTTCATTATCATGCACTCCATGCAAAATAGATACAGGTAAGCCGTGAACAGGAATTTTTGAATAGACAAAACAAGAAAATGCAGACTGTTGGCTGTTTTCTTATTCTTGTCATGTTTAAACAATTAAAGTCTATAAGGTTCAGTACTAAAGTATGAAAACATTTTAGTTGCTTCAACAAAATAAAACTTTACATCCAACAGGCTGTGTTGGATATAGAAATAAATTGAAATCAACTTCAAAATTACCCAAACATACATTCTTAATAGTATTCTATATATTCATATTTTATAACATTCTATAGAACCTCAGTTTGTTTTGTATAATTTCTCATCTTTGTTTTAATATTCATTTTCTGTAAAGCTGCTTTTGTGTAAATAATACATTTTGATTTGATACCCAGTATTGTGCATAAAGGTATTGTGCACCAATCACACTTGCTTTTATTATTGTCTGTTATCAATGAAATGTTCAAAATGTCCAAGTTATTATCCTCTACTCCAGTGGTTCTCAAACTTGTTCTTGGGGACCCAAATCTCTGCACATTTGGCATGTTTCCCTTATCTAACACACCTGATTCAAATTATCCACTCATTAAGGTAGAAATCCATTAACAGAAGCAAACGTGCCAGTTAAGGAGACACACAAAATGTGCAGAGCAGTGGGTCCCCAGGAACAGGTTTGAGAACCGCTGCTCTAGTCTATACAATGAATGAACAAAATAAAGAATTCAGATGCAAAAGCCTTTTAAGTGCCGTCTGACATTTCTAAATTTTTTTCTCAGGCTCTGATGTTTATATTAAATATTATTTTACTTTAATGGCAAAGAGGATGTATTCATTGAAATCACTGATAGTTTTTTAAAAGAAAATTTCAAACAGCACATAGAGACTTTTGCTTCTCTTCAAATATACAGTGGAGATACGTTTTCAGTGATTATACTAATGGCAACTTTTTTTCAGGTCAAGTCCTGAACAGTTCTAGTCGACACACACATACATAAAGTTCATTTACTCACATTAATTCGTTGATTCTGTGTAAGAGCAGAGAACACAACTGAAACTATGTGGGAGAAACCCGTAATATCATCATTATGTAAACAAGTAACTGTCTAATCTGTATCAAACGTCATGAGATAAACTGTTGTAGCCCGACTGACGTGTTCACTTTAAAACGACGCAATGTGTAAACTAGCCAATAGCAGCGCGAGAAAGGCGGGAATTAACCCGTAACAGAGACACGTGTACACGGGGAAGCAGGAAGTGAAGTCGTTTAGCTGGTGCCAGTAAACAGTAAGTACTTTGAAATACTAAATAGTGTGTGTCAATCTAATGATAATGAATGAAAGAAAACCCCAAATCAGCTATAGTTGGAATAGTATATTGGAACTCATATTTTACGTCTGCAAGATGTTTAAATATGCGAACACAACAAAAGTTTACGCTCCAATTAAGCAGACAAACTTTAAAGGAGTCTTCAGTCTGTCGTTGCATTAAATATCACTTTAGCTTCATGATATTAAACGAGAAATTATCAACAGCTGTCAAGTAAAACAATATTGCTATAGGAAAAAACTGTCAGTTTAACTAATAGTTTCATGACAGATGTTGCATAGATCTTTGACATTATGCACCTGATACTATTGTAACATGCAGACCGACATGTTCTGCTATATAGGAACGATTATAGACAAATTATTAATGCAATATTTTCACATTAGCCTGTTTGACAGGTTTTAATTAAGTAAATGTTAGTTATGCTGTATAAATAAACATAACCTTTTAAAGATAAACTTGTTTTTATCCTCTGAGGGCCATTGTTTGCAAAACTCCTAGGTAAACAGGATTTGGTTTACACCCTTCTGTGTGATGCATAAATGTATCCTGCATCCTCCTGTTCTTTCTTTAGAACAGGCACCATGCTTCTAGGTGTCAGTCCTGTGGTTCAGGCCCTGCTGGGGACCCTCTTCACCTGGGGTCTCACTGCAGCCGGAGCTGCTCTGGTCTTCATCTTCTCCAGCGGTCAGGTGAGCAAATTACACATCATCTCTCCGGCTGAGCAACTTTATAGACAGAGTTTGAAATACAGTATTACATCATTCTTCATTATTGAAGTTTATGAGACATTAAACATTTCTGACAGTTCACCATATGAACAAGTGAAATAGAGAGAAGATTTAAAAAGAAATGCATTTTGCAAACACTTTTGTAAACCAAAGAGACTAACAGTGTATTTAAAGTACATTCTATCAGTATGTGTGTTACCTGGAAATCAAACCCATGAGCTTTGTGTTGCTGGTGTAATGCTTTCTTATGGTGTAATGAGTTTCAGGAACTCCTATGTCCCACCTGCATTTATGTTGTTGTCTCAAGTTTCTACCCCTCAATTTGACAATGTTGAAAACTTTGCTGACCACTACTGTCCATGCAATGAAAATGAACCATCAGTTTCGAAAATTACAGAAAGAATCATTAAAGTAGTCCTTATGACTTCTTATGATCTTCATATATCAAACCTGACAAACATGTCACAGCTTTTACATTTTGTCTTTTTTTGTGCTAATTTCCATTACATAAAAAGAAGTGGTCAGGACATTCTTGAAATTCACCTTTTGTGTTCCACTGAAGAAAGAAAATTGTATGGGTTTGAAATGATGTGGAGTGGGGGCGCAAATAATGATTTTCACTTTTGGTGAACTATACTTTTCACACTGAATGAAGGCATTCAGAATAGTATTTGACTTTTCTTTTTGGTTGTATTTTCTGTTCCGCACAGAAGCGGATTCTGGATGGCAGCTTGGGATTCGCAGCAGGGGTGAGACACCTCATATTTTTCTTTCATCCTTACATGTCCATCATCTCTTACATCCATCACTTTTTTTTGCCATGAATTATTTTAGCTTCTCTGCATTTCTTAACTCTCTCTCTCTCTCACCCTCTCTTATTTCACAATATCGTAGATCTTTGAAATTCAGTGTGGAAAAACCAGACAGGACTATCTGATAGGTTTTGTTGTTATTTATATATATCCAGCTGTATCTAATAAAAGAAAACTCAGCAGGCAACTTGTCACCAAGGATTAGAAAAGAATAGATGTTATTTATCTGTGACAGAGTTAATTATATTTTCGCATTATTCTTTTACTAATTATCGGAATACGATATCGGGTTTGCAGAACTCTAATCAAATATTCAAAAGCAACAATTCACCTGTTGTGTTTGCCTGAAGGGGCGTACAATATTGTGTTGGATTGAAAGAGGGAAATGTGATTCCCATTACATTAAAAATGCATGCTGTATAAATTAATAAGACCAGACAAATTATGCGAATAAATGTTTATTTTCCTTCTTTCATCTTCTAAACATTTGAATCATTACAAATTCTGATATGATGATACTCAAGCACACTGCATCAGTAGTGAATATTTAGTTTTAAGCCAGACCTTTAACTAACAACATGTGGTCTGGTCCATGTTACATGTTATTTTGGATATGTAAAGCAACCAGACACAGTTTATTTGATGTTTAAGGGTGGTTGAATTAAATAGTAATATAAATAGTTTATAAAAACAAACATACTTGTATAAATTTAAGAAAAATATAAAAATCAATAAATGCTTATATATATAATTATATGTGGGCAGTCGTGGCCCAGTGGTTAGAGAGTTGGACTCATGATCAGAAGGTTGCTGGTTCGATTGTCAGGTCTGGCGGGTAACGGCTGAGGTGCCCTTGAGCAAGACACCTAACCCCCACTTGCTTACTATACAAAATGTACAAATGTATAGTACAATGTAATGTAAGTCGCTTTGGATAAAAGCGTCTGCCAAATGCATAAATGTAAATGTAAATGTAAATATAAATAGATACATGTTTCCTAAATATATACATGTGTCACGGAACGCGAGACAAAACGCAATCCAAAAATGGCTTTAATGTATATTCAGGAGGTAACAGAAGATAACCAACATAACACAAACAATAAGGGACTGAGAACAAGGGAACAGGGACAGTATACAGATAGTGAGGGGATTGCTGGCAGGTGTGGTGAAGACAAATGGAGAATGCTGGGAAATGGAGTCCTAGGGGTGACACACAGGAAACATGCAGGAGAACAGACAGGACTGTGACAGTACTCGCCCTCCCGGAAAGTGCGTCCTCGCGCCTAAGACACTACCGGGGAGGGGGGTGGGCATCCTGGAGGCTCGTGTAGGACACAGGAGACCGCACGGGACAGGAAGTCTCCAGGACGGTACTCCTAGAGCAGGGATCATGGGGGCCACGGAGGATCCGGTAGTTCAGGTGGCCATGGAGGTGCTGGCCATTCAGGGGGCCAATGAGGATCCAGGGGTTTAGGCGGTTGGCCGTTCAGGAGCGGAATCCAGGCAGGCAGGGCCAACTTGGCAGACGGGGCCTGGGAGGTGGAAAAAGGGGTTGAACTCCAGGAGCAGCTGCAATGCCAGGGGGAGATCCTGGTGGACTCTGGCTGGTGGAGTGACTGGAGGTTTTGGCCCTTATGGCCTTCCATATGACCTCGGTATCAAGGCGCAGACACGGGAGGCATAGGCACGGGAGAGCCGCGGTGTGCAGTCACGGGAGATTAGCGGCGTGTCCGCTGCCATGGTTATGACAGGGCTTTGTGGAGGAGTGAGGTGCGTGACTGAGGTGAGCCGAAGCGATTCCCCTGTTAACGACCGGTATTGGATGACGCACACACGTCCCCATCCGCTTCCCTGATGCAGAATAGAGAGCCCTCCACTAGGAGGACTCGGTGACTGTTGGCAACTGGAAGTGGACGTGTCTAGTGACGCGATAAAGTTGAGAGTTGCTCAACTTTATGCAAATGATGAACGACTTTCGGGAGCGACTACCAATAGGAGTAAAGTAGTGAAGCTCTGTCTCCCATCAGTTACTGCAGGGTTTGTTTATACCCGTTACTAGAGCAACCAAATTAAGGAACGCCTTCTAGCGACCTCGTAGCAAGAGACTAGCGACACCCAGCAACAGAGTCGTTCCAACTCACCCGCTCACACACCTCGATAATCTCCTCCCTGGTCCCTTGGAACCACATTGGAAACAAAATTCCTTACAATGCCATTTGTAGAAATTCAATTTAAAATTGTTTCAAAAGCCCATTTCCTGTCCCAAAATGACAACTGTTGTGCACAAGTCATTGGTGTTTTTATTTTTTATATTAATATAAATCAAAATAAATTAAACCTAAAATAAATGTTTATTAATAGCCACTAACCAGACCAATCAACAAACACAGACCGAAAGTTAACATCTGGCCAGGCGTGTGCGTCTGATGAGACATAAGTTAAGTAACTACAAAACATATACAATTTAGCTATTTTTGAGTTGAATGATATAAAACCCTGTGTGTTCCTCCCAGAAAAATTACAGCAAAATTAGGTGAGGCTTTTGCATGCTTCCTATTTTTGAGTTAAGTATAGCTGCAGCAAATACAGCCTAGCATCTTCATCATTTTATTTTTTTGGAATATCCCATTGCCCAGACAGACTGTCCTTCAGTTATTTAGGCCAGTATTGCCTTTAGCAACTGTTACTGCTAGATAGCACATCACTGCATTTCCAGCATGACATTGCCAACAGCAGATACTCTTCAGAAAATCATTGTTTCTTATTCTGTTGCAAAGAATGGTGTAGTTACAGCATCTGGACCTGCTGTTGGGAAGTTAAAGAAATTCGGATGGGCCATTAGTTTGAGCTTTGTTGTGAGTTACAAAACTTGTAGGTGTGGTAAATTTCCAATAAAAGTTGTCACTAGAAATAAATGTGTTTAAAGAGTTGGTTTGGTTCAGTCTTTGTTTTGTTCTGGAGATTAATAGCTGTAATCACCAAAGTGCTTCTGCCTTTTTAAAAGAAAAAAGAATAAATAGTTAAAGAAATCATTAGTGGTGAAACTGGGACATCACATTGTTTAGAACCTCAGTCCCTGACAGCATTATCCTGCTTTTCCACATCTCTGACATGAGTGTAAAGGAGACATGAGTTTTATATATTTTCCCTGTGGTTCACTTCTAATGATGTTTTTTTTTTATTGTTTGTGCGTGTCTTATTTCTATGACACTTTTTAATTAAACAGTCCCTTTTTGGCATCTAGTCTAGAAAGACTGTATTTGCTGTCAGGCTTAATATATGTTTCAATAACAACCTCATTGAATAGCTTACATTATATTCGAGATATATACATTATATTCGAGATCTGCATTCAAATGTACCATGCAACTGCAAAGATTTACAAAATAAAATAAAATTGAATATATAGACCTCTTTGGATGACATAAACAATGCTGGTTCAATGCTGGTCCAGAGGAACCTCCTGTTTCAATTCTTTAACACTATGTTTTTAAGATTTAATTATGCATGTAAGATTTAAAATGATAATAAAACTAAATAAAAACTAAAAGCGGACATGCTTCTGGACATGTGTTTACATTTTGCGAAGTGGTCTTTAATAATATAGTATGAAAATGATATGTTGTTTTTCTTGTATTCACTTTAACATCATCATTTATTACCTCGCCAGCACTGGCTTGTCCAAGCTGCTGAACAGTGAGTAGGTGTTGTTGATGTGTAAATGTGGACTGCAATTTTTAATGTGTTTTGACACAAACACAAATTGTCAGTTTGGGTCATGGATTGATGTTCTTGGGGCTTGGTTATGATAAATGGTCTTTTTTAGTTATGAAGTTTTGAAATTTGCTGTATGTTTTCATGTCTTTGTAAATCATTTTGAAAGGAGGAAAAATGGTCAAAACTGTTGCTTGTCATAATATAAACAGTCGATTACTTGCAGACCTGAAGCTAATGGTCTATAATAAAGTCATGCGTGTAAAAACCTTAAACAGACAGAGATGTTAGACCTTTTTGAAGGCAATGCAAAAACGACAATAAATTGAGTGATGTGTGAATGGAATTAAAATGTTTTGTGTGTGTTAGTGTTAGTTTTGTGCCAAGCAGGTACATCAGGGGCTTATTTCTCAGACATACACTATATTGCCAAAAGTATTGGGTCACCCTATCTAATAAACAGATTTGATGGCTTTAGTAATTTCCATGAGTACAAATCTTAATGCTGCAGCATATCATGATATTAATAGCAACAGTTTGGGAAGAGCCCTTTTCTATTCCATCATGACAGTTCCCCTGTGTATGAGACAAGGTTTGAAAATTGATTCAGTCAGTGTGGAAGAACTTGACTGGTCTGCATAAAGCCAAGTTCTGAACCCAGCTGAACACCTTTTGGTGTCATTTTAAATGCAGACTTTGAGCAAAGAACTCATCACCAAACACCAATGACTTGTGCACAAGAGTCGTCATTTTGAAACAGTTTTAAATTGCATTTTCTACAAATGGCATTCTAAGGAATTTTGTTTCCATCTCTGTTGCAACAGTTTTGGAATCACCTTTTTTCTGTTCCAAATTGGCTGTACCCCCTGTGTACAAGCCATTAATGTTGAGTAATGAGTTTTTGACTCAAAGACTGCATTTAAAGTCACACCAAATGTGTTCAGCTGGGTTCAGGGCTTGGTTTTATTCAGACCAATCAAGTTCTTCCACACTGACTTCAATTATTTGAAGTCACATGGGCATTGTCATGATGGAATAGAAAAGGGCTCTTCCTCAAACTGTTGCTATTAAATTAGAAGCACACAATTCCATAGAATATCATGATATGCTGCAGTAGTATTTGTACTCATGGAAATTACTAAAGTCATCAAACCTGTTTATTAGATAGGGTGACCCAATACTTTTGGCAATATAGTGTAGATTCTGTGCGGTCCATATGAGGTCATGGTTCACTTCGAAATACCAACACCTAGAAGTAACTTGAAATTGGCCTTCTGTGTGTAACAGTCAGTGTATTGAGCAGACCTCTGAGGGAAGTTGGATGGATTTAATTAAACAAGATTTAGAATTTAAGTACGGTCTAAAGCACTCTATCCCCCTCACTGAACTTGATTCGAAATCAATAGTGGGTCAATGAGTTCAAGAAAGAACCCAGTACAATAGCAATTCAATGCTGCCTGTGGAGAACAGCATGAACTGTTATATTAAATAACTGATTGAAAATTAATTACAGTTGAATAAGCAATAAAAATGTGGATTTGTAAATTTGTAAATTAATTGCTATTTCCCTTCTGTGTATTTTTCATAAATACTAAAAGCTGACATGTTTAAATAATCATACTAACACTGGCTCAACTGATAGCAGCATTTACATTAAAAATAAAGGTGATTCACAATACCATAGAAGAACCATTTTTGGTTAACCTTTAAGGGTACAGTTCACCCAAAAATTCTGTCATCATTTACTCACCCTCCTGTCAATTATAAATAAACCTGTATGACTTTTTTCATTTTGTCAATGTGTACTGCCGTTGTTCAAAATATCTTCTTTTGTGTTCTGCTGTAGAAAGTAAGTCACACATGTTTGAAATGACATGAGGATGAGTAAATAATGACATAACTTAAATTTTTGGCTGAACGATCTCCTTAACATTTTAATGTTTCTGTATTACAAAAGGTTCATTTTGGGGAGAAAAGGTTCTTTGGAATAGAACTTTTTAGTTAATGTTTCTTTGGGGAACCAAAAATGGTTATTTGATGGCATTACTGTGAAGAACCTTTTGTATTACCTTTTATTAAAGGTCCAGTGTATGAAATTTAGTGGCATTTAGGGGTGAGGCTCCTCCCTTTCGAAGAACGATAAAGGCTGACACAGAACAAAGGCGCTGTCACGTTTTCCCTTCTTTCCTTCTTTTCCTCTTTAGAGCAGTTTGTCCGTTTAGGGCTACTGTAGTAGCCACATGGCAAATTTCTAAGGTAGCAAAAACAGTTCATTATGTAAGGTCTTTATACACCTCTGAAGACGTAGTTATGCATACTATATAGCATTTCTGTCAATAGATCCTCCAAACAATTACACACAGCAACTGAAGACTTTATTTGTCCTGTCAATGAAAGATGGGGGCTTGTCCTGGCACATGTTTGAAAACGACAAATATTTTTGCATTTAATGCAGCTAGTGTCTGGAAATGGTATTATTGTTATTAATACATGTCTTCAAACTGGTAAAATTGAATTTAGCCATTATAAACTCTATGCAAACAAGTCAGTGCTGCCACGCTTATTCTAAGCTGGATGAACATTGTCCGGTTTGTGTAATCCACTTCATCTGTTTACACAGATGTGGAAATGTATGTGGCCAATTACTGGGCCAATTACTACATAGTCATATGATTACATGTTTGTGCGAATTCCATTATGTTCTTGCAAATGGCATGATATAAAAGCGCTGTACAGAAAATGAGACCAGGGGATGTTTTAAGGTTATTATAGTTTTTCTGTTTGGATTCTCTGTTTTTATGCAAATGTTAATTAACAGTTACTGTGTTTGAAACGCACACATGTTCATGTTGTTGCTTTGCATCTGCATTTCAGTTGTCCTTCAGCATTTGTATTCCTGCTCAGTTGTGTTTATTTTAGGTTCCATTCATGTGTAGCTGATTGACTTGAATGAAATTGCTCATGCTAAAACATTGTGTGCCTCTGATTGTTTTGTGAAATGTGCTGTAAATTTAGAAGCACAACAGTATTGTACTGTAAGTGGCATTTATTGAAACATTATGAATCATTTAACTGAAAGTATAAACTCTCCAGATAGAAACAGAAATATTTACAGAAAGAGAGAAAGCAAAAAATCTACATTTGACATCCACTCGCCACAGTTTCAGCTGACGTACAGACATTCTCACATTATCCTGAAGAATTGTCTGATATACTTGGGAATTAATCTTCCCCTCATTGATTCCAAGCTGGCCAGGCCCTGATGCAGCAAAGCAGGCCCAAATCATGATGTTTCCTCCACCATACTTTACAGTTGGGATGATGTTTTCATGATGATATGCCGTGCCCTTTCTACGCCAGATGTAGTGATGTGTGTTTTTTCCAAATAGCTTAATCTTAGTTTCATCAGTCCACAAAACATTTTGCCAATACTGCTGTGGAGTGTCAATGTGCTCTTTTGCAAACTTCAGGCGTGCAGCAATGTTCTTTTTAGTTAGCAGTGGCTTCCTTTGTGGTGTCTTGCCGTGGATACCCTGCTTGTTCAGTGTTTTAGATATTGTAGACTCATGGACAGAGATGTTAGCAAGTTCCAAAGATGCCTTCAAATCTTTGGCTGTCATTCAGGGTTGTTTCTTTACCTCATTGATGAGTCTTTGTTGTGCTCTTGGTGTCATTTTGACTGGGCGCCCACTTCTTGGTAGAGTAGCAACAGTCCCAAAGTGTCTCCATTTGTAGATTGTTTGCCTAACTGTAGACAGGTGAATTTCTAAAGTATTTGAAATAACTTTGTAACCCTTTCCAGCTTTATGTAAATCAACAATTCTTGATCGTAGGTCCTCTGAAAGCTCTTTTTGGCGAGGCATGGCTCACATAAGCGTGTTCTTCTAGTGCAGAGCAAACTCCAAAAGTTTGAGGGTGTTTTTATTTGTCAAAGTAGCTGTAGTCCACACCTCCAAACTTCTTATCCTATCGAGACTCCAGATGTGCTAAAACCTGACCCCAATTAGCTTTTCTTGAGGGCATTAACTATAGGGTTCACATACTTTTTCCACAAGCACTATAAGGTTTTTTTGGTTTTTCTCAATAAAGTCATGAAGGAACAGAATTTTTTTGTGTTATTATTTTTAGACACATTATGTTTGTCAATACCCTTGACTGAGATGAAGATCAGATCACATTTTATGACAAATTTATTCAGAAAACCATGAAATTCCAAAAGGTTCACATACTTTTTCTTGCCACTGTATAAAATAATACTAACATGCCAAAGACTGTATGCTGTATGAAATCGTTTTTCTTAGTTTATTTGTATTTCACTTTAGGATTATTATTTCTCAAGGCCAGCCAAACATAGTTTTTTTGTTCCTGAGATTATGATTTTTTCTCTAGTTATGTCTTGTGTTATCAGTGGGCTCTGAGCTCCCTGTGCAATCACAATGTCAGTAATTAGCTATTAACTGAACAGGAGTGACTGTCTGTGTCTGAGCATGTGCCCTGGCACTCCAGTAAAGAACTTATTATGCTTATAGTCAAAGCACTTCCTCCAGAGAGAAAAGGTGGCAAGAAAATGAAGTAATTTCCCCCTTCCTGAAAGAAAATAAATAACACACCTCTTACAGGTGTCAAAACCTCACAGTATAATTGACCTGATATTCACACCAGCTAAGCCTAGTTCATTATTTCACGGAAGAGAATAGATTGTCATTATAAAAAGGCCTGAATGGTATACTGTTGATTTTAATAACAGCTTTTCTCTGAAAGGGAACAGGTGTCAAATGGGGCATCAGGAAAAAAATCATAAACTGCCAATTTGACAGCTAAGGAAATTATGCTGTAAGTGCTTAAATGACAGATAGATTTTCATTAGCTTTGTTCAAATGGTTGTCTTGAAAAGCGTACGTGTTTGTTTTATTTATGGAAATTTATTGTTGCACATTCTTAGAGTTCACCTATAAATTATTCCTGTGGGACTCAAAGATGCAGAACTGATTCCCCGTACCACCAAGAGGGGCTCGGTGCATGCCGATATAAACTATTCAGTTAGCTATTCACAGTCAGTAACATTTTACGACCTCCTTTTGATTGCCAATTTCAAGTTTAACTCGCATATTATATTTATTAATAATGTCATTTATTATTGCATTTTATTTGCAATAGCATTTCTATTTGTGTATGTAAAAATGATATAATTCAAATGCAAATGCAAACCGTTTACACAAAATTTGTGCCCGTTTACACAAAATTTGTGCCCGTTTACACAAAATGGAAAAGTAAAATCCATTTGCAAGTAAATTTCCCAAATTTCTGGATTACCATTAGCATTTCTAGTGCCTTGAAAAGAACTCAATGTTGGGGGTGGGATTATGCTAGGGGTGGGCTAAAGGGGGTGAGGCAACAAATGTTTTCAGTAAAGCCCAAAATGTTTTTATTACCATGCCCTGTACAAATCACCTTGCTGCTTTTTTTTTTTGCTCTCGCAAGTTCATTATTTTAAATGTAGACGCTCGGCAGGTGCACTCAAATAGAGCAACGCGGTCGCTCGTGCATGTGGTGCGACATACTTCTTATCCAGGTGTGGAGGTGCTGAAAATCTATTTATCTTTTGCCGGAACCTTCTCGTCCTTACGGCGAGCGCGGCTCATGGTTGCTTGGCAACGGCAGATGTCACACTTTGAAAAAAAGAGAGAAAGTGATACGGCTCGCATTGTGTGCTTTTAGACGCAAAATATATATTGGAACAAATATGTGGATAAGCCCCAGATATCCACTGATATCCACTTGTGATGAATTCTTATTGCAACCGATGTATACATGACGAAAGTGTTTCCAAAAAAGTGTGCCTTATGCATCAGACATTCAGCCAACAGTCCGTGGGCATGACATCTGAGGCTGAGACTAGCTTTAGGGTTGAGGCCTTATTATTAGTTTTTTCTAATAATCATACATTTTGTAAAACCGTTTGGAATACAGCCAGGCTGGATTCAGCCAGCCAGTTTAAATTTTAAACTGTATTTAAAAACATAATATGTGTGCAGTGATCAAAGCCATAGTTAGACTGTTTTATACTCTTACAAGGCAGTTGCAGAGTTGTCTGACTTTGGGTTCTTGACATCATTACCAGGATGCCTACAGGGCAGTTGAACAAGTCTTTGATCAGAGTTTTGTCAAGTGTCTTGTACAGTATAGAAAATAGCAACATCATTTTTGAGCTTGCCCTTTTTAAGGATGTTGCACCCACAAATATGAATTAATAAATAATAGCTCTACTGATATAAGCTGGTTGTGAAGCTTTGGGAATAATTGTAGTAATACCCCTTCCCCACAGCCTTTTTTATTTAGTTTTGAGCTGTATGAGAAACAAAACACTTAACCAAACTCTTAAACTGTGACAATTGCACTCCTCAACTGAATAACAGCATGTACATACTAGACAGCATTATGGTGACTTCGTAATATTATTGCATTTTCAATTCATATTGTTTTTATTTGTTGTGGTTTATTCTCTAAACAATATTTTGTATTAAAAAAATTTTTTTTACCACTAGCTATGTTAAAATTACTGGCATACTGGTCCTTAACATTTTATACATCAAACCACAATGATGCTCTCACTCAGAATCATGTCATTAGAAGAAGACTAAGCCATGACCACTTGACTCAATAGGAAACAAGAAATATAAAAACACTTGTGCAAATAAGACAGAAAACAATGAGACAGTAAGGCATGCAGGGATTTTTTTGTCTTTATGGTATCTATGCCACCGTGAATAACACAAAGCAATGATGAAAAAGTGTCAGAAAATCTCACTGGAATATAAAGTGTGATGTGATTTACATTGTGTTGTTTTGTGTTGCATAGATGGCAATATATTGCAATGTTGCTCTCACAAAATCTTGGTTTGAAGTCAAACTTTATTTCTTAAAAACATTCATATCAACAACTTTTCTTTTAATAATTAAAAACAAGGTATGACAATAAAACAAAATTTATTGACATTTTAACACAATTTAGATTTTTTTTTTCTTTTACAAAAATGTGTTTCTTCAAATAAAATCAAACTTAGTGTAAATATTTTTGTGTGTGTAAACAGTCCTTTAAAATGTTACGGAGGATGAGAATGAGAGTCATAGGCACTTATTTTTTCCACAATTTCTTCATTTTTATTATACATGAATATTCTGTCACTAGTTGAACATCTAGTAGAACATCTAATTGTTTTTTAAGAATGTTTACATTTTAATCTTCTTAAATGACAACATATAATGCACTGTACGCGTTACGGCAATGAGAATTTCAGCAAAAAAAGCAATACATAAATCATATATTTCTGTGTTAAAATTATGTTTATTATGATATTTTTGTGCTACCGAATTATATGCTTTATAATTAAAATCTATTGCTGTGATGTTTCAATAGTTTTGACCTGGTGGAGCTGTCAAGAAACATGGGGTATATAAACAACATTATATGGAGTGTATAGCAGCACTTGATCTCAGTATATTTTATGAGATGAAATCTGACACATTTTAACAGATTTCTAGCAGAACAATTTCCTTCGACTCTGGGTAACTGATGCAGGATTGAAAAGATGTGAAAGAAAAGGCTCCAGACTTTATAATAGTTTGACAGATGCTCGAGTAATGCATTTTTTAACTGACTTTTGTTAGAGCACAAAATGAAATTATGGAGATACAGAACCTAAAAATTCAACTCTCTTGTAGCTATTAAGAAAAACATACGTGTAATGTTGCAAACTGTATTTTGTTTCACGTAATACATTTAATATTGTAGAATGTAGTATTATCGTATGAGTTTTCCTTTTCAACACAGTCACAAGCTTTTTACCAAAAAATAATGAATCATGCTAAAATCACACTGCAAGGATTCATTATATTTACAAAATCTTTTCGAACTGCAGTTGGCAATGTCTCTTGTTCTTTTCTCATTTTTAGGTGATGCTGGCGGCTTCCTATTGGTCCCTTCTGGCCCCTGCGATTGAGATGGCAGAGGAATCTGGAAGATATGGGGATTTTGCATTCTTCCCTGTTGCCGTTGGCTTCGCTCTTGGCGCTCTGTTTGTGTACTTTGCAGACTTAATGATGCCTGTTCTGGTGAGTTGTATTTTTTTAGAGCGCCTCTTCAATGTAATCGATGCCAATATGTGGTAACAAGGATTGTTTGCATCGATGAGAACACAGGCATGGCTATTCTTGCTATTTCAGCCACACAAAAATGTACAAACGAATAACATATGCAAGCAATTAAGGGATTTGCTCTTGTTATTTCTCAGGTGGCTATGAAAGCTGCTCATACGTTAGGTTATCAATTAGATTATTAGATATTATTGGATTAATAGTGGCAGTATGGTTTATTTGAAATTCAGAGCACTTCTCATGTTAATCAAGTCATTATTTTTAAATGGAATATTAGTGGAACATTTTGAGATTCACTCATTTTAAATAGTTGGATCAAACAATGTTAGTATGCTTTTTCCATGAACCCCATGGTGTCATCATGAAGCCCTGCTGAGTCCTGAAGGTGGGTCAGACCGCAGCGTGTCATTTAGCCTCGAGTTCTCACTTCGGTCAGGATGGACTTGACAGGTTTAACACATACTAATACAGTCTCTCAAGTGCGCCCTCTATAGCTAGCATAACTCTTATTTCCATTTCATGTGTTCATGCCATAGAGAGACAAAAAGATGGATGCCGCACCCCCATTCACTTCCATTGTAGAAAAATGAAGCCAGAATGTGGTATATATATGTAATATGTGGTATGGCATATTGTGCCGATGACGTCATTTGGAGCCAGAGTCTGCGCAGTAGTGAGAGTGAGGTGAAGACGTATTAAAATCTCGCCCATATTTCTTGATAACTCAATCGTAAATTTGACCTAAACTTAAACCTATATGAAAACACACACTTGAACATGCATAAGAGTGATTCTTTTTTTTAAAGAATTTAGGAAAATTGTAATGATGTGTGAACCTGTATCAATATAAATTTTACAGAAATGCAACAGTTCACTGTAAAAATGTCTATCTCTATACACCACGAGTCCCCTTACATGGAATTCACCATGTTGTTTCTGCAGTAGCCCTAAACAGACAAACTGCTCTACAGAGTGCGTTTTGTAAATATGTTATCTCCTGCAAAGAAGCGAAAACATGATGACATCTTTGTCCTGTTTCAGTCACCATAATGCTTCGAAAGGGAGGGGTGAACGGTGGAGTGAGACACCAACCTCACTGTTAGATTCCGCTAAAATCTCCACATTCAAAATAATAAATTTTTTCATTAAAATGCTGTTATGTTATTCACTTTTTAGATGATCAAAATGGTTGAAACTTCACGAATCACATCTGTCAATAAAGTAAAGTGGGTTAAAGAGTACATTCCACGAGAGTCGACTAGTCCGATTCTCTAACCGTCGTGTATCTACGTCACTAGAAATAGTCCCCGTCTGCCCGCGACAACTTGAACACACGCGCTAAACCAATCACAGCAGACTAGGCGATGAAATGCGAAACGAATCATTTGAGAGTCAGTCAAGAAGTAAGGTAATAAAAACTGCTTTTTATTTCTAAATAATAGTGTTTTTACACCATGTACGTACATAAACCTGTTGTCAGACACTCCATAGACCAAAGTAGGCCCTTAAAAATCACAAGCTATGTACTCTTTAAGAAAACATTTATTAAACTAAATTATATGTGATATGATACAAACCAGATCAGTGTAGTAAACTAAATATTTTGTGTTGTCTTTTTGCTTCAAAGGACATTTATGAACCCGCTGGAGTATATGTGCTTTTTGTAGCGTTGGCATTTTGAGGTCTATTATATAAAATGTAACGTTTGTGTTTAACTGAAGAACAGAAGTAATTTACAGCTGGAAAGGCATGAGGGTAAATAAATTCTGAGAGAATTTACATATTTCTTTTAACTTTTTCTGGATCGGAAGTAAATGGTGTTTTGTGAATTTGGCCCCAGGCTTCAAGTCAAGATATGCACACTAATAGGTTTTGATAGGTTAGCTTTAATGAAAGATGTCATCCCAGTGAAGGCAAAAAGGTAAAGATCAAGGAATAAGAAGAGGAAGACGTTGGTAACAACAAAAGCTTTAAACACCTTTAACCGTATATGACTTCACTCTTTCTAGACCTCCAACAGATCATGCTGTGCATAAATCTGACAATCTTTAGATCTGACTCTTCACACTGTGTCTGTGATGAAATCAGATCCATGTTTTAAAACTGTGTCATTGATTGTATTGGTTATGAATGTTGGTTGCTATAATAATGATGTAAGCATGAGCACAACCACAAGATTGGTTATTGTGGACGGAGAATGGAAAACCTTACATTAGCCTCTTGTCATGTTTGTCCTGAAGTATAGCAGTTGTGCTGAAGGTGCACGAGTGTACAACAATTCGAGACATTTGGCACATACATCATTAATGTGTGCTAAAGTGACTCGTTTACTCTTTTATTATTCACTTTATAATGAATGTCATAGTTTAGTAAGCAAAGTAAACTGAAACAGAGCAAAGATTGAAAAGTTGTCAATTTAAGCACAGCTACAGGTATTATGTAATTCATTCGGTGTGCAGTTCCTTATGCGTGACACGTCTTGAATGATGAATTGAAAAATCCAATCTGACAATTCAGAGAGTTTTATCTAGTAGAATCTATTTTTCTGTTTACACAACATACAGATAAATAGATTTAAGATGCTAAAATTTCAGGTTTTGATCCCCACACACTCGTCGCCTTTTTTCTACCTGGATACTGATCCTGATACCTAAGACATTTGACACGTAACCTAAAACACATTTGGTGTTTTATATGTAGATTTCTTTTATGTGTGAGTGTCATCAGTCACAGCGTGTACTCTGACCCAAAACCGTGTCTCACTGGCACATATTTTTCAATTATTAATGTGCCTGTGAACCCATTAAGCCCCTGTTGTTGTGTGAGACATAAGGATAAGAACTGCTATCTGTTTCATTTACATGTGTCAATAACCAACAGTAGCAGCCTTAACCCTCAGAGACACACTTTATTGACTTGCTTCTTAAATGGAACATTTCATAATTCTATAAAGCAAGTTAAATAAAACCTATTTGAAAGTAAATATTGGCAAGAAAATTACTATTTGAATAATCCAGCATGTCCACAGTTAAATATACTGCTGGATTTCCATTGTTGTGGACCTAGTTTTATACCAGAGGGTTCTGATCATCCTGTTAGATACATGGCATCATGTTTTATATCAGAGACTTGCTCTGCAAAAAATCTTGTAATGGATTGTGGTTTAGATCTTCCATCAGCACATTGATTCAAAACAAACATCAAAATCAACAAAAAATGGGTCACTGAACACAAAATCAAGCTATTGCCATAGCCATCCCAGTTCCATGGTCTGAACACTATAGAAAATGAGTGGGATGAACTGAAGAAAAGGGAGGTCTTTTTCTGTAATTTTTTTCGTTTTCTGTAAACAAATAACAAAAATTCTGTAAAATTACATGTTTGTTTTACAGTGTGGGTTAGTGGTCATTCAGTGGTCATTCAGTTAGTGTTCTCATGCAACAGAGCCTGGACCCTTCCTCTCAACTGGTGCAGTAATGCACATAACATTAGCAATGCAGGTCATGGGTTTGTTTGATTTACATACATTTATGAAATGTACAGATTAGGAGCTTAAATACACTGTAAGTTTCTTTGGATAAAGGCATTTGGAAAAATGCACTGATGTAATTGAGTTTCTTTGAAGCCTAATGAAACTATAGAGTGTGGTGAAGTTTTAACTTTCTTGTGAATTGTTAATGCATTTTTCAGTTACCATTACCTCAAAACAGAGAGGGAAAATAACCCATATGTCTCCGAGTGTTATGTGCTTGAACCATAGAGCGAATGCTGGCTGAATGTAGAGACATTGTAATCAGTTTGAAATACATTGTGCATGGTCTCCGTACAAACCCCCTCCTTATGTTTGGACAGCTGGCGTAGTCACTTTTACTGGCAATGTTGGCAAACAATTCGACAGAAAGAGTCGTGAGATGCCAACCCAGCAACCCCCAGCGAAGTAATTACTATGGCTCCCGTCCAGGGACGCATATCATGCATCGTTCAACCTCCCACAACAGTCGACACGGTTTCCCAGACCATCTATTGTTTCCCGCTCGGCGTCTCCAGGTTGAGAGTGACTGCACACCTGTCAGGTCCCGCTACTGAGCAAGCTGTTGCACGATTGAGTATCTGGAAAACTCAACCTGGACTTTGTTATACATTGACAAATCTCGCTGCTTTGTCCACTGTAAATGGGACACTAATAAGAGCTACAATGAGTGTAGTTTGCACTTTAAGTAAAGATTTCATGGGAAAAATTACTTTTGTGTTTTGGGTTTTCTGTGTGTGGTACTGGGCATATTCTCTGGTGTTTTTAAACCGATGTTGTCAGATGTTTACAATGTGGGTACACATTTACTGGAGTTAACTTGAAAACCATCAGATATTGGATTTTGGTGGGTCAATAAATTATTTGGCTGGGATTGTGGAATGCCAGTAACCTTGGAGATTTCTTACAAGGCCTGATACAATTGCATTTGCTGAAGCAGATTAATATCACATGCTATTGGTTTTATTTGCCTTTAACTTTTATTTTAGCATTTGTTTTTTTTTTAAAAAAAACATTCTCACTACTATTCTCCTACACCTCATATTTGTCTTGTTCCCTTATTGATTCCTCTATTCCTTTTTCTTTTTTTGCCCTTTCTTGCAGTAACTTTTGCATTGTTTGGCAGCCTACATTTGTAACACACTTCAGACTTTCTCCGCAGTTAAGATGGTGGTGTTTATTACAACTTAAACTCAATGTGCAGTTTGAATGATAAGTGGCAGTTTTGGGAATCAACAGATGGGATGACACACACACTATATCTCATTACCCCATGTGTTAACCTGCCCTTATCTTTCCTCATTAGCTTCTTAAAGGCTATTTTCTGTCGTGTGCCCCATGGGTCCCATAATAATGCAAATGACTGTATTATTTTTGCGCTTCATTTGCCGCTTACATGCTGGGTGAATGCTGGTCTGGATGCTTCTCAGTTTCAGCTGTTTATGACTGTCAGAGAGCACACTTCACTTTTAATGGCAATCCCAAAATACATGCTGTCCGTTTGATTTCTCTCTTATCCCCAAGGATGGAAGGTAGCCAGATTTTCATGAACTGATTCATAGGGCCGAGCATGAAGGAGGATTGTTGAAGGTCACTACACAGAGACTTAAAACATTATTAGTACTCTCACATGTGTCAGGATCCAAAATTAACTATAAATTAATGTGATGACACATGAAATACTACTTAAACCACCACAATGAATAACAAATTCCCAAAACACCATTTTACATTAAGATTGCATTTGTTAACAATAATACATGTATTATGTAAAATAAACTATAGTTTTTCAGCATTCATTAATCTTTTTATGATTATTATTTTTATTATACATTTTATTTATAGGTGCCTGACTACACTCAAGGACACTGTACAAAAAAATAAGCAACATAAACGACAACAATCCTTAAAACCAATAATACAGCCTATATAGCATTAGACAGCACAAAGGTAATTACAAAAAAGCCTGTCTGAACAGATAATTTTGAGACGGGATTTAAAACCGAAAGAGTTTCACTATTCTGCACATCTCGTGGTAACAAATTCCATTAAAACTGAGCTGCATGACTAAAGGCTTGAGACACCATAGAAGTTGTGAGAGTTTGAAGAACAACATGAGTAAGTGCCATAGATGATCTTAAAGTGCGAGTCAGAATGTAATTATGGAGTAAATCTGAGAGATAAGAATGAGCTAAATTATTGAAAGCTTTAAAGAGCAAGGATTTTAAAATTGATACAATATTTAACCGGGAGCCAGTGCAAGTGTTTTAATATAGGAGTAATATGTTCAGCTACATACATTCTGGAAATAATTTGTGCAGCTGAGTTCTGAACTAATTGAAGTTTATGAAAAAGCTTTGAAGGCAGACCATAGAAAAGAGAATTGCAATAGTCAATATGGGAAGTGACAAAAGCATGCACAAGTCACAGTGTTCTCAGCTAAAATGGACGAACGAAGGCAATAAATATTACGTAAGTGAAAATATGCGGAACGAATTACACTATTTATGTGTGCTTCAAATGATAAAGTGCTGTTTAAGATGGCACCCAAAGTTTTAACCTTAGCAGAGACAGAAACCGACAAATCATTAAAAGCAATGGAAGAACAAGCTGTATTTTGGTTTTACTGCTATTAAGTTTCAGGACATTTAATGTAAACCACTCTTATCTCAGCTACACAATCTGAGAAGATAGATTAAGGAAAAATAGAGTTGGGTTTAGAGGACAGGTAAAATTGGGTGTCATCAGCATAACAAAGAATTGGATACCAAATTTCCAAAAAATTTTACCCATTGGCAAAAGATAGATTATAAATAAAAGAGAACCCAAAACTGAGCCCTGCGGAACACCAGTAGTAACTTTAGAAGGCTTTGAAGTAAACTGTTTACTGTACAATTTGAGTACGATCGGTTAAATAATATCGAAACCATGTCAGAGCAGTTCCAGTTGACTTGAGTAATACTAGTGTCTAATAGAATACCGTGTGAGATTGTGTTGAATGCTGCACTCGAAGTCCTGAATCAGCAGCTAACAATAAATCATTTGAAATTTTAACTAAAGCAGTCTCAACACTATGGAACTAACTTAATTAGAAACTATTATCTTTGTGCATTACATAAGCGAGAATGTACAGCCAGCCAGTTGTTGTTTGTGCAGAGCACAAAAGATGATGCTGAAGAATGTTGGTAACCAAACAATGGTGGTGCTTTAGGGTTGTTCTGATTGATGATACTATCATGTATCATGTAACATTGTTCAGCTAACCTTGCGTTTCTCATGGTTAAATGTAGACCGTTTTATCTGCCACGGGAGTTCACTTCCACCATTATAACTGCAGCCTACATTCCCCCGGATGCTGATGCCAAGCTTGCTATGAAAGAACTTCATGCAGCCATCAGTAAACAACAGACTGCTCACCCGGAAGCTGCGTTTATTGTTGCGGGTGATTTTAATCATTCAAACCTAAAGACAATGCTCCCCAAATTTCACCAGCATGTTTCCTGTCACACCAGAGGAAACAAAACCTTAGACCATGTTTACACAAACATAGCTGAAGCTTACGTTGCGACCCCCCCCCCTCCCCCACCGAGGACAGTCAGATCGCCTTTCTCTGTTCCTCACCTCCAAGTATGCACCCCTCATCAATCGTGTGAAGCCATCAGTGAAGACCATCAAAGTGTGGCCTGTGGGGGCAGATTTCACACTCCAGGAAAGGTTTCTACACACAGACTGGAGTACATTTGCTTCTCAGGCCACCAGTGGCTCTCACACGGACATTGACTGCTACACCTCCTCTGTACTGGATTACATCAACACCACCATAGACAATGTTACTACTCAGAAAACAGATCATCACATACCCAAATGAGAAGCCATGGATGAACAAGGAGGTGCGCCTCCTTTTGAAGGCACGCAATACTGCCTTCAGATCAGGTGATGCACAAACCTACAGCACATCCAGAGCTAACCTGAAGAGGGGCATCAAAGAGGCCAAGCACTGCTACAAGCTAAAGGTAGAGGAGCACTTTTCCAACTCCGACCCTCGACGCATGTGGCAAGGCATCCAGGCCATCAGTGACTACAAACCCACCCACTCCACCCCCGCAGCCACTGATGTCCTCTTCCTGAACGAGCTTAATGACGTTTATGCTCGCTTTGAGAGAGACAATAGAGAAACTGCCACCAAGCTCAAACCCTCAGCTGATCACCCTCCAATCACACTCTCCTCCATAGACGTCTGCAATGCACTGAGCCGGATCAGTGCGCACAAAGCCGCTGGACCAGATAACATCCCTGGACGTGTACTCGGGGCATGTGCTGAGCAGCTCGCTGGGGTTTTTACTGACATCTTCAACCTGTCTCTTGCCCAAGCAGCTGTGCCAACATGCTTTAAATGCACCTCCATTGTGCCAGTGCCAAAACACTCCAGCCCAAAGTGCCTGAACGACTATCGCCCTGTAGCACTGACACCCATTGTCATGAAGTGCTTTGAGCGGCTTGTCCTGGCACACCTGAAGGACTTTCTGCCATCCACATTGGACCCACACCAGTTTGCCTACTGCAGCAATAGGAGCACAGAAGATGCAGTTTCCTAGGCACTGCACTCTGTGCTCACACATCTGGACAATAAGAACACTTATGCACGTATGTTGTTTGTTGACTTCAGCTAAGCATTCAACACTATCATCCCATCAAAGTTAATTGCTAAACTTGAAGACCTGGGCATTAACACCTCCCTATGCAATTGGATTATGGACTTTCTGACCAACAGACCACAGCAGGTGAGATCAGGCTCCATCTGCTCCACCACTATCACACTCAACACTGGTGTACCACAGGGCTGTGTGCTAAGCCCCTTCCTCTACTCCCTCTTCACCTCCGACTGCAGGCCTGTGAACGGATCTAACTCCATCATCAAGTTTGCGGACGACACTATGGTGATTGGTCTCATCAGCAACAACGATGAGACGGCCTACAGAAAGGAGATCCAGCACCTAGCCACATGGTGCAACAACAATAACCTGCTCCTTAACGCCTCCAAGACAAAGGATCTCATTGTGGACTTCAGGAAAGAGTCAAGAGGCACACATGACACCATCCACATCAATGGGATGGCTGTTGAACGTGTCTCCAGTTTCAAGTTCCTGGGGATCCACATCTCGGAGGACCTGTCCTGAACTACCAATACCTCCAGCCTGGTCAAGAAGGCTCACCAGCGCCTCTTCTTCCTGAGGACACTAAAGAAGAATCAGCTGTCCTCGGCTATCCTGGTGAACTTCTATCGCTGTGCAATAGAAAGCATCCTGACCAACTGTGTCACAGTCTGGCATGGGAGCTGCTCTGTTGCAGAGCGCAAGGCACTGCAGCGGGTGGTGAAAACTGTCCAGTTTTTCCAGAGCTGTCTCTTTATTGAACTCTGCCCCTCGCTGATCCCATTGCCCCTCATATACTACTACACTCTTCTCTACCCCCTAATTGCACACCTGACTTCACTTGTTACTTGCACTACCAGACTGCTCATTTGCACTACCAGACTGATCATTTGCACTGCCAACTGTTCATTTACAGTACCGACTGTTTACTATGCATCTTGCACTCCTACACTTTAACTGAATATGCAATAACTTCTTCCATTGCACTGTTACTTAGATCGCTTCTGTCCATAATTTATTTGCACTACTCTATATCCATCACACTGCTGCTCACCATAGCCTAACTTATCATTGTATACATCCACCTGTAAATTTCTGTTTATAGGAATAGCCATCTGTACATTATGTTTATAGTACATATCCATCTGTAAATCTCTGTTTTTATTAATAGCCATCTGTATATTATGTTCATAGTATATATCCATCTGTTAATTTCTGTCTATAGTAAGAGACATCTGTAAATCATGGTCATAGTACATATCCATCTGTAAATTACTTCTGTAATATTTATTTATGTAACTTATGCAACCACTGTATAACCTACACTTGCTGCTATTGCACTTCTGGTTAGACCTAAACTGCATTTCGTTGCCTTGTACTTGTACATGTGTAATGACAATAAAGTTGAAACTAATCTAATCTAATGTATCGATGATAGTCAGACATATCGGTGATAGCTGATTCCTTAGACGATTATGAGTGAATGTTGCAGATTAATATTACAAATGCGCATTGTGCATTTCTTTGTGCAAAAGAGCTTGTAATGCGTGCAGCTCTGGCTTGTCCTCACGCCAGAAAGAGTTTATAATGTACGTGGTTTGAGTTTTCTGCACATGAGAGCGCTTGTAGCTAATGCATGTGGCTCTGGCTTTTCCTCGTGCCAAATAGAGTTTAGAATGTACTGAGTTTTCCGCACCCGAGAGAGCTTGTAAAGCATGGGGCTCGGGCTTTTCCTCGCTCCAGAGTTTATAATGTGAAGGGTTTAGGTTTTCCTGCGCAGGGTTTAGGTTTTCCGCGCATGAGAGACTTTGTAATGTGCTTTTTTTGTAATGTGTATGCGCGTGAGGGTTTAAAACCAGCTCACGAATAGTGTAGTTATACAGCAATAGTTTACTTGCTCTCGTTTAAAAGGTTGCGGTGGGAAGTAACAATGTTTTAGCTGCACTGAACTCACACTCTTATAGAATGCTAATTGCAGTCACACCCGGGCATTTTCTAGCCACGTTAGATTCTGTTTTTTGTCCACAAATACAGCTTGTTATAGATGAATGTGTAAATTGCCCCGCCCCTCGATACTATCATGTATTGGCGATCTACAGGCTGGCGATAGAACGATCTGACTATAGAGAGTATCGCCCAACACTATGGTACTTATTTACTTCTGTTGTATGGACACAAAACCAGTGCGAGTCAAAATCAATTCAATATTTTATTTTGTGTTCTGCAGAAGACAGAAAGTCATACAGATTTGAAATGACAAATGGGTGAGTAAATGATAACAACATTTTCATTTTTGGGTGAACTATTCCTTTAACAAAAATTGGAAAGCTCTACCAGTTAATTTTGCACCCTGGTCACATTTTACAACTTTGGGAAATCAAAGCACATGCTAAAGCAAAACTATAAAATAAACTTGTTTATGGAGATATTTGTTCTTTTTTCAGTTAATAGGCATCCCAACCTATGTGACTAGAATGAATTTCCTTGTTTGTTGCACCCGCTATTTTAGCCCGGCTCACAGATGCGCAATTAAATTGCTTTCATCTGACTGCATCAAAGAGAGCATCGCAAGACTCTCAAATGGCACTCTTGAGTCTTCATCTTGTTCTGAAATATTCTGCATAGCGCTACTGCTTGATCTAATTTCTCATGCATATTCTCACGGCTTTAAGTGGTGACTGCTCACATGTGCTTTCAGCGATGCTGTTTTCCCCCTTAAGAGCTCGATTTCCATCCCTGAATAAAATCTTTTGGAGGTAGCAAATTGCCTTAGTCCATTTCTTTCAGTGTCTTTTGTGTTACAATATCTTTATCTAACCCTGTCTGGCACCTGTCTAGCTCAATAACACACAGTACCAACTGGGAGATGGTTGAAGGAGACGTAAAGAGTGCCGCTCTGTGTTTGAGCTGTTTGTCAGTACTAGAGGCCTGCACCTTTAAGGTCACTAACCAGTTCTAACTTTTAGACTTTATTTTAATCTCAGCTGATTCAAATAGAAGTCAGATTTGTCAAATATGACCAAATGTGTGCTTTTGTATATATACATGCAGTTTTATTACATGTTTATTACAAGTTGTTCACAAAAAAGAAAAATCCTTTCATCTTTAACTCACCTACATGCCATTCCAGGTGTATATGACTTCCTTTTTTACCTCAAAACCCAAGCATACTGTTATACTGTTCTGAAGTAAATCTGCCATCGTAAATAAGTGTAAAGTAATAGCTTGTGTGAAAGGGATACACCTCGAGTTTGAAAGATTTTTAAGATCATTAGAAACATTTTGTTTCAGCATTTCCAAACATGTGCCTGTTACTCTATATTAACATAAGTATACATATACATATTATGATAATTTATTATATTATTATCATTTGTTGGACTTTTTTATTAGTCAAAGTTTGGTCAATGCATTGGAAGAACAGGGCTAATCTATATTTAATGAAGGGTTTTTTCAGTCTTCAGTCATAATGTCATAAGAAGTGTTGTGGAAATGTCACAGAGAGACACTTACCCTTTAGAGTGTTCCCCCTAATCTATTAGTGATATTTTCCTTTTGCATAAGATCAGCATTGGTGCTTCTAGATCTGAGATATCAAAGTGTTTCATTTGAGAGATTGGGATTTAGATTTATTGTCTAAATAGGTTTGCATGCCGTTGTTGTCCACATCAGTGCGTATCTTACTGGGGCTTTTGGGCACCTTGAGTGTTAGTTGGGACCACCATAAACCAAGTGCATTAGGCTGCATTTTGTTGTCATTTATTTATATTTATCATTTATTTATATTTATTTAGAATTGCTGTGTGTAAAAAATGGCTCGGTGTATATTGTGTAGTGGAGGACATTGCAAAATGCAGTCGGGGGAAAATGTACAATCATGTGTTTGTTAATGGAAGTAAACCCCTCCAGGTTGATCAGGACCCTGATGCCAAGCAGATGAGTGGTCTGATATCACTTAATCTCCGGATGTGTGGTGGGTTATTGAAGAATAGTTTACTGCTGGATGGCACGACTGAGTAATAAAACCCATCATCACATGGCTAGCAGGCTTCTGTATAACTACATCATCTTTGCAGAGTTGGTCATAAAGGATATTATAGAGGTCTAACAGAGTAGAATGAGATGACAAAACAACATTGGCTCAGCCAATGGCTTGATGTTGGGAGCCGGGTTATCTATTTTTGGAGTGCTTAGATCACTTGTGTGGAAACTAGAGATGCACTAAATTTGGCCAACGATACAAATAGCTGCTTTTTCTGAGTTTAATAGTTTAAAGCCCCAAATTAACTTAAATGAAATTAATATTTCTTACCTTTCTGCATGTTATTCAGTCATATAATGACTACTAATATTGAACATCAAACCGTTTTTTGGCCGATATATCGGTACATCTCTAATGGAAACAATTGCTATTTTTGCACTTTGTTGGTACCTCCAGTGGCTCAGAAGTTATTTCACCTTTAAGTAGACTCATTTAAAAGCTTGAAAGCAACAGTAAAATTCTAAAACATTTAATTCGGGCAATTCAACAGCCTTGTGCTAAAACATTTCTCAGTATTGTATTCACTACAGCATACATAGCCCCAACATACATAGCCCCCAAAAAAACATTTCTTTGTTATAAATAACCCTTATTACCCCTCCACATGCCCTTATTACCTCAACACCTTTCACCAAGAACTATATTTTAGGTTCTTTTGATTCTTGAAAATCTCTGGATCCCACACAATGCGCTCTAACACGGACGGAAGTAGTCATCCATTTTACCTCAACCTCTGCTATAATAACCCGAATCTATGACATTCAATCTATTATTCCATGAGTAAAAGCAATGTCAACTGATTCATTGCCATAAATAAAGATTACAACTTTAATCAAGTTAACAGTGAATAACACACCCAGCGGTATCACCCAGACAAAGTACTTGAATAGATCTGCTGGGGCTTTAAAATAACATTGCTTTTGTCTTCACAGTCTCTAGGCATACTGTAGGGTGGTGTTAATTACCTCAGGTTTCTTGCTGTATTGATGGAGAGGCTAGTCTGTTTCGACACACCTCAGCCTGCCACGATGGAACTGATGAATCTCTAAAAGCCGCTCGCTTTAGTACATCTTGTCTTCGGGCTAAACCAGAGGCTTTTAAAAGCATCTAACATAACCTCCAAGTGTGCTTGAGCCCAAAAGAGATTATGGAAAATGGGTAAAGTGCAGCTGAAGGTCTTTGATGTGTTGTTCAATTTTAAAGCATTTTCCGAGAGCCAGACTTCCTGCTGTTGTGTTCAAAATCATGAGGTGATGTTGGGCCTTCACTCGGCCAATTTGAATTACATATAAATTCTTAAGAATATGGTTGTATTCCTGATGTAACCATATACGCTTTGATGTAAGTCTTATTTTTTAGTAGAACATTTTTTTCATACATTTCCCCTTAGCTAACACTTTTAATAATATCAATGACATGTTTGCTTTTTTGTTATTTGTGTATATCAAAATATATAAGCAAATAATATAAACAAGTTATAATTGACACTGCACAATAAAATGTCATTTGTTAAAGTGATAGTTCACCCAAAAATTTCATTTACTCACCCTGGAATTGTTCCGAAATAAAGGAACTACCAGCGGCGCAAGCTGTTCATTGGCTAAACACAACTGTCACTAGACACAAAGCGGCTAATGACTACCATATAGTTTTTCTTTCTACTGTGGTAGTCAATAGTGCCCTCAAATAGTTTGGTCACAAACATTTTTCCAAATTTCTGGGTGAGTAAAACAAGTGACAGATTTTTATATTTGAGTGAACTATTCCTTTACATACATTAAATATGAACATAAACTAACAATAAACAACATTTTAGAACATTTCTTAATATTTATTAAGTTGATTTTAACTCTACATTTACTAATGTATTTTTTTTATATATTTAAGATGCATTTCTGTTTTAAAAGCAATAACAATATCAAGTATTCTCTGGAACTGCTGTCTGGAGTGTTTATTCCTCTAGACTAACAGAGGGATATGAAGTATATGGTGAATGAGAATTCATAACCATTCTTTCAGGACGGTTTCCAATCTCATCTCGTTGCATATGGCAGCGGGGAAAACCAGTGACCTTGTTTATCCCCTTCTGAATACTCATTTTCTGATATTTCAGGGCGTTGACCACCTACAATGTTAATTAGCTAAATAAGGTCATAGAATTTAAGGTTGATTTATACTCGAGATCCTCCCCTGAGAAGATGGGAGATTTACTTTGAGTGCATGGGGCGTATTGTACACACAGTCAATATCAGGTTGCAATTATTTATGCTTGTTGCTAAACCAGCTTAAATCTTTATGTCTTGTTTTAGTAATTTGCTAATTTAGAGCACAGTGGAGAAAAGGCACTGTTTAACTTTGCTTTTGATAATATTGCAGTTTGTATGCTGTTGCCTACCTGTCAGCTGTGTACCTGAGATAGCGTTTTATTTTGAGCGTGATCTTTACCGTGTGACCGATACCACTACATAAATGCATAGAAACTGGTCTCCATGGCTGCAGATGACATCTGCTCGGTTATGGGATGCCTCTGTGGCATTTGCTAGTTAGGGGGTAACCAGACCTCCACTCCTAGTTGCTATAGGTTTTATTAAACATTATTTTAAAGTGCAGATTGATTTATTTGTGATTGACTTATAGCTACAGCTATGGATTTGCTTATGATGGCACTATTAATGAAGAGAAATTAGTCACTTTGGTCATTTACTTTTTATAGAGCATAATATAAGCATGCTTATATTTTCACTGTCCACCAACAACGTCCCAAAGTGCATATCATATTTTTAAAACATGTCAAACATTTATTCCATCTTGTTCTGTAATAATTTCCATTTCCATAACACAGTCTGGAATGTTTGGAATACAGCGGTGGGCTTATTTGTTATAATAACTTTTATAGTAACTTGTATAATGAGTTTTAGCTAGTGTGTTATATTGCTTCAATATAGTAATATTATTTTAAGTTTACAACCTGCAGCTGACATAATACACAATAAATTATATCCTTCCATACTTTTAAAATGCATCATGTTTATTTACTATTTGTTTAGACTTTCATTGTTATTAAAATGTAATAAATGTTATGATGGATTGTTGGGCGTATATACACTATAGGAAAAAGTAATATAATAAAGTATATGGGTCATTGATTTATAAGGGGTTTCGACAGGCCAACCCAATAGGGGGGCAAAAAATCGCCCCAAAAATCCCATAGACTTAACATTGCGCCGAACTTTGATGGGTTGTAGCTCCGAGCGAGAATTTCGTAGAAACATGCGGGTGACCACATTTGAAGAGGCTGGCAGACTCTGTAATAACATACCTCACAATGGGGTGTAAGTTGCACCCCTGGGGCGTAAGAGCCTCCCAAAATTGCCCCATAGACTAATGGGGAGGGGAAATATGCCCATATAAGGCGTTATAAATGGCCCATATTGAATATCTCCGCAGTACAACCACTTAGAGACAAAGGGGTGGGCTCATTTGACTCAGGCAACCAATCAGTGTCACAGGATCATCTTGAAGCTATGAAGCCATGCTCATAGCAACCATTTACAGCAACTTAGCAACCAATCCCATAGACTGCCATTTTAAAAGGCCCAGATGTATATCTTTGCAGCACAGTGTCTTAGAGACAAGGGGTGGACTCATTTAACTCAGTCAACCAATCAGTGTCACAGGATCATCATGAAGCTATGAAGCCATGCCCATAGCAACCATTTGCAGCAACTTAGCAACCGATCCCATAGACGCCCATTTTAAAAGGCCCAGGTGTATATCTTTGCAGCACAATGTCATAGAGACAAGTGGGTGGGCTCATTTAACTCAGTCAACCAATCAGTGTCACAGGAACTTCATTAGGCTACGAAGCCACGCCCATAGCAACCAAACACATTAGCTTAGCAACCATTTAGCAAGACCTATATCTCTGCATCAGAACATCCTCGAGACACAGGGGTTGGTTTGTTTCACTTAAAGTGTCATCACCCTAGTGACTACCCAGTGCTGAGTTTTGCCACGCAATCACCACTTCACATTTTCTTCAGAAAATGTACCTTTCTAGTTTTTTCTATAATTTTAGAGTTGCCTTAAGTGTGTAGTTAACAGACTTATTTTTTTGTGAAAACCATATTCAACTGATAATAAAAAAATTATACCATTCACTTAAGCATAATGCATCAGTGATTCATATTTCAGCCACAGGCTGAACAAAAGTTTTTATGTGGCCTTTATAAAACAAACAAAAAAAAACCATAAAATTTACCACTTTTAATAAAACTCAACCCCTGAGACCAAAGGTGTAGAAACACCCATATACACATTTTGCCAATAAAAGTCCAGACCTATAAAAACCTTTTCTCTTATTCTCAGTGACTGGTTTATAACACATGATCAATGAGCAGCCTCAGGCTGTTTTTTCAGAGCACAGCTTCCCTATGAGATTGTTGCTTCTGTCTGTATTTGATGGGAAGATATCTCATTTTATGACCATCAGAGCATCTGTTCATTGGCCTTTGTCGTCTGTTTCTGTTAGCTTGAATTGTAATTGACTCTGGCTCAACCCATGAGAGCATGAAGCACAGGGGATCTCTTTTAGGTTAATAATGAATTTTGGTTTCAAGTGTACGTGTCTGGTGGTTTGGGAGATATATTTGTACAGCTTGTTCTGCACACCTTTTTTATCCAGCCACGTAAATGTCCAGAGGTGCGTAGATTAAAAAAAATGCATTTTGGGATCTTCATTAAAGATCAGGTGACATCGCAGCTAATCTAGTACCCTGTTTAGCTAGCCTGGAGGACCAGACTAAACCAGCTGAAGTAAAATCACTATATTGCTTGAGGCTATTTTTACTGGCTTAGATGCTGATTTTATACCCAATGAAATAAAAAAAAGTTTTGGGCTTTTGATATGATTATGTAGGCCTTAAAGATATTTGTATGTTCGTGTGCCCCTAAACATTGATGATATTTGCATTTAGAAGATACAAGCATTCAAAACATAGTGTCTTTCACGTTCACTAATACACATAAAAAAAGTTGTGACATTATCCTGCACTTCAATATGTCTCTCTCTCTATCGTTCTGTTTAAAGGGGTAGTTCACCCAAAAATAAAAATTCTGTTATCATTTATTCACTCTTATGTCATTTAAAACCTGTACTGTATGTGTTTCCTGTATGTGAACACAAAAGAAGATATTTTTTTAGTGGTTTCATGTCCACAATAGAAGTCAATGAGGTCCAATAAATATTTTCTTTTGTGTTATCCAGATAAAAAAGTGATGCAGTTTTGTTATGAAATGAGGGTGGGTAAATGAAAGAATTTTCATTTTTAGGGTGAGCTATATTGTCTTAAGGCACTGGATCTCTTGAATAAAACCTTCATAGCTGCTCTATCATTGCAACTTAAGGTTGACTGTTTCTTTTGTTTATTCCGTATTACATTTCATCCATCAGAAAGGATATGTTAGAGTTTCATTCCAAACACATCCCCGTCTTCATACCATCTTGAAAAACTCACACAGTTTGAATACTTATCATTGCAGCCACATAACAAATCATTCCTCCACTACAGCCACAGACATTGCAGCTATAAATCAGAAGGCAGTCAGTTTTTTTTGTTTTTTGTTTCATCACTCTATTCTTATTTCTGCGCAGCCCTGTGTAGGTTTAAGCAGAAAGAGACAATTTCTATTAAAATATTTTCCGTGGCTTTTTACTTTATCAAACAGGTGGTCATGTGTTTACGTGACTTCTCATTAGCTTGGCCGCAGAGACACTCATGCAAGCTGCTCTTGACGACAGCCTCTCGGCAACAAGTTCCATGACAACCGCCTCTTCCTCTTGCGAACGGCATAAGTAGAAATTCAGTGATCATCACAGGCACATCATCTCAATACACCGTACACTTCAAATAATGCGTCGAGTTTTGAATGAGAGCGTCCAATTATGATTTAATATCACTAAAGCTATTGCTTGAAAGTGTGTTTAAGAGCAGGCTTATAACAAGAAAAGTGTGACACGATTTAAGGAGGTGTACATCTCGGTGTGAATTAAGAGTCATTGCTAGTTGATTGCTTCACAGTTGGTCGTTTTTCTAAATACTGTAAGGCGAACAAGCAATTTATTTGTGGCTTGGAGGCTGAAGATCCAGCAATGCAGTGTGGGATAGCGGGTAGGAGTAATATCATTAATCTGCAAAACAGCTTTGCCACTTTTGATGAAGCCGGAGCGGTGTGTGAAAGTGGAAATTTCCATAAATGCGTATTCACACCACAGACACACACGAAGGCAGCTATCCTGCCGTCAACGGTATCTTATCTCATTTGTACAGTGTTGCTGTCCATCTGTATTCCTTCTGTCTGTAAGTGACGGTAAGGCTGATAAACATTGAACGTCAGCTCATCCATCTCTGCTAGCTTGTCCGCACACACTAGACGGAGAATGCTCTGTATGTGCTTTGTTCAGGATGGTTTATATGGCTTTGTGTCCACAGGGACCTGAACTCTTGAGATCTTTCTAGCCAGAGAGTCTCATGATGGTTTCTGTTCTCTTGGGACAAACACTTTTTGTTTTGGATCACTGTCCAACTGCCACTCAAGCCTTGGAAATATTTGGACTGCATAAATAAAATCGTGCATGCGTGCAGTTTTTCTCTGGGGTTTTGTAGATATTCTATAAGAACTGCATGAGTGTGATTGAAAGGTTGTTCCTGTAGCTCAGTGGGTGTTCCTGAAGCTCAGTTAGTAAAGTGTTGCAAAGGTTGGGGGTTTGAAATCCAAGGAACATGTACTGATAAAAACACTGTATGTTGCTTTGAGTTGTGAGCCAAATACATAAATGTAAATGTTAATTACACTTTGTATAGCATTTGTGATCATTTATTCTTATAAAAGGATTTCATTGTTTTAAAGCCGCAATAACGATCTAACCTAAATTAGTTATAATGCAAATACATAAATATATTTAATAATAATGATTTATAATTTAAGCTGTCAAGCATGATTTTTGGGGAAGTATCAGTTTGGTGTAATATGAATCCTATTAAGAAACAATATGTAACTTGCTGTAACAACCCTGTGTTCCCGTTCAGTTTTCCACGGACTTCCGAACTCCATTTTCCATAATTCCTTGCACCCCGTCAGCCATCTTTGATTTGACCCGCACCTGTTTCATGTTTGATTTCACACCTGTTTTGTATCACTGACACTATTTAAGTTTGCACTTGTCTACCAGCCTTTGTCCAGTGTTGTTGTCGTTACGTTACATGCTGTGCCCCTGTTTGATGTCACCTGTTTTGAATGATATTTACCTGCTTTGGAATACGTTTACCAGTTTTTGGAAATACCTGTTTTTGTAATAAATCCCCTTTTTTTGCCTTCACTCCTGTAGTGTGCTCTTCTGCCTCTGACCCGTACCGTGACACTTGCAATTTTATATTTCAGACAGAAATTGATGTCAGTATTTGGTTGTTTAAGTACTCATGTGAAGGCTCTCTTAGTTTTAGGTAAGTGAATTGTCACATTCATATTGGAATTGTCACATCCGGTTTAGATTCCTCATAAATGGGCGTGTGAAAATATGGGAACTATTTTACGTTTAGTAAAGAGCCATGCCTTCTCATTTTGTTTGCTTTTATTGCTGCTGGTTAGTACAATTCACAAAAATCCTACAAAGTATGCTGTCTTTCAAAAGTATATGTACTTTTTTGTGACATCCATAACACATAATTTTTTTTCTTTTAAAATAGAAAACTCCTGTATAGACAAATTTTTCTGATGTCTGGACTCTATCATAAGAGGTTTAATAAAATATAAACAGATAATTCAATATATTGGGATTAATCTAGAATTGCCCTTTTCCTATTTTCTTTTATTTCTTTGATGTTTTTCAGCCCTGTAATTAACATTGCCATCAATAGCAAGTTTGAGTTTTGATAATCTTCTAAAACTTAATTCCTATCCTTGATTTCTTTATAGCAAGCTTACCTATACACTAAAAAAATGATGTGTTGGATTTAATGAACTTTTTTTTTTGTCAACAGGTTCCACATAAATGCATTACGTTGAATTTAAGCAACACAATTTATTTCAGTAAATTTAAGATACTTACATAAAGTTAATGCAATGTTGTTTAGTTGAATCAGATTATGAGTCTTGTTTTTGTTTTAAATCATTAACTTGTTTAAGTTCAAATACGTTAAAATGTTTTTTTTACATGAAACCAAGAAAATTTTCCAAATCAATTTAACAAATTTTTAACATGAACAATCAGACAACACTTTCATTTATCTTCAGTAATAAGATATTGAATTTACATTTACATTTAGCAGACGCTTTTATCCAAAGCGACTTACAGAGAGTTCAGGAAACAACAACATTAAGAGAACGCAACAAAAATTATACCGCTCACTACCTAAGCAACAGCAATGCTTTTCTGAACAATGGTAACCAAAAAACTAAAAAATATGACAAACTCTTCAAAATCGTAAAGATAATTTAACATTAAACACAAGTGTTTCACACACACTTGACAAACACACTTATTTAAGAAAATGCATTAGAAAATGCAGTAATATACTAAGCATGCTGGGAAATATCCTAAATATCCTAGTCCTCTGCCCAGTTGTAACAATTTTATGTTAACACATGGATTAAGTTGCATGACTAAACATAAAAAAATCATGTTGTCACCAAATTTACCAAAAATTGTGTTGATATAGTTTAAGTTAAGTAAGTTGGAAAAGCAACACATTTTTTTTCAGTGTATGTATTTTATTATTTAGAATTGGCTTTCGATCCAGGAGGAGTCTGAGCGGTCCCATGGAGTATCAGGATATAGAAACTCTCTAGCATCATAGCTGTGCCTAAGCGAGGATGTGATGCTTTGCTATTTTCAATATGTTACGTGAGAAGCCGCCTGGGAACCTCTGAACACGGCATGAGTTTCTCTTTAATCTTTGTGCACTTCCAGACTTGCGTTCTGGTGACATTTGAAATATGAAGTGTGTGAGAATGGGACATTGTGTTTATATCCTCGTATGGCTGTCACTCTGATGTAACACATCATGATATAAATTTGTATAGTGGAAGATTTTGTGTGTTTCCATTGACCTTGCGTTGCTATGGACAGATTTAATGCAATTCCAAATGAGTTTCAAAAACTCATACTTCAACACATTCCCCAACAACATGTTAAGATGAAGGATAGCTTATAGATGCTACAAGCCATTTTTGAGCTATTTATCTTCCAAGCCTGAATTTTAAATTAGTAAAAGAAGGGTGAGCCGCACACATGATTCATAACTTTCTCGTAAAGTTATTACTTCCATTTTTATTTATTTATAAGTTCTGACCCCCGTGAACTTTAACAGGACATAATATATCCAATAATTGTTCGTGAAAAATGCCATTAGATGCTACAACTATTAACTTTATTAACAGTAATGGAGGAATCCAAAGCCTGTGTGCGTGCACGAAGCATCATTAGCCAGCGGTCACGCTTGCACATTAGGGCCAGTATGAGCACAGGAAGTGTGTGGACTGTTAAAATCTCTCACAGTGTTAATCGGCAACACATCTGAGCCGTGTCCCTTCAGTACACTAATTAACCGGTGGATGAGTCTGAAGATGCTGAGATGCTTCTCACCTTCCTGTGGAGGAACAAAAGTCAATATGCTGTATGTACAGTAGTTGTGTGTTGCATTTTAAATGTGAAAGGGAAAAACTTCAAGAAACAATTTTATGCTTGCATTTGAAGGCTATTTGTATGTTGAGTCGGGACATGTGCTTTCATTTGTAGGTAGGAATTAGTGTATCCAGATCCAGGTAGTATATACTTTATTTGACAGGATAGCTAAGACAGGACTGGATATCATTTAAGGTGAGAGAGAAGAAAGAAGGCCTGTGAGCTGGGGCTCAAACCCAGTGTTGCCTGAAACCTTATTGCGCAATATGTTATCAATATGTTCAGTTGGCACTGGCACAACTTTAGGCCTAAGAAAAAAGTCTCTGCCAACCAACACACGTTAATTGAACAAATGTGCAAATGAGCAAAACGTGGTGTTTAGCAAAGATTATGGGCAAATATCACGTTCCATAAATAATTTTCATGCGAGTGAATGCGTTCCAGATGTTCTAATGCTACTGCTTCACACCATTTAAGAAGGATTATAAGATCTACAATCTCATTCTAGAGTATAAAAACGTTGTTTCAATGGGATAGTGCAAACAAAACAAAACTGTGTCAGAATATTGATACCCTCAGGCTGTTCTTTTTCATACAGTGGGAAAAATAAACAAACAAATCACCTTTAAACTGGCATTTATGACAGAAGTCCGTTTCAGTACTGTGCACTGGAAGTCTATACTATACCTCAAAAGGTGGTAAGGAAACCTTAGACAAATTAAATAGACAAAATTGGTTTTCATGTTTATCATCAGTGTGGCAGGTTCAAATAAGTCATATTTGAAGGCTGCTTTATGCATTTAAAAGTTAGCATTGAGGCCGCATGCAGTGATGGAAGCTTTGGAAAACTGCTGGGATTTTAATTAAAGTGAATGTGCCAGGGAAATAGAGGATGGGTGCAATCCTGCGAAACTTACCCACTACTGATCTTTTATGGCATTTTGATAGGACTTTTTTGAAGCCTTGAAATATTTTTCTGTAGTCTAATTTACCTTTCTCAATGCTAGCCCCTTTTGCAATGTTTTTGTTAATTTTAGAACAAAGCAATATGAAGGTCTGCAATACGCATTCGAAGTATAAATTCATGGTTTCAAAACCACAACATTTTTCTATGATACAGTTTCTGTGGTATGTGCTGTTTACACAAAATTTACTAAAATGTAAGACTTTTGCTCCGATTTCAAGTCTGGAGTTGTAGAAAATCTGCGCCAGTCTGCCGATTTGATCACGTATTGTTTTCTATGCAAACGTATAAAAAGTCTGCAAGTGTATGATGTCTATTTTTTTTTTATCTGTTCAGATTTTAAAAGTCGTGTAGTGTATTTCAACCTTAAGTCACCTTTAATATATATATATATATATATATATATATATATATATATATATTATAATTTAAAGGCTTTATTTTTATCTGACATACAAGCTCTGTATGTTGCTTAAAAATGCAATGTATTGTGTCCAGCTGAAAAGTTGTTGTTTGTATACACATTTATTTGAAAAGAACACATTTTACCGTTGCAATGGTAATACCGCGATACCGAGCTTAAGGTTATCATACCGGCCCATGTCTAATAGCTAGCATTAGTTAACCTGGCAGAAACCAGTGTCACTAACCACACATGGTGTCACAGCAAGCACACTTTAGGTTACCGTTACAGAAAGTGCACTTTACCCTCCCGCTCTGTAGGTGGCACCAAATGCCCCAGAGGCATGTTTGCCAACCGCCAACAAACATCACAAGCAGATCATGTTCGCCAACCGCCACCAAACATCACAAGCAGATCATGTTCGCCAACTGCCACCAACCATCACAAGCAGACCATTTTCAGGACGTTCGGCAGAGACGTCCGAAGGCAGCATTTTAGAGCTTTTGGATGCAGCCTGTGCATTGATGCTAATAATGTTGTAAATCTTCTTTATTGTTCTAATGAAGACAAAATGTCACCAACATATCGGATAACCTGAGGGTGAAGAAAAAAAACATCAAATTGTCATTTTAGGGTGAACTATCCCTTTAACACTGTGCCACATGAGTGGCAGAGTTAGCAGAGCGGCTTTGATTTATTATCTTTTTTAAATGTATGAATGAATATCCAATGTCTAGTTAAACTCATCCCTAACACATACTAATCCTGCTTTTCTGTATGTGCATAAATAGTGTATTAAGTATTGTACTCTGTTACCTATATTGGCACACTCCAGTTTATAGCTTCCCACTGTGCATGTGTGCTTGCATGCATGCCTATAGAGCACTTAACAGGAGACCACTAATGAAAGTGAGGTTTTGTTTCATGACCAGAGGCAGTGCAGGATTGGATATGTTTTCAGATACTGCTTAATGATAAACAGCCCCTTTGATGGACATTGTCACAAAGTCATGCATGCTCGTCGTGCATGTAACTGCTTTCCAAATAGGTGCAGGCTGACACACAGCAGCCGAGTTATTTGATTTATAGCTGTGGAATCTAGTCTTACCTGGAAAGTGAGTGTTTTGCATACCATGAGGGCCAGATAATGTATTCTCAACCCAAAAACAACTAAGCTAATGAACTGAGTGTTTAAGTGTATGGATTTAATATTAGGTTTCTGCAATATTTCTGCAGTCAAGGACTTACAAAACCTCAAGTTTTCAGGTATTTAAAGGTTTTCTATTTTTTATTCATTTGAAGGATTAAAGTTTAAAGGTTCATAAGCTTCTATTGATTTTCTTGCCTCATGTGAAATCCTTAATTTGAATGTCCATCCACTTTATTGACACCATCTTGGATTTTTGTCCAAACCTGGGAAGAAAAGCTGGTTCTAAATTAACCACAGACCAAGCAACTGAAAGGTGTTGTAAGTTGACAACCTTAAAAAGAAAATGAGGTCATGTCCCGTGTCCACTCTAACTTTGTTACATCATGTTTTTTAATTCATGTAAATAAATAAAAAATCTTTCTGAATATATTTATCCTAACAGGATCCCCCAACAGGAGCTTACATGCAGCTCAGTGGTTAGAACATAGCACTAGCAACGCTAAGGTCATGGGGGATACTTAGAAACAAATGTATAGTATAATGCAATGTTAAGTCGCTTTGGATAAAAGCATCTGCCAATGGTGTAAATGTAAATGTAGGATGAACCTTGTCTCTTGGATCCTAATTTTCACAATTGTCTTTAACTAGTTTTCATATGATGTTTTGTCATGACAAACTCAAGAACCTATGAAAATGTAATTTCTCAACGTGTCTCAATAGGTCAATTCAATAGTGCTCATCAGCTCCATGTTTCTCCATGTTTCTTAAAGGGATAGTTCATCCAAAAATCAAAATTGTGTCTTTTTTTACTCACCCACATGACATTCTACATGTTTTAAGACCTCTCAGCGTCTTCAAAATACAAATGAAGATATTTTTGATGACATCCTGGAGATTTCCAGGTCCAGAAAAGTACTAAAGACATTGTTAAATTTGTCCATCTGATCATAGTGGTTCAATTGATTTTCATGAAGAGACGAGAGTACTTTATGTGTGCAAAAGAAACCAAAATAACGAGTTAAATCAACGTATTCGAGTCAACGACACGCGTTCACAAGACCACCACGACGCATCCAGGTTGTGCCTCAGCGTATGCACCATGCAGCGTTCGAAGATGCTGGGAGGTCCTAAAAACGTTTAGAACATCATGTGGGTGAGAAATTTACAAACTTTAGATTTTTGGATGAACTATCCCTTATAACCGGCAGGTCACGTATCACAAACCACTAACAAAAGAGTCTGGATTGCAGGATAGTGTTTTTACTGCAGTTACAAGAACAACAGTAGCACAGATTTAGGAGATCTATCTTTAGGAGACTATCAAAATGACAGCATCAGGCATTTAAGGGAAAATTTGAAGAAGGCAATAAGGTAGTTACAATTGAATAAAACACACTCTTGTACTGTCACAGCATTTTCCCAGTCCGTTCCAGGAAAATCTGTTGTCTGTCTGTCTATCATCCGCGCTGCCTGCAGAGACCCCTGCGGGACAGCGGGTGGAAAAACAGCCTGTGGTTCTCTTGTGCAGAATTAAGGTCACTTCTAATACTACTGTAAAAGCAGAACGGAGTGTTTCCATCTGTCCCCAAGCACAGTACTAAGTTATTTATGGGCCAATTAGTATGTGGGTGTCACTGTGACCAATCGAGTTCAAAGAGCAGCTTTTTGATGCAGACGCTATAAACTGCTCATTTGGAATTCTCTTGGGCAATAGTCTGCAGTGAAGAAGTTAAGGTGAGCTGTCAGCATGTGCATTGGTCTGAATGTTCCAAAATACAAAATAAAATCATCTACTCTGGACTTAAAGATGTCATTAACCATAGTTCCACATTTTTTGTTTTAGGGTGTGTTCACATTTGACATGTTTGGTTCAATTAAAACGAACTCTGGTGCGATTGCTCTGTTGGTGCGGTTTATTTGTGTAAGTGTGAACGCTGCCACCCGAAACCTGGTGCGCACCAAGCAAGCGGACAGAGACCGCTGAAAAGATGGGTCTCGGTCCGCTTTCAAGCGAACTCTGGCGCAGTTCCATTGAAGTATGAACGCAACACGGACCAAAGGCATCTAACCGAACCAAAAACAGGAAGTGATAACAAGATATGACCCGAAAATCTGGTAATTTGCTAATATAAAATGAGTGTTTATTAGATCTGTGGTTGCGCATATAATGGAGGAATTCCTGATGCCTTTTTGACGGCTTTAAACACTTCACTAGGATTTCGCGAGTTACCGGCTTGCTAAAAATGGCATCATATGCGCAGGCATACACTGAGCATGTATAACCCAGCACACAGCATTGTTTTGGATGTCTGGTAAGTTTATTTTTTACACTACTTTACGCGACTTTACACTAGCGGTTTGGTTCGGTATCTTTTGGTTCACTGTTAAAATGCCAGTATGAACACTAAGCAGACCAGGAATACATCTTTTTTTTGCTTCGGACCAAAAGAACCGAACTACAAGTATGACTAGTGTGTGTCTCTGTCTTAAAGTGAGCGTTAACCTAAAAAAAAAAACTGACATTTTTTACTCACCCTCATTTTTTTTACAATCCTTTGATAATCATGTCAGCCGAGGGGAAAAAATGAAGTTGTTGTCGGACAGTATTATACAAAACCTAAAGATCACTTTCTAACCTACTTTACATGGTTGTTTATTAATTTTTTAAACACCCCACAGACACCAGTTTCAGTGTTAGATGTGTCAGAAATGCTTTTTGATTCAAAGTGTTTTACATGAATGCATATTGAAGTCCCCTTGAGGGCAGCTAAAATGCAAATTAATAATAACTTTTGATGTATAGCTTTAATGCGTCTGCTTTCATTTCAGAAATGATGTTTTTTTTCTTTTAACTTTATATGGTTCTGAAGAATAAAACGATTCAGATTTTAATATATGTCATTGATTTTCTACTCCTACCTGTCGTCTTTCATCTCAGCGCCTACCAGAGCTCTGATACCTTCATTGCTCATAGTGGGAGGACAGATGACAGCGAGAGTGTGCGTGTGGTTTGTCTCTTTTGACTTATTGGAGATGACTGACATCATATCCAATCTGTTTTAACAGACTGCAGTGTGTGTATCTATACGAATGTGTCTGAGTAAAGATTCATACACGTAAACATGTATGTTACTTTGATGCTACTTCCATTAAGAAAATTAATGTGTTAAATGTGACCCTGGACCACAAAAGGTAGCACGAGAACATCTGAGTTATAGCCAAAAATACATTGTGTGTCAAAATTATATTTACAGAAGGAATGTTACAAAATAATGAATCAAAACGTTACTTTTGGGAGTGGATGCAACAGAATCACGAACAAAAATGGCCGGAAACACGTCTACAAACTTCACTCGCTGCTGCCGCTTTTTGGGAATCACCCACTCAAGTTTAGTGTCTATGTAAAGCTTAGAATTTCGCCGCTCAGGTTCATTTATTCTCCACAACGTCATTACAGCGGTAAGCCAATAGCGCCTCTGTATACAACTTTAAAGGCGATTTTCTCAGTGTTTGTTTTTCCCCTCTGTTTCTAGATTTATAAATAGTATCTCAACCAAATATTCTCCTATCCTAACAAACCATGTATTAATAGAACACTTATTTTGACCCTTAAGATTTTGTTGTCCAGGGTCACAAGTGGTTAAAAAAAATAACAAACATTAACTTAATATTTTATTATTAATCCTTATATTCAGAGTTATTGTAGTTTTTATTTTTATCAATATTTTGAAATAGCTTTTATTTTTATATAAAAGCATTTTTGTCATGCTTTTCAACTATTTAAAAATAGTCCATATTTTTTTACACTATAAGCCATGTCTTATAAAACCATGTTTGTGTGAGTAACACAATTATAAAAAAATTCTTTGCTTTAGCTTTCTGTATCAAACATTGCACTATTATGTCTATAATAATTGAACTTAAGAAATACCTTTGTTTCACATCTGAGTTTAATTGAATGGTTTTAGTGGAGAAGAACATTATTATGAACATGTAACGATAACTACCTCGCATTAACTTTTCCTTTAATCAGTCTTTAAAACGAACACTTCAGAATCCGCTGTGGACTTTGCAACAGAAGCATCACCTGTCTTCAATGCACTAATATTTGCATATCTTTGAAACGCTTCCCTGCCAAAGTAGTGGAGAGGGCCAGATACCCCACCCCCATGTATCCAAATTCACACATATCCATCAGAGGGCTAAAAATATGTGGTTATGTGACCATGTGGTTTTGTTGATAACAGCAGTCCTAACAGTAACTGTAGTTTTGGCATGACGTCTGGCCAAAAGCTGCTTGCTCTTGTTGATCATTTTGCTTGTCTTGAGGTGCACGTTAATCTGAAATCAACCATGATCTAATACATTTATTTGTACCGTCACATTATATAAAGTGTGACAAAGGGCTTTTTTCTTAGGAAAGCTTTCACTGTTGAAACATGGATCCATGTCCGTGGTTGAGACGTTTAACCATATGCATGTTCATAAGTACAGACCTTCTCAACCGGATACATGCTTAATGGAGCTTGTCTCAAGCCACTAGTCACCACAGGTCAAATGTCAAACTGATCACAAGCATCATTGACTTTGGCTCATTTAACAGATGCATTCATGTATTGAGCTAGATTGTGCATCTGTGATGTGAACCGTAAATATGCCTTAGCCAATCTCACCCTATTTGTTTGACATGATGGGATCAGAGCTCAGAAGGTCAGACACCTTATCTGATGGGTATATGTGCATAGACGTCATCCACTGTACACTCTGAAACACCCTTTCAGTTCATTTAGTTGTAGTTTATACTAATATATATGTTGTAATAATACTATGTACATGGTAATGTCATTATCCTTATTAGTGTTATTACTCACAAATGGCTTAATATTCGGTTTAATTTTAGAATACAGATTTCGATTCAAATGCTGTAATAAGCTTATATATTATCATATTTAATATAGCTTATACATTATTAAACAATTCTAACCAGCTATATAAATCAGTGATTTAAGCACAACCTCATCAGCTATGCACTGAATGAATGCACACGTTATAAGTTACCATGGCTAGTCTTTTTTATGTTTGTTTGTTTTAAGTAGATGTGGATTTAATATTCATGATTAAGTGCAGTATATTATGTGCAACATTTAAAATTGCTCCAGTAGCTTCAATAAAGTAACTTAATGATGGTGAAATGGCCTGGTTTTAAAATGAATGAGTGGGGCGATACAGTTGTTTTGACTACATTATAAATACTTACTGTAGGAGATTAGAGACCATTAATCAAGTGCAAATGATGCTCTCAGATCACAGCAGTACAGTTATTCATTAAATACTACTACTAGACTACTTACTACTTTCTCATCCCTGAAATGACATGGTGATCACCAGAAGTAATACACTAATATTACTGCCAGTGGTTTTATCATAATATTTAAGCCTTATAATACAAATATAAGTAGTATTCTGGTTCCAACTAATGCAGGATAAGCGTGTTTAATAGTGATGTGCATCTCCATACTGAGGCCAATATGAAGCAGTTACCGATGCGATGCGATCCGATTCATCCCTATTACGATACAGTGCGATTCGATTCGACACAACACAACACGATTTAATGCAATAGGATGCAATGGAAAAAATATGATGCCATGCAATTCAATATGATACCCCTGCTGAAAAATAAACAACAGAACTTTGCTCAAAACACAATTAAATCGTTTACGGAATTAATTGTTATAATAGGAATTGTATTGGTTTTAATGGAAACTACTGGTATGTGATGGATTCTATTGGTGGGATGTTATCTAATAGAACACCAATAAATTCTATTGGAATTACAAAACAAAAACACAATACAAAAAGGAATTTTGTAACGGTTAACTGAAGTACATCCTGACTTCTAACGCAGGGTACTTTTACAAACAGGTCTTGACGTGGCGGAGGTATTGGAAGCCCTCGTTCTCTGTAACGCTGTTACAAATAAAAAAGGCAATTGCATTAGTTATTGCATTAGAACAAGCAGAGCTGTTAGCCAGCCGGAAGTTAAAGGTATAGATTGTTTGCTAACTCTGCGTCATGCTAGTGTTATCGGAGCCGCTAGCAGCTAACGTTACAGCTAAATGATACATCTATGCATTAACTGCCTTGAAAATCTATCAGATACAGATATAGTTCTCTCAGGAGACAGGGAGTAAAGCAAACGTATTCGTCATATTCACGTAGCAGCAGTGATGACTGAACGCACTTGTAAAACAGTTCAGAGAAATCAACCTACATATCGATTTTTACCAATGCAAATATGTTATAAATGACGCATCGCGATGCAAATGGCAGCTTGCATCCGATGCACAATTTTTTTAATCAATGCATCGCATCGTTACCTTTTATGCCGATGCACCGATGCAAATCAATAAATCTTCCCATTGCTAGTGTTTAGGATGTAAAATAGGTGTATGTCTTGTTATAGAGAATAATCTTAGTTTAGACACTGTCTGAATACCAAAAAAAACACTGGAAAGGTTGGACACTGGACACTGGACTTATGAAGAATTTTGTTTGATATTCTGGGTATTATTAAGTGGACAGAATTATATGACCTTAATGATTGTGATCGACTGTAAGCATTTACCAGATTTTTGTTACCTTAAACTGCAGTGAATTGGTTTTTTTTTTCATTTTCAACTTTAAAAAGAAACACACACAGTTCTCTCTCTGGCCTTGACAACATTGTGTTCTCATTACCTTTTGAAGACACTCTGTACTTACATCTATAAAATACAGCAAAACAACTTGAGCTAATTCAATGTGTAATTTATGCAAAATTATCAATATATTTGTAATAATACATAGTCAATAACATAATTGTTCATTTTTGAATTGTGATTCGCGTATGTAATAATACCAAAATATTCTTCTACACGTGCAAAAAAAAAGCAGGGGGCCTAACACTGATCGCTGTGGCACTCACTTTGTTTTTAGTATAAATCTGACCTAAACCATGCTAACACCAGTCCACTATTCTTAATGAAAGGCAGCACAAGGAATCCTGTAGTACAAAAAGAGAAATACAGCCTCAAACAGGTGCTAGACATTCTTACAAAAGTGCAGTCTGTGTACTATAATGGGTCCTAAATTATTACTAAAATCTTTCACAAATGCCATTTTTTTTTGTTTTAGCATTTTATTCATTAAGAAATTTGAGATCGGTCTGTTAGAAAATGGTTTCACACACACAAGAAGGTTTTTAGGGCACTGTCTATGTTTTGGCAAGGCATGTTGCCCTTTGCAGCAAACAGTGGAGTCACATCTCAAGCTTTGTTTTGGTACTACATGTAGTCCCAATTATGTATAATTGCTACAATGACAGATACATTAACATGCAATTAACATAGCGGTCAGGGGGCATTATTTTTTATAATGAATTGTACTAAATTAAGATGTTACATTGACAGCCTCAGAGGCACATGCTTTATTCGCTATTGAAAGAAACTACCTTGACAGAACAGGATGATATTTAAAGTGATGCCACACTACAGCATATTAATGTACAGGTGCATATATTTGCATATTAATATCACTGTAATGAAGCTGTTCCATTTGGAGGTTGCCAGGGGGCAGGGGTTAAATCACCTGCACATCTTGTTTGTCTTTATTGTTCATTTTTGTCTTTTAAATACAATGTATTCAAACCGGCACGTCGTAACATTTGCCATGACCAAAACCTCCATTTAGACCCTTAGCCCCAAAGACATTGTAATGACTGATGATTCACTAACCAATGCTGGCTTTTGAATATATTTGCATGATAATGCAGTTATAGACATATAGAGGCAGCAAAAGCAAAACAGTGCGTCATATGTCCTTGCATGTGCACACACCGGTTGACACTTGCTTTCTGATGTCTTATACAAGATTGTTTAGTGAGGAAAAATTAGCGGCCACATGTTCTTTTCCTTAAACCCTAGATTTCTTCAGAGAGACCGACAATCTGGTTTTACAATCACACAGATTGTAGCTCACAGAATGTTAACACAGCAGCATTCTCCTCTATGGCCTAAAGTAACTAAATTACATCTAATTTTTTACTCAGTTACAAAACTTTTTTACTGAATCGAGTCAAACATTTTTTACTGACGCAGATGCTGGAAAAGGGCTATTTTGAGTTGTACCCTTTGTCATAATATTAATGTGGAAATGTTCCCCTAAAAACTCAGAGGTCAGGGAAAACACATCAAGGTTTATGGGAAATAAACACGCTGCTGTTTATTTTAACATTCTGTTCTATATATTGTTAGTCATTGCTTAAGTAGATCTCCTGAGTTATGACAATATATTTTTTCTACAGTCTAGGAATGTATATAAATAATAAAAAATATGTTTTGTAAAAGTAGCATATTTGTATGTGAAAGCTCTTTTCATGTTGTGTATTGCTGGATTGTTTTCAGCAACTTTCTCTGACATGTTGTTTCTCATTTGTTCCATTTGGATTCTTCCAATCCCAGTTTTTAACAGTGACCCCTTTTTTTGAAGGGGTGTCAGGGCTTTGTATTATGGTTTGGGGCTGAAACATGTTCTATCAACAGGTGGTAGTGGTAGGTGACTGAAAGCGTGATGGCAGAAGACGGTGTCCCAGAACAAGAGAGCAGGCCTTTCCCATCTCGGATTTTAGGGATTATATCTAGGTCAAATAACTCTATGGTGACAAAATCCACTAGAACTTCCTTAAAATCTGGGAAATGTCTGTCCTTAACAGGGTACTCCAATTCACGCCGTCTAGGATGTTTGCTAAGGTTGTCCGGGTACCCTGGGTTACCAACATGATGGACAGAAAAGATGATAAATGAGTAGTACTGTGTCATCAGATAACCATATTAAAACTTGCTGACATAATACTGAACATTAAAGTGCATTTATGAAAAAACAAAACACATACTTTTCATTACTTTATTATCATGTTAAAAAGTGATTTATTACATACTTTAATTATGCCCCAAAAAATAGTTACACTAATGTGAATCTAATGAGAATTACCCTAAATAATAAGGACTTCAAAATGCATTACAGAAAAACATTGTGCTTTTCTTAAAAATGCCTCTTCCAGGATGTGAATTGAAAAAAAGTCTTTTAAAAATGTTTACATGTAACACCTTTTTTTAACGGTGAAGGGCTAATGCATTACAGACATTCTGAGCAATGGTAATGACGTAAATACAACAATGTTAAATCGATTTCCATTTGTTGGATGGTTCTCTTTGATCCACTCATCGGTCCCACACGAGCCCATGCCTCATATCTCTTTGCACGTCTGACAGTTTAAAGGGAGGCCAGCTGTGGATTTCTGCTAATCAGGCTGTGCTTATTATGCAGCAGATAATGAATGAGGCTTTCAGCTGATTGGAGCGAGATTTTACGATGAGCTGTTATTTCTATTATAGTTCAACTCATCCCACTCATCTACATATTCAGGAAGTGAATAGGAGTACATTTTATTTTCTACTTGATATTCTTCCTAGAAACCACTTTAATCATTGCAAACGTGAAAAGCTTGTTTGCTCTGCTGCGCTTATACCTGTTTTCAACATACATACTTGTACTTGATCTTTCAGGTTATTTAAGTAATCATTTACTCAATATATTTGATTTATTAATGTAAAATAAATGCATAAACGACAATAGAAATTTGAGAGCTAGCTAGACTCACAAAACATGTAATTCATTTATATTATTATTTATGAGCTGGAAGGTCATATTTATTATTTAAATATACAAACCTTAAGCTTAAAAGAAAATGGCTAAAAGTCTATCAGAGGATTGCACGAGTAAATTGCATATGAAGTTAATGCAAAGACGCAAACTTGTGCTGTGCAATGCAAATGTTGTGAATTGGGTGGCGCAAATGATCCGATTATAACAAACTTATCCCACATGCTTTTGTGAAGGGGAATGTGAGGAATGCTTCATTTTATGAAGCGCTGAGTATACCATTTGTGCGCAAAATATCATAAATAGCGATTTTTTTCCTTCTGTCTCAGTCTCCAACACATGTTCACGAGAGCAACATGACAATACAGTATGTGTGGTGAGGAATTCAGATCAGTTTTAGTCTATATTTGGTTAATTTATGTTTTTGTCAGATACTTTCATCATAAGTGATTTGCAGTGCATTCAAGGTATGCTATTTATCAGTACATATGTCCTATGACCTCAGTATTGCAAGCAGCATGTTTACAGCTGAGCTATAGAAACAAGAACATCTGTGTTCCAAAGAGATCAGAACAATCAAATGGGTTAAATGGCCCAATGGAAATAGGCATCTGAATCCAGCACCACATCAGTTGGGGTGTACAGTGCTGATAAGAGCGGCCAGTGATGATAAATCCCTTATGTACTCTTCCTCCATAAATTCTGCTTGCTCATTCAGATTGACTTTGTACGTCATAACTTACCCCACAAACAAAGGACAGATGATGACAAACATGATACATGTCTTACACTGACGGGCGCATACGTGCTGTCTGTGATGAAATTGAACAATCATTTTGTTCATAGTCGCCGGCTGCTACTCAAAGAGAACAGAAAATGTTCTATTAAAGTATTGACAGCATCTTTGTAGACATCAGACTCTTGGTACTTTTCCCTGTGTGGGTTTTGCAAGCTTGTGTTGTCCCTGAGTGTCAGTCAATACTGTATTGAACAAACATGTTTGCATTGGTTGAGAAAGGCAAATTTCTAGGATATGTCAGGACATAGATTAAAGAACACCGCATATAGGTGTTATTCCAACAGTAAATAATGTGGGCTAGGGGAACGATTTGATTTTGTTTGAGAACATGGTGTACATTATTTGCATAATGATATAATCATAATATCCCATTGTCTTGTATTGTGGGGACATTAGATTAGGGGGAATATGTCCTTTATATATAGAGCATGTAGGGAAATGTACTGTTGTTTAAATGGCTTTTGGCAGCTAGAGATCTATCTAATAGAAGCATGTGCAGTTGTTTAGTAGTAAAAATTGTTTATTTCATCGGTCTGTGCATTTGCTAGTTTTGTGTTTTTGCACAAATGAGTTAGTATTGTGATAGTGTCTGTGTATTACTACTCTGCCTCAGTGGCCTTCATCTCTGTATGTGTGTGTTTGGAGGTGTTTTAGGTTCAAGCAGGTCTTTGAAGTCAAACAGGGTTAATAGCTTTGACACTTCTCACAGACACAAGCCAATGTTTACAATCATATTCCTCAAGAGCAGTGATATTCTGTGACATATGTGACATACGTGACATACGTTCTCCTCAGCTAGGTGTTGTTCTCACTAAAAAATGTTAGGCAATGTTAGGCAATATCCCCCATTTAAAATGGTGAAAAATATGTTATCTACATCGTGTTCAGTGTGCTTCATATACTCCAACAATTCAATTCAAATGTATTTATATACCAATTTGTACAAAGTTGCACAGGAAAAAGAAAGCACAAAAAAAGAGGAAAATTATGTGTATGGAATACAAGTAGACAAGACCATTCTAATAAAAGTAATGTTAATGGAATTAAGCTAATCTTATATCAGCAGTCTCCTCGTGAGCAAGCCAACACGGCAAAGTGACAAGGAACCAAAATTCCAATGATGAATTAATGGGGAAAAAACTCCAGAATCAGCTGGGAGGTCCAGTTCTCATCTAGCACATACAGCTACTAAGAGTTACTGAGGAAATGTTTGTGATTACCAAGGAGAACTTGTCTGTAGGGATTTATTACATTTACATTTGTTTAAATCTGTTTAGGTCTGATTTAATGACTGATATCAGACAACAGAGGAGGGTTTAGGGGGATAATAATAGAGGCATGTAACTGAGTGCAGCTATAGGTTAAAACAAGGACAAAATAATATAAACATTCATTGTAATAAGGGTTTTGAATTGTATAGACTACACTGTGATTATCTTTCGTTACTATGGTCTCGGTTGCATGCCCAAACAATGTTTGGAACCAACTGTGCCAGAAGTTGTGTTCAGCAGTGGTTAGTACAAGATCAGAATCAGAAAGAGCTTTATTGCCAGGTATGTCTGCACATAAGAGGAATTTGTTTTGGTGAAAGAAGCCTCCAGTGCACAGCAACTATAGTAATACAAAAAAATATAATACACAGATGATCTATGTATAAAAAGAATAGAATACAATAAAAAAGATAAAGATATAGTGTATATATATACAAATAAAAAAAGACTATTGTATGTACAGAATACTATATGCTATATACAGCATAATGGAATATAATTTACGCAAAAATGGGATAAAAAGGTAGGGTACTATCAGGTGGATATAATTAGTATTGCACATAGTATTAATTGCACAGTGGGTAGAACAATTAGCTGTTCATGAGGTAGATCGCCTGAGGGAAGAAACTGTTTTTGTGTTGATTTTGATATTGATTAAAAGGATTTTTGACAGATTTCCAATGGCAATAAATCATAGAAGCTTATTCAGCAGGAGCTAAACAGCCCAACTGTTTGGTGTTTCAAGAGAAAATTTCTTCACAAATGGTTTACTGCCACAATGTCTCTGAAGCAGAGATGTTCTGATAGACATTGAAGTAGATTGTCTTAACATTTGCCAAAAGTACCAATTAATTTTTTTCTGTTTAAATCACTGAAAAAATATACATTCCAATTGGATTAAAATATAAAGTAAGAAATGTTTAAACAACTTCTGAATGGCCCAAACAGATCAGACTGCTGGTTATCACATTTTATCTGCAACTAATTGTGTTTAAATCATAATTCAGGATTGCATTTGTCAATCACATGTATGTTGAAAGATGATTTAGCCTGTCATGTTGAACTTCAAAGAGAGTTTAAAGTTGTAACTTACATGTAGCACCCTTTTATCCAAAGTGAATTAAAAATGAGAAACATCGTTATATCTCACATGTAGCTAAAAGTTTCAGCAGTATCTGTCACACGGTCCTTTGTGTTCCCTTTCCTTGTTTCTCTCGTGTTTCCCCAAGGACTCCACTTCCCATTGTCCCGCACATTCCCGCACTTGTTCCTCGTTTGCCATCCTCCTCACCTGCCAACCATCACCGTCATTACCTGGACACTTTATATACCCTGCCTGTTCCCTTGTTCTTTGTTGTGTCGTAAATGTAATATATGTAAATGTAACTGTTATTTGTTCTGTCATGCTTAATCTCCGTGGTTGCAAATAAAAGACTACATCTATGGATTCCCTCGTCTGTGGTTCCTGGCAGCACGTTACAGAAGACACGACCAAAATGGCTAACATTGTCATCTCTCCAGAGAACCTCCTTATGGATCTCCGCCAGGATGGCCGACCTCTGGAGAGGTATGTGGAGGAGTTTGTCCGGTTTGGACGACGATCTGCTCGTCCTCATCATGCTCCCCGATGTAGAGAGCCTTTCGCTGGAGGTCTTTATTAATCAAGTCCTCCAAGCGATGGGGTCTGAATTCTGCATCGGGGAGGCTGATGGGGACTGGAGCGATGGTCGTCCACAAAGCACACCACAGCTCCCCCGTCCCTGCCAGCTACGGCACGTCACTACGCTCTCCCGAACCTGGCACTATGGAAGGCCAAAGGGGCCCAAATGTCCACCTCTCTGCTCCTGAACTTCCCCATGTGGACCTGATGTTGATGGAGTTCGATCTCCGGCCCAGTCTCCAGGTGGCCAGAACTCCACTCAAGTGTCTCCAGAACTCCCCCTTTTTGACCCGGTGTTGATAGAGTTCACTCTCTGGCCCAGTTTTCGGGCGACCCACAGCTCCACTCCAGTGTTCCCAGAGTTCCCCCATGTGGATCAGATGCTGTTGGAGTTCGATCCCCGGCCCAATCTTCAGGCGGCCCCAGACTCCACTCCAGTGATTGCCGAGCTATCTGCTCCAAAGACCGCCGAGCAAGCCCAGACCTCCGTTCCTGCCGAGCCAGCCCCGGCCTCCCAAGACTCTGCTCCCCTGGACTTTCCCCAAAACTTTTTTTGGGGTGCGAGGGTGGGATGACGTGTCGGTCCCGACGTCCAGCGGCATGGCCACGGAATGGCCAGTGCCCTCACATCCACCTGACCCCCCGACTCCTCCATTGACCACAGAGCGGCCAGTGCCCTCACGGCTGCCCGGACCCTCCATGAGTCCTGGATCCCCGAGCCGTGAGCTCTGTCCTGGAGGCTCCCTGTCCTGTTCCGTCCTGTCCCCTTTGTCCTGCACGAGCCTCCAGGATGCCCACCCCCCTCCCTAGTGGTGTTGTTGGCACGAGTACTGTCACGGTCCCATGTGTTCCCTTGCCTGTTTCTCCCATGTTTCCCCAAGGACTCCACTTCCCATCGTCCCTCACGCTCCCGCACCTGTTCCTCGTTTGCCATCCTCCTCACCTGCCAATCATTACCTTCATCATCCGGACACTTTATATACCCTGCCGGTTCCCTTGTTCATTGTCATGTCTTAAATATAAATGTAATATATGTAAATGTACCTGTTACTCGTCCTGTTGTGCTTAATCTCCGTGGTTGCAAATAAAAGCCTGTCTTTGGATTCCCTCGTCTGTGGTTCCTGGCAGCACGTTACAGTATCGCGATGCCAAATTTCAGGGCAAAGCTAAATCTAAATTAAAAATCCTACAAAATAAAGAAAAGCCAAAAAAATAAACGTATTAAAGAGCTCATATTATACTGATAATAACAATTCTATTATTTGGGTCTTTAACTTTACATAAATGTGATTAAAACTTTCAAAGAATGCATTATTTGTCTTTTTATTTACTTTTTTGCTTCTTGCCCACAGTTAATTTCGTTTTAAATGTTTCAAATATCAAATCGTTTATTCTCAGGCTCTAAAAATCCATCACAGCAAACAGCAAATCTCAGTAATGCGGTCACGGCGTGCGTGCGTGTGTGTAAACTTGTCAATGATGACCTGAACTGTGCACGTCCACGACGGCAGCCTTAAACATCAGTGACGTGCGCAGTTGAGTAATCACACACAGCCTACACTGGTGGGCTCGCAATCTAATCGTCTTTCAACATGACACAACAACTAGAAGAAATTCCAAATTTGCAGGTCGCACATGCGCGAGTACCTGTAAAAAAATGTCCAACAGTCCAAGAAATGTGATTTCTGTTATGCTAGCTTGCTATTTTGTGGACTTTGGGATCTGTAACTTTTCAGATTGTTTACATGTACTAACACACACTTACACACCAAATAAAAGGTAAAATGAGGGAAAGGAAAATATTGGCTCTTTAATGTACACAATTTTTTTTTACTTTGACTATGGCTTTGGGTTAAGTGCTCACTAAAAGTGTTTGTGTTCAGTTTCTTGCAGGTTGTCTTTAGGCAAAAGACGTTATGTCATATATTGGACATATCATGGTTTCTTCGCTTTTAAGGAATGCCTGACTTTCGTTCACTGCACATTGGCATTTTTTTCATATTCATTTTGAAGATGAAATGTTTTTGACTGTATTGACAGAGACTTCTCCCTGCACGGTCAAACAGATTGCCTGAAAGAAAAGTTATTGATTTTTCTTAATTATTTATTTTTTGACAACATTAGCTTTTTCAAGAACGCAAAGCCTTTCATGTGATAGCGGATCGGTAGTCCATTGATCAAAGAACTGCTTCGTGGTCTTAACAAAGGTCTTCTGAAGCGAATGGATGCGTTTGTTTAAGAGGAATATCCAAATTTCTCTTAAACAATCGGTACAATCTTCTCATACGGTAATGTCTAACCGTTATCCCTCAGCCGCACGTGTTCCGGCAAATGCCGCAGTTGTGTTGTAAGTTCTGGTGACGAACGCAGCATTTTTTTATTTGTTTGGCTGAGTCCAGTAATTTGCCGGAACACCAGGCGCAGCCAAGGGATAACGGAAGTTAGACATTATCGTTAATAACGTTTTCAATATGGATATTTCTCTTAAACAAACGCAACGATTTGCATCAGAATACCTTTGTTAAGACCACAGACCTGTGTCGAGCAGTTCTTTGATCAATGGATGCAGTTTTTGGAGCTTTTGAAAGCGTTTACCATTCACTCCCATTCTACCGCTTGGAAGAATAAGGATAAATGGTATTATAAAACATGCTGTAATTTTAGTTTGAAATATCACTTTAAGGTAGAACTAGCAAAGCTTACACCACTTTTCCATACTTCACATTACATTACTCATATGTACATGGGTTTGCTTCTCAAGTTTTTGAGCTGCGTTTTTATACGAAGGGAATAAAGGCTTTGTTTGTCTGATGCTTTTAGCAGATTCTTACGCATATGCATAAAGAGCAAACAATCAATCAAAGAAACAACTTCTCCCTCTGCTCTAATGGAAGCTACAGTGTGCTCAATCAAAACAGAAGCTTTTATGTCAGCACAGTTATGCTCTGATCTGCTCGTAAACATTTTACTCCATATTCTTCTTGGTTTTCATCCTTGTGCTAGCTCAGTGGCACTTCACATACTGCATATTTAAAAATAGATGGAGTCATTATGTGTGCCTTGATGTGAATTATTGTAAATACCGTACTTTATTCACAGCAGTATGTTAAGCAACGTTCAGAGTCACATGGTCTTTTTATAAATATGAAACACATTTTGAGTCCAATTTTAAAAAAAACCCTGCCGCCTCTAAATAGACTTCATCCATTTGTTTATTAAGCTTAGTTGTGTTGATAATATATTTAATATATATAATTCACTTTAATGGCAATGGGTTGGTTGTGCATTTTACTTGTGAGTCATCCATTATTTAGCTACATTTTAGCTTAGTGGCGATTGTTTTTGTTTTATAATAGATTTTACCCTTTAGTAAAGTGACAAGGATTGTGTTTCATAATGTCACATAACTAGCACATCTATCTCCAAGCGCTTATTTAGAGCCAACAGCCTACGGTCGTTTTATATTGAAAGCTCTATTGATAGATGCCTGCAATTTTACTGTGCTTCTTTTATGAAAAGTTTATCTATAATTGTAGGTCGATAAAAGTGCAGGCCCTTTGGAAGTTTTCTTTGGATAGGTACAGTAGAAATGTTCTTGAGTGACATGTATGATAAATTGTGTTAGACTGCAACTGTAATAAGATGACATTATGTGCAAGATCAGGGAGTTTTAAGGATCATGTTTTTTGAAAAGACACGGTTTGTAAAGTAGCAAGTTAAAAACAGGCCTTTTGTTTTTAAGACGGTTTCAAAGCAACAACCTAACCAAATGTTACTGGCTAAACTTAAATGCGACAAAGTTACACGACCCATTCACAAATTGATTATTTAAAAAATTAACATACAATCAAATTATGTTAATAATTTTTTATAAGTTCAAACTTCTGGGCCAGGCGTGTACGTCCAATCGTCTAATTAAAATGTGTCTGTACTTGCACAATTTTTAAATAAATGATAACTTAACAACAGCATGTACGTTCAGATAGGCAGCAAAAAAAAATTTCAAGTGCTTGTTCCATGTATATGTACCAGATACTGCCTGTGCTCTGAACAAATGGATATAATTTTATTACAGCATTACAATGTGGTCGGGTCAGACCTGAAATCAGATTTGCGTGCAGCATACACCATTATTTCATTTGAGGAATTCATATTAAATGAGAAATTTAATTTCGAGAATGTTGTGCAGAATTCAAATGTTTAAATCTACAAATAATCTAATTGTATTTTCAACAGGGTGTTGGGACCGACCCTCACATGGCTCTTGCACTGCCGTCTGATGTCAAGCAGGCTAAAGAAAAGAAGAAGAACTCTATGACTCTATGGTCTGAAGAGGACGATCTGTCCATCAGGATAGGTAGAACAGGAGTTCACTCAGGCAAGACTCTCTTCACGTACCCACATTCTGCTCTCTATCGCACAAAATACCTCACTGGAGGAAATAGCAGAACGATGTGTTCGGTTTATTGATGGCTGCCTGGGATCCTTTTTGGCTTTTCTTCTTTTCAAATCTCTTTTTTGATTCTTTCAGGTTTAACCTCAAAACCTAGTGAGTTACTTACCACATTATTTGTTATGTGACGTACGTCTCGAATTGCTGATTTTGTAAAGCTGTTTTTTGGGCCAGTTTTTGTTTTGTATGTGTGTAGCAAACATTATGCAATGCTGCGTGAGTCATGTCTCAGCACCAGAATGTTGGGCAACATGGGGCAGGCTCTTTTTTTCCAGAAAATGCACCTATCAAGTGAATGATATATTATTTCACGCAGTAATCATGTACGAGTATTTTCATTCCCATTGGACTGTCAGCTTGTTAATTTAGTGAATGATGTGCTGTGTGCTTTAGGCGAGTCACATGATGCCGGCTGTTAATGAAGTTGGCGCCTCTAAAGATCAGACTCACTAACGTCTTGTGGCAGAAACTCTTTATCATGCACACATTTTTATCAAAAACACACTTTCTCATTTTTATCTTTTCTATTCTCTTTGCGCATTTTTAATGCTCTCGCTCTCTGATGGTTTAATCTCTCATCATACCCTTTTTCCCACTGAATCTCTCTTTAAATGTTCTTTCTGTAATTTCTTCCGAGCCATTATTGCTGGCTGTGATGTCTCTTCACTTCAGTGCTGGATCTGTATAAATTGCTTTGCCATGAAGGGAGCACTGGGGATCATGTGCTTATCACAAGTGGTGCTTAATGCAATATTTATGGAAATATTGCAGTGTAACATTTGCACCTTTATGGAAAGAGCACAGGCGGATGAGACGTATGTTGAACTCAGGAGGGCTTAATAGGATGTTTATGGCCGCACTGCCTAATGTTTCGTCTTTTGTTCATTTCCAGGCCTGTTGCCATGGCAACGTTGTCCAAAAAGGACATTAAAACTTAGCTTGGCAATTAAGTTCTTAAATGAATTCAAAATAAGGAAAAAGCTGATCATATTTTCTGTTTCCGTTTTTTGGTCGACTTCAACTTTGCTGATACCAGTGTCAGAAATGTGACGTTAGCCCTTAAAATGTATTCTCAGAGGCTTTTCATCCTTAAAGACCCACTGAAACGGCTTAGAGCGCGCAGCATAATGTGATGTGTTGACGTAATTTCCACTGAACAAAGCATATAGCGTGAGGCGTCAAATGGTCCGTGCCCTTTAAAAATAACCATAACAGCGTTTAAAGCACAGTCAGCCTGGCGAAGCAGCATTAAACAGCGTGATAGCCACAGTTGGAATGGGAGAGATTAGGAAGATCACTGATACCATTTGAAGATTGTGATTTACGTTGGTGCGTGACACTGGCGTTTGTCTTCTTTATTCATCAGGGCTGCATTGTCTGATCTCTTCCGTAGAGCCTTAACATACAACATACTGTGTAGACTTGAAATGGGTCAGATAAGTTTTGTTTTCTCCGTGGATTTACGCGTATGATCTGCGCATATGATCCGATATATTGTCGTTTCTCTCATGTACAACCGCTCACATGACACTAACGGGAAATTAGACTTCATTCGTCTCAACGGACAACCGTTGGGTCCTTGGGTCCGCAGCAACATGCCCCCTCCCTCCGAAGCTTCCTGCCGAAGCTTCGAAGCTCAAAAAATTGTATACGGACCAGCCCTAGTGTGTGATTTGTTGATCATATTCATTTCAACTAACTTTGATTGATTCTCTCTTTAGCCCTATTCGGACGGGATTCATTTTACAGGGGTAGATGGGGTAATAATTTAACCACAGGACGTCTCTAATACTAATGGCCAATTCGCACAGGATTAGATATCATTGTAAAACTATCAGAAGTGGGAAGGGTACCTCCGTTTACGCACCGCCTCCACCTTCCTGTCGTCACGTGCGTATTACGTTGCTTCCGGATATCACATGTACAAACACTTAGCTCCGGTCATACGATTAAATCAAACAATTGGATTCTGTTGGTTGTAATGGGCACTTACCTAATACAAACAGAAGTTTGGTGCTTCTGACAAGCGCTTTCGACCTTCTTTTTGATGAGGTTTGCCAGCCTAGAAAGCACGTCCATGTTTGGAAAAAAAAACAGCGGAAAACGTATGTATTTACGGCTGGTCTATTCGCACTGCCCTTGTAAAACTAATCGTGTCCGAATAGGGCTTTTGATTTATGTTCTTCTGTAGAAAATGTGTGTAGCGCTGTTAGATAAAACAAATGAACATGTGATCTCCAGTCAGCTGATAATGTCAGCAATCGCCTGCAGCTGGTAAAAGCTGTCAGAGGTTTCAGGCATTATGAAGGCCTTTTAGCAGTCTGTACTTTCACTCATTCAGCATGTAATATTTTACACTCATTTAACTGTGTTAATGACCGCTGTAATTACACAGACAGAATCTACACAGCCTAATTATGTTCGCAAGGCCATTTGAACGATTCCTTTCTTTTTGCTTCTTTTTAAAACATTTAATAATGTCTATAAAATTCAATATAATTTCAGTTTTCTGCATATCAGGCTCAGACATTAATCAGGTCTGTGGACAAAAAGGTCACAAGATATTTCAAATATAGGGGAAAAGGCTGCTGCTATATATATAATCATCAGGTCTCTGCAGGCTCTATAGTGAGCTGTAACTTTTACATACATTTTTTACATCACTGTCTCAGAGGTGTTGTTAAATGTATACCTAATATAATGTTTATGATAGGAAAAGGACCCTATAGAGTCCTATAAAATATTAAGGTACCCTGCCTCCAGCATGGACCCAAATAATATTTACTGGTTTATGGGTCTGTGTATAGTTTTTATGTTTTAGCGCGAGATCTGTGAATTAAAATCTTGAAACTCTGAATTCTTCTTGGTTCATCAAACTAGATGGAAAACACAGAATGCATTGAAACCAGCACCTTCAACAAGATCAATTTTCATATCAGAATCAGAATCGTTTATTGCCAAGTACAATGAGTTCACATGTACGAGGAATTTGCCTTGGTAGGCTGGTGCATACATTTAAAAAGAATAAAGACTTAAGAAGGCAGGAAAATATATAATTATATATGTACAACATAAAAATTAAACTTAAACTAGTCATATAAATACAGTTTTTTTTATTGCTTAAAACCATTATTGTCTGAAGTATTGTCTAAAATAAACGTTAAATCATGATGTTCACTCATGGGCTATTCATATTCATAAGCGCAAATGAGAACCGTTTTGGGGGGATGCCAGGTGTTCGAAAAAAAGAATATTCGAATCTCCGAATTGAAAATCGAATGCCAACCCACCTATCAAATATTCGAAAAGCCCTGTCACACACTGGATTATAAAGCTTGAAATTATTGCAACCATATTACTAAACTAAAGATTTATCAAAACGCCACTAGTACCATAAGTAATGTTGCATAACGTTCATTTGAACATTTACATCTGCCTTCTTGCTGTGTTTCTCTCCTAAATGAATCTGTGTTTTCAACAACTTGGACAATTCTGTCATAATATTTATTTTTAAAGTCAGAGATACTTCTTATCACTTTTCATAAATATTGTATTTTTATTCTAACTATCTAATTTGTTTAAAACATCGTTATTTAGCATACTTTTAGTTAATAAAGCACACAAAGTAGAATCTTACAGAAGCTGTATAGTAACTGTGTTGCGTTTAATACATAAACAATTTTAGTTGTTAAATTTAATAAGTCATGCTCAACGTTTTAAATGTAAGCGCATCATTTAAAAAAAAATGTGACAAAGAACTACAAGCACATTTTTTATTAATAGACAATGACTATATATTTTAAATGATGTATTTGTACCCTATTCAAGGAAAGTGTCAGTTACAAATACTAATAAAGAGACAAATACGAAAGCTGTAATGGCTTTGGGGGTTTATGGTCATGTATCTGCAGTGGTTTTAGTTCAGAGAACACAACTACTTAAAGCAAGTAAAGGAAAATCTCAGGTGTTTTCACGAGTTGGTTTCCCAGCATGGCTGATACAGACATCCTGAGGGGAGCTGATTATGAGTCTACAACTCCCTGCAGCTCAGCACTAAACCCAGATTACATCTCGCTGCTGTTTGGACTGTGCAGACCACATTACCGTCTCAGGAAAAAAACCCTTATAAAAGATAAACCGTGGGGAAGTGGGGAGTGGGGAGTGGGGATGTATGTGTTTGATCAGAGTGTTTGTATGTTGTTCTTTTATAATCTGTTGGTTAAGACTTCCTTTAAATTCAGCCCCAGCTTTGCAAATATTCTGTGTTTACACATGTGTTAAACAATGAGTTGGAAGGAAATGGTGCTACTGACAAAGCTATCTTCTGCTTACCCCTGAGTCGCTATCTCGTGACCGTGTTTAGCCGTTTTCTGCCTCTATTCAATCTGTTTAGCTTGGTGATTGATCTATAAAACAAAATAAATCAGGTAAGCTGATATTTGGAATACATTAATAAAGGTATTTATAATGCCCTTGAAAGCACATTGTTATTGGTTATATATTTTTATAAATAAAAGTAACGCTGGTTATAATACATATTTTGTATTATCTTGAACTGTTTAATGCTTTGTGACTACATTCACAGCAAATCATAGAAAATCCCCCCCGCAATATGAATGCATTAAGAATGTCTTTACTTCATATTAGCCTACAAATAGACGGTGTTACCATAAACTACTTTTCTTTCTTTGATTTGCTTTTGGGTGCTTTTCTTCTTCAGCCATCACTATAAACATCATCTTTTTCATCTTGAAAAAAAGAGAAAGAAAAGAGAGAGATGTGGGGTATATAAGTGAAGATGTCTGTTTGCCATTTTTACACAAAACTATAAAACAAGACTAAATTTTGTCTATTCATTCTGATGTGTTTCTCAGATGTGTTTCTCAGTCCTGCTTTTAGGGCAAGATGGGTCTGGTTATAATCCTGAAGGGGTTTATTTTGCAGCAATGACAGAATAGCTGTAAAATTGTTCGGTTTAATACACAGCACATAAATAAATAAATAAATGGACGTGAAATATCGATTTGAACTGAAATTATTTCATTATGAGAGAAGCAAGAGACCACAGGGTAATATAAGAGACATAAAGCTGTAAAGTGTAGGAAATTGGTTGTCAGGGACAAATGATTAAATATACAGCACAGTTCATGATAAAAAACTATGTGACCTTAGAAATCCGCATCTGACCAATCAGCATCAAGTATTAGAGAGAGCTTTATAATAAATGATAAAACAATCCATTTAGCAAACACAGATTTTTAGAACACACACTTTACCTGTGGGAGAAATTCACATCTGTGTCTTTCACTGTGCTATTTCAATGTCTCTTATAGAAAACATAATTTTGTTAGCAAACAATATTTCATATCCAGTTTTTTATTTTATTTTATATGTTGATGTAATGAGCATGATCGCATACAGTGAATCTATTATTGTTGTACAATAAACAGTAATAAACATAATTTGAAATTAGCTGACAAAAATGACATTAAAATGACACTGTTAACATCAATAACAGCTTTGACTTGGCAAATGACCACGGTAGAAGCGGGATAATCCACGGCTAGCATTAAAGGATTGTGTTAAAAGATTTTAATGCACCTTGCGTTGGGCGGTTCTTGGCCTTTCCTCCACGTTGTGCATTAAAATCATTTAATGCACGGCTAGCCGTGGATTATCCCTTACTTTTGCCAAAAATCATTAGGATATTAAGTAAAGATCATGTTCCATGAAGATATTTTGTAAATTTCCTATCGTAAATATATCAAAACTTTAATTTTGTGTGGATGCAGCAAAATCGCAAACAAAAATGTCCGGAAACTCGTGTACAAACTTCACTCGCTGCTGTTGCTCTTTGGAAATTACCCACTCAAGTTTGGTATTTTTGTGAAGCTTAGAATTTCAGCATTCAGGTTCAGCTACTCTCCACAACATCATTACAGTGGTAAGCCAACAGAGAGTGTCAAAACAAACCAGTTTATTCTTAGCAACGGCCTGCTATGCGCCTCTAACAGACAACTTTAAAGGCGATTTTGTTAATTTGTAGATTTTTTGCACCCTCAGATTGCAGATTTTGAAATAGTTGCATCTCGGCCAAATATTGTCCTATCTTTACAAACCATAAATCAATGTGTATGGTTTGTGTCTAAAAGAATGTTCATCAATTACTCCATCTCTACGCCACTAATGTCTATGTCTATGTTTTTCTATGTCTTAAAATAGCTTGAATCTACAGGTGCGCCCCAAATCACGCACCTGTGCACTATTCTATGCCATTTTTGTAGTATAAATAGTGTGAGTAGTGTGTTTACATTGGAAATTCCACAAAAATCCACAAAAATTCCACAAAAAAGAGCCCTTTAAGTATAAGCGAGATAAGCGAGTAGTCTGTAGTCACGGCAAGAGCGCACGCGTAAGTGTTCGGTGTATATTATATGTTTCTGTTGTATGACGCTTAGGTGATATATTTGCTAAGTAGTGAGAATTATTTCGTTCTCTGATCTATTTTCCTTATAAGTCTCTGGTGCTTTGGAGTGTTGTTTGCAGCTAGTTGATTTTAGATTACAGGAAAGCTTTTCACCTTTGGTTAAATTAGCACTTAAGTCCGGAAGAGTCCAGCATTAGATTCGACTTGAGCCATTGCGTGTTCATTTAGGCTTTGTCTTGCTAATTTGAAACGCACGGGCAGCGACTGTAGGAGTAGCTATTTAAACTGCGGGCTCACAGCTCATTGCCAGGATAAGCGAGTAGTCTGTAGTCACGGCAAGAGCGCACGCGTAAGTGTTCGGTGTATATTATATGTTTCTGTTGTATGACGCTTAGGTGATATATTTGCTAAGTAGTGAGAATTATTTCGTTCTCTGATCTATTTTCCTTATAAGTCTATGGTGCTTTGGAGTGTTGTTTGCAGCTAGTTGATTTTAGATTACAGGAAAGCTTTTCACCTTTGGATAAATTAGCACTTAAGTCCGGAAGAGTCCAGCATTAGATTCGACTTGAGCCATTGCGTGTTCATTTAGGCTTTGTCTTGCTAATTTGAAACGCACGGGCAGCTGTTCCCACTCACTACGTGATTAGCAACCCATTTAATACAGATAGAGGCGCTGGCGCGGAAGCGTCCAGCGGAAGCGTTCAGCCCTCCTCGCGTGAAGACCGACGAGGTAAAGACCATTCGACTCGTCCTGCGCGACTCAAGACCGACGAGGTAAAGACCATTCGACTCGTCCTGCGCGACTCAAGACCGACAAGGTAAAGACCATTCGACTCGTCCTGCGCGACTCAAGACCGACGAGGTAAAGACCATTCGACTCGTCCTGCGCGACTCAACCGAGCAACGAAACCGACAACGCACAGTAGTATCTTATCTAAAAATCCTTTTTTACTGTTTTCTCTCACTTTCTTTTTCGCCTTTTCTATACTCACTCGCACAGCATGTGTTTCCAATTCATTCCTGTGGTCTCTCGCCCACGACACTCTCTCACCAGAGGAAGGCGGAGCAATCCCGCCAACCTTCGCACTATCTGTACCTCTTCTACTCTTCCACTCTCTCTTTCCATTGGTCTCTGGAATTGTCAATCTGCTGTTAATAAATCCGACTTCATCCCTGCATTTGCTTCCCACTCTGCTCTTAGTATTGTAGGATTAACTGAAACCTGGATTACTTCTGAGAACACAGCAACCCCTGCAGCTCTCTCTAGTAATTTCTCTTTCTCTCACACTCCCCGCCAGCATGGGAGAGGTGGTGGCACCGGTTTTCTCATCTCCAAAGACTGGACGTTCTCCACCTACCCCTCCGTAGTCAACACCAATTCTTTTGAATTCCATGCCGTAACTATTACTTCTCCATTAAAACTCCACATTGTAGTTATTTATCGCCCTCCAGGTCAACTGGGCGAATTTCTAGAAGAACTAGACATGCTGCTCTCGTCTTTCCCTGAGGACGACTCGCCGCTTCTTGTCTTTGGGGATTTCAACATCCACCTAGAGAAGCCTTATGCCTCAGACTTCCACTCACTGCTTACCTCCTTCAATCTCCAACTAGTCCCCACCACAGGTACCCATAAGTCAGGTAACCAACTTGATCTTATCTACACACGCAGCTGTGATACAGAGAACACCTTGATTACACCTCTGCACGTCTCTGATCACTTTTTCATCACTTTTAATTTAATACTGCATTCCCGCAACTCACCAACTCCGCTGCCAGTCTCATTTAGGCGGAATCTGCGCTCCCTTTCTCCTGTCCATCTTTCATCTGTCATAGAAACCTCCCTTCCATCCTTCACACACTTTGCATCACTAGATGTTAATTCTGCCACAGACACACTTCTCACAACACTAACCTCGTGTCTAGACACTATCTGTCCTATTTCCTCCAGGCCAGCACGTGCTACTCCTTCCAGTCCCTGGTTGTCCGATACCCTCCGGGAACACCGGGCTAAACTCAGAGCGACTGAAAGGAAATGGCGCAAAACAAAAGACATCGCTGACCTCTGTAAGTATCAAGCTTCACTCTCTATCTTCTCTGCAGACATTCACACTGCTAAATCTGTATTCTTCCATGAAAAAATTAGCAGCGCCTCAGACTCCCACAAGCTTTTCAAAACATTTAAAACTCTCCTCTGTCCCCCTCCACCACCTCCGTCTAACTCCCTAACGGCTAATGACTTTGCCAGCTACTTCACAGACAAAACTAGGTCTATCAGCAGACAATTTTCAGCTCCACCCATCAATGATCTCACATCGCACATACACACAGCAGACCATCTTCTCTCCTCTTTCTCTCCTCTTAAAGAGGATGATGTCTCTAAACTTCTGCTCTCTACTCACCCAACCACCTGCCCGTTAGACCCCATCCCCTCACATCTACTACAAGCCATCTCACCCACACTCCTACCATCACTCACTCATATCATTAACACATCTCTTAATACAGGAATTTTCCCCACTGCATTCAAGCAGGCCCGGGTAACCCCGCTGCTTAAGAAACCCACACATGACACTTCCCTACTGGAGAATTATAGACCCATTTCTCTCCTTCCGTTCATAGCTAAAGCACTTGAACGGGTTGTTTTCAATCAGGTGTCTACCTTCCTCACCCAAAACAACAGGCTGGACACCAACCAGTCAGGCTTTAAGAGCGGTCACTCAACCGAAACTGCCCTACTAACAGTTACAGAAGCCCTAAGGAGGGCAAGAGCTGAGTCCAAATCATCTGTTCTCATTCTCTTAGACCTTTCTGCAGCCTTCGACACGGTTAACCATCACATTCTTCTGTCTACCCTATCGTCACTGGGCATCACTGGAACTTCACTCTCCTGGTTTAAATCCTACCTCGCAGATAGGTCCTTCAAGGTAGCTTGGGGAGGTGAAGTGTCCAAATCACACCAACTAGTCACCGGGGTCCCACAAGGATCGGTTCTTGGACCTCTGCTCTTCTCCATATACACCACATCACTGGGTTCCATCATACAAGCACATGGATTCTCCTACCATTGTTATGCTGATGACACTCAACTTCACCTCTCATTTCATCCAGACGATTCCACGCTAGCCACACGAGTCTCCGACTGCCTGGCTGACATCTCTTCTTGGATGAAAGATCATCACCTGCAACTCAACCTGGCCAAGACTGAGCTTCTCGTCATTCCTGCCACCCCGTCAGAACAGCCCCAGCTTACCATCCAACTTGGTCCATCTAAGATAACCCCATCGACTTCAGTCAGGAATCTTGGGGTAATCATGGATGATCAGCTGACTTTTAAGGATCACGTTACTAAAACAACTCGGTCATGCAGGTTTGCATTGTACAACATTAGAAAGATCAGACCGTTCTTAACAGAACATGCAACACAGCTTCTCGTCCAGGCACTTGTCATTTCTAGACTGGATTATTGTAATGCTCTTCTGGCCGGTCTCCCAGCCTGTGCCTTCAAACCTCTGCAAATGATCCAGAATGCTGCTGCACGCCTGGTCTTCAATGAGCCCAAGAGAGCACATGTCACACCTCTGCTCATCTCTCTACACTGGCTCCCAGTAGCGGCACGCATTAAGTTCAAGGCACTGGTGCTTGCTTACAGAACAGCCACTAACACAGCACCCATCTACCTCAACTCTCTCTTACAGACCTACATCCCCTCCAGAAGTCTGCGGTCTGAAAACGAGTGGCGCCTCATTGTTCCTTCACAGAGAGGCATGAGATCCATCTCAAGGACATTTTCTTTCTCCGTTCCCGGCTGGTGGAATGATCTTCCTGTTTCCATCAGGACTGCTGGATCAATTTCACAATTCAAAAAACAGCTGAAGACCCACCTCTTCCATGAGCACTTAACTGTCTCATAAAAAAAAAAAAAAAAAAAAATTCATTTTACCCCTATTTTTCCTTTTCTAATGTTCTCTATATACTTGCTTATACTATCTTGACGTTGTATTTGAAACCTTGTATTACTAGCACCTCTCGTGAATATTGCTTACTTAGACGAATCGCTTGCTGTTTTCCTCAATTGTAAGTCGCTTTGGATAAAAGCGTCTGCCAAATGAATAAATGTAAATGTAATGTAAATGTAAGTACCTGGATGATGCACTTATTCAAACTAAAATCTTCGCTTCATGACATAAAGTTTCTCCAGCCAAATGTAGAATTAATTGTACCACTATGACCAGCAGAGACACATTATTTACATTTGCCAGACTCAAAACACGCATATATACTGACAAAAGATATGTGCGCAGGTGTGTAGTGTTTTTTTTCACAAATTGACATTGACTACTGGCCTGGCATGCATATTGCAGCATTTTTACTCATTCTTGCGGATCTGTGTAAATTCAGATTCAGTTGTCATGTGCACTTTTAACTAACTTTTAATCATTCTAATCATTATTGTGTCATTTTATTATTTTTATACTCATACACACATATAACTATAGTTGCAATGGCACAGTCAGCTTGCTCTCGAGTGGTAATGGACCATGGATTTATCTTAAAGCATATTCAAAACTCCACAGAGATATACACAACATTAAAAACTTGATTTTCACCACAAGGGACTTTAAACATTCCTGCTTTCCTGAAGATCCTGGTTAGCTCTTTCAGGTGTGTTTCATTACGGTTGTAACTACAGTAGACTCTGCAGGGCAATGGTCCTGTATTCCTAAACCTTTGAAGTTTGACTGCGTGTGTGTTAGAAGGAGAGATGGGGTTAGTTTTGTACTCTTGCTGTACGGTATGTCGAGTGCCAGCGTGTGTATCCGCTCTCATTAGTGTAGTGTTGTCGTGCTTCAAAAGCCCAGCTAAATTATTTACTGTGTAATTGGAAAAATCTAAAGTGTTCTCTGCAACTGTTTGTTCACCTCACTGAATATCATGCTAGTTTTTATTATTATTATTATAATATGGGGCCTGTGTTTGTATGTCTTTTTGTTTGTATATCTTATTTTCTTTGCATTAGTTATGTGACTATAAGGCGCAGGTGCTATTTTTATTCCTATTATGTTTGTAAACTGGCATTTCACTGGAGATCACATTCGCACTTTCATCCCTGAGGCACCCTGCTTGTTGGAGTGAGATAATATTTGGGTAAAGATGTTGGAAAGCTTGTCAGAATGAGCATTTGCCAAGAAGCGCTGCAGGCTTGAATGGATGGGCATTATTGTTCATTCTCTCTGGCTCAGTTTCTTCCATTACGGATGTTTTCCAGCACCGCTCGGGGGCCGAATATGAGCAGCTCGTGCTGAGACAATCGTAACTTGGAGATATTCGCCGCACACATAGATACAGGCATACATTTTTCATATAGCATAAACAGCAGGGCATCAATAGACATAGTGGGGTTCTGTTTGTAAGCAAACATGTCAACAGGTTGGAAGTAAGGGGAAATAGAGCACATAAATAATAATAATACAGTTATAAAGAAAAACATTTACATTTAAAAGAAAAGGAGAAAATAATTCACATATATTTTGTTGTTGGTATCCAAAGTTGGCACACACCAGCAAAATACAATATTTTGGTCAGTTAGAAGAATTTGTCAAATTGTCTGCTTGGAATATTTCACACGCAACTTAAAAAGCAAAGTTTCTTGAAAAAATGTAGCAATCACTGTTTTTTTTATGTTAGTTTCTTTTCCCAAAGTGACAGTAGTTCTCTAAAGTTGTCATGATTCAACCCAGTATCTTGCAAACTTTGCTGTTTCCAAGCAGACTTAATCCCAGAGGTAGTGGAAAGTAAGCCACTTGAACTATGCAATTTTAATGTATTGTTATTTTGTGTATATTATTGTATGCATATTTATTGAGGGAAACATGGCAAGACTGAAAACCACAATCCTCATAGACTATTCCTAGTAGACGTGGTGGTGTCAGTTTCAGCAGTGCACCTGTCAAAGTTGCACAGCTGTATGCCTATGATAAAAAGCCTTTTCTCAGAGGATAATTCTTTTCAGAGGATCACATTTAATGCTATTATCAGTTAACATGTTTAATTAAACCAGCATTGTCTTTGTCCGTTGGTGGAAATTGAGATGGTGGATTGGAGAAGTGAGTTCATGCAGTTATTGAAGCAATTATTTAAGGGATAGTTTGCACAAAAATTTATATTTTGTCATCATTTACTCAGTTGTTCCAAATCTGTATATATTTCTTTGTTTTAATAAACACAGAGAAAGATATTTGGAAGAATGTTTGTAACCAAACAGTTCTTGGCCACTATTATCTATTTTGAAGAATGTAGAACAGCATTCATCCAAATATCTTATATAAAATATCAAAAAAGAAATGCATACAGGTTTGGAACAACTAGAGAGTGAGTAATTCATGACAGAATTTTTATTTTTGGGTGAACTATCTCTTTAAGGTTTTATAATTGTCTTAGCTTAAAGCCCTGAGAGATGACAGGTGTATTTCTAATAGTGATGCAAAGCATGAGATCCTAAATATGGTCAACTTTAAAGGCCACTTAAAGGCCATTGCAATTACAATTCATTATGAGCATGGGCTTCATAGAAAGTGTTACTGAGATTTCTTCTGTCTTTATCTGTAGAAAGCATTGCCTTCTCTGCCTGAATGTTGGCTGAGCATGAACGCTGTTACTGCTTTTTCTCGACACATGATATGTAATTGTGACTGTTTTATTCCTGTCTCTCCTTAAACACACCATTTGTGTTACTTCGACATAAAAATAGTAAGTACCTGTAAAATGGCTGTTATTATATGAAAGTGCTCTCGAGTGTTTGTAAGGTAGCCAAATATCAGGGCTTTTCGCATGTTTGTACTGTTGTGTTTGTGTCAGTATATGCATGCAGACTGAAGTCGACTGATCGCTATGATTTTCAGAAATGAAATTTTGAGGAAAAGCAGGTTTGAAAAACAAAAACAAGTTGGTGATGAAAAGCTATGAAAATTAAAGTATCACAAAAGTAAAAGTCATACTCTATGAATAATTTAATATAAAAACATTCCTTGGTGTTGAAATATATAAAACATACCGTTTGAAAACCCTTTGAATAAAGTGAAAGTAATGAATAGCGTTAATATGAAAATAGTGCTGGGCTCTGTCAGGAGCTGCATCACTACAGAAGGAGACCAGCTAACTTTACCCCGAAGAGAACACCAACTTAGTAAGTAGTGAAGCAAGTTTTCCGTTGTTTATGATGGGTATAGTCTCCTGTGTTGTGATCATCCCGTGTATGTGTTGCAATCGCATTCAAGGTGCGGCTCACATGAGCAGCAGCCCACCGGGGAAATCTCCCGCAGCTTCAGACGGCAAGCTTCGCCATCTCACAATAACATTGCTTAAAAAACGTTCCGTGTTGTAGTTTACACAGGACAAGCGGGAAATGTGCATTGATACACCTTCATTGTACACATTATTGGTTACTTTTATATGTATACTGTCTTTGTAGTGTTAAAAGAGGGAAAGCTGTGGGCAATTTATTTAACCTAATATCCTAAACATCAACTTGGCATTATTAATTGCTATTTTTCAGCAATAAACATGCACATTTTGCCAAGATGTTTTAGAATAATAATTTAACAAGAACCCATTTTTGGCTAAAAATTTACTTTCGACCTATTTTTTTGGTATTCCTTTTAACGTCCCAACGCTACATCCGACGGGATTTACCAGTGCAGCCTACTTGCATTACACCTGTACCTGCATTTTTTTGCAGTGGGTACATTGCAATAGATGAGAGCTGTTTCCAGCATTGAGAAATTTTTCTTTAAAGCAGCACCATGTAGTTTTTCAACCTTAAAATAATGTCTTTAAAATTATTTCAGTGGTAGAACAACTCTTAACTGGATGAATTTTCCTGGCGCTGCTACCTGAGCAGCCTCCTAGTGGCAAAAAACAGACTCTGTAAGTTCTGTGTTTGGATTGGTACCCTAACCCTACTCCCGCCTATCCCCTGCCTGCGGAAAGGTGCAATATGGTTTCCAAACAACGTTTCTGTATGCGCCGGTTCCATCAGCTTAGTAAACAAATTCACGTGTATTGCGCTGCCCACGGGGAAACATAAACAGCGACATTATTTGCAACATTGGTAAACCACATGGGGAAACCTCTGAGCAAAAGTTCATTAGTGCCGCTTTAGTATATAAGTTCAGGATCACTTGACTGAAATGTTTTTTTTTTACCTTTTGATTTGTTAAGTATAATGGAAAAAAATGTACTTGTGTTTAAAAGAATAGTTCTTCTAAATTATTTACACATACCATTTGACCTCTTGTCTTAAGTTAAACACAAAGGGATAATATTATATTAAAGGAGTGATGTGGAGATTTTAGCGGCATCTAGTGGTAAAGCTGTGAATTGCAACCAACGGCTCACTCCACCGCTCACCCCTCTCTTTTGAAGCACTACGGTGGCGGAGATAATATATTTATGAAACGCGTTCTAAAAACCAAATTGTCTATTTAGGGCTGCTGTAGAAACGTGTTGTATGTAGATAGAAATAGCTCACTTAAAGGTAATAAAAGCATTCATTATGTAATGTTGTACACTATGTATATTATATTGCATTTCTGTCAATAGATCTTCATTAATATTACACACAACACCTTTCACTGCTGTCATTTTATTGTCTTACATTAGGGTCAAGATAAAAAAAAAAGTCTGTTGTTTTTAATGTCTTTCACATTAATGTTGGGTGACTATGTAATTTCTGACATTTGTTTCAGTTGAAAATTAACACTTGACTGAAATTGTCACAATATGCAGAGATGCTGAAGTAAATTATGCGGTAATTTTTTTATATTTTGGTGACCTATTCCTATAATAACAATGCTTTTAAAATAGAAGACCTGGAATGAGCAATAAAAGCATCTAACAAGCATCTAAAGATGCAGTTTTAGAAACTCTAGTTTTCTGGCTTTAAAGCTCTAAAGTAGATACCAAAAGCTCATTTTGACACAACCAGAAACTAATGCTTCAAAGTCACATGGTCACCATATCCTTTTTAAAGTCATGATAAAGTCTCTCTGATGAATGCAGTTCTCCGTGTGCTTTTAACATAATGGCGTTTTCAGTGCCTGTTCACATAAACGACAGATAAGGTGAAGCAAGGTAAATACTGCGTGTGTGGTTTATTTTCATCAGTTTCCTCCATCCTCCATGTAAACAGATGCAGGGAACTGCTGAATTATGAAACGCACACGCTGGAGGCGTGATCTTATGAATACACACGCATGACCATGACTGCCGACACATGATGAATATACACTATATACAAATGAATTTAAGTGTGCGTATGCAAGTCACGGGTATGGCTAGGTCCAGTTGCTGTGTGTTTCTATGGTAACATGCTAAGAAGAATAGGGAGGTGGGATGGAGATTAGAACATTCCACACCGGCCGTGTGCGTTCATGACTGACGTTTGTGTTGAATTGATTTAACTGAGTGTGACGGCAAAGACAGATGAACCATTATAGGGGGTTCGATATAATATTTGAGTGTATGTGGGAAGTCAACGCAAGGTTTGAACAAGGTTTAAGGTCTCTGGTTCAATGTTCATGGATGAATAAAGGAAAGTTAATATCTTCCTGTTATGAGTTGCAATAAATTATTTTGTTGATTTATTACTTAACCTTGCATTCATTTATGTTGGCCTGTGGTGTAAAAAAATGTTTGTCATTAGGTTAACAATTTAGGTTAACTTATAAGCAATTCAAACATACAGAGGGGAATAATAAAGGGGATAATTTGCACAAAAATAAAAATCATGTCATTTATTTTCCAAAACCTGTTTAAGACTCTTTCTCCTGTGCAAGACAAAAGATATTTTGAGAAGTGTTTTTTTTCTCCAGACAATGGAACCCAATGGGGACCAGTGTTGTTTAATAACAAAATTTTTCTGTTTGTTAACAATTAGTTCATGCTTTAGCTAACCTGAACTAACATTGATCAATACTTCTACAGCATTTGTTTATCTTAATTCCTATTAATTTTAGTATTTACTGAAAAGTTTTTAAAATCAAACATTGTGCCTGTTAACTTTTCTAAATGCACCATGAACTAACATGAATGTAACTTTGTCGCATTTAAGTTTAGCCAAGTCCCAGTTTCATTGGTAACTTAAAATAATACTGACTAGACATACATACTACTAGCTAATGTCATTTACTTATGGCTTTTGCTTATTATTAGAAATAATTGTCAACAACATAAACAAACGTTTATGTGACCCAAACTTACAAGGAATCAATAACTGTTGAGTAGTTTTAATACTATTTGTATGCAGTACAATACTAATCTAAATTAAAATGAATATAAATACATTTAAAATACATTTTTCTTTGGATAAAGTATCTGCTAAATGACTCAATGTAAAGGTAAATAAACACCGACTGGAAGTTAACTTTTTGTGCCAGGCATGTGCAAAGTTTTGTACCTCGGATGTCCAAATTTGCAAAGTGGAAAACACTAGTGACTAATAATGGTTTAATGCAAATGGTTTATGATACAAGGTTTGAGAGGAACAGCTGCATTGTAATGTAATAATATTATATATGACTTGAAAATCTTTGTGACTGCAGGCAAAAATCTGTTCTGGTTGTTTTGATCAGTCTGTCTCACAGCAGGTACTATAGGAGTCTGAACAGACTGCTGGGTAATAGGGGTCCCTTATGATTCTGCCTGCCCTTTACCTGACACGAGACACATACAGGTCCTGGAGGGAGGGCAGATTATTCCCAGAAGTTTTTAATGTCACGTACCAATGTCTGTGTTTTTGGTGGTCAATGCTCATCAGACACATACACCTGTGATGACATTTCTGAGAGAAATTATGAATCTCACGTTAAAATGGTTGTTGAAATCCAGGCTTTTTTCTCGATCTCAGACTCAGTCTGCTCGCTCAGTTTGACTGACAGCAGATAAGGTCATCTGGAAATTCTTGCACGTGTGTTGTCGTACGGATACGTGATGTGGTTTATAAAGGCTATTTGAATGGTTAAATCTGGGAAGTCCAGAATATTGGTAAAATATTCAAATTGGCATTGCTGTTGGAATTTAAAGTTTTACTGTATCCGTGCTGTATCCGCTTTTAATATTGGGAGTCTGATTTGCTGCTTTAAGTCAGAGCATTTTTTCATTGTGACAGTGGCAATGTAGCTGGCGTGGGTGTCTAGATGGAACAGAATTACATCTTGACTGAATGCGTCTAATCCCATCCTTCCTAATCAGTGAAGTCGGAGCAGTTTTTCACATTCTTCCTCACCATCATCTAGCACCCGTCTGCCAGCGTGAGGCTGTGGCAGGGAGTATGATGGAAAAACGCCCAGTCCAGTATCTTTCATTTTCCAGGGTGCATGGGGTGAGAATGAGCTATAAGAAAGCTGGCCAGTAGAGGGTGCTGATGTCCTCTGCACTTTGGGTAATTCTGGGTAATAAGAAAGTTTTGGACTGTTTTATATTGTTTCATCTGTTAAAAAACATTCTTTTATACATTCAAAAAGGGGGCCCCAATGAACTTAGGTTTGTCATTTTTGTAGATTTAGATTCAACTCAAATGCTAAAGTTTCTTAAACTGAACAATATTTTATGAGATATAAGCCTTGAGGCAGTTTATGAATGGCTGGCTGTCACATGCTGTACATTTTTGGCACAGCAATTCAAGAGATAATTCATCCAAAAAATGAAAATCATTTCACCCTCATGTCATTACAAACCTATAACTTTCTTTATTTTGCGGAAAACAAAATAAGATATTTAGAAGAACGTTGATAACCAAACAATATCCTCCCACTGGGGTCAATTGTATGAACACACAACCACATTTTTCTAAATATCTTCTTTTGTGTTCCACAGAAGAAAGAGTCATATACAGTTTTAAATGGCATGTGGTTGAATGAATGATGCCAGAATTTAATTTTCTAGAGAACTTAACCCTTCGAAAGTGATACTACAGTAACTCCAAGCAGTGTTTCATAGCCCAGGGTCGAAGGGATGCTAAAATAATTTTTACCCAGGGTTAAAAGCAAATAACAAAGTGCAAGTTTTGGCACTGTGTTTGAGCCCTAAAGCTTTATAAAAGTGCTGTAAAAGACCAAATGATTATCAGACAACTGAGTTACAGACCCCTGGGCACAAATGTTTTATGACATCAACTGGCTTCATTTCTTTGCTTTTTTAACATGTCACACACAAAGTACTCATTTTCACACTGCATAATAGGTTTGTGAAGCACATGTGGTGTTTAGGATGTCTGAATAGACAATTCCTGCAGATTTAACATGTGGATTTGCATATTTATAGAAAAAAACCGCCATATACACATATACCCCGCACATTTTCAACACATACAAACACTGCCTTTCAAAATGTATAAATGTCTGTTGATGTATTTAAAATAATTCATTCAAGACTCAGGAGGAAAAATTAGGGTGTAGATGTGACATCAGAGCTTTGCTGAATTTTGTCACCAAGGATACAAACCATGTTTATTGCAGACACACACACGTGCCTGTACTCACCCTCGAGTTGTTGCAAATCTGTATAAATGTCTTTGTTCTGATAAACACAGTGGTGGCCAAGAACTGTTACAAGTATTATTCCAAATGTCTTTCTCTGTGGAACAAAGAAATGCATTGTATACAGAACCCTTGACCATTCAGTCAAGGGTTCTTTAAAGAACCTATCTCTTTCTTACTGCATCTTTTTATAATCTGAAAACCACCTTTGCCACAAAGAACCTTTTGTGAAACAGAAAGGTTCTTTGGATGTTCTTTATAGAAACATTTAGACAAAAATTCTTCTATGACATCATGAAAGCACCATTAAGAGTGTATAACATTGTTATGACATAGAGAAATTGATACTTGAAGTAGCTCCCAGCTATTTTTTGTGTAAGTATTAGTAAGTATTGCCATTTCAAACCTGTATGACTTTCTTTCTTCTGCAGAACACAAAATGAAGATATTTTGAAGAATGTTGGTAACCGAACAACAGCGGTACCAATTGACCAACTTTGTGTCCATACAATAGAAGTCAACGGGTACTGCCGTTGTTTCATTTTGGGTGAACTATCCCTTTAATCGAAGTTGTTCTGAAACACTAGTATTTTCCATATTGCCCACATCTTTCTCACATTCACTGTGTGTAACCGCAGGTAGGGTGTCTCTGCATTTTTCTCCTGCAGTTCAGTTGTTCAGTCTAAAGTCGTCTAATATGATGCCGTTGAGTCAAGATCAACTGCAAGAAAAAAAATCATAGCTCACAACGTTTGCTTTATGACATCACAATTTACAGTACTACACCAGTATTTACAGTAGTACAGATGTGTGAATGGTATCTAACTGTTTATTAGTAAAACGCATAGAACGCATTGTGTCATCATTTTAAAGGTTTAGTGAACGTTTAGTACATAAGTTACTAGTTCAGATATCTCGTGCACTTATTTCACCTCAACTCTAACCATAAACATATATTAAGAAGAGGAAGAGGAATTTGTTATTGAATTGTCACATATGCTTGTTTTGATAAAAACTGTAATATGCTTTCAGAATGATTTATGAGTCATGACTGATTGCTTGAGACAAGTTTCAGCCTCCTGTTGACAAGTAGTGCCAAGCATATGTAAATAGGTAATATGGGATGTAGCCAGTGAAGGAAATTTGCATATTGTCAAGAAACTCTAAAACAAACAATAATCAAGAAAAACGTTGGACACCCACTGAGAAAATCTGATAGACACAAATAGTGTCCTTGTCTTCTCTGGCACGCTGGTGTGACCTTTAAATAATAATGTGTTTGCTTTGAAGAAATGGGTTTTTTGGTTTATGACACAATATTATATGATGTTGAAATGAAGCTGGGGAAAATCTCATGCTTGTCTGTTTGCATGGCTTCAGTAGCTGCTTCATTAAATTGTTGTGCCATGACTCCATATCCTCGGGCACTAAACTGTTAAGGCCGCAGTGGTACACACAGATTTAGTGTTTTGGTTAGATGATGAATCTCTGAAGGTCTGTTTAAATCTCTGCTAGTATGTGGTACCAGGCAATATATTGGATATTTACCATGGTTTTGATGCAGGAGTCACATTTAGATGCATTGCTTGTGTCTCTTATTTGTACGTGAGTAGGATAAAATGAAGTTGGTGAGTCATTTTTGTGAATTTGTAATGATCAGACTGAACAACGTATGACAGAGAGCAACACAGACTAGTGTGCTGTGGAATCACTCTCGTGGTACATCGGATCCGTCTGCACAGCGACGCATTACGTTCAACACTTCCTGTCAATGCAACATCATTGCCATAGAAACCAAATCAGATATTGCAAAAAATGAGAGTGCGCCATGGGACACACACATTGGATCTGTACAGCTGCTTCTCAGGAGCAGGGTTCTCCAACCCTGCTCCTGGTGAGCTACCTTAAAACATTATAAACTAGCGATTAGCAACAGACTTTTATGCTAAATAGATTTGATATAGATAATGCACTATTCTTAATCTCGAAACTAGGTGCTATATTTTTTGTGTTTTGTTGGCTGTACGACCAACATCCCAGCACAAATCAATGCAGTGTAATGTAGCATTGTGGTCTTTTATCCATAGATAGAGATTGCAAACACTTTATTATTTCGATTTTTTTAAGATCAGTAATGCACTTACAGTTCACAAAACAACAAATTTTAAGTGATGCTGGCCAAGGCAAGTGCCTTTTGTGCTACAGACACGAATAATCCCTCAGTTTGTTGAAGAGATGTATGTTATTATTTTCTAAGCAATCTGACTTTGAAAGAAGGATGTGAGTCATATCTAAAGACTGGAACAATAATCACATACTGACAGAAAAGAACAAAATACAGTACTGTACTATCAGTATGCATGTGATCCGGCTCATAGTTCTCAAGTATGAAATTTGTAACATTGTGTTCTCCCATGGCCTCATGGTATAGTAAAGTGTCCTTCGCACAATTAAGAATTTGGCCGGAAGCAATGCATCATGCAGGAATTTCTCAAGTACTGTTTTGGGAAAACTGCAAATGTTGACATAAGTAGTGTTCAGCATACAGGATGCACACTTGGAAGGGTGGTCTCTTTTTAATAGAGCCAATAAGCACCTAAAAATGATCCACCAAAAACAACCTAGCAACCACATTCAAAGCAATGTTTTTAAAACCACATAAGACAGCATCGTGTCCTCAGGTTTTGCTTCAGTAAGTGGCACTCAGATTTCATTTACAGTATCATTCATCATACGATTCCACAAGCATTTCTTGGCTAAACTGCATCAGCATTGATTTTATCATGTAAAGTTCGACTTGACGTTTTTGTGTAGTTTCATTCTTCATGCTTGTTTGGACCTAGAATATTTTCATTTACTCCTGTTGTCCATCACTAGCTCCCAATCAGTTGTCACTAACATGAAAAAGCGATCCATCAATAACCTGTAAAATGTTAATGAATGCTATTTGAAATTCCAGATGGGTCCTCATCCGTGTTCTAAAAATTCCTTCCATCTTTAAGGACTAAATATATGCTCAGAGCACTGTTGATGATGGATGTGTTCCTTGTGACCTTTTAAGCCCAGGTAATCTGCATGCATTATATCCTTTCACGTGTGATTGGGAGAGATTGAAACTAGATTATGAAGATCAAACATGTCACGGGTCTTCCGTCCTATGTGACAATTAAAGGTGGCTTGTTGATTCAACAGAGACGCTTCAGGGTCATCTGTGTTTTCTATCTGGTCATTTGGACTATATGCATATGGAATTGTGCTTTGAATAGGCATGGAACCTGTGGATGTGATTAAAGCACGAGATGCAGTGGATATGATTCAAATGTTTTCTTCGTTCTTGCTGATAGGAATCAAAAGAAGTGATTATTAGATAGATATGCGCATTGGAAAATAAATACATTATTTATTTAATCAGAATAAATACACTTTTACGGTTGGGTGAAAGCAAAGTGTAGTGCGGTGTTTTACGTTATTTCCAAAAAGAATTGTTGGTGAAGGGTTGTTTGAAAAGATACAAGCACTGAGAAATTAGCCTTTGAAAAAAGACATTTGCTGTGAAACATTCATTGGCTAGTTATTGCTTATGTGTTTATATTGATTGTGGGAGATTAAGTTGACTCTACAGTAATGAGTTGTGTGGTTGACTTATTGACTGTATTGAACTGTGTGTTTGCAGATCAAGGTTTGGAGAATCCTGAAACACATATTGTCTTACTCCGATTATGCTTAATAAGCTGATAATAAGTAGGGTCATGTAAACGCATAAAATGGTGAAATGTCATAAACGGCGTAAGCAAAACCCGCTCAGTAGAGGTCGTTTATTGCCCATTACTTCGATTTAGTGTTGCATGTAAACGCCTTTACCGGTTTCTCTCAGTTTTGTTTATGTTTGCATGTCTGATAGCGTAATAGTAAAAGTCCCAAATCGAAGTAACAGTAAATTAACGCATAAAAGTCCAGATTGTCATCACAATTTGTACTCGTAATTTTAGGTTCATTGCTCTTGAATGTTTAAGTTAAATGAACTAAGACAAAGATAATATATATTAACAAGATGCACCACTGCCATTACAATGAATGGAGAGGATTGCAACGCTCAATATGGCCACTCTACCAAATGAAGTCCCGCCTACCAATACAAAGATCTTATCAATCGATAAAGACTGATGATTTTCTGGCGTAGGGCTCTTGTGAGGCGCTTGCCAGCCTGTGTGCATGCGTAGGAACTGAAGCGACTGAAAGGTGATTTTTTTTTGCGCAATTCAAACCAAAGTTATGGTACAGTCCATATCAGGGTTGATGTATGATCGGAAATATGCTATTTAATTGTGATTTTTTCCCAGCGATTTTAGAAATATCTTTTTTTTTACCATTCAAGGGGATAGGACTGTTGACTTATGACGTAAATAACTGCCCAGAGGCGTCGCAAACTTGGCCTCTGAGTGGCACGACTTCCCTAAACGGACTAAAAAACCTTTTTTATCAAGCTGATTACCAATAAAACATATTGGCTATTGCTGATTGTGGTGTGGGTTTTATGTCTGAATTTAACTTTTTCTGATTCTTTTTTTTAATAGATAAAATAGAGAATGGTGAGGTGTACCAGAGACGCAAAGGACCCAACACTGGCCATTCAGAGGTACAGGAAGTGAACGCTAAACCACAGGAGCAGACCAGTCAGACCTCAAGCAGCTGGAGACGGATCCTTCTTCTAATCCTGGCCATCACCATACACAACATTCCTGGTGAGTCTTTTCTGACCTGTTTTCCTCTATTATTAAAGCAAATGGCATGTGGCGCAATATCAAAAATGACGTTTTCAGCAATAATTTGTCATTTTAAAGGTGCTGTGTGTAATATTAAGGAGGCTCTATTGACAGAACTGCAGAATAATATACATAACTATGTCTTCAGAGGTATATAAAGGTCTTGCATAATGAACTGTTATGTTTTTATTATCTTAGAATGAGCTATTTCTATCTACATAAACCGCGAGTCCCCTTACATGGAGTTTGCCATGTTGTTTCTACAGTATCCCTAAACGGACAAACTGCTCTACCGAGCGTGTTTTGTAAATATGTTATCTCTGTTGGCAATGAAGTGAAAGCATGACGACATCTTTGTCCTGTGTCAGCCACCGTAGTGCTTCGAAAGGGATCAGCGAGCACTTGAGCAATTCGTGACCTCACCACTAGATGCCACTAAACTCTCCACATTGCTCCTTTAGAAGGAAAGCATTTAATTACAAATGTTTCTTCTTTTGGGATGAAAATGTCTAGATTAAGATGAGGTTGATATTAGATTGAGGATGAGATTGTGACACAGTCAGTTACCGGATGTAATATGTCATTTTTATTCATGAGACCACACGGCCTTCCTATAGGAAGCCAATGTTTGAGAGTAAGTCAAGAGGTGATGATGAAAATTGTCCGATACCTAAAATGTTTTACTGCAGGAAGCATTTCTTCTTTCAGTTTTTAGATTTAGAGGTGGACTATGCATCATGTGAGGCCACGCATTCACATGGCATTCACACGGCATTCACGCGGCATTTACACGGCATTTACACGTGTTATGAAAGCAGACCACCTATATTTACAGAATATATAAATGATCAAAGATTTTAAAAAATCTAACACGTTCACACATTTGAACACTACAAACAGCTCTGCATTTATTTGTCCTTTGAATTGCAGATACAAATGGACCCTTTATTGCTTGCATTTGTTATAATTACGTGTTTAAAAAAAAAAATCAAATCCTTTGATGCTGTAACTCCATCTGGACCACAATCAGCTGTTATGCTCTTCCATCCTGCTTTCCACAATTGTCAGTAAAACTGTTAAAAACTGGAACACACTTTCTGTAAATGGGGTTTTATTTGATCTCTTTCTTCCTACACAAATGCTTCCAGTTGCTATACAGTACCACCGATATTTTGGCAGCACTGTATGACTTCACAGAGAGAGCAATCTTCCCTCAAATGTGTGTTTGTTAATAATTCCAGCACTGATCTCACTGCTAAGCTTTCATCATCCATGAGTAGTGAGCATCATGTGTGAGGTGAATGTTGATAGCAGGAAGATGTGAGCAGAGGCACAGGAAGCTGATGACAATCTGTGTTCAGAAGCATGGGAATATTGGCATAGTGTGACCCCAGATGTTTTCAGTGTCCCAGCTCTTGAAAGCCCTTGAAATCAGACACACTTTTCCCAGAAGCCTGCTGGTGATGGACGTCCTGTGAAAAGGCCACCAGCTGTGTTTTCAAGTGTGTGCACAAGCATATGTGTATAAGACGGGGAGGACTCAAGACGTTTTCACACTTTGAATTTTATTTAAAAAGTGAGCATCACCATTTTATTTACCTGAATGCACAAAAATGAATGTGTTATGGATGTAACAAAAAATACACATAAATAGTGAATTTTTCTGTGAGTTAAAATGTGCAAACCAAAAGAAATAATACCCAACAAATAGAGAAAGGATGGCTCTTTATAGAATATAAATATTTAAAATATTTTTATTTTCATATGCCCATTAATGAGGAATGTGGACTGTTATGGATGTGACCATTCTGTTACCTGACTTTGAAAAAACTATGCTTAAAAAACATACAAACAAATGCTTAAACAAATTTACGAGACACTTTAAATATAACCACATATTACATCTGACCTAAAATGAAAAAAAACCCTAAAATAATCATATTTACCACATTTTTTGTGTTCATTTGCATACATTCATTTAAAGAAACTGTAAAATAAAACTACATGCAAAAACATGCCACAAAAACATTTCATAAAATTTGTAAAAAAATAAATACTAAAATTATGCAAATTATACAAAAAAGTAAATCCTTGAACCTTTTAAACCATTACATTTTTTCATGCTAAACGCTTGTGCACAACTAGACGATAATCGCGCGTGTTAAACGCCTCAAGACTAAACAAAGGACAGCAATGTGAGTTAAAAAAAAATGCCTCAGGCTCATTTTTTTGTTTGACACACCGTGTCACCGTGTTTGACCAATGAGATTGGTGCTTTTGTTCACGTGCCTGGAGCTGCTGAAGTTACAGTAAAACATAACTTGGTGGCGCTCAAGCACAAAATGGTATTGCCGAGCAAACATTGATACCAACGACGGATGCCAGAAGCATAAAGTTGCGCAGCGACACCTTGTGTACCGGGGTATTTCTGTTTTTCATTAAGTGCCATCTAATGTCAGGGAGTGAATTATTATTTATATATTTCTAAAAGCGCTGTCAAAAGTTCCAATTAAATAACATATTCCCCATCAATAATTAAACCTGACATCAACTATAGCATACATTTTGTTTCCTAAGCTTTAACTGCGCTGGAAAATCACCTTTAAAATGCCGCTTCAGCTTCTGTTCAGGTGAATCACGTGATCCCGGTCTCACACTGAACTACGTGTTCACTCCCCAGTCATTTTAATGGCAGTGGCGCATCTTGTTGGTATCTATCATCTCTGGCCACTTTAAGTTTCAGAACTCATCATGGTAGCATTCAAAAACGGAATTATTTTGGCAGGTACAGTAGGAGTTTTAGAGTTTATTCAAAACAAGATGTTTATCTTGTCAGAAGCTGAGCTACAAAACAAAACTGTTTCTGATATTTTGGCTGATACGAACAATATTCGTGCAGAAAGAACCACCCAGCGTAAGGTTGCACGTTTTTTTGCCTCGCACCGCATTGACCCGATTTTTGCTCGTGCGGTATTGACCTGATTTTTGCTCGTGCGGTTTAATATTATGGTCTGTTTTAACTTTCTAGGGGGGGAAATGTAGTTTCTGAAACAAATGATACAAGACTCATGAGGTGTTTCTGTGCATTAAGGTAAACAAAGAGACGATCAAAATCAATGTTGAGGAAGCCCGGTTCTGGTATTTTTTAGTCTAAATAATAAAATGTAGTGTCAATAAATCGATTCATTTCAGCGTTTATCAAATTATAAATAAAATGTTGGTTAATGAATGTTAAAGGATAGGGTTTGCTCTGTGATTTACAGCAATAAACACAAATAGCATATTTCTGTCCTTTTTATGGCTATAACAACTTTGACTTGCCAGGAAATCACAGGCGGGGTCACATATGGGACTCTTGATAAAAAACAGTTATTATTTATGCTAGCGGCACATTAATTACACGTTTCCTCTTTAATTAAATAGTGACTCATACCTTCTTCTTTTCAGCTTGATTTTTGTGAAGGTTTCCAACAGTCTCTTCAATAAATAGACAAATCTTGTCAGCAGGGGGGATGTTTTATAGTAATCGCTCAGGACTAGACATGAGATCAATAGGCTAATATTGCACACACCAGAGAGAAGGTTATAATGTCTCAAAAAAATGAATGTTGTGGTTTGGTTGCACTTGAATTTGAATGCACCAGTCTGTGCAGTTATACAGAGTAGTCATTGTTTTACATTTTTGCTATTGGATTTTCTTTACAATCTGTAGTGCAGGGCAATGTCTGACCTTTTGTACCAAACTTACTGTTTTTATAAGTTTATAACTCTGATGAAAGTGATCTACTGGACTTCTGTTGAATTTCGCCTATTATTTGGAATCAGGTAAATGAAATTCTGTCATGTCCGTGTATGTCTATGTGGGGGTGTGTCTCTAGTTGGCATGATTATGAGCTGACCTTTTCCCCCAGGTCTCTGATGTAAGATCTCAAGTACTTTCGATCTTGAAAAGGTCAATATGAGAAAAGCATGAAGCTTCTGTCCAATAATGCACCTTGGTGTCCCTTAGTTTGGCACCATAGGTTCATAAAGTTCTCCCGTGAAGAAGTTAGTGACTTTTCTTGGGTGATATATTAAGCAGCCAGAGAAGGTCTTTAAAGGTTAGGACCTGCATAGATGCGTTTGGACTTCAATTTCGTTGTCTGGGTTTTTTTAGTTTAGTGTTTCGGTAATAGACTATTGCCTTCTGACCTTCTGAAATGAGAGACTTGAGTTGAATCAGGATAGTTGAACTAAAAATGAAAATTCTGTCATCATTTCCTCACCCTCTTGAAAAAACACAAAAGAAGGTATTTTGAGGTAACCCAAAAACTGTTGGTCCCTATTGACTTCTATGAACACAAAAGCAATGCAAGTCAATGGGGACCAACAGTTTTCTTTTGCCAACATTTTTCATAATATCTTTTTATTTTTTTGTGTTCTGTACAAGAAAGAAAGTCATACAGGTTGGAAATGAAAAGAGGGTGGTGTGTAAATAATGACAGAATTTTCATTTTTGGGTGAACCATCCCTTTAAACAGTATCTTTTCTTTGAATATTTCCTGGCCTTTCTTAGCAAATTGGGTAAACACTGAAATTAACTTTTAAACCCTGATTATTATTATTATTATTATTATACAAAAATCCACGTAATAGCCTGATGAAGATTTAATTACAGTGTCTCAAGGCTGTATTGATATTTCTCAAGCATTCTAGTTAGGGATTTGTTCTAAATTCTTAACACGTTGTATTAAACTAAATCAATTCATTTAACCCAAAGCGACTAATGCACAAGCTTCATTTAACCTTTATGTAAGTAGTTTTAGCCTTGGGTGCTGTGTTGTTTATGTAATCTTTGTATTATATAATAACCATAAGCATAGCAAAGTCTACCATTAAATAAAATAAAATTTGAATGACATTTGTTATTTGACTTTAAAATATGAATGACATTTGGGATCAAGTGATGGGTTTGCATACTGATTTCAGCTCTTCTGCATTCTTACATTATTTGCATACAAATCTTCCTTGTTTAATTTGAACCCATACACAACACAAAAACCAGGGATCATTGATGCCCCCTCTTTTCCCTTACTGGAAATCACGTGACATTTTTTTTTGAAGCCGCCTAACCGAAACCGCACTAGCCAACTGGATAAACATCACGATACTTAGTGTCATGACAACCAGCTCATGGCTCTAGTATAGCTTTACCTAAAACTAGGGGATAAAAGTAGAGCAGAAATAGAGCCACAAAAGCCAACACCTATACTGTAATATTTGTCAATGTTGGCAGTTTCACAAAAATCGTTCAGCTTCAGTTAGACTGAGTGCATTTTAATATCCTTCTTCTTTGGAAAGACAGTTAGGCACAGATTACTTCCACAGTGTGCCGCCTCAGAATTGCAGGAAGTTTTACGGTATTACGGCTTAGCAAAGTCAGTAAATGAACCCATCACCCGTGGAAAAAGAATTCAGAAGTGAGCTCTCATCAGTTGAGAAAGGTGGTCTCACGGCTGTGGTGGTCCAATTTCCTGAAATGTCCCTCACAGCACGAGCGAACTCAAGTGAGCAGGTAATCAAGCTTTGTGTGTTTCCTGTTGTGATCTGGTTTTATGGCGAATTTTCGTAGTGCTGCAGTAGTTCATGCACTGTGTTTTAGTTTGACCCAAAGAGAAGATTGTTTAATTGAATCTGGATTGTCTGAGTTCTCACAATGTGCCTTTAAGGGTAGGACAAGAAAATACACAAAATCATTGAAGAAAAAAAGAAAGAATAATGTTTTTAGTAGTGTTTTGGGACCTGTTTGATGTAATAAAAGAACAATTATATACTAAATTAATATAAAAACTTTTTTATAATTAAAAACATTCATTTTTTACATTTTTTAATTCGTCTCACAGAGAGTGTCACGCGCGAATCTGTTGGTTTTGATGTCAATTTGGAAAACATGCATACATTCTTCTACTCTCCAAGCACATGAGCCGTTTATTCTTTAGTTTAGCTATGCTGAAAGCAGCAATGCTGCTCATAATGCAACATAGCCAAATGATTTTAAAGCCTGTCTTTTATTTACTGGCCAAGACGACAGCAGTTAATTTGATCATCAAGAGGCCGTGATGGCTTTCAATCGAACTGTAGCATAGGTGAATCCCTCCTGTGCCATAAACCTACATGCCGGAAAAGCGGGATGGTCCTGATTGCAGAACACAAGATCCAGGGGCGAGGTTGAATCCTCCTCCCACTTTATACTTTGCAGCAGTTTGCAAATGAAAAACGTATAATGTGTCTTGTGGCAAAACAGCCGCATGCAGGAATCTGTCGACCAATCAAAATGCAGTTGGAGGAGACTGGATATTGATCCAAACATGCCCCCTGGATCTCGTGTTCAGCAGCGAGGAGCTGCTGGTAGAAGTAAAAGCTCATTTAAACTTTCAACCCAAAAATATAAAGTAAATTTTTTGGGGGGTTTACAATATTAAAGATTTGTGGACCCCTACATATAAACACTGCCATTAAAATAGTTTGGTGTTATATGATTTGTATTTGTGGTGTTGTTGGAATGTATTAAATGACAAGTTATATTTATGAGCTGAAAGGTAGAACTAAAAATATAAAAATATTACAAAAAAAAATTATGTGGGCAGTCGTGGCCCAGTGGTTAGAGAGTTGGACTCTTGATCAGAAGGTTGCTGGTTCGATTCTCAGGGCTGGCGGGTAACGGCTGAGGTGCCCTTGAGCAAGGCACCTAACCCCCACTTGCTTACTATACAAAATGTACAAAATGTATAGTACAATGTAATGTAAGTCGCTTTGGATAAAAGCGTCTGCCAAAATGAAATGTGGGCAGTCGTGGTCCAGTGGTTAGAGAGTTGGACTCATGATCAGAAGGTTGTTGGTTCGATTCTCAGGTCTGGCGGGTAACGGCTGAGGTGCCCTTGAGCAAGACACCTAACCCTCACTTGCTTACTATACAAAAATGTACAAATGTATAGTACAATGTAATGTAAGTCGCTTTGGATAAAAGCGTCTGCCAAATGCATAAATGTAAATGTAAATGTAAAACCATAACAACAAAAATGTATGACATTATATCACAGTTTTATGTTGCCTTTCAGTGGTGTCTTATTACAAATTACGAATGTATTCTGGAGGATATGGACTTGTTTTTCCATTTGTTGAAAATGACATCTGAGTGACTAAGTTGTAGAATAGTAGATATTCATCATCACTGCATCATCATCATCAGCATCAGACATGATGAAATCTGCAGAGTGACTACCCAGTTGTGTCTCATTTGTTCAGGATACAACCGTTTTCGATCAGTTTATGGCATAATGTACGAGTTTGTGAGGACAATGAGGACATGAGCTGCGCACTATTTCCTTATTAACACAAGCTTTCATCTTCCTCTCTTTCCTTGTCACATCAAAGATAGAAAGCACTCCAAAGAGAATAAAGAAAAGGCAGTGTTCTGTGAGAAATGCCTCTTTTAATAATCCCCGATTGTGCTCTTAGGATCAGAAAAAGACATTTGGAGGCCAAGCTCCACCTCAACTCGTTCGGTTACCATCCTCAGATCATGGTTGCAAAACCACAGCGCTGTACTGACATGTTCATTAAGCCTGTGAAAGAGATGGAGAAGTGATGCAACTTGAGAAAAAATATGTCCATTTACTTTCGCTTGCTCTGAGGCATGGAGCAGCTCCAGTAAATCTGGACCCCATATCGGGACTTATTTGAAAAGGGCGAGTCGAGCTTTGGCCTCGTCCTGATCTGATGGGTTTTCCGGGTTTTGATTGTTTGAATCCTCCAGTGGATTCATTAGGTTCCTTTGTTGGTTCTTGAACAATGGTATAACCCAGCAGGCTTCATGCCATTTCAGTCTTCTGTTGTCTTATTGCTTCTTCCATGCATCTCTCCTTTTTCTCCCAGAGGTCTGTTTGACAGCTAGAAACAAAGCTCCAGTCAGAATACGAAATGAGCATCTCGTGTGCTCCTATTGCAAACACATTGGACCTGCTGTGCTTGTGGATTCACTCTATCCTGAAATAACCCTAAAGAGACTTCACAGATTTGAATCCCCACACAGTTTTCAGAGGAATAAAAGTTAAAATGGTGGATTGATGCATCTGATAATTTATTTCGGTGATGTGTTATGTGCTATGAATGCTTGGGCCTTTTATCCTCATTACTCAGAAAAGAACACTTATGTTGGAGATGACTATGGTTTTGCCTCTGCACCACAGACGTTTATTTATAGAGAAGAGGTCAAATGTTTTGAGAACAAAATTGCCTTTATGGTGAATTTCTCTGGAGTGAAAAAGGCAGAATATGTGGTAGTGGACATCTAAATTGTGCTCTTTTGTTCGCTGAAGAGTCCTGCTGTAATCTCTGACAGCTAAAGTGCAGCGACTGAAGCAAAAGTTGCGTATGTTTGTCAGGATATAAGTATCGAGATTTTAAGGCCACACTGTATGCTTTTCTTGTAAATCCCTAAGTTTAGATAACCCATGACAGACTCCATTCAAACTTTGTGTTGTACATTATGTTTAGTCTTAAGGCTATAATTCACACCAGTCCAAGAAACGCCAATAAACTCCAACAAACACTAATTTGAAATTCTTATTTACATTGATCCAACAAATGCATTTTGTTGGTGTTTGCATGGTTTGAGACTAATCGATCAGTCAAGTCAACACGTTTTTCTTTTACTTTAAAAACACAAAAAACATCACATAAATTCTAAATTTCCATTAAAAAACATTATGATATGAGTTGTTGGCTCACGGGGACCCAGATTCGAGTCCGACCTGGGTCATGTCCCTATCCCACACCCTGTATCTTTAAAACCATCAAAATCATTACAACTTCTTTAATGGGTTCTATTGTTTTTCAGCCCTGCTGAAAAAATCCATAGAAACCCAATAGAAACCATCACAGAAATTCTAATGGTTTTCATTAAAATATCATTATGAACCATTAGCTTTTTCCATTAAAACCATTACAAAATTCCATTTTGTATTGTGTTTTAGGCATTATTCCAATAGGATTTAACAAAGAATCCATCACATACCAGTAGACATCATAGTTTAAATTAAAAACCATTAACCATGTTTTGGCATTATTCCAATAGGATGTAACATTCGGCCAATAGAATCCATAGAACCATTATAGTTTCCATTAAAACCAATACAATTCCATTTAAAACCAGTACAACCTCTTTAATAGTTTCTATTGTTTTTTTTCAGCCGGGTTGAATAGAATCCATCACATACCATTAGACACCATAATAGTAAATCTGTTATTTTTTCTATTGTGTTTTGGGCAGGGTTCTATTGTTTTTTCAGCAGGGATGTAAGTCGCTTTAGATAAAATATCTGCTAAATGAATAAATGTAAATGAAAATATGTCAAAGCTAGTGTGCTAACCGCTGAACCAGCACTTTTTTGTCTACATTAAATGTGTTGGATTGGATGTTAGTACAGAATCAGACTCTGATGTTTTAGACAGTTTAGGGTAACTTAACTGACATATTTTATATGATCTTTAAAACCTTTTTGATCTGAAAGCATATGTCTGAATATTTTGATCAGATTATGAAGACAGATCAGCCAATAGGAGCACAGTATTGGAACTCCAATTTTTGTTTCTTTTGGGTTTCACAACACAATAGTCACAACATAACTCTAATAGTAAATAGCTTGTGATTTTTAAGGGCCTACTTTGGTTTTTGGCGTGTCCGACAACAGGTCCATACAGGTACATACATGGTGTAAAACACTAATATTTTGTAATAATAAGGTTTTTATCGACTGACTCTCAAATGAGTCATCTGTCTAAGAAAATTATTAGTCATCCAATGTTTTATGTCCTGAACGCACTCTTCTGGTTTTGTTAAGTTTGAGGTTTTGCTCGGTCTAGATGAAATGTATAACTGTGTATCATCTGCGTAACAATGAAAACTAATTCCATGTTTTCTAATAATGTTGCCAAGGGGCAGCATGTATTTAGAAAAAAGCAGAGGACCTAAAACAGATCCTTGAGGTAATCCATAGTTTACTGGCTTTTGAGTTGATGATTCCCCATTTAAAAAAGCAAACTGATATCGGTCAGATAAGTATGATCTGAACCATTGTAGAGCTTGTCCCTGGATACCGATATAGTTCTGTAGGCGGTCTAAAAGTATGGCATGATCTATGGTATCGTAAGCGGCACAAAGGTCAAGCAAAACTAGGAGTGAGATGCAGGCTTGGTCTGATGTTAAGTGTAGATCATTTGTAATTTTAAAAAGTGCAGTTTGGTACTATGATGTGGCCTAAAACCTGATTGAAATTTTTTTGTGTAGGTCATTGTTTTCTAGGAAGGAGCACAGTTGCGCAGATACTACTTTTTCTAATATTTTAGATAGATATGGAATGTTTGATATTGGTCTATAGTTTCTCAATTCACTAAAATCTAAGTGTGGTTTCTTAATAAGAGGCTTAATTACAACCAGCTTAAAGGGTTTTGTAACATTACCTAGAGTGAGTGAGGAGTTAATAATATTAAGAATGGGCTCTACTGTAACAGGTAATAACTCTTTTAATAGTTTAGTGGGTATGGGGGTCTAATAGACATGTTGTCGGTTTAGATGCTGTTATAAGTTTGTATAACTACTCTTGGCCTATGGGTGAGAAACACAGCAACTGTTCTAAAGGGGAGATAGCTGATGTTAGTTCATAGGACAGACTTAAAGGTTTCTTTAGACTCCATTTTTTCCTAGCCAATAACTTTATTTATTCACCTTCGGATTTACAACTTTTGTTTCATTTTAATGATCTCGTGGAACGTACTCTTTAAATGTGTGTTATTTCATTGTTTTGATGACATTACAGTCTATAATATGACAAATTATAATTGATGAACGATTGATGAATGTTGTAAACAGGAACAAAACTTTGGTGTAGCTGTCACTAAATAAACACCCTTAGCAGTTATATGCTTCATCCTAACCTAGAATTAATACAAGATGCTAACCTCATTTTTCGTGCACAAATCTCCCAAAATACTCTCAGCTCCCTTTCTTTTGCATTCCATCAGTGTCACGCCAGACTTAAGGGTTTGGCGAGAGGTTTACAAATCAACCCAGATGTTTCAGATGTGTGCTGTAAATGAAATGACGGCTCTTAAACACACTAACTTTCTGGGTTTTTAGAGTTATTTGTTGTTGAGCCAAAAACAGTTTTCCACATTGAGTACAATAACATTTCTGTTGATGTTATACACACAAAATCCAGTCACACTTCGTACTACATGTTGCCATTATAAAGTTAACCATGTAGATCAATGCTCCTAATCCTGTGTGTGTGCGCCTGGTCTGGTGTCTTTGGCAGTCCTTTGGGAAAACACAGGGCTGATTTTCATACGTGTCTGCAGCTCATTAAGTTAAGTGCAACTAAACACAATGAAAATCGTGTGAAATATGGTCAACGTAATTAGATTCGTATGGAGGATTTGTTAACACTTCTCATCCTGGCTTTTTTGTTTTAGTATTACCGTGTACTGAATGTTCACAGAATACATTTAAAACAAAGTACTTTCACACTTTGCCAGAGATATCGAACTAATCTGAAAGCAAACAGCTGGCCATTTTTAAAACAAACCAAACCAGATTTAATAAATAGATTACACACACACAAAAAATTTCTTTCGGCGAAATTACAAAGGGTTTCTGTATTAATTCCACCTCTTCTATTGCATCTTCAGTTTGCTTTGAGATAAAGGTGGAATGTTCAAAGTGTAATCCGTTGCATCTCTCAGGTATAATCAAGCATCATGCTCTCTAATCTCCAAGTATGTATGCATGAAGCTTCTAGAATGACTATGCATACCACCACTGAATTAAATACACATGCACTTCAACTCTCCAACTCTGTCCTGCGGCAGTGTCATCATAATAGATAACCAGCAGATAAAACTGTAACTCCACATATATGACAAAATATATTATGTATCATAACATAACAAATATCGAATCATATATATTATAATCTGCTATACTGTTATCATATTAATATGAGAACTCAATAGTAGGGACGGCATGACAGCCACGAGTGACAGTATTGTGTTGTCACTACTGTTATTATTAAGGTTATGTATTGAATTTGTCATTATGCTCCGCACACTTTATTGTATGTGATCACTGCAAAAAACATGCATTTCTTACTAAACATTTTGTCTTGTTTTTTTTTAGAAAAAAAATATCTAACAATGTGACATCTTAAATCAACAAGGAAAAGTTACCTAAGATATTTTGTCTTGTTTTATAAAAATTATCGAGTACGTTTGTTTAAAACAAACAAAATAATCTGCCAATTGGGTAAGAAAAGTAATCTTGAATTAAAAAACTAGATTCAAATTTAAAAAATTCAACCCATTGGCAGATTATTTTGCTTGTTTTGAACATAAACATACTCAATTCTTATATTTTCAAACATATCCTAGGTCACTTTCTGTCACGAATACGAACACAAAGATATCTTTAATAGACTTAACCAACATACAACAACCACCAAATAACAACGAGTACAATGATGAGACAGGACAATGAACAGAGGAACAGGGTGAGCCTTTATAGTGTCCGTGTGAAGAAGGGAATAGCTGGCGAGTGCGGGGATTGCAGACACAAAACAGGTAAAGGAGCGTGGAGGATCGTGGAGGTGTAGTCCATGGGGAAAACTCGGGAGAACAGAGGGGAAACCGTGACGCTTTCCTTGTCAAGTAAATATATCTCGATTTTTTTTAGATATTTTCTAAAAAGATATTTTCACTAGAAAACAAGATTAAAATGCTCAGTAAAACTTTTCTGAGCTGTACATTTTGGTAAAATATCTATTATGTACCATAACACTAACCATATAACATATGGTTTTTACAAATGACCTACAGCTATACAATTTAGGCATAGCTAATTTAATAGTCTAATGTTAAATCTGATACATATCTATTTTATACATTTTTATAAAGGACTTGAATAATGTGAAATGCTAAAAAGAAATTTGTTAAATATGTTACATTTTACATAAAATGTATATTTTACATTTTAACTTTAAATGTGAAAGTACTATTATACTTCGCTAAACTTGCCTCTTCAATATTCTGAATTTAGATGGCCATACCAAGCTCAACAGCTAGATGTCACTACATGACTCATTCAACAAATCGTTTATTTAATACAATTATTATACAATAAGATAATATTATAAATCAATATTAACATAAATTAAATCAAATATAAATAGTTATGTTATTAGACACTAGCCAGACCCATAACAAACACAGACATGCGTCTGATGAAACGGTCTATTACTACAAAAACAATGTTTGTAGTTTATGACAAAAACATGTCATAAAGTGCATTTATGACATGTAAAGTGACAGTGTAGGATGAAGGATGACAATGAAGGATGTTTCTTTTTATTCATCAATGGTGTTGCTGAGATCACAGGGTCCTGAGGCAAAGAGAAAGGAAACACAACTTGTTCGGTAATGATGTGCATGACTCATTCATTAAAAGGAATTAAACATCAAGACCGTGTAGCATTGCTTTGGCATATAGATCCCAAAGAGCAGGACTACATCAGTGGAATGAGGCACTAATACTCAGTATGTGGTACTTATTTTAATGTAATGCTGGATATCCAGCCCCAGCTCTGACTCACAGCACTGCATCACTCACTGACCGTCTGTACCAGACTTTTGTGTTTGTGGCATTCATATTTCCTTGTTTATTATTTAGTAATCCCCACCGGCATTTATCAAGCCCTCATGTCAAGAAAATGCATCTTTTGTAATGGAGATTTAGTCAATTTCTCAAAGGTCTCCTGTCGCCTTTTGTAGGTGGTGTTATTTGAATTGAGGAGACGTGTGAGATGTCTTCATTTCTCTCATCTAAAGTGCACAGGTGATGAGATGGAGGGAAGATCATGTTTTATGGATGGAGGTGAAGATGTAGTATCTCAGCGCTGGAACAGCTTGAGGGGACTGTTGTAATGAATCTTCCAACATGATTACACTGCATGTGCCGTTGTGCAAAAGTCTGGCTGGAGGAATATTTAATACAGCCATTGCCTCCGATGCATTTCACATTTCAAAGCAGCAGTGTTGCTGTGGTTAACATCCAAGCATAATACTAGTTAACTTCCAAACTGTTGATCGGTCTGGCTAGTGGCTAATAATATAACTGTCAAATGATTAATCGCGATTAATTGCATCCAGAATAAAATTTTGTGTTTACATTATTTATATCTCTATATACATTTTGTATTCATAAAAACATATACATACATGCAAATATGTAATAAAAATATATCATATTAAAATTAATAAACATTAAATATAATTTCAATTACTGGTAAATATAAATAAATACATCTAAATATTTCCTAAAGATATATAGGCCTACATGTATGTGTATGTTTTTATGAATACGAAATGAATATGCACATTACACAGACATATATTATGTAAACACAAGCTTTTATTCTGAATGCGATTAATTGCCATTTATATTTTATTTAATCAATATTAATTTATATTAAAATGTTATTGCATAATAATTGCATTAAATAAACAACTTGTTGAATTTTATTCATTTATTAAATAAAAAATTCATTGAATGAGTCGTTTAACTTTTCGCATTTAAGTTTAGCCAAGTAGCAGTTCTTCTACTGGTAACCCAATATAATACTGACTAGACATACTTTTAACTTGCTAGCTAATGTCACTTGTTATCAGAAATAATCTGCAGGGACTCGATTCTTTGCGGATGTGTAGCGGAAGATAAGTTTGTCACAAGAGTGCACATGCAGTAAGGTTTGTTTATGTTTTTGCCTTAAAACCATCTATAATAAGAGTATAGACCATTTTGCAAATTGTAAACACTTCCGGTTTCGTTTTTATTTATTTTATAATTAGTGTTTTCTTTCTTACATAGGTGTCTTTTAAGCATTTTATTAACTCTGGATCTCAGATATGCATTCATATTTGTAAAAACAACTTTAAAATCTCAGTTAAACTACTGGCTATATGACATTATGATTAGATGTTGGATGCATTCACATTCACTTAATGTCCTGAAGAGAGTCCAAAATGAATTTTTCCTGGCTAAAGATAAAGTTGACCTCATTAATCCGTGCGATTGGTCGAGTTAAAATATTTACTGTACATAAACATACGCAACCACCCAGGTATACACATGCTGATATATCCAGAAGCAGAGATTGGCAGTACTTGCAGGGGTATGAGGGAGTCTGGAAAGTACTGGATGATGTGAAATTGAATTGTGCTGCAGAATTGGGGCTCAGATTGGATGTCAGCTTATCAGATGGATACCTAAGGTACTGCTTGATTGAAAAAGTGCTTTACGGGTGTATATCTCTCTCAGCACTATGCAACATGTTTTAAAGATAAACTCCAGCACAAAAACAAATCTGTAATTGGCTACACCGCCACAGATGCACAAAATCCATTGCACGTAACAGGATTTTGGCTAAAAAAGATTTAAAGGTGCAATGTGGAAGATGGAGGATCTATTGACAGAAATGCAGTATAATATACATAACGACTTTGTGTCAGCCACTGTTGTATCGAAAGGAAGGGCTGAGCAGTGGAGTGAGCCGTTGGTTGCAATTCACAACCTCACAGCTAGATGCCGATAAATGTCATACCCTTTAACAAAGGTTCAAAAGAAAGACACTTGGATATGAAATAGCCTTAATGTTTTAAGATAAAGCTACTACTACATATAGCACATATCTTATTTAAGACAAAATGTAACTTTTTTTTTACATTTTTGTACATGTACATGAACGCATTATACCACCCAAACAAACACGCAATAGCACATAATGGGAATTTGAGAAGAAAGAATCTCAAGGGATAGTTCACCCGAAAATGAAACTTCTGTCATCAATTACTCATCATCATCAAAATGAAGATATTTTGAAATGAAGATATAACATTGACTTTCATTTTATGGATTCAAACCAACTGAGACATTTCTCAAAAAATTTTGTGTTCAACAGATGAAATAAAGTCGTGCACGTTTTTAATGACACAAGAGTGAATTTATTATGCAGAATTTTCAGTTTTGTCAGAATTGTTTCCTTTCTGTCCCTTTAAAGGCTATTGGCTTACAAATGATGAAGTGTAAACTCAGGAAAGGAAATTATATTTGTCAAACCATTTCATGAGGTTTTAATAATTAAAGATCCAAGCTTCAGGTACATTTCATTTCTAAACCAGAGAGGTACAGAACATCACATTTGTTTCATACTACTAGTTGAAATTAGTGAAAGTTGCTTCGGTGTGTCTGTGAAAGACTGAGGGCAACAGATGTAATTGCTAAGTCTCACAGACTGCCCTATATATGACTCTTGAGACTCTCTTTGAGGTCTTCCTTTGTTAAATAGTTGAAAGCTTGGCATTTTGTGGAAAAGAATCCTTTGTGTTTGATTGCATCTCATTTGTCTCTGTAATTCAGTCTTGATCATCCGTGCATCCTGCAACAGCCTGATGTTAGTGTTTGAATGCAATGAGAAAGTGTGACAGGTGTTTGATTCCTGTTTTTCAGAGGGCTTAGCAGTTGGAGTGGGCTTTGGAGCAGTCGGAAAAACTCCGTCAGCCACATTTGAGAGTGCCAGGTATGTCATTAACACAAGTACACTTTTGTGGGAATATTTCACGAATAATGTCTTTCCAAGCCGTAATATTTTCATACTTCAATGAAACTCAAAGAGGATCTTTGGCAGATTATTGTGGTTCAGCCGCCCATTCGAACAACTACCGGAACATTAACATCATGACAAAATGTTATTTCTTGGATGATCTAATTCCGCAACGGCCAAATGCAGAGTTATATATTTTATGTTCATGCAATGACTGCTCGAATGATCTTGCATGAACGTTGCCGGCAGCACTGTGTGATGCTGTCACCAAGTGGTCAAAACTGGTAAGCTCTCTGCATTTTCATTCTCTAAAATACAAACGCACAGAACGTGTTGCTGTGATAATTCTGAAATACATGGTAATATACATGTTCCTATGATGTCCTCAGGACAGTCTGTTTTCACATCAGAGAAACTTGCCAGGCAGAGAGAGAAAGAGAGAGAGAGAGAGGAAACGGGATAACAAGTGTGCACATCATACCACCAGATGGAATCTATTAAGCATAGCAGAGAATCAGAGCAACATTGTAGCCATTGAACCACCTGGACTCGTCTGTAGGAATTCAGTGAGGTCCTGTGTGCCTCTGTGTGTGTGTGTGTGTGTGTGTGTGTGTGTGTGTGTGTGTGTGTGTGTGTGTGTGTGTGTGTGTGTGTGTGTGTGTGTGTGTGTGTGTGTGTGTGTGTGTGTGTGTGTGTATACGCTTGTGACTCAGACTGCCATCCAGATGTGAGCTACAGCTTGCAGATGTTGAGACAACAGACGTGCACGTCTCCATATTTCTTTCATTTCTCTCTCTCCAGTCAAAAGTTTTATTCTTAATCATTGTAACCTTTTGTTTTAAAAGCATGCTTTAAAAAAAAATGTATATATAGGGTGGCTATTTTGGAGAAGCTAGAATATTTAATACATACATTTCTGTTCTAATTACTTTCTATTGCGAAAGATTTACATTTGTTTCTATCATGTTTTTCTGTCACCTTTTCTGTTTGTGACTGTATTTGACAAATATCTAACCAATAAAATGTATTAAAGTGCTTGTCAACTTTGACAACATAGTATTTAAGCATTTAAAAAATACAGGGTTTTTTCCATTTCCCGAAAAACAGCAAATTTGGAGATCCGAGGTTTGGGAAGGACATTTCATAGTTTTGACTTATTATAACTTAATATAAAAGAATATCTAGCTTTGTCTACAGCAGTATCAATCTGTCTCCTCTTTTCATCTGCTCATCCTAGCTCTGTGGTTTGCTTTTAATACCATGTTACATCCAGCAGTCATAAGGAGAACTGTTGTGGATTAGCCTTCCGATCAGTTTAATCTTTTGACATGCATACTGACAGTTAAGTGTTTCCTATGTGCTGTAGAAGAGTGATGTCTGTGCTCAATAATCAGATAGGAGGAGAGACAGATGGATGATTTGTTACATAGCCTGCTCAGTAAGTAAACAGGGAGCAGTTTGTGTGCATGCGGCGTCCTGTGATGTGTTGAACTGATGATACAGCATAAGAAAGAAGCCTTTGTCACAAACCTCGCACAAGAGAGAGAGAAAGCAGGAACCATTTAACTCTGTTTTTCCTACTCTATAATGTACTGTACTCTGCTTCTGTTGTACTCATATTTATCTCTTCTGAACTGGAATCTGCCTGTACCTCACTGTACCTAGTGTACACTCGTCATTTTCATACAAGATCAATGTTCCTGTTGCCCAATTTTCCACAAAACCTGACCTCATGATGCGATTTGCTCACTTTACATTGTTTTGTGAACATGAGGAAAATTTATTAACACAAGCCCTTTCATTTTCCTATTAGGCTATTGCTAATGTTATATGCATTCAATATATATGTAAGGAATAATTAAACGGGCTGTTGAATTCTCTGAAAATAATGTACACCCCGAGGTGGTAATGCGGTAAAATGTCCCAATGACCCATAAAATGTATTATTACTACAAATGTTCTTGTGCTACTTACATTTATTCATTACATTTACATCTGTTAAGTAGGAGAGCATAAAACATTTTGTCAACACGCTAAACAGTACTGATAGTTTACAAGGCCATGTTACTAGGAGGATTAAGCTGGAGTAAGTAAGGGAGAAAATGGACATGAAGACAGTTTTTCTTTTTATTTTCTTTTGAACTTTTTAATAAAAGTGATATGAGAACCCATGTGCCTTAATAATTGGTCGCAGGGAGGTGGTATATATAGAAAAAAGGAGAGGAGCAAGAACTGATCTCTACTTAAGACGTGATAATCTTAGTTTACGGTATGTAATTTTAACAAGTAAGGACATGTGTTTAAATCAATCTAGTGTCAATAAAAACATGATTTTCGTTATTCAAGATCATTCATTTCAGTATTAATAAAAGGAAAAATTATAGCAAATGTATAATCTATTTTGTATTGTAAAAGATTTAAGTTTGCTGCTACCCAATTCTCATGGTTCAATTTGTGTTATTTCATACTTTTGACCTATTATCAATATCGTAATATTATCTTAATATCAATTTATTATCAGTATCCCCAAAACTTAATTTTTTTTATTAAAAAATGAAGAGACCATTCCAAATGTTCATTTAATCAGCATTTCTAGATGTATTGTGGCCATTCCAGTCCAGTGTCTGTTGAATTTCAACAAAATCAAACCTCAGGAGTGACAAAGTTATCCAACAGCAATGTGAAACACTAACAGCATGACAAGATACATGCAAAAATCAGAATAGTTTACAGAAAGAAACAAGAATGATCATTTTACCTAAACATGCCTATAAATATAATTCAGAAAAACTGAAAATGTCTTTGAAATGGTCTCTTAATTTTTCTGCAGCTGTATATTATATCATATATATATATATATATATATATATATATATATATATATATATATATATATATATATAGAGTAGTATAATAAATAAAATAATAATAATAAAATAAATAAAAAAGGCTGTTTTTACAACCTTTCAATAGATTTGGTCCAACAGCGACAACATTTTACTACGATGTACTGTATCTGTCCATAGACTGTCTATTAGTCTTGTGTGCACATCTCTACCATGCAGTATATTCTGCTTTACTATATTTCATTTTACTGTATAACCTGCTCTTCTTTGTCCCGTTCCTCTTCTTTACTCTGTTTTTCCTCTGCTTTGATGTTTATTTCCAGTAACCTCAATATAATGGAATAAAAACTTGAATGACCTTAGGATCTTTAAGTGTGCTGTTTTTAGGAACTAGGGTAATCCCAGATCTACATGAATTCATTTCTGGGAAGTTATGTTACGTTTACGTTATTGTGATTAGTCTTTAATAATTAAAACCGCTGACTGGAAATCACAGAGATCTAGAAGGAAGCTGTGTAACATCATATTTTCCATTCATTAAAGAACTAAACGTCTCCAAGTGTTTGGTTTGCAGATTGAAAATACTCAGCAAATAATTAATAAAGGACACGACAGAGCCGTCCAGTCTGTGGTTATTCTTACAACAGTCATGTTTACAGAAGAAAACCTCTAAATATCAAACTTTAGTCATTCAGGTTTTCTCATGACTCAAGACAAATTTGTGTAAACAGAACTCTGCTAGTCTTCTCATACCGTCTATTTCGAGAAGCTGGTATACACAGACGTAAGTGGTATTGATAACATTATTTTACCTTCTTCAACTAAAAGGACGGGTGGTTGTTTATGCACAGAGGGGTCTGACCATCTTGACCCGACCCCCATCCGTATGTTTTTCCAGTTTCTGAAATTGCAACCTCAGTCCCCTCCTTCGCTTTCTTGTTCCTTCTCCATCCTGAACCGCTAAGAACGGCAGTCAGTCAGACAGTCTTCTCTCTCTCCTCTAAAACAAAAGTCTGTTTGTTTTCCAGGGGAAAGCCACTCTTCTTTTTCTCTCTCTTTCCCAGCACTCTTCTCCCAGTCAAAGCAGTCCTTGCATTCCCCAGTACCCACATACTCAAGTGGACTGTTAAAACCAGATGCTCAAAGACGCTTCAAAGAAAGAAGGGTTTATTTGGTACCTTTTTAACTGTTGTAGGGACCATTTGAAGGTAGAGAGCATGTGTTTTTGACCAGAAAGACTTTAGCTAAACTACTGTAAGGTTTAGCTTTGATGTTACCGCCCAGATGTGCCGATTTCCTGGCTTCTGTATTTAACTCCCGGTTTTAGCTTTAGAGTGAGACATTGTACGGCAATGAGAAGAGGTTTAGTGAATCTTTCTTACACATAATATTAGAGTGTTTGTCTCTGGCATCATTGAGCCTTGTTGACTCATTCTTCATTGCATACAACAGCGGAGGTGACGTGACCTTGGAGTTGTCAAAACACTTCACAAGAGGTTTATTTTATTTTGCTCAATGTGATGAACTGCAATAACATTTGTCTGCTTGCCTGATCATACCAACATTAGTCTTATAGTATTGAACTGTGCGCATATTTATTTAGCTTAGGAATGAGTCAGGTTTTATTTAGAAATGTCATCTGTTGTGCCTATGAAATGTGACCCTGGACAACCTTAAGTCTTAAGGGTCAATTTTGAGATTGAGATTTTACGTCATCTGACAGATGAATATATGGAATATATTTTTATGTATGGTTTGTTAGGATAGGACAATATTTGGCCGAGATACAGCTATTTAAAACTCTGGAAAAATCCAAATATTGAGAAAATCACTTTTAAAGTTGTGTATCAGAGGCGCTGTAGCAGGCCGTTGCTAAGAAGAAACAGGTTTGTTTTTTATTGTTATTTTATTTTCTTCCTTCAAATCTATTTGTATTCCTTCAGAACACTTATACAGCACAAGTTGCAAGCTTTTGTGTCCTTTTAAAGCTTAAGAAGAGGGTCACAATCCACTTCAGTTGTAACCCGAAAACCCAAAACACCATAAAGAAAGCCATTGGGGTTTAATGGATAATGACAAAATGATGATTTTTTTTCTCTTTAAAATATGTGTGGCTGTTAAATTTGTTTATTATATGCACCAAAATAATATTACTCTGTTGTATTGTACTTAACAGCCACAGAAAAAATACATATAAGATGTACTATTTGTTTAGATAAAAAAATCATCTTGTGAACTTTCCTGTAGCTCAGTGGTTAGAGCATGGCACTAGTAACAACAATATTTCTCCCAAATTTCAAATACAAATATTGTTTCTATTTGCAGAAAATGAAAAAAGCAGAAAAGATGCTTTGTATTTTTTCAGACCACAAATACTGCAAAGAAAACAAATTCATATTCACTTTTAAGCAATACAACAGCAATATTTGTAAATGTTTTTAGGAAAAATTTGAAAAAGATATGTATGTGATAACCTGGATTATTCAGTGTCCTGTCATGCTGTCAGTCTTTCATATTGCTGTTGGATGACTGTATCACTCTGAGATTTGATTTTGTTGAAATCTAACAGACACTGGACTGGAATGGCCACAATACAAACATTTTGAATGGTCTCTTATTTTTTTGGAGCTGTACATTGCACATTATGTTTATTTATTGTAATATTATTACACATAAATGATAATAATAAAGTTCTTGAAAGCATATCTTCAACTTACTGTAAGAAATTGCTGTCATTTTTACAGTAAATATTTACAATAGACAACTGTAATCTGAAAATTACAGTGCTACTGTATTTTGCTATGAATTGTGGGAGCATGCTAAAAGACTGATGTACATTTTACAGTTAAACAAGCCAATATTGTATAATTTACAGTAAAACACTGTAAATTTATATTCCCAGAATTCCCTGCATGACACTTCACATTTAATTTTCTTTAAAAATGAAATAACTTCCTAGTCTTTGATACTTTTTAATCAGCTATGTACATTAGGATTTTATGTTACATTTAATGCTGTTAAATGAATGTTTATTATACTTTTCTTTTTATGTTGTGTGTTACCATGATGGTGTTTAGTGTTGCGAATGACAATGTGCACCTTCAGTATATATTAGTAGCCTATTATCCTTCTCAACTGATGGAAAAGCTGATTGTGATGAACTTTGATTCATTACGTGACTCATCACCTCTGTTTGGTGGTTGTCAGTGTATTAATAAGTTACAAAACAGATATTGTTAATGTATATTTACAGAAATATGCTGTTTTTTATTTACAGTAAAACTGTAATTAATGATCTACAGTACTCTTGTAAAAATGTACAGTTTTACTGGCAACCAAAATTGCCAGTAAGTTGCTTGGGCTTGGCTGTTGAGTCAGTGTTTCTTACAGTGATAAAAAACACATTTGAAGCCATTTTTAGAACAAATAAGCAAATCTCAAAAGGCTGCAACGACAGGAAATATTGTCTAATTTTGTAGTTCATTAGCACTAATGCCTAAATAAAGGCCACACAAACACATATTTTCATCCATGTTAATAGCCATCTTAATCTCAGAAATCTTTTCTCAGTTATTAAGCTGTAATTCAGTGACATTGAATTGTTGTCACCAGCATTTGATGAAGCATGCTGATGTGTTATTAAAATGTATCTCTCAGCGTTGCAGTGTTTGGAGTTTAGTTGCATTAAGCTGCGTCTGACTGCACTATGTTTACAAGCTCAGCTAGTCTTGCTTAACTAAACACACATGCCTAGAGGAATTCTGCCATACAATGGGCCTTTGCAAAATATCAAACAGCTTGTCAGCCACGAGCGGAGAACGTCCAGATTTGTATTTCTTGTTGCATTGACATCAGTTGCAAATTCCTCTTGCAAAAGGCATGAGTTTTAGAATGAGAGAATTTGTTTCTCATAGACATGGTTCATATTTTGATGTACTGTATTAAGCCTTCAGACCAAACTTTGTTGGGGGTAAGGCTTTTTACATAATCAAGTTAGCTTTACGTAACAAGTCACTTTTCCAATAAATGCAATACGTTACTGGTTACTTTATTTATACGCAACCTCATTTTTTCTCTTCATGTTGAGAAAAGGGGTGGTCAATTTAACCTTGGCAAGTATTGTTGTTGTGAAAATGATAGGTATTGCAGTTCTAGTGTGTAGTGAAAATGTGTTGTACCTACAGTATTGGTTATGAGCAGTTTTCACAGCAGCAGTGGGTTTGTTTTGCCCTTTAGCTCTGCTGTAAACGTTGCCATTGTTATGATGGTATTAGGCAGGGAAAAAATTAACTCAAAGTGATAGTTTTGTTGTTCCACTAAACACAAGCGCTGCACCCCAAATCGCGCACATATGCACTATTTTACGCCATTTTGTAGTATAAAGAGTGTGAGCGTTCGCATTGGAAATTCTCAAAAAAGAATGAAGTCATGATGGGCAAAACTGATGAAAAGGACATGACAAATTAATTTTCATTGACTCACTCATATAACCATACAACCACGCATCATGTATCATTAACCAATGGTAATACATACAAGTTGAAATGTGTTTGTAGAAATTTTATTATATCAAATATTATTACTTTTCCAAAACTGTTGCGTGAATGTGAGTGTCTTAGTCAAATATGTCTTTTTTCTTTTGTCTTGGGCCTGTGTATGTTCTGTTTGCCATCGGCTAAAGCTGATAACGCTTATATTCACTGCCAGTCTGTGCCTTAAGGTCTCTTTTCATAATATATTGTGTCACTTTGATCTACCATAGCTCATTTGTTTAATGAATTGTGGTTGACTTGTAAATACTTAGCTGACAGGCTGACAAGTTGATTCAGTTTTTTTAATCCTCTTGTCCTTTATGATTTGGATAAAAGGACAAAACATTTTCATTCATGTTTATCACCTCAGCCCTTACAGAAAAGAAACACAAATTTCACATGTTTTTTGGAACACTTTTGTGTGAATCCCATGTAAATTTTAATGTGAAACCCATGGGATTATATGTAAAAACCCATTGGATGACATGTTCACTCACATATCACCACATGTTGCACATGTTATCCCATTGTTTTTTTACATGTGATTCCAAGGGTTTCACATGAGAATTTACATGGGATTCACACAAAAGTGTTCCAAAAAACATGTGAATTTCATGTATCTTTTTTGTAAGTGATTGAATTTGTGAGAAAACAGGTGGTTTATAAATAAATGTCTCTCTTTGCTCTAAGGCAGGATTTTTATTTTTATTCAACAGTTCACACTCACTGAGCATAGCCACACATGGACGCCACTGAATTGTGGGTCAATAGCACTGCCATATTGGGAAGACTATAAACACATACACGTGAATGTGGAGTTTTCTTGATAAACAGTACAATAATGTTTACATTTCATTGGGTTTGCGTTACACAGGTCTGTAGAGTATAGAAACGCTTTGTCTGCGGTTACTTATAATCTTAGACGTCAAAACTGTTTATTATTATTTAAGGAATTGTGAATGTAAAGCTATGCTCGGTTGTGAAATGTAAAGGTTGTTGTGCTTTTTATCCATAACAAATGCAGCTCCCATTCTTTTGTATGTGTTTATAGAGCTGTTTTGCCCTTCCAAATATGGCGGCTCTATGACCCATCGCAGCATTGGGCCCTCAACTGCTATATTTTTGAGAATTGCTATATTCTTCATCAATAGGGTGATGAAGACGTCAGTTCCAACAGTCAACATATTTCAGGTTATATTTAAGGTTTATCTTAATCCTCCAGTTAGCACTTCAGTGTAATGAAACAACATTTCTGCATTTGTCCACGCCCACCTTATGTGATGCTCATTTGAAAAGTGTCAAACACTCATAAGATATGCCAAGAGTTCTTCAAAATATGTATTCAGCCTATTAGTCAATGTATTTTCGGGAAATGTGATGTAGTGAGAAAAGAAGTTGAAAATAAGGGCAGAGCACATAGAGAGCACGAGGGAGCAGTGAGAATGCAGGAGGGCTGGACTGATGGCTCTCTATCTAAATGTTATTCTCTGCAGCCCTCAAAGAGCACATTGTGCTTTGAATCTCAAAAACATAGGGCCCCTGTTCTTCTCTCAGCTCTCTTTTCTCTCATCCATCTCTCTCCCTCTTTCTGTATATCCCTCTATTTCCTCTCATGGCGCCCCCACCCCGCCCTGTTTTTCCCTCTCATTTTGACTGAATAAAGATTAAATAAAGTAATTTCATTTAAATGTCGTTCATTCTTTCCTCACCTTTTTCATTTAATTTTATTGACATTTTTCTGATGTTTTGAAGGTATATCATAAACTTCATATGTCCCATTCTTTTTATCATTTTTATCAATTATTTTCATTATGTGTTTTTACCCATCCCACAATTTTTTACATCTACTGTATAACTTACAGTTGAAAAGAAGTCATTTTGTTTACAAGTTTTCTTTTATTTGTTAACTTTTTGAATATGCTGGCTCTTTAGTTCCCATGGGATAGTACAGTGTCTACCTGATGCATACTGAAAAATCGTAGTAGTAGTAGAATGTCTATTTTTCACATAGTGTTTTTGCATACTGTTCGAGACATACTACATAATGATTTTTACAAATTATATAGTATGGAAGCAATTCTAAATTGGGTCTGTTAAAACAAAATCTTTAGATTAACAGTTTTAAGAGTTTTTAGATCTTTGAGTATATTTAAACTCCAGAACAAAATTTCCAATGTACTCCAAAAAGTTGATTAGACAATAGATTTGACTTTCTCCTCAAAGAAAAAATATTGATATGTAAGGGATAATGTACAGGCAGCCGGTTGTTATCACAGGAATATTTGGCTGCTTGTACATTATCCCGCTTATTACACGGCTACTTGTAAAAAAAAACCTGGAAATTAAATATTGAAATATTTTATTTCAAAAAAAGGAAAATCCGTTTACTTTTCGTTTTAAGGTAAGAAACAACATTTAAATGTCAGGAACAGGCAATTTGGTTTAATCATTTGTAAATAATTTATATTGAATTTTTGTGAAATATTAAACTCCCTGTCAAAATGATTTGCAGCATCCAGGTTATCGTGTGTTATTAGATTTGAGCGGTTGTTATCTGGGAATAATGAACCTGCAAATGTCTTGACTGGCCAATCAGAATCAAGTGTTTTAATGAGCCGTGTAATAATAATTATTAAAATATTGATCACATATTAATTACTTATCGTGCACTTATGACAGTTTTTTCCCCAAATGTTTGTCCAATGAAATGCTGTCTTGAATGTAACAAGTCTTGGTTCATCAAAAGTCTCTTTTGCTACAAAGAACAGGTACAGGTAAATAGAAAATATGTCAACAGAGGTGCAAACAATTTCATATTTTAAAACTGCATTCAGTAACTTTTGCCTCTCTATGGCCATCTTTGATTATAACCTAAAATCACATGTTAGTTTACACACTTGTCTTTATGAAAAACATCTGACCTTTTCCGTAAAATCCTGGCTGGAAACTACAGGTGTGTGTTTTTATTTATATATTTTTTTATAGGCCAGTAAAATATTGCCTACGCCAACATTTTATTTGGCTGCTTTTTAGAAACACCTGTGCTACTTTTATTGGAAGAAACCGCTTCAGGAAACAAAAATGTGTAGTGAGCTGAAGACGGGTTGCAGAATGTAGAATAAAACGGGATGATGGCCAGCCAGTTGTTATCGCAGAATAAGCCCCGGCAGAGGGATCAGGACCCGATAAGAAGTGGAGGGTTTACTATTACTCGGAAGGGGTTTATTTTAAAAATATTTATATAATAATAATGAAGCATATTTGTATTTAATTTATCGGGTCAAATACCTAAAAAACTGTTTTAAGCATACATTTTTTTTATTTCTATAAATAACTTGGTTACTGGTTTATGAGATCTGCAGCATTAACCTTCTTTAAAGTCAGTAGTCAAACATGGATATGATGGAGTGCACATACAACATAATAAACTAGTGATAGCATCAAAATATGTGAGAAGAAGAATAACAGAGCCAGACTAAAAAAGCACATTGATGTTCATTTTCAAAGGTTTCCAAACATTTATTCTTTTAAATGTCACTTGGTAATTTAAATTAACACATTAAAACAGATAACATTAAAATATACGCATTTGTAGACACTTTTATCTAAAGAGATTTAAAGTGCTTTAGATAAGCTTCAAGCTACAGTATTCATATTATCAGTACTTACGTTCCCTGGAAATGAAACCCGTGACCTACTGCCATGCTCAGAATGTGATAAATATAAATGACTGTACTGGTTTGTAGCACAGTGTGAAAAAAGTTTTCCAAAGGTGATCTTGACAAATGTTTTTAACGTTTTCATTCTACCTTCAAATAGATTTCAAATAGATCATATCATAGAAGCTCTGTTTTTCATCACTGTTATCTAGAAGATAGCTGCTTGGGGTCATTGCCAAGATGTTCGTTAAAAAACTGACTTCCCTTAAATGTATTTTGGTCTTAATATACAAACTTACGCAACTAGGGGTAAAGTAAAGCTCTGGGTTTTGCCTTTTTTGAATCAAACTAATATGAAATGACAAGCCAGTACAAACACTGGGGTCACCATCTTATACTTGCCAATAAAAATTTGCATTAATGTGCTTGAACTGAGCAAGACAAAAAATTGCATCTAATAAAGTTTTGTATTTTGTTTTGTGTTGTGTTGAGATTATGTCGGCAAGGCAACCAGATTTTTATTTTGTTCTCTTTTGTACAGAACAATGAGTCACTAATGCAATGTGTCCACCAACGTTTTAAAGCGGCTGAAATGGCGGCGCTCTTCCGAAAACGCCAGCTGTGGGCACTTGATGTGCTTTGGAGGTGTAAAGTTTTTAAACTGCAGAGGCTGCAGTTTTTATATGACATTTTTGCCAAAAGTATGTGTTAATAGCATCTCATTTCTACGATACAGTAGTTTTGACCTTTAAAAAAATTATATTGCATATTGTATATATGGTAGCCAGAGAAAATCATATGGTACCAACATAAATATTTCTGCATTGTTTTTTACTGTAAACAATGGCCTAAGGAATAAACACTTCGGTGGACACAAAGGCTAAGCCTGCTTTTGAATCTCTCAACATTAGAAATGCTGCGATAGCATCACAATGTCAAAGCTTCAAAATACCCGCTTTATTTTTTAAACGGTAATATCATAGTACCGTAGGTAATGTTGCATACATGCAATAACGTTAATTTGAACACTTACATCTGCCTTTTTGCAGTGTTTCTTTTCTAAATGAATCCGTGTTTTGAACGACTCGGATGAGATAATGATTCAGCAAGACACTTGCTTTGTTCTTGAATAAATTAGCTTTTTTGAACAAATCGGTTGAATGATTCACTGACTCAGTAAAAAATTGCCGCCACCTACAGGCCGTTTTACTTTCACATTTAAAAGCAAGCCTGACTTTTTCATTTATAGACATTGCTGTATAAATAAAGTTTGTTGCACATTTGAATTATTTCCCATGTGAAAAATGATACTATAGTAAACTATACTAAATATTATTACAGTATTACAAAATAAGTGTTTGTAATACTGTAACATATTCCAGTATAATACAGTTTACTATAGTAAATACAACATGTTTCATCTTTGGTTTTATTTTGAAGATCTGCATTATGAACATAGCACAGCATCGTGATACTACTTGGTATTGTGATGGTATAGTATCGTAACATGTTTATGGTATCGTGACAACCCTACTAGACTTTAAATTTAATATCAAGCTCTATCGTTTTAATGGAACAATTTTTTATAGTTTTTACTGCCAGGCTCCAACAAGGACAGCACCATAAAATTAGTCAAGCGTTTATTACGGGAGCTTTGTTCAGTGTTCACTGAAAATCATACCCTTTAAACACAATGAGTCACGCCAAGTTTGACATTCATGATGTTTAACAGCAATGGGTCTCTACAATGCCAAGGACTAGTGTTTGACACATATTTGTTGGTTTTCTAGGACTCTCAACGTGCTTCTCATACATCCTAGTGTATATATCGCATTGTCAGCACTCGGAAGCCTGCATCATCATCATGTACCTAACGCTAGAAAATCTCACTCACAGAATTCAAAACTTGTGTATGAAAGGGTTAAAGAAGTTATTTGTAATCTATAGTGATTTTAAATCATTTACCCATCACTGTTAAAGGAATTGTTGTCTGTTTCTAGGTTTGCTTTACCCACATCATCTACTCTGCTAGTGAAAACAGGGGGTACAAGTTGGTACAGAGGTCAAAGGTCACTAGAAACTGATTGGTGATTGGTGCAAATGGCTTTGGGGATTTTCCCCTTATTTCAGCCAGATCCCCAGCTCTTCCCAAAACACAGATGCCCATTCAGGGCAGACCCCCATGGATGAAGGGAGGGGGGCACCAAAAGCCCTTTTGTGCCCAAAGAGGAGCTCTGTTGTCAGACACTGGACCCACTGTCTTCTCCTCTCAATGGAGGCTTCTTGCTTTTGCAATAACGTTGGAATGTTTCACTTTGTTTTTTTCTTTTCTTTTTTTTAATAGAGACTTCTGTACTCACAAACACACACACACACACACACACACTCACACACACTTCCTTTAACTGCTGTATTCTTTCATATATAATATGTAATGAAGCTAAGCTAAGAAAGGGAAGGGAAGGGAATTGTCTCACTATGCAGTTTATGTTGGAATCTACAGTTCTACAGTTTGAGATCCCCACCCTATTTTACTACCAAGAGTGCTCGTGTGAATGCAGAGAACTTGCGGTTACTTAAGCCTGTCCTCAGAGGTGGGTGAATAGAGTTTCTCCACACACAGAAATAGACCTGCCTCAAAGGAGTGAAATATGCCAGAGAAGAATTCCTGGGAATGGGAAAACATGTTTCTGTAATGGTGAGAAGGGCTGTTGTTTCCAGTTCGCTCCCCACACTGTGTGAACATAGCTTGTGGACTTTGAGGTTGGGTGAGCGAGTTCAGTTCACCCTTCTAAAATATTTTCTTCTCCATTTAATGTTCATGTTTTACTTTTCAGTTTGCATGCAATGGTCATGTAACAGGTCTCAATGGGGGGATAGAAGTCACCCATTTCAGACACTTTTCATCAAAAATTGATTTGCTTTATTCTACTATTTCAGTTAACTTTTGTCCAATCTCATGTTTCTCTAAACTCATTCCTGTACTTGCATACAAAAGAGTTATCAAAATCTGGTAGCTGCTCTCTTCTATACAGTGAAAATACTCAATGAGAACCGTAGCATTAAAATAATAGTTCAGTTAAAAAATAAAAATTCTGTCATCATTTACTCAACCTCTTGTTATTTTAGACCTGCGTGACTTTTTTCTTCTGCAAAACACAAAAGAAGATATTTTTAATAATGTCGTTAACCAAAAACCATTGGTCCCCATTGACTTCTATTGTATGGACCCAAAACCAATGCAAGTCAATAGAGACCCAACGGTTCTTGAAAATATATTCTTTTGTGTTTTGCAGAAGAAATAAAGTCATACAGGTTTGAAATGACAAGAGGGTGTTCAAGTTTATTTTTTGTGATGGCTTATCTAAACGAGAGCCAAAGTGAGCCAGGGGCTGCCAATGGCGCCCCCTTCAAAAAACTACTGTGTGATGCCCCATTGCCCAAGTCAATCCGACACTTTTCAGCCTGTAACTCCAACAATTTGTGCAAACAGCTTGCAAACAGATAACAACTCAACAGCTAACCCATCTGACAGACAGGTCCAGTAATGGATACCAGGGGCAATTTAACACTGCATTTCTCCAATCACCAATAAGTCATGATGCGATCACACTTACTCATCACATGTTTAATGGAGTTTTACTCATGCCCCCCCAAAAAAGGGATTGTTCACAAAAATGTCAGTTTTTTCACTTTTTCATTAGTTTTGTGTCCATGCAATAGAAGTCGATGGGTACCGCTGTTGTTCAGTTACTAACTTTCTTTAAAAATCTTCTTTTGTGTTCTGCAGAAATGACAAGAGAGTAAATGATGACAGAATTTTCGGCAACACTTTACAATAAGGTGCTATTAGTTAACATTAGTAAATGCATTAGCTAACAATTTAGTTTTTCAGTATTTATTAATGCTTGTTAATGTTAGTTTTCCATGTTATTTCATGGTGCATTAACTAATGTTAACAGTGACAACATTTGACTTGAATAATGTATTGGTAAATGTTGAAATTAACATGAATTAATATTAATAAATGTTGTATTAGTTTTGTTTAATGTTAGTTTATGTTAGCTAATGCATTAACTAATTGTTAACAAACAGCACCTTACTGTAAAGTGTTACCAAATGTTAATTTTTTGGTAAACTTTCTCTTTAAACCACATTTCGTAACACTCTGTAACGGTTCCGTTCAACTGGTTTTATTAATGTAAAGTATATTTGCGATAGTACAATATTCAAAATAAATCATTCTTTTCTGCTTTGTTCTTACACTCAGTCTCCCTCAACCTCTCCAGCAGGATACTGCTGCTGTAAGCCTTTCCGTGACTAGCTGTCATTAATCGGCCTTCTCTGGGGGCAGTACCTTGAGCGCATGCCAGCGATCGCGTCGTACAGCAGGAGAGATTGAAGAAGGCAGTGAAAGAGTGTTGGGGTGGTGAAAAAGGGGAGTCAAAACAGAGCAGCTTTTCTTGCTTTGTGGAGTGCAGGCTCCGGGAGGTTCCGGGAAGTTCTGGGGCGATGCAGAGGAGTGTAGGCCAAACACATAAGAGCCGCTTATCAGTTTTGGCCCTCCCTGTCTGCTGTTGAGACCACCCTCAGACAGCCTCAGGAGACGATCCCCCCCCCAAGATGCCTTCGCACGACTCTTGAGAACAAATCTAAATCGTCCTCTTGTGCTTACTGCTAATGAAATGTTATTCTTACTCATTTATCGGAGAAATGCTTGTTGACACGCTCGTTGTTGCGCTTTACGCGGAGCACAATCGTACAGTCATCGTCTTGGAGAACATCTCAAATGTTTGTGCTTGACGTGCCTTGGTTTGACAGAGGTTTCATAAACAATAATCCAATCATAACATACTTTGTGTTCAGCGTGTTTTCAAGTCAAGTTCATGGCCCTTCCGTAACCCATTTTTTCCTCAGTTTTGTGGTATGGCATAGCGCTCTGCCGACACACCCATATGTTACACTTCTGATTCAAATAACGGCCCTCACGGAAAGTAGAGACTCTGGCGCACTTGACTGTTAAATCTGTTAAAAAGTTCGGCAAGCCGAGAGCTTCGGAGGTTATTGAGTGTCAAAACCACTTAACAAGCAGAACAAGCTGTCACAATGCAATGTTAAATCCATTTTGTGTCTTCTGTGTTTTTCCTCCAGAAACTTGGCTATAGGCATTGGCATTCAGAATTTCCCAGAAGGCCTTGCAGTAAGTCTTCCTTTGCGGGGTTCTGGGGTGTCCACATGGCGATCCTTCTGGTGAGTTCAGACACATACATACAAGTCCCGTTCCAAAACATAATGAGCTGCTTACATAAATAACGTATTAAAGCATTCTACTTGGTGCTTGACTGGATGTGAATGCTGTTCTAAAAGTTAGGCAGAATTATTGTCTATTGTCTTTTGTTCTGTCATGCTGCTTGCGTTCAGTAAAGACACGGTGTAAGATGACTTGCATTGCATCTTTCACAGATAAGATAAAACAAGTGTTGCAGTACAGGGGAAAAAAACTACATTTTCATTTTAGTGATTACTGAAAAGAAACAATAATAAAAATACTCTAAATTGCAGGTTACTTGACGTACTTAATATTATGTGGGGCTAAATCAAATGACGTAAGGGCAATTCTGTGAAAATGTCAGTTTTTTGATGAAGGTTTTTACTATACTAATAGCAAAGATATCAACATTTGGTGGTTCAAATACCCTTGTAATTGAATATTGGGATTATAACAGCTAAGCAAATCTTTTCAAGATTTTAAAGCATATTTTGTATTTTTAGTGCATGATTTTTCATAGTCAAGTAAGTGCCATTTTCAGGATTGTCACATCCATAACGGTACATATTCCTCATTAATGGACACATGAAAATTCAAATAAAGTAACTATTTGATATTCTATGAAGAGGCATCACTTCTTTATTTGTTTCTGGTTTGTGCATTTTAATTCACAGAAATCCTACAAAGTATGTATTTTCTAAAAACACAGATTGATATTTTTCTGATGTTTAGACACTATCCACAAGGGTTTAGTGAAATATAAACAGATGGTTTGGTATATCGGTAACAAATACATTCTCCAAGCGTTTTTATGTCACATTCATAACGCAAGTTGTCACATTCATAACGCTGGTGTTTTTATGAATGTACTGAACCTTCTGTTTGTATTTTACTAACCCCTTGTTGATACTTCAGAAAAATATCAGTCTATGCACGAGATTTATGTTTAAAAAGGGAAATAAACGTGTTACTGATGTGACATAATGGACACTGTTTTTGAGACATACTTTGTAGGGTTTCTGTGAATTAAAATGCACAAACCAGAAGCAATACCCAACAAATGGAGAAGGGATGGTTCTATATAGAACATAAAATAGTTACCTTTTTAATTTTCATGTGTTTATTCATGAGGAATATGTACTGTTATGGATGTGGCAATCCTGAAAATGGCTCTTATGGAAAAATCATGCACTAAAAATAGAAAAAATGCTTTAAAAACTTTGAGACCTCACATGGGTACCAAATGTTGACATCTGTGCTATCAGTATAGTAAAGTTTCTATGGTATGCAATACATCATTTTTCTTAGCTTACCAGTGAATTGCTCAATAATTTTAGTTTATTTTAAAATATATATTTTTTTCTTAACATTAAGTACTATTATGACACATACAGTATAAAATCCTCTTAATTGAAGATTTTAAAGCACAGAATAACAGAATCTTGTTCTCTTGTTCCATCAATTTCTAATAATCAGACTGGAGTAACAATAAGACACTAAATGGGCAAGTGTTGCAAAATGTTTTATGCATTTATGTTCACCGTCTCATAGGTATGGTCAGCTGAGTGGGATGGTGGAGCCTTTAGCTGGGTTGTTGGGGGCTGTTGCCGTGGTGCTGGCTGAGCCGTTGCTACCGTACGCTCTTGCCTTTGCTGCAGGAGCCATGGTCTACGTAGTGGTTGATGACATCATTCCTGAAGCTCAAGTCAGGTAATCACATTGTTTTTAACTGAATGTTTGCAGATTGACGTACAGAATATGTGGACGTTGTAATTGATGTGTGTTTTCTTATAGTGGGAATGGTAAGCTGGCCTCCTGGACATCCATTATTGGCTTCATTGTAATGATGTCACTGGATGTTGGACTTGGTTGAAATATCAATTTCTAGAACGTCAGGTGACTGCACTGAGAAAAGCGACCAAAGAAGCCTTTTTTCTTAGTGTATAGGTTTCATTGTAGAAATATTTTTCTAGTAATTGTATGTACATTTGTGTTATTTTATTGGTTTTAAGTATGATTTAAGGATTTGAAGACGGGCAAAATGACAATACTTGAAAATAATGAAAACTTGAATGGTTTAAGGGTTGTACAAGTGTTTGATGGTTATTATGCAGTATGTGTTTGTTTACATGAGTAGACCAGTATATGTAACATGTAAACTCAGCTCACCAGCCTGCCATCCATAATATAAGGACCATATGTCTTTGAAATTGTTGTACACTCAACTGGAAGTGAAAATGCAAATTATCAGCTTTGATTTATGAATGATTGTATAGTGAGAATCATTCATTTATGATTCAATGGAGCCATTGTTGTCTTCTGTTGCAATTGCTGAATTTCATCAACTGTTTAATCCTTCTCTCCATCTTTTTCATACAAGTTATTAAATAAGGTTTAATTTTCTTTGTGTGTAAAATTATTTTCTTTGTAATTGCTGTAATAAAATTTGTAATTCAATACAAAAACTCATTCTCTGGTTGTTTGTTTAGCTGTTGTTTCATAATTACCAAGTGTCTCATATTAAGATTTAGTGCCACTAACCCACCAAGTCTGGCAAAAAAGCATCAGCCTGTAAATAAAACATGGTGTGCAGAGATATCAGTTACACAATGTCACCACAGTCACTAAATCACTTGTCTAAATCAATCGTCTGACTGAAGGAAAATAACCCCCAAAAAAGATCGAAAAAAATCTGTTGTGCATGTGTGTTTAATAACAATGTTCATTTTAACAAGGCTCACTCTTAAAAATATTGGTGCTTGAAAGGTTCTTCACAGTGATGCCATAGAAGAACCATTTTTGGTTCCATCAAAGATTCTTTAAAGAACCATCTTTCTCATACCTTTTTATAATCTGAAGAAACAGAAAGGTTCTATGGATGTTAAAGGTTCTTTATGGAACCATTTAGACAATAAAAGGTTCTCCTATGGCACTGTGAAGCACCTTTTTTTTTTAAACGTGCCATTTGAATAGCATACCAACTATTACTGTTTTTACATTTTATCCAGTGTCACACCGTCTATAGCATTCTTTATGTTTTTATGCATTCATGGAATTCAGCATGATGAGGTCAAGCATAGAAGAAACATTTTTGTCTGTATGTTTCCATTAAAAGCTTTCTTTTAAGGTTATATTTAAGTTTTTTTTATAGTGGAAAAGGATTCTTTAGAATATACAGTTAATGGGAAGAAATGTTTTAAAGGCCTTTGACTTACTGATTAAAATGTTTATCATTGCAGTATGCCTGTTTTACTTTTAAAAGAATCACAGGCGGCGCATTGCATCTACTATGCAGAATTCAGTTTGAAAGCCAGTTACATCCCGCGTGTAGCTTCTGTTCCACATTTCATTTTCAGGTTTTTTTCGTCTATTATGTTGAAGTATGTGACAAGAAGTATTTGTACCATATCTGTACAAACCAAGTTTGCAAAATTACAATTATATTTTTCTCTTAAGCTTCTTAAAGTTCAACCAAAAATAAAGATTCCATTATGCACTCTCATGTCATTTAATACCTGTATATGACTATTTCTTCTGTGGTTTTGTGTCTGTACAATGGAAGTAAATAGGGGTCAATGTGAGCAATTTTTTGCTCACCAGCGTTCTTCAAAATATCTTCTTTTGTATTCTGCAGAATTCTGGGATTGCATATGGCACACACATTATAAAGCAGATTTAAACTCTTTTCAGTGAACTGCAGTGGATTCAATTCCAGCTCCTGATGAAACTACACTTTTTGATTAGGCGAGTCTTAAAAGAAAATGCTGAAATCAATATTTCATCACATTAAAATCCCTACTTAAATGATTTCTTCAAAGTATTTGAGTAGAATGGTCCACTCTTGATCTATATGTTGATTCTCTTCTGTTTAGATGGGTAACTTAGGTGAACTCGGAATGATAGTTTCTTTGTATATTTTTGATTAAGCTGCAGGTTGCAAACAGTGAAATAACTCTTTTTAAATGTTAAATATAATTGGTAGACAGAAATGGCTCTGATTAACGTTATTCTACATTTTTGGCATATCTAAACTATGTAGTTTTATTTACAACTTTAGTATTTACTAATAAGTTGTGGATAATGTAAATTACTCTTGTAATCCCGTGTTCATGTACAGAATCTATAAAATAAATAAATAACTTCTAGACAACAAAAATAGGCCTTCTTTTGAAAAATGGGTTTGGAAAAATGTTACTTGATGATACCAACATAAAAATACCAACCGACAATTCGTTTTTTTCTCTCTTTAATACAAATCACACACAAATATTTATGAGTTTTGCAGTTGCTTTCTGGCTGTCATTACTGACCTAGATAATACAGAAAGAAGCCTTTTTGTTTTATTTTTGGCAAAACCTGGCAAAGTTAGCTGAATAACTGGAGTCATGTGGTCTCTACCACTGAAGTGGTGAATCTGGGTGGTTGTGGCATGTGTGGAGGAATGTGTTAGGGTTAAATAGAGAGAGAGTGTGGAGACTCGCATACAATGTCTTTGTGTTTCATAGCCTGCCTCCCGGTCACGCAGTAATGCAACTTGGACAAGCTCACCAACCCAGAAGTATGTGCGTGGGTGAGCGTGTATTATTCAATAAGTCCTTTCTCTTGACCATTTGCACTTACACCTTTATATGCTATATTTATGGGACGTTAAACAGACAATTGTATCAGTATCTGTATACTAATATGCTACTACCCTCAATATATTTTTGCTAATGTAAATACATCATTTTCAAATTAAACACTGACGCCAATGTTTTAAATAGGCCTACTTGAAATGCTTAGAAATTTAAATTTGATCATAAAATTGCTTACATTACAGTATAAGCTTTGTTTACAAAACAGGCGCTTAACTGCCCGTATTTAAGTTACAGGCCTCAAAACAACCTATAATGTTAAATATCCCCAGCCAGTTATATACAGGCATTGTACAAAAACGCTCGGTGCTGAGTCGGACTACATATCCCATGATGCAACGGGGCGTTACGAGCGCTCGTGTGAATGTCTGTGGAATGAAGGGCGCACTTGTTGAGTTTGAGAACTTTCGCAGGCTTGAACTTCTCTGACTGGACGCGGCGGAGAAATCTATCCTGTCAGGGGAACACGTTGGGGTTTTTCTTTCCGTTTACTTCTACATGAATTTTAGTCTATGTTGGAAAGTTTGGCGAGTTTTTGGATTATTGATTTTTATGACTGCTGAGTTAAACGGCTTGCGCGTGTGACTGTTTGTGTCGTTATAACGTTGTAACTATTGTGATGTTGTCTCGTAAAGGGCATTCATCGGACTCTAAACAAGCACCTGATTTGATTTCTGAAGGGAAATAAAAGACGAGTGGATTGTTTTGAATGATATATTGTTGGCTAATGGCTTATACTTCAGCTTTCTATCCTGGACGTGTAATGGCATTATGGAAGTATTTACGTGCGCATTATATTGTTCTCGGTGGAGATTCATACATTCTCAAGAGGGACGATGGATGAAGAATTGCATGGAAGGATCAGTGCTGCTTTGCTAAGGTAAGCACTTATTATTATAAACCTGATACCAAGTCATTCTGGAAACAGCATTAAACATGATTTGCATACTGTGGTAGTAGGCTAACCCAACTTTTAATGTGCATTAACATCTCAAGTGCATTAAAGGAGGATAAAAGCTGTAATCACTTTTATTGGTAACCTATATTTAATAGAATCATTTGCTGTAACGTCGCGTGCACCTGCACACGAGATGCGAGGGTGAACTGCACAAGAACTGACTTCCAGCTCTGATAGAAATTGACTATTTGCACTGAAAATGTCGGAATTTCTGCATTTTAAACGAAAGAAATGATTTGACAGAAATAGATTATAGATTGACATGTTTATTTTACGTTGGTATAATTTAATAGCGAGGTCTAATAATGAGGTCTGATGAGTAGGCTACAGTACTTTGGCTAAGGTTAAAGTTTTATTTCAGGGTTTTTCCCAGTTTCTCCTTTAGTGTGTGATGGTAGACAGGTACATGACACAAGGGAAATGCCTTTCATCAACCATAAAAATGAAGAATTATAACAATAAAGAAATAAAAAAAGGACATATTAGGTCAATATTCTTTTTTGTGTGTATTTTATGGCTCAAATACAAGCCAACCACAAGACCATATATCTGTACAGTGACTTCTGTCTTCACAAATGTTGACATATTTAAAACCATTTACCATTGACGCTGAAACAGAAATAAAGTTTACAGCCACGTATAAAGAGAAAGTCTATTCACACAACCAGCATGTCTTAAGAAATACAAAGTAGCATCTTAAACAATAAAATGAGTCACAGTAAATACAGCGCAGTGATTGGCTGGCAGCAGTTCGTTTGATTTCCGGCTGCCCGACTTACTAAACGAATGAGAGTTAAGTGTTCGAGTTCAAGTACGGGACAGGAGATGCTGAATGAATAGCCAGAATATTATTATGTTGGTCTCTGCTGCTCTCTGCTGGTTGCTTGAAACGGTTGAGCGTTTTTACCCCTAAGATTTTGGGTGTTCCTTAAACACTAGTTTGTCGCCATCTGCTGGTAGGCAGCTTGCACTGTGACTTTTTCAATTGAATCCCCTCCCCGTACAGCAGGAATCCCATGTGAAATAATCTGGTTTTGCTAAAGAGTTCGTGTGAATAGACAAATGTTTCCAATATTTACTTTAGGAATGTAGTTGTTAAGCTGTCGAAACAAACAGACTTTATATTGCAGTGTACTGCAATAAAATATATTAGTATAAATCTACAATATGTGCAAAAGTCTTAAGCATGTTAGCATTTTCATATTTTGCTGTTGTGTGTCAATATTAAATAATAATCCAGTGAGATTTTGGTATACACAAGGAGTGTGACAACAGACAGAGATCTGGTGTCACCATCATCAAGTTGTGTCTATTATTACACGAAGAAAAGAAAATACTGAAGCAGACTAAATCCAGAGGAACTGAAATTTTTTTTAAATGTAAAGCTACCTGAAAAAAATGTGAAAGTGGACCTACCAAAACATAGGTTGGTCGTACCAAATATTGATTTGATTTAGTTAAATGAAGTTAACTGATCAATAAAATCGATTCATGACATTATTATTTTTGAAAGCATCCCCACTTCACAGAATTTTCCACAGAAGTGCCTAAAACTTTACCTTTAACAGTACACTGTCAAGAAATTCTGTAGAAATTATTTTATCTTTATAGAAAAAAATGTAATCAAATCCTACATTTTTGGTTCCCAGAAATGCTTGCATGAGGCTGTTATTTCATATATTTTTTTCTCTAAAGATAAAGACTTATTAATGTTTAATGTTCATTTATCTTTGAACAAACTGTTGCCAATAAATTAGATAAATATACATCTACAGTAAGTTACTGGCAAACAATCTTTTTTAAAGTATACTTTCAGTTAGGTTTCTTCAAGCATCTTGGAGACACTACTACAGCTCTTCTGGATTTAGTCTCTATCAGTTTTTTCTAATAGCTCAGCCTTGTTCAGACTACAGGAGTTTTAAAATCCTGACCGATTATAAAATCTGGTTGCAGTACACACATAAGGATAGTATTGACAGATTCTCTTATTTAAAATCTTAACCGTGCTGACCAAAAATGTTTGAAACTCCTATCACATCAAACACTACAGGATAATATTAAGATTATCGGACCAGAGAACGCGCGCCTCACGTGATTTCAGCTGAAAGCGGATGTGTTTTTTATTTGATGTGATGTGGGGACATCTAGTAAAATGACATTATGTCAACTGATGGTCATGCGTTGATGTTTTGTTTCTGGTAGAAGTTAAATAAAGTTTTGTGAAGAAGCAGCAGCTCATGTTCACTATGTAAAATACAGAACACAGTGGACATTGCGAAGCGACAACTTAAAGGATAAATTATTGAGGTATTTGTTATGTTGCCACATTTCCGCTATCCAACACAGTTTTGTCAGTCACTCTGTCATCTTGCAGTCTTGTTTGTCATTGTAAAAGTACCAACGTCATCATCACTCCAATTTAAAATCCTAAATAGGCTATCAAACATGTTTGATATGATCGGGGCGGCCTCGGTTTTTCTCGGATAAGATTGGGAGGTGATTATTAATAAAATATAGTGGTTAAAAAGTCGGACTTGTAACCAGAAGGTCGCTGATAGCTGCCCACTGCTCCGGATGTGTGTTCACTACTAACTGGATGGGTTAAATGCAGAGGTCACATTTCGGTTATGGGTCACCATAACTGACAAATAGGTCTTTTACTTCACTTTCAATATCAGGCATGTGTACTGTTAATGTAAGGCTGTGGTGATTTTTTCTGAATGGCTGGTATACTGGTGAGTACAAAACCAATAGCTGCATTACAATATTTTATAGTTTTTTTTTAATGTTTTCAAATACCAGGCCTATAGTTTTGGAGATGATAGTTTCAAATAGATTTCATAATATGTGCATGTGTGATTGATGTCATCATTAAAACCTCATTCTAACCAGACACCAGAATATATGCTATTAACATGCTTGTAATATTTATAATTATAACCGTTATATTTATAACACACACTGTATATTTTTATGCTGTAGTTATGCAGCAGTTTGCCACTGATTTATATTTATCTAATTTATTAACAACAGTAAACTGCTGCCAGTAATACTGTAATTTCTACAGATATTTTTAACAGTGCAGTGGTTGATTGTGTCCATATTTCACCTAACCATGAATTAAAAATAAACATCTTTGGTATTTATATTGTACTGTAAGATCTGTTTTTCCATATAAAATGTGACAGACATTTAGTTTAGGATCACATATGAGTAGCATAATAATAATTCTTACCGTCAAATGAAATGTTGATTTATCTATAATAATAAATATTTGAATATTATAATGTGTTTTATAATATTATATTGTGACATTTAGCTGTTTAGAACAACATTGATTTGTTTTTCGCAAGTATCGCAACTGCCAGGACGTGTTGTTATTCTATTAACTTCTACTATAGACTGTTTTTGCGGTAACAACATAAACTTTATGTGGCCACTGATCAGTGAATGTGGCCCAAACTTCTCTACCTCTGCAAAGAATTATTAACTTCTAAATAATTTTAATTTAATGTAGCCTAATACAATTAATATACAATAAAATATTCATATAAATTCATATTAATATAATTTAATATATATACAATAAATTGTTATATTATAACCAAACACAGACCAGAAGTTAACTTCAGGCCAGGCACGTACGTCTGATAAAACCTTCTATATGTGATTGGTACTTGTGATTGATATTTAAAAAGGGGTCACCATAAATGATATGAGACATCTTGTTTCTTTTCTTTTCGAGTATTTTATGTGCAGTATTCTATTATTTAATTCTGAACATATGGCAACATTTGCCAGTAGATGGCAGCAATACTCTATAATAAAAAGACCTGGCACAATTTTTTTGTATCTGCATTATGGTTATAATGTATCTTTGAAAATGAATTAACATACTAGTACACACGTTTTAACAACATTTAAAATTATCTCCAAAATAAGTTGTATTTAAGTAAAAGTAAATCAAACTTTTAAAGTAAAAGTTCACACTGGTACCCTTTCCATTTTTTTTGTCTGCATGTAAATAATCCAAGATTAAGTGTATCTCCACCTTTGTCCACTGCTTGGTGTTCAAAATGTGAATGTGAACACACATATCTTTCACACATTTACTTTAGCAAGAATGATTATTTTATCCACATAATAAATAAGCTCAAACATTTAGACTCAAATACTTGGTTTAAATAAAAATAGTTGTGATTGTAATTCCCTTCAGAAACTTTACAAAGTGAAAACAATATATACATTTGGAAGAGTACCACATGTGAGCAGTCTTGAACAATCCATATTCTTTGCTGAAAATATACTGACGCCCTCTTCAGGCTGTTGGTGTTCTTTGTAACCATCAGCATTTAAAAATGCATGTTTCACATGTGTTGCTTTGCTAGTGTGTTCTAAATACTAGATACCTTATAATACTTAAAAATGATTAGACAATGTAAATATCTTAGGGAGCAAATACTGACTTTTTGCTAAGTCTTCTGCTTCTGAGTTTCAGAAGAGACCTTAGCAATGTCTCAAACTCTGACACCAAGGTTTAAATAAATAAGTCAGAGATTTCTGTATTCTCTCTCATTTTATTTGTACTCAGTGCAATTGTCTCATATGTCTATTTTTACTTCTCATATAGAATTTGAAAAAGATATAAAACTGATACTTGATTGAAACATGACTAAGAATTTAAATTTGTGAATTTAAAGTCCCCCCAACCCTCATTTTTAGTTCATTAAAAATGTATATAAATATTCCTTTAAGAATTGACAGTGAATTTTATTCATGTGTTGACATGTCGGTTTTGTTATGTTTTAGTCTCCACCAATCTAATTTTCTCTGATACACTTTCTCAGATATTCTATCCCTTAAAGGCAAATTATTGTGCAATGTGCCTTGTCTTGATTCAGTTACTTGAATGGTAATTATGAGAATGTACCAATGGATAATCTTTTTAGTGAAGATAATCTTGATCCCAAGATACCATCCCAATCTTCTTAATCTCGGATTACATTGTTTCGTCTTGCCTAATGCATGTACAGTACGCTTGTTTGCTGTGCCTCACAAACAGTGCTCCAACTGTATCTTATTATAAATATGTGTCATCAATGTCTTCAGTTTTAGCCGTTTCTTTAAAACTCTTGGGAGGTGTTCCCTAATATTATTCTGCATTTGTTAGCAGCTTTGTGAGGCCGAGTTCGTTTTAGATCTCGGTAATACCTAGTTCCGCTTTAATAGGATTAGGGTTTAGACTACAGGGATGCAGTGTGTGCCAGCCAGCTATGTCTGATTCTAGGATGTCAGGTGAGCTTGAAACTATCTTTGACAGGCATTGTGTTTATAGTCTATAAAAAGGGTATTTCCATGTTACCTGTTGTGTGTTATCTGCCAGTGTTTCAACTGAGAAACTGAAAAAAGGAAGAGAGCAACCTTACATAACATAACATGTTAAAAAAATCTACACTCAGGTTAGTAAAATAATTTTTTTGGTAAATCAAACATACTTATTTATTTTAATAGTTGTAACTTTTAGAATATATTGTTTGTCATTTTGTTCTGAGAAAAGTACATACATGTGCGTTGGACAATGTTTCAGAAATACAACTATTTTACAAGATGTAAGATTAATGTGATAACTTAACATGATAACTTTTTGCAAATAATTTGGTACTATTAGAATTTACTGTTCCAGTATAGACGGTTTTAAAGCAACAACATAAGCAAACATCACTGCACATGCCCAAACTTAACTTCCATTACACATCCACAAAGAATAGAGTCCATGCAGATTATTTCTGATAACAAGCAAAAGAAATGACAAGTAAATGACATTAGCTAGCAAGTTAAAAGTTTGTCTAGTCAGTATTATTTTGGGTTACCAGTAGAAAAAACGTTACTTGGCTAAACTTAAATGTGACAAAGTTACACGACCCATTCAACAAATAGTTTATTTCATTCAATTATTGTACACTAAAAAAAAGATAAAAATAGTAGAGCATTACTTTTATCCGCTTGAAACAGAAACATTTTAGCATTTTTGTCCAATAACACTACCCACAGATTTAGACATTTTTCTCTTGCTGTTGGTTGTGAAATTGCCGTTTTCATATAGTGCTAATGGACTGGTCAGTAATATCAGTAGATTACAGTTAATATACTTTACCTTACATCCAGGGAATCATTCATCTGTATTACAAGTGTGTGGCAAGTATTTTTAGCTGTACACTGAAAAGATTGCACAAGTTTCTTGCTCTCTTTCTGTTCGAGTCTGGCATTTGATATGTGCAGGCTTTTCTTTCGTCCTTTCTTTTAGATTTGACCCAGTCTGGCTTCAAACCCAGCTCTTTCGTGAGCATGACAGCATCACCGACCACAATGCCACTGTTCCAACTGTTTCCTATTGGCTTTGTATAAACAAACAATAAAACGTTACGTATTTCACATAACGATGATGTGATGCTAATATGTCACGACACGGTACCACAATCTCGCTGAGATGAGAACACTTGGAGCAACAAAACAACCTCCCCTTTTGTATTCCCTTGACAATCGCTTTAGGAAGCAACACCTCTTAATGGGAATGGATGGCACTATTATGTAATTCTAGACAAAAAGACCAGATCAGCTTAGAGGAGAGAAAAACTGTGAGTGTTAGAAAAACAAACAATGAAAAGAACATTCAAAGTTTTCTTTCCACTTCAACTCAGCGTTCATAAAAAACACTTTCTGCCTGGTTCTGCCTATCCTCGAGGGACTGAAATAGAGAGTTTGGCCTTGAAGAGAGAGAGACTTGTGTTTTTGTGTGTAATTGTTGTGGTGATGGAGAGGGAGAACAGAGCAGAGTATGAAAGCGTGAAAGAGAAAGGGCCCTCGGTGACACGCTAGTACCCATGACAACTACCCCTCCAGGGACCGGCCCCCCTCTTCCGAAACTCCACCCCCAGCTAAACACCCGCTAATTGGGGCACTTCGCTTTATGTGTTTCTCTACTGATCCTCATGCCAGAAATATCAACATCGCCGTTAATTCTCTGTCATCTAATAATTTTCTCTGGAATTCATTTACGAGGCAAAGCGCTAACCATATTGCTATAGATCATCCCAAAAACATACAGAATCAAAAGTGCGTGATGGAACAATGAAATCACTGCTCATATAATCTCTCCAAAGTAAATTATACAAGAGCGTTCTGTGTCCTTCATGGTGGTGAACTCACTTTAGAGAAACTTGCAAAGAGAATCTTAAACAAATTTAAACCTTTTGTGGTGATGGCAGCGTTTAGACCACTTTCGCCGGCAAACCACAAAATTAATTCGGTCTGGAGAGCCCGAATGTTTATTGCTAAAACCTGGTCCTGAGCAAGTTCTCATTTTGATTTCTTATTGGTTCCTGCATACTAAAGAGTTTGATCTTTAAACAGCGTCGGCTAATCCACCTTTATAATTATATAAAGTTTGTCAAAATTAATTACATTTTGCAACCATACAATGTGCAGCGCATATAAACAAATGCAGCCCAAATTGGAGTAACAAAGGGGGAAGGGTGTGGCTCTTGCGTGCCAACAGGTTGGTGCTGGGACCATTTATGAAGAAAAAAATCAAGTGCTGCCTAACCTTGTCTGTATGCAGTTTGGCTATTTAAATGATGGCATCAGGGAATGTGAGGGTAGCAAAATTGCTTTCAAAAAACTTTCAGTAAATGTTTACTGGCAGTTCTATACTAACACAACCTGCTATTTTGCACTCCTGCCCCCTGATGAGAAGAGAGTGGTATCATGATAGTAATCTATCACTTTTATTGGGGTAGTATATCATCATAATAAATAAGTTAAGTAGATATGGAGAATAAAGGATCTTGAGTCTGCAACAGCAGCTACTTTTAAACTATTTGTTCAGGTTACTGTGGGCCACACATCTTAGTGCAGGATAATGTTTTATAGGTTGTACAGTAGTCATTTCTTGCTAGTTTTGGTTTAAAATCCTTCATATTTTGTCTGTAGTGCTAACAGACAGGGTTTTTCAAAGGTAAATCTTGCGTTTCCTTGAAAAATCTAACAGTGTATTACCTGCCAACTCTCTCTCCTCTCTCTCTCTCTCTCTCTCTCTCTCTGAACTTTATCCTGGATTCCCATCCAAGCTTGAGGTGAGGAATTTTGGTGTTAATTTCCATAAAAAAAACCTACAAAATTCTGTGAGCCCATAAATTCTCTTGTAGAATTGTTTACATGTGTGGAGGGGTTTATGTGATTTTTGGGGGGATAGATTTGTCACCAGAAGTAAGCTAAATATAAGGGATGCACCGATATGTGAATTTTGCCCGATAACAGTAACTGATCATTCATTAATAATGGAAGCCGATTACTTATATATTGGCTGATATACAGTCTCAATATTAATATATATCTTTCTGAGCCTGAAACAAAAGGCAAAAAGTGGACAACTGCTTTTATTATAAAACATTGACTACAGAAAAGATAACATTTCGTTTTTTTCTTTCTGAAAATCATATACCAATCCTACTTTACACTAGCTAAAAATTCTTTAACTTTTATTAAATTAACAAATTATAGTTGTTCTTCGAGACAGAGCAACCCTGAAAAGTGTCTAACAGGTCTCAAGTGATTTATAATTTATCGGCTTTAATGTATCGGCCTAATTTTATTATTGGGCCGATACTGATAACATCAAAAATGACCGTACCGACATGACCGATAATATATTGTGCATCCCTGTAAATATGAAAACATCTCCCTTTGCAACACGAGAGAAAATGCTGTGAATGCAAGAGGCTGATGTTCTACAGTATACTTCTTTATCAAGCACTATTACATTTAATACAAAAAATAAATCAATCATGAGACATATCCTCAGGAATGCATAACAAACTGACATTCCCTGTCTCCTGCAGTGCATGGGTAGTGTCTGGAATGCTAAAATAATTTGATTTCTGAACATTGTTGTTTGTTCTTAGGTGGTTTGTATTTCTGTAGCTCAATTGGTAGAGAATTGTGTTAGCAATGCATAGGTCATGGGTTCAAATCCATAATAGTAGTTCTGGTAATACTCAAGTTGGTCTTTTTTGGTTAGGCAGTTTAGTGAACAATCTCTTCAGATTGGATTAGGGTCAAGCGTTCTCTTGTACCTCACTGCTTAGTAGATCACAGTTCTAACTAATCAGTGTGAATAAATAAGACCTGGGGTCCAAGAGGCTAATATCTTACATAGAAGGGGCTGTGATAAAGAGCTTAAAGTTTGATTTTGTCATGCTTAAAGGCCTTACATTTTAATCCATGGTGTCTTGCGGGCTTGGTAGCATTAGATGGCATTTTACATAAGAAACATCGATATACAAATGTAAACAAGATAAATTAAGAAAGAAACTTGTGTAACACATAGCAATTGTCTTTTTAGAAAATGTTTTAAATTGTTTATTTTTTTCATCATTTATTCACCATCACAAGGTTCAAAGCCTGTATGTGACTCTTTCTTCTGTGGAACACATAAGAAGATATTTGTAAACCTGGACAACAAAAATGTTCGAAATTGAGATTTTTACATCACCTGAAAGCTGAATAAATAAGCAGGATAGGATAATATTTGGCCAAGATATAACTATTTAAATCTCTGGAATCTGAGGGTGTAAAAAATCAGGGTGTTGTAGCAGCTAAGAAGAAACAGGACGGTTTTAATGCTCTCTTTCCGTTTAGCGCTGTAATGAATAGATGAACCCTAAAGCTGAAATTCTAAGCTTTACATAGATATCAAACTTGAGTGGGTAATTCCCAAAGAGCGACAGCAGCGAGTGAAGTTTGTAGACGTGTTTCTGGGAATTTTTGTTAGCGATTTTGCTTCCTCCACAAAAATAAAGTTTTGATATATTTATGTTAGGAAATTTACTAAATATCTTCATGGAACATGATCTTAACTTAATATCTTTTTTTGGGCATGAAAGTAAAATCAATAATTTTGACCAAAACAATGTTTTTTTTTTGGTTATTACTACAAATGTCATCGTGCTACTTAAGACTTGTGATCCAGGGTCACATTTTAGGAAATGTCTCAATGGTTTTCTGTCTATAATGGAAGTCAATAAGGGTCAGTGTTGTATGGTTATCAACGCTCTCAAAATATCTTCTTTTGTGTTCTGCATAAGAAAGAAATTCCTACAGGTTTGGAATTACAAGTACATTTATATTTTTCCGTAAATATTTTAGGTTGCCAAACTCACCTTGAGACTTTTGTTACATATTGTCTTTATCCGTAAGAATGTGTGTCCCTGACATACTTGTATTGCTCTTTGTTAGCACACTGTGTAGTTTACAGTGTTACAAAGTTACCATAGTATTGAGCGTGGTCACAGTTTTGAAGGCCATCTAATCTGTTTTTGGTATGTCGAGGGGAGAAGTGGTCGCAGTAGGCAAGGAAGATTTAACTACAAGGTTTGCTGGATGCTGATCTGGTGTTGGGAAATGTACATGAATACTTATTTGGCTTCGGATGTGTCGGATGTGTATGATAAGGGTTGGAGTTAAACAGGGTCAGTACGGGCACTGCCGTCATAAGCTAAATGTTCGTCATTCACTTACATTGGGAGCTTCTCAGAGTTGAGTTGAATTACATTTGTATTACATGCTTTGCTTTTAAATGTTGCTGATGCAGCATCAGGTTATATTAGAAGGCATGCTGATAAAACTAAATTTGCACAGCATGCACCAGTAATAGTACATTTGGAGTAGAAGAACCGGCCATAAACTTCCAAGAAGACAACACGTCTCAAATAAAGGCCTGACTGATCGAGCCTAGTTAGTGTGTGTTTGGGTATTTGTCTTTTTCAATGCTATAACCAGTTGAAACAGTTGCTTGAGGAAACAGACCTCCTTCTCAATAGATTGCTTGAGCACATTCCAGGGAAAGAAGATCCTTATATTCCTAAGCAGGAACCTGTTTTACCTAAAATTCCACACATACAAACCTATGCTGAAATGTAAATATAAATACATTTGTTATAGGTTTCTGTTATGGTTTGTTATGGTTTCAGTATTGTTGTTAAATAGATTTCTGATTACTCACAATAAATGAAATGCTGTAGCTTATTTTGGCTAAGAACCACTCATTTAGATATGAATATACTGTCTGACATATGTACCCAAACACATTTCATTCTTTATCTTGTTGGGATCAGGTTTATCTAGAATAGATTATACCAAAATCATAGAAGGGCCTGACAAAATAAAGGCTCAGCAGTTTCTACAAAAAATGGTAAAGGCTACACCAGAATAAAATGTTTACAGAATATGTGTTTAGAAATCTCCCTGTCCAAACTTAATAAGTACTGACATACATAACTCTTAAAACAAAGCAGATGCTCCAAAATATAAACAGTTCTGCTCATCTAGTTGCTACTAAGTCCCCCAAACAAAATCAATACTTTATGCCACAATTTGATCAAATCTAGAGATTGTTTCACTTTAAAATTGTAATAATTTTAGTGCTGTCCAGTTTGTTGTGCAATATTCATCAGATGGTCAGTGAACAAACTGTGGGCGGTCCACGGGCGTGTGCCGTCTGAGGCTAGTTTACTGCAGACTCATGAGACAATAAACCAACAAGACCTTAATCAACCCACTTCCCACGACAAGAGCCGTCATCCCATCACAGCGGACTTTCCCTATGTCCTTACTGTATGTCCTTTTGGAGCACAGGAACAGCACCAAACCAAAATAAATGTAAACCCTCTCCTCCAAGTGCTGTTCATTCATTGGCAACACCGAAGTTTCCTCAATCCGTAAAATGTCAAACCTAGCTTCCCGAGGACATCATGGTTTTCATTTGCTTTGATGTTGGCCCATCCCCATGCCTTTCTGCTTGTTAATTTCAACCGTGGAAGACAATCAGCGCTGGTGGATGAAAAATGTGATAAACATTGGAAGGAGGGTGGGTTGGGGTCATGACGCGCTCTGGCTCGGCCAATGAAGAATAAAGAAATGCTGAAATTTCGCCAATAAATGTGATGGTCTCTCCTTGGGGTTCGGTGCTTAAAACAAAAATACCAGATGTTAAACAAGATTGGCAAAGGTGAAGGACATGTCTGCCTTCACAATAAATCAGTTTGCAGCATTTTCATCCTGGTGAAAGAAAAGAAAACTTGCCCAAACTCACCTAAACTAATCTTTCCCATTAAAGGATTAGAATACTATCATTTATTTGCACAAATGTTGCTACAGATTCAGTGACTTTTTTTTCATGTAGCACAAAAGACATTCTGAAATTAGAAATAATGTATTAGATCTTTTTCTTAGAGGCCGTTTACACAACAACATTTATATCTATAGGCATGCGCGAGTATTCCCAAAACAACAATGGCGGCATACAAGACTGTGTGTATTATTTATGCACACTAAACTTTAAACACAAATACATGCTGACAAAGGCTATTAAAAAGCACATGAAACTGGGTTTGCATACAGTATGTGCCCAGGTATGCAGTGTTTTTTTTACAAAGTGACATCGCCATTGACTGGATTGGTATGTATAATACACCATTTTCAACACCACGCTTCTGACAAGCCAACCACAACAACCGCAATGTTCACGTTTATTCTGTTTTTTACGAGTCTATGTCTTTTTGTTTTGAACTTCATGCTTGTATAATAAATGGGCTATGACTTAAGAGAGTGTAGACACAGCTGAAGCAATCTTATACAGTAGCCTACCTTTTGTGCCAAACAAACTTATTATTCAAGTTGTTTACTGAAAATCTTGACAACCAATATAGTTCAGCCAATTACAACTGTAATTTAGATTTGTTTCTTACACAAACTGTTTTCAGAAGACAGTATTGAATATGATTTCAATTTCATGAACACTTTAATGGTGCACTTTAAGCATCCCTTTGAAGCTTTAAGTCTCCAGACCCTTTCCATTGCAATTGAAGGTAAATGAGCAACCAGCACATTCTTCAAAATACTTATTTTATATTTAAATGAAAAAGAAAGTGCTTTGGTACAAAAAGTGAGTTCATTTTTTGTGAACATCATTTCTTAGCAGTAAAGAGAATCAGAATTATTCAAATGTAGTTTGTAGTTTATATCTAACTCACTGGTGCCAGATTCAAGTTTCTTTATCTAGCACATCCTATTTCTGTTGGTTGCAGGTCAGAAAGGAAAGAAAGCGGGGGAATTTTGAGGTATAAAGGAATATTCTTATTCCCATGTGGATGAGATAAATTGCTGTTTATGTTTCAGTGTAGGCTGACAGACATAATGTTCCTTTGTTTATGTTTTGGATGAAGACCTGCCTGGCAGCAGAAGCTAGATACATGTCGAGACAGCCAAAGCTGCCGGAGAGGTGTGCTATATGACCGTACTGTAGTTTCCCAGAATGCAAAGCAACGATGGTTGCCAAAACCTGTCACTCGAAACCGTGTCATAAACTTACATTTAAAATGTATTGTTACAGCGGGATTATGTGGTCATTTTAATATGAATAAGCTTTAAAGTAAATAATAAAACAGCAGTGTATGAACCCTATTTGAATATGTTTATTTAAACAGCATTAAATCAGTTTTCCTTATTCGTATGCAGAAATGCAACAGCTAACTATATTCTTGGCGGGCAGGCTTTGCTAATGAATATTGAGATGGGCCCAAATGGAGTATAGAGTGATAACTAAATCAGAATCGAGCTCCTCTGCCTGCTGTTTCTCCTCGATGGCCTGCCGTTCCGAGCCGTCATCAATGGTTGGAAAGGAAACAATCCACAGTGGGACAGGAGCCCTCATCAACCCACATCCCACGAAAAGAGCCATCCTTCACCTCAACATGTCCCGTCTCGGCAACCACCAACGCACAGGAACCGCATCGGACCAAAATAAATGGGAATCTTCTCCACCAGCTCCTGTTTCCTTGTCTTGCAAAATCGACGTGCTTCCCGTGAATCTTTCAGAAAGTAGCATTTGAGGACAGCATGGTTTTTATTTGCTTTGATGTTGGCCCTTCCCCACGTCTCTCTGCTTGTTCATTAAAACCGTGGAGGACAATCAGCTTTGGTGGATGAAAAATGTGATAAACATTGGAAAGGATGATGGGATGGGGTGAAGATACTGAAATTGCGCCAATGCTGCCTCTGACGCTGGAGGTGAAGTGTGTGCTCAAGAAAGCACTTAAAAGAGATTCCGTCCACTGCTCCGGTTGATTTCCAGGGACGGCTGGGGGGATCTTACATGACGTTTCCTACTGTGCATATCTTTGCAAAGATTATGCAACTTGTTACTCAACAGTTCCTTTAAAGTACAAATAAAATGCCAAATGTATGGCAGCTTTCGTTTATTCTTTCCAGGTTTCTGACATGGCGTACATGATCTGTCAAAGTGACTTCCAGGGGCACTCTATAGATGTGTTGAAAGTAAAAGGGAGCTAACACCAGCGCTCGAAAACGAGGGGAGCGGAGGTCCATGAGGCGGACGTGCCTCCAGAGCTCAAAAATGTCGTCCTCAGAGAAACCGGTGACCTGAAAAAGAGCCATGTTTGCTTTGGATTGATTCAAAAGAGTTACTGAGCGATAACGGATCTTTCTCTGTTCCTGTAAATGAGCCGCTGACAGAGGAAAGAAGACTGTTCTTTGTCCCTGTACCATCCCAGAAGCAAAAAAGAGAGCTTCATCTTTTTCCTTTCTATTTTGGTCTTTCTGTGGGATTAGAAATAGTGTGGGAGATTATTGTAGATTCAAAACTCACTGCATATGCTAGGCTTCCGTGTTACAAATAAATGTGCTGCATCAGCATCCTGTTGTAATCATATTTGTGGCTAATTTGAGATGGTTATCTAATACCATAGAAATTAAAATTGTTTCATTTTGTAACTGACCTTTAAATCATGCAACATCATTACAGAGAGAATTATCCGCTTGAGTTACACAACACAAGATTTTGGCATCACAGCAGCAATATGTGCATGTGTTGTGGTGACCAATTGTCTTACAACAATAGGGCAATTCCAGCATTATGGATGTAACATTTTCAATTAAAAGTTGAAATATAAATGGAATATGAGAAATATGGACTGTTATGGATGTGACAATTTGCTTACCTGACTTTGAAAATGCTTTAAAATTCACATGGGTATTTAAACCACCAAAAATTGACACCTGACCTTTCAGTATAATGAAAACCTTTGGGAAAATCTTTTCATCTTAAGGTTGACATTTTCATGGAATGGCCCAATGGTAGTACTTCCCAACATTATGAGGACGATTAGAAAAATAGTTCCTGGCATGTGAATTTTATAGCAACAGAAAGTAATATGAATAATCTTGGTGAACTAGCTATGCTTTAAACAGTAAGTAAACCAAGTAAACAGGTCATCCCATCACATTGACCGATTATAATCAACAACTAGAACTTTCCTTTTAATATAGGAAATATCCAAACTAAGACTTTATGTTTTCAGTGTGCGTTTTAACTAGGGTATGATACATTTTTCAGTTTGGCTGAAATACAGCCGGCTGCTGCTTTATTTGATCAGTTTAAGGGATTGTGGTGGAAATGCTGTGCAGTAAATAAGTCTCACTCCCTTACAGTCTGTGGGGGATAAGCATGAAAAGCTTGGAAAGATCTCAGGTCAACGGTTGCTTACAGTGGGAAAACATTTTGCTTTATCATGCTTTCTGTTCCCAGATTCGTGCATAGGGAATGTTGATATATATGTGTGTGTGTGTGTGTGTGTGTGTGTGTTTGAGAGAGAGAGAGCGAGTGATATTTTAGAGCATGGGTTTAAAGGACCACATACATTGAAGCTCAGGTATGTGAGGTGTTCTCTTCCTTGGTGGCCAAGCATTTTTGAAGCCTTTCAGTATGAATGAAACCTTTTACTAAAACTCTAGTTCTCTGTTTCATTTATGGGAGTAAATCTGTTGCATGTTATGTATTGAATTTAGAGTTTTTATCTAGACAAAATCTCGATCTCATGGTAATTCATAACTATTTAACGAGGTGGCTAATGTTTTAGAATGATGTTTCATTCCAGTGATATTAGGTTTAGGGGTGGGGCTTCGTTCTTGTTTTTTTCTAATACGCGAATCAGTTTTCTAATAATGAGATCAGGTTGTCTTGAATATATTAAGGGGAGTTCCTTGAGAATGAATTGCATCCACCAATATCGTGTTTAACATAAATGTTTTTCTGCATTGTTTTAGGTTTACTGAAGAAACTATGCAAATTAGGTTACAGTGAAAATACCTGGAGCTTGAGCCAATAATCGGGATCAAGCTCATTTTTCACAAACATCAAGCCAAACTGATTTACTATTATTTGTTTTAAGGCTAATAAGTACTTTTTCGGACCACTTTTTTATGAGATAAAGTTCCTACCTAAAAATCCTTATCGTAAGCAAAATGATATGCTTTCAGAGAGAAAGTTTCTCTCAGAGTACATAAGTACATTAGAAGTGCCTTTTTTGTCATTCCTTTCTAAAAGACCCAGCGAAAGCACAAAAGGAGGTGAAGCCACAGAGCAGAGCCAAAAGAGCTAATGGATAAGTGATGAAACAGCATTTCCTGTGTTCTGAAGGGAGTGTTGAGATGTTGCACTCCTGAGCACGGTGGCTGTGAATGGATGCGCATGAAAATAGTTAGATGGATCAAGTCAAGTACAGTCGGAAAACATTATCAAGCAACCGGCCAAACTTGAGTTACCTCTCCTTTGACAGTCAATGTTTTCTTTTCCAAAAGGTTCAGATTTCAGAGGTCCAAAGGATGTTTTTTTAAAGAATTAAAAAACATGCTTAGTAGCAACCGAGAATATTGGTTTACTGGCAAGGCGCAGTGATTTACTGGAAATATGCGTAAGGGAAATATATTACTTTGTGTTTTTTTCACTGTATGTGTGTGTGTGTGTCTGTAGTGATGAAATCTGTCGTCAAAGACATGGTGTCTACGTGACTTGGATTGATTGCTTTAGGTGCAAATATGACTTGAGTGGCACAGCGCTAAGGTTTTGGCTTGGGATTGGTTCTCGCATACTGTAAACGCACACCCATTCAGAACCTTACCCATATAAAGTATTGACATTTATAGTTATGGTACATTCAGTAGTGTAAAAGCTCTTTTATACATTCAAATGCTGACTTGGCTCTTTAATCATATACCACATGGCCACTTATGATAATTTCTGTTGCCAATTTATGTGTTTTCCTTGACCCTTCCAAAGAATTACTGATGCTTCCTAAAGCTGGGCAGTGGGAAGCTTTTCACCTCCATAGGAATTAATCTGGAGAGATATCTGAAAGCCTTCATCTTAACCTCCTGCCGATTCTCCTTACATAACTGTTTGTTGTTCATTCTCTGATCTCCGTGAGAGACCATAAAGCCTATGCTTTTAGTCAGACCAGTTTTTGGAACTTCCTGTAAATATAATGAGATCCCATATTGATTTTTTTGTGTATATTATTCCTTATGCAAATTATTTTCATGCCACTTCAACAAATTATTCTTGTTATGTTTTTTTAACAGTTTCAGGGCAATATTCTGATTGGACAAGCTGTTTCCAGATAACTCCAATGTTTCTCTCTGCGTGTCTGCTTTGCGAAGTTCCAGGCAGGCTTATTTGCATAGTTTGGATGTGAAGATACACTAAACTGGTTATATTGTGTCTTACTTTAACTCACTATTAACCTCTTGTTCATTGAACTGCATTAAAGCAATATCACACAAGCAATCCTGTTGTTGTACTTAAAGGAACAGTTCACCCAAAAAAATGAAAATTCTGTCTTCATTTACTCACCTTCAAGTTGTTCCAAATCTGTTTAAATTTCCTTGTTTTGATGAATACAGAGAAAGATATTTGGAAGAATGCTTATAACTACCACTGTAGAAAAAATAGTTTACACATTTCTTTGTTCTGTTGAACACAAAAGAAGATATTTTGAAGAATGCAGGAAAGCAAACAGTTCTGGGTCACTTTTAACTACCATTATCATTTTGATCAATATCTTTCTCTGTGTTCTTCAAAACAAATACATTTTTACAGATTTGGAATAACTCGAGGGTGAGTAAATGAAAACAGAATTATGTATTTTTGGGTGAACTGTCCCTTTAACTTATTACCTGCTCATGCCAACTAATATGGCTGGTTCGTAGCCATGCTGATATCTTGCTTGTGTGATATGGTCAGAGCCGTTGAGAGAGAGAGTTGCCACAACAAAAGTTCAGATTTAAAACGTTCGCGTGTCATGTGATTCATGGAGCCTTCGGATAGTTGAGAGAATGTTATGTTTTCTCTTTAAATGCTTTATTTCTTTCATTTATTTATTCATTAAATGACTTACGTCTTTAAATTGGTTAAAAGTTTGTCACAATCGGTCTGTTTTGCTGCAGCTCCATGCGTTACTAGTATCTTGTGCGAACTATTGAGAGGCTCCATGAACCGCCATTGCTGTGAAAAAAACTGTTCCATTGAAGTTGACGCAACTCTGTCTCTCAATGGCTCTGGATATGGCTTTATAATTCAGTTAACCTAAAAAGCTTCTTTTCTATTCTTTTTTTTTGCACCATTTTCTAGTTACCATGGTCCTATTTCAGTTGACTGGAGTGGCATGACCGCCCAAAACTGGTTTGACAGCATGCGCACCACTGCTCGATTGAGTGGGAATGAGCAATAACAAATGCATGGATTGAATAAACAGTGGAAGGAGAGGTATTCCCACTGGGTTGTTTATCCAGGCTTAAAGCTCTGATAGACCTTACTACCCATGGGCCATGCTGCCACAGCTATGAAGTCATACTTTTTGACAATACCGGCACCAAGGTTCACTGTTTTCAGTGTGTAAGTGTGTGTGAATTACCAACCAGTGGTAACCAGTGGGGCGCATTAGTCTTTTCTTAGATATCATGGGAAAAGTTGTCTAAAAATCAGCTTAGAAATGTACAAACAGGCACTGTTATCTTTGTTATCCATGCTGTACCACTTGATCTACTGTATACCCCTTTGATTCTGAGTGAGTGTTATGGTTTGACTAAAATCAGGATTACTGTTTAAATAGGTGTTATTTACATGGCTTTGATTCTTTAATTTTATCTGGAACGCATATAAGTGAAAGTTTGAACAGCACGTTTTAAGTAGTCATATAAATAGCTGACAGTAAATGTTATATAATTAAGCAATATTACACAAGCCAAACTTCAAGCACATGACCTTTTTATGTCCAAATCAACAGTACATGGTACAACAGTACCATAGCAAGAACTAGGCCTATTAGAAATTTATATTGAGTATGTTAGACGCACCTCTTTTGAATGGGTTTTAGTTGGCAGGGAGCATTTTGCATGCTGCTTATCTGTGCCGGGCACCTCGCATTTTTGCCGCCTACTGTTCCTCGCGTTTTTGGCAGGTGAAAAAAAATCTACTCTGAGCAGAAAAGTGGTTGACGTCATGTGCCCATTTTCCCATTGTCCAATCGAATGAAAGGAGAGGCGGGCCTTTCGTTGTGTTGACGGAACTTTACAGTTGCTTGAAACATCCGGAGAGGAGAAGCTTGTGCTGGCTGACGCAGGTTAACCCAGCAAAGTCAGAGCAAGCGCCTTTGGCTTGTATCTGTTTTAATTTCTGCTAATATGACAGTTAACAGCAACGAGTGTGTTCCTTGAATGACAGGGCAGCTGATTCGGTGGTTTCATAGCAACATAAAAAAATGCAACCCACTGCTCTTTTTAAAAAGTCAATAAAAAACGCGTTCTGTGTGATCGCCTGCTAAATCGTTAATATACTTTTTCTTCCCTTATGCGTACATTTCTGAAGAAGCCGAAGCATCAAAGTTTATGTAACAAATGCTAACTAATTATATCCCCCGTGCTACCACATATGTATGGGTAGAATACAGCCTAGATATGTGTCAGACTTTAAATTTATTTGTTATAAATATGCCATATTTTGTTTTGCAACCATCAAGTTCAAAAAAGGAAACTCATTCTGTTAAAGCACGTTTGCATTATAAAAATATATCTGCTGTGTGAAGATTAGACTGAACATCAGGTCACAGATGCTTGACAGTATTTAAAAAACACTTTTCCAGTACTTTCTAATAGAATATCTCCTTACCATGACAATTCTCAGTGTTTTCCACTTCCTTTCCTTTCGGCGGCCTCTAATGTAGATATGTTTTGAGTTGTCTGGAGTTTGTATCCTCATTTCTAAATCCATCTCAACATTATTATAGCTCCCTTGCCTTTGTGGCACAAAACCACAATGGTTTCTACAAAAATATACTCTGTGTAAAGAAACAAAGGCCTGACATGTTTAACTACGATATTTATGTTATGTCAAGCTCCCATTATCAAGGAAATTTGTAAGCACTTCTCGTTGAGCAAGCTCATCAAAACATTGGTTAGGGTGTCATGTGGTGCAGTCCAGGGTATTTACTCTGATCTAGTTTGAATGATACGCTTCAGTATATTTATTTGAGTTCGGAGCGCGTTCTTGGAATGAGGACTTGGCTCATATGCGCATGGTATTTCTGACCAAAGTGGCCATGCTAATAGCGATAGCATATCGACCCAAAAGAACTCAGCACATCTGACATCTGGAGCAGGAACATGCAATTACACAATCATTTATGGTGTACCCAACATGATTCATGGCAGTTTTAGTAAGGAAATACATTATGAATATTACCATTGCCTAGCAACAGATCAACTTGAGGGTGCATAGCTCATATGGAGTGGGAGATATGAGTGGGAAAGATCCCACAGCCTCCACGTAGCTCAATGCCACACGTGTGCACTTCTGTACATACTCCTGTTAATGCAACTGTTCCCACAAAGTTGACTGTTCTATATTTTTATACAGTATTATGCTATGGTAACAAAAATAATTCTACTGTCCAGAAAACTTGCTAAAGAAACATCTTGGTTTGCTTGTTTTAAAAGGTTTTGGGAACCTTGGCTGAACAGGCTGGGGACCAGCTGGCCAACCAACCAATCCAACTAACCATAAACTAGGTTTGGAAACCATGTTAAATAATCAGCAAACTAGCTTGGACTGGTCACAGCTACTTTTTTTCTTCAGGGGTCTTTAATAAATTATATATTTTGTAGCTCTTGGATACACAATTGGATCCACTTGAGGCTGGTGGGTTGGGAAATGCTTGGAATTCAGCTTAACACCTAATGAGAGCTCAAACACACATGGACAAATTTGTGTTTTCTTTAAGACTGAGAATATCTCCAGCTGAGACACTGAAACAGAGAGGACACTTATCACGTTGCAGGAGTAAACACTTTCTGATGTTGCTTTGTAAAACGCACACATATAAAAACACGTGCACACATTTTGTTAAGGTTTGGCAGTGTCTACAGGCATCATTCCATATCCACATTGCCGAGTCACAGAGCCACACACAGAGATACTGCAACGGCAAAGGACGGTGGAAAAGTTTAGGAAACTGTATGACACAATCTTCCTGAATGTTCAGCAACCACTAAATAAAGCTCTTGATTGTTTCAGGTGGAACAGTGACATGAGAAGATCAAGAAAAGATAAACATGTACGACCATGAAAATAAGCTTGATCGTGAGCCGCTCCGGGTATTAGCATCACGGAGAGAGTATGGATATAATTTTATCGTCTGGCAAGTGCAATGAGAAAGAAAAAGAGAGAAAGAACAGATTTTGGCAGGGAGCTTGTATCTAAACCACCGCAAGCAGGCCTGACGTTCACAAAGGTGGTCATGATAGCCACAGAACAGGCCTTAAGCAGCTCACGGTGCCCACACAAACCCTAGCAACACAGCTTAATTATTTCAAACCAGGAAAAAATATACACATGTAGAGTTTGGCTTTCAGTGGCTGTAGCAAAGGAATTATAACTTGCCACAATGCCAGAAGATTATCATCAGAGCCATTAGGGGAGATATAAAGATAAAGGCTGTATGAAAAAGTGAGACGGAAGGAGAAAAATGATACAGAAAGTTTTTGGAAATGTGAGAGGAAGGAGAGGTAGATTGTGAGAAAGGCTCAATTACAAAGGCTACATATAGTGCCTAAGGAGCATCCTAACTGAAATAGAACCTCAAAAATGACTGATCTGTAAATCTTGAAATTGGTAAACACTCTGCATCAAAACAGTCATTCTCAGGCAAAACGAGCAGACACGACTTACAAATGATTTCAGTGGTGACGTATGTTAGCATGATGCTAAGCTAACATCAAAATTAACGGCACACACTAAAACTGGGTACAGTAGTCACAAGAATGTAATACGTTTTTAGTTTTTACTTCAGGGGTTTGCATGGATGAAAGATACATACATTCTGTTAGTATGTGACGATTGTTTTAGCTATATTAACATTATAAGTAGGGATAATGTACAGGCAGCTGGTTGTTATCGCAGAAATAAGCCTATTTCACGATAAGAGCTGGCTGCTTGTACATTATCCCGCTTATTACACGGCTACTTACCTAATAAGTACGTTTTTGAACATGAAAAATTTATTTTAAATATTTTATTAGCTTGTTTTTAATGAATGCAGACCTTCCGCGAGTAAAATCCGTTCACTTTTGGTTTTAACGTAAGACACAACCTTCAAGTGCCATGAACCTGCAATTTGGTTGAATCATTTGTAAATTAAATGTATAATGAATTTTTGTGTAATATTAAACTGCACCTGTCAAAATGATTTTCAGCATCCGGGTTACCGTGTGTTATTAGTTTTGAACGGTTGTTATCTGGGAATAACGAACCTGCAAATGTTGCGACTGGCCAATCAGAATCCAGCATTCTAATGAGCCGTGTAATAAATGTTAATTACACAGCTATATTCAGTATTGTAATTGCAGTTGAAACACAATGAAACACAATAAAGGCACAATGTGTAGTTTTCACCACTGATGGGAGTTGTTGTCTTCACTTCCTCTGCCCATAGAATTTAATCTGACAGGACTCATAAATCATGTTCATGGATGACAACTTGAATTTTTTGAAGTTTTAAAATCATTACGTTATAACGTTAAGCCATCAGGGTGGCTTGACAGACACAAAACTATCTCCACGTTTTTTTCACAAGAAAAAGATATGTTTAAATGTATGCAGAGCTGCACAAACTGATCGGTGTACAAAGTATCACGAGAACAACGGAGTACTGTTTTTAAATCAGTGTTATGATCAGTGTCATGTCACACGATCTGTCTGCACAACCTCACATGCAGTAAACAGAGGATAACATGCATATTACTCTATAGACAGGTGATGCAATGAGAAGGGCCGTTGTGCTGGGTAAAACAAATTGGATTTAAACTTTCTTAAAAACTTTTGGCATTATGTAATGTAAGTAAACAAAATAATAACACTGTGCAAATAGTTTTTGGTATATTTTAATGCAAAACCTTACATATTGTTTCTTTAGCGGAACGTAACATTCAATATGGTTGTTTGTTGGTGCAGTTTTACAATGGATAATTCACGTTTTTCTAAATCCGACAGCCAACTTAGAATGTCGACGTTTGTTGGCATTTGTCGGCTCAGTAGGAAATAGCCTTAAGAACCAGCGAAATTGCACTGCATACCCTTTGGAACGGATTCGCGCAGGGAGCGAGCCTGTGATGCTTTAAAATGTTTTACGTAGGCAGCTCACTTGGTTTTTCAACAGAGCCAGAGAGAGATGAACTCTGGCAGTTCTTCATGCCTGTTGCAGCAGTTCTATAAACCACTCCTTAAGTATCTCAATATGTCCACCACGTTACTAGCCAACGGTATTAATACGGTCTCCTCTGACCTTAAATTACTGTGTATGTGTGTGTGGATGTCCGAGAGAATGAGATCCATCTGTGGGTGCTCCCTGCATGTGCTTCAGCTTAACCCCTTAATCAGAGCAGTGTTGCGGTTGTGTCGGTGGCAGAAGAGGATGTTACTCTTCTAAACATGCATACCTGGTTTTAAAAAGGTAGTCTTCTGTTGCTGCTACCCAGCAGCCATAGGAAACCATACCAAATCCCTTCTAGCGCTTTAAGTAAAGATTTACAAACGCAAGTTAAAATTGCCTGTCTAAGCCTACCGAACAGCTTTGTGTGGTGTGCAGGGTAGAGTTACTGAGCACAGGGCATGAGAAGGACCAGCAGTAAGTAGCTTACAGCATTGCCAGAAAGCATTGGGATGGAATGCACTTCCTCTCGGTTTTAGCACTGGCGCTTGACCACTTGGAACTGTGGGACCCATTAATGAGAGTCTTTTGTTAGAAGAAACAGAGCGATGAGGGAGAGGGAGTGAGTTGTAAGGTTTAGTTATGTGAACACAGAAGATGGAGATATTCAGAAAGTGTAATTGATTCTTGTTTGTATTTCCTATTTTCTGAGAATTCATTGTATAGGTATTTTTCACTAGCATCACCAAACAGAAACGTAAATATAGTCATTTTTGTAGTAAAATAAGCAGACAAAACTTTGCCCGACGCATGTCATCCTGGTTTCAGCTTAGAAAAAGAGTTCCAGGATAATAAATATTTAAACACCAATTACATTAGGCCATGAATTTTGCCTTTGACATTATGGGATGTTACATAATCCTGGGCAGCACAACAGTGAGCAGAAGAGCGTACTTCAGTGCCGTGGGCTGTTGCCTGATGTCCAGGGGGGATTGGCCAAAGGAAATCCCAATTAGGGTTAGGCTCCAGGCTTTTTAATGACATCAGTTCTTGTAATGCATGCCGTCCCTGCCACATGTGTGAACAGCAATGTTTTTCATCTGGGACTCCTGTTCTTTCGTTTAAAGGCAAGCACGGTTTATTCAAAGTTGCCCCCTCAGAGTTTTAGCCAAGTGGATTTTAAATGCTTCCAAACCAAATGCAAAAGTGCATCCCTGAAGATTACATGATACGTAAAAAATCTAAATGTAGAGGCAGAAATAAAGTTTTCATTTAAAAATGTGTTTATTTAATATCTTTTGCGAATAATTTCTAAAACTGACAATTCTGACAAGCTCTCCATTTGTGGCCAAAAGTGAACTTTGAAAAATTGATGTCTTTGCTTTTGTATTAAATGTATTATGTATTAAAACTTTGTATTGATTTTGCATAGTTGTACTTGGAGTGTAAACCAATGCTCAATATTGAGAACAATTTAATGAGGCAAAGCTTAAACAGTCAAAGTCCAAAAAATGTCTCCAAAATATGTCTACCCAATATTACACCGAATATACAGGATTAACAAATATTAAGATGGAATTGTGGTCAGTGTTTGTTTTATTTTGTGTGAACGTTTTATGTTTTTTTGTATAGTAGTATAAAACCCATGAAACTCATATTCACTGTAGTTTTTTTTGGACATTTTCTCTAATTAATAACTTAAAAGTTTAGTGCATTAAAAGCAAATGTTGTACAAATATCCCCCTAGACATCACTTTTGGCCAATACTGAACATCCTTAAAGCCACTCATCAATCTATCTAGACATAATATGTATGCATTCATGTAAACATTTTTAGGATCATGAAATTTCAGTCAAGTGACTTTAACACAGGAGCTCTTAAAAGCAAAACAAAAACTGTACCTCTAGATAGTTTTTTTCCCCTGTGTCTTTTCCAACCTAGGGCACCAAGTGGGACAGAGCGGCCACTGGTGCCCGCTCAAAACAACAGGTGCATGACATCTGTGTATGTGTGTGTTTCTGTTCTAATCCTTTTCGAGTGACAGTTCATCATGTTATTTGATGAAAACGCTTGCCCCTCACTCTTCACCCTGGCGACTGTATCAGCAGCTGTCTCCTTGTCGGTTGTTCCACCTGTTTTATCTAGCAGAGCACCCTCTCCAATGCCAAAATACCCATAAGGCAACACTAAACCTCCACATTAATGCAAGATTCTTCTTACTTGACGGTAACATTGAGAGCGCTTCTACCAGCATATCACTTTGCCCTTTACAAACTCAACCATAGACTGCACAAAAGCACATGTACACATATACACACATAGAGAAGCGAATGCGCTTCTACCACATCAGACGCAAACAAACTCGATCACCACAGCATATTTTCCAATCAAACATCAGCTCATCAAAACACAAGAACCCACAATATGGGATTTTTCTCTCCGTCACTGTAAAACTCCATAAAAGACATGAAAGATTGCGTTCGGCCCGTTTAAAGCTGTTGTTGCGATTATTGTTGCAAAGCTGGAAAAAGGTCAGGACGCAAATCACAGCTTGTAAAAGATGGAATCTGTCGCTTGTTTTTGGTCTTAATTGGCAACAGGGTTCCCCAGCAGTGCAGTACCACTGCGGCTGGGGTTCAAGATGGAACCTTTAAAAGGCCAGCGAAAGGACCGCTACGATGTGTAATCTGTTTTGCACCACAGTGATTATAAGACGTAATTGGAGCCCTTATTATGGTAAAGGCCTCATGGTTTCTGTCAGTGTTGTTGTTGTCTTTGGGTTTACATGTAATGGGTTTCTTCTGCTTTGATGCAGGCCCATAAATACTCAAGCACACACTCACACCCGTTTGGAACTACAGTAGGCAGCAAACTTTATTTTCGGGTTGAATGTGGATGAAAGTAAGAAACTGACCTTAGGCAGATGATCCCCATGAACACACTTGCCTTCTGTTAGTTTGTTTTTGTTCTGTCCACTCTTCCATAAACTGTTAATAACTGGTATTAAACTGTTATTGTTATCTCCCAGTCAGACAAAGGGCACATTTTTATGCCATGCTGTAATTTTGCACTGTAGTGAGTTTGTGTACTTGTTCATGAATGAATAAAAATGTGTTGTTTTTATGCGTAAAAGAAGTAGTAAAAGAAGAAACATTACTAGGCTGCACTAAATTATACTACTTATAGGCTTTCCTCTCTTAAAAATTGACCCCTTAAGCCTTGTGCACACCGGGACAATATTCGCACATGCTTATCGGCAGCTTTTTTCTAAACGTTTTTCGACGTTCATACCCTGGCAATGAGCTGATTGAACGTGCAAATTCACTCCCTGACATTAGTTGGCGTTTAATGAAAAACAGAAATACCCCGGTACACAAGGTGGCACTGCGCAACATTATGCTTCTGACATTTGTCGTTGGTATCAATGTGTGCTCGTCAAAACCGTCTTGTTCTTGAGCGCCACCAAGTCATGTTTTACAGTAACTTCAGCAGCTTCAGACATGTAAACAAAAGCGGCAATCTCATTGGTCAGGCAGTTTTTAACGCAGCGCGTCAAACCAAAAAAATAAGCCTGCAGGGTTTCGTTTTTACGCCTGCCGTTTGGTGCGTCGGTGTGCACACTCACATTGGCGCCCTCCGTTTAGTCATGAGGCGCTAAACGTGATGTGATAAGATTCCAGTGATAAGCAATTTGTCTGTCCACACTGAACACGAAAAAGAGGTGTGGCATGACAATCGCTTAGGACAAAAGCTCTGATAAACATGAACAAGATACCTTATAGCGCATGTCACGGCATCGCGTTACGTTTGGTTAGGACATGCTGTTAGATTATTTGTGTAAGCAGCTTATTATGTTGTATAGTTAGAATTGAAAGTTAAGCGGTCTAGTGGTTGTAAAAAATGTAATTCGATCATTGATCCCAAACAAAACAACGGCTTGTTTTAACATAGAATGTAGACTTTGGATTTTCAAATATTACGTCTGGGTAACCATGAGCGTATTTACATTACATTTACGCATTTGGCAGACGCTTTTATCCAAAGCGACTTACATTACATTGTACTATACATTTGTACGTTTTGTATAGTAAGCAAGTGGGGGTTAGGTGCCTTGCTCAAGGGCACCTCAGCCGCTACCCGCCAGCCCTGAGAATCGAACCAGCAACCTTCTGGTCATGAGTCCAACTCTCTAACCACTCGGCCACGACTGCCCACCCTAAAAAAAGTACAAAAAGTGTTCATGTTTATATACAGTCAGTCAGTAACAGTGGTTTTTGCAAATGTAGTTTTGTACTCAGCCACGTGTCACCTGTTGTACAGAACGGCAAGAGTAGGGCCCTATGAATTTTTTTCCCAAATTCTGTTTTATTTTTTCCCCAAATTCCGTTTTTTCTGTTTTAATTTTTTGGGATTCAGTTTTTTCCATCTTTTACTATACAATAGCAATAGCAACAGCTGTATCGCTACATGACCAGAACCAGACACACTGAAGCATCCAGATGTCTCCAATACTGCGTTATTTTCTAAAAGAACCCACGATGTGATCAGGTTTATTTATAGCTGGTGTGGGTATCAAAATCTTCCCATTAGCTTATGACTCCCCTGTTAAGCACACCAAATGAGTGCAACCTCCGCTTTAGAAATGTGAACTATTGATGGTTATGGCATTCATCCAATGTTAACGCTGCATAACTGTATGCTTCAGTGTTTTAAAGCTCTTTGCCATCTACACTCTTATACATAAGATTTATCAACATATGGGACTGCTGGCTAGAGTTCAATGTCATCATCCTAGTAGATATCTCTGTCCAACTTCTTATGGTGAGGAACAACAATGCTCTTTGACATTATGCTGACACAAAAGTATTAGAAGGTCTAAGCTAACTTGGCAATGGGATCAAGCATCAAACCGGAAGTTTTAAGCATCAACCCTACGCGCATACGCAAGGCATAATGGGTAATTTCCTGCATTGTGAAAAAGGTGGATAGTGACAAAGTTAACAAAACTGTTTCATGCGCGTCCCAGTGTGTGTTGACTGTGAATAGAAGATGCTAAAACAACGGCATAAAACAACATAGAGATATGTAAAATATTTGTGGCACATTTTGAAACCATCCCGGGCCGCCATAGTCTAAGTATTAAATAGGAAACACTATAGTAATCATCATAAAATCTATATGAATTCTGTATTATTAATGCAATTCATTCTGATACCAGGCCTAATGTTTATAATGCTTAAATCGACTATTTTCTTAGCTGGTCATTATAGCAAGATAAGCCCATATGCAAGGTAATATTTGATATTGGCCAATTAACTGTACATTCATACATACATCCTTTACTTATTAAGCATTCCAAGCTATAAAAGGCCTCTCAGGAAAGTCCTGCTATTTGCTTGCCATTGTATTGTCTTATTTTATTTAGACATAATAGTTATTGTCATCTAAAAGCTCAAGTCACACTTTTGGAGGGCAAAGCTGGAAAAGCCACGTTGTCTCCCGCTGTTGTATTCTCTTCCACAACTTGTCAGACCAGTTTCTTATTCAAATACCACAACAAATCACTGCAGCTGTAACTGCCCTACCTTGTCAAGCCTCATCTCAGTAGCGGCCAGTCGACGCACATGAAATTATTACATGCCACTTATGGTAAATCTTTCTTGACTTTTACATGTGGGGAAAGTGAATCAGAACCAGGTCTTTTGACTTTTGTCTTTTATAAACTTGTTTCCACTTGTTTTCCACTGGATTATTAACGGAACACAACTGCGCCCAATCGCTCCTTACCAGGGGCATTATAGTTTTTACTGTGATTTACACCAGCCATCTTTAGATATTATTCGTATTGACGTCAACTAATAATAGTGTTGTTATTATGATTAAGTATTTGGCAAAAACTGCATGCGAAGAAAACAGCTGGGAGTTTTAGAAAACCTTTGGAGGGAAAAGCAGAGCAGTTTTAGAAAGCACTCCAAGAAAAGTAGTATTTGAATCAGGATGCCAGCCACTTCTCTGTCCAACTCTTGCTTGCCTACTGTTCATTTATCCTACTCTGAATTTGGACAGGTGACGACTATACCCAAAGTATGGATGTTTTAAGCAAGCATATAATCCACCAGAATCCACTAGCTGAATGATCAGTCTGTTTGAACAACAGCACACCAGGACAGAATATCAATTGATGTGGTTGCTCAATGAGTATTGATTTTGTATTGTACTCATGTTAGCATGTGTGTGGGCATTTTTGTGTTGTTGATTGACCTTGGTCTAAGCTTCCAACTCCTTTTTGAAGCATGATGCGTTTTGAGGGTATATTTTGGGGGAAGTAATGTTGTATTTTTCTGTGTAAATAAGAGAAAATGAAAACTTTATGGTTTGATGATAAGTTGATGAGGTTTTCTTGGGCCAACATGGAATATATGGATTAAAAGAAAGAAGAGACTTATGACATTTGAGAAATTAGATATTTGTTTTATGGGTGGTTTTTCGAAAGTTACAATCATCATTGAGAACCGCTGGACAAGGTTAAATGTTTTTTAATACTGAATACTGAAAGAGAATTATTTTCTGAATATTCAAGTCAAATAACACCATACACAACACTGTACTAAAATTGTCTTACAGTGTTCTTGTTTCGCTGTATGTTTTGTTATCATTTCGTTTTAAATGTGATATGAGAGAAAGACTATTGAAGCTGTACTACTGAATAATAACATTCTAATGACTTTTGAATTAAAACAAGAAATGTTAGCATGTTATGTGTATTTAAAGCCCCAGTGAAATCAAAATGAAAATTGTTTTCCTTTTTTTTTTAAACATGTAAGCCTTAAGGACTTTAATAAACTGATATGCTGCTATGTGCTGACAAAATTCCCATTTAGAAGATATGAGCGTTCATAACTGACAGTGTGCGCTCAAATTCCATGACATCACGCTACACTTCAAATCCAATCAAATCTGCTTTAGAATCGGAAGAGTCCCGTCCCTTTCACAATGAGAGCTGCGGAAGCGGCGCCTCAAATCAGCCATTTGTTCGCACATTTATTGTGTCCTACATGGTGAATGACACATAATGCACTAGATGGGAGATAGGGGATGATCCAGACAGTGCAAACATTAACATTAAAGTCATATTTTTGCGTCAGTTTCATGTGAGCGGTTGCATGTCCTCTGGTTCAGAGACATGATACCACAGAGCTGATCATATACACCGATCAAAACAAAAACATATCTGAACTTTTTCAAGTCGACACAGTATATTGAATGTTAAGGCTAAATGGAAGAGATTAGACATCGCAGCCTTGATGAGTAAAGAAGACAAACGCCAGTGTCACTCACCAATGTAAATAACAAGCTTCGGCTATCACGCAGCTTCGCCAGGCTGTGCCGTAAACTAAACGCTATTGGTTATTTTAAAAGGGGGCGGGGCCACTCGATATGTCTCGCGCTCTATGCATTTCTCAGTTGAAATTACGTCAACACATCAAATAATGCTACGCATTCTAAGCCATTTCACTGGACCTTTAAGGCTTGTGAGGTCTTAAATATGACCTCAATAGACTGAATATTTTACTATTATTTAAAAAAAAAAAACATAATACAACATAGAATTGTAAAGTTGTTATTTTTATAGTTAGGACCATATATGAAATATATATTGTTACTGTATTGCATATGATTTTCATTCCTTGTTATAATTTAGTCTTTCTAGGTAGCTTAAGTCTGCAAAAAAAGGTCTTTAATCTGCAACTGAGTCCCACCCTCTAAAACTAAAGAGATTTTATCTCTGAAGGCCTAGCTTCTCCAAAACTGAGCTGTTTTTAGCTGAGTCATAGTTCGTTTTCACTCTCTCCCGCTCCTTCACGTCTGCCACTCTCTGTCCAGAAAACACGGTAGCTGTTCGGCAGCTCTAAAAACTAACATACCCACCTTCCTACCACCTCGCCCCTTTCCTCCTACTCAAAGCCGTGCCAGCGTGCTGGACCAAGGATTCCCTTTCTTTTTTCCTTCTTCCACCGTTCCGCTACTTATTCCCCCTTCCGTCTGTTAGCGGACCGTTAGTCACCCACCCACTCACTTCTACGAAGTGTCCCCATGCCTTCATCTAATTGTTCAGTCGGGGATGCAGCCAGGCAGACTCACTGGCGCGAGCTTTCAATATTTTAGTCGCAAGTCTGCAAGATGACAGCGATAATGATTCATTGCTACACTGTGTACTTAGTATTGTGCACACGTGACCAACGTGCAACATTGCTTATGCTAAAATATGTTTGACGTTTATTTACCTCAGCGATTAGTTCAGTTATTATGCAAGATGTGCTTGCTCACCATTTATGCAGTGTTTGCTGTGATGGCATGGAAGGTCAGTCTGCGCTCATGTGGCAAATGTTCATCCGCGTCGTCAATTAATAGCGGTTGGTGCTAGCTCAGCGGGTTACCACTTCCTGCTAGCCTTCACTTAGTAAGTTACTGGCATGCACTTTGGCTCTTCAATGCTTTATAATTTATGAGAATAATTATTATTGGAATTTGGGAAATCAATTTTTTTAGCCTTTTATATGTTTTTTAGTTTTATATCTAATCGTGAGTCATGGAATATTTGCTGTGGCACTCCAAAAAATGCTAGTCACCTGCTACTCAATGTCCTCACGCTCCTACAAGCCAATGGAAAGAAATGTTCCATCGTGTTTTATTTCAGTTTTTTCTTGCTATGTCTCAGAGACCGCGATCTTCAGTTTTGCTGGCACGTTTGTCAGGAAAAGCCGGGAACACCACGCCCTTGCACCTCGTAACCGGTGACGTAGGTTCCAGCGAGTGTAGGTTTAAGTCACCTAGCATGATTCTGGTACACTTTTACTGCAGGAAAAAGTCTAAATTTAGCACAGAAATGAGGACAGCATGCTTCTTTTGCGATATGAGCCTTCACAAATGTACACTTACTACTGCGTCATTTATTCACTGGGGGAAAGGATTGAGGGAAAAATGAGGAAAGAAGAAAATAGTTCTTAAAAATGAAAACACTATCATAAATCAGTCAACATCACGTCATTTCAAAACAGTGTGAAGCTTTGCTGAATGTTCCTGTTGCTTTTTATCTATATAGTGAATAGTAAATAGTGAGCAGTTGTTGTAAAGCTCCAAAATTCAGAAATGCACCACAGCAGGAACATTCTGTCAAACACCTTTTTGTGTTTGAAAGATGCAAGAGTATCAAACAAATTTTGAACAACAGGAATGTGAGTTAACAGTGAAGAAATATTTGGATTAACTGTCCCTTTAAGAGGTAATCTTTGCTAAAAAGAAAAGAGTACGAACTGGATAAACACGACTGCTTCTTGTTTGAAAAGGCTGGATGTTTCTAATGAGAGCCACTGACTCAATTAAGATTATTAATGCAAGATGTTTCAATTCCTGCTTTATTTCAGCACTCTATTTTGCACTGTTTAATTCTCGTTGCCTGTTTAATTCTTTTTGCCTGTTCCCCATATGCTTTTTCTGAGATCTCAGTGGGCAAGGCTTCTGGGGACTCCTTAACCCCCTGAAAGATCTGATCAAGAGCTTCTTACATGTTAAAATTGACATTTATGCACTTGGCAGCTTCCATTCAAACCAACTAACGTTGCATTTGAGCTTGAGAGAAAAATACAAGCATTGATTGGAAATCGTACCCATGGCCTTGGCGTTGCTACTAGTAAAAATAGAATTATTGACATCAAAAATTCATATCCTGAGAATGATTAAAAGCTAATTTGGCTTGCCATAGAGTTACAGTAAAGATGTTTGACTTCAATCTGTTTTTATGTGTTTTATGTGCATCATCAATGGAGTAAAGATAACATGTAGAGAATAATATACAGTTTGTCAAGTGTTACAGCAAAATGACTGATCAGAAACAAAAATATGGCTTTGAGATAAATCTTTAATTTATTTAGTTTTTTATTTTATTTAATTCTTATTTTATTAAGTGAATCATCCAAGTATCTGAGAAATATTAGGCCGCTGGGTGACATGATTGACAAATCTTAATCAAGTATTTCAGAAAGCAAGAGAGGAAAACTTGAGAGAACATGGAAAGTTGGGATTGGATGGTAAGCAGAGATGGATAGCTAGTGAAGTGTGATTTGGAAAGGATTAGGTGTTTTAAAAAAATAACCCCTTTTGTCCAAATAGGCATGAATGCCAATAGTAAACAAAGTGACCAGAAGAATTGCTCCGTAAAAAAGAGAAGAAACCTACAGAAAATTCCATCCACAAATCCAGAGACAGGAACTATCTTACAGGACTAAAAGCATTTTAATTTTGATTGGAGTGGGGGATGAAACAGACTGCTATAAGTGGGATTTTGGCCCCTGTTTTCTATAGCACTCCTACGCAACTTTCACTGTCTCTTATTCTAATTTATATCTTTCTCTCTCCATCTGTCTAAAAAAAGTTTTCTACACCACAGTCACTCCTGCCCAGACACATGCTGACTGAAAACTCAGATGTATTACACAGATCCTGCCAATGAAACTATGCAATGCTGCAGTTGATAGAGACAGAGTAACAGAGTGGGAAAAAAGACAGTTCTGGAACACGTTAGGAGAGAAGAAAAGATCATGCCATGATCTAAGTTGTAATGACAGCTCTTGCGTAGTGTGTTTGTCATTTAAAGCTTGCCCATGACAAAAATTGAATGATTGTGCATAAGGGGTGTCGAAATATATTGGCATTAACAATGATATTAATAACCACGATTATACATATAGTGTTAATACTACACATATGATAATATCTTATATAAATCAGTGCCAATTTCTGGTTGACGCTTCAGCATATATTAGGTGGTTTTGCACCCATTTATCATTTTGCCTGAAAAACCACAATGGTTACAAGTTCTCTCTTTTTTACCCTGCCTGGCCTAAAATCAGTTGGGTTGTAAACTTGGTGTTGTCTAAGTGATCATTAGAAACACTTAAAGGACCAGTGTGTAATTTTTTGGAGGCACTATTGACAGACATCTTAATCCTCTCACAGCCTTCGTAGCAATTCGAAAGGGAGGGGTGGAGTGAGCAGTTGGTTGCAATTTGCAACCTCATCGTTAGATGCCGCTACAAAATTCCACAAAGTACCTTTAAGCTTTGTATGTCATAGAAATAGCACTTCTTATGTGAATGCATTTGTGTGGACTCAACAGTATCTGCTACAAGTTATTGCCTTACTATAGTTAATACAACAAAATATTGTTCATTAAATAAGTGTGGTAAAATGTAATATATTAATGCAATATCGCTCAAGTAGGAATGTAATGTTGCTCTACATCAGCATCAGCACGGAGACAATCACAGCCACTGATGAAGAGCAACATCACATGACTACAAGTGCAATATTGCATTTATACAACAGTTCGATGGCACAAGTGTGTAGATAAATCAGAAACAACATCGGAGTGTCTTTAAAACCCTCCAGTTTTTAAAGGAAATTTGGAACTACTTTCTTCCGCCATGAATTCCAGACCAGCGCAGTTAATCTAACTGTCACGTCTTTTAAATTTGCTCTAATGCTTAAGTGAAGCGGGTAAGTCCGGTTAGGGTTAGGTGACCTAAGCATATACTGCCAACTACTGCTCAGTATATTATCATATTCCGACCTTTCCATATTATTACAAAAAAGGACTCCGGTATCAGCTGGTGCTGCTCTTTCCTGTTTTTTACTTTCAGTCTAATAAGTCTGACTAATAGTGGCGGAGTGATACAACTACAAGCGGGAGTGAAGCGGTTCCTTTAACGATACAGTGGACTATCTCACAGCTCTCAACCAATCAGATTCGAGAACCAGAGAGCACTGTTGTATAAAACAGTATAATATACGGTTTACTGCAGTAAATAATCTCCTCAGAATCTCATTAAACTTCTAATACATATTTTCAAAGTAGATTTGATTTTTTTGTGCAGTTCAGCAAACTTCAAATACCACGCAAATGCAACAGGCACAAAGAGTAAGGTCTCAATTTTACACAATGATAATTTTGTTTTGCACCGGCGGATTTCTTTTTTGGCAGACGCTCTTTGCCCAAATCGTCTTGTGTACATTGTGTTTGTGACAAGAAATCAAATAAAACCTGTCAACTTAAATAAGTTCAAGTAAACTAAACCTGATGACATTTATGATTTGGAGCACACAGCAGAGATTTTCTAGTTTCCTGCAAGTTTCTGGGACCAGCTCAAAGCCTGGTCCCATCAACAAACTCCAAGTCAAACAGATCATAGAGAGAAATGTCATTGATTCAGTGGCTCAAGGGGAGGAAAGGCAGCCTTCTAAAACTGCTAGGTCTCTCCCATCTTTTTCTTTGCTGTAGCTGTGAAGAGTTCATTCGTGGTATGTGGAAGTTAGTCTGAACTTGTGCTGTAGTCCAAATTAGCTTGAATTACTGTTTGCTTACTTGGGTATTCATGTGGGCGCCCCCAGGACAAATTTCCTACACCTTGCTACGTCTCTTTTCAAGAGTCTGGTCCAATAAGGGCTTGCCTCGGGCCTAAATGCTACAGCATGCATGCATATGCACGTATACATTAGTCTAGACGCAGCAAGGGAGGTAGAAGAGTTGCACTTGACATTGACCCTCAGGCTCCTTAGAGTTTGGAGAACGTGTGCATTTGTGTATATGTGTGGCCCCAATCTGACTGACAAATGACATGTGGACTGTTTTACTTCCTTTTACTTGGTCTTCATCAGCTCTGTATGTACATGTGCATATGTGCCCTCATGGCTTCATGGAGGGGAAATTAACTGACCACAGGGCCTCTTTTCCTGTTGCAGTTTAAATATGGTGTAGTATTAAATATTAATATATAAATATTAATTATGTCATGCAAAGTAAACATTTTAACATTATGTACTCACCCCCATGCTCGAAAGTCTAAAAAATCTTCATAAAAATATAATAAAACTAAGCCAAAATTTCTCCATGTCATACCTCTCAAATATCATTCACGCTATGTTAAATATAAAAATACTACATAAGTTTGGAATGACTCCAATGTCATTGTTTGCTTTGACCACAATTGATATTTTACAGGTATTGCAAATATTATCAGTGAATAAAGCCAAATGTGGACCTTTGTTCCACATTTGTATTGCTTCAAGATTTGTAATACAGCTCACCAGTTGAACAGTTGACTACTTTTATTGTGCTTTGTGGATCTTGGTATTTACAAATGATATTTTGTTGCATGGAAAAGAGATGTTTAGATTCTGCTGATGTTTGTGCTTTAGGGAAAAAAGAACAATACTGGGTTGGAATGGCATGGGTTGAGTAAATGATGACAAAATATTCATTTTTGGGTGAAGTATTCCTTAAACGTTTTAATTTGATTCAATTTCTTGTAACAAACATTCTCAACTAAATCCAGATGCCTGGACGCATGTTAGTCCACTCTACAATGCATGTTTGCTTATCCCTGGACCAGTTTCAATTTGAGCCGCCTGTAGATTAGCGAGAACTAGACAAGAAGATTCAGATTCAGATCCAGATTTTGCCATTTGGTTTTTCTGTAATTAATGGAAGTTGCCCTTTGGAATTGGCTGGCTGGCCTTTAGCAGGTCCTCATGAAAGGTTAATCTTTGGCTATAGGACGCTGACCACAGCCAGCTTTCCCCTTAAGGAAAAGTTCAGCCGAACGTGAAAATGCTGTCATTATTTACTTACTCGTGATGCTTTTAAACCATATGACTTTTATTTAGAACACAAAAGGTAAGTAAATCTACATGTTGGGCAATTTTGACTTTTAACCACAGAATGTGCTGAAATGTTCTCTCAATCAGACAATAAAAGGTTGTCATAAAACATTTTTTTAAAATAAAAAACTCTGGTTAGTCAGGTTACGCCATTCTCACAGTGCAGTTACACGACTTTTTGGAGGAATTTATTCGGCAAATGAAAAGGGTAAGCTACAAATGCAGTCTTTAGCCATTGATAACATGATTTTCGGAAATACAAACAATTAGACTTAAGTCTAGTTTTACACTTTAATTAGTTGCCATGGTTACAAGCCTGGCCCGAAGTTAACTTCCGGTCTGTGTTTGTTTATCGGTCTGGCTAGCGGCTAAGAGGCCGTTAATACAAGATTGTTTTCAAATGAAAACGCAAAACTTTTTATGAGTTTTGGCCAATAGTTTATGTGAACACTGCATTTTGGGGGACATAAAATGTAAACTTTTGTAAACGAGTCTCGAAGTGCATTTGGAAACGCTGCTGTTTTCGTCTCCATGTAAACTGCAAGACGGATTATTTTGGAAACGATGACATCACGCGCATGCGTATTATGCGTTCAATCGTGCGAGTATAACCATAACTATATTGCCGGCCTCCAGTACTTTGAGCTCTCGCAGCTCGATAATGTGTGTACCTTTCCCCAGCAAAATGTGGATTTACTGCACCAATAAGACCAGTGGAGACACATTATTTACATTCGCCAGACTTTTAACACACATATACGCCGACCAAGGGTGTTAAAAAGCACTTTTGACGAAGTGCCATCCACTGGCCTTGCATGCATACTACAGAGTTTTTATCCGCATTTCAGTTTAGCCAAGTAATGGTTCTTTTCTTCTACTGGTAACCCAAAATAATACTGGCTAGACATAGTTTTAACTAATTTAGTAGATTAATTTAGTTGATTAGTTTTACCACTAGGCAACACATCTGTTGACTACTTATGGACCTAAATGACACTTGTTACATGGCCACAGCAAGCCAATACCTTTATACCAGTCTGCTTGCATAACAAATTAAAACCTTCTTATTCTGACCAGATGTAATTGCCATATTAAAGAGAAATTTCTAAAAGTAACAGACACTGCAATGTATTCAGACCACCTTGCCGGACCCCTGTGCACATTTGTTCAGCAACTCATATGAGCTTCAGCAGTGTGTATATGTTCAAATGTGTTCGAGTTTGGCATAGAAAGGACTGATTTTTTCCTCTGAAACGTATTTGAAAATCAGTGTTTGTTTATGTGAGCGTGTATGGCTGTGTTAATGCATGTTTGGCCATGTGAGTATGTAGTATATGTATTTTTGTACTTCTCACGATGGCTATTTGTTATGGCGGTCAGAATGAGAAAACTGTCTTAAACAGGCATTTGGGAGGCGGAAGATAGAATTTGTGGTCAGGGTTGAGTTATTGACATAGTCCTGGCTAGACCTTACTCCTGTGTCTCCAACAAATCCCTGGGCCTGGAATTTGACCCACTCATTTACATGCATACTGAGAATAGGCTTTATACTGGTCCAGTAATGCACACACAATGTTCCAGGGGGAGAGTTTCATTAGACTCGATCTGTAGTCGTGTGAAGCCTCTGGCTTTGGGTTTTGGACAGAGAAGCGAATGGGATCAAGTAAAAGAGTATGTCGACTCCGTTTAGATTGGGTTGTGTAATCGTACAGCAGTCTGTCTATCAAAAATTCCACAATTGGATTTATGTTATTGGTAATGTTGCTGCGTGCTGGATGGGTCATCGGTAGAAGTTGTCCTTGTACACTTTATTGAGTAAAGCTAAAGGTTGTTGCTTGTAGATGCGTTCAAGTATTCGTGTCGCCCCAGAAATGTGGCTCAACAGCACATTTATCTTCATTCCCCCTCAGCCTTATTTTTTGGACATGGCTCTGTTATCAGTATCTGCTGCCAGCCCTTTTCAATGTGAATGCAATGCTGGTTTTCATTTTCGTAGTATCATTAGGCCTTTAGATTCATTGATTTCTGATTCAAGCCCCTTTCGGTTGGAGCCAGTGGAAATAAATAAACAGTTTAATTAAGTTTTAATGAAAAGGCTTGAATGCATCAGACCGACTCAGCCTAATATCCGAAACATGATGGCAGCAGATTTCTATAATTTGAAAATTGGATTAAAAGAGTGCTTGGTTAGAAAAAGTAATCATGGCTTATTTTGCTACGTTTTTACAATTAGAGCCTCATAATGAATTGATATTTGCCTTAATGTTGTGTGTATGAGAGAAAAGGCAAGAAAGTTGTGCATATGTTATAATTTTAGTGGCTTTCCAAATGAAAAATGTTCATAAAAAACGTATGTTTTTCTAACTACTATTTATTATACATATGCATTAATATCAGCTGGACTTTGTAGTTCTGTATTTATGTGGTTTTGATCATGTGTGTGTGTGCAGTTGCACATGCATTTGGAAAACATATGCGGTTGGCCTGCAAGGTCTGTTCCCAGAAGCAGGAGATAATTCCCCAGTGACAGATGTTTCCAGATGTGTGGAATAGTTGCTAATTGCAAAAGACTCCCACAAAGTCATTTTTAACCCCCACCATCACTTTCCACGCACGCATTTAATATTACAACCTTATCGAGCATAAAACATCCTGAACATCTCACTGTGTAGACACAGTGAAATGGGGCTCATTTTACCAATTAAGTGATCTTTGCGAAGTCTTTCTGAGAGGAATTTAAAGACGAATGCCAAGAGATAGGCTTTTAGTTCCAAACCCCAGTGATTTGTGTAGGCATCATTGTAAATCATTATAGATGCACTGATGTGCTGGATGTCGCAAAGGGTAGGCAGCATGTGTGGAAGGACATCTCTGCTTTTTCTTCTCTCAAACGTGGGTAGGTTTCTTCAAAAACAACATTTAGAATAAAAAAGCTCAAAAAAGTTGAATTTTTGTCAAAGACTTCATCTAGATTGGATTCAGAACGATGATTCAAAAATGTAGTATTTTTGGTTGTTGTTTTTGGATTTGTACATTCTGTTCTCAGCGCCCTCTACTATATAACATGGGAAAGACTGAAACCCAAAAAACTTGTCAATGGTGGAGAAGCGTTGCGTCATAAATGATGGAAAATCTCGTTAATGGCGGGGAAAGATTTATGGAAGAAAATCAAGGCAGTGGCCCACAACATTCGACTTTATATTCACCTGAGCAGTATAAGGCTTATACATATGAAGTTACTTTGCTATGCTAATCGATACGGCAACATTTTCCCCTCAAGGCAATGTTACCTATACAATACCCTTTATTCTTAAGTGCTAACAAACCTCTCCTCCAAATCCTTTTTTGAAGTCTCAGCAGGAGTGCTGCAAGCCTACGGCTTCTCAAGAGGGTTAACAGGCTCTCCTGCAGGCTGGCATACCCGTGATGATGGGCCCTGTTGCCTGCCAGCTCGATCTGCATTGGCCAGGGTCTGTCCATGGCTCCTACAGTAACAGCACGTTGGGCTGGAGGCTTGATCCTAGGCCAAGAGATCTGCCTTTAATCACAGAGCAGAAGCTGAACAGAACACTCAGGAGTCTTGCTTGGTTTGTTGCAGGATGATCCAGTTTGGTGCCATGCCATAGGGTCTTTTATGGCCAGTGCTGAAAAGCTGACCATTAAAAAGCCTAGTTTAGCCTAGAGGTGAATTTCTATACTAGTTCAGAAAGGTTGACTGCTGTGCTTGTCTGACACTGATGTGAGTTGACCTTGCTGGTCAAGTTGGTTACAAACAATGGGTCAGGTTTTGACTGGTTAACCTATCTTGTAGACTACTTACCTTAACTACACTTTAGTCATGTCAGTTTTTCTCTTGTAGGAAGGTTATATTAAATTGTAGTATATGTAACTGTATATTGTGAATATTTCATTACAGTAAATGTTTACCATTTTTTGCAGTGATCTACACTCTAAAAAGTGCTGGGTTGTTTTTGACCCATGTTGGGTAAATATTCGACAGAACACACTTCTGGATTAAATCGACCCAATGTTGGGTTATTTTTAACCCATTTTCTGGGTTGTTTTTACCCAACCATGAGTGGAAAAACCATTGGGTTAAAAAACTGCATTTTTAACCAGCAGTGTGTTCTGTCCAATATTTACCAAAATTGGGTCAAAAACAACCCAACACTAAAATCAACTCAGCTACATGACCATAAAATACTACAATACATTTCATAAAGATGTTAAAATAATTCACCCATGAAGGAAAATTCACTCATTATTTACTTACCATGTTGTTCTAAAAGTGACTGATCTTTTTGAGATGAGAAATGTGGAAACATCATTTCCTCTGACCTTTGCAAGCATTGAGAATGCTTTACTTCAACCTTTAAAAATGACTCCCTTTATTAGAAATTATTTTATAATATTTCTGCATCATTTTGTAAATCTTTAAGAGATATACACTTGGCATTGAAATGGCAAGAGCAAGATTTTTAAAATATAATTCTACTTTTTGCTGTTCAGGATTGACAATAACAAGAGTTTGAGTAAATAAGAACCTCTTTCTCTTCTGGATTGTAAATAAACATTGAGTGAACATGTTTTAGATATACAGTAAACACACACACACACACACACACACACACACACACACACACACACACACACACACACCACACACACACACACACACACACACACACACACACACACACACAGAGTGTGTGTGTGTGTGTGTGTGTGTGTGCGCGTGCGTGAATGCATTGTATTTTGCATGTTGTGTGAGTTTTTAATTCTGTTAGGTCAAATAAAGCAAAATAAAACTCTCTGTACCATAAACAACTGTTGTGCTCAGAGGTCGCCCCCCCTTCACAGCTTCCACGCCTACATTTTTTTAAATTCTGGTGAGAACTGACCCATGATGGAAAGTGTTTCATGATACTTTAAACACAGTGTCTCAAACAGGGATTAATATCCACTAAAATACTTTGTTAAGCTTTCAGTCCTAAGATGCAAGTAGTAGCTTATGGTTGATTAATACATATTTGGATCCATACACGACTAGTTGGTTTATACTGCTGCTAAAGTTCATAAAATGAGTGGTTTCATAAATTCAAATTCACACCCAATGTTCATCACTGCATGGTGCAAATCGCAATGCACACTATTCGATTTTGGACACTGCATTATTGTTTAAGAAAATTATGGGAAATATTTTGTGGTGGGGAAGTTGTCAGTCTTCACATCATAGAGCATATTTATTGCTTTTGCAATGATTGTCAGGCTCTGACATTTTTGGCAGTAGTCTGCAGTCATAATGATCAGCATTATGATTGGTCAGATCACCTGTCAATCAAAGGATATATCATTTGACAAAGATTTATTATTACATCAACACCATCCAAGTTATATGTAACTAGTATGCTTCATAATGTTCCAGTGCAGGTGCAAAAACCGAAATTGTTAATACCTCTCATAGCTTCTTACATGCAAGATCTGGAAGCAGAAGGAGATCTAGCAAATTGTATTTGTTTTGGACTTGATCAAAGATCATGACTAGACCATTACTGACGATATGGACTGGACACTTTTTTTTCTGAACAGAACAAGTTTTTCCAGTTGGACGATATTCATTTTCCAGTAGGCTGTATAGGTTGCGATAATGTAGCTTGATAATAGTTTGATAGTTAACGCAATTATGTTTCTTGATGGTTTTGGCGTGGATGATTATGGGTGGGTCTTGAACAATGGATTGATTATGTAAGTATCTCTAACCAGGGTAAACTCTAGATGGACAGATAAGTAAAACATTTTATACTGTGGTTTTGCAAAGAGATCCAACAGCACCAAACAGAGTAGTTAGTCTTATTAGTGTTTGACTTTTATAGGAGTGAATCTGCAGAGTTCTTTATTGAAAGCTAGAGAACTTTCTTGAGTTGACCAAGATTTTGGTATCTTTTTTTAAGCCATTCAGTTTCCTGATCTCCAGCACTTTGTTAGTGTTTCATGATTAAAAATATAAATAAACTATTGCTACAAATAAATGTCTTTTTATAGCAAAATAAATATTTAACACTAAATACCAGCAAAAGGGTTTTGTAAAAATATGCCTGGGGTTCTATAAATAAATATCCCAGTTACCAGCAATAACTAGAGCATTATTTTGGATCTTCACTTGATTTTTAAACAATAGTGATGATATGATGTATTTATGTTTCAAAATGTCTTTTCTGAGAAGTGTCTGAGATCATCTTAAGGATAAGTGACTAAAAGAGATGCCAAATTTGTTAATGAAATGTCCATCCGGTTTCTGGAGAATTCCTGGAGATTTGGTGTTGGCCGTGAGCTTGTGTATTTGATGGTTACTTGCAGGATTTTTTGGTAGTTCAGGTAGGAAGACCAGGAATATGTTGGCTTTTTCTGCCATTGATCTTCATTTGGGCGTGCAGTTCGCTAGTGGTGTGCCAGTTTTGATTCCAAGTTCCAAACAGTTTTTGTCTTTAGTGAAAAAAGAAAAATTCTGTTTTTTGTTAAGACTATTATCTAACTCCCATTTGATTTGACAGTTAGAATTTGTCTGGAGGCATTTTAGAGGCCCAGCCAGAACCAAGCTCTTCTTGCAGATAATGTTCATTGCTTTTGGTCCATCTTTCTTACTTTCATTCTAGAAAAAGCAATGATTTTTCCTCTGATAACTACTTTTGCTGTTGCACTAGTGAGTCATGAGGTGAGTCATTTGTTTCCAGGAATAATTTATTTCCATTGTTGCTGAAGATAGCTATTAAAATTACTGTCATTTATCAATGAGCCATTAAACACCATCTGCATGGGCGCATGGGCTGTGAAGGTGGTTGTGGTACAAATGTGATGTGAGTGTGGTCAGAGATTTTATTCAGAGAGTTATTCTGTGTTATGGAGTTATTAGTGAGAATGTAATCTGTATATGAACATGGTTTTTGTAGTGTTGACTGAGCATTCTCTTCTAACTGATCACCGTGTTGTTAAGCAATCGCATTGTTTTATCACCAAAAGTCTCTGTTGTAGGAATTTGCACTTCATACTGTACTTGTAAACAAAAGTTTAAACTTTTGCAACATCCATTCATGATTTCTGTTAAAAGTTCAAATAATGTGCAAAAATAATCTTGAAAGCTGAAAGTTTTCATTCATTGTGACTGCACATAAAAGTCCGAAATTGTTTTCTTTGTGTGTGTTTAACAAAGAAAAGAATATTGGGTTTGGAACATCATAAGGACAGAACTTATATTTTTGGGTCAAAAATGTGTTTAATACTCAGGGACTTTTCCCAAAAATCATAAATATTTGCACTGTTTAGTGCAATGATTTTTGCCCAGATTGGACAGTATTCCCTTCAGATTGGTGTGTGCCGCAAACAAATGAATGGAGCTGAAGTGGATTCTGTCAAATGTTATTTCCTTTACTCTCTTGTTGTGTTTATGCGTTGAGGTTTTGTTCATAAATTTTGTGTTTCTTGTAGTCCTTTGAACATTAGATTGTCATAACACGCATAGTTCTTATTTGCAGTTCTACAATTGACTCGTACATTTCATAGTGAAACAGACGGTTTCCATTAGATCATCGGCTTGAATATGGTCTCATATTCTGCAATAATCCCTGAGGCCCATTTACCTCAGTGTGTAATGTATTCAACATCTCCAGGTCATTGATGTGTTGTATCTAATCATCTGTCAGCAGGATGATACTGGTTCTGTAATGGTAAGGTTTGGTAATGGCTTTATTTTAGGCCAAGCGTCAATCATTGTGCATTAAATGGATCATGTGCGTCAAATGTCAGTCATTGTGATGTAAAAATCCCATCGAATTGCTAAATCTAAATGACATCCGAATGCACTACTGTAGTGTTGCAATAGATTTGGGTACATGCCTAAAAGTTTGGTGTTGACCCCAATGCAATCCATTGATGGGTCACGTATTAAAACTCAAATTCTGAAGGCATGCCCACTTTTATCCATAATGATTTCCATTGCCCAGTTGCTTTAAAATGTTGGATAGCAATGATTTCCTTTTACATTTCCTTTCATTCTCTGAATGTCAGTTGTCAAGATTTACAGATTTTTTTTTCAGATTACAGAATTACGGAATGATTGTTTTGGTCAAAACAATCTTTTTATTTTATAAAAAAAAAAAAATGCTAGTTTATGTTAGTAATGGATACAAGATTTAAAGGAACAGTTCACCCAAAAAGGAAAACTCTGTCCAAATATCTTTCTCTGTGTTCATCAGAACAAAGACATTTATACAGATTTGGAACAACTCGAGAATCTTCAGTTTTGGGTCGGGAAAACAATTTTAAGGCTTTCGAAAGCAATAGCTAAATATATATTAAACTTTACAAATTGGACTTGAGATTGCACAATGTAATTGCTTAACAATGCTATGGTTTCGATTACTAAGTGTTTCACAGTCTTAAATACATGTACTTAAAAATCACCTTTTCAAAATGGAAAAAGCACTCTTTCCCGACCCTTTTCCAAAGCAGTAATAGCGTTACTTTTAGTCTAAGGCCAGCAAAGAACCGGTGTTACATAATGATTTGTTCCTATTTAAGTAAATATTCTTCAGTCAGGTAAGAAAAACAAATCCCCAGTGAGTAAACAGCCATGCCCAACAAGAACAGCCTTGCTAGGGTGAGCGCAAAATTACAGCGGCCTCTGTGTGGAGCGATTAGAGGAAAAGGAATTATTTATCAGTGATAATTGATATGTCACAGGGAGTGGAGGGCTGGTTCTGCTTGGCTTCAGAATCATACTGGATTTGTTATTTGTTTTTCCATCTGTTTGGAATAAAAGAGGGAGGCTCTGTTGTCCTTGAGACAGCTGTGATGTCAGAGACAGAGAAAGACTGGATGGGTTTGGAGAATTGTAGGGGTAAGACGTGACCTCTGGTTTTGTGGTAGTGTATTATGACTCCGGTCAATTAGGGGAAAGTTTATCATCAAGCAGTTTGGCTAATATGAGGACTTACACTAATAGATCATAGCGTCAGCCTTTGGAGCAGCAGCTGGTCTTTTCCCAGCCGCGTCAGTAGACGAAAAATTAGAATATCAAAAGTCTTGCGAGGGAACATAAACCAACAGGGATTTGCATAGGGATTCTGTTTTTTTAGATGGGACAAAGACTAAGGGGGTTGTTCACAAACAATAAAATGCCCCTGCTGATAGCATTGTTTGTGCTTTAGTGCACAAACACTCCCAAAAAATCTGTACTGACATCATACTTTGCTGGGAATGCCCAGCATTGTTCTACCACTGCAATTCAGGCAAGTTTTCTATTTAAAATGCAGAAAGTTTGCATTTTAGCTTCATTTAAATGCACATCATGCATCGCTAATCCTGAACAGATTAAAAGCCTGGATTGTGGGAGGTTTGTAAATAAGATGCAGGTTTTCGTGCAGAAATAGGACAAAAATGTGCTGCAAGAGTTTAATAAACCCCCCCCCCCAAATGTCATGAATTGGGTTTTATAGCCAATTATACATCTTACATGTTGATACAGTGTCAAAATTGTGACGAATCTCTTCTGTTTTGTTTCAGATACATCATGAGAGCAATGAGAAGATGGAACTTAAAAGCATGAAAGTCTTCTTTTCAAATGTAAGTACATTTGGCACATACAGATGCTCTGGATATCATTATTGAGAAATGTACAGAAAAAAAAAAGTGTTTTATGAAGAATGATTTTTTTGCAAAAATGCTCTCTGATCACACTGAGCAGCACAAGATCCAGGCCTGTAAACTGTGGCCAGCCATGAACCCAAAGGAAAGAATGCAGCAAGCTAATGTTATCAATGTTAAGCAACCATAGACTAGGCCTGAAAAGGAGCTGCCAGCGCTTTGCCCACCCTAGATCAAGTCTGACTTACCTGAGGTCTGAGTCAAACTTTTGATCTTGGATCACCAGGCTGGTGGTCTGGAGAACAAGTGAACCTGTATAAATAATGCTGAGCTCATGGTAGAAGAGTCGTGTTGGTGTGTTTCAGGCCAGGGGACGGTAAATTAGATTTGATGCTGGTGAAAGGTCTACTTTTCTAGAAGTGCCAACACACCAAGTCATTTATACCAGGTTTTACCCTGTAAAGAAGACATTTGTTCTGTAATGGAGTGTGAGAATGCATGGGTTTATAATGGTTTGAAGGTCAGTTAAATCTTTAAGGTTATTGACAGGTTGATAAACATACACACATAACCGCACACTTGGTTCCGGAAGTATTTTTCCCATTCATTTTCTCATTTTAAAACATTTTTCCCCAATAAAGACTTCTGAACCATAAACCAAACCAACCAGCTCAGAGATGAATCACAGCATTACACATTTTTATTTGATGCATAAACACAATTTTAAATTGTACAAAAAAGACAAAGAAGACTGTGTACTTAGGTTCTCCTGTGAAACACTCTGTATGATGTAATCATATTTGCACAGTGGTACAATATAAAAAGATTGACTATAAATTAATGATTAAGTTCAAAATGCAATATATGGTGTTATATATTGCAAAATATATGAAGACTTACTAAGTTACATCATTAGCCAAGCTTATGGGAGTGGGAGGTCACTCTTAAGCTTTTTTGGAGCTGTTCTTATTTTCATGGTAACAGCAACTTCTCTGATTGGTGGATGAGGGAGGATCATTCTAAAGGATTATTTTTAGTGTTTAAAAACTTCATTATCAACTTTATTTACACATAACAATCTCAGAATTCATGGAACGTCGGAGTTTTGTAAAAATCTTGATCTCGCTATAGAAATAAAGCTAAATCTTTATCTTTAGAACCCTGATAATGTCATCTACAATGTTATTTAAATCTGTGAAAAAATTGTTTTTACTTCTGGAAACAATATAGTCCATTTACATAAGGCCTAAATTCACCTCAAAACTTTTGGAAGCAGGCACTCAACTGGTGAAGTTTTATTTGTACAACAAACGGATAACACGGCACAAACCATTTTGATGCATTTTTGTCTTTTTTATTACTTTTTGCTCTAAATGAGTAAATTAGGGGATTTTAGTCCAAACAATATTTTGAAATATAAACAGGGACAGGAGGTGATATGACACAGTGATTTACAAGAAAAATGAAAAATGTCAAAATGTCATAAAGGTTGCCAAGTGTCTAGCTAAACAACAACATGATGTAACCCTTGCTATTCTCCTGCCATCTGGCACACTAATGCTGTATGTTAAAAGGTACTAAAGTGATTTTGGTAGAGATGAGGCGATACGTTTGATCTGATTAATTGGTTTAGATTTTCACTGACTCTGATTCAGTGGGAGTCCAAAATGACTGAGGAGGTCAGCATGACTTTTCCCAAATTTCACTGATCTTTTCAGCAGAACTTATTTGAAAAGGCAGTTCTAAACAGAAGAGAATTCTGACAGATCTTAGCGCTCGTCCTCGTCCTGATGCGCTAATGCTGTCTTTCATCTCTGCAGTTGCTGCCATCTCGCTGGTTACGGTCGCATCGCCATGGCAATATACAGAAAACAAATGGCTAGTCGTGATGTCATAGTTGGAGAGCTTTATTTGCACCCACAGAGAGAGAGAGAGAGAGAGAGAGAGAGAGAGAGAGAGAGAGAGAGAGAGAGAGAGAGAGAGAGAGAGAGAGAGGCTGAGTGGAAGATGAGGACTGTGGGAGTGGAAGATTCTGGCAGGTCAGCAGTACTGCACAGTAACTCTAGAGGAGGATGCTACTGTATCCTATTGTTTCTCTGTGCTACCTGGAATAAATGCACTTTAAAAGGTTACAGTTAGCATGACAAAAGGAATCCAACTGGAGCAAGCTTTTTTATAGGGTCTGTTTTACCACAGAGCATGAGAGCGCCATAGAGTTCATAAGGGTGTTTGTTCAACTACGGGCACATTTGGGCCTAGCAGAATTTTAAAAACCTTTATACAATTTCTGCTTGAACATGGCCTTGTAAACTATCGGTACTGTTTAGCATGTTGACAAAATGTTTTATGCTCTCCTACTTGCAAGTCGCTTCGGATAAAAGCGTCTGCCAAATGAATCAATGTAAATGTAAATCTAACCACAGTATCAAACAACACACCAACGCATATTTACACTTTAAAAGCAGAATGTAAATGTTTCACTTTTTTACTCTGTTTTTTTTTTGCATTGCAGGTAGCAACATGGAACATAGATTTCTTCACATAGACCAGAGTACAAGATCTGTTGTTGGCAGTGTAAAGCTTTTGGTACCGTACACCTTGCATATCAAACACACAATGTGGCCTCCTCCTTGTACCACTTTTTGTGCCAATCAGCTGGAATAAATGCAAAAACTGTCATGCTAAGAACTCTGGTGTTTGTTATCCCAGGGAGATCATTTTTGTCCAATGTGGCGTTTGTGAGACTGTCAGAGTGCCCGGCTCATGTACAAGATTTACTTGTCTGGAGCCTGTATGGCTGTCCTCAACCTCCCAGCTATTGTCAGCTGCATGTGGAGACAAGCAGCGGTTTGGAACCACTTATACATCTGCATGTGCCTCTAGTTGTTTTTAATAGTGATGGTGTAAGGAAAGACACCCTTTCTCTCTCTGTGAACCTTCTTTCCTTCTCAAATCCCACATCAGTCCATCTGGTTTTTGTTTGGCTATGTCTGGTCTATAGCTAGTTTTCAAACTCTTTCTGCTGGCTGCATTGGGGTCCAGATGGCCACGCACACACTCGTAGACTCACCCGCACGTACACACTTGCAACTGTACTTTAAGTAGTGTTCATGGGTCATCTCTGATGAGGAAGCCCTACCCTGTACAATGATCCTAGGAGATTAGTGTCCACTAGTGAAGCATTAAACAAGTATGCTCCACTGCCATCCCTAAGGAAGATACAAAGACAGCAGGCCCAAATTCAGCCATGGATGGGCAACGAGGGCTTATTTGGAGACCAACTCTACCTTCTCACAGAGCCAGACACAGTTTATAGCTAAATCCTTAATTTTGGTTCTACAGAGAACTGTGGAGGATTTGTAAATATATGAGTCTAGTGCTGGAAAGGACACTTAACACTACCCCCTGCATGAGACATTGAAATACAACAGTATAGGAAGAAATATCACAGAGAGCAAGAACAAACAAAATAGCGGTTCCAAGAAATGGATTTCAAGAGCACATTCTCACATGACTTTGTGTACCAGTGATGGTCAGGTAGTATGAGCATGAAAATGTATAATGACAGAAGTTTTATTCTGTTTCCTCTTTCTATGATTTAAGGGTTAATTTGAAGTGTAAACAGAACTGTACATTATAAAAAATCCCTCAAAAAGGTAATATTCCAACCTGATCTCACGGGAATTTGTATCTTATTCACATGATTTTGTATGCTGTGATTTGTATAAAAATGTACAATTACTAGAAAAAGCAATACTGAAGCCCCTAACCCTAACGTCACTGGCACGAAAGCAAACTTTACTAAAATGTACGAAAAGAACGTATGAATTCATATTAATTATCCAAAATGTGCCACATTATAAAATAGTTACGTTTTTGCTGTGAGATTGTGTTGAATATTCCGACAGCTGGGGTGCCAGAAAAATGTATTTTTTGCTAATGTGAAATCATATGTTTTTCATGTTATTTTACACAGAAATTTTTATTTTTGTAATTGTGACATTTTTTTAATTCTTTACAGTGTAGGATGCTTTGTAATAGACCAAAGCAAAATATGATTAATTCATTGTGGATGATCAAGGTAGATAATAATTATTGTCATTATGTAATGTTAAAGGTTGACCTTTTCACAAACTGCCCGGAAAAAGAATAAATAAAGTTAAACCCTGTAGGGTAACAATGTGTGAGCTGTTGTTTCTGTTTTAGTTGCATGGGGATGAATATTGAATGTTTTTCCCATATGTTAAGTGATTATTCATAAGTATGCTGTGGTAAGTAATGGATCAATATTTGGATCCAACAGAGTTGTTTAGAATTCTCAATGAATGATTTTCTGACAACTAATCATCATAATCACAATTATTTATTAAACAATTTATCATCAGCCAAATTTCATGTCATCGTGACAGCCCTACTGTTTAGCCTTAAAACTCTGCGTGCCGTTGGGGATTTTAAACCATATGTGGGAAGTTTGCGAGCAGTAAAATGAGACAACCTATCTTCTTTTTCTCTGCTTTAATGTACATAAGCATATGAACCTTGAACAAACTTCTGCAGCACAAAAATAAAAAAGTCTTCCCTTCTCGCAGCAACAACTTTTTGACATCCACTGAAAAGCTTCCCTCAGTGTTGGGTTGTACATTCAGAAGCCCTTTTAATGTTGAGAAAAGCCCATTGTGGTGGAGATCAAGATCACGGAGGAGAGGTTTAAAGGGCCAGCATCTGATATTTGGGGAGGTTAAGCTGAGTTTGATGACATCTTTATAGCTAGCGTGATTAGCATGTCCTTTACCTTAGCCTGCACTTTCTCACACGTCTCTCCTCAATTCAGGCCAGCTCTGCTGTGTTGAATGGAGACGGGTAACAAAAGGTGACATCATTCCAGTAGGATCTGATTGCTAAACCCCATTACACGCATGCACACACAGACACATACCCCCTACTCTGGGCCCCCGGAACAATGACATCATAGCTTCCCCCTTTTCTCAGTCTTCCTGAGAGGCTGGGTTGCCCCAAACAACTCGTCTGGATTTTGTTGTGATGTTTGTGTGTGTGTATTTGTGAAAGAAATGGGTGTTTATTTAGCTTAAGTGTCGAATCTGAATCTACAAATTCAGAAATGTGACATGTTTGAATTCTGGTTCGACATTGGGGTTTGCGTTCTGGTTTATTGGTGTCCTTACCAGGCTATTTAACTTAAGTGACTACGAACTACATTTTTTGTTGGTGAACAGCATGGGTATGCTTGGCCACCAGCAACACTGATCATAAATTAGAATAAATTAGAAACAACCGGACATCTTCATAACACGGTCTTCTCAAAGTTTCAAAAAATGAAATCAAAGTTCTTTACATTTTCTAAGTGTACTATTTTAATATGCACAAAGACATATTTGCAGACAACTTGAATGCTTTTTTGTAGTTGGAAAGCTTAATTTAACATCCATACCATACAAATCACACAAATTAGGAAAATGAGATAACCAAATGCATGCCACAATCAAACCCCCCTTCATCTGCATATGGCCAACTCTCCATGCCTCTCTTCACTAATTCCATGCCTGTACTCTCCTCCCACGATGCATTGTGTTGCCGTGATGTCAGTGTCAGCCGGCTGTCCCTCAGAACTTCATCAAAGAAAGAGTATTGAATGGAACGGCCTAGGGAGGTGTGGAGTGGAATATAAATTTGATGAGGAAATGGCACAGAGAAAGTGAAGTTTTCCGGGCCTTCGGGGATTTATACGAACTAAACAAATTTGTTTATGAGATTTTTCCACTTCTCTTTTTCCACCGAAATAATATTCTTTCTTTTCTTTTTAGCACTTTGTGCAGAGCGATGGGAGTTGATTAACCTCCTTCCCCCCTCAGTGTTTGGAAAAATCCTTTGTAATTAGTGCTCGGCTGAATTAATTACAGAAACGGGGATGAGAACAACAGGAGAAAGGATTTGGGGGTTGGGTTCCATCACACTTCGTTCGGGGCCAAGTGTTCTCGCTAATTCATCTCCTCATTCACATGATGGGAATTAACAGCCCGAATCATATTCTCAAGCTGTGTCTAACCGTTTCCTATCTCCTATATTTTGGTTGTCGGACAATTTGTAGTGGTATGCAAAACTTTATTCTCTACATCGTTCACTCATTTAAACCCACAATGCACTTTAATGTACATTTACCAACTAATATTGCTATGTTTGAATGCAATAAATCTGACTGGAATCAGTTTAAAGTGTGTTTAAATGTGACAGGTACTAGTGTCTTTTTTCCTTTTTAATATAATAAATGTATTTAATTAATATACAAAAATAAACAGTAAATAAAATTGTAGCAAATAACCATGACAAAAAGTAGTTTTTATTATTCATCAAATACAATTCATGTGACAAATGAACAGTGAAAAATAAACTTTACCACTTTCCGGTAATCTATAAAACTGGTGATGTAAGTCTCACCGAAGTTTGTGACAATCACAAAATTTAGATTCTATCGATTCGTGTTCATGGACATGAATTCCCCCTTTTTCGTGTCATTTAGCATGACTTTCAATATACATACTGCGTGTGTATTTACATTTATATATTTAAAACCTGATATCAGGGAAGTTGTACATATTTTACGGGGTGGCTATAAGCCCCACCCCAAACCCTAAAATCACAGAAGCAAATGGGGTGGCAAAGTAATGCTAAAGGCCCACATTAACCCCACCCCTAAACCTAACGTCACAGCAGCAAAGTCGAATTATAATAAAACGTCCAAATGAGATCATAAGAAATGTACACGAATGAGCCATCTTGTAAAACGGGTATGAATTCCCTTCACATTACGTTTGTATACATATGCTATTGCTATATATATATTAAAATACATTTGACTACCTAGTAACATATGTTAAAATATATATGAGAGCTACTATATTAAAATACGTTGGATTAAAAGGGGACATTTGTGTCCATCAACACGAATTTGAATGTTTATGACGCAAAATGTCCACAACGGTACTCGCTGACGTCAATGTCTGAAATCGCTCATTTTCATTCACTTGTTCCCCAAACAGCGGATTCCAATGTCATGCACTATATAGGGAATAGTAAAAAGCCAAGTCATCAGTCTTCATTTCCCCATTTCCCAAGCAACCATCCATTCTGATTTCTATTTTTTCCTTTTGTCGTTTGGATTTATCATATGCCCTTTCTCACTCTCTCCTATTTCGTTTGAGATGTCGAAGGCCTCTTGCCCTGTTTTTATTAATGTTCCCATGCAGTACCTTAAGCGTTACTCTGGCTCAGGTTTACTGAGTGATGTCAAACATTTGGAAAATACAGGATTATCTGCTTAAACTCAAAATCAACTCTAAATACGCACGCACTCTCATCTTTCTCATGCACGCATACACACAGAAGCCCAACTGATCACTCATAGTGTTTACAGCGGTTATTTGAAAAGCAGAATGGCTGTTAATAGCCGTAATGGAATATAAGTCTGTCACTCCTTATGAGCAATGAAGCAGTCCCAGACTGGCCCATCCAGAGGCCAACATACATTACTTCTATTGCATTAAGAGACATTTGTTATAGCAATTACTACTTGTGGGAAATGGGTTTAACCTAACCCTCGCTCTCTACCCAGAAACAGCTGGGAGGCACTCGAGCAATATCGGCCCCACTGTCTTTTCTTTTTAGGCAGATACAGCGTTCTTTATTTACTCTTATTTCTTCCACTTTTCTGACCAAGTTTTGGAAAGGACAATTGTGTTGCACTGAAATCCAACTATTGCCAAATATGACTCACATTTAATGGCCTATTTATGCCTAGTCAATTCACTCGTATTAATCAATCAAATTGTTAAACTTTTGAGTAGGCAGATTTCAGGCTTGGTCAAGAAGATGTTTTTTTCCTATTCTATTCCTGGAATATATATAAAAATACAAATAGTTTGGCATTTGGCAAAAGACAATATGTCACTTATTAATCTGTAACAATTTATATGACATGTTTGGTTTTTTCAATGTGTACATTTGGGACTTTTTCAAGAAAACAAGAAGATTCTATCTACAAAATCGAATTATAATTTGGTTCTGCGAGCCAATCACTTTGAATGCACACAAGAGGACCAATCAGGATCAGCTTTCTTTGTCATGTGGCCGGGCTCTTCAGTGACAGTGGGAAATGTCTGAGGAAAAACCTCAAGGTTCACTGTTTTATTGATTTTATTCTGTCTGTGTATGACCTGTTCCAAAAATTCCCATTTACAAATTTCAGAAAATGTTGATATTGTACATTTAGAATACATTTAGGGTCTCTGTCTTTTTCATGAAAGAGATTTGTTCCTCATATCATTTTAGCTATATGAAAAAGCTCAATTTTAAAGCTCAATATCTCAAAACTTCTCACAAACTTCTTTCGAACCAAGGCAACGAATAGAAGAAAACATCCAAGTTTTTATTCATGGCCTTACAATACTGTAGAAAATGCCAAGATGACTGATCTCAGAGCTGATCTACCTCAGCTGTGTAACACTGCTCGTCAATGTCAATCTAGTTGAGGTGGCCAATCAAATGAAGGAAGGTGAGCATTACTGTCCAATCAAACAAAATAAGGCGGGATTTGCTATTGAAGGCCGAGGTTGAGGTCAGTTTAAAGCTGAAGCTTACTATTTAATATTCCTATACAAATGAACAATATTTTATAGGATGTATATCCTCTGTGTATATTTTTAATTGTACTGTATTGTAATCTAATGCCTATTGTATTGTATTTTAATTCTTGTAATGTATCCTTATTGTACATACAATCAATACTTTGTCAATGTGTGCCCTCACAAGTTCTCCTTTTTTCTCTTTTTATTATTATCTATATTTGTTGTTTTACTGCTATTTTGTTTTTTTCTAATCTTATATACTGTTGACTGTAAGAGCTCTGCTCAATATTTCATATGCACTCATACTGCATGTACAAGTACAAATGGCAAATAAACTTTAAACTAAACAGAGTTTATTTCTGTTGTAATGGTAATTCTGGGCAATAACATTATCTGTTGAATAATGTTTTACTGTTGCTTCATACATACATGTGTTACATGCGCATGTGTGAATTTTGTATAATGAATACAGTAAAGGGATTGAACAATGGAAAACTTACATTTACCCATGGCCAAGTTGTGTCAATCCAGCAGACTTAGATTGCTATGTTAAATTAATCTTGGAGGGGATTTTGTCATAAGATAGTGATCAAGTTTAAATATCTCTTCAGTGTATCTGTTATAATTCAAATGTGCAGCTGAAACCAATAATTCTTCTCCAGCGGGCTTCATCTGAACACATTGTACAATTAATGACCATACTTAGCATGTATGTTATTGTGAAAACTGTCAGCATTATGGTGATGGTTTAGGAAAAAAGTCAGCGAAACCTGAAGCCTGATGCATGAAACAAGCCAGCGAAATTTCCAAATGAAAATAAACCATGCACACTTATTACAACAGCAGTGTCAAACAAAACAAAAGTTCACATGGTGGAAAAAGTTATGAGCGCTGTGTGCATTTTCTTGCTTCCATTTACTCGCGGCGTTTGGTGTGGTTTGGAGGGAAGAGTGATGGCCATTTATAAATGATGGGCGGCAGTGTTGTCACACACCACAAAGACGCAAACACACATACAGAACACTGACCACACCCAGGCTCACGGACTCGCTCTACGGCCTTTCCGATTGTTGTGTTATGTCCATACATGATGTAGTCATTCACTTATACAACATTAACATATCTGAATGAACGTATAAACACACAGGCTTCAGGTCAAGGCTCATTTAGTTTGGTGTGGAAATGTCGGCTGGTAATAAATGAGGTAGCTTCTACACTGACCAGATATCCTGCTCCTGTATTCATCACATCCATCACACGTACAGACATGGGCATAGTAACCTGACTAACCAAGAATAACTAACCCAAATTTTGAAAATCTTTAAATCATCTTCCGCACTTCAGAGTGAGAAATAAACAGGTGCCAAACGAAAACTACAACGTGTAAACATATAAGATTTGTGTGAATAGTTTTAAAGAGGTTTCGCTGGAAGACCAGTGTTTGTTTGTGTATGTGTCTTGTTTGTGCATTGTTTGTGTAACGTATTACAGTTTATGCACAGATGTGGGCAGAGGTATATAGCCAATGAGCCCGGGTTGCATAAAACTGTGTCGATACAAACACACCCAGCAACAACCTTTCTTTAGCTGACTTTGTCGCACAACCCAAACACGGTAACTCTGTGGCCAGCGTGTCGCCCCACTTTTCATGAGGATGCATTGGTCACTGTCATCACCCATGACACACTCCATCCTGTTCTTCACTGTCGCCGGTGGGAAATTATGACTCCCATTATGACTCCCATTTACCCTTTCTTTACCTGGGTTACAAACATGGAAAATAAAATAGACAGATTTTCCCTCCGGCCTGGCCACGATCGGTTGTTTTTCGCCGTTTAGTCACATTATATTTGAGCGGAATAATAAGGACGCCGAAGAATATTCCAGAACTCTGACGTTAGTGGTGTCTTCAGCATGTGTCTTTCTGGTAAGATTCTGTATGTTTGAATTTCAGATCAAATGATGCAAAATCTAAACTGACTGGCATTTTGGTGGAGATTGTTACGAATTGAATGGAGAGCAGGGACTGTTAAAGAATAAAGGCCATGACATCATCTCAGTGGTGGAGCTGATATTCAGGATGATAGCCTGGGTTAGATGAAACCTTGTCAAATGAGATAAAGTGTAATTTATTAGATAAAGTAGATAACCACTCTGTATCAGTGGAAGTCAGAATTTACATTGTTCAAAGCAGCAGTAGTAGTAGTAGCACCACTCATAGAAGATATATAAGAGAAACACAGGTAACATTAAATGAATAAGCCTACATTTTTGTTATCATATTATTATTATTTTCATTTGTATTTCGCATTATGTCATGTTATATGTTGTTGCAATCAAACAGATCTGCGACCCACATTTCGGCCGTGACCCACCAATTGTGAACCGTTGCTATATATTAAATATCTGTGAAGAGGAAATTGATGGCTTGAAATGTTTCCAAATACCATTAGTAAAAGTTCACGATAACACAAAATAATCACAGCAGTCTAAATTGTAACTGCATTGAACATGCAAGGCTGATTTTCAAATGGTTCAATAAAAATAAGCCTCCTACGCAACCAAACCTCTATTTAGTTTCACCCTACACCATAATAAGCCATAATAGAGCATGCACAAGTGTTATCGTACCGTTATTACTGATGGGAATCGTAAATCATTGCATAAGCATGACTTTATTAATGATTGCAGATGGACGCTTTTCCTTCGTTGGATGGTATTACTCTGTGCGATTGACGTCAGAGACTCGACATTTGATTAATGAAAAGATTCAGTCAGCCATCAGCTATTTGTGATTTTATCCACCACTTGCATATGTAACAAGGGCCAGCGCTTAAACCCCGGATTAAAACAGCTAATACTTACTTATGCTGTATCACTCTGAATCACCGTGTTTTATACCGCTCTCTACTTACCAAACAAATAGGAGTTTCCCAGTTTTGTGGTTCCCCCATTCCCAGAGAAGCTTTGTCAGGATTGTAAACTTAATTGTATGTGACTTTGTGCTCATTGCCAAATTCTCTAAGATCTGGTGGGACTGACAAAGGGGCTTAAAAGGAAAAGTATCTCTTCAGTGGCCTGCACATGTACAGGATTATCGGACATTTGTAAGTGGGTAGATAGTGTTACCCCTCCCTAATTTTCCAGCATTTAACGTCTACCTCTCCGCAATTTCGCCTGTCTGCCTGCCACGGAGTCTTGTTACTCGGTAAGAAATAACTCTTGGATAAATCCCATAATCCATCCGTTCCGCCCTCCTGCGTGGAGGTGTTTTTTTTCTGAGAGAGACAGCAGAGTGCACAACAACGCACTGGCCAGTACTCTCCCAAAACGGAAAATGGAAAACATGGAAAACAGAAACCGAACAAGGGCAACTAGGCGTGAGAATAACAGTTAGGGATATCCTTGGCAATGGTCGACACTAAAAATGAATTTTCACTCCATTACTGGACTTAAAGGGTTAGTTCAACCAAATATAAAAGTTCGGTCATTATTTAATGACCCTCATGTTGTTCCAAACCCGTATGTTTTCCGGGAAAAGAAGGATGTTGATGCTTAGTTTTTTAATACAATAAATGAATAGTCACTGAGGTTGTCCGACACTGAACTGTCTAATTTATCTATAAAAAAATACAGTTTTACAACAATTTAATACAAGAGTTTCATTTGGGGATGATTTATGATATTTGGTGTCCTATGAAGGGGATTATTTTATGTGAACCATTCCATTTAAAGGGACAGTCCAAAAATAAAATGAAAATCCTGTCATCATTTACTCACCCTCAGATTGTTACAAACCTACATTATTTGTTCTGATAAACACAAAGGAATATATTTGTAAGAATGTCAGTAACCAAACAGAGCTCATCCCCCATTTACTGCCATAGTAGGGAAAATAAATACTATGGGAGTCAATGGGGATGAGATCTGTTTGATTACTGATATTCTTCCAAATATCTCCCTTTGTGTTCAGCAGAACAAAGTGTATACAGATTTGGAACAACCTGAGGATGAGTAAATGATGACAGAATTTTCATTTTTGGGTGAACCGTCCCTTTAATGCTGCCATGCCTGTTTTGAGAGTGTATGCTTAAATGCACTCAAGTGTAAATGCTGAACTTTTGGTGGATTTGTCTACTTTGTGTACCCACCACTGACTGTGGGTCTGCCTCTTCAACCTTGCTTATTTTTCTTTATCCTCTTCATTTCGAAGGCCTAGTTATAATAAGGATGACTCTGAGATTTTGCTCTTTAGCTCTTTTCAAAGAAAGCATTGTCTGTTGTGCAGTGCTGAAATTCATGCCGGAAAGCTGACGCTGCTTGGATTACTATCAGCAAGACCCTGAAATTGCTCGCATTGTCCTCTTGCTCCATTTTGTCATTTGATCTTCAGATCGTTTATTTGAAGTCCACTGGTGGATACGAAAAAGAAAAGTTTAGCTTTTATTACATCCAATTCTGTGCCATTCACATATTTAGATATGTTCTTTAAGACTGTTAGCCAATATGCTTATATTTGGTTATACAAAATTTTTTTATCATCTACTGTCTGACTTCTGAAGTTCTGACTTCTGACTACTGTCCAGAATTCTGCTTCTCACTAATTAAATATTTAATAAGTGAGAAGAATAATGGGCCTCAGCCCTCATATATAGTACAGTACAGAAATACAAAGATGTGTTAAAGTGATAGTTCATCATTCACTCACCCTCTTGTCATTTAAAACCTATTTGACTTTCTTTCTCAGAACACAAAAAAGGACATTTTCAAGGACATTTTTCAAGAATGTTTCACATAGTATTCGCTTGCATTGGTTTTGTGTCCATACAATAGAAGTGAATGGGTGCCACTGTTTGGTTACCAACTTTCTGCAAAATATTTCCTTTTGTAATCTGCAGAAGACAGAAAGTCACACAGGTTTGAAATGATAAGAAATGATGACAGAATTTTCATTTTTGGGTGAACTGTCACTTTAAGTGGCTCGCCCCTGACACAGCCCTGCATCCAAATAACAAATAATTGGCTCATCATCAGTAATAATATATAAATGTATATAGAGTTTATATATGTCTATATGTATGCTTTGTGTTACCTGTAGAACTGTAGTATAAAAGAAATACAGTACACCTATATCTCTTTTGCAACTGGCCACATATCAACCTTGTATACTTACAACCAGACTGCATATGTGCTGATATACAGCCATAAGAATTTTTGACCGATTGCTATTGTTTTAATTCATGAACCATAAAAATGCAGACAAAATTAAATAAAAACAGACTTCCCTTTGCCTCTGAAAATAGAATCATCACTTCCTGTCCAAAGTGAAGGGTCATAGGCATTTCATGTGATGATTCAGCTTTGTTAGGCTCACGAAAGCAGCGAGGGGTAAAGGTTAATTTTGAGGTCAGCGGGTCAATTGCGTCATTATCTCGACGGAAACTGAAATAACAGGTGACCATACGGACAGGACGTTAACCTTTTCTGTGCTGGGGTCACGCAGCTGGGCAAAAGTTGTTTATATGCGTGTTAACTATATTTTTCCTTTGTCATAGTGTGTTATCAGTAGTTATTAGTGTGAAATTGGATTGCCAGAAATTCTGTTCACAGGGTCAACACATATTTTCCACAAAGGCAGGATGCACAATTTCTGCAACACAAGAACTTGTGAGGATAAAATGTCTCACAAAAGCAACTAATCGGCTGTCAGTGAATGTTATACTGCAAGACTAAAGACTGGCGATTTTCCCATACGACAAGAGAAATCTTTGTTTCTGAAACTTGATTTAGGCTGCAAAATTGTGGCCTTGTGTTTTAGTCCCAATTCTTTTTTAAAGGAATAGATCTGCCAAAAATTGACTACACCTTCATCACCCTCATGCCATCCAAGATGTATATGACTTTCTGTCTTCAGTTGAACACAAATAAAGTATTTCATAAATCAATGCCATTATTTAATTTCCTTAAATAAGACACCAAACATGTTAAAGCTCCAAAAAGCATTCATCCATCATAAAAGCCATCATAAATGCATCCAAATGACTACAGTGAGTGAGAAAATTATTAATATTTCAAGCTTACTAAGAGGAACCGAAACCAAAACAAACCCATAAAAGACTTAAAAGAAAATATGGCGAGACAAGACACCCAGAAAAAAATCAATGCACTGTTATAAATTCAGCTTAAAAACTTTTGTTTAAATGCTTGATAATTGAAATTTAAGATGTTAACTTTGATAAGTCAAATCGGCTTTACAGGTCAAATTATGCTTACTAGTTATTTTGTATAACTGCTTAAACTATTTTGATAGTGTTTTTGTTGAGGTAATGGCCACATATGTGTTAACATGACCTACTGAGCACATATTTTTATCGTGGGAGGATCGTTTTGCAGTGAAGACGTCTTAACTTTCTTTATAGACAGTTTTATGTCAAGAGATAAAAATCTTGATTCCTCATGACATGACCCCTCTTGCCTATTAGCCTCTTTTCTACAATTGGTGTATTGGTATATTTCAGATTTTATGGTTGGGGAAATGTTGGCCATGTGACTCTTTAAGTGGTCTGCTTTTAGCCAGAATAAAAAGCAAAGTAGACTAGACTTGAATAAAACAAATCTTAATCCTAACCCTAAAACTGAACCCATACTTATGCAAAAGTCCATCACACGAAAGCATTAGTCACTTCCGCACATTTGCTGACTTCAGTGCCTTTCATCTAATCAGTATGCAACCCTGCCATCACCCCATGCTAAAAGTCACTTTCTTTTTATCTTCCAGTCTTTATTGCATCAATGTGTTATTCATGGCAATATCTCATTTGTTTGCTTTGATTTGTTTAGACTGAAGCCACACTATCAAACGTCATGCTATGATCACATGCCGGCACCACCGGAGGGAAGCAGCCCTTTACCAGACTGTCTTTGTTTAGCTCACTGCCATTTTCATTCTCATTTGGTAAGAAGGAAACTATTGGAGTTAAATCAACTTGGATTTGGCCTGGGTTTTCATTCCCTTGTTAAAAAAGAATGTGGGATTATGCTTGTCCTTTAAACATGCCAGTCTATGTGTGTGCATGCCTGTGTATGCTTGTGTGTTTACGCATGTGTTACTGTGCTGGTCCAAAACTTTCATCATGGGATTTGGACCTCACTTGGACCAAATTGCTTCATTTTTGTTTAATCTGTACTAATTTCTGACTCCTTTTTGGTTGTTTACATAATGAAATTCTCCCCTACCTTCTGACTGGTCCAGAAACCTCGACTATCAGATCACGTAAGCTGTGATGTCAAAGATGACGACTCTTTGCCTAAGAAAAAAACTGTAGGGGCAGTCACAGAAAGCAAACATCTATAAAAGCCCATCAACCTCTACAATAAGATGACATCATCATTCTTAAAAAGACGTCACTGTGCTATATTTTCATTTGGCAAATGTTAACGGAAGAATAATGATTACTCAATAGAGACAAACAGAACAGCATTGTTTTTCCCCCTTAAACCACTGGATAAAATCTGTTTCAGTACTTTTTATGCCTATTGTCTGAAATCTCAATAAAGAACATGACCAAAACAGTCCATGTGTCTGTGTATATTATTGTTTTTTATTTACTAAAATAGTTGAAAATGCTAAAATACCCCAACATTATAAATTCATAATTTTCTTTCCATGCTGTGAATATCACTTATTGACCATTCCCTTTTAAATATGGAAGAAATCGTGCAATTTTGAACAAAATAGAAGACAGCTATACTTAAAAATAAAGTAGGTAATCAGATTATGTTTATAGTTTAAAACAACATTTTTACCAACAATAAATACTGATGGAGCTACATATGATATACTACTTATTTAAAGCTGCAGTCTATAACCTGAATTATTTATTTTCATGTCAGATTTGAAGGAAAATGTGAGTTATTTTAACACATATATAGATACTGTAAGTACAACGTAATCTGCAATTTTATGTTTCAAACAAATATGGCGATAGGGATAACGGAAGCTAGACATCAATGTTAATAGCGCAGTCAATATGAATATTTCTCGATTCGCTTCAGAAAACGTTTGTTAAGACCACAGAGCCGTATTGAGCAGCTCTTTGATCGATGGATGCATTTTCTAGAGCTTCAAAAAGTAAACACCCATTTACTCACACTCTACTGCTTCAAATGATATGTGGGATTATAATTCCGACTGCATTATGCTTTAAGAAGAAAACCATATTCAGATAGGATGCCTTGACAGAGAGTAAAACATGGGGAAATTTTGATTTGGTGGTGAAGTGTCCCTTTAAGCAGCACAAGAACTTTTGTAGTAATAGCCAAAAATATATTGTATGGGTCAAAATTATAGCTTTTTCTTTTATGCCAAAAATCATTAGGATATTAAGTAAAGATGATGTTCCATGAAGATATTTTGTACACTTCCTACCGTAAATATATCAAAACTTGATTTTTGTGAGAGAATGTAGCAAAATTGCTTAATTGGAAACACACCTGCAAACTCTCTTTGGGAATTACCCTCTCAGGTTCATCTATTCTCCACAACATCACTACAGTGTTAAGCCGAAAGAGAGTGTTAAAACAAACCTGTTTCTTCTTAGCAGCGGCCTGCTCTGATGGACAACTTTAAAGGCGATTTTCGCAATGTTCCAATTTTTTTGCACCCTCATTTTCCAGAGATTTAAATAAGTAAATGTCGGCCAAATGTTGTCCTATCCTAACAAATATTAATAGAAAGCTTATTTATTCAGCTTTCAGATGATGAAGAAATCTCAATTTTGGAAAATTGACGAATAAGACTGATTTTGTTGTGCAGGGTCACATATATCATTGCACCACACCACGTTGTGATGACTTATCAGCATTACAGCAAAGAGCAACAAGCCCTCGGCCCTTGTTACAGTATATCAGTAGAAAGTCAAGGAGACACACATAGCATAGTTTCCTGAGAATTGCCCGCCTACATTATGAGGCAATGCCTTGACTTTGCCTCGAGTCAATGATAATAGCATAATCAGACTCAGAGAAATGATAAGAGTGTTTATTTAACTATCAGAAAGAGTGGAAAAGAGATTATTCCCTATATGAGATCGCTTTGTGTTTTAACCCTGAATCACTTCCGCACACTTCTGAAAATACACAGCCTCCCCCAACAGTGTCCAGATATCCTCATCATTTTAAAAACACATATATTGAATATCTGCACTGATAGGTTAAATGTATTAGCATGTTTTTTCTATGTAAGGCTGCACTGCAAGTGAGGTCTGAGTTCAGCAGATCTGTAAAGCTTGTAATGATGAATGTTAATGCTGTTTTACTGCCTGGTAATTACAGCACATAGTTTTGGCATAAAAAGTATTTTTATAGCCACTTTTCAGAGTTTGTGCAGCTTAAATTTAGAGGTAAAATTTGCAATTGTGTAGTCCTGCCACAACTTTCCCAATAGGCTGTGCCAATATTGATATGTCAGGTAGGTCAGAATGTTTAAATAAGATTATTTATGGATTATTATTATTTGTTGTTGATTATAATAATAATAATTCCTGGTTTATTTAATATATTAATAATACATTAATCGATAAAAAAATATAATACATTCACAAAGTGTTCCACTTTTTTGATTTTTACCTTAAAAAGAAAACCGGTAGGACTTTATTTTACAGTCCTGTTACCTATGTACATACTATTTACTTACTGTGTTACTGTGTAATTACTAGGTATTAACCCTGAATCTACCACTAAACCTAACCCTAACCCCTATTAAGTACTTATAGCTACCAGTATTGCGTTGGGTAAGTACACTATAAGTACACTGAAAGTGCACGTACTGTAAAATAAAGTGCAACCAGAAAACCTTTTAAACCCCGCATATCTAATTTGGAGAAAAAGGTCGCAACAATGCCTCAAACTCTGTTTTGATTTGCAAATATGTCATAAGTCTGATTTAAGGATTCAATATGAGAATTTACATTTGAGTTTTTGAGCTAAACTACCTGTATGTGATCCAGATGAATTATGCTCCTTACTGTATGTTTACAATTATGAAGCAATATTAAGAACAATGACAACGTTGATACGTCAAAGAAAAATATACTATTGAACAGGAGCTATGAAGAAAAAAATCTGTGCAATAACAATTTCTCTCACTAAGTCCCAATGTTTACAGTTTATGGGAGAATCAACCTATTAATAGCTTATCTAAAATCGTCTCTGAAAATCAAGCTGGGATAAGAGAAAGTATATTTAAGTATAAAAACGTCTTTTTTTCTCACTTGTACCACAATGCTTTAACAGCCAAGTTCAAAACACGCAGTTGTTTATCCGTTTGGGCAAAGCAACAGCAGTTTGCTAGACATTAAGGTCTCCCAGGTGTACCGAACTTGGCAAGAGACGTGAATTGTGCAACATTATTTTGCGTAGAGCTGTACTCGTAAAGACAGAGGGCAGAGACTATCACCCTCATTGCCCCCGGCAGCGCAAAGTGCAGTTGCTTAGAGTTTTATTAGTGTGCCACTAGAGAAAAAGCAAAACAGGGTCAGCATTACTGCTGAAAGAAATTTAAACGAGAATATAAAACAGCAAAGAGGAGTTTTTTACTGGAGTGCCACCGGAGAGAGAGAGAGAGAGAGAGAGAGAGAGAGAGAGAGAGAGAGAGAGAGAGAGAGAGAGAGAGAGAGAGAGAGAGAGAGAGAGAGAGAGAGAGAGAGAGAGAGAGAGAGAGAGAGAGAGAGAGAGAGAGAATTGAATTGAGGTGGATATTTGTTGAGACATAAAAAAAAAAACATTTGCTATGAAACATCAGTCACTGCAGTCTATTAACTGCATGTATGTAAACTATGCAAATGTTTGGTGCTCAGTATCCATCAGTGAGACATTTCTCAGACTGAAGTTGCCAGGTGAACTTTCTTCCCCTTCACTTTTTTTCTTAGTTTTGGTTCTTTATGTGATATGAACCCAAAACTAACTTACCAGAACAGAGGTCTCACATTTCTCCTAAAAACAATGCTTTTCTTGTTGTGTGACTACCTGTCATAGTGGTCTGAGGTAGGTTTCAGAATTTCCTTTCCCATTGTTCTGAACAATGCTGTATAATGCTGACTAGTTGTGATAGAGATGTTCTATTTCAGATCTGGTTCTCCGTCTTTATAAACTGTATAGGATGCAACCGTCTATATGGTAATTTTTTACATTACATTTATGCATTTGAGGTTATAAGTTCATTTGTTTCTGTGTTTCCAGGGCTTTGAACCCATAACCTTGGCATCCTCAACCAGAACGTATAATACAATAGTTATGATGATAAGGATTGTTTTATATTTTTAGGGTTTCCCTAAACGTCTTGTCTTTTATGTGGAATTAATTTGCCCAGCCAGCAGTGTATGCCATCCTTTCCTTGTGATTTCTGGCCCTCAATTTTACAAAAGGGAACTGACACCGTTTCTAGGCCGCAGGATGTGGTGATGGTCTCAGAAAAGGATGTGTTCTCTAAAAGTTTCATAACCCAAATGCACCACATCACCAAAGGACTGCCCAAAGTCATCAATACATCTTTTCAGCCATAAACAGGATTTAGATAAATTCATGTGTATTTTCGGAGGTGTGTTCTTACCACGATCTTCTTCGTCTTGTCAAACAGAACATTTCCCAATTTGTTTCTTTATGTGTCATCTAAAAATCTTTACGAAGATTTGTTTCCCAGTAAGGCGGTAATCTTTAGTGATCACTAAAATAAAAGGAGATTGAGCAGAATGGGAAGGTCTTGGTCTTGTAACATGGTTCAGTCGTAAAGCAAAACTGTAATCAAATACGTTCACTTGAGGGATTTTATGTGACACTCGCTCTTGTGCAGCCTGGTGGTCCATTGGGATTGAAGAGTAATTGGGCTCAGAGATTTGCATCCCAATTAATTAGAGTTGGCCAGTGATCATTTGCGTGAGAAGTTTGAGAAGTTCAAATTTATTTTGTGTATAAGACTAAAAATCCTGTGTATTTGAGTCAATGATAAATATGAATAGGGCCAATTTTGTACAAAACATTGAAATCACTGACAATAATATCATAATTTCTTTTCACAAAACCATTTTTTATATTAGAATCTCTCAACCAAACATTTACTGCAAAACTATTTATAAAAATACATTTTATGCTCAAAACTAAATACAAAATATAAATGCATTACTGTAAAAAACTAAATTTTTCTGTTATTTTTCTTTACAGATTTCTCACGTATAATGTAAAAAAAAAATTCACGGAAGACTGCAAATTTACAACGGGGAAATTTTATTTTTTTTACAGTCTAAATTTATATATTATTTTTATGAATTGCATTTATATTTTTTATTACTATAACTATCGAATGCCCTAAAACACATATTTTATCATATTTTATTATCCTGGCATTTATTATTTTTTTAGAATACAGCACATTGATGCTTTGCTTCTTTGAATGGTAGGTCTTCAAAGTCAGACTGGCCTTTGGAATTTTTGGACTTATTTGGAGTCCAAATATTTCAGGCCAAGTACACTGTGAGTTATGTCTGATACTTAGGACAATTTTCCAGACGTTCTGCTTTTCAGATCTACGAACCATTCTTATAAAGCTGGTGCGTATGACTGCAGAACACCTTTACTGTGTCACGTAAGGGCTAAAATAACACTAATCCTTTTTCTAAAGGCCCAGGTAGGCCACTAAGCATTAAGTTATGTCATAGAATTAGAAATGTTAAGGCTAAATCATAAATCCCAGCTGTTTCCCCACCTCCATAATCTCAATGTAACCCCTAATTATGCCTAGACATAAAGGTTTACTTATTATTGGTTTAGAAATATCTTTGTAAAGGGAACTTTTATTAGCTTCAGTAGTAGACAGGAGGTTAAATAATTATTGCAGATCTTTCATCACACAGACCATAAAAAAGCCATAAACCTGTATGGCGGTCAGTGTTAGTTGTTTTTGTTCAGTTTTATGAATTTAGAAAGTAAAAGTGCCGTGTGCAATCTGGTGACGTACGTATATGTGATGGATTGGCACAGTGGGTGTGAGATTAGGCATGTGTGAGAGGAGGATTGTGGGAAAGCTCATATAGAAAGACACTCTGAGTGTTTTACGGTCTGTGGGCAGCAGTTCACGGCTGACTGTGTAATCTGAAGCCATCTTACCAGTTTACAGCATTCTTACTGTGATTAGTGCTTGAAGAGAAGTAGAGTGAAACAAGTGTGTGTGTGTGTGTGTGTGTGTGTGTGTGTGTGTGTGTGTTTCAATAACAACTGTTTCTTTAGTTTGTCAGCTTCAAGTCACAGCTACTCTTTTTCACAAACACATAAATTACATACAAATACAGTACCTGAAAAGCAACATAACTGTCCTTGTTTCTTCTATTTTTCACATGCACATGTTTTGCTCCCTTGTCCCTTTTCTGAACTTAAACATACTTGATAAGCATCTTAAATATGGCATGTGAAACAGCAGGTATGTATAGTGCTGTGTTGACCAAACAAACACAGCGAGGAAGTTGTGCAAACACAGCAAAATCCTTCCAGAGATTCTGTCTCAGGTAAATCCCAATATGGTCACTTCTACTGTCTATTCTCTGCATATTGTCTGGTGCTGTTTAATAGAAATATTATGATGAAAGGATTTTGATGTTGTTCAACAAATTTCTGTGACCTTCTGCTAAAGCATGCACAAACGCTGCCAACTCTGCTTGCTATCTGTAAGCATTTCCATTTATCTTGAAGGCTGGACGTATGCCACCTGCATGATGGCGTCTTTACTCATGTACAGATCCTGACAAATTCAGACTTTTTTCTCACTAATGACTGGGGAAAATCATCAGAATTCTACAGAATGTATTTTAAATGTGTTGGTTGCATAAAGAATAATACAGTCATTTAAAATGGAACTAAACATATAAACAATCTCAGAAGCCACTCCCAAGTCCCTATATCAACAATCCTGCAGCACCGGTGTACTTGTCTACATTTGTGAACCACAAAACATAATCAGTAAGAAATATAAACATGTAGTTTTAGGTAAATAGAATTCCAGTACATATAGGCCTACTATTACTATCTGAAGTCCAGAAATAAGCATTAAAGGAGTAGTTCACTTTAAAATAGGCTCGCTTACTTTACTTATTTATTTACTTTAAAGTAATTACCATAAAAGTAAAATCTCACAAATGCATCCGACATCATCCAAGTAATAAGCAGTTCATTTTTATGTATGAACACAGGAAGCATAGTGAAACAAAGTGCATAAAATTGATATATTTTAACAGCTTGGCCGTTTTTGTAAAGAAAAAAGTACATGTTTTCCCTATTCTACACCCAATTATTTCTGTAAGTTTAAATTTTTTAGCAAAGTTCAAAAATATGTGAAAATTCTGTAAAATCATTTAATAGACAGCAAATGAGAGTTTACAACCAAATAAGTAATTGCGCAAATTCCCTAAATTTACCATATTCAGACTTTTGCAGTTTTTATGTCGCCTTCATATATTGTCAGAATTCATGGCCTGTTTATAAATAAACATCAATTGAGACGTTGTTCTTTTTGCCTGCAAAACAATGTAGTTACCAACATCCACCAGCAGGGGCTAACTGCCAAAGTTAACCAACTAAACATTGAGCCCTTTGGTAAAACTACCCTTGATCCCTACCGAAAGTGGTGGCAGTAGTTTATACAAGCCCAGTCAGTCTGTTTGTATGCTTAAGCTTGACTTGGAGCATGATGAAACAGATCTCTTCACTTTCATCTGTTTCCTAAACAAGACAGCGAGATATGGAGAGACACAGAAATAAAGAAAGAGACAGAGAGTGATCGCAAACCAGAGAGAAGTCATGCCTCTGTGGAGAGAAATAAACACAGCCAGGGAAAGGAATGATAAATCCACATGCTGTCTAATTAGTCCCTCGCTCGGAGGAAATGGCAGAGGTTTATCAGGTGTAATCGGAAACCTTCCTCTTCATATCTGATTAGACTCTGACCTCAGTCAAGCCATAATATGTCAATATGTGGTCTGGAATGACACGCCAAATATCACCATGTATATTTTCAGATGAGCGCCCAAATATACACACCGTGCCAGCTTTTCTTTATGAGTTCTCCTGAGTCATGTGCCGTGGTTTAGCTGAATCAAGTCAAGAATTAAGTCGAGCAATGGAAACTTGTTCTGTAAAGTGAGTTGTTTGGACTGCTCTGCTCATGTTCCATACACTGCAGGCGTTTGGGGTTTATCCTTGGCATAACCTCACCTGCGGATAAACAACATGACATTTCTTACAACAGCGAGGGTAGCCGCTTTCGGAAACTTTTCGAGGTGAGCTGGAGTGAGGGGAGTGGAAAAGAATGGTTTTATCTCTCCTTTATAACTGCAGGACAAGTGCTGTCTCTCAGCATTAACCCTCTGTCCATTCCGCAAGAACAGCTGCATGTATGGTTTTCTCCTCATTTACTGTGAAAAGTGGGACCTGTGGTTTAGGCAGCTGGAACGTGGCCCGATGGCTCCACATCTGAGAGTTTCCATGGGGCATGCATGTTTGCCGTAACCAAAACACCATGTGAGGTTCAACCAGTATGCTGTTCGCATCAGCTATCTTCCACCATGCCATTAGAATGAAGCCCTGAAAAGTGCTAATGATGATGATGGATCTTATAAAGTAGAATGTGATTCTTTGTAAGACGATGTGATTTAAATCGACATTTTTGGACGTTGTTTACACAAAATGTGAAATGCTAACTGTAGAATTTCATCTAAGGTAGAGTGATATGCACCAATATATTGGACAATAATCGGTATCAATTGATAAAAACAGCAGATGATCAGGGCCGATATATTCAGTCAATCAAAATGAATTTGTGCTCTGTGCATAGAAAATGTTAAAAAACATGACCAGTGATGTTCAATATTAATAGTCACTATATGAACAAATAACATTCAGAAAGTTAAGAAATATTAATTTAATGTGAAGAATTTAGTTAATGCGGATTAATATAACCACCATTCTTGGTATCGGCGGATATCACTCTAAATAATCGGTTATCGGTATTGATGGAGAAATTTAGCGTCGGTGCATCAGAAATACAGTCAAAAAACTGTAAAAAAATAAATTTATAAGAAAACTTAGTTTTACAGGGAAAATTTTTATTTCATAAAATGCTTGTTTCTGTTTTTTAACAAGATTTTTTACGGTCAAAAAAAATGGGGAAAACAATTAATTATATATTCTTATATCCTGTAATTTTACAGGATTTTTATTTTACTTTACAGTATATTTCTTTCGCTCCAGCTGACAGAAAATGTCTGTTTCTTTACAGATTTTTTACAGTGTAGTATAACATCAATATATATTTTTATTCTTTTTCGAGCCATTTCATTTGATAAAAAAGTTTATGTGTAATATTGTTCATATGCATAAACTTTGCTTTGAGATTAGTAGAAGAGTATCTACATCTGCCGATTCTGTTACATCCCATCTCTGCTCTGCATTATGCATGATCTCAAATAACAGCGGAACTCAAATGTCACAAAATGCCCTTTTCATCACTCACTTTTCGTTTATCTCAATCATCCGTCTCTGCCTTGTTGTCCTTCAGCGTGAAGTGTGTGTTTTGTCCGTGCAGTAACACAAAACCATGGTTTGCGCCCCCCTGTGATTTACTGAAGAGCTTTGAGAGTTTGGGACTGGTGGAATCCGGATATCCTTTTGAAAAATATGATTCTCTTTCAGTTTGAGAGTTTGCTGAAAATGTTGTGTCAGACATTTACGGATAATTCCAAATGATGTGTGTGACATATGGAAAATAAAGAAGAAACTTATATTCACACGGCTAGTATGCCTCTCTCAGATAATGTGTGCAGTTGTGGCTGTGCATTGTTGAAAACACACGTGTATCCATCTAACTATGCAAATGTGGTTGCGTTTCAGGCCTTTCCCTGTATACTCCCTTCCCTCTCTCCACATCCCCCCTCCCACTTTGTCACCACTTCCCACTGCCCTTTTCTAAAGCTTTTCAATTCGGGTATGTGAAGAACGGTTGCTGAAACAGGGGGTGTCATGACACTTTAAGAAAGAAACATAACTAAACCTAACAGCCCTGTTTCCATGTGCGTCAAATTAAATATGGCTTTATAGCAGGGATAAACTTACAATCAATAACCTTGCTGTGTTGTCAAAACCATGCTTCACAGCACAATCCACCCCCTGACAGTGAGAGATTGATAAATTCTTGCTGTAATTATTATTCCACTTCTGTTTTGAAATGAGAGGCAGACTGCATGTTGGTGTGGTGGACGGCTGCCAGGATCTCTGTACAGACACTCACCAGTCTTTAATAAAGACACTCACCTAGAGTCTGGAGGAGCCAGACGCTTTATGTTTTTGTAACACATTCAACCCTGACTGCTCTGTGGGCTTTACCCATTCTCCTTTAAGCACTCCATATTATCCCTCTTTCCCAAAGTCAACTGTTGAGTCAAATATGGACAAACACAAGCGTTAGTTTTAAAATAATAGTTCACCCAAATATGAAAATTTGCTCATAATTGACTCACCTTTATGCCATTCTAGGTTAATATGACTTCCTTTTTTAGCAAAACACAGTTGGAGTTATATTAAATCATACCCTGGTTCTTCCTAGCTTTGTAATGCCACTGAATGGATTTTTTTAAAGCTCCAAATAGCGCATCCATCCATCACAAAAGTAATACAAACTCCAGTGGGTAATAATTGTCATCCAAAGTGAAACAATATTTTTTTGTGAGAGAAAATGTTTCATATTTTTGAGCTTTGTATGAAGATTCGGCTGAAGAAACAAGACATATGTGACCCTGGACCATAAAACCAGTCACAAGGGTAACTTTTTTGAAATTGAGATTTATACATAAGCTGAATATATAAGCTTTCAATTGATGTATGGTTTGGTAGGATAAGACAATATTTGGTGGAGATACAACTATTTGGAAAACTGGAGTTTGAGGGTGCAAACAAATCTAAATATTGAGAAAATCGCCTTTAAAATGGTCCATCAGAGGCTCTGTAAAAACACTCTCTTTCGGCTTACTGCTTTAGTGACATTGTAAATAATAGATGAACCCGGAAGCTGAAATTTTAAGCTTTACATAGATAGTAAACCTAAGTGGGTAATTCCCAAAGAGCGGGCAGCACCGAGTGAAGTTTGCGGACGTGTTTCCGGGCATTTTTGTTTGCGATTTTGCAGCATCCACTTACAAAAATAAAGTTTTAATTTATTTATGGTAGGAAATTTACAAAATGTATTCATAGAACATAATATTGACCTAAAATCCTAAAGATTTTTGGCATAAAAACAATCTATAATTTTGACCCATACCATGTATTGTTGGCTATTGTTACAAATATACCCATGCTACTTGTGACTGGTTTTGTGGTCCAGCACCACATACATGTAAATGAACCAAGTAACATTAAACATGATAACAGTTCTCCTAAATTTTGTTTTGTACATTTTTCTTAGCTCATAGGTTATTATTTATGTCTCCCCTGCTAACCTTGAGAAGCCTGCACAAAACCGGTTAGCTTAATGCAGTTAGGCAGTGGAGAAACCAAGCCTGTGTTTGCGAGGGCATGAATGACAGTGCAAGGATGTCTGAGGTGGGAATTCACTGCAGTAATGCATATTTAGCGTTCATGTCTGCGTCACTACTTTGGAAAGCTTATGCAATGGCAGGAGAGATTGGCAGTTTGTCTGGTGGGAAGCGCGTTGCCCAGGGAACGTTGGGTTAACCACACATGGGAGACTGATCCAAAAGAACCGCGTCTTGATTGGGACATTATGGCCTGCCAGTGCTCCAAGTGACAAGCGGTGCCAGTGGATGAGTGCTGGCCTGCCACCGATGTTTAATGCTCACACATGCTCTGGGAAACCTTGTCCAAAAAAACCAATTTGGAGTGTGTTTTGAAAATACACTTTAAAAGAGGCACTTTTCCATCTGTCTTCTGTCACTCGTCTTCATTTGAGAATAAAGAAGAAAAAACACAGTATGAAGACGTTCGTAATCAGTTAAATTGAGTTTGTATGACAGTACAGAAAGAAAGTCTTGGCAATACAGAGTGCTAAGAACAACAATAAAAGTATTTGTTATTTATGCTAGTAGTGTAAAACTCAAAACCCTTCAATTTCTGCTTGTAGGGGAAGCATAAACCAAAAAATGAAGCTACGACAAATTTAAAACTTGTAAGTCAGATTTCAAACTAGTTGTTGGTGGGAGGCAGGGATGTATGTTGTCATTGTTTTGAAATATTACTCATTGTCATCGTTTGACTGACCCATTTGAAATACGTTCTGCGACCCATATGCTATAGTATTTTATAACCATAGTTGTTATGGCAGGTTAGCTTAGCTATAGGTGACAAAGGCTGTGTCTGTGTTACTTTACTAATATAGTGCACCTGAAGGAGTGTTTGGAAACGATGTGAGAATTCGGGCACTTTTACTGAGACGCAGAAATTCACTTATGACTAGCGGCTAGCTGTGAGTGTACATCGGTTATACACTCGCTATTGCGATGCATCATAAAGTTGACAAATTAATGCAAAAAATGCTAAAAACAATTGCCATGCCTGTTTGTCTAAGAACAAATTAGGGAAATTTTTGACTAGTCTGTTAGGAAATGAATCCATTATTTTGTTTATAATTTATAGTGTTAAGAAAACACCAATAGAAAAGAAAAGTCTTTAAATATGTGCAGTGCAATGATCTTCCGCTTCATGGCGTACACTTGGTTTTAAAAATAAGCCCCATTGCTACATTCTACCGCTTATGGGTGCTTGTTTTAATCTGTTAACAGGCTCCAGTACTGAAGGGTTTGGGGAGTGTTTACAAGGACAATGATTGTGCCTTAATTTCATAAATCTGTCTACCATGGGCCTTGAGACATGAAAGTTTCTTGCTCTCCATGGCAGGCCCTGTGATATCAGGCTCCCTGTATTCAGTATGGGCAGGTGTGAGAACTACAGTGTGAGAAACTGTAGGACTTGGAGATTATCCCAGACATACTGTATGCAGTCTGGCTCTGCATTTTGTACCCGCAAGAGTGACAGTGCCTGGGAAATGGGGAACATGCCAAATGTATCCGTCTACACTGCCATCCACCCACACGTACATACATACATTTGAATTTCCCATTGGTCATCATATCGTTCAATCATTTAAACAGAGAGTCCTGACAGAAAGAAGTGGAAATTTCCATGGCATCTCTGTGAAAATCCATATGCAAACCAATGTGTTCTTTTTAAATATGTCAAACTGGAGATCAAACCAAATCAAAGAAGTTTTATGAATGATTAGCTAGAGATTTGCGTAGCAGTGGTCACAATGGTTGTCATTTTTGGGAGGGGAATAATTGGCATCATTTGGTAATAACAGAGTAGAAGAAAAATTGTATAAGCGAGGCTTATTATGATGAATGATGCCATGGCGTCTGAGTTACATGCAATACACAGTACACCACAAATCTGCCTTACAGTATATGTAATGTATATTATATGTACTATGTGGTTGCATTTAAGGGTTTGGGTGTGCGACATGATCCAATTTCTTAGTTTATCTAACTAGTCCTGATAAACCCAACTTTTATTGGAAGAATTCTGTGACAGGAAAATGAGAGATGATCCCTATTCCCCATCTCTGAAATTGTTGTATGATAAGCTTTGGCATGCAATATAAAACTGGCAGCAAATTAGGCATTCTTCAACTATAATCAATGAATTGCATTGTACACTGACTGCAGTGAATTATATCTGTCACTATATCTGTCATGCGGCACAAACGTCTGTCTGCCCAGGTCAACACACTATGCGCATATTTACAGACAAACTACGTTTGTGTGCATATGTCCAGGCAGTCAGTGACAGATTTTAAAAACATTGTTTTGTACTCTTTCATTCAGGAGTCAGCAGTGGTTCGGTCAGTCGAATGTGCTGCTGTTCCCTGCCATTCGCTGCACATAGTAGAACCTGAGAAAGACGAGCTGCGTCGGGAAAGCAAATCCTTGCGTGCTTGGGCAGTACCGGCAACATATTTCTACTGAATAATAGCTAAGGAATAATAGCTGAATAATAGCTAACCTAATAGCTAAGGTTTATCCAAAATGTTGCAAGTTGCTATGTACCTTACCTGAAGGAAAAAGTTGGTAAACACTGCAACACTGGTGTGTGCGTCTGTGCGCCTGCTTGCGTGTTTGTTTGGCACTTGAAATACAAAGTGGAGGCGGGTCCAGATCAAATTCGCACCTGGTCCGGATCCAGACTGGAGTCCGTACTTTGAGAAGGGCTGCTATAGACATTAAACTGAAAATACAAAGCCCATGTCATTAATAACTTTTAACTGTCCAATCTTATTATAAGAACTCCATACCTCGCTGAACAGAGTAGCACTCACCAGTTATACTATATATATATTTACAAATGCCAATATACATGTTAAGTAGTGTTTGTTGTCATCTGCTAGTTTTAAAACAACTAGGAAATCAGCCTAGCTTGAATAATGGCAGCTTGTTTTCCTCATATTCTCCTAGTGCCCTTAATCAATGTTATCAATGGCTTTGAATCTGGCCTGTCTCCACCAGACACACTAAAAGTGGAACCTCAATGGAGACAGTTTCTATTTCCCAGACCTATTTCCGTCATGACAGAGCAGGCCCATGAACAATGCGTCTCTGTGCAGTTTGTTTTCTCCAATGATCAACTTGTTTTTAACATCCTCTGTGTTGAGCGGTGGCAATGGAAAGAGTGGGCAGAGCCTGGCCATACTCTGGGTTTCAGTTCTGCAGCCTGAGCCCAGCGGACGGCCTGACAGTTCCAAAAGAGCCCCATACCCACGGGCACCTACGCCAAGCTCTGAGCTAACTGTTTTGACTGGGTATGTATTGGGTGAGGGGGCACATGCTTACTTGTAGCTTTGAGTATGGGAAGTGGCAGTGGGGAAGCTGCCAAGCTGATTTGATTTGCAATTTCCCAAGACTGCCTATTCTAAAGTCTTTCCGTCAAAGCCTGGCCATAATGGTTTTTGTGTTAAATCAAGTCCAGCAGCAAGCATTGGACAAGGCATGTTGGGAAAGTGGGCTTGGAAGCGCTCTAGGTGAAGTGCCAGGAAGTGATGACAGTTGTGTGGTTTGTGGAGCCTCACACCGCACAGACTCCTGAAGAAAAGGTACACTTTGCTCCTCCCTTGTCACACAAATAGAGTTGTTTTCTCCAAGCGAGGAAAATATGACAGCTAATGCATCTAAACTGCCCTATGCGAACACACGTACAACCCACACCCCCTTCCCACCCACTCATAAAATTAGATGTTTTGCCTAAATGTGGAACCCATTTTTGGGGTGGAGCACATTGGGTCATTTTACTCTGGTGTTCAACTATTGGTAAAGGACACCGAAGGTTTCCACTGTTCTTACACCATTTAACCATGTTTTACGATGTTCTCCGCTTGAACAGACACACATGCTTCCTTAAGCACACCAAAGTGGTGAGAACACAACCCAACAAAGCAAGCTTTCCCTGATTCCTGCACAACGGATCTTTGCCGGATCTGGACACATGCTAAGCGACGAGCATCAGAGTGTTTCTGTAGTTACCTTGTTAGCTGGTTAGCTCAGCCTCATGTTGGGATTATGGGAAATCTCGTGGTGACCCTGGAAAAAAAGCATGACTTAATCAGCCTGTTAAAACAGAGACAGTGGCCAAGTCTCTGGATTTTGCCAAGAGCCTAGCTGTATACCACACTGTTACATGTGCTAAATATTGACGAGTATTGATTATACTTTTTTGTTCAAGCAGGATGTAAGAGATCATGTGGGGAGAATAATTCTGAGTAAAGGGGAAAAAACAGAGAACAGATCATTGCACACAAGTGAACCTGAGGTGAACTGGAATAGGAATGTTTACTATATGATGGACCTCCCACGTGGAGCATAAATACTAGGTCTCTTACTAACGCTTGAGGATGAACAGAATTGTGTGGCATAATAATGCAAAATAGGTGCATATGCATTTCCTCTTTAGGCAAACAAACATCACACAGTGTATGTGAAAGTGCAATGATGCCATGTTCTATTTTTAAGACGTGACGTTGCACATTCACTGCAATGGTTAATGTTTTATAAAACCATCCACACTGTTACTGCAATTGCTATCACCACACCAGGAAATCTCCCAAGAGTTTGTAAATAATTAATGAAGACCCCAAAACATGTTTTTTTACAGCCTCATAGAAGTCTTCAATGACTGCTTGGCAATAGTGTGGTGGTAACCAACAGACCATTACTAGGACGCCATTGCTGTCTGTGGCTAGGGTGGCGCTGTGTCTTCTGAATGTAGATCTGGCTTAGGCCAAAATTTTGTGTGAAGTGGCTAAGCCAACAGCGTCCAAAACCACTGAGGTTCCGAAAGCAGTGTGACGCACAACAGCAACAAGGAGCAGTCAACCCTCTTCAGCAATTATAGGCTGAAAAGCCACAATGTGACTATAACATCACACATACAGTATAAACTATGAGCACAAAAATTCAACAGACATTCAACATAATAGGTAACCCAAAATAATATACAATAATAAGTCAATATTTAACAGCATACAGTATAATCCTTACTTTAGATTGTAAACCATAAATGTATCAAGTTCATATTGTTGTATTACTGTAGCTATAAATAAGCAAATAGTAGAACTGTTGATATCAGCATGGCTAGTCATAGCGATAGCACATGTGTACATGTGTTACATGTCATTAAATGTCATTTTAACAAAATGAATAATATTGAGCCAATCAGTTGCAAACAAGCCAAAGCAAAGATAGTATAGACTCTGACATAGTGGAAATGTAAAGCAGATGTGCGTCCTTCATCCAAGATGCTGTCAGATGGCTTTATCAGCCCCAGCCCTCAGGGAAATGCCCCTTAACCTTGAACACTCCACTAATTCTCTGTTCACCTCTTCCATTCTATCCTATCCGATACATCTGCTGCAGCACCTCAATTTGAGGTAATTCTGATTTTCCTTATTTTAATCTAATGTCGCTCATCCTTCTTCATGTACTTGTAGCTATGTTTTTATAGTTTTCCAATCCTAAGTGCTCATCTGGAGAAGGTTAAAGATCTCATAGCGAATCAGCTGTTAGTACCAAGGCGGGAAAAGCAGTGCATTGTCTCCGAGATTAACTCCTATGAGGAGCTAGCAGATATTTGAGAGCTGTTATGGACCCCCCAGACCCTAACATATTATCAGACAGAGCCCTATTCTGCCCTTAAGCCAAAACGGCCTCTGCTTTGGAAGCAGATCAGCTGCAGATCAGAGAGTAAGTGTCAGGGCTGTAGGCCAATGCTAATGGCAAATAGCAGGATAGGAACCATATGACAAAACTCTCAGTTCTTCTGCCACACACCTGGGGAGAAGTGAAGACTCTGGTTAAAGCCATAGCCGAAAGAGCCCCAGATCCGACTGCAGCACTAAAGATCGCCAATGTTCTGTTTTTTGGGCCATGAAACTATACAAGGTGGAGAATGACATCATGTGATATGGTTTTTTAGGTCTTACTCTTCAAGCTTTGGTTGTGCGTTGACTTCTTAATCTCATAAGTCTTCTTCCAACCAAGTCCTCACATCTTTTTCACATCTTCATGCAGAAGGGCTTTTATATGTTGGACTCATTCACAGCTTTCCCTTGATGGCATTTTGTTTCCTTGCGCTCTTTATTATTCTCAAGACGATCATTTAACATTTTTTAACAGGCTGTTCAAAATGGTAATGATGTGAGATCCCAAACCGCCGACAGATTTTGAAGACTTGGAACCTTGCTGGAGAGAGTGGGTTACACAGAACATCCAAAGCCATAAAGGTGCATACATTCTGTCTCTCTTCATCTACATTGACTCTGTTAGCTCTTTCTCTCCTTCCTGCTTCTTCTTTTAGCACCTCTTGTTCCTTTATCATCCAGTCTGTTTCAGAGACACTGCAGCCCTCCCCTACTAAAAATTAATGTTTGTGATTCTTCATGAGCTCCTGCGCCCGCTCCCTCTATGTTCCTAATCGCAGTGTTGCTCAAGACAATGATTTCAAAACAGGGCAATTAGTGTAATGTTGGTGAACGACTGGCATATACGGATGTTTCCTATTAAAATCATTGTTGGCTTTAGCATCCGACTCAACTGCTTTCTCTCTTGGCAGAGGAACTTCTCTTGCAAATGAGCTCTGTGAAACCCAATCCCCCACTGGATTCAAAGATGTTGTATCACTGTATGTAGAGTAAGTCCAGATGAGTTTATTCCTCAATATGGAGGCGATTGCCAGACCACTGAACTGTGGTGAAGGTCTGGTATTAAAGACCGTAACAAGTGACTGGCTTTCACCTTAAAGGAATAGTTCACCCAAAAATTAATTTTACTCTATAATTTACTCACTATCCTAGGTGTATAGAAGTTTCTTCTTGTGCCTCAGAACCAGAACATTTAAAGGGACAGTTGACAAAAAAAAGAAAATTCTGTCTTCATTTACTCACACTCAAGTTGCTTCAATCTGTATACATTTCTTTGTTCTGATGAACACAAAGAAATACATTTGGAAGAATGCTTGTAAACAAGCAGTTCTTGGCCACCATTGACAAAATATTGCTTAATTAACTTCTTTGTTCTGTTAAACACAAAAGAAGACATTTTAAATGTAGGGAAGCAAACAGTTCTGGGGCACTTTTGACTACCATTGTCATTTTTCATACTATGGTAGTCAATGGTGGCCAAGAACTTTTTGGTTACAAGCATTCTTCCAAATATCTTTCTCTGTGTTCAACCAAACTAAGAAATGTATACAGATTTGAAACAGCTCAAGGATAAGTAAATGATGACAGTATTTTTTTGTGGGGGTGAACTGTCCCTTTAAGTCCTCTAACATTCAAAGACAATTTGACAGATATCCATCATACATTCTTTGAAGGTGGGGTGATTTATTATGAAGGAATAATGTATGTTAATCATTTTTATTGGGTCAGAGTTGACTATGAGTTTATACAGTTTGAATTAGTTTCAAACATTAGTTTGATAAGGTAGCATTGGGTGTGCTCCAGAACAATTTTAGAATGTTAATGTAATTTTTGCCATCTGTGAACCAGTCATGTTTTTGGTTGTTGCCAGGCGAAGCATCACAAGTACACATACTTTGAGAATGTTGACGCAAAAGCTCAAAATAAAAGGGTCTTTTCCTTGCTCAAACTATATTAGACTGTGACTTAACCACTAAAGCAACTCAAGCACAACATGGTCAGATGTTTAGATGAAAGGCTGAGGTGATGGCTGCCTCCCAAGATTTTCTCATAATTATAATCTGACTTTGATAAACCTTGAAATTTATAGCGTTAGCTGCATACAGGCACAAAAGAGGCTGAAAGAGATGCAGATGAGTGTGAGAGACGCAATCCTCTCTGACGTTAGGGCAGGGTTTTCCCCTGTAAATCTTAGTAATTAAAGGTAGATTTAGAGTCCTCGGATTGGACGATATGCATCTCTGTTTCCATGCCATCCATTTCTGTTTCATCGGAATGCAGAAAATTCTGGAATCGCCAGGAGGGTGTGGCCTGAATACAGTCGTTGCAGACAAGTCGCCAGTCCTTCTGTAAAACCAACAAATGGAATTCCCTCAGTCTCCTTTGATAATCCTCATCTCTGCTCCCCCCGCTGTCAAACGTTTTCTCTAAGCCTGAAGAGTAGTGGGGTGTCCTCAAAGCAAGCAGGGATCTACCATTGTCAGTCTGTGGGGGTGTTTTGATTGAGGGTGAGGTGTATGGTGGTGATTATTTGACGTCAAGGGGAGCTTGAGCAGTAGGCGACGGCCTCACAGTTTGTTTGCATAAGAAATATTAGTGTTTTTTTGTCATGGGAAAGCACGGCTGCGAACGTCTATAAAGCTATCTTGGATTAAGACTGGGGCTGAGGTGGCAGATAATGTTTCTTTTGGTTAATATCCACTGTACATACCTGATAATCCCAACAATGGAAACAAAACATCCATGATAATGACCTCAGCCATAAAGCATGTCTCAAAGGTTGGAGCTTTTCTTAATAACCTTCATCTGTAGAATAGAAAGGACAGTGGGAGATCCCAGAATCCTCTGGTGTGTTGTGAAAGATAGATGAGGAGCGTATATATACGTGCATGGATGAATCCGTGTGCGTAAGGTATATGGAAAGAGAATGCAAGGGCATGTCTGGTTCCAACCTGAAAACACAGCACATATGGAAGTGATCAGTTAGCTGTTGGCTGGCATGATGTCTCTCGCACAGGGGCATTTTGTGATGGAGATGGGGGTACACATATCCTGAATGGCCTCTGTGCATTGCATGTGATGGTTTTTGAACCTGACTCAATTAGATGTGAATGGAATCCCGGGATAGTATAGGCAATGCTCAGTGTTCCCTTCCAGTAGTTCCCCATAGTAATCAGAACTGCTGTCAAACCTGCAGGAGTGCATGAACTCAAATATTTCACATTATTTTTCCAGGATCAAATTATGTGAGCAATGCTTTTCACATTAACTTTAGATCTATAATCATACTGTACAGTATGTCAACTTTTTACTTCATTGTAGATCATTTAATTTATCTTCATATTCAATTTGCCAACCCAGACCGATCAACAAACACATGCGTCCTATGAAACCATCTATAGGTTAAAACATCAGTTGTTTTCTTACACACATCTTTTCAGAAGATATTTATAAATCCACTGGAGTTGTTTTGATTATAGTTGTTTTAGCATTTACATTGTATATTCTATTAAGGGCTTCTTGGTTCATCAGGAAAGGTGCTGCACTTGGCGGCCATGTTAACAAAGTCTTCCGGAGCGCTATTTCAGTGATCCAACACTAAAGATACATAAATGGTGGAAGCCTGATATCTCTTGATATACAGTATCTGTTGCCAACCTCACAATAAAACAACCCATTTTCCACCAACATTTCAACCTGAAATCAACGAGGACCATTAATTATTTTCCATTACTGGAAAGCGTGACTTCCGGTGCTAGAGCGGCCATATTGAGTTCTTCATTTTCCGTAATAGATCTGCTTTTGTTAATATCTCATTGATGGCATCAACTAAAAATGGTGTACAATGACATGAGATTGAGTTATTCATATAAATAAAACATCTGGAAACTCAATAAAGCCTTGTGATCAGTAAAAAAAGCAACTGATATTTAAATGAGACACTAACCTAAAAAATAATCACAGGTGTGTGAGAGAGATTTGGGGGATTATTTTGCAACTGAGATAATGCGGAAGTGTTAACCGTCAGGGCACAGTGTAAGCTGTAATCATATACTAGCAGATGGGAGTGCTCACGCTTCACTGAACTGAGGATACTGTCATCCGGCCTTACTATTACACTACATGCAACCACATGACATAATCATGATTATGATGGAAAAAACAGTGAAGTATTGACCTAATTTCCTCTATAATGGTTTTCCGATTATTATCTTACAATCACGCTGATTTATCAGCACCATATTCAGTGTTGCAATAACTGTGTATGTTCTAGGAAGGTATACTTATTAAAAATTTCTCACATCCTATCACAAAACATACTGTAATTATTTTAAGTGTATGTATGGAAACTATTATCTTTGATAGTACTAGTGAAAGAATATCTGTTTTAACAACAGTAGCTGATCTGGCTAAAGTACATCTGTTGTTATGTCTGGAGTGCTGATGCCATCCTATAAAAGCCAATTATAATGGATATGACCATAATTGAGAGGGTTGCTGCTGAGGTCATTTCCTGTCAATGTTTTGGCCCGCCTCTCTGAGGGTGGTCAGTGAGAATGTGGACCTCAGCATGTGGGCCTGTCTGGATTGTCTGGGGCCCTGATGGATCAGCTCCCAAGGCAACTCCTCATTCATCAACTCACACACAAACACACACACAGGAAAATTCTCTGTTAAAGCTTAGAGGGCTGTTGTGTAATTTCTCTTGACATCTGAAATTGTCACTCATTTCATCCGAATGTTTTTTTCTTAGTGAGCAAGAGCTCCTCTGTCACATCATTGACAAGCGTGTGTGTTTTGAAAAGCTGACGATGATGAATGTGAGATCAGTGGGAGGTGATACAGCATTGTGCCTAATATTCTGTCAAACTCAATGATAAGTTTTTGTGGCCATATCAGCAGCAAGGAAGGGAGACGTTTGGAGACGGCGTGAGGCTGATGGATGCCGGATGGACAGATGAACGAACGTCTGGATGGATTGACAGAGAAGGAAGGCGTGAGTTTGATTAATGAGCGCTCGCTGCATTTTCCCAGTGTTACTGGTGATGGGTGTAAAATCTTCAGGTCCTCTTCTTGTCCTTTATGTTAAACCTGATTTGAATGACAGATCGCCGATGTCTGATTGCATTGTTCCGCCTACTCACCATAGCAACCACATAGGCCCACAAGCTGCTTTGGAGATCTCATATCTATGGCACTGAATGTCACATAGCTTTAGGTGGCCTTCATAACAAATGGTAGAATCTGACGTTAGACAAACGCTGCCTGTCAAATTACGATGTGTGAAACGACCTAGGGGACATTCACACACTGTATTGTTATGAAGTTTCAATCTATTCATTCAATAAACATCTGTGGCGATTATGTTATTCTGTCCAGTGAGACTCTCTGATAGATGGTTAGAGACTTTATATCATATCATCCTGGTATCTCTAAAGTACACTTCTGCATATGCATTTGCATTTGGCACAATCTAGACCACGGATTATTTCAAGATGAAAATGATCACCACGTGTTTTCAAACACCTTTGAGGCATTTAATGTGTTAATGTGGAACAGATGTATGTGCATATGTGCACAAGTGAGAGAGAGAGAGAGAGACAGAGAGAGAGAGAGAAAGAGAGAGAGAGAGAGAGAGAGAGAGAGAGAGAGTCGGGCTAACTGGGTCTCACAGCAGTCTGTTTGCTTCACAATGTCCATCATGTTCCTACCAGTTAGTCCATCTGTGGACTAAATGGATAACCGGGACATGCACACACACCACCCTGGTTCTGGAAATGCGAATTTGGGAACATGGTTCATTTTTTTGTTGTTGTTGGTGTGGAAATTTTATGCAAGACAATTCAGTGCAGAGGACACAGGGCCATAGAACCTTCTGGATTTCATTATTTCCTCAAATATCAGAAATGCTTTCCTCAAAAAAACTATTTATTGGTGAACCAGATGCAACAAAATATCCCTTTACATCCTTTTCAAAATATTTATGAAAATATTTCATGCTTGGTGTTGTATTCATCCCTCCCCAGTCCTCTGTCAGCCACATGTCAGGCTTTGGGATCATGTCTCATTTTGTTCAAGTCAGAAGCAAATGACCTCATTCTCACCCTCTCTCACTGGACTGAAAGGACCCCCTAACTCTCCAGCAGACACCCTTTTCACTGACTGATGGATGAATTGGGACTGGCATCCACCCCCGTACCCAGATGGGGGACGTCCTGTTTGAAGGATTGGGATGGGGGTTGGTGAAGCGAGTTGTACATGTGGGGTGAAACTGAACTGGATTGTCACTCATCCTAAACTCTCTGTTTCCTGTCAATCATCTTGACAAATGAGAATTACATCATCAGCGTCCTCATATGAGACGAGAGGGAATAAATCCACTGGGGTACCATGACTATATGCACAAGCATGCATCCATGCTGGTCGGTCAGCGTTTAAAAAGTCAGAATTGCGTAACAAGAATGATTGTGCATGAACTTTTGCACATTTCACACAGGAGCGAAATGTGACAGCACTAATGACCAGAACTGTCTTCAAAATAAAGACTCTGTTGAGTCAATCAGAAATTGAGCGGATAAATAATGTTCGGAAATACTCGTCGTTATTGGAAGACTTCAAACTATCAAATTACTGTCTGTAAAACCAGCGTTGATGAGAATACCCTTTCTACACAGACTGGGTAATTTTTCTGTCCATGAAGCACAAGATGTTCTTAATATTATCTACGTCTTTAACGCGTCCGTCCGCTACTCCTTTATTGCTATCAGATGCTTTTTGATTGTGGTGTCCAACTTTAAATGAGATTTAATAACATAGTAGATATTGCCAGCTTTAGCACTGACCTGTGAAAGGATATCCCTTTTCATTCGCAACTACTTGTTGGTTGAGTAATCTGTCTTCCTTCCAATTTTTTGTTTTTTTTTCGAGCATGGATGAGATAATCAAGGAGACACTCTGACGTCGGCTGAGCATGAGTTGGAGAGATTGTGAATGAGGAAAGTGCAAGGGAGGTAAATCTGGAGACCAAATGTTGTTTTGGTCTTGTTGTGCTTGTTAAGAGGTGAAATTACAAACATAAGAAAGCAAAACTGAGGTCAGCGATGGGAGTCAGTTGGTCTGGCCGAGAACGAGAGACATGAGAAGTAAGAAACAAGAGGCTTGAAAAAGAGGAAGTAAATTGAAAGGATGCAACATTGCCTTGTAGTAGTGAAATGTGAAGTATTCCTCTTAATACATTTTCTTCTTCCTATCATGTTTAATAATTATACAATTACATTTTTAACCATAATATATAGACCACTTCAGTGGAAATAAACAAGCTGCTCAGAAGAACTTCCTGTTTCAGTTTTTAATACTACACAAATGTTTAAACAAAATACAACCAACAGAACATTTTAAATTGAATCAAAAGGTTAAACGAATATCGTTAAGATTTAATCATATATGTAAGATAAAAAATAATAAGATGAAATAATTAATATAAAAATAAATACACAAAAATGAAAACCGGACGGGCTTCTGCATCTTGCAAAGTGGTCTATAAAACATGACTACTAAGGCTGTTAAGAAATAGTACTGGCTTATGCTTCATTTTTTTACTTACTTTAATGTTTTAAATACTGACATAAATACACATTCGCTAAAGGGACGAGTAATCTGATTTTATTTATTGCTTTTTTATTTTTACTGATTTTATTTATTTTTAAAGAGGACATTTTAGGCTATGAAACTTACAGAATGTATTAATGATACCAAGACCACTTGCTGTATGTGTCATATGTTCAAGTAAAATGTGATTCCCTGTGTCCCCTTCAAAACTGTTTGTTTAGGCAATGTATCAATATCATTACAACTGTATTACATCAGTTTTAATAAACATTGTACAAATGTAAAACATTAACTTTTTTTCATTAAGCAGATGCTTTTATCCAAGACAACAGCCTTTTTTTCTTTTGTCAAACCAAATGAATTTAAGGCGCACCAAAGTATCTGTTTTTGCTGCCTGTCTGAACAAATCCTACGTAGCTGCAAACTGATGTCAGTGTGAGTAAGCCAATGAACTGCCACAAAGAAAATTCCCCTCCGACAGAAAAAGGGTCACAGACACTTGGTACTAAATGTCAAAAACAGGCTTGGATGGTTATTTTAGCTCACCTGGTGTCTTCTTTCTAGGCTCAGCTGTTGTGTCTACGCAGACGTTTTTAGCTCACATTTATAGGATTTGCACTAAATACTCCAGACACGGTGAAAAACCATACTCCATATTTCTAACAAGGCAAAAATTCTCCATGATATCTGATCTGAGTACAACTTCACCTTAAAAGCAATTTTGATCTATTCTCCTTGTTTATTGCCTAGAGGTGAAACCTTTTCACTGTAGCCCCTCGGGTGATACACAGATGTATGTAAGTGCTTTTTGATGTTTGCGTGGGTCTTAGTGTTATGCCCCCACACCTTTGCAAAGTGCTGAGTCACCAAGAGAGTCTATAATCAGTGTCAACTCGTCTTGAGAAACTCATCTTCCAGGCATGATTCTGGCCTGTCTCATAGTGGTCTCTGATAGATCTCCCCGAGGCTACCACGTTGTGGTGTACTGTATGAAATCACAAGGAGTTTTCCTGCCCCCCCACATAAAAACACACATGTATACTTAACCACATGAAGTTCACATAGTGCATCAGGTGGTAAAACACAGCGGTTGGAATTGTGTGTTGTGTGTGTGTGAGGGAGAAAGAGAGAGAGAAAGATAGGAAGAGATAAAAAGTGACGAATTGCTACATCTGTTGGCTGCGCAGTGCATGCCTCTGTTAATCTCTAGTGATATATGTACCGTCAAGACATAAAGCCTAGCGACTTGTGTGGTTGGGGAGTTGGCTGCGAACGTGTGTGTGTGTGTGTTTGTGTATGTGAATTCGCATGTGTTTTAGGTACTAAATAGGTCACACTTTCACAGAGGTCCATGTCCTTATGTTTCTGTCGGTCAGTGGAAAACAAGACTCACAATAGAAGAAATGCCCCAAAAGCCCCTCAAAAAACCTTAGCCTACATCTCATTCTCACTTCGAACCTACACAAAAGTCCACGAGGAGAATGGAAGGGCTACAAACAGTGTTCGCTCTGAGGATTATGGATAAAGTTTGTATCTACTGGGGCTGCAGTTACTCAGTGGCCTCACCAGCTGTGCAAGCAACTGACTCTCTGCATATGGAGGTCAGGAAGAGATAACAGATGAATTATGTTTGTGTACACGTGTCTTCCTGTGTGTGTATGTGGGTTCCCGATTGTCAGATGTCTTCCTGGTTGTGTTCCACGGCATTTGTTTCTGTCTTACAGCTGTTGGTGGTGTTCAACTAGGGGTGTTTTCTCTGAGGAAGCAAACAAGTCCCTCATCAGAGCAAAATTAGGTTGTTAATAATAATAATAATAATGTTGTTATTATCATTAAGAGCAAATTAAATAAAATGCAAGGTCCAACTTTGTGTCTTCAACTATTCAGAATAAAAAGATGACAATTTTGTTATACCGTAAATATACATAAGCATAATATCAATATTAATACAAATACTTTACATTTGATCCGTTTAAGTAAAAATGTTTGTGTTTAATGAGAAATAGAACTTGCTTTGCTTCATTCTATTATATTCCAATGCGTTAAGCCTTTTCGCATGAACCTGAAGCTGTGTATTCAATAAAACGCTTATGTCTTTCATCCAGTTTCATCCAGATTGAATGTGTTATGGTTTAGCTGTGACTCTGTTTTAGTTATGGGTGCTGCCACACATTTAGCAATAACACAGTCATGTGTATCAGATGGAGGCCTTGCATCTGCCTCAAAAGGCCATAAAACCCACACTCGTCATGGTAAAAGCCCCTAGTCCAAACAACTCTCCTTCCATACTGAATGTCCACACCTTACCATGTCACCTCAGCAGAGCCTGGTAAACCTCTCTCGGTTCATTATCTCTCAGGACAGCTCAGGTCATCACGTCTTTGTCGCTACATTTAGCACCGCTATATTTTCTAAAAAAAAAAAAAAGAGCAGACGTGTGCAGAAACCCCTTTTTTTCTATGCACACTTCCAAACTCTGAACCCGAAGCCAGACACACAGATCATTTTTTTAAGGCTTCAGACTTTGAAACTGGCCTCTCAATGTAAACTCCTTCCACCCTCTGAATTGGGTTCAGTTACAGAGGCGGTACGGACTGTGTGCTGTGTGTATTTACCCTGGTTAAAGATGTTATTTCTACCACATGAGCCGACGCTGGGAGAGCCTGCGTTTAAATGTAATCATACTTAGTGAACTGATCATAGGCGTTCTACCGTAACAGGATATGTGTGTAGCGGGGTAAAGATGGTCGCTGCTCCGGAGGAGTTGAATGGGAAGATATGGTGGACGGCCGAGATTTATTTATCTAGAGATATGAGACGGAGGTGTTGTCCATGTCACATGCGCGATGTCTCGCCCCACATATCATCTGCTTCGCTCACACCATGTGTTTGTGGCCGAGCTCCACAGTTGGGTTAATCTGGAATCATTTGAACTCTTCAAAATATCAATGATTACCGTGAAGGGTATTTTGTATGTATTAATCCACTGACAAAGCTTGACGGAATCAGATGAAGTAATACCACATGACATTGCTTTGCCTTTGGCTCGACGTGTATGTCAAATGCACTGCTTGGGTTCTTGTTGAGTTAACACAAGGCTCATTCATTTTGTTGTATTTCTCTGAGCTGCGGTGGTTAAATGCCAAATACTGCAGATAAAACGAACTGTGCCTTAACCTTGAAACCGCTTCCTTTTCAGGATTCTTTTTGAATAATGAGCCTTTGATAAGGTGGCAGAGGAAGTAAATGCAATGTAAAAAACAACAACAGGTAAAATAACCCAAAACCATGTTGCTTTTTTAAAACGAACAGTTTATCCTAAAACAAATAAACAAGTCACAACTATATCATAATAATAACTAAATAATTAGAGTGATCATTTATTATTTACTGACCAAATAAATAAATTAATAAAATGGTCATTATTGAAAAATAAGCATTTTCGTGATGTTATGCTTCTGTGCAATACAAAAAGACTCAAATAGTCTCTGATTTATTTTTTCAAGATTTATTTTTTTCAAGATTTTTTTATTTATTTTTATTTATCTGAAATGTGACAAATGAACATTATTACAGTATGTTATTTTCCCAGTCCTTTTGTAATGATGATGGTAACAAATAACTATTATGAATGTTAATAAAAAAATAAAGCACTAAGGTTTATTGTATTAAAACAGGTTTAACTAATGTAGAATGATATTTGATTTTTATAGTACAATAGAGGAAAATACACTTTCCTGGAGAGTTTAGCAGATGTAATTACACTGTCTGTAAAAATTACAGTATTACTGGCAGCAGTTTGCCAGTAACTAGATTTATATTTATCTAATTTGTTGGCAACAGTTTGTTAAACGATAAATGAACATTAAACATTAAAAAATAACAGCCTCATGCAAGCACTACTGGGAACCAAAAATCTGAAAATAAAACCAGAAAAAGGTTGATGAGGATTTTTGGTTCCCAGAATGCTTTGCATGAGCCTGATATTTTATAGTTTGTTTTCTGTAAAGATACAGACTTATTGTTGTTTAATGTTCATTTATCTTTGAACAAACTGTTGCCAATAAATTAGATAAATATAAATCTACAGCAACTTACTGGCATTTACAGTGTACTAAAAACAGATGAACTGTATGGAAAACAGGTGTGTAAAGATTTCTTTAAAAATTCCCCTTTTGTGTTCAATGGAAAGCATAATACGGAATACAAGGGACAATATGAGTAACAACACAACACAACACAGCACAATAGATATTTTGGAGGGATGACCTATTCCTTTTATGCTTGACACATAAAATATTGCAGGTTTTATAAATCTTTACACTTGTATCACACAACTTTGTCTTGCATTCATTCATTAAATATTTCAAAATGTATGCATACGTCTTGTCATCGAGTGTTACTACAATAATAAATCGTAGGTTGCGTGACCCCGTTCCTTTATTCAATTCAGAGGTCCAAGGGAGTCACGCCACACCAAACTGAACTGTGAACTTGTAACTTCCTGTGCTGTAGGCGTCTGTTGCTAGGAAACAAGTGGCCCACTCTGTCAATTTCAGCTGGGGTGAAATGCAAGTGTTTTTCTTCAGTTTTTTTCTATGAGGTTTGGCTGGCCATCTTTTATTGATGTACAGTTTCCTTTGAGTCGGAATGAGACTTTCTGTGGGCCAGGACACTTTCAAAAGAGAGGAAATGGGGGTGTGTTCAGAGGTCAAATGGTCCCTTTTGTGGGGCTCCTGGGGGACAATGACAGTGGGGTGATGCTATGTGGGGGCGAAGGGGTGAGATCCTTCGGGACAGACAGGGGTACAACAGGTTTGGGGAGGGGAGATGGTGCATGTTGCCAGAGTCAATGTGAAAATGTAAAGTACGATTTTGATAAAGGAAAAGAACGGAATAGGCTCGTGAGGATCATAAAAGTTTAACTGCGCTTCGTACTGTATAAAAAGCAGCATAAGCAAACATGTTCGCCCGGGGGGAGGGGGGTGAAATTTGAATAAGCAAATGCTGCCGATGTTTTTAATAAGTTAGATGCAGATGCAACGGAGTAGATTGGCTTTTTTATGGCAATGGAAACGAGGCCACAAAATAATTAGGTTTTCCATGTTAATAGAATATTTTTTCTTTAGTACATCGTAATTTAGTGGGTGTTTGGTGAAATGATGCAGTGAATCACATATTGTTCTATCGTAAAACAAAGTTAGCTTAATTAAATTCTCTATTTTCTCACAGACAGTATACATATGATACTGATTTCTGCTGTGGTCATATGTAGGTATGTATATTTTTTATATGAATCGTGCTCCAGAATCTTCATGCTTGCTTTGTTAGTAAAATGGGAAGTTGCCAGATTCCTCTTTTTTCACCCTTATTTTGTGTTGTTATTTTGCATTTGAAAGGACCACCCATTGGGCTCAGAGGACAGAGATTCCCTGCACACAGTCTCTTCGGAATATTAATGGGCTTCTCCTGGGAAAACTGCCCACGGAATGGGCCACTCCATTGCTGTCTCTGTTTCCGCTCAGCTGTCCTCAGGGTACATGAGGATGTGCACTCCCTCCTTCAAACCAGCCTGAAGAAATCTCAAGTACACCTCAAAGCTTTTGTATTGATGTTTAAGAACACTTGAAGCTGAATGTTTCTCCATTTTTTTCGGAATGTCAGTAAAATATATTACTTCTTTTATTACGCAATAAAAACAGAGCAGCAGATTATGTCAAATTCCTTGGTCTCCGCTTTATAACAGTAATCAATAATAAGACAAATTGAATGAAATCACATTGGGGATAAAGGAACAGCTTCTTCAAGCAATGGGGAAGGTGACAATGATGCCAATCACTATTGGTTTCATCTTCAGATATGCATTGCTCTTTCCCACTCAATTGCAGAACCAAAGGCTGCCCAGCATGCAAGACATTTCATCTGTCAGCTCCCAAGTTTCTGCATTATGAGAGTGACCATCCTAATGACTTCTACAGATGGCAGAAGTTGTGCTTTTTACTTTATTTATATTTCAGTTTCTCTGCCTTTAGTCATTCCATCATTTCCTTTGGGTCTCTGAGTATTTCATTTTCTAGATATTAAAATAATAAAATAAAAAAACATTTATCCTGATTATATCTTTCCATCACCAATGAACTAGGAAATTTTGTCTTCGGCTTTTATATTGTATGCATCTATTTTGTACCGTATTTGTATTTTTTTCAAATAAATGCACTTTTGCTGTTTGTTAATATTGTTTAATTTAAAAGAATTAAACATTTCTAGTGAACTGCAAAATAAAATTAGGTTTCAGCGGCCAGTGGTGTATTACCGTTCCATCGACATCTCTCCAGTCTAGAGAGGATTGAATAGACAAATAGTTCTCAACTGGTTTTGTTTCAGGACATCGAACTGTAGCAAGTTAACACAGCTATAAACTTTATATGCCAAAAAAAGTCAAAAATATAAAAGTTAACAACATAAAATAGTAATAGAAATATTTAGTTTTGCAAATGCATAAATAGAGGTCGATTTACACACCAAGTAAACCCATTAATAGCGGGCGGTTAAGATCTGTTTTTGAGGATCCGGTACTGTATGTCACACAATATTTGCATGTTGACATTTGCCTTATTTGGCAAGACTTCCAATCCAGATCAGACGCATCACCTTCTATATCAAAAAGAACAGGAAATGTAGAATCTGGACATGGATAAGAATGTTCAGGTCCTGTAAAATGTGTTTTTTCATTATTTTTTAGTTTAAAATACATTGTAGTTATATGGTGAGCATTTTATTATTTGCATAGATTTTTTTCTGTTGCCTGTGAGCAGGTCTGTGACTCATTGTTGGTCACAACCCACCAGTTGATACAGTTTGCACCTATCTAAAATAGACATGTCTCATCTCATATACTAGACAAATGTTAGTTTTGTGGGCATACATGCATATGGTTACATAAATAACTGCTACTTATATTGAAACCTCTGTGACCAATACACCTTTACCCTTCCACAGGATTGCTATTTATTACTGTGGGCTGCTGCCATCTCCTCACTCATTAACTTGTTTATTCATATTATTACAAAGGTATCTGTGCACCTACATTTCGTTGTATCACTCTCCCTTATGGAAGGTCATTTGTAAATATGTGTGATATATATTATATAATATTGTGATGATAGTTGTAATGACAATGGACGCCTGTTTCTGTTTTTGTAATTAGGAACCGGTAACAACAATAGAAAATAGTACTAAAATGTAAATGATTAATCTTTTTTGCATGATGGACTTTTGTCATATTTCCCTTCACTGATCGTTTAGAGGAACAAATATAAAGAACTATAGAAAAAAGATGGAGCCATATTGACCAGCCAAAGGCTAGCTGAATGCTGTTTTTCTTTCCTTTCTACACAACAATATGAGTCTTTTATATGTGATAGGACCCCCTGCTGTATCATTTGTAAGAGAGAGGGCCATGCTTACGTAAGAACAAACTAAAGTTCGTCATTACTATTAGAAATTCAACCCCTGAAGCTAAACATATAGAACTGGACACACGCTACTGAAGAAGATGATTTTGAACACAATAAAACAGTCTTAGGTCTCTGTTTAAAGTTTTATTCTTGCTTTTATTGCAAATGTGATACAAAAGATGAGCTTCTTCAAAGGCAGTAAAATGTTAAACTTTTTAAAGGCAAAAAACAAGAGTTTGTTCAGTTTGTGTAAAAAAAAAGATGATATCAAAGATATCAATATCAGTACTGAGATTACTGACATGGAGTAAAGCACACATTTAGGAGGGAAAAACTCTATAAGCAAAGAAACAAGCCCACTAACTAAAAAAACAACTACGACTTCAAATAGAGCATTGTAAAACTTTCAAATAGAAAATACTTCCAGTTTAATCAGCCGTTTTTAGAAATTGCAACAGTACGTTTGTGCATAATTACACAACTGGTTAGAAATAAGGACAAATAAACATTTAAAATAGAAAAATCTACATACGATAAATAAACACGATGAATACAGAATTTAAATCTAAATCGCCTGTTGGATTATACGTCACCATATTCGGAGGCAAAATAACAATTATTTTCGTATAAAGTATTAAAGAATAAAATGCAAATAATTTCTTTGAAATAAAATTAATACTAATAAATAAATTAAAGGGGTTAAGATGGGATACAAAACGGAAGGCTGGAATGGGACTGTAAGATGACACTGGCCTGACTGCAGGCAGCTAATGACAAGCAGAGGTCATAGGGCACTTCCTGGAGCTGTGACACATGCTGTTACACACTCACTAAATTCACAGCTGCAGCTGCCACGTCGATATTCCCGCTTTAAATCTAACGTCCATTCACTTCCAACATTTGACAGGCACTGATTTCGGGGCATAAGACAAACATACAACTTTACACGAGCTGGTAATAACTTTTAAAAAGCAACGGCTTCTGTGAACAGGGACGGTATTTTACAGGAACATAAATAAAGGAAACAAAATCATACTAGAATATAAAATGCACTGCATGACAACTAGAAAGAATAGATGGAGGGTAAGACACTGTTATTGTTGATGAAAAATGCTTTTTTTGAGAAAATCAAGGCTGTACTACTGAGAGTGGTTTAGTAAAAATAGACTTTTCTACAAGAAACACAGAAGGCCTCTCATGACTGCCAGAAATAAAAAAAGAACATTTTAAGGAAACATACACAGTACATATTAATGTATCAATAATCAAGTCCTCACAGAGGATTAATTTCTCAGAAATGTTTATCTTTTCTTGCAATCAAGGCTAAAAATATATACTCTAGTCACGATTTCGGCGATTAAAAAAGGCACGTTGGGAGCCGTTTTAAGCTAAATTCTTTCTTCGAAGTCCAGCTTGCTTTCTTCTCAATGTTTTGTCTTTTCTGTGGAAAGATTCAAGTGTGTGTTTGAAGCGAGTGGAATGATGATATATGTGTAATGAATCTGTCTACTGTACAAGCCCATACAGTCTTCTCATACAGTTATCTTGGCTGTGGATGGATATTTGAGTGTGCTTGTGAAGGAGTGTATGTAGGTTTCCTCAAGGTCTTGAGAGTTGCGTGTACACAGGCTGCTGGTCCCAGTGCTGGGGACTGTGATTTGATGGGGGGATTGAGGGCACACCGGTAGAGTCAGCGATAGGAGTGTACATAGGCCTCTGGTTGGGGCTCATGTAGCTAAAGGTGGAATAGAGGCCGGCGCTCTGACCCCCTGCATGGCTGTAATAGGAGGTGGCGCCACCCTGGTGGTCAGAGTAGTCGTACTGCGCACGGGTAATGGACGGGAACGAAGTGCTGTAGTGCTGAAGGTGCTGGACATTGAAGGAGCCGTAGCTGACATGCTGTGGGGAACCCTGCTGATCGCTGTAATGGCTGGGACTCAGCTGTTCCGTCTTGATGTGCGTCGTACTCGGCTGGTCCTGTTCCCCAGCACTGCCTGTACCCAGTGGGGTCAGGGTGTGCTGCTGACCGATTTGGGGGCTCCCGCTCTGGGCCTTCCCCATCCAGCTGTGACCTCCGGTGCCCCCTGCTGCTTGATTGACAGGGGCACCGATGCTGTAGCCGCCCGTGTAGGATGTGTTGGTGACCGTCACGCCTGCGTGCCCGTTTGGTGGCAGGTACTGGTCAAACTCATTGACGTCAAATGTCTCGATGTGTGAGATGACTTCGCTGCTCAGTTCTCCAATGTCCACTTCGCGGAAGTCGATATTGAGCTGCCGTCCTGTGCCTTCCTGGAGCGGCCGGGTTTCACGCTTCAGATCCACTTTGCCTGGCTGCACATCAGTTTTAGGGGTGGTGGGGGGAGTGGGCGGCCCTTGAGACTGACCTGTTTTGAGGCAGTGGAGGAGGCAGGGGGAGAGAAGAGGGGAGAGAAGGGGGTAGAGAGTTAAGCACTGCACACACATGACGCAACAGCAGGAGAGGAAAGAAAAAAAACGATATGGCCCACAGCTAAAACTTAAGAATCAGCAGCTGCCAAGTCTATTACTGCCAGTAATCTAATTTATCAACCCATTCTGATAACTACACAGTGGTACTTCAGTAAAAATGGCTTTTAAAGGCAATCTCAAATGTATGTAACAATATTTAAGAGTTCTGAATTTAAAAAAAGTTCAGTGCCCACCTGAGTGCTCGCTGGGTGAATGCACCTCTCCCATGCTGGAGGCGGGCGAGTCTGCTTGCTGAAGCGCTTTGAAGATCGCGTGTGGGGAAAGGTGCGTCTGCTCGGTGCCGTCCTCGGACTCATTCTGTCCGTTCTTGACAGACTTCCTACGGCGGGGCTGATATTTGTAATCGGGGTGATCTTTCTTGTGCTGAACCCTGAGGCGCTCAGCCTCTTCCACGAAAGGGCGCTTTTCACCTTCGTTTAGTAATCTGTCCGACAAAAGTAAAAAGCGCATCTAAACAACGGGATCACGAGTCTTTGCTTTCTACTACCATACAATTAGGCTATAATTTGCTAGTAGGTTGTAAAGTACACTCTTCATGCTGTTAATATAACAAATTAATTCACTTCATGCTGAAAGTTGCACACTGCCAAAACTACATTTATACAACAAATAGCCTACACACTTCATAGGCTACTTGATTATTAAAAAATAATCATAAACAATAGCATACAAGAAACATTTACCTCCAAAGTTTGCCGAGAGTTTTGCTGAGTTCCGCGTTGTGGAGGTGCGGGTATTGATCAGCCAGCTTTCTGCGCGCAGCCTGAGCCCAAACCATAAACGCGTTCATCGGTCTCTTCACGTGCGGCTTGTTTTTATTCGAACCGTTCACTCTCACCGGCATAGGCACGAGGGTCCAGTCGTAGCCCTTCAGCACTTGAGAAACCGCATCGCGGATGCAAATCGGAAACTTGTCCTCTTCATCCTTCTTGAACTCGCCAAGTGGCCCGTCCGGAGCCATGAGGTTGTTTTCAGCCGGACGGGTGTTCTCTGTGTCGGAGCCCGAACCGGACGGGCACGGGGACCCCGCAGAGTCCTCGGACATGCTCGGACTGGGGGCATCAGACAGACACTTTTCTTGCTCGTCTGTCATCTTCGGGTAGGGATCTAGTAGATTCATGCGAAGATTGTAAATAGACAATCTCAGAGAATTTCGTTAACTCTTGCGATTCAGCCTTCGCAGGCTTGAGAGAGTGTATTTCGCAGTCCCAACTGAAAGTTTCTTCTTAAAAAATGCTTTCTTTTGTTGCTCCAACTTTTAATTCCTCCGTAACTCTGAAATCCACCGAATCCACTTCACTCCTTAACTTACAAATAGCATCAGAGTGTTTCTTATGAGCTGCTGCTGCTGTGCGCAAAACCAAAGCGCTTCCTTTTCGCTCCCGTGCAGTATTTCCAAGAGAGGGACGAACTTTGATTTGTCAAACGAGCGCGCACGGCCTTTTAAAGTGTACGCGCCGTGACGAAAGGGAAAACCATGCCCACCCCTCTCACTCTCAATAATTATCACTCACAATTTTACGTTTTTATTTGAGAAAAACTATATATATTCTTTAACGTGGATTAAATGTGTTATTTTCATATACTAGTTTGTTAGTAGATAACGCGTTTTAACTTTTTCAAATTACAATTTAACGTTGGATTGCTCAACCTTTTTCAGTAGTTGAAATCAATTTCTTATGATTCTATACTATGTGTTTTATGTGTTCCATCGAACAGTTTCAAACAATTACATACAAAAGTAGGATAAAGCACACTTTAAACTTCTAATCATTTATTTAGTGACTAATTTTGGAGCGGTCTGTGTTATTAACAGTCAGTGACTCAACAGCCAGTGTCAAAGATTTCCGCCCTTACTAAACTTTCCAAACATTTAGAGAAATTATAAATATTGAATTTATTTCTGAAGTCCATAATCTGCTTGTCAGACAGCCAAGAGATGTGCCGGTGTCCGGCACTTCGGTTGGTGTTGACATGGAAACTCGTCAATAGGGGGAGACAGCGTTCTGTTTTCAGTTTATTACAGCCTACTGACCCTTCAACACGTTCCGATGGAGAACTGTTGCGCCTGTAGACTTTCAGTCTTGGTCTGTATTTTTTTATTTTATTTTTGGCCAAATACCGACCATGAAATATTGATTAGAAACAGCTAATGGCTATGTAGTTTCTGTCACTCAACATTTATGTATAGGCCTAATTAAAGGCGCCACTTTATAACGCGTGTGCGTCAATTGTGCGACATAGGTCTTACGCGCTCGTGGGCTAGAAAATATAACAATAACAAAAGATTGTATAAGAAATTGATGAGTGATTCGTAGGCTACCATGCATGAAGATCTCTCTCTCTCTCTCTCTCTCTCTCTCTCTCTCTCTCTCTCTCTCTCTCTCTCTCTCTCTTTCTCTTTCTGTCCTTTGCTGTGCAAAAAGAGAAAGGCAGAGCTCTGGATGTTGTAAAATTGTTTGTTTGCGCTATGTCAAGCGCTTGCAATGCGCAACCAGTCGGTAATCCTATCTGCCCTGCAGTTTAATTAAGGCTCAGCTTCCCTATACAGAAACTGGACTGTGAGCGTTTTGATTCCTCCTCGCTTCGACACACATCGTTTATTTACATTGGACGTGTTTATTTAAATTATTCACTTCAAACATAAACATAACAGGACTTCTCGGACCTTCGTCAATTGCACGCTCCCTCTTCTGTTAACAGCACGTCTCTAATAGGAAGGAGAGACTTCGTTTATTTATTGTAACAGACTTAAGCGAACGGTATATGAGTGAATGGCAGCTTTTTAACTTCGTCTACTTTCTTATCAACTGATTTTTGACAACTGCACTTTTTTGTTAGCTTGAATTGCAGTAAGATCCTGCTGCTGTGATTGCTGCTGCCAGTGACTATTAGAGATAATATTACCCCTGATATAGCAATTAGATAAATGCTACCACATTTATGCTATAACCAATAACCTCTCGACTTTTTACAGCTATCTACAATATTACTAACAACTGGTTTATGGAGATATTCAGGGCATAGAAGTGCAACTTGCGTTTGAATTTATACCACCTGTTAAAACAGAAGTGGCATCTAAGTTGAAGTTATGGGTTTCAATCAATTGGGATGGATGTTTGCCCTTCCAGTGATTTTAAATGAGATACACCTACGCTACATCCTGTCAAAAACTAAAATGTTTCAGTAACAGATGGCAAAAACTGTGCATTTTTAATAATCTGCCCCCATATGTTAATTTGCTCTTTTTTGTTATAGGTTTACTGTATCGTTATTATCATTTTGCTGTTGAATTAATATTATTTAAACTGTTAAAACTTGCCTGTTAAAACTTATCAAAGAAATAAATTGGTGAATAGTCATATCAATCACCCCATATGTCTCGAAGTATTACATCAAATGCATTATCTAACACTTATAATCTTAAACAGAATTTTTATTCAATCAAAAACATATTCAGTTATACAATGCTGGGAAATCAATTATTTTGGTTGGTGGGCTTATTTTTCTGATGTTGGTTGCATAAAATGTATGATACATTTCTATATTTCATAAAATCCCCCATGATCCATCTTGGGGCCCCCACGGCCCCAGTTCGAGAACCACTGCCTTACTACATTGAAAGCAATGCGGAGGGAAGCCGAGATCATACAAAAGACCTTGGGAAACTTCTCATCTTTTCTTGGAGTGGTGGTGTGAAGATTTTGAGCAAACGTTCGAGGTAAACTAGCAAATCATGTTCGTCATTCCTTACTTTGTCTGTGAGGTGTTTGAAGTGAATTCTGAGTTCTCTCCAAGCTGTTCAGAATATCTGTCCTTTAGCTCTGTAACAACATCTGTTAGTTAGAAAACATCACTTTACACTAGAAAGTCAGTAAAGTTTGTAAATCTACTTGAAGTCGTCTGAATGGCTGCCATCTTTACTCGATATAAGAAATCCACATGCAGCTTTGCTAAGTCTGTAGGAATTTGTCATTTCAGCTGTAGTCAAACACGGCTGTACATTCTTGTTACTATCTTGTTTTGGTGTCTGCTAAGCCTGCACGGAAAAGTGTTAATTTAGCAACACCATGCTAGTGATGTTGGCCAGGGTCCCAGGCCTGAGCTGAGGTCAGAGGTTCTTCCAAGCACTTAGTTGTTATTTGTGATTTACGACTAAGTAACTGGTTGCAGCAAAAGAAAATGTAACGTTTGCTAACATACGTCGTGTGAAGTGAACGGAGGTTGTCTTAGACTACTGCTAGATTTCCTCCTAGTTCACTATATCAATGTCTTTTAAGTTTGCTTGATGCCATGGCGACCACAAAAGGCCACAAAACCCCAGACATATTTTGTCTCGAATGCAGCTTGCATACTAATGTGAGTTATGGCATCATTTTTAGCTGAGTTGACCAGCAGAGCCGGTAAAAAATGCGAAGCACCTCAAAAGTAGTCAGGGAGATCAGCCGCAGTGAGCCTAGCAGGCGCAAAGCCACGGGAATCAGGGCATGCTCCAAAGATACAGCTGGTGCAAACGCTGGCTCTTAAAAATAACAATGTGCTTTTGCGCCAAGCTAAATGTGCTAATGACAGATCCACACCTTTAAGGACTCTTTTGGGCTTTAAAGGGGGTGGCAGTGGGTGGCTTGAGGCTCAAGAAATTGGTTTGTCAGCGGGAGGGCTCAGCCAGTGGAAAAGTAGACACTAGACATGGCCGTGATTTTCACAGATCGAGAATTCTCTGATGCAGCGAAACGTTAGTCGGTCTGGATACTGGTCCAGTCAAAGCACAGCATGTTTTTAATTGAATTGTGTCTCGCAGACAGATGTACTAGGCATAGTTGGATTTCATTTGAGAGAGCTGGGGGACTGATGATAACCTGTGATATTTATGGGTGCATTTCAGCCATTTCAGAAAATTGGTCGTTGGTGGGGAAACTGCATTTCATATATTGTTATTGATTAGAGTACAGTAATATATGACCTCATGTTTGAGTTATTATACAAATAGGGGTTGTGAATACCACCTGAATAATGGTATGGTAATGAATAAAATTCTTTGTTAATTTCACGTAAAAATATTAGTTATTGCGTCAAATTGATGCAAAATTGTTATGTCAACTAATATTTTAAGTTGAACAAACAATTTTAAGTCAGCTGGGTAACTTAATTTTTTTATCATTTTTACAGTGTAGATCTTGGAAAGTGTGATGGTGTGTTGTTTTTATATTGTGCTTAATAATAACAGTTGTCTAGTGGTCAAAACTGATGTCCTTTGTACAATAATTACAAGGTTTTATCTGGTATTAATATTTGTCGATCCATTTTTGTTGTAATACTCATTGTCCTGGGCCTTGTATATGTTGTGTGTAATTTTATTTTGCCAAGCCTCCTTAAATTCCTCTCAAAGTTGAGCTTTAGTTCCTGCTCTAAGCACAACTATCCAACATGCAAACATATTTTTTCATCTATCGCAAACAATACATTTAAGTAAAGAGTGACAATGTCAATTTTCCACCTACTGTAGTTATGAAATGCAAAATGTGAATGTTTCCGAATTTAAACTGATTTTGGTAACTGATTTTGGTAATAACACCTATTAATTCTTCTTTCACAGTGTAACTAAATTGCTAACTAATTGTTGCCAAACTCCTGAATCAGCCTCTTTTGTTGTGCTCATTGACCCGAGACCTGACCTAACTGGTCCGTCCGCATTTGGTACTGATGTCATCGGTGGGTCTCATCTGTCTGGTGGTGGCATTCACTCAGACATGTTTAAGTATTACGACAGACTAAACATAGCTATTTGTTAAGCAGGTTAATTTTTACCCATTTCCTGTCCCAGTGACATTTACTGTATCTAATGTGTTAGCCACAGTTAATGATTACACCGCATGCAATGGTTTTGCATAGCAAGCATTTTGTTTAACAAGTGATGGAGTCCGATAATAATTTATGAATCTGTGCATATGTAAATATGTATGATTCCGTCTTTATTTTATATCATACATATACCTACTTCGTCACTTTCTCTCTCTCTCTCTCTCTCTCTGTCTGTGTCTCTCTCTATCCTGCACGCCATGCTAAATGAAAGGGTCTATTCTTTAGTTTGATTCCTGGGCATGCCAGCGTAATGAAGGAGTGATGAGATCCAATGGCTTGGGCCACCAGCCCAGCCCAACTCACTCTAATTCCTGCCCCCAGCTCTTTCCACCTCATACGCACAGGTAAACGTGCACACATGCCAAGAAATTTGGTTGAAAAATGATGGCAGCAGAAATGACTGTATAGATAAACACTCTCTCGCTAAAAACGACTGTTAAGACCATAACTAACCGTCCTACATCAGCAAATTGCAAGCTTAACCACAACTGGACCTTAGAGGTCGGTACAGTATAAAAAGGTACACGGTAAAAAAAAGGGTTAACTTTTCCTTTTCTTATTTTATGGAGTAATTATAAGGAAACAGAGACGCCTGTGTACACCGGGGTTACTTCCTCGTCAGTGTTATTGAAGATGTTTTTTAGGAGGGAGGGAGGGAGCCGAGACTTGTGGGACAGCACTGGCGCTGTGTTTGATGCGTTGTGTGCTAACTGATGGAAGCACTGGGAATCGCAACGGAACGTAGGGAGAGGTAGACTGAAATGCAGGATGAAATTTTGACGCACTTACACACACGCTTGCACACATGTCCGGTTTTGGCCTGGGAAATTGAACTGGCACAGCAAGACAGGAACTTTCTAGAAACTGAAACTGCCACTTTAGACGCACGTAAACGCATGCACAGACATACATGCATAATGATATAGGTATCTACACATGTATTTCATGAGATTGCAGCAACCCTGTGGACTCTTCTCAGTGCCCATGGATTCTAATATTACACTCCGAGGAAATTGTCGAGCTTTATTTCCTGAAATCTCTTCCATCAGGATGCATGCGTATGACTCAAATTGAAAGGAGAAAGAAAAATACAGAAGTTGGAAGTGAGAATAAAAAAATGCTACTGTGAGACATTGTGGTGTGTAACACTATCTTTATGCGTTTTTGTGGAGTTCAGGAAAAGATTAGGGCTCTAAATACCAGGATCTCCCCAACCCCCCTTCCTCCAAGGCCTCCCCTCATGTTTACTTACTCCCACTTTGTCAAGGCTTTCTTCCTAAAAAAAAAAAGAAAGATGTTTTTAATGAAACTGCATGTTTGTTTGCTTAAATATCAGTAGTCCAATTCAAGTGAAATTTCACAATACTAGTTCAGAGGAAAAAGTAAGCAAACGTAAAACAAAAATATTTAACTTACAGTAAGTTAGCATATGTCAGACCGAATGTGAACAATGCGTCTGTACTCGGTTCTACTGATGCTGTAGCAATATTGAGTTGTGTTTGTACCAAATGTAACATCCCTGGTGAGAGCAATGGCCCAGGAGAGATATCACTGGGCTCCAGTGAATTAAACCATGTCACTCATATGTCCAGCTTGACATTTTTCGATTTTGTTTCTTCTGTTTCTATTTGCAAATGTGGCAAAAGGCAAAAAAATATCTGCACAAGTTCACATTCTAAAAATTGTGACTCTATTTGAACCAGCCTGGTTTTGGATATTCTTAGGTGGTGGGAAAAGGCATGGATGTAGCTAAATGACTCCTGTAGCACGGAGGTAAACATCATGTCAACACACTAGTTCTACCTGTGTTCCTCTTGGATGAATGAATATTAGAAAACAACCATATGAATTTACCTGAAAACATACAAACAGCTACATTTAGTTGTTTTTTAATTTAACTGTCTGATGACAATTTTGCTTAAATTGTTTTTGTAAGAAACCTGTAATACAAGATTAGACATTATTATTATTATTTACTACTACTAATAATAATAATTGTTATTTTATTATTATTATTATTAATAATAATAATAATAATAACAATAACAATTATTATTATTATTATTATTATTATTATTGTTATAATCACTGTTTATAATAATAATAATAATAATAATATTTTTTATTATTATAAGTAGTAGTAGTAGTAATAGTAGTAGTACATTAACTAAAACATTCCTTTTTATTAGATTAAGTTGAACTTTGCTCTCTATGGTTTAATATTTAGAAGTAATAATTATATTTTAATTTTCTATCAGTTCTAGCAGTTGAAAAATAAAGTACAGAAAGTGGCCTGCTGTCGTAACCCTATATGAGTGTACCCTATATGTCTGCACCTTTCGTGGTGTATAAGAACCCTCTAATGACTGACATAGTGTCATTGTCTGCTTTAGTTTGGCACAATAATGTGTATTCATGCATGACTGCTTAAATGTATTCATGGCCATATTCCTAAATATTCTGTTTTTGAGAGTTATATGCATCTATGCATATGTATACATAGCATTTAGATGTTTTAACATGTGTATATGCCTGTGCATAACGTCTCACTGCCCTAATCCCTGGCACTTGGTGTTGTATTGAATGCAACTAAGTTTGAATTTCTAATAAAAAAATCCAGACCCTGAGCTTTTCAAAACAAAACCTTTTAGCAAGCGCTCTAGTATCAGCTGACAAGGCAAATAAACACAGATGAATGTCACACTCTACTCCCGAACAGAACTGATGCTGTTTTCAACCCAAAAACTAGCTCAGGATTCGCCTGGTCAGCCTTTACTGAAACGTAAGTGCAATAACACGCTGACCTTCAAGACTCCTCCTACACCATGTCCCATCACCTAGAAGTGGATATCACAAACAGCTCGCATCAAAGCCCTCGACACGGCCCCTTTATTGCACATAATTGATGTTTGCCTGGAATTAACACTTTTTAAGAAACTCATTTCTGACTGTATGCTCAAGCTAATGTTCACTGTAAATATTGGCAGAGGGTCATTGACGTCTGCCGACCTAATATGGGGTTTAGTGGGCTTAGATTCCTTTCCTTTCCACAATACAGAACTGTACAAGGTCTTCTCACACAGGAAAGCAGGGTTAATGTGTGTTGACTGGCACTTTGTGTCTTACTAGTGATGGGAAAAATGTGACACACGTGCTTAATGCTGTAGGCTTTTCAGGGTCACACTCAACAGACACGTCCACATAAACAAGGAAACAAACAAACAAACAGATTTAATGAACCAATAAGCACGCTGGATAGTTAGCTTGGGGTTTCCATAGGCCGATCTTGCCATCAACACCATAGTTATGTGTTTAATTTCCAGAGAACACACACACACACACACTGTAAAATGTATATCAGGTACACTCTTAAAAATAAAGGTGCTTAAAAGATTCTTCACAGTGATGCCATAGAAAAATGGTTCCCAAAATGGTTCTTTTTTGGTTCCACAAAGAACCAGTCAGTCAAAGGTTCTTTAATCTTTAATCTGAAGAACCTTTTTTCACCACAAAGACTCTTTTGTGACACAGAAAGGTATAGAAATTGCTATTGGGAATAGGGCTTGCACAAACTAGTTGACTATAGTTGACATTAATGCTCTGACGCGACGTTTTAAGCTTGATGTCGACTAGTCGTGGGTCATGTGATTTTTTGACACTGTACCTTAAATGAGACGACTGACAGTTCCTAAAAACCTGCGCGCGGGTCGGATGTCATTCCCCCTGCCCACCTTGTAAAATGTATGAGATGTCAAATGCCATTTTGGTGATTTTAGCACATAACATGGAGCTTTTTAAATTTGATGAACATGAAAGCTAACTATAACAACTACTGCTGATGAAACAATGCCAGTGGAGGAGGTAGTGTGAAAACATATTCTTTTCATGCTTCTGTTTCTCTCTCCCTCGTGTTCTACCTCCTCCCTCTCTTTGCTCTGTTCACCTCTTTTCTATGTATATACAGAGGGCCGGTGCTGTGGGCTTCTTGCTGGGTGCCAACTGATGTTATCGGCCTTTCAAAACAGTCTCCTTCTCAGCCTGGCCGGTCGAAGCATATTTCACACTCGCGTGCAGGACCAGGTAGGTTTCTACTGACTCTCAGTGGGAAAAAAACAACTCTAGCTTTACTTTATAAACTGTTCCTTGTTTTACTTTGTAAACAGTCTGTATGCATATGCTTAACAGTGTAATGTATAGTCAGGTTTAAACATCTGAAACCACATTGTGAATGTAGAATTTACCAGTTTTGTGATGTTTGTAAAATGAAAACAGAACATTTGCAGGAACATTTTGCACAATACCAAAAAGTTTTAACCCTGTTAATTCTTTTGCTGTATGTATTATTGAAACTTGGATCGTAAGGATTGTGGAGTCTATGTGGGGAACATATAAGGATACAGTACTAAGAAATGTATGACACTTATTCAATGCAAACACAGAAACATTTTTACTAGACATGTCAAATGTTTGGACTCTCTATATATTACTCGTATAACAAGAGCTGTATTTTATAAATAACATTTTGTATTACTTCCAACATTTATTATAATGATCTCAATGAGGAAACATTCATCTTCATAATTTATTCTGCTGTATTTGACTTTATTTTAACATTAAGAGCTTATTTAAAGTGTGTTTATTCTGCTTTGAATAAAATGTTGTTTTTTGCTAGGTTTATGACTGACCATATTGCTCCGATTTTACGGTGACATTTTAGTCTGCAGTGAGAAATGAGGGAATTTGTGTTTCTGTCCCAAGCGTGTTCACTAGAAACCACACGCACTCGTTTCTAATGGGAGTCTTCCTGGCTAGCGCCAGCTCATGAACATGGAAACGTGGTTGCCCTCGTCAGTCCAAAACCTACAATGCATCTCTCTCAAAGCGGACGGAGCCAAAGGAAAACGCTGTGTCCAATACGGTCTCCTCGGCAAGTGCCATGTTTGTTTTATTTCATGATTTTATTTTCCTAGTCTAACTCGCCCCGCTTTTATTGAATGCTGAGGCGTAAGTGTTTATCTTGAATTTTTTTGCAAAACGTCTCACAAAATGAAAATAAAGCTAATGTCACACTGATAATATTTGGAGTGGCAAGTGGGTTGTTTTCCTTTTATTAAATGCTGATTAATATTCAGTGGTAGAAAGGTTAATACCAACCTTTATTCCCCTGTATCCTGCAGAAAGCTTGCTTTTCTGGGTCTGGGGGCCAAAACACCAAATCCACGGATGTCTGGTTTAAATTACCGAAAAAGCTCCATTTCATTCACATTTTTGCACTTCATATTTTGCTGTCTTTCTTTCGCTGTAGTTGTATTTGTCAAACTGAGGTGTCTCTCGCAAGCTAGGGGAATATTAAATGGAGAAAAGATGCCTCATTACTTAAGTCAAATTTCCTGTATGTTTTCCCTGGACACCTACTAGGAAAACTGTTTAATTAGAGAAAAAACAGGATTCTCAGATGTTCCACAACACGCAATGTCATATCATGGTTGAGACTCCAATGATTCAAAAGTCAAATTAAGGCAACCCCTCTGAATCACATGTAGGGTCAGATCACATGTATTTATATTGTGGTGTCAGTGGGCTTGCCAGGTTGGCTTTTACTCCCCCCACAATGAATCATACAGAGCCATTAAAGTAGCGAACGGGTGGGGTTGCCAATGTGGAGGATTTTTAATTTCCATAACTGTGATCATCCATGTTAACCATCTCCACATTGCATCTAATTCCACTGGCTCCAATATGTATAGTAGTGCCACATTACGGCTTCCAGCTGGTAGTCTATGGATGCTACTTGTCTGCAGTGTAAACAGTGATGTCTTTGCAATGGGTGGGCACTCAGAAAATATGTATAAAATGCCATCTCGGTGTCCTTGAGCAGAAGCCCATTAAAGAGCACATGGCGCACATGACTCACCAACATCAGTCACCATAACATAAGAGTGAGACAGAGGATGTTCTTGAAGACCTTTGTAATAAGAACCTTATATTTTGACAGCTTTTCAAAGATGGTTCTGGTTTCCTAAAGAAAAAGAGTGATCAAAGCTTTTATTAATGCTCAAGAACTTACATAATCTCTCTCTGTCAACCAATTTTTCTGGTGTAAAGAGTTTGAATGAGTCAGCTAGTGGTAAGATATTGTTTGCATTTGCCAGACGTCTCATCGCAGGTAAAAAAAAAAACAAGTTGACTGATCAGTAGCCAAACGTCTGACTCCATACTAAATTGTGAGTGGCTCTGTCTTCTTTGCATATATTTCACACTTTAAAGTTGCTTTTAAAACGTATAGACTATACACACTTAAAAGTAAAAGTGCTTCACAATGTCTTTTTTCCATAAAGTTTCATAAAGAACCTTTAACATGCAAGAACCTTTCTGTTTTATAAAAGTTTATTTTGGTGATAATAGGTTCACTGTAAAATATTGCTATAGTTATGCAGCAGTTTGCAAATAACTGCCTCATGTAAAGCATTCTGGGAACCAAAAATCCCTATCAACCTGTTTCTGGGGGTTTTCTGATTTTTGGTTCCCATAAATGCTTGCATGAGACTGATATTTTATAGTTTTTTTTCTGTAAAGATAAGGACTTGTTAATTTAAATTTATTTTTGAACAAACTGTTGCCAATAAATTAGATAAATATAGGTCTACAGTAAGTTACTGGCAAACTGCTGCCAGTAATACTGTAATTTCTACAGAAATTTTTAACAGAGTTCTTAAGATTATTAAAAGGTAAGAAAGAGATAGATCATTAAAGAACCTTTGACTGACTGGTCCTTTGTGGTACCAAAATTGGTTCTTTAATGGTGTCACTATAAAGAACCTATTGAACACCTTTATTTTTCTATTTTTCACCTACATCTTAAGTGTCACAGCATGGTAGGCTTTGTCTGTGTATTTCATATGCACAGAACCACAGCTTATATAAAATGTTATCACTAATCCACTAAATGACAATTATCATTCTCAGAAAATCTGTTCTTTTACAAAGCTATGAGAAGTGAAATTTTCTTCAGCCTTTGTGAAAGCACATTCTTCCAAAATTGCTATTGACTCTTAAAAAAATTTAACTTTTCACAAGGTTGAAAATGAGTAAACTAAACCCAAGCTACAACGATCACTAACATTCTACCTTAAAAGAAATAATAGTAACTTAAACCATGAAACCACCCAGGACATTTGCTCACTGTTTGTAAACATGTGGGTGGGGTGACCATGAAAGTATATAAGCTCTGCTACTTTTTAAAGCTGTTCCTACTGTTGGACCACCTACACACTAACATTTACAACAAATGTTTGATTGCTCTTTTTAATATAAGACAGTGCACTATACATATATGCAATATCTGAACAAAACGTTGGTCCAGGCATACAGAACAAAGACCCTCCTGTGCTTTCTATGATTCAAAATGTTTTCAATTCTTCCATAAACATTTATTCTGTCAGTTGGCAATGTGTTAAATACATTGTTTCATACATCAGTAAGTCTGTTAAGGGTGTTTTTGATGTTTTAGGATTTTGCACAACCTGCATTCATAAACATCCAATGTGTCACTATGGAGCTTGTGGCAGTTAAGTGAGTGTGAAATAAAAGATTTAAAAATGATGCAAGTGTGTATCGAGGTGTGAAAAATACAAAATGAAGCCATGGTATTTATTGTCTAGTACTCTTAGGAATATTATGACACCCTAACTACTGTTTCATGCATTTGATCTGAGATTTGAGTTTTTAGATTTTGACTTGAGTGAAAAGTGTTAAAGTGACTAAAAGTGTTAATCCTCATTTTATTGTGTAGACTTTGTTTGATACTGGTTCTCTCTTACTAAGTAGGCTTGTTCATAAACATTTTACCTTTGTAACATCTGAATTCCCAGAACCCATTGCTACACCATCTAGGTAACACCATGTTCAGTACCTGGCTTTCCAACCTCTCGTAAAGTTGCCACATTGTTTTGCGTAAAAACTGAAAGAAAGAAAAAGAAACTTAATGCTGAAAGGGATACTTATGCACCCTTTATGCATTAGTGAACTTTATTTTTATGAGGTTTAAATAAGTTTCCCCAGGGCTGCTGTAATTTGAGGTTTATTTTCGGAATGTTATGTATTCCTATGTTGTACTGTTTATCTTCTCGCCGTGTAGATTTACAGACAGGAGTGCAGATGCTTGCTTGGATCAGAATATATGGATCAGAAAAGATGATTACATCTGTCAGATGAGAACTCTGGCACTCTATTGAAAAGCAGTTTCGAAATCAAACATTTAGGAGAAGCAAAGTTTCCAAAGCTCAGATTATTTTCTTTGCACTTGTATTGCATCTCTCTTATTCTAAACATCACGCTCCTCATTGCTACAGCTTAAAATTCAAACACAGGCAAGGAACCTCATGATAAACTGAGCTGTACGATCTGGTGTGTTTTCAGTTCTTTATGTCTATGCATGTCTTCGAGATTCACGGGTTTAGGGAACAGTACCACATAACCTATCCCATCATCCCTCCCTCACCCCGCTCAGCTGTCTGCTCACTGAGTCTGCAGGATTAGCCAAATCACATCCATATGGATGAGTGTGTGTGTGGGAGAGAGACATGAAGAACGATCGAGAGAGTGTACGCTTACCACGTAAAAGCCAATCAGGTTCATCGCGAGACAATGACATCATAAAACTGAAATTTCATAGCTTGCGGTCGCCCCCATTCCATCCGTAGAACCTGTTTGTGACATTTTCATGAGAGTGTGTCAGACAGGTAAACCAGTTGAGAAACTCTATCCCGTTGACCCAGGGGTAAGTGAACGACGGTGACTTTCATCACAGGTGTGCAGTAACGGTAGAATTAAGAGTACATTTTGGTTTGAATTACAAGCGCAACTGTCCAGTTTCTGATGATCATGAGATCAGATGCTGAAAAACGAATGAGACACGCTTGATTATTGCAATGAATTGAAACTGGATGCACACAGGAGATTTTAGGAGAATGGTGAGTGTGCCAAAACAAAAAAGTCCACAGTAGCAATTATACGTGTGGGAATGGGAAAAAAGACCATTTGGCAGTTTCATGAATCGTTCCTCCATTGAATGTTCAACTAAAAAAAAACTGTTAGACTGTGTAAACTGGGTGTCTGTTGACAGGCTGAGAATAGAAGTATAACATACACTACCACATCCATTTCATGCTGAACGACAGATAAGATTTCAGTCCGTTTGAAGTGAGGTTCTTCACTATACCAATATTTCTGTGCTGTGTTTTTTGAACATTTTTTCTCACCCATCAAGACACTCTAGATATACATTACTTCTAAATTGAATCAATTGGCAATAATTCTTATTTTTTAAAGTGACTTTACAATGAGTTTCGAGGCTATACATTTCCTATGAACAAAACTCATCACGTGAACCCACAACATTGTAATCACAATGCTCTACAGTTGAGCAATGGAAGCAGATGAGATTTACATAAGCCAAAATATTGTCATTCAAGGTGGTGGATATTATAGCTTATTCTGGTCAAGAATAATTTATTTATTAATGTTTACAAATGTATTTGTGAATACCTGCCTGAAAACAAAATTCTCAACGACACTCTTAAAAAAGGTGCTTCAAAAGGTTCTTCGATGCCATGAAGAACCTTTTGGTTCCATAAAGAACCTTTAACATCTGAATTCTAAAAGATATGGTTCTTTAAAGGAACCAAAAATGGCTTTTCTATGGCATCGCTGCGAAGAACCTTTTAAGCCCCTTTATTTTTTAAAAGTGTATCTTGATATGCAAGACTGTCTGATGCTTGCAGGCATGAAACATACCATTTCAATGAGAGCCCATTATTAGATTGGTGTAGCAACGCATATATATAATTTTATATAAAAAAAATCAATTCATATCTGAAACCCAAATTTTCATATGCACATAGTGTATTCTTTATTGTCACATATGACAAATAATGACAGCTGGTATGGCACAGCATGGTAAAAAATGTGTGGCTTTATCCTTCCCAAAAGAAAAACCTCCACTGCACATAACTATCGTGTGCTCAAATTTTGATGGTGTCCATGACGTTTATGTAATGTACAAAGTCATTTATTTATGTAAGAGACACTAAATTCACAAATGCTTAACAAATCAAATATATTCAGAGTCCAAAACCTGTCCTTGTTTTCTTGTTTCCATAAACCTATGTATAAACAAAGAGGAGTTCACTTCAAGCACAGGTTTTACTTGTTTTTATGGGAAAAGCAGGAATAAATGATTACCAGACAACATGATGGGGGTGACATCCCACACTCCCCATTATTTATCAAGTTAATACTATTTATGTTGACATGTGAAATAATGTATGTTTTCATGTGAACAACAGATGAGTTACTATTCTTTTGTGTAATTTGTATGTGAATACTCTGCAATGCTTTAGAAGAAATGAAACTTTCTCATACAGTATGACTGATATGACTGCTCATTCGTCATATTCGTCACAGCGACATTCTCTCCCTCTCTCTCTCTCACATGCACGCATGCACACACACACTGTCTGGTAGTTTGGCTTTGCAGATCTGCAGAGCTTTGCCAAATTCAGATTGCCAAGAAGTAATTGTTTCCACATTGTTCGGTATATTACAGTCCCTTTTTTGGCCTGAAAAGGTTGTTGCACCCTCTTCCTGCCAGACTACCCTGCCTCTCCATTTGCCAAACTTACCTAATATATTAATATAATGCACATAATACGCAAGTGTAAAATCGAGAATTTATTTTTCATAGCGTTTAGCACGGGGCAGCGCCACAATCTCTGGTTTTCCAAAACTAACAGACGTCCTGGAATTCTTCCTAATTGTTCCTCGTCCACGTCAGGGGTACATTTCCATGTTAACTGCCAATCTGTAAATAAAAAACGTTATCCTTCTTCATTAGGTTTCTGCACAGCGCACAAATCGTCAGAGGAATATTGGGTCATTGTGCTCTGATCATTGGGTAAATATGTTTTCTCGGTTGCGGAGGGACCAGGCAGACGGGGTTCTGCTTGGCTGGGATCAGTTGGGTTTTCAAGAGCAGCTGGTGTAATAAGAACCAGGACGGTTCCACTGCAGCTGCATGGCTCGGAAACCGAAGTCTCGGCCCAACCCACTCTATCATTAACCAACCACAGCCCACTGATGTGGAGCGAATGGTGATGTTGCCGGCATGCCGCCACACCCACTGATGATGGAGGGGGAATAAAGTGATACAGAAAAAGGAGGGGGTTGGATTTAGGAGTGAACTCTTGGCTCAGATGTGTTGGCTTGTCTTACTGGACAGCATGCATGCTGTAACAATGCTTATAAGCTGGGCTACCACACACGCACGCACGCACACACACACACACACACACACATTCTTTTCCTCTCTCTTTACACAGTGTTTATACATAGTCTGTTTCCAGGAACTTTCTCAGTTTTTCTTGTGCTCTCACCTGTTTGACTTTATTATCAGTTTTGCATTGAACATACTATTAGAAAACACTGTAAAAGATTATCTCTCCCACTGCAGTCAGAGGCTTTCACCAACCATCCTTCTGTGCTATGTTCACATCTGTTTTCGTTGATCTGATCATATGGTGCAATATACAAACAACGTTCCAGCCATATGTGCTTCTGAATCATCAACCATAAATGTACAGCATAAAATATTTAAAAGTAATGGAAAGTTACACAAACTCAAGCCAGGGTTTAGTTAATTTACTAAACCAAAAGAAGTCGCATTAACGTTTTAAATGAGCATGAATATGTGATTTTCACAAATGTGAATGTCACGCTCAATAAAGAGAACCAAGAAATATTACTTTTTTGAAACTCTGGAATCTAAGGGTGCAAAAAAAACCTAAATATTGCGAAAATCGCTTTTAAAGTTGTTAATCAGAGGCGCTGTAGCAGGCCGTTGCTCAGAAGAAACAGGTTTATTTTAACCCTCTCTTTTTTCTTATTGCTGTAATGATGTTGTGGAGAGTAGATAAACCCAAAAGCTGAAATTCTAAGCTTCACATAGATACCAAACTTGAGGGAGTAATTCCCGAAGAGCGGCAGCAGCGAGTGAAGGTTGTAGGCCTGCCAAGTTTACAAAATACCTTCATGGAACATGATCTTTACTTAATATCAATGATTTTTGGCTTAAAAGAAAAACTGATCATTTTGACCAATACAATGTATTTTTTGGATATTACTACAAATGTACTTGTGCTACTTAAGACTGGTTTTGTGATCCAGGATCACATATGCATTGCTCTACGTGAAACATATAAATAGCGAATGCAGTTATACTGTTGAAATTTGTCTAAAGACATAAAATATAGACAGTTTTTGCTTTTGTTGCTTATTAGGACCAATGCTTCCATCTTGTTTTTTATCCAACTAAATCCCTCTCACTTTTTTTTTACCCTTGCTTAGTTGTGTTTTTTTTACATTTACATTTTTATGCATTTGACAGACACTTTTTTCCAAAGCGACTTACATTGCATTATACATTATACATTTGTATGTGCAATCCCTGGGATCGAACCCATGTTGTTGTATTAAAATGTATTAAATTATCTTGAGATGGTGCACTAAAACTTATTAACCCTCACAAAAATATGTTATAGTGTATGATATATGACAGAAAAAAATGCTTTCACAAAGCTCTCACACAACTAGAAGCTTATGTTGTTTTGATGTCTTATTTTGATAACATGGAAATCGCACCCTCTGACTTCCTGCGGTAATACCACGTGCTGGTTTCAGCCACAAAATAATGCACCTTACCTTAATCCCTGTTCCTTTTACAATGAGGTACCATCTTGTAAGTTGCAATCATAGCCTGGTTTGGTGGTAAATCTCACAGGGACCCAAGGTGAGAGAGGTTAATAGGAAGGCATATGATTCACAAACTAAATTTGGCCTCTTTGTTATGCTGGGTAATTTTTGCCTGCAACATGTTGATTCAGGTGATTTAGTTTAGACGGGACCAGTGCCTCAAGCAATTGGGACCCTATAGCTGTTAGATGCCTATTTTTCATGACTTAATTTTATTGTGTGCTGTTTAATAAAATGTTATGACTAAAATAAGATTTTTTTGTTGACCATAATGCTATGCATGCCTTTGTGTTCTACAGTATATATTTAATAGTTTCCTTTATTTGTACTGATATGGATTTTGTGTCTGTGAAAAGCTACAACAATGCAACATTTATAAAGCGCTATAGAAATCAAATTCAGTAGTTTTACTTAAACCAATATTGTGATTTATTTCTTGTTGTATGCCAGGAAAATCAATCAAAAAACAACTTTGGCAAAAAATGTAGGAATTTTATTTATTTATTTTTATATATAAAAAGGTTCCATCTGTGTCATGAGCAGTTTTGAGACAACAAGCTTTTACGTTTTTGAATTCCATTTGACTTTGTAGATAAAACCTTTATTATTTTCTAAAGAGTCCCAAAATGTACACAACATAAAAAAAACACGTAATAACGTAAATTGTCATGCAATAAACAATATGTGAGTAACTCAATATTGATGGCAGATAGAACCTTATAATTCCGATGTGACTATATGTTAAAGCAAAGCTTATTTTAAATGCATACGTTTTTCATTTAGCATTCTTGCACCATGTCCCCCCTAACAAAAAGGGACAACAACAACAACGATAGTTATAAATGTATAAAACTAGACTTAAGAAATGCAAAATGTAATCACAGTTCCCTTCGTCTGAACTTTACCATACTCTCCACCTTTCGTGTTGCGGTGTGGTCCATGGTGACAGATTGCACCCATAGTCTCCTGTGACAGTGGGGGCCTGCAGTGATTGCCCTCCAGCACAGACTCATTCAAACCTACAGCTGAGGGGCAGAGGGGGTGCTGGGATGCTGGGATCATCTGGTTCTTTTCTGCTTCTGCCAAGCTGACATGCAGTTTAGCTTCAGCAGAAATAATGGCTCCCCTGCAGGGAGAGACACTGTGGCATTTTAGGTAACATGGACGACCACATTTGAAGATGTCTTAGTTTTAGCTGAAGAATGAGCACCTTGTTGTCAGTTTTCTGTTGGTTTGTAATTTAGAGTGACCTCACTTAAGATTTGTGGCCATAGTGTGTCCATAAATAGTGTCGAGCATTTACCTCCTACCTCAACACGGTGCACTCTGGGTCAAGTCTATCATTGATCTAACGTTGAGATCTTTGCTTTGTCACAAATCTTAGGATTTCCTCTGTTAAACCCTAAAATGATTCATAATGTATTACTCATGCTGTAAAGTAAATGTTTCTCTCATTTCCAAACCAAACTCTAATCTCATGTAGGCTTTTACTGTCATGACTTTGCAAAACATTAAAATCACACGCAGTTCTATGTAATTCTCCAGATACTGCAGCCCAACTTCATATTGCCAAGCCCACACATAAACTTATGATAATATTCAATGGATCACTGGCTGTAGTATTCATATATTTTCTCTGACTGCTTAGGTCATTCAAGTGTTTTTTTTCCGACCCAGGACGTGTGCACGCATGTGGCAGCACTACCGCTGTTTATCCAGAAGTAATTGGAGCACTGTTAGATTCTATTTTACCCCAATCTCCTCTCTGGCAATCTGCAGCTACTCATGCCCTGACCCTGATTAACCCAGGTCTTGGATTCAGATTGGTGCTACAGAAATATAGTGTGTGCTCTCCAAACCTCCCCCACAAATTTCAGCCGACACCAACACCAGAACCATCACTCCACCCCCCAACCCCCTCTCCCCCTTAGGTCTATGATGTAGAAGACAACTTTAAGTCGAACGAGGTTATTTCCAGAAATGGCCTCTAATTGCTTAAGTCTTAAATGATGTGTAATTGTCCTTTTTTTCGAGGGGTTAGAGTAATAGGGGTAGGTGAGAACTGAAAGACTCTACTCTTCCCCAGCTGTTTAATAACAGGCCAAAGTGAGCAAACCACGGCCGCGAAGTAAGCCAGAGCTCATGTTGGATGAATATTGGGTTGCTGAGAAGTTTATTTTTGTATATGTCCAAAACAGTGTTGAGATTGTAAGGAAACGTGGATAGGCTTGGCGTCAGCCTGCTGGGGTTTCTTAGCGTATGTCGCTCACCTAATGCTGGCAACTGGTTGCAGACTTGATCATTAAACAGACATCATGTTATAGAGCCATAAGATATTATTGTGAAGACATGAGTATTGCTTTGTAAAAGCTTAATTTAATGCATCTTTTGCAAAATATCAAATTTAAGATGAGCGAGAAATAAATAGTGATTGATTGAATATTAAAGGTAAAAGAATACTTTCCACAATTTCAGCCTGAGTATTGAGTCCAAAGCTAACATCCACCAAGTGCCGAATGTGAGTAAAATTTAATGAATAAAATAGAGTTACTAGCCAGTTGGATACTTATTTTATTAGGACCTTACATCCCTGTATGATATTTAAGTACATTTGTGATATAAGTGTGTAATTCAAATAACAGATATCCAAACCGACTGCTAAAGAAAATGTCACAGGACTTCACAGAGTTACAAATCTTAAAATCAGTAAAAGATAATTTTTTATTTTGAATTTCATTCAGGAATTATTCATTTTTTCTCCAAAATGTAATGTGGCAATTAACAAAAATAAAGGTAACAATTCACTGATGTCCTTCTGAAACCTCGTATCTCCACATGTTTTGACATAAATCATTATTATTAGTCACCATTATGTTTGTCACTGAAATTAAAAATATTAAAAGTGCTTGTCAACACAGAATTTAATCATTTAAAAAGTACAACTTTTTTCCATTTTCTGAAAAAAACCTCCAGCAAATTTGGACATCCGAGTTTCAAAAGGACAGAGACAAATTGTTTTTCTGACATGGAGATTTGCAGTGTTGCTCAATTGGTAGAGCGCAACGGTCATGGGTTCGATCCTCAAGAAACACACACACTGTCAAAAAAGTGGCAAGTGGGGCCAAATTATTTTGGACTCCTTTCAATACACTTTCAGCACATGTGGTGAAGTCATCATCCACTGTACATGAAACTGATTTTAGTTCTTCCGCTAGCCTGTATAGTGCTGGTCTGCATTTTTCTTCCTCTTATAAATCGCTATCATTGCTTCATTTGGATGCTTTTGCTGGTTTCTAATCCCTTTTTCCCTTGGCTCTGTACTGGAGATGAAGCGTCCAAGTGCGTTTCAGGGATGGCTGCCTATTATCCTAAGCAGTGGGAGTCTAGCTAAAGTAAGGGAGCTGTTCCCATCTACTTCTGTATTTTAGTGGTTGTTATTGATTTTCCAGTCTTTAGGCCAAACTGTATGGTTTCAAGCTCGGTTCTTCGTGTATCTCCAGTCACAGAACTTGAGTTTGCGGTAAGGGCCTGGCATTGAAAAAGCTGTACGCCTGTTATGGGTCAAAAGCTTTCTTGTCACCCTTTTCAGTTCTTTAAAACTAGCTGAAAGATCTTCTTTGTGCTTCACTGCTTAACTGTATCAGACAGACCACATAGTTTTGCAATCAGAATGTATTTGAACCATTGGTTCCTGAGATTTGATGCAATGCTTTTGCATGGTTGCTCTAAATAGACAACACAGTCTCACGGTAATTTATGACATTGTCACAAACTGGAATCTAATAGTTAGTGTTCATGGATTTTAATGGTGTATTGAAAGTCGTGCTGATTGACACAAAATAAGTCGTGCTGAGTGACAAAAAAAGAAGAGTCAAATTTTCGACATTGAGATGTTTACATCATCTGAAAGCTGAATAAATAAGCTTTCAAATGATATATGGTTTGTTAGAATAGGACAATATTTGACCAAGATATAACTATTAAAGATGTGGAATCTGAGAGAGCAAAAAAATCTATACATTGAGAATATTGCCCTGAAAGTTTTTATTTAGGGGCACTGTAGCAGGTTTGTTTTAACGCTCTTTGGCTTACTGCTGTAATAATGTTGTGGAGAGTAGATGAAGCTTTTAAGTAATTCCCAAAGAACGGGCAGCAGCGAGTGAAGTTTGAAAGAATGTTGCCATTTTTGTTAGCGATTTTGCTGCATCCACTCACAAAAATAAGGGTTTGACATATTTACGGTAGAAAACTTACAAAATATCTTTATGGGACATGATCTTTATTTAAAATCCCAATGATTTTTGTCATTTAAAAAAAATCTATAATTTTGACCCACTTTTACTACAAATGTTCTCATACTTACGACTGGTTTTGTGATCCAGGGTCACTTCCTTGAGACTGGACTAAAAGAGAACAGCTTAGCCCTCCAGGAATTACTATGCTGGACTGGTTAAAACATTTCTTGTGCTGAACAAACATAGCCAAGATGTTCACCCAGCAAATCGGGTAGTGAAGCTGGTCTTTCTGGTGAAGCAGGTTGACATTTCTGGTCAATCTGGTTAAGAAGCCTAAAACTTTTTCAGCAGTACTTAGTGTGTGTGAGTTTTCAAGAGACAACAAGAGCTTATACAGCAACGTTTTAGCAGAGGCAAAAAGTCCTGTTTTAAATCAGCAGGGCCTTCCATCTGTCTCAGTGGCTAATGAGGGCAGAATAGCCAAGCTTTGATTGTAGGAAGTGCTGAGGGCTGCTGGGGGCAGCAGTATTGCTTTGACAAAGGCTCAGCTCTCATATCAATCAAAGCCTTGACATGCTTGTCCTGTTTCTCTATTCCACTGAATCCTGATCCATCATTCTACCTCTTTAGGCCCACTCGACAGAGCATGGCCACTGCATTATGCTTAAAGCAGTTAAGGCTAATTTAGGGCTTAATCTAGTTTCACATCATTGATTACTTTGATATTTAGTCTCAAGAGTCAATGGGCCCTGTTTCCTTTGCCTTCAGCCGATCATTCGGCTCAGCCGAGTGTGTTCCAGAAAAAGCCAAGGTATCATTTAGGAAACACATTGTGTTTACAAAACGTTGCTCGGAGCATACATATGAATCGGTATGAGCAACATATGAATCAGATTAAGAATGAGTAAACGTGATTCACCGAATAATGTAAACTTTGGTGGCAGTCCGAACATTCTTATTTTGAGTTTCACAAAAAAACAGAAATATAGATTTGGAATGACCAGAACAACCAACAAAGTCTCATGACTTTTTTTATGAGGTAGCTAGTACATATGAATTTGTACGATCTTATTCATACACTTTAGTACAATTTACTTTTTTGCAAGTGATGGTTAGATTTAGGGGGGTTGTTGGAAATCTTTGGTATTGACATTGTACAAACTTATATAAATTAGCCACCGCCTGGAATAGTTACAAATTCCCCTTGAGATCGGGTTGGAATGACACGAGTGTATGTAAAGTATGTTTATTTTTTTCTTTTGGGGGAACTAATCCTCTAATGAGAAAAGACTGTTGTTTATGGACTTCTAGGTCCTGCTGTCCATTATTTTAAACTGATGCATGTCTGAACTGTTTTTACTGTGACATAGCATCTTAAAGCAAAACAGTTTACTCAAAAATGAAAATTCTGTCTTTATTTACTCACCCTTGAGTTGTTCCAAATCTGTATGAATGTCTTTGTTCTGATGAACACAGAGAAAGATATTTGGAAAAATGCTTGTAACCACGGTTCTTGACCACCATTGACTACCATAGTAAGACACATTTCTTTGTAGGTTTCATTTTGAAGAACGTAGTAAAGTTCTGGGGCACTTTTGACTAGCATTGTCATTTTCCCTACTATGGTAGTCAGTTGGTGGCCAAGAACTGTATTCTTCCAAATTCTTTCCCTGCATCAGAACAAAGCAATTTCATGATCAGATGATCAGCTTTTATTGACCGATAATAAAAGAAGCACGGCCTTTGAAGGAATTCTTCAAAGTACCTAATGATTTTTCACGTTCAATATTAACTTTTATTTGGGGCTGCTCACATCTTTGCTATGTAACCGTGGGATTTTCCGCTGTAACACAACCCCTGTAAATCATTGTTCTACTGTCAATAAGAGATGCTTCATTGCCATGCAGTTTATTTGATCTGATATTTGTTTGCTTTTACACATTCCTTGCATAGATTCAAACAACAAATGGCTGACAATGATGACAGAATTGTCATCGAGACATTGCCTAAGAGATTATCCACATAGTGACACATGACTTCACATCAACACCTGCACATCTACATTCTCCTCCATCAGGGAACCTTCCCCTGTTCAGTTACAGAGGTCACATGGAGAAACGTGTTGACAGAATAATGTTGTCATGAGAAGCTTTATTACATCTCTACGGGCCAAAGGGTCATGACCGATCTCAATTTCATTTATTTTGTGGGTGGAGCCCCCATTTAATTGGTGTATATGATTGTGGGTTTACATAGCAGCGTCGTCGGCAAGGATTGATTTAAAACTGCTTTGTGAATTGTTAGGTAAGCCATTTCCTCTTTGCTGCTGAATGTTTTATTGCACCCTTTTCTTAATATATCATTGGTTTCACTTGCAACTGTCTTTGGGAACGAAACTCCTGTGAAATTGTTTAAATAGGGCCCATGAAACTTGTCCGTAGCAGAAGCACATAAATCCAACTGGACATTTAGAGGGAAAACTTGGCCCAAAACAGTTTGTTGACAAACAAGATTTAATGTGCAATCTTAGAACGGCGGGGTCAGAAAAACACCAACAGATTGAGAGTGGGCTTCAAGGGTGCTGTGGTTTTCCATGGGGTGTGTTGACACACTTGTAGCTGGGTGTTTCATCAGCTTGTGCTCCAGCACAAACACACACATGTGTGGTCTCTCTCTAAACATGTCAGCGTTGGACACCGGGTGTGTATAAAACTTACCCAATGGCAGAGTTGGCACCAGGTGAAGCCATCCGGCTAACGGATTATTCTTTAGCATTTCAAATTTGTTGAAATAGTTGCATATGTGGTTACAAACCGAATAATAATTGAGGATGTATCACTTTTGTTGTGCGTCATTGAAAGAGTTGCCTGAAGATACAAACAAACTAAAAGAAATCTAAAATGTGCTGTGCAGTGTATCACCATTAGGGCAGGTGGATAAAAAGTTTCCTTTTTTTGTATTTGGTAGAAGCTTTTATCTAAAGAAACTTGGAACTATATTTTTATCAGTTTATGTTCCTTAGGAATTAAAGTTGTGACCTTGACATTGTTAGCTCCGTGGATACAGGAGCACTTGTGACATTTTGATATTTACAGTATTATTTAAGGTGCAAAATAAAATCAAATGTAGATGAAGGAATGTAAAAATGCAGTAAACGCAGTTTGAACTGAAAGTCTGAGGTTTAAGAAGTTTACCAACTCTAAACCATTTTATTTTACTTTTCTTCTAACACTTTCATGCTCGTAAAATCTCAGACAATAAGGAACAGAAAACTGTTCCATTGGAATCAACGGAATTGACGCAACTCTCTCTCTCTCAATGGCTCTGATGACACCTTTGTTTTAGAATATATTTGAAGGGATAGTTCACCCAAAAATAAAGATTCTGTCATCATTTATTCACCTTTGAGCTGATGAACACAAAGAAAGATATTTGGAAGAATGCTCACCCAAACAGTTCTTTGGCCCCTTTGACTACCATAGTAGGATATTTTTTGGTTCTGTTAAATACGAAAAATGAGATATTTTAAAGAATGTAGGACAGCAAACATTTCTGGGTCACCATTGACCACCATTGCAATTTTTCCTACTATGGTAGTCAATGGGGTCCAAGAACTGTTTGGTTACAAGCATTCGTCTAAAGATCTTTTACCAAACAAATAAATGTATGCAGGTTTGGAACAACTAGAGAGCGAGTAATTCATGACATCATTTTCATTTTTTGGGGTGAACTATTCCTTAAGATTTAAAAAATGTCAAACTGACATTTGCTGATGAAATTGTACCTGATATATTCATTATTAACCCTTGGTGTATGGCGTTCATGTTTTTAATACTCAGCCAATGTTTGTAGAGGACCCATAGCATTTTTCAGTTTATAATTGTACACATTCATAAAAAATCCCCTACAGATGTTTCCTTAAAATCAACCATTAAGAAGTCAGAAACTTAAATACAGCATGTCAAGAATGTCTTACTGTACTAGTTTTGCGTTGTGTGTGGTTTACTTGTAACCGTGTAAGCTAGACCTGTGGTAATGAGTCAGGTATCTCAAAAAATTCTCAGGGTGTTTAGATTTAATCCGCTGTCTTTATCCTCTTACTGCCTGGTTTTCAGCGGGGCTTAGTTAGACCATACTTAGTGTAAAACTAGCTGGCTGGATGACTGGAAGACTTATGGTTTTTGGTTTATGCTTGGGGCATGTTCACACAGAGGCATATTGAAGCACACTGGTACATTTGTACATTTTCACAGTATAATTTCAGTGATCCTGAATAACAAAAAAACATTTTTGGTTATTCTTAACAGATAGCATCGATAATGCATCGATTAAGCTTGCAAATAAACAAGCATATGAAAGACATCACGGACAAAACATGTAATCTATGATCTGAAGCTCTTTCAAGAGCTGACATATTACATCTTCTTCATGATAGCACCAAAGAGAAGATGAAAGACTTTGGTCAAGTTGGTTAGTGTCTGTAAACAAGGACTTCTGTGTTGGCCCTCAAAACTGCTCATTCAGGTTGACCTGCCCCCTGCCATTGTCTTGAGTCCAGCTTTAAGAGGGGGTGGAGACGGCCTGCAGCTACAAGTGATCCTGACCCCTCGGGGTAACCTTTCACCCTAAGGTCAACCCTACAGAGGAAGTGATCACAGCACGAACTGATGCCAAAGCTTTAGATCTTTAAACACATGTTCATCTTGTCCAGGAAACACCTGAGTATTTTGGTGTCGTGTTTTTAGACATTTGTGGTGTTATGTCATTGGTCCACGCAAGTTTCAACATATGGTGAGCTCTGACGATTTTGCTAAGTTTTCCTCTACATTTATGAAAATTAAATCATCTTTAATCAAGATTTACAAAATATTTAAGAAGCAAACAACAAAAAAACTATAAACTCTTGATGTGATAGAACTTGCATACTTCCCAAGAAGATAAGCAGTTGTCAGTTGCCCATAAAAATTCTGTCATCCACACATGACAAAATACATTTAAGACAATATTTTTCTTTTGGGAGTAAACCCGATTTTTTCAGTTCATTTAAATTTATAAGAATCAACCGAATGGAAATCTTTTTTCTCCTTGGTGGGGGCAGTTTTATGGCTACAAAAACAGAATTTGTGGTTTCAACGGTTGAGGTTTGATGCAAAAGGCTGTGGAACCTTTTATGCAACCTGGCGTCCAGGAGCCTTAAATAAATATTTAGCTTTCCACCCTTTTGAGCCTTTTAGCCTCTGCTAAGGGAAAAGACTGAGTTAGAAAAAAAATCAAGGTCAAATGTCCTGTGCGGGCCAGCTGCCAGATCTATTTCATAACTACTAACACACGCATGTAGCGCCCTCCCACCCAACCTGCCCACCAGAAAAAAAACATTCACACATGCACGCATATGCACACTGGACATGCTTTCCACCCCCCTAAAAAAATCAACTCCCCACCCGTGACCACAACCGCGCAACCGTAAGGTCTACTTTAGGGGCGAAATGTGGCAGATCGCAGATTAGATTCACGACTGGCCTGAGAGGGTACAGTGTGTCGTTTCACCGCGCTGCAAAATAAAACAAGCGGCTGTTTTATTCAAATGCGTTATTGTGACTTTGTTGCTCATGCGTAGGCGAGCCTCCCAACTGACAGTACTGTTAACCGGCCTTAGGGATTAGATAGTATCGGGGGCACGACTGGTCACCACAGCCACAGTATTGTTCCTAAGACCCAACACTGACATGTTTTGCTTCCATTGAGTCATACAGTGATGGTGGCACTTTGAGGTGGTATTACCTCACGAGTCATTTCAGATGATGGGTGATGGACCATATCTGCAAGAAGCTTGTTCTGCAATGACTTTTTGTTTAGGGATCCTTTAAGTGTTTATGCTTTTGCAATAAATAGGGCAATTTTACATTGGTTATGTTAAATGGACACGTGCATGTGCAATTTGTAGGCAAGATATCTACAAAATCTTGCAAATTGTAAATGAAGTTGATGTTATGTTATGTAACAAAGACTCCTCATTCCCACACAACAGCTCTGTTAACACATTATTTTAATATATTCTGCTGTGTTAGGGTTTTATACAAATAAATGTATAAAGATACAATTCAATTACACTTGCTATCACCTTAGCAAGTTACAGCTATATCTCTTTTTCTTACTTTAACATGACTAATGAGGTCATGCCCCGAGACTTTCCCTGAGTTCTCCTTTCATTTTCTGCTATGATAGATGGGGTAAGATGGGACAAGCCAACCCTCTTTAAATTTTTCACTAAATGTCATTTCGACACATTTAAATATTTGAATGTTTTTTCTCCTTTTCTTTTCACATGTCATCTAAATATCAACATTGGTGCGATACAGTTTTTGGAAATAGAAATGTATTCCCAAAATATAATGTGCAATTCAAGAAAGAAATAATGTATCTTTTTGTTGTATTTTTTTGTCATTAAAGTTTACTCATATCAGTGATCTAAAATATTATGATTAAAACGTGCACTGTCATGAACAGTGCAAGTACACACATGCCTAACTCTCTTTTATCAGTCTTGGTTAGTTTCAAAAGAGTTTTTTGTTGAATGTTGGCTAAACGTGTTATAGAAGTCTGTGGTGCAGTTATTTTAGTGCTTTGTAAATTGTATTTTTACATTTTTGTAATTTGTCCATAATTGTTTGATACATGGTAACCGTACATACACTACCAATCGAAAATTTGGAAGCACCTTCTGTTTATTTATTTTTTTCAGTTTTAAAATAGTAATAAACTCATCAAATCCATGAAATAACACAATTTTAACTGTGGGAATTATGTTGCGACTTAAAGCATTCAGAAATAAAATAACACCATGTTATGTTTTAACATCTTCAAAATTGTCACCCTTTGCCTAGAATTAGCAAAATCATATTTTTCATCCAGCTTCTTGATGTCTTAACCTGGGAAGCTTTTTTTAAAAAGAATTAATGGAATTTCTATCTATGCTGGACTCTTACTGGCTGCTTTTTTCAGTATTTGGTCCAAGTACTACTTTTAACTTTTAAGTATAAATTATGTATTTAATAAATAGTTATTCCAGAAATACAAATATGTTTGCACAAGTATATTATTTTCTACAAAAGTATTTCAAACATTGAAATATAAATCTTCAGATTAAAAGTTTATTAGAGACAATTTTGTCAAGTGTGTCTAAACGTTTGACTGGTTTGTGGACGGAGGTATTTAAAACTTTGCAACTTTTTGATCTGCAACTAGCAGCTACTGTAGCTGGCACAAAAGCAAAGCATTGACATGTTATAGAATCCTGATATATCAATTTACGTTGATCTAATCGCAATAGTCTCTATAGTTGTCATTGGTCCTTTAAACATTTCCTAGCCTCAGAATTTGAAGGATCTTGGTTTGAGATGTTCTGAGGCCTGAAAGCTCCCAGTGGAAGAGTCCTGTGGGTTTAGTAGGTCAGGGGTCGAGTCTTATGAGGCACCATGCTGAATGCTCGTCTCTCTCATCTCTTTAGTGATACTGATCTGCTGGGTGGATCATTTGACTCTCAGCATGGCATTCGGTGCATTTAATTGATTCAATTTTGAGCAGACCTCTAGTTTTGGAAATAAGGGGAGAATATTTCATGCACCCGTTCACCTCTAACTTTTTAACACGCTCTTTCTCTCCAGTGGGGTCTCGATGCACTCACTCATTAATGTCTGGGGCAGAATGGGGTTTGACAACGCCTGGCTGGTCTTGAGGTGAAGATGTATGAACAGCTCCTGTTCCCCCTCCCCAGCAACTACTTCAACAATAGCCTCCATTACCATTACAGAGGGCACAAGGTTCGACTCCCCTAATCTGCTGCTTTCCAGCATCGGGAGACATCCATCGAAGAACGTCTGCTTTGTATGCCTCTGCAGGACACCCTCGTACATGCTGGGTCACATGGTCCGACGGTGGTGAGCCTGGAGACACCACGGTTACAAGATTAACACGCTACATAACTGCAGATTTAAAAAGTCTTATTTATATCAGAGTTAGAGTCTGTAAAAAATGTAGTGGGCTAAAAATCTCGGTCAGTTAGGCTCCCAACCCTGAGGCGATTACCTTGATTTCCTATGTAAAACAGCAAAAAATGTTCCTTCTGTCGAACCCACACAAACTAAGGTCAACAAACCCTCCGACCACTCTGACATCAGCAGCAGGCCACCTTGAAGCATCTTGCCGCAAACTGTTTACCAGTCATTTGGTATCAAGATCTTTTTTTTTTTGTATCTTCTGTTACATTTCTTGGGGCACATTTATCAACTTTATTGATTGTATGAAGGTGCGACATGTCGGCATCGCTAATTTTACGATTCAAAAGTAAGCAAATGTCCCTTTGAAATGAACGACTTGCTATTTCCGTCACGGCCCTATTTATTCCATGAGCAATTTAAACATGGTAGCGCCACCCTCCTGAGTAAACCTTCTTTTGGCCCTCAGCAAACAAATAGGCTTGGCGGAGAAGGTCCGGTGGTCTGATGGCGGGTAAGGTGGTGTTATCCAGTACCTGGGCACAGGAATTCTTTTGAAATCTAAACTGTCACAGGAAAGATTCCATGACTTTAATCTTCAGCCAAAACTTGATGGGGCCAAAGGTGGCCAGAAGGAGGGGCTGGCAAGGGGCGAGCGGTATGGATAACTGGCCATTTGCCCAGTCCCAAATGTGTGTGTGTTTGTGTATGGAGAAGGGATATAAGTGTACCACACTTATATCTACTGCACATAGGTGCTTCAGGTATATAGAGTAAAAGCCAACTTCAGCAAAACCCTGCTTTGAGAAGCCATCACACCTGATGAATAAGACCATTGATAAACGTGTGTGGCGTACAATCTGGCATATCATCGGCAAGCAAAAAAATGATGTTAGACCACAGAACGAAGAGGGAGACAAACACTGTTCAGTTGAAAAATTTATTTATTTATTATAATTTCATTACTTTTTTCATTTCCTCCAAAATGCAGACTCTGCATTTTTTATTTATTGGTTGGTAACTTTTAAACATATAGGATTATTTTATGCTCCCATTTCCCTTTATACCAATAACAACTTTATGTACTATTTCATTTTATTATGTATATTATACCATACTGTAGTATAAAAATATGATAAATAGTTTTCGAAGAAATATATATAGCCATGGAACAAATTAAGAGACCATCAAAGACCATTTTCAGTTTTTAAATGTACTATTTATAGTTGTAGTGTTTAGGTAAAATCATTACTTTTGTTTTATTCTGTGAACTACTAACAATATTTCTTCCAACTTTTTTAAACATAAATATTGTTTCTATTTGCAGAAAATGAAAACTAGAGAAAAAGGTCAAAATAACAGAAAATATGCTTTGTATTTTTTCAAACCTCAAATACTGCAAAGAAAATACATTTATATTTACTTTTAAGCAATACAATATTTGTACATGTATTTAGGAAAAGTTTAAAATGTGTTTTTTTATGTAATAACCTCTATTTCTATTTTCATGTGTCTTGTCATGCTGTCAATCTTTCACATTGCTGTTTGATGATTTTATGTCACTTTTGAGGTTTGATTTTTTTTAAATGTAAAAGACACTGGACTGGAATGGCCACAATGCATCTAGAAATGCTGATAAAATGAAAAATTGGAATGTCCTCTGTATATATTCCCATATTGAAACTGGGGGATTCTGATTTTAAATGTAATTCTTGTTGTTTGAGAGTGATGTGAAACATACATTTTAATCTAGTGAAATTGTAGATGACTTTGTCGCTGAGAGGTGCATTTTTAGTTCAGCCAACAAACCAGTTAAACCACTTTGGCAGACAAGAAAAACCCTACAACAGTTTATCTTTAGCACAGGTAACATTTATTTTTTCCTTTCAAGAAACTTGACGCTCTGATGATGTGTATCAAGGAAGTAAATACTCAGTTAGCAGATAATGTCTTTATCATGTGATTTACCAAATGGAAGATGAGTAACGAAATGCTTTGAGTCAGCACCAACATTTCACACACATCTATAAACTTTATAACCTGATGGGAGTGAAAACCAGACAGGTTCAAAATGAGTGACATGATTACCTTGATATGTAGGTCAGGACATTGACATTATTATCACTTAAATGGCCTAATATGAGATCTGTCATTTGTTTGAACCGGTTTCCCCAAAATAAAAACGTGATGAATAAAAGTAATGTTTGTTATTAATAGACCAGAAAGTTTATTTCCAAGCTCTCTAATGTCATTCCAAAGCCAAATGGCTGGAGGAACAGCTCAAAGTTTGTCATTATTCACTGATAAACTCTGATGTTATGCAAATATTGCCATTTGACCTTATTTTTCAAATCTCACATGATGCATCTACATTGCAGCGATGTTCAATATGTAAATTTGCGAATGACATTAAAGTTGAAATAGGTACAGCTTGACATCCAGTGTTCACTGTATACAATGTATGACTTTGGGTAAAGTATTGTTAGGAGAAATTCTGCAAATCTAAATGACAATAGCAAATCAAGTATCAAAGAGCCTTTATATAACGCTTTGACAAAACCAACGTAACTATACTGTTCAATCGTGGGGCGTCTATGCCTAACTTCCGTCCAACCGTCATCTAGCAGTGCCATCATCCTATTGTTATCAGTCACCCGTCTATGTGAATTTAGTGCTTTAACCTCGTACCCTTGGCTCTGTAATGCCTGCAGACGGCTGTCTGTGTTTTTTTCATTTGTCAGGGTCTGGACAGGAAGCTGATGACTTCAGTTGTTGTGATGCATGCATAATGAACCAGTGTGCACAATGGCCCACCTGTGACCAACAAAGATGCACTCTTCTTTGGGTTCGAGGTGCCCTCTCCAGCCCATTGTCCCCATCCACGGATTCAACCCAGCTGCGTGGGCGTCCAGCCTCCATGGGTATTCATGTGGCCAAGAGTCAGAGCATCAGTGAAAGGCAAAAACAGCGATTGTGCTCCCTCCCCCCAAGCCATCTTCGCACCCCAAGAAAGAGCTCTTTATCCGGGCCTGAAATCAGGGCCAACCAGCTGTGTACAAATGTGTGGAGCTTGCGTTTTTTAAGGAACTCAGCTGTTGTTTTGTACTGAGAGACGAGCTTCCATCACTCTTTCTGAAAACACTGAAAGAAATTGGATGTTCCGTGTTGGGTGCTGCTTGGAAAGGCTCCATGATTTTGTTTCGGAGTGTGCACCTGACCCGTCTTACTGCTTCCCTAAATCTGTGTGATTTCAAAATGATCATGGCACCTGTCAATAATGAAGCAGGTTTCCTGGCTTAAAAGAACTTTGTGGGAGAATTCCCAAAAGCCTTTTTTGCCCGCTTCTAGGGCACTGAACAACTCAAAAGGTTGCTCCAAATGAGAGTGAGTTAACTTTTCATGAAGGGCCTATCCACAAGGGTGTGAAGCTGTCACTTTAAAAACATCATTCTGTTGTTTGCACATTGTATTCTGTTATCCTGTTATCTCAAAATGTCAGAGCATCTTATTTATTTTAATAAACAAAAGTACAGTAACTTTTGTACAAAGCTAGCATTAAATTTTATCACATGTGACTAGTGACCTAGAAAAGTTCACAAAAAATAAAACAATCGGTCATCATTTGTTCGCTTCATGTCATTGAAAATCTGTATATGACTCTGTACATATTTTGTGTCCATACAATGGAGGTCAATGGGGGCCAATATTGTTTGGCTATCCACATTCTTTAAAATAGCTTATTTTGTGTTATGCTGAAGAAAAAAAAGTCACACAGGTTTAAAATTACCCGAGGTGAGTAAATAATGAAAGAATTTGCGCTGATAAAAAACATCTTTGGGTGAACTATACATTTAATGAGTGCACTGTAAAAAAGAAATGTTGGTTCAACTTAAAAAAAATAAGTAACCTGGCTGCCTTAAAATTTAAATTAATTTAACCTAAAAATATTAGTTAACATAACGAGTTTATATTTAAACATTTTAAGGCAGCAAGGTTACTTATTTTATAAGTTAACCCCCCCAAAAAATATTTTTTACAGTGTTATGACATATTCTTTATTTGATATTTTAATATAAAAAAAAAAAAAATTATTATTTTAATAAAAAAATAATTACATATTTTTATGTGTTCCCATACTTCAAATGTGCAAGTTTGTATATTTTTCACACATTATTTGTTTATGTAAACATGCTGTGTTGGCCCTCATCTGAAACAGCCTGCAGAACAATATCAATTTTTTTCCCTCTACGATATTTAACATGTGGCAATAGTTAGAGAGGCAGAAAACAAACTGAAATAGGCAAGCCAATCCCGGGCGGACCATTTATCAGGCCGGCCGCCGCTTTCTTTTTCTTCATGCTGACAAAGTCCAGCATCTCACCTTCCAAATGAAAAGCTAGTAATAGAGCCAGAGGAGGAGAACGGATCAGAGCTTTCAACACACGCCTCACACACAGATGAAACATAGCGTGCGGCTCAGATCCTTAACTAATTGTACTTTGTCTTGTTTTTTCTGTGTCTGGACACTGCAAATTCTATCATTATTAAAGGGCTGTTTAACAACGACAGGACCCCACTAAAGTCCAGCCGGTGAAATATAATGATTATCCTTTTACTTCTGATGATTCTGCCTCTGATGGCAATGCACAGTGATCTGGTTAAGCTCATCCACAGGGGAAAAGCAGAAGTTTTCCAGACCTGTGTGGGACATGATGTGCAAAGTTTTATTAGATGTTCCAATTACCCTATGTTCTTATAATCAGTTTATTTGGCACCATTATATACAACGACTAATAGTTCACATGAACTCTGGTGGGCTTGTGGAGTTTTTACATACACTGCTATGTAATAATCTGCAAGCTGCATATCACAGAAAAGCATGATTTATGATTATATTCTGTATGAACCACTTTCCCTCTCATTTTTTTGCAAATAGTTACTTGGACCTGGTGCTTAGTGTTGAGAGATGGGATAACTGGGGCATGTCTGCAGAGCGTGACCTGAAGATTCGCTCAGTTTTCAAGAAAAAAGTCATCTAATGCCCATTATCAATTTATTGTTTAGAGGCAGGCATACCTATACAGTCGATACCAAAAAAGCTAAAACATTCAGTTGGTACCATTACAGTACAGGCACTAATTATAGCAGTATGGTAACTTTTAAACATAACTTTAAGCGTGCCACAAACTCCTAGAAACTCTGTGGCAGCCAAACAATAATATTAGAACTTGTGCATGCAAAAAAAAAACATTTTGTGTGAAATGTGCATCAGACGGTCCGTGGGCGTGTTGTCTGGGTCTGAGACTATGCCGTGACTGCTCTCCTTCTCTCAAGTTGTGTGGAAGAATGTAATTGAACAAAGCCTGTGAAACCAAAATTATACATTTTTGTGTACTGGTGCATTTGTGCCCAAACAGTAAAAAAAAAAGATATCTGAGTGTCCAAGTTGCATATTTTAAAGCCCCAGGTACATGTAGTGAGAATTTGACAAACCCACATAAAGCACGCTGAACTACTCCAGGCTTCGAATTTGCCAGATTTGCAGGCTTCATTCGCAATAAGTATAATTCTCTGTGAGTGCTAATATTTGTTCCAGCTTTAATAATTATATACATTTCATCCAGACAAAATACAGAGTTTAGACTGATCCTTTGTGTGCTTTGGGAACTTGATGGGACACAATTTTAACTGTTTTCCTATAGGAAAGTCTGTCTGCAGACTCTTGGACCTGGGACAATACTTGCATGGGGCGACAGAAGAAATAAAATGAGAAAAGAAACCAATTAGACCAATTTGGGATAATAATTTGGAAAATATAATTAATCTGGCAGTAACATTAACTACACATAGTTTTACACATGGTTTTCATATATGCTGTATATCTGTGTGTAGTGGGATTTCTTGTAGTTTTACCTGTTGGAAGGACCAGCTGGCCACCAGAGGATGCTGTGTTTTGAGTTCTGGTGTGCCCACAAGGGTCATTGACTATCTTAACCAGTAAGAACTTTTATTCATATATTCATTTACTTTCAATCACAATACCAGAAGTCTTATATCTGTTCCTATACACATATTGAATTATAAAAGGTTCTCAATGCTAATAATCAGAAATAAATAAATAAAAAATATTTTTTGTGTGCTGTTTTCTGCAACATATATGTACATAACCTTTGCAGTTTAAGAAGTAAAATGGTTAGTATATCATGTTTTATATTATTAATGATACAGGCATCCAACAGATACTGATATACAAAATGATGGCTTTAACTAAAGATTTTAAACTTAATCTCCTAAATCTACATTTACATTCAATATCAAACTCCAATATATGGATGGGACAGATGTTCATTCATTACACCCTTTTTTGACATTTCCTCCTGTGACCCAGAATGCCTCACTGGAGAGTCATTAGGGACAAGGGTCTGTTTAGTATCCAGCTAACATCCGCCTCTGATCTCCTGTCAGTTGGATTATGAAGAGCATCATCAGTCACTAAGGACACACACGCATGAAAACAGACTCAACTGCTTGCATAAACTACTGACAACATGGTTATGTTCTGCAGATTATTTCTACCATATGGGCCCTATCAGTTCTTGTTTTTATGACTCGCAACACCAATGTGTCTTGTCATATTTAATGAGATGCAATTTTGCTCTGATTAGTTTACAACTTCAGCAGACTGGATTGATGGGCTAGCAATGCTAAATAAAACAACGTTGCCTGTACAGTCACCCAAAAGAAAAAAAACCTCAATGGTGGGATCTCTTTAATGTTTATACTACACATCAATGAGATTTAAGGGAAAGGATCTCAAAACGTTTGATTGCTTAAAAGCTTATTTGCCATGTCTGCAGTTATATTATTATTAAAGATTGCAATATGAACATTTCTTATAACATGTGTACAAAACATTTTATTTTATTACTTTTGTTATTATTAGATATGCGATCCATATTGCTATACATGCTCCATATTCTTAATATAATTCAACAATTGTCTAATTTATTTCTCAATTTCTTTTAAAAGTTTTAGGAGAAACATATGTGACCCTGGATCACAAAACCAGTGTTATAGGTCAATTTTTTGAAATTGAGATTTTTACATCATCTAAAAGCTGAATAAATAAGCTCTATTCTTTCTATTGGTGTGTTAGGATATGACAATATTTGGCCGAGATACAACTATTTAAAACTCAGGAATCTGAGGGTGCCAAAAAATCTAAATATTGAGAAAATCGCCTTTAAAGTTGTCCAAATGAAGTCCTTTACATAGCATATTACTCACAAAAATAAAGTTTTGATATATTTAAGGTAGGAAATGTACAAAATGTCTTCATGGGACATGATCTTTACTTCATATCCTAATGATTTCTGGCATAAAAGAAAAATGTCTAATTTTGACCCATACAATGTATTTTTGGCTATTACTACAAATGTTCTCATGCTACTTAAGACTGGTTTTGTGATCCAGAGTCACATATTAAAAAAATAACTATGATTAAGAACTTGATTTAGAGCTATGAAAGAGCAACCTTAGATCTTCTTTGGACAGGAACATGATGCTAATATACATTGGAACAAAAAATCCAACAAAAATCTACAAAGCACTAACATTAAATGAAAAGCAAATGAAGACTTTTGCTTAAACATTATATTTAGTTTTAATATTACTTTATCATATTCATTATGAGAAAAAATAATGTAGTTTCGGTAGAGATGTCTCAATTTCTCAAACAGTGCTTAGACACATGGATTGGGATTGGAAAAAAATCAATGGAGCTGATCGAAAGCCTTCAAAAAAATATAAAAATGAAATGATGTGCTAACAAAACTACAGTGACATCACTCATTACGCAGCATCAAACATGCTGTGTGTTAGTCACTCTTCAAATGCAAAGTTCATTTGTTTACATGAACACGAAAGTAAAGCTCCCACCTTTGCTCTGTGTAGTGTAACCACACTGTTACCTCTCCAGTCGACAGTCTCTCACTTCCTACCAGAGGGCAGGAGGTCTTGTCATGCTGGCCTGTAAGAACACAACAAAGAGAATACTGCTTTCTGTCTGTTTGCAGGTTGTCATTGCCTTGCTACATTTTAACTGGATGTCCCAACAGAGACCCGCCTCTGCTTTCAATAAGCAAACTCCAGTTAGCATTTGGACAATGTTATTGCTGTCATAAACATAACTTTTTATGTATATATGGTGTGAGGTAAAGATTTCAAGGGGGTTTGAGTTCAAATGGTGGTACAAATAAACTTTACTGTAAAGCTAAACCAGCTGTAGGTTGAAACTGTTCACAGCTAATGCTTAATATTGAAATCTTGTTTAATTGAGATCTATAAATCGCTACTTTATGCAGTGGAATTGTACATTTGCAAAGTCACCTGTTTCTGCCAAGATACCAACATCTGCACTCAAACATTTGTAAAAAAAAATTAAAATAAAAAAACATTTTAAATACAAAAGACAAAAATGTATCTATGCTCGCATGTTTTATTCGTTTATTCTTTTAGTACAGGTAAACAAGTCTTGTATGTGCTTTTTTTCCATACTTGTGACCCTGGACCACAAAACCAGTCACAAGTAGCATTGGTATATTTGTAAATATATAACAATACATTTTCACATGTGAAGTAGTGCAATTCCTGGGATCGAACCCATAACCTTGATGTTGCTAGTACCATGCTCCAACCACTGAGCAATAGGAAATACAAGGTATGGGTCAAAATGACAGATTTTTATTTTATGCCAAAAATCATTAGTAAGGATCATGTTCCATAAAAAATATTTTGTAAATTTCCTACCGTAAATATATTAACTTTATTTTTTGTGATGCAACAAAAATCGCAAACAAAAATGCTAACAACAAAATGCCTACAAACTTCACTCGCTGCTACCCGCTTTTTGGGAATTACATCTAAGGTCAAACATCTGAGACCAGATTAATATACTGTAAAAAAAAAATTGGGGGTTAACTAAAAAAAGTAACCTGGCTGCCTTAACATTTTTACCAATTATTTTTAACGGTGTACTTGAACCATAACTAAAAACATACACTCCTGAGCCATAGAAGAGCGATATATGAGCTTTGTTCCGGGATGTATCGATTGCATTTTGTAACAGGTCAAATTACATTCATGCCTGTATGATTGGGAAATGTTTGAGACTAAAACAGCTCATGAGGACATCCGTTCATGTCATGTGTTTGAGATTAGCTCTACCTGGCGAAAGATGTGAGGTGATAAGGAACAGGTGTTTACAGCTCCTGCTGTGCTTTGAGATGCCTCTACACTAATGACAAACATACAATAGCAGATATCCTGCTCATGTGGGGGGCTGATGAAAATCATACGAGCACTAATGGTAGGCCAACTTCCAGAGAACTTGGTCTAGGTTTTGTAGAACAGCTACTTGGCCAGAGATATTGCTGTTTCAAAAATCAAACACAATCGATATTCTGTTTAAATTGTGTAAACTGTGTAAAATGTTATACTCACTAAAAGGAATAGTTCACACATATCTATAACAGAAGATATTTCATAACATACCGAGTAACTGTTAAATTAGTGTGTTAGCGCTGCTTTATTTTTGTAACCGTAAACTGCAGTAAGTTTCTATTCTTGTGTTTAAAAAAGTTTATAACACGGAAAATGTAAAACGAAAACGTAAAAAAGTGAACACGGAAGTCATGTGCAAGAAACAAAACCGGTTACTTACTATCTTGATTGAGTTGCATCTTGATGCATGCTTGAGCCTGACAAAAGCACACATTGTTTTCGAAGAATTTATATTTATTGATTCATTTTTATTGATATTTAAATATCTGGTATATCTGAGCAAATCTGAGCACAGTCTGAGACATTGTTGAGATCATTATGTGAAGATAAAGAACATAACTATAACTAACTAACACATATTCTGCCATTTTCCCCAGTTTTAACTCCTGGAATTGGCTTAGCGACAACTCTGTGATCTTAGTGCATGTTGTAAAGTAAATATGCCACTAATGTTGAGTATTTCTCTTCAAAATGCTGTAAACAAAGAAGAAATGTTTATGCTCCGTAGAAATCATTGCCATAATGACTTCTTTCCCTAATTTGCCAAAAGCCACACAGTAAAAACCATATGCCACAATGAATCTCCAAAACAAACATTAAAAGCTAGATATCCAGAACAGCTATACTATGACTGTGACATCCCATATTACACTTAATTGCAACCAAATGACTGTGAGGAAAAGCCGAAAATCCTCCAACCACCTGTTCTCAGAACTGTTTATATTTAACCAGAAATACTGCCAGACCAATAAATTCCCCCACCTCCGACTCCAGATTGCCAATTCAAATGTTAATATGCTCAGTGTTTGCCAAAAGTTTAATATTATCATAATGTAGCGGAAAATTGATCAGGGTTAAATTAAATTGACTGAATATTAAAATGAGGATTAGTGTAAATGTTATTGTAACTGTGGCTTTAAAGCGAGATATCTCAGTTTGTTCCAAACCTTTATACGTTTATTTGTTCTGCTAAACACAAAAAAAGATATTTGGAAGAATGTCAGTAACCAAACATATCTCATCCCCTATTGACTCCTATAGTATTTATTAAAAACTGTTTTTTGTGTGTTTTAATGTGATTGAAACATATTGATGGGCTTGTCACAGCAAAATAAAATTAAATAAAAAAAGACATGGCCATGGCTGGAAGAAAAGTCATCAATATTTCTAGTAAATTTTCATGAATGTTAAAGATTGTACATTTTACAAGCACAAGTTAGATTTAGACAACTATTATTACATATAAATACACCTGGACTAATAGATATATTTAAGGCCTGACACAATTTATTAATGTAAACTTTGTAGTCCTACTGTATGTACTATTTTACCCATTACACTTCACATGTAATGTCATCCCATACATCGAGTATCCGTACAAAGAGACAACGTTTATTCCAATGCCAAAAATAATAAAAAGGCGAAACCTGCAACTCACAATGATGTAATCAACATTTTCCCATTTCACATGTCAGAGATTAATGGGAGAATCCCTTTGGAGAGCCCCATCGGCCCACCTTAATTATTTGAGTCATGCTGAATGTTAAAGTTCAGCAGCAGAGGAAATAACCCTGGCTACAGTACATACTGTCAAATGCTCTTAAAGTTATATTTAAATAAAAGCATGTCTGAAAACAAGGCAACACAGACCAGAAACATTTATATTGATAGTATAAATCACACTACTATCACAGCAATGCACTTGATCTAAGTTTTGGCCTATTGTGCACGTTACTGCCACAAACTCTCTGAATGAAAAAAGATAATCTTTGTTCCATCTGGGGCTGGTCAGACAGCAGAATTACAGCACAGAGCTATCCAAGACAAAGTTTAATCATTTCAAGAGAGACAGTGGGAGACAGATCTTAGCGTCTGACACCTTTGCACAGACGCTGTCCAGGGAGGAAGATTTACGGCTCTAATCAAAAAAATAACCCACAGTTGAAAACTGTGCATGAGCGGTAGTCTCATGTTGCAAACTTTCTTCTATTGGCATAAAGTCTGGTCCACATTGCATCTTACTGCGGCCAAGAACCGCCCACTTGAGACCATCTGACCTACATGTATCGGCCAGGCACAGCTTTAATGTGGTGATTTATCTGAATATATAATACTACAAAACAAACTAAATTCAGTTGAATTGTAATAGCGTAACAGACTTCACAAACAGTTGAACAGAAAATGTGTTTAAATAACAATTAAAATGTTTGAAACTAAATAAACTATTTACAACGTTAACATTAAAACATGAAATGAAACTTAAACTATTCAAAATGTGTAAAAAGTTTGATATCATATTTTATTAACGTAAAAAAAAAAAAACATACTAACTTAGAGACAAGTACGGTTTCATTGAACGCACGCGCATGGCCCGAAGTTAACTTTGGGTCTGTGTTTGTTTTCCGGTCCTATATAATATAACAACTGAAATTATATTTAATTTATATTTATATTAATTGTAGTAAAATAATCTACTACAGGGATTATCTGCGAATGTCAACCAGAAGTTAAGTTTGGGCCCATTAACGTTTGTTTATCTTGTTGCAGTTAAAACCATCTATAACACTTTTATTTGTAAACATACTGCACCTGTGAGTTCTTCTCAGTGTGTGTGTTTATTTTGTCACCCTGCTGTACACAAACACGCGTGCTTCACTTGATCGATAGTTCCTGCCCTCACTTCATCAATAACTGTAATTGATTTCTAAGAAACTCACCGCTCTGGCAGTCTACTTCCAACCAGATCCACAACCCTGGTCTGCAGGGATCAGATACACTGAACAGACTCCAGTGAGATGCATCCATGCATGCCACAGACATCGGCCATACAAACCCAATAGCAGACAGGGAAAAGTACTCATGACACCCCCCTGGAAAAGTAATCATATTCACCTTCAAATTCCATCATTTTTGGAAAGACTGTTGTTTGATTTCTGAACCACAAAAAACTGGAAGATGCCCTTTTAGGAAGAATATAATTAGTTAAACCCGTAGGAAACATTCGCTGCGGGGAAATGCTTTTTTCAAAACCCGTAAATGCAAACAAATTTGGCTTTGCCTTATGCAGGTTTGTTGACACTCAACCAATCACAGGGTTGTTTTGACAGAGATGGATAGACAGAAATAAGAGCGAAAAGCCAAGTACATGTTTTTAGCCATGATGCTCGTAGATGAACACACACAGGAATAGCTAGAGGGGCATTGGATGTAATGAATGACCTGCCATACTGCTGTTTCAGGCTGACACACTAGAATAACACTGTACCTTACGCACAGCTGCTCTCCGATCAGATGTTCCCTTGCGTGTGGTGGCCAGACAGCGTCTGTCTACCGTCACACAGAAACACACACAGCCACTGGCTCAGAGTGTTCAAAGACCTCACCTCCTCTTTTTGGGTTAAGCCTCCACCCTTGTACCTACTACGGAGATGATAGATTCATGGCGCTGCAGGGAACAGAACTTAGTTTGAGGTAAACAAGAACAACAATTTTAGGGTCATTCTGAAATTGAAAACAAGATTTGTTATTGCAGAAAGAGACTAGGTTCTTAGATCTCAACCATTAAAAGATGTGCTGTAGGATTTGTATTGATGCAGATGTAAAGTACATGGGATATTTGTATTTAAAAACATATCCAGACTTATAAACTTGGAAAAGCAAAAACGGGATTAAAATGTTTACATTCATATACATTGTAACCTAAAATTACTCTTTCTTTGTGTTTGTTTCATTTTTTACAATGTTTATATTTTCTTCTAAGATTGTGATGTTGATAAAAAAGGCAATGGCGTCAACTATCCATTTATTTATTTATTTTTCTTGTATTTATTTATTTAACACGTTTATATTTGATTGCAGCACAATAACATGCACGAGATGGAAAGATTTCTATTACAGTGGATATCTGCTGTTTTGATAGCCCACAGAGCATGAACCGCCACCAGAAGCACATTAACATGGTACATTTAAAAAGAAATGTGACCCCCTTCTCATTCAAGCCTTTAGTTTCAACACTCGTCTGATTGTGACAAATCCTTCATGCACAAAATAAACCAAACAGGGAATTGGATGGCCTTCAAAATAAAGCTGTTTCTGCGTATTACTCCCTCTCTACGGTCCTTCACCAACATTACCTTCCAATAGCACTTGATGAGTGTAATTTCAGCCTCTAAATCAGATGTGGACAAAAGACGTTCACACACTGTTATTTAATTCCAGTGCGATTATTTATAAGGGACTTTGTGACAAAACTAAACGGTCAAAATGAGGCGGCACTGCATTATGATTAAATAAAATGTTAAAAACTCTGTCTCTTGGCTATAGGGGCACTTTGTGCATAAGCGGGCTGAGAGTCTGAGCAGTATAAATAAAAGGAAATTAATTAAAGGTAGGGTGGTTAGTTTGGCGCCATGGAAAGAATACACAATTTAGAAGTGCATGCCAAAGCCCGAAATGGACAAAATGAAGGTAATCAGTCATATTTCGCAGCAATTTGACAGTGGGCATACCGTTTTCTGAGGAGGCCAGCTGAGAAGTTTAGACATTTTAGACAAAATGGAAATGTTAACATAAGAAGGGATCCAGTAATATTTCTCTTAGTGTAAACGTTTCTTTTATTTGTTTTTATTGAAAAGTATTGATGAATTAAATGCAATGTGTATCATAGAAGTTTAGGTAAAACATGTAAATATGAAAATGTGTTAGTGTTAAAATGCATAGTGTTAAACATGAAAACGTTTTATGTGTACATAGTAATATGAATCAAACACTAGACCTATGTTATAACACTGTAAAAACAGGGCTCTAATAGTGACAACAGACTACAGCCACAGAAAAGAATAAGGGACCACTCCAAATTGTATTTATTCAGCATTTCTAGGTGTATTGTGGCCATTCCTGTTCCGTGTCTATGGAATTTCAACAAAATCAAACCTTAGGAGTGACATAAAGTCATACAACAGCAATTTGAAAGACTGACAGCATGACAAGACACATGAAAACTGTGACAAACTGAGGATATCACATAAAAAAATATATATTTTAACATTTTTTCTAATGTACATATATTCCTGTTGTATTTCTTAAAACAGAATATGAACGTTTTCATTGCAGTATTAGAGGTCTGAAAAAATACAGAACATCTTTTCTGTTATTTTGACCTGTTTATTCAGTTTCATTTTCGGCAAAAAAGTTCTTTTAAATTATTTTTTTATATCTGCGGCTGTATGTAGCTAAATATACAGGATATGAAATGTCAACTACGTGTGTAATAAACACAAAAATGCACTTTTTAACTATACATAATTAACAGGATGAAATACAGCTACAGTTTAAATGACATTAACATTTTAATGTTAATGGGACATTTGTGGCAGTTTGCATACCTGGACCCTCATTTCCACCAACATACAGGAAGCTGACACAGTTCATTTATTACAATCCTCCCCTAAAAAAAAGTATTGTTGAAAGTAACAAATTACACTTTTTGTTATTTAATTACCAACTCAAATAATACACCATTCGACCACATCATTGTTAATGAGAGACAAACATTTTAAATAATGTAAAACTCAATTTATTGCTTATGAAATTATAACCAGATAAAAACAGTGGAGATTTTACTTAACACATTCAAAAGGATTTAATCATTCAGTTTTAACCATTTTAAAACGGTCTCTTATTTTGGGATTATTATTAATATTTAATTATAGAGGATTAATAAACACATACTGTACCAGTTTGGCCTGAGTGAGTGTACTGCTTATTACTACTGATGATCAAGTGTTAGAATTATCCCTTCCCTTAGAAAAATAACAATCCATAAGAGTGCAAGGCACACATTTGGAATGCATTTAGTGTTCATGATGAAGCATTGAGTGTCCAGGTCTGAAATGTTCCAGAATAAGGTAATTGAGCAAAGAATCAGTGAAGTGGAGAGCAGCTTGTTCTAGTCACCTTAAATTGAGTATGCATGCTAGGTGCTAAAAGACCTGCCCAGCGTGAAAGCCGATAGGGCCCGTCGACAGAGCTGGAAAAGGTCTGCGTTTACACAAACATAAACATCTTATGGAGGAAAATAACACAAGCTGTTGGTAGATTTGTGAGATATTTTATTTGTCAAGGGAATGTGTGGGCTTGCTTTGTCTGCATCATCTCTAATTTGTTCTTGCTTTATTAATATGTGGTGTTTTGTACATGCTATCTATGGATATAAAAATTGCGCAGTTCCAGCATTATGGGTGTGACATTTTGCGTTATGGATGTGACATATAAACACTCAGAGAATGTATTTGTTACCAATATATTGAACATATATTTGTTAACAATATATTGAACAATTTACTAAACCTTTGCTGAATGAGTCTAAACAACTAAGTTATCAGTCCATGCATGAGTTTTCTTTTTTTAAAGGGGTAATAAACATGCATTACGGATTTGACAAAAAGAGCACACAGCTTGATAGAAACATACTGTGTAAGATATCTGTGAATTAAAATGCACAAACCAGTCGCAGTGATACCCAACAATTGGAGAAGGGATTCATAGAGGCCTACTCTTTATTTTGTATAATTTTTTTTTAAATATATATGAAAATGGCACTTACCGGACTAAATAAGATCATGCACTAAAAAACTTTGAGAGACCTCACCTGAGTATATAAATCACCACATGTTGACATCTTTGCAAAACCTTTAGTAAACTTGTTTCATGGCAATGTTGACATTTGCATGGAATTGCCCAATTGTCTATGTTGTTCAGTGGGTGAAATAAAACTTAAAAAAAACGTCATATTTATTTATTTATTGTACATGATATGAAGGAAAAAATACATATATGAAAAAATACATTACTTTTGCTCAATAATCAATATGTGTCTTGTCTGGGATTGAACTCATGACCTTTGCTCTGATAATGCAATGCTTTACCAACGGAACTACAGGAACATATATATGTAATAAAAATACACTATAAAAATAAATAATGCATATTTTAATATGGCATTTTTCATAGATGTTGTTATACTTACATTTCTAAACATATATTTGTACAATTCTAAAAGTAGGTGTACTTTACAGTTAGGATAGTTACTAATAATGATCAACATATTTAAAATAGATGAATTGCTTAATTATTTTTAGTGCACTAGAAATTCCACTTTGCTTGCCATGAAAAAAATAAAAACATTTCTATAGTTCATAACATCTTAAGCCTCACTAATGTAACGTGTTCATTGTATCCTCAATTTTTCTACTTTTGTTCACCCAATATTTTACAGCATATTTTCCCTTTTCCACACATTCTGCTACAGCTGTCACTCTCAGTTGAGTTCTTCACTCATCAAATCGAGTATGATTGGCTGTTTTGACTGCAGGTGTGGGAGGGTCATTCATGGAATGGATTTTGTCTGTGCACCCAGGGACTGTATCCAGAATGTCTGGGCAGACGTTCATAGACTGACGTGTGGAGAGAGATCATGTGATAGGAACATGCCACAGCAATCTAGTGTTGTGTTCATGTACTTCTATTTTCATCAGGCCGACGATACATGACACCACACCTCAGGTACACGAGAACAGCACTTTCTTGCTTTTTCCATAGCTTTAAAAACATTTGTTTCTGGCACAACTATGCATATTCTGGATGTTATAGCATTACAGAGTATAACACGTTATTGAATCCAACATGTACAAATGTAGACTGAGATTTGGGGAACAATCAAACAGTAAATTGAGTCAAATTGCATACGTCTTAACCTGATGAGATCTACCCTGAAATGCCTTTTACATTTCTTGCAATAACAAATATGAGGCACTGAGCCCATTACAAGCAGCTTAAGCCCTAGACATACCAATATCTCGTATTATGGGAAATGTAACCACTAACTCTCATGATCAGCTCTTTGAGACTGATCATTCGTGACTGGACCTCTCTCAACTTCAATCCCACACTGGCTCTACATTACAGTACACTGAGATGGAGAACCACCAGCCATTCTGCAGGCCTGCAAGCAATACAGATGACCTGGGCATGATACCAGCAAGGCCCCCACAAACATAATGCCCGTAAGCCCTTAACCATCACAATTTGTTGGGGTGTAGGTGGAGAAATGGTATCAATCAATACCGGAGGGGGGTTTGGTTCAGAATGTATGCATTGACTGTGAAAACGAGGTTATGGGCACAAGGGGGGCTTGTATTTTTCTAATGGGGGGTTTGTTGAATTTAAGGCCTGTGAGTGACTAGACTCTGACAGGTTTGGAGACTGACACCTTCACTTTTCTCTGACAGGCGAATGAAAATAGCAAGCAGTAGCCCACAATTCTGAGCTGTTGCAATGGGGGCAGGCGCGGTGGGGATTCAAGTGTATTTTTGCACATGACACATGCGTCAACATATGACTTTTTAACAAAATATTTACAAGTTTTGTGCACATTTGTGATCGTGGATTCAACGATAATTGTGTGTAATGTTACCAGCATCCATAACTGTACTGCGCTGACAAATCCTTTGTTTATATGCCACATTTAAATGGTATAAAATTAGTGCATTCATACTTTTCTACCTATAAACTGATGAGTCTATCATAGAAAAACACTTACTCATACATTCCGTAGTAAAAACACTGTTTCCCTAAAATGTATTTGGACAAGAAGGACATTTTGCCAAGAATAGAAATGGTATCACTTTATTTTATAGTCATGTTTAACATGTGCATACCATGTACTTAATGTTTAACTGTATTTGCTAGGTACCAGTTCTAAACCTAACCAAACCAAACCCATGTGATGTGTTTTTGCTGGGTAAGCACACTGTAAGGACATGCGCTATAAAAAATTACTAAAATCAACAAAACATCATCAAGTTTTAGCAGTGGACATAAGAAGTCTGGTATCTATGTAAAGCTTAGAATTTCAGCTTTCAGGTTCATTTATTCTCCACAACGTCATTACAGCAGTAAGACAATATAGAGTGTTAAAACAAACCTGTTTTTTCTTAGCAATGGCCTGCTACAGCGCCTTTGGTGGACAACTTTAAAGACTTTCTCAACTTTCTCAACAAGTTTGGAGATCACTAAAGTAAAGCATTAATGCCTGCACCATATACAGCTGTTAGTAATATTGAATACAAGCTGTTTAATGAACCGTGGCCTTAGACAGAATGTACCGCATTGGATAATGACAAATTTATGTTCGAATCTAAATTCGATTTTAATACATATCCAGATTTGTCATTTTGTAATGACTGGGTGTGTCATTACCAAATTTGCAATTATATGCTAAACACCAGAGCCAAAGCATTACAGTGCAATTAGAATTAGCATTTTTCTCAATGAAGTCACTTTCTTGTGCATCGATGCAATTACACGGCCGTACATTCGCAATCTAATTTCACAAGCCTTTGGCATCAATACCCAGACATGACATGTATCAGAATGAAATCAATTTATTATTATATCCCCATTTGCTTTCTAAAATGTATCTTGTAATTCGAAAGAAAGTGTGATTACACATTTAGTTCCAACCTGTTCAAATAATGATGTCACTGATCTGACTGATTGCAATTCAATGATTAAACCAGTTCACTCTGGTATTGTGAGCCAGACATATTTTTGCTGAATATACTCAAACTGTATTTTTTCAAGCCTTTGGGGGCATAATGAGAGACTTCCAGGTGCATGAATCCAGACTGTCTACGCGGATCTCCGCTCGTAACCTTTGGGACATGTTCTCGGTCTAGCAAGGACTTGCATCAACACAAATGGAAATATTTTTCCAATTTGTATATTTATGGTGGCAGAAACTGAAGGGTCCAGCTTGGTAATTAGAACTACTAAGTACTTCATGATGTAGAGTCAGCCATGTTGCATTGTAATGAAGCATGGAGTTACTACTGTTCCTTTAAGCTGAGAGTTTATTTGATTTCTTTATTGTAATTCAAGTCAGATGGGCCAGTGTTTACACCAGTTCAAATCAGTGACATGTTTTCTAATTAGCAGCAAATGGGCTTGGAGGAAAAGCACACATTTTTCTTCTTCTCGCTGGGTCCCAAATCAAACTTCCCATTCATTTTCATTAAAACTGTTCGGCAGTTTCTGGGTACACGGTTCTGCGGTTTCCACAGCACTGTTGCTGTTAGCAATTACAGTGTATCAGTGTGGTTTCATTATGTAGCACCTCATTCTTTGGCTTCATGCCTAATAATGCCCACCTAGCACATGTCCGTTTCTAGCCAGTGGTTTTAACTTGATAACATGCTTACGGGATAGAACGATAGTGTATGCATGCTGTACTGTATGTGTGTGTCAGCATATCCTGTACGTGACAAACAGCAGAGATCAGCCTTTTTAAAAGTTGCCTCTGCTCACATTCCATTGTGATTTACTACATTTTTAGTGCCGCTGTTGGACATTATCCCCTTTTTCTTCTTTCTTTATTCCGTTTTCTTCTTTTCCAAGTGCGACTTTTATGAGGGGAATTAAACATGAATGGGAACAAAACGTAGCAAGTTCTATAACATTATTCAAAAAAAGCTATGGGAAAAAGAAAGAGACAAAAGATTCTTTTTTCTTGTCGGTCGCTGTCACTGTTTGATGGGGCCTCGATATTGTAGTATAAATGAGCTCATTATAGAGCTCCTGAGGTCAAAGATCAAATGTGTAGGAGGGTGTGAAAGGAACAGGAAGTAGGAAGGTCAGGTGTGAGATGTGGGACGGGGTCTGTGAACTTACATTTTTCCTAATTCCTTTTCTGTACTACATCACGCCTGAGAAAAGCATTTAAAGCATTGTTATGCCTTAAGATATATTGCAATTGTTGATTTTGTTGAAACCCATTGTAGAAATGGAAAGCAAATAAAGCATGGCATAGAACACTTCAAAATACCAAATACGATTTATAGCAAATTTATAGCAAAAATGCTGTTTAAAAAGCATTTACTTGGCAGGCCATCAGGAAATTAATATTGTCGCTGTGGATTTTTTGTGCTAGGCTATATATTTGGTAGAGTTTTCTTCCTTAAATAAAGAAATGTGACTTATAAATAGCATTAACATTAGTATTTCAAGAAATTGAAATACAATACTTATTAAGTCATTCGCCTGAGCCATTGCTAACCAGCAAAACCTTGACCCCTTGATCCTCACCACCCCAACACAGCAACATTGGAGCAACCAATAGCATTTGCATATGGTCATATGGGCTTATGGTGCTTAATTAATTAATTTTATTTGTTTGGTGATGCTTGTGGTCAAGGAATTGAACATTTCACCTTTACTTTTCACTCTGTTTCGATGATACATTTGAAAAACAACACATATATTATACTATACATTCTCTGTGTTTTGAGCCTCGGAACATAAAAGCTACCCGGTCAAAATCTAACCAGAATGTTTACACACTATCCAGAAAATTGACTGTGGATCAGTAGTAGAGCAGCAGCCAATGAGAGCAATGAAACTTCCTAAATAAAGCCACACTGATCATGGACAGTGGCAGGAGGGGGGTGTTGGAGGTAAATTATGTCTGAAGGGAGAGAAAACAGCCTTAAATTCTGGTGTGCAGTCAAAACACCCACACCAGACTGATCAGCCTCGTCCAGGAACCATTCCCTTTTACTTCCAATTACTCCTTATGTTTTCTCTCTTTTCGTTCTCTCTTTTTGACCAACATGACTGTTGTTGAGGGAAATTGCCCTAATTCTGAGGATATGGAGGGTTTGTTATTAACTGACATGGCCTATATGAAGTCACGCTGCAGATTTATACTGCGTGCATGTAAATGCATACATGCATTCATTCATTTTTTATTTATTTAACAAATTAGCAAGTATTGTTATTTTAAAATGTGCTTTTGTTCAAATGTTGCACTCTGTCCTGTTCTTTGTTTGGTATCTTTGTCGTATTCTTCTATCTTGGCACCAAACGCTACGATCTGGGATTGTGCATGATGGTGGTTTTAATGGCTGTGGCGTACCAGTGCCAGCATAAATGAGCTGTGTGAAAGCCCTCATTTGTCAAAAGCTAGTACAAAACCAAAGCCTGTAGCAGAGTGGCCAAAGCTTAGCTTTGGTATAGCTCCAAATGTTTTACATATCATTATATTCATTTATTTGGTATGCATTTGCATGTATATAAGCATTAGCCTTTTACATATATCAAATCGACTGAATGAATCAAATTTAACTTGCACAACCAGACCAAAATTCTGATTAAAAAAGAATGTTCAAGAAAAATAATATAAAGGGACTTTGATTTGGCAAATCATTGGATTCTAAAAAGTTTATTACATATTAGAAAGGAGCCAGATGGATGGGTTAAAAGCGATTGTTACATACAAAATGGAAAGTTGATTTAGAGATAAGACAAGCTATTGTGTTTTCTTTTATATAAACATTAGCAGTAAAGAGATTTTAATAATTATTAAAAAAAAAAACTTTTGATCTGAGGTGTTCGCTTAAATATCTGAAATTAGTTTAGTAGACAAAAATATAATTTTTCAAACATACATGTTTCTTCATGACAAAACAAATTTTCATCATTTTGACTGAATAATTAAGAAAGAACAGCCAATAAGAGCACAGAATAGATAAAAACTCATTTAATATTGTTTAAAAAGCATCTTAGGGTGAGACCTCAAGAAGCTGCTTGATAAAAACATGAAAACATTTCTGCAAATTCTAATAGAAAGGTGACTGCACTGGATATGATAAAAAATAACATGTTTTAATTTATTTTTTTAATTACAACATAATTCTTATAGTTCCCTTTGTTTTATTTTATAATTTTGATTAATTTATTAATCAGTTGTATAGCCAGCAGACTTTGTGTTCTTTTTTCTGAATCAACAATGGAATTATTTATAATATTTATATACAATACTGTTGCTAAAACAATATCACCAAAGCCATAAAAGCCATGATTGGTCTCTAATTTATAAGTTGTTATCAACTTCTCAAGCCGGACAAAAATTTCAGAGCAGTCAACTTTTAAAACAATCAGATTCCCACAAAACATTTTCCCACTGCACTATAACGAATGCTGACACAGAACATAATATTTCCAAAAGAGACATTCAGCAGACTTTGGTCTAGAGAGACCTCAGTTCCATGAAATTAACCACTAACATGCCATGCCAACAAAAGAACAGCTGAACCTTTCACTTCATTGGCTGTTGTTGGTCTAAAAACGTCAGCATGATGTTTTTACTAAAAGTTGTTGTATGGCTGAAGTACATTTTCCATCTTTCTCAATCCATAAATATATATCATGTATAGCCTGTATTTACGTATAGGAAGAAGGAAAACATAAATAAAGACTTATGCTTGTGTTCAATACCGCTTTCTTTACTGGTGGGCCAAAAACATTTTGACAAGTTCCATGACTGTATATTGCTTTATGCTTCTGCAACTGTAAACCTATTTGCTCCAGTGCTGTGCAATGTAAAATAATGTGGCTTAAATTGACCGCTAACGTAACTAAACACTACACTTCCCTAATCCTCTGGCTTCAGATGACAGAAACATGAAAAATACTCCTGTAATGGTCATTAATTGTAGTCAATGCTTGATTCAATATAATGAAATCATATTAAATTTCTTATGTTTGCGTAATTTTGCTTGTTTGTTTTATTTCATTCACATTTAGTCATTTAGACACTTTTATCCAAAGGGACTTATACATGAAAAACATCAGAAACAATTTATTGTTCAAGAGCCAGAAATGCTCAGAGTAAACTACATTAGTAGCTGTAGCAAAAGTAAAAAATAATAATAATAAAAGAAGACGAAATATATCAATCTTTTAACAAATAGAATTTGTGTAGAGGAAATGATCGTGGTTGTGGTTTGAGTTAACCAAGGTATGAAACTACCAACATATGAAATTATACCTCATATACCTGTATGATACAGGCATTACATTATGTGCATTTCTCAGGCAGGCCTTGGCCCATGTTGTATTACCCAGAACTCAGATAGGGAGCCAAAGAATGACAGGTACACTGCAGACAGACCTATTAGGAGCAATTACGGGGATTCCCAAAAATGACTTTCAAAATAGTCCGCTCATTTTTCCAGACCTTTTGCACATGTCTCCAAAAGTGTAGAAAAGGGACTGTTGGGGCATGGGGGAGGGTGGGCCTTTCTCAACTCCTGTGTGTTCATTTACACATTTTCCCTCCACCTGTTTGCGCTTGTTGGTGAAGGTTTGTGTTTGTGACCTAAATGTGCTTATAAGACAGATTAAATAAAAACAAACCTAAATTACAAGCCTAGACATTAGCACATTTCACCCAGTAGCTGAATGCTCTTTAATTATGCTCCATACAGGTCTGTACATCAATGCCGCGTGGCCACACCTTAAACCTGTTAATACTACGTCTAATTTACCAAACACATGTAAACATGAGGCGACTGGTGAGAAATGGCAAAGTACTGTCAAATTTTACCCCTTAGCAATAACAGTTGCTGTTGCTAAAACAAGTTAAATCCTACCTCTTTCAAGAACTGTTTTTGATGGATAAACGTGGCCAATTAAACATGGGGGTGTCATGCAGTCTCCAAACATAAATAAAACGAATGGAAACATACTGTAGCGTATGGAAAATTTGTGCTCTAGAAAATGTTGATTAACATCATACACATTTCGTTTGATGTGATGCATAAATATTTAATGTCCAACGTTTGCACAGACGTATGAATGTGCGAATTTCATTTTCTAAGTCTCACTTCGTCTGTTCGAGGATTGTCATGGAAATATTTTGTCATCCCCTGTTGAGTCAGGCTTCACGGACCTTGCTTTCGAAAAAACTAGAAAATCAAACTCCTTTTGTTCACGAAACAATTTGGGAAGACGTTGTACAGAAGGCAACCACCCAAAAAGGATTACTGACCAGAAGTTGAGGGAGATGAGAAATAGACAGCAAATCTTTTCACCATGCAGCTAATGGCCACCATTACCCCTGTTTAGATAATAACAGGGGATTCCGACCACACTTTGGTAAACTGGTGGGGAGGTGTGGAGCGCCGCTCAATTTCACTTCAATCAGAAAGGGAAATGTGAAACATCTGAAACGTTAGTCATTTCTCAGTGAGCATCTGGGTTTGGAAATCGTTCTTCACGTGATCAAACGTACTGCGAACACAGCCGAGGCATTTGGTGTATCCCTGGTAGACAAGCCTAGCAACAACCTTACCTGTTCTTTTTGTTAAGCACTATAAATGTCCTATAGTCACATCACCTGTGGAGAAAAAGGACAATTTTTTCACAGGACCTACAGCAAGCCAGCATTCCTATTGGTGTGGCACTTTACCTTGGCCAGCACTCCTACTTAATATTCTTTAAGGCAAACTCGTGCACATAGTTTCCAATAAATGCATTTTTCAAAACATGAAATAAAAACAGAGCTGAAATAATATGTTTTCTTAAACCACCAAGAATTTCGGATCAAACCCTCTGATTTCTTGCATCTTTTTTCGCAAGTGAGTGTTTGACAGGTTTAATATTTTCCCCTTGACAAATGGGTTAAGGTTTCTCCTAATCCTGTACAAAAAAAAATGTCTGGATCCTTATTGACATATTCAAACTTTCAGCAGGATTGCAAGTCTGTTGTAGTGAAATTTGACCCTGCAGGACTGCAACCTAGACTCTGTTCCAAACCACAATTTTTTTCATTTATTACATTTGCAGAAATACATATATTTTTCATATTTCTGCTAAGGTCTGAAAAAGTGCTACTTACCTGGGTTCTGTGTTTAAAGATCTTTTTAAATGTGCAGAGAATACAGTAAACAAATGTCGGTCACTGTTGGAAACTAATTTATGGATTTTGGAAGTGTTTATGCATAAGGTAATGTAAATGTTTATGATAAAACCTAAATATTCAGGTTTCTCTTTAGTCCTGGGTTGCAGTACAAAAACAAATCTATTTCTAAATAATTGCATGTGCCATTTTTAATAAGGGATTAGTTGTTATGTGAAGGATAAGGCATGGGGAATTTTGGCAGGTTCTCAGTACAACTCTTATACAACCCAATAAGTACAATTGCACACAGTGGATTTACCACAATACGCTACCAAATGCTTAGCACCTTAGAGTCAAACTTTATAAACTAGGAGATATGTGATGTGGTGCGGACAAATGATATTGCTGAAAATCGTATAAATTGTGACTTTTTGTGAGATTAATACTCATACCTGAATTACATCTCTGACACGCATTCGTCTTAGGTAATGTGAATATCCAAGCAAAATGTCTGATGATTATTTTACCATCTTTTCTGAGGTGGTAACGTCATACATCCAGGTACTTCATTTAGAAAACACATGCATATCTCACTGTCTCCTTTGAAGGGTTTTGTTTGGATAACCTCTCAATGTCGTAAGTCTTCCTTAACCACAGAGACGTATTGAAACTAAATCAAAATGAGAAAAGTCATGAATTCACATTTTAAACGTGAACCTTTTCTGTACAGGTTCATTAACACATTTATTTAAGTAAAGATTACTTTAGGTATCCTTTACATTTAAAATGATTAAGCATATTTGTGGTCCATGGTATGGTATTAACTGCCAAAGATTTTTTACTCAGTCATGAAATTCAAAAAGGATGTATATTATTGTTGTACTACAGAAAAAAAATGTTGTTTACACTATATCCGGAATGCTTATGTGAAATTGGGTAAGTATTGGGTTATTTTAGAGTCATATTGGGTTGAAATGACATGAAGGTAAATGAATGATTACAATTTTCATTTTCTGGTGAACTATTATTGTAATGCCACTTAATTTCACATTCCTACGATACTATTTCTAGACAAAATAGAAACTGTTGACTTTTCGTGAAGTTTAGCTGTTTTTGTGTGCTGTGATACGTGCTGAGGAACCCAGAACAGCAAGTGTTTTTCTAACACCCCACAGTGCAATGAATCCTCCACGGCCCATATTAGTGTGGCGGAAACAAATAATATCCTTGAGAATTAAATACTGGCAAAGTGTTATTGCAGACAAATGCTTTTGAGCTTTTTCACTATTTAGCATGTTTGCTCTCACACAAGTGACACACAGTGTGTTAAGTATGTCAATTACAGCCAACTACTGTGCAGTATAGCAGTTGTAATAAGTATTATGTCAATTAAACAAAGCACGCCCTGATATGAAGGTTATTTTAGAGGTAAAAATGCTGCTTTATACCATAAACAAAGCTTTGGATATGCAGGGAAAAAATGAAGCAGGTCATGTGGGGAGGGATATAGACAGTTTCAAAGCAACAACATAAATAAATGTTACTGTGCATGGATGCTTTTGTGGCCCAACCTTAACTTTTTCAAAAGTTTTGTTCATTGTGCCATGAAAATCTAGTATCCAACAAGTGAAAATATTAGATATAAGATTTTTATTTAGTTCATAATACACTGTTTTAATTTAGGTGACTAGATTTCTACATAGTCTGGAGTGGTGCTTGCACTTGCAAAACCCAGTGTTGCTTGCAAAACCCAAATCATTTTGCATTTTAATATCTACTAACCCTTACAGAAAAGACACACAAAGTTTTTCATATGTGATCACATGTGTACAACGTGTTTTACATGTGCAAATAAAAAACCGTGATCACACCACATGTTGCACATGTTATCCCATGGGTTTTCACATGTGATCCCATGGGTTTCACATGGGAATTCATATATGATTGACACAAATGTATTCCAAAAACACACATTTGACACGTGTTTTTTTGCACATGTGAAATGTATATGTCTTTTCTGTAAGGGAAATTATTAAATGTGAAGGTATGCCAGGCTATAGCTGAAGGTTGTTGGGGGGTTCTAGACTCTACATGGTTACTCCTAAATGGTCAAAGTCAAAGTAATCCATGATATTTAGGTTCTCTGTGACTTCTACTGTATGGGATAGTTTCAATAGTTAGTCTATAATTCTCTAGATGAAAAGTCAAAGAGTTTGAGCTTACTTGGGTTAGGACATTTGAAAAGTATACCACATTGTTATAGTAAATGCACCACAAAAAATGGATTTAAGAATTCTTAGGGCAAGGAAACAGACATGGTACAACCTTGTCTGATAAACGTACTGTCAGTGACATCACTCTTTGGTTGAAAAGAATTGTTTGAAAGACTACACCTCTAAATGCGTAACCTATACACTCATAGTTTCAGGTAAAGCTTACTCTAGATTTTCCACTTTAGTGGCCCTTGTATGACGTTATAGTAAAGGGTGTTTAAGACAATTGACTTGCAACACTTCATTAAAGTCAGCTGTCACAAGGAAGTGGCCCAGCCATTCTCAAAAAACTCTCAGTTTCAGTACAACTGACCGTGATGAGCATCAACACCAGTTAGCTTAACAGACACTCTCCAAAACCTCAGGGGTGCCGTAGAGCTGTGGCAATATTTACATGTCAATCTTCACGAGGGGCGCAAGTTTCCTCTTCACTCAAAACGGCACAGTCTTGGCCAAACAACCGGGCCCAGTGTTTATGTTTACGCCCGGGACCCCCGTCCGTACCGCCGAGAGCTAGCGACATCTACACAGATACCGTTTTTTAGAAGTTATGGAAAATATTTTGGTAAGCTAAAGCAGCTTGAGAGAAAAACAAACAGCTGAGGAGAGGCACACATGATATTTGAGGACTTGTGAAGAGTGAGTCTAAGTGTTATGGTTGGAGGGACTAAAGGGACGTGAAGGGGAGGTGTTAGAAGGGGTGCAGGGGTCACAAGACTCTGCTGTTTTGGGGTCGAGGTTGGGAGTTTGAGAGCATAAATCAAAGCTGTCCAGCTAATGGTGGCGGCCCTCCTCGGGACGGGTTTGATCAACCGGGATCACATGTGACTGCTGTCTGGGGGAAGTCGTCACTCTCAATAACAGCACAATGATGTTGCGGACTGAACTGTCACAGCTAGGCACCCCTAGAAAAGAGAAGTGGGTTCAATTTTACATAGTGTATTCCCCTCAGACGCAGAAGTATTGTAGTTTCTGCATGGATGAAGTTTGACTGATTTTAGTGGGAAATGGAGATATTATACAAATCAGCATGGCTCATGGTTATTGATTATGCAGCATTATGTATATGTAATAGGTTATGTACAAGCCCCACCTGATTTGTAGGGCAATATATTGAAAATAGTCATTGTAGCAACATTACGAACACAATTTTGTGTGGCACAGTTTTACTACATTCACACTTCCATCGAAATCTGAATTGTTTGCTCATATGTGACCCAAATCTTTTTTTTGCATGACAATGTGACAATGTATTGAGATTCTAATTTGAGCAACTTACATATGTGGTCCTAAATCAGATAACAGGTCTGATGTTTCACAACGCGACCTCAGTGCAAACAGTTGTATCGGAATTCATGCAACTTTTTTGTCATTGTAAATCGTCACAGGTCAAAGTTTCACAAACCATCTGGTAATGGAAATCCACCGATGCCACATGGAGAGGGCAGAGACCTTGGAGGGGCAGTGTTCACTTTCTGAATGCGTTCCTGCATTTTCACTCCAGGGGGTCCCCCTCCGTCCATTAGTGAAAAGGCCACTTTGGGCATCAAAACGGGTACTTTGGGCAAAGGAGCAGGTGCTCAAGTGCATTTAAAAAATAACATGAACAGCTAAGCAAAAAATCAGATATGAGCAATAAATCGGAATTGAGCATTAAGGCTGGCAGTGTAAACGTAGTCTTTGTCAGATGCTGGCTGCAATTTTGAGTCATTGTATTGAGTAAAGGTAACAAAAAATTGAGGTACAGTATTCAAAATTCCTACCTTACCAAAACTAGGGGGAAATATGCATATACTACTACACCCCCCAAAATTAACTATTATACTTAAATAATCATGTAATCCTTAATTTGTAAATATATCCTTTCTATAAGTTTGATTCTGAAAAAATATTTCATCAAGAGCAGTATTAACCCCCATATTCTGCGTTTCCCTAACCAAGCTCACCGTGCTATATAGCAGCACCTATGTCAAGCCTCCCCAAATATTTATCAGACCTGCGAACAGAAAAACAGACACCAAGACACATCTAACACCGGATGAAATCTAAATGAGGAGCGAGTGTGTAATCATTTAGGATCCAGAGTCTATGACCTACAGAACATTACTGGTCTTCTCTCTCTGTTCTGTCATCAAACCGCCGCTCACCGTTGAGCCCAGCAAGAAATGTTGCTCTGACGGGGGCCATAAAGGCTATCAATTCTGTTTTGTTTTATTCTCTGCAGATCCACTTCAGTAAGGAAGACTCCCCTGTAGTGACATTGCTCCTGTATGTTGCCAGGATCAACAATGGTTTTGACTGCGTCTATTGACCCTTTGATGGCCCCACCCCAGAGTCCAATTTTGGTTTCTACACCCTCAAGCTTCTCTGCCAGGTCTGAAAGTAGTTGCATAGTTTTCCTCATTTTTCTCTCGGTTTCTGTCTGCGTAACTCAATACCTCCAGTTTTTCTTTATTTTCCAGGGATAAATTGTTTTGCCAGTGGTATTGCAAGTGCAATGAGATGGCAAAATATTTTCATTTCAGTCCCTGGAACTTCCCTCCTGTTCTCTTTTACCTGCTGATGACACCACCAAAATGTACAACAATTGGATCATCTGACAGACGGAGCGAAGGCGAGATAGAGCACAGACTGTGGAGAAAAGAGAAAATAAATTCTCGGCGAATGGAAAGTGTACTTTGTGTTTTAGAGGCTATGATGTCCGACATAAATCACCCTATATTTTCTCTTGTCAGCCGACTGTTTATAGTGCAGCCTTCCTTTAACAAATTCAATGAGATTGAGTATCATTTATCATTTTCCATGCATGGGATGAAAAGGAACTTCGGGAAGAAAGAAATTATAAACGGGATCAGGATGATAGGCAACATAGGGAGGCTGGATGAGAGATGTGAGTACGTCTGGGCCAAAAAGACAGTAGAGTAATGGCGGTAATGATAAAATGATTAACCCAGGATCAAAGTGCCAGTATAGAGGAGAAATGGGACAAATACTATTAATATGCTTAAAAAAAGAGATGAGCTCATTTATGGCCAAATAAATGGGTGTTGCATTGAATAAATGCATCTTTTATTTGGCATACTCAAACCACATGCTTTGTTTTGAATATGTGATATGTCATAAATGTTTTTTTCTGCCATTTGCTCCAGTGCAAATGCTTTTAAAAAGTATGTCAGTGATAAAGCTCAGTCATGCTGGATACCTGGATATGTAGAGACACATTTCTACTAATCTCTAATGAATGTAAGGCCATAAACAGCAGTATCAGTTGGTGTATTTGACGGGTTCGGAAATCCCCTGCTATGCATCATGAGCAATTTCCGCGTTCCTCAGGGACAGCATAATTTTCCCCAAGTATTATGTTAGTGGCTACACAACTAAACACGTATTAAAGAGTAATTTATAGTGACCATGAAACTGCATTATTGTGTTAATGTTTATCATATAAATCGCCAACACCGTAGGAGAACTTTTTGTCATTACTTGTTAACCCTTGCACATGGCAAACAGAGGAATTTTGAAGAATCTTGAACAATCCTTCCATGCCATAATTCAATAATCACAAAAAGCTCTATAAACACAAAACTGGACTTTTTTTACAATCCTGTTCCGCATTTACAAACAATGTCACTATGTAATTACTTTGTACCAGTCCGAACCTTTTTTGTTAGGTATACCGTACTGTAAAGAAAATGTAAATACTATTTTTTACAGTTGCCAAATGTGTTATATGTCATATCTTATAAGGTATATATATTTGTGTGTGATAAACAATAGGAAATCTTATCTGTGATGCTCCACATCATTTTCATATTCATGTTCAGATTAAAAAAATACATTAACCTTTTCATGTCTACATATCCTTCTCACGTGTGTAGTAACAAGAATGAAGAAAAAGATTTAGGAGCTTCAGCAGATTCAGCAAAAATGTTTAGTAAATTAAAATACATTTTTATTTAAATGAATGACCTAAATATCAGTATGTTTAAATACCGCTTTTTTAAAGGGATAGTTCACCCAAAAATTCAAATTTGCCGTTTATTTACCAGGTGACATTTTGACTTGAGTAGATTTTTTGGTAAATCCGCTGCCCTCTGTGCTTCAAATAATGGGAGTATATAGGGTCCACTTGTCTAAGAGTTCTAAGAGAGAATGTCTTGTGAAGCAAATCAATCAATATTTTCATCAAACTGAACGTTATTTTTAATAATATTAGCCATACTGTATAGCCTCTGCACATGTCCCGATCTTCTTCTTGTAGTAATTGGTGGCGAATACTAAAATTTCTTGGTGAACAATCCCTTTAAGTATATATATATAATGTTTATATTTTCTTAAATATATATACATGTATGGGTTTGTATTTATAAATACAAAATTAATATGCACAGTACACAGACAATAATCTAACAATAAAACTATTTATATAAAAAAAATAGAATTAGAGGTGCATAAAGTTCTTCTTGTCAAAGTGTAGTTGTCTGTAAAAAAGCATCAACGCTGTGTCGGTTAAGTGAGTCCAATCCACCTGTGGACAGATGGAGGAAACATGAGGGAGTTCTTCATAGAGCCAGGCTATACGGTCTGCGCAGAAAAAGTCAACAAGAGCAGATTCTCTCAATGTCTGGATGATAAAAGCAGATGAAAATAAACGTGTGTGTTTATATTCTACTCAGAGATAGAGAGATTTTGAGTTATGACTGTGTCTGAGCTGTATGCAAACTACATCGACAGAGAACACACAAGGGTGGGGATGAAGAATGCATAATAATGTATAATTTGGCATTAACAACTTCCACTTACAGTAACAAAGAATCAACTCACAGCAAACTTCTAGGAAGCTCGAATACATAAACGGTGGGGTTGAAAACTCTTGCTTCTGTTTAGCATTTGTCTAATTTGAAAGAAAAATACGGTAATACTAGTAGAATAAATTCAGGAATTTTTCAAAAAAATCTTGTGTGCTTCAGTGGAAGAACAAAGAATCTGACCTTTAGCACAATGGAAATACTGCATTCATTTGCTTATTTAATATGTGAGCAAAAAAATAAAATTTCATATTTATTTTACATCACATATGGGCAATTCAGTGAAAATGTCAACCTTACCATGAAACAAATTAAGTTTTTACCAAAGGGTTTTTAATATACTGATAGCTCAGATGTCAACAATTGGTGGTTCAAATACCCATGTGAGGTCTCTCTTAGTTTTTAAAACATTTGTTTTATTTTTAGTGCATGATTTCCCATAGTCTGGTAAGTGCCATTTTCGAGATTGTCACATCTGTAACAGTACACATTTCTTTTAAATGGGCACATGAAAATTAAAATAAAGTAACTATTTATGTTCTATGAAGAGGCATCTCTTCTCGATCTGTTGGGTTGCATTTTAATTCACAGAAGTCTTCCAAAACCGTGTCCTTTCTTTGTCACATGGCAGGTTTATTTACCTTTTTTAAAAAGAAAACTTGTGTATACACAGATATTTTTCTGAAGATTAGTCACTATCAACAAGGGTTTAGTAAAATATAAACAGATTGTTTAGTATATTGGAAACAAATACGTTCTCTGAGCATCTTTGTCACATGCATAACGCAAAATGTCACATCCATAATGCTGGAATTTTTTTGTACTTCCAGGTTTAAATGAGATCTAACTAATCTATTTTTGTTCGCTCACTGCAGGTCACGAGGAATTGAACTCGAAAGGCCAAAAAAGAGCATTAAAATATATATGCCCAACCCACAAACCTACAGGGTTTTGCAGCAACCACATCCCAACATTGATCTGATTCTAAAAATCCCCACATTCCTAATTCATGTCTAAAGACTTCTAAACATTCAGCGCAGAAGGTGAACATGAGGGCAGCGGAGGGTAAAACAGATCTAATGAGAGAAACAGCAGTTAGACAGCTATCTCTGCTGTAGCGGTAATGATTCTTTTCCCATTCACACTTCACTGCATCATACACATGCACACACAAACCTTTGCTTCCTTTTACCATTCTGTGTGTGTGTACGCGTTCATTCATGTCCGCTGTAAATCTTTACCTTTAGTGTGCTTGGAAGCAGGGGGTTTGATAGCTTGAAGCAGGGGGTAATGACTTTAACCGCCTGAAGCTGTCCGCTGAGGGGAGTTTTTTGTCCATTCAACTCATTTAACAGGTGTGAGTGGCGGCTTGGACCGTGTGTTAATTATGTCATTTTGGTAATCAGGATGCACATGGAGAGGGTAATAACTTTATCACCTAATGATAGGACTCTCCAGAGACTCTAAAGACATGTAATGACTCAACACAGCTTCACAAAACAAGTGTGGCAGAAACACAGCCTGGTGGTGGCTTTGCCTAATCCAAAATGATGAGAAATATATTGTACTGTGTTTTATGTCGTTGATGCCAAAAACAGCAATGGCAGTGATGGCAGTACCAAATTTACTGTGCAACTATGCCAACATTGGTACAGAAAAAGTACACTGGCTCACACTAGATATTTCTCCATCCGGAAAATTACTGTGCCTGTATTAACACTCCTGCCTGAGGCAGGTAGAGAGATGGAGGAAAAGAGTAGCAGGTAGAAGATGAAGTGATGATAGAATAAAATGAGCAGAGTTCAGTCTGACTTTGTCTGACCAGAAACAGATGTTATTATATTACACAAGATTCGATTAAGCAACATTGTCTCGCGAGGTTTCATGAGGACTAATGGAGATCAATTTGACCATCTATTTAATAGTAAAAACAAAAGATAGTGGGAAATAACAATTTCAAATATAACAATTATAAATAAAGGTTCTTTAATTGATTTATGGGTGAGAAAATTATAAATGCAATGCAACACAGTTACCTAAATAGTTACTTGTGTCGCTCGCCACGACTTTCAATCTGATGTATTTTAATACGAAGTATACATCAACAAAATCAAATGGAAATTAATACCTATTTTACGAAGTCGCTTATTCGTGTGAGCTTGTGCGATCTTATTTATACGTTATATTAGGATTTGACTTTACCCATGTGACATTAGGTTAAGGATGGGCCTTTGTCATTGCACCTTGTAAAATGTGCATATTTTAGCAAAATTTTAGGGTTTGGGGTGTGGTAAGGGGAGGGCCACCTGGTAAAATACGTGGGTCATTAACGTATAATGACCACTTATCATGTGCTGCGACCAATAATAGCAATAATTGTAATAAATTAAAAATAAAATATATCAAATATTTGTGCCTGAAATTTGAATCTCTGATACAGTATGCTTAAGTAAAATGTATTTTTAAAATATTTCTTAGGTAGCACGAGTACATTTGTAGTAATAGAGGGTATGCTTTGTTGTCACTAGCCGGGTTTCCATCCAAACTTGCGAATTTAGCTCATGCGCAAAATTGGAATATTGCATAAAACATTTGTGAATAAGCACCGTTTCCATTCAACTAGTCAAGCGTCACTTCCTAATAAACTGGCACTAAATATCAGAGAAGCCACTGAGTATAATCATTTTCATATGTAATAATTACATGCGCAAGCAGACGAAGCACAATAAAAGCAGAGCTTTTGTAGATTCCTGCTGTTTTGGGAAACGCAGTCTTCACGTTTGTGTGAAATAAATCTGCTTAGAATGTTAAAAGAAATACATTTACGCAACATATAAAAGTGTAGGACGTTAACGCTATTATGGTATGGATCAACAGAAACAACTTACCTGAGCTGAGTCTGATATTAAACTAGCAAGCAAAAATGATTCAGTATTCCATTTGTTTGAGCAAATTGCAGAAATACATTCGCTTTTTTTCTATTCTTCGGCAGTCTTTGAAAAGAATTCTCCAATTTCATGCTCAATTGTTTGAAATTTTCTAAATAGAATACAGATAACAGTAAACACTGCTGCATGCAGTCTTTCTGCCTCTCAGTGTGCGTGACTCGCTTGATTTTATGTTACACTCTTAAAAATAAAGGCGATTCAAAAGATTCTTTGATGCCATAGAAGAACCTTTTTTGTCGAAATGGTTCCATAAAGAACCTTTAACATTCTGAAGAACCCTCCTTTTTTCAAAGGCTCTTTGTGGCGATAAAAAATTCTTCAGATTATGAAAAGGTAAGAAAGAGATGGTTCTTTAAAGAACCTTTGACTGAATGGTTCTTTGTGGAACCAAACACGATTCTTCTATGGCATCGCTGTGAAGAACCTTTCAAGCACCTTTATTTAAAAAAATGTCTGTGTGCAATGACGTTTGGGAATCACCCACTCAAGTTTGCTATCTATGTAAAGTTTAGAATTTCAGCTTTTGGGTTCATCTACTCTCCACAACGTCATTACAGCAGTAAGCCAAAAGAAAGCGTTAAAACAAACCCGTTTCTTCCTAGCAGCGCCCTGCTATAGCGCCTGTGACGGACAACTTTAAAGGCAATAAATTCATCTAGATGAAATATTTTTATTCTGCATTGATGTGTACACCACAGTCTGAATGTTTGAATAACTGCATTTGATATGATTTTTTTCTATTCTAAAATTGGCCTGTCGAAAATCCTTATATGTCATTGACCCTGGGTTGGATGAGCTGTTGTTGTGGATAATAGCTGTACGAAAAACTTTGTTTTTGTGAAATAAAATAAAAAACCAGACTTGGACCAACACACAGCTCAATATAGGACCCATGCTATTTGAATGTTTCACAAAATAAATTAATAACTCATTTTTTTAATCTTTTTTTGAGTCCCATTATTATGCACCAAATCCCTATTTGCAATAGTGGGAATATAATGATAACCATCTGTTAATTTTGCAATAACAGCTGGTTGGCTGTCCCTAGACATTATTTGACAGTGGTTTATATTACCTGTTTCGACTGTGCTTCTGATTATAAGACTAAACATTATATAATTTCATCACATTTAACACATTTTGAAGCAAATCCATCTTGCTCCAAATGGGATCCTGAAGTCATGAATTACTGTAAATTCTGAAATGACATAAGTCGAATGCCCTTGCTGTGTGGTAAAGTAAATTATTTTTTTATGAAGCTTTGTAATCTAATGGACCCTGTGTCCTGCTAAATTTTTTTAGTTGGAATGGGTTGATATCTCAAACAGGGTATGGATAGTTATGAAAACTAATAATAATAGTATTATCAGCTAATGCTCCAGTATATAAAAGCATGTGTGTATTCTTGAGGTTCTGTGGTACTACAGGTTAATATTTCGTACGGTCCAGTCAGCAGTCTGTGGGTCCAGACTGTGTGTGTGTGACCATATGCCACAGAATCAGCGCACCTAACCAACCTGAGGAACGTTCGGGTGTTGGCCAGAAAGCAAAACACCACTCACCCCAACTCAGCAGAAGAAACACAATGAAAACACTGAGACTGCTCACTTCAGGATTGTTTTTGGCCAGTAAAGTCCTGTGTTAGGAAACACAAGCCCTCGTTTTAACGCATCTTTTTCCAGTGGTATCCAATTGCTATTTGGTACATGAAGTATTTTTGTCCAAATTTGTTGTAATTAATCTATATTGGACCTAATGAAAGTACGAGTGGATATACCTGCTTCTCATACATGGGTTTGTCCTTTACTGTTCTGCTTCATAAGAACCAAACAGTATATGGTTGTCTGAATTATGGCAACCATAACGAAACCAAGATTCTGATCTTGAGAAGCAAACCACAAAAACGTTACTGTTTTCTTAAATTGCTGATTGTATCTCTTTAAGAAAATCCAAATTGCTGGTCACCAGCATTCAGTAGGATGTTTTTGGTCTCTATAAATTGTGATGCTGGTGTCCCCAAGTTGACCAACTTTGCTGGTCTTTTAACTAGTGAAAACCAACACTTTTTTCAAAAACAACTTTCTACTTCCAGCTCTTCATAAGCACCAGGTCCCATAACCTCATGCAGCTCGGTGCAGCTCATTGCAGAGTTAGTACATTTCTATATGTCTACACTCCATAGAAACACATCTGCAGCTGATCTACTGTAAGTCCAGTGAGGGAACAATCTCCTCAGCGTGGTTGGCTGGCACTGCCTGCCTGCTCCACTGACTCCAGGCCAAAACAAGCACAAGAGGCCAGTCCAAGGCTAGCCACTACGTCCTTATTATTAAAAACGATGTCCAGGGCTCCGCTGAGATTCTGTCTGCACAAACACAGAGCGGTGGAGAGGGTTGCAGGGGGAGCGAAACGAGCAAGTGTGGGGATGAGGTTTCAGTAAACGTCAAGGAGTGTCGGCACTGTTAGGACGGCAAATTATTGCTGGCCGATGGTCTATTATTTTACAACCAGAGATCATTGTCAAGAGAAAGGTAGAGGAGAGGAACAGAGCAGACAAAAACGAATGAAGCCCCTGGCCAACTGCCGAAAGGGGTTACAGAATACTGTAATAATCTTTAAAAATATTACAAGAGTGGTCACAGCACTTGCTAAGAATAGGCCACAGGGAGCGAGAATGTATACTTAATGTATATTTAACCACCTTTGAGGATTTTTTTTTAATAAATGGTATCAGATTACAGTATCATGATATTTCTGATTAAAATTAGACATGATCAACAAGTTATCGATCAACCAATTTAATTAGTTTGCTACGTTTTCTTGGATATCTCCCATATATTGTATTTTATTTTAGTGTTCATGGATTTTTTATTTTATTTTCTATGCTAATTTTATCTTAGCATGCTTAACATCAACATAAAAAGTGATGTTAAAAATTTTATTCAGTTGAAATTCACTTCATTCCAAAACCAAGTCAATGGGTACCACTGGTGTTTGGTCACCAACATCATACGAATTAGTCATCTCATAAAACAGTTACAGATTGCCATGAAGTTAAGTGGAATTAGCTTGACAACATGCTAACAACAAACATAGTTATAAGCCTTTTGCTTTGAGTAGCAACCCATTTAGCTGGTTGGCTGCACATTCATGCTGACTTACAGGCAGTTTATGTAAGCAGTAGATAGCAAGCTCACTAGATTTTGGAACAGTTCCACCAAGTCTTATTTATTCAGAAGATCCGATCACCACCCACACCCTGAACATAAGAAGTCTGGGAAAAAGATGGACCATCTCAGTAATGAGGTTTAGCCTGATTTGCGTCAGAATCCCCCAACCCAGATAAAATCACACAATTTACCTGCGCCCATAAAGTCAGGTGTAAATTCTGCCTGACTTTCATTTCCCCTTGACAGGATTTAAGTGAGTCCAGAGGGATTTTGCCCAACCCAGACAACACTAAGGATGGCGTCTGTGCCAGCTCGCCTCTTCTGCAGTCTTGAAACCGGGAACCACAAATAAGTTTAAAATGTCAACTACCCGACAGGGAGAAACTGTTTTCCTACCTCATAAAATTATTTTGGATTTTAGTGTTTTTCTAGCACTCTTGCGCACGTTTAACACTTTCCCTCATTTCGGTCTACATGAGAAAGGGGAGGGTAATAAGAGGAGGTGTACGTTATAATAGGCTGGCCTCACAACGAATTAAAATGCAACATTATATCGCTCAACCCTGGGTTATACGTTAGTATGGAGGCCGTAACAGGCATTCCTCTAGGTTCTCAATAGAGGTAATAAATTAGGAGTGATGGCTAATTTTAGGTGAAACTCAATCCCTTACCATAAATTGCAGGCCAAGCGGGACCGTTTAATCAAACTCTGTCTGGCTTCGCCGCCAATATTGAAATTAAGGAGTGCAAGGTTTTTGTGAATGTGTGCAGTTTTGCAACAGGGACAATGTAGAAATCACAACTTCTTAAATGCGGTTTGTCAGGTCTACCCCCTGTGAAGAGGGAGGCAAACCATATTTAAGCTTAAGCATCTACTAAATGCACAAGTACAGTACAGTGCTGAGCTGAAACAGCTGTAGTATATTTATGCTTGTATGCCTTAGTGTGTTGTACTTCTGAGAGCATTTGACTTTACGCCTGCCATTCCAAATGGCAAGAGGAACTTAAATATAGCTTTACCATTTCTTTGGGAGTGCATTATCTTAGCAATACCATTGTAGTCGTCGACATTGTAATGTGAAAGTGTTTATTGGACAAATATTACTTGGCAAAAAGGCAAACTTCAGGGTGGGTTAAATTTAAATATTAAAAATAAAAATAATGCATGCATTAATTACACTTTTATCTGTTTATCTTTTAATATTGTGTAGCACTATTTATTACATCAAAAATCAGACTGAAGTTTATTATGAGCATTAAAGTTTGATTTCAATACTTTATTTCACTATGATTTCATTCTTTGCTATGACTGTACTCAGACAATCTTAAATATATCAATGTTATAGTTTCACAATGTTATGAAAGTGACCTATTTTTTTTTTTTGTCAGATATGGTGACCCATACCTGAAATGTGACCTCTGCATTTAACCCAACCAGTGAATAGTGAACACACACACTTCAAGTCGTGAACACACACACTTCAAGTCGTGAACACACATACACCGGGGCAGTGGGAAGCTAACACTGCAGCGCCCGGGGAGCAAACGGGGGTAAGGTGCCTTGCTCAAGGGCACGTCAGTTGTTACCTGCCGGTACTGAGAATCGAACCGGCAACCTTCTGGTTACGAGTCAGACTCTCTAACCATTAGGCCACAACTGCCCCCTCTTATAATTTCACAGTAAATCACAAAAAGCAATAGAACAGTAGAAACAGTAAATCACAAAGAAAAAAAGAAAAAAAACAGTCACATTTTGCAGCCATTCTCCTGGGCTTTGCTCATGTACCTTCGTAAATTATTCCCAAAGCTGAACTTCAGTTTACAGTCCAAGTTGCATCACAATACAATTTTTATATTGCATCTTTATTAATATATTTGAAATAAATGGAAAGGCATCCATTACGTTGGACATGACTTTTGGCCATGACTTGGTTTTGTTTCAGTGTATTATTATTATTTGTGGCTATGTGTAAAAAATACATTTTTCCTTAAGAGAAATTAAAGAAGGGAAGTTGTGAGGTTAAGTAAATTACAGTATTTTCATTATTATTATTATATTATATTTTTTAACTTTTAGAACGTCAAGAAAGCATATATTTTCAGAAAGAAAATAGTAAGAAATATTCAATGAGGAGGAATGCCTACTATAAGTGTGTCATTACAATCTGTTGGGTCACAAAGAGACGAATCCAACTGTTGAATTAAATTTACCTAGAAAATGTTTATATTTGACCCAACAGTAGATTAAAACAACCCATCATTTTGGGTTGAAACAACCCAGAATAGTTTAATTTAAAACCCAACAGCTGGGTTCATCCTTTTTTGACCCAACGTTGGGTTAAAAAGCAATAACGTTGTTCCGAGTCTACAGTGTCATTATAGATATAGTTTAAGACTGCATGTCAGAATCCAAGCTAGATCGTATTACATGATTCCAATCTGACAGTTCATCTCGGAGAACATGTTACGAAATTATGATGCGGATGTCTCATATTAAGCGTGTGTTAAAAGAAAAATGCCAGTTCAGCTCTTTTGTGCCCTCAACATTTATTTCACATTATTCCGAGGTCAGCGGAAAAAAAAACATATTTCAGGATAAAACGTTTGGTTTTCTGAGCCCAAGCTGCATGCCAAAGAACACGTTTTGGCAGCAATCAGTGACACTAACAATAAACTTTGAGATTTTTAATAATTAGCCCCAGGAATGCTGGATGTTTCCAATCTGCTCCTGTTGCCCTGGAAAAGTTACATGACACGTCCAGCAGATGAGGGAACGATCCCCCGGCCTGTTAAATGGGACTTCATCTAAGTCCCAAAGCAATTAACATCTTGTCTTACTGAGCTGAAGGGAAACTGGCGAGATTTCCAGTCGTGTCAGCTGGTCAGTGGTTTGGGAGAGATGACTCGAATTCAACCTGCTGACGAAATTTTAGCCCATCCTTTAAATACATTATATTATGCATATGCCCACATGTTTAGATAATGTCTAAGCACATGCACCTGCTCATGGTTTGTGGAGATATGAATTACTGGGAATGCGTTCTGTGTGGTAAAGAAAGCTAGCTTTGCAAGTTTAATGTTTAAATGTCATTATAACTGAATTTGTATAGATGTTCTTACACATTCAGCAGGTCATCTTAACATGATTTTGCATTTAAGTATGAAATGTTTTATGTGTTTTAAGATGGTTTCAAAGCAACAACATAAACAAACGCTACTGCACATTTACACTTAACGTCCGGTACACATCCACAAAGAAAAGAAGTCCCAGCAGATTATTTCTGATAACCAGCAAAAGAAATAACAAGTCAATTATTACACAAAATGTGAGTAAGAAACAAAAAATTAGTCTGTATAAATATTTGCACATTCAAATGGAACATAATTAGATTTATTATTCACGTGTCTCTCTCAAATGACTGTTAATTGCAGGCTCTTGCAACTGTAAGGTACAAATAAACAGCACCTGTGCCAGATTGTCATAAACACAAAATGCAGTCAACAACTGAAAATCTCCTTGCACAATATTACATAACTGCCTGACGCAATTATATTGGGCTGGGTCAGTGAGTTCTGATGTGGCAAAATAACTTCAGTGGTGTCATACATTTCCCTACAGTAGTATATATAATATACTAGATTTCTATTTTTCTTAATATACTTTGCCAGGCTAATGAATATTTTAAATAAGAATTTCTAATTGGTGTCGAAATACTAAATTCGTTTTCATTTATTATTACACACAATTTTACTTAGTAAAGACAGTTTTAAGGCAACAACATACATAAATGTTTGTGTGGCCCAAACTTAACTTCCGGTACATATCCACAAAAAATAGAGTGCCTGCAGATTATTTCTGATAACAAGCAATTTGAGCAAAAGAAATAACAAGTAAATGACATTAGCTAGCAAGTTAAAAGTATGTCTAGCCAGTATTATTTTGGGTTACCAGACCGAAGTTAACTTTGGGCTAGGAGCATGCATCTGTTAAAACAGTCTGACAAACCAGTGCTGTCCTTACTTTGCTTTGCTTTGCTTTCATTTTTAAAGTCAATTTAAAGTTAATTTATTTTATGTTATTCCCACTTTGCTTGAAAAATTGTTTTAATGATAAAATTGTAAAATGCTTAAGCATGCTAACGCACAAATCTATGATAATCCCACACTGTAAATGTTTTCCTGAAGTTATGCAGCAGTTTTCCAGTAACTTACTGTAGATGTGTATTCATCTAATCTATTTGCAACAGTTTGTTCAACAATAAATGATTATTAAACATGAATAAGTCTTTACCTTTACAGAAAAAAATGATAAAATAACAGCCTCATGCAAAGCTGGGAACCAAAAATCCTCATCAATCTTTTTCTGTGTTTTCCCCCTGATTTTTGGTTGCCAGAAATGCTTCATTTATCTGAACAAACTGTTTTCAATACATTAGATAAATATAAATCTACAGTAAGTTACTGGAAAACTCCTGCTAGTAATACTGTAATTTCTACATAATTTTTTAAGAGTGCATGGACATCAATACTCTATTAAATTGTTAAAAAGAGGTGTGCAAAAGAACAATATTATGATGAATCTTGAAACTAGACTCATGGTGGGCTTTGTAATTGTAAAACTGGGACTTAGGTGAGTAAGAAACCACCCAGAACATTGTGGTGGTGAGCTAAGTACAACTCACATTTTCCTCAGACAATGTATAAAGTTTATTGTATTTATTTTTAATTTCCAGCAAGTTGTCAGGGAAGATGTTGGTTGACGAACATTCCATGTCAGTGTATTCATAAACCATTCATGACCGTAATGCATGTTTGTCCAGCTAAAAATAATCACCTGCATTGTCCTTTTCTGTCTAATACCTGGTGGCACTAAACTGTGACAGCAAATATGTCAGGATTTTAACAACACAATCATCTACCTATTTGTGTATAGAAACGATCCTTTTTACTTAATACAGCAGGCCCTAAAACAACCAGATTTTGCACTATTTTGTAATATAACAATAAAATGTATGTGTTTATCGGTTTATGTTGGGTGGCAAGAACCAACTGCAGCAGGAATTTTTGTTTAACTAGGTGAATTCCTCTTCAGCAAAACAGACAAAATGAAAACCTGTGAAATCAGATGTGGCATAAACATGGGATGTTTACATTTTTTTGTTTTATGATGGAAAAAGACTTTCTCACCTCAGTACATCTGTCAGATCCAGCTGAAGGATGTGGTATCTGACTCACAGGGCCTCACAGGACGAGACATGGTAGCAGAAATAAGAAAACAACCCGCTCATCCATCCGCACATCCTTCCCATTCACACACTTTTTCCTGTATGAATGCTCTGTGCTACTCAACACCTCACTCAATTAATCTGTAATCCATTTACATGCTTCATACTTCTGTACATCTATACTAAAATCCAGCACAGATGGTGCAGTTTTCATCCAAATATGCATTCATCCATGTTACACAGTATATAAGCAATATGCTAAATGAGTGGGCTGTTTAAATTCTCACTATTTAGTGGGCAAACAATACCTATGACCTAGAAGTGCTTAACCAATAGACACTTTGCTATCCCCATGTAGCATGTCTGGGAATGTATTTGTACCACAAATCTGCTGTACCTACAGAATGTACTTCATCGGTCTAGACAAGCTTTTTGGTTAAATTTAATTCATGCCATGAATACATATAGGAATCCGGATGTTACCATTGTCTACCTGCCCATGTGCAGGTGTGAAAATGACTCACTAATCTAGTGTAGACTTAAGACATTCCTTTGTATTACATTCACTACAAACCACCAACCTCTCTTAGACACACTAATCCATATCACTTATCACTTTTTCCACTAACATAAACTAGTGCCGCCTTACATCTAAATAGAACTACAATGCTGTATGTTTATACAATGAATTCTATTAACACCTGTGCTAACAATAAAATGTTTGATCACAGTATTATTCAGTACAAAACATTTTGTTGACTGTTATTTAAATGTTTTACATTTTTAATAAACTCGAAATATAAAAAATAGCAATCTGTAACGTGAGAGTATTGTTTGTTATAAAAAAAAACATTCTGTGGGACCTACTATGCCATAAGAAAATGTTACTCAGCAGAATAGTTCACAGTAAACAGTGTTATGGAATTTACATGTTCAGCACATTCTGGCTGGGGAGAGAAATGATACAGCTGCCACATCTGTCTATCGGTCTATATATATTTTTTCTGATTTAACCAAGCCTTATATGTTAAATCCTGCATGCTACAGCACATAGGCAAATGTCATTCATCGCGCATATCTCATACATCCAACCTTGCAGACAGAATATGTTTGGTCTGGTGTGAGTTTATAGAATCTGAGATTTATAGAAACAGTTTATAGAGGAATCTGAAGATGCTTGTTTTTAAAGTGCACTTAACTTTGACTGGAGAGCCATTTCTATTAACACACACCATGCAAATGGTAGTGTGCTGTTACCTGCCAAGCGCAGATCTTTTAAGATGTTTTAAAGTATACCCAAAATAACACTGAGGCTGCACGCTTATGAAACTGACACAGAAATGCCAAGAAGCATGAAACAGACACAATTCTTGACTTGTCATGTCCTAATCTGATATAAATGTATACATGCATGTATGTTTCTCATAGACAGATTGAATCCAATATACCTATTTAACATTTAATTGCTATTTAAGGACAATAAAACAAACTGCAAATGCATATTTTAAACTATTTAGGGTTGTGTATGTGTGTCTTTGTGCATGTGTGTGTGAACATAAGTGTTTCAGAACTAAGTGAGCCTTCTGTATATTTTTCCACAGGATCAATGTCAGGTAAGTGGTAGACAGGGAGAGCCAGAGAGTGTTCTGATCGAGTTGGTCAGGGGAGAACCTCTCCCTGTCTAATGATAGTGTAAATAAACCAAGGTGAATGGCGACTTGGTGCTCATGCGGGAAGAGTGTGTCATGTCACTAGTTCCAAAGACTTATGGGAATGAACTAAGAAAAAAATACCCATTTGTCTGATACTCAACAGGTTCTCAAGCTTACGTCTTGGAAGAGGCCACGTGTTAGGTGCGATCTGATCGACTGCAGATCTGTCGTCTGTCAAGTACTGATATGCAAAATGAGTAGAATATGGTGAGGGTTTGAATGTACTGGATGATTCAGATTGAAAAGTTCATTTACAAATACAAAGTTTGTCAAAAAAAAGTCACATTAAGAGAAATCTAAATGTCTCTGGATCTTTTGTGAATTTCTTTTATAGACACTCGTCAGTCATGGTGATGTCATAAGGAGGAAGTTACACGGGTACTATTATTCCTAACACCAGAACTAATAATTAAACTAAAATATGTGTCTGCGTGTTCTTGTTTCAGAGAACAGATTGAAAGCACACCGGATCATTTCATACATTTTGTGAGTACATGCAGTGTTATATCTCTTTATACATAAAAGATGTGTTTACCAAGGCATAGCAGGAGAAAAATATATATACTGAGAGTCACATAGAGGGTGAAAACGGTCAAAGTCAAATATGCATTTTAAACTAAACTATGAACATTATCAGTAAACCTCGGGGGACAAAAATAAAATATTAATTTTAAACAATGTATGATGTGACCTCTTTAAAATAAAGAGGCGAGTAGTATTATGTTGATGTTGCTGAACTGTTTCATGTCACTGTGTATCAAGGAAAGCACAAGTTAATATACATATACATATGTTGAGTTGTCCCCAAAGTCACATCTCCACCAGCTTAATCCTACGCTTTCCAGAACGAATGTAACACCGATAAGTGGCTTTCGCAGAGTTTTGGCAATGAGCCACTTTCTATAAGAGTGAAATGCTAAACGCCTCCTCCAAACCCACCACATGACAAACACAGTCTGCTTCATTGGGTTGAAACCAAGGAAAAAAGGTTGAAAATGTTTCTTAAGACCTAAACAATTCCACATACAGTACAGCTCACCAACACTTGATCAATATATTTAGTAATAAGCTTTGAATTTGTGACAGTGAAAATAACCGAGTTTATCACGATTATGTTTAGAAAATAACTACCCTAGTAACATCAGGAAGAAATGTCTGTGGACGTTAAAATTTTCCACATCATCACCTTGTCCGTCCTGAACACACCCAGAAATGCAATGTGATCTTGTTGTGTCTGTGTTTCTGTGTCAGTGACATCATGAGCTGGAAGTAGCTTGGGCTAAAAATAACTCAGACTTTAGCTGAGCAGTACAACACCCACATGCTGATGGGTTGGGCTGATGACACACACCTGCTTGTGTGCAATAGCCATCACTGTTACACTTAACCGTCACTTTGATGGTGCCCGGTAAGTCAAGGTAACATTCCATGGCGCCCACACATACACACGGCCTATTTCTTGTGGTTCACAAGCTGTCTGGTCTATTTGTAAGTCTTCTGAGGACATCTCTAGGTTCCTGAGTGTTTTACTAGAACTCCGTGTCAAGAGATTTTCATAAAACATATGGTATTGTTTGAGGCCATTAAAATGTTGAAGCCCAAAAAAAAATCCTTTATGCTTTACTTTATACTTTTGGGTCATAGGTGATGATATTGTGATAACCGTGCTGCATAGGCAGCTCACTAATAAATGCATTTTTGTCATGATATTCACAACCCATTTTACTTTTGTAATTCACAGTGTTTCTGAATGAAACATTTTAGCAAGATAAAAACTATATAGCAGGACTTTAAGCCATCAAGAATTGCGGAATTCATTGGATTATAAAGTGGGTAAATACATACATAATGGAGCCAGACCTGAATTCAAATGTGGGGATCTACTCCCCTACCTGATTTTAAAGAGGTTTTTTGACCAGGAAGTAGAGGCCAAAGGTCATGTTTTGATTTCATGTTGACTTAAGAAACTAGCAATGATTGCTGCGCCTTCAGTATCTATACAGCTCCCACAATGGAGCTAAAATATTCACGCTACACACAGACAAAACATGGGGATTTTAATGACTTCATGTGTGTAGACAGCAAGGAATGTTCAACGTTTCTGGTGTGCGAAACAAATGAAGAAAACGAAGAGAAAGCAAATGTTCATCACCTCCTCGGCCAGTTTTAATAACTTTAAGGAATTCAATCTGTCCATGCATTGTGGTTACAACCCCAGAACAAAGCTAAACGGCACGTCGGAAAAAGAGCTGAGTCATCGCATTGCGCCCCCCCATCATTCAACATTACAGTATGTGTATACATTTAAGTCAGACAACTTTGCACAGTAGATGTGGAGCGACTCTGAAACCGCAGAGTGTGGAGACTGCAGTGCTGGTTTCGAACTTTAGAAATGTTACCCAGTTCCACACGTGGACAGACCACAATTTCACCAGTCAGGTTCAATATGCGCAGACCAATGAGGTTTTAATGCTGTTCTATGGGCTGGTACAGTATATTAAATTTACTTTGTGGCCACCAACAGCTAAATAAAGTAATGTGCAGTTTCCTTGTATTTAAAGACTTCTCTGACATGGTAGCTAAACACAACAGATCCAACAAAGTTGCTTTTTCCGAGCAAAGATTGAAGTCTGAGAAGGGTTAAATTGTCATACATGACTAATAAGAATGATCATAAAAGGACATGTTTTGTTATTATTAAAGACATTACTTTCCTCAAACACACTTCTTAACATAATTATTGTTGTAGGTGGTGTACACAACACAAACATAATGCAACTCAAGACTAACCTTGAGAAACTCAGTAGAGGTTACATAAACAGAAATAGTTCAGGTTCTGCCACTTTAAATGTTTCAGGTTTTGATTTTATCTCTGTGGTTTACTTTTTTTGACAGAAGAATGAAGATAGATTAGATTTCATTAGTTATCTGCAAATGGTTACAGCATGCTTGTGAAATCATGAGGTTTGCCAGCGTGAATACGTGTGTTTACACTATACGCTGTATGCGGTAATGCTTTTTAAGCCGAGACCTTAAGAAGCTTTGCTTTATTGCCAAAAGAGTAAAGCTCGATCGACGACTAATCCTGAATTTCACAAGATTTATGTATTTCATGCATGTTGTAAACACCTATTAGAAATTAGTTCATTGAATGTATGCCTGCATGTACTGTGTATGCATGTGCATACAGTATGTGTGTATACATTTGACATTTAGGCATTTGTCCAAAGTCAATATAATCATAATGTTTTGAGGACTACAGTATATGCAAGTGGAGATATGACGTGGAAATTATTTTTTTGATTAACAGAAGTAGCAATAAAAACACAATTTTGATTTGAAAGTCATTCTGATAAAGAAAATAAGAGGAAGCATTCATCACACATTGAGCCCATAAAACTAGATGTAGTCATCTTATTTTAATTTTATTCTGTAAACATACCGAAGCATCTGATGAGGATTCATGATTTTCATATTTCAGTTTTTCAGTGTGCTTAAACACTTCATATGAGCCTGTTAAAGGGATAGTTCACCAAAAAGAATGTGTCAACACATATTCACGCCCAATTTAAAACCTGTAAACGTCTTCAAAAATATATTCCTTTGATTAAGTTGTGTAGGTTTGAAATGATATATGGGTTAGTAAATGATGACGTTTTTTATTTCTGGTTGAACTATCCCTTAACATTGCCATGAAATGTTATGTAATGTTTACATAAATTTTTATGTAATTTCAATCCCCCACACATCCATTTTATGCAACATTCAAGACCTATTATTAAAATAACCTTGCTTTAATTTTGTTATGCTGACATGCCTGAAATTCTTGAATGATCAGGAAGTAACAAGCTTTTTTGTTACTCATAATGTGTCACAATACCTCACAGCACAATCCATACAATCCATTATAGTTATCTTACCTGACTCACACTTTGGAAATCTCCATGAAGATATTTTAAACAGATAACATGTAACAATGTTAATGTCATTTCCATTACAGTTACCAAGTGGGCGGGGGGGGGGGCACTCACAACACAGAACACAATAAAACCAATCGCAGAAGCCCAAGAGTCGGTGGTATATAAGTTGTTAATTAGAAAACTACACAGAAAATTCCTATACCTCTGTACTATGTCCCTAGAGAGTGGACACTACAGCAAAGGGAAACACAGGGTGACATTTGTTAGTTTTGGGGTTCAGATAGGCCAGTGTTTGGTGGCACAGTTGAAAGACATCAAGAGTATCATGGCAAAAGGTGTTTCATACCTTGCCCCGGGGCAGTATGGGGTCTCAGGAGAGGCCTGTCCTAGTCTATTACTGGTTGGTGGACGGGCAGGTCTTTGGGGTGAGGCTTAGGCTGGAAAAAGTGATGGAGCCTGTCATTACCTAGGCTGACTCAGGCAGCGCCACAGACGCCTCAGTTAGCCGCGCAGGTCTCTGGTCTGATGACATCACAGAAACAGCCTAGCCTATTAATTCATTTCATCATGGTCAGGAGACAATTTGCAACTCTCCTTTTTAAAAAAAACATCTTTTAAAATGTCTAATTGGTCTACTTGTTGCACTTGGCATGTACATAAAGGTTTAGGTCTTTTTTCATTATAAACATTATTTCTTAAAAATAAAATACATAAAAGAAGAATATTAAGGAACTGTTCTTTTTTCCAACATTGACAAATGTCAGGCTATTTATGTGTCTAATTTTTTTTCTTTTCCAAAAGATGACACATGTACCCACTGTCTCATTGCCACCCTGTCATTCCAGTTTCTCGCTCAACACACACATAAATTCTGAAAACACTGAAAAGCCTCTTTATTCCTTCAGGGAATTCCATCTCACAGAATGCCTGGCCTTGCATATGATCAAGTGAAAAAAAAAGAAAATAGAAAAGACTTTTCTAACAAATGGAAATTTCGGTGTCATCAGGGCCTTTGCAAATAAAATTCAGGAAGCCCTGGACAAAATATTTATGGGTGGGCCGCCTCTTCCCCAAGCCAAAATTTAAATATGTCATCACATTTATGGCATAGGGGAGACCAGGACTAGTTGCCATGATTTTCATCATTCTCCAATGCCATCATTCTCAAATGAATTTTAGATTTAAAATTAATCTTTATTATTGGAAGTCAAATTTTGTATCTTCAATGTTAAATTAAATCATAAAATGGCAAATGTATCTAAAATGTAAAATATTAAATAAATGTATTGACCAACACATATTAAAGGAATGATATTGAATGGCTAAAACGAACATAATTGTGTTTATTTGGTGTAAACAGTGTGTTTACACGGTTTACTGAAACGTGCCGATTTTTACAAAGCTCATCGTTGTAAAAAGCGCGGTGTGCTCTGATTGGCCAGCTACCCAGAGCATTGTGATTGGCCGAATACCTCAAGCATGTGACGGAAATGTAATGTCCCTGACCATATTCGGAACATTAGCTTCCAAAGCATATTGACAGGTAGTAATGTCATCGGCACATTGTGAGTTTGAGCCCGAATGTCATCAAGAAAATGCAGATGAACAAGCTGATCTATCAACTTTGTCAGCGCAACTCCAGCAGAGCGTAATAGATCTGTTTTATTTTTCAAACCTATTACGTTTAGCAATGAGCTAACTTTATTACTTTACTTTTTTATGCATGAACAACATGTAACACACCAAAGATAAAGGAAAACACAAAATAGCACCATATCATCGTAAACAAGAGGGTTTCATATCCCCGCTAAAAACTTTCTCTTACACCGCTAAAGGTCCGCATATTCCGCTCCGCGTTTTCCATTTAACTCGCTGCTCAAAGTCTGTGCCTGCTCACTGGAGACAACAGATCGTTCCATCGTCAGATGCAGTATAGTCTACATTACAGATAGTGCTTGATCTACAGAAGTAATATTTTCGTAGTTTTTAAAGTATTTCTGTCAGTAATGTGTTTTTGCTCTTGCATGGTCTACTGTAACAGTACTATTTTTGGAAGTTTGCACAATTAAACTAATGAAAACGATATCATCTATAATGAACACGACATTAGCTGTAGTTGTTACACTTTCTATGCTTTAACAACAACAACAACAACAAAAAACGTGTTATGAAAAGAGTGTTGTGTTCTGCAGACAACTCTAAATAAAACAGGTAGCCTAATAGGCCTATAGAGTTTATTTATAATATTTCCTGTACTGAGGCCATAAGGAGTTCTTGTAAATAATAAAGGCAATAAATCCATCCATTCATGTAACATTCTGCTAACTGATAAACAAAGTTAAAACTACGGAAAGCGTGAAGGGACAAACTGCTCGTACATTTTTAAACTGCGTTTCATGTCTGATGTTGAGATTTCTGACAAAACTTAAATATTAGATTAAAATGATATCTTGCAGAGCCCATTAAACAGTCTGTCTTATTATTCTGAATAAATATATTGATTTACATTTAAGAATTTAAATTCTTACATTTAAAGAGAATTCAACCCCCCCCAACATCACGGGTCTCCCGGATTTTGGTATCAAAAATTTGGTATGTAGATAAAAAATGCCTTATTCTAAGGTAATAAGCTTCATTATGCAAGGTCTTTATACACCTCTTAGTTAAGTATATTATATTGCATTTGTGTTAATAGAGCCTCCAAAAAACTACACACTGGACCTTTAAAAGGTTAATACTGTATGTTATTGAATTCACACACATATTGGTTTTCCATAATCATAATGCTTTTTATACTGTACAACCTTCAGATTGTATCCCCTAAACCTAACCTCACACAAACCTTTCTGCATTTTTACATTTTCAAATTAACATCATTTACTTTGATTTTGGGGTACACAAAAATGCAATAATATACATTGCATAAATTGTGTAATACAATTTGTTAGCAGAATAACCTCTTATTCAAGACTATGAAAAAATGTCACCACTTTTGTTGTTCTAACTGGTCGTCAACTTTAATTCACAATCTGTGTGTTTCCATACACGTATGCCAAGCTATGGAAGACATCCTGCGTCTCACTTACACACGTATGCAGCTGACATGCAACCATGGTGACCACTTCATGTCAACACAGACTTGAGGTACCCCCCTCTGATTTTATGGTTTCTTTAATTAGAAAAATGTCAATAAAGTCTGTCGCCAAGCCTGGGCGTGTTGAGTGTTGTAGGCCCATAAACCCCACTTGGTATTGGTCTGAGCTGCTGGTTTAATTGAAGCAAAATGGGAAAAACTCCATACTGTAGGTTGATTTTACCTTTTCACCTTTCCACCCAGATGAGGTTCCTATCTGGTTTTAGACGTCACCCCCCAGACCCTGCCGTCATCTCCCCACTCATACTCGCACTCCACCTAAAGCTGTGCTCAGAATTACCCCCTTAATAAACAATCATCTGTTGCATGACAGAGAGGGAGAAGGAAACATAACATTGTGGCATTTTCATCCCTTTGGTCTGTTTCAAACATCCTGCGGTATGTATAGCATAACCACAGAAGCAGTCTCAAGTTGATTTTCAAACTTACTGCATTTATATGTGAGCTAGAACCTAAAGTGTACCTATAAATGCTTACATTCACTCAGATTTACAAGCATATAATAGATCATTTTGATAAACTCACTGTGCAAACACAAGCTTAAGATGTTTATCACGTGCAGTAAAAACATCCCATACCCCTATTCCAAATATTAGATCTTTTTACCAACTTAAACCAAAGATGCAGTTCAAGGGTGACTTTCCGTAGAGACCTCAACAATCCGAAGTCTAGCCAAAACTCCTCCTAATACGAGACACTGGAGGCACCTAATAATGAATTCCATGAACAGTGCGCTGCAATAACCAAGACTGAATTAAACAACAAAATGTGGTCAGGATCAAATTAATTTCCACTTTCACCCTACAAACATGCCAGTCACCCTGCCAGAGTTTGTTAGCAATGACTGTGCCAGATGGAGTCTATATGATCGGAACAGTTTGGTACCAGAGGGTAATGTTACAGTCTGAAGTTCTTAGCAAGTGGGTTGTTGGATACGAGTTTGCGGTTTTGGTTTTGAGCTTAATTAAAGGGAAATGACTATTGCAACTACACCGAATATGTGTTGCGGGAACGTTAATTCTAGCTTTATAAGCAAAGGCACATTTTAAAGTTTACAAGAAATTGCATCATTCCCATCTCATATATATATATATATATATATATATATATATATATATATATATATATATATATATATATATGTCTCTAAGCTCAAATATCAAGTTGAATTTTCATGCTTCATATGAATCTTGAATGACATTGTTATCATTTCTATCCCGAGCAAAAAAAAGTTATGGAGCACCTTTTAAAACCAGAATAATATGCAAGTGGTTTCCTGTGTTTCCCTCATGCATGCCCTCCCTCTTTTCTCCAGGTTTATTTTTGGAACAAGAGCCTATGACGTCAATGAATCCACGCAGAATAAGACATACGACGTAGATGAAATTTTAAAGATTTCTAAAGTTACATAGGTGTGGACACTTGGACGCAGGGCACTAATAACCAACGAGGACACGGAAATGGAAAAAGTCGGCATTTGCTATTAAACTGGTCATAAGATGGATTGCATTAATGTACAGTATCATGCTATTGCACAGGTTCATTTCTCTGCCTTTCTGTCAGGTCTATTTATGATCCGACTTAAATGTGCATGGATATTGCTCATTACTGCTCATTTTCAGTAATTATCCATGAGTATTTTTGCTTTCCATTTTCTTTTCCATATGGTGTACTGCTTGGCGTGAAACACTCAAGATTTATAAGGGAAGGAAAGATAAAGGGACATTTTTATTACCTCACCATTTTCAGGTATAAAAGCAAAACTTATATGTTTTTCAAAGTAGACATGGGTAAAAATAAATAAGCTGCTTAAATTTTTTTTTACTTTTAAAAGGTGAAAGTGATTGGAATCCTGACCTTACAGCAACATTTTTGTTAATATAATGTAGACAGAAGTAATGGCACTGCTTAACCAGTTTGTGTGATGTGTAAAATTTTTTATTTTGATTTACTTTTTAATAACTGTATAATCATCTATGCCAGTGGTTCTCAGTGGGTGGACTTCATAAAATAGTAACTAATTGTCAAGATATTGTATTTGTTTGAAATAGCTGCAGAGAGATCCGCGAGTGATCAGCAAATAAAAGCGATCACGAACACAACCCCGACACCAACACATGATCAAGAACGGACGGAGGGGATTTCCCCTTGAAAGGTAAATGCGACACGGACACATGATCCAAGATATTGTTTTGAATAGTGTGAGATTGAGTTTTTTTTATTTTGTCTATTTCTATACTTAATAAGCAAAATGGAAGACTGCAGGTAGGAGCTTGGGTGATTGCCTTAAAAATTGCGAATGGACAGAACGTGAACACGGCACGGACACAGGATCCAAATACTTTGTTTGTTTGGATGAATTGAAAAATGGATGCGAAACTGGAGCGATGGAGTGGGTGTCGCCAAAATTTTTTGTGGTTTGAAAGGGGGTTGACCAAAAATGTTTGAGAACCACTGATCTAGACTAAAACTAGAGGTCACTATAAACCACACAGCCTTCATACCAATTTTTTCAGAAGTTACATATTCAAAGTATAGCTTATACAAATATAAACATATTGTTATTTTAATATATGCAAAGACAACATGCAATGTTTAGGTATTTAAGAAGCTACAATTAAGACGAAGATTATCAACAAATCCTGGCTAAAATTTCATATAGAAGTCATATTATTATGTTGTTGTTATTTTGTTGTTGTTGAAATTATTATATGATGTGTATCAAAACATATACTAGCGGCCAAAGGTTTAGGATACTTGAGCAAAATTTTTGTCACTATTAAAAAAAACCTTTTCATCTGAGGTGTTCATCTGAAATTAGTAAACAAAAGTATAATTTTCCAAACATACATGTTTTTTCATTAAAAAAAATTAACATTTTACTTAATAAAAACTTTTTTTAAATGGATAACATTGACTAAATAATAAAAAAAACAGCCAATAAGAGCACAGAATAGATAAAAACTCCTTTAATATTGTTTAAAAAGCATCTCAGGGAGAGACCACAAGAAGCTGCTTAATAAAATTACATGAAAACATTTCTGCAAATTCTAGTCGAAAGGTGACTACACTGAAGATGAAAAAATATAACATGTTTTAATGTATATATCTTTTTTTAATTACAACATAATTCCTGTAGTTCCCTTTGTTTTATTTAATCAGTTTTATTAGTTTATTATCATTCTAAAATGTGGAAAATATTTGAACACATAAGTGAGTAAGTGTCCCAAAACTTTTGACCGCTAGTCCAATTGTTATACAATGTAAGCATTAAACACAACATCACTGGGGTGTATATGATACAAAATGTATGAATGAGATTGTGTGAACTCATACCTCCATATACCACCTCATAGAGCTTCAAATGTAATCATATTTGGCATTGTGTTCACACTTAATGTAAACAAATGCAATAAGGCCCAACACAAAAGTGACGGCTTAATCTCCAGCATCAGTCAACATCTATTCTAAGAACTTCCTCTTTCCATTGTTGTTGTTCTATATTTAGGAGGAGACCAGCCTGACAGGCTTGTTAGACGCCACAGAGGCTCTTTCACCTCTGCAGCCACTCCGCTCACTATAGGCCAGTGTGTTCAGGTACAGAGAATACTGTTCCCAAAACCGCTCTAAGAAGCAAACACGGGTCAAGTTTCACCGTTGAAGCTACAGCGACTGTGTCACAGTGCAGTTTGTGGTTTCTGCCAGGGCACAGGGTCTGTCTGGGACTAAGTATTATGATAGCCACGTCAAGTGCTGAATGATATAGCTCTCTTTTAGCTCCAGGTAACAACTCTAAAAGACACTGTGTTCTCTACGGCTGTGGTAATGCATGTCAAATACAGCTACAAACCCAATTGGCCCTGGGGCAAATGAAGAGAAACGGGGAAGGTGATGGACAAAACGATGTGACAATAAAAAGCATTCATCTTTGTAATGTTGCCTTGCTTATATGTAACTATGCACCTCTAACCTAACCTATATCCTTAACTCTATGCATTTATTAGATTTGGTCATTTGTGTACAGCTAACACTTATAGTGTTAATATATGCAATCCAGCTGTATACTCGGCTCACTTGTACAAAAAAAGAGCAAAATTTTCTTGCAGAAATGCAAATATTCAATAATGAAATAAAATATCCTTTTAGGAGTTTGTGTCTGTAATCTGACTTTTGGGTTCATTTCTAGAAATGAGACTATTTAAGATTTAAGAAATATTTCACTTCGATTAAGATAATAATAAAAATAACCATAAAATGAACCATACTGTATATCTACATTTACATTTAGTCATTTAGCAGACGCTTTTATCCAAACCGACTTACAAATGAGGTAAACAATGGAAGCAATTGGAATAACATAAGATAACAAAATGCATAAGTGCCGTTAAAACTGGTCTGGTAAAGCCAGTATACAAAGCTAAGGAATTATTATTTATTTATTTTGAGAAAGAGTAGAAAAGAGATAGAAAAGAATAGAAGTCGGTGTTTATCGGTCAGGTATATCTGCATATGTATATAAGTCCAACATGCTTTATGTACACCTCCATTACAAAAATAAATTGGGGCTGCATTAGGAAATGTGTGCCTGCATGCGTGTGTGAGCGAGAGAGGGAGAGAGAGAGAGAGAGAGAGAGAAAGAGAGAGAGAGAGAGAGAGAGAGAGAGAGAGAGACAGAGACTAATAGTAAGTGCGTGTAGTTAATTATTATTACTCAGTACTTAAATATATAATTACACTGTAACAAGGGCTTTGTAAAATAAAGTGTAACCCCATTTAATCTATTGTATAAACTGTAGAGAATTATAGAACTATAGATTTGTTTATAGATATATAATTTGATAAATAACTTCTGTTGAAGAAAGTATATCTGTCAGGTTTTTTAAGACAAGAAAGTAAGTAATGATAAAGGTTTTTTGGGTAAACTGTTCCTTTGAGATGCCCCGACCATCCACGGGTAGCATCCTCATTCATGTTTTCAGTAGTAAATTTGTGGGAAGGTGCATTACGGTGCCATGGTAACACGAGCAATATAAATAAGAAAATAATAATATGCGTAATGTTTCTCAAAGACCTCAAATGTTAGTCTTTTAGTCTCCCAAAGCATTATGGTGAACTGAGCACAAATAAGAAGAATTTCTTCCTTAGATTCCATATTAAGCTTGGCTGAAAGTCTATGCTGGGTTTCGATGTTTTTTTAATATTCCACACATATTATGGCTTGTCTTATTATCACTGCTGCTGTTTTGGGGAGCATTTATATCTTGGGGGTTCTCGACTGTATGGGGGGCTTGTTCTCTCTGTTTGCTTTGCCGTCACTGGAGTGGCAAGAAGATGGATGGGTCTAGCAGACCCCGCCACAGAGAGCGCACCACCAAGAGTGCCTGACTCCAAACCTGTTCTCCACCAAGCCACCTTATAGACTGAGTGAAATTCCCAAAGCCAACACCTCCAGTATCATGCCCATTATCAGGACTGGCACGTAGACCTCTACCATCACTCAGACGAGTTGCTGGAACTGACTGTTCCTGGATCTGTCCAGTGTCATTTGGGGTCACAATGGGAGGCATGGAAAGCACAGTGAAAGTAAACATGTCTTAGCGCATGTAAACCCCATCGTTCTAAATTCATTCGAATAATGACCTCTATTTCTCAAGTGGACTTTGGAAAATTGCAAACAGCCGTTTTGCCACGAAGACCTTATTGCTGCTGCCATCATAAATGGAGAATAAGGCAAATGTCGTTTCTTAAAGGTCATGGAAAACATGGAAATTTCACACTTTCCACCAAAGACATACAGTGTACAAATATCATGCAGTAAAGCTGATGGGGGACATTTACAATGTGGTTGAGAAATGATAAAAAAAACTCGAGTGTACAGCACAGTTTTTTGACCCCTGTATTGGTGAGGTGCTGCTGGTGGTTCTTGAGAGCGAAGGCCAGTGACCAAAAAGTAGCCAGTATGAACTATGAAACATCACTTATAAATCATCATTGTTCTCTATAGTAGTGCACCTAACCATCAGGGTGCTCGAGGATGACTGTTCTGTATGGGACATCGTAAAATTTTGCAGTTAATTTACAGTACAAATAAAATGAACATTATACTTTTTCGTTTTTTGTATGTTTTCCATGTTAAATGAAACGATGAACCGACATATAAATAAATGTGACTAACTAAATTGTGTGACTAAAAACTCAATCTTCAAATTAATCACATTTTGCCTAGTATTTGCTAAAAAAAAGTACTTATTTGCCATTTTATCCACAAGCTTCCTGTGATGCTTTTAAACAGTATTGAAGGAGTTCCATCTATAATATACTGCTTTTTATTTGTCAAAGTCATCTTTTTGTTAGAGATTTTGCTGCATCCACTACAAAAAATAAAGTTTTGATGTATTTACGGTATGAAAATTTACAAAATATCTTCATGGAACATGATCTATCGTAATTTGACCCATACAATGTAATTTTGGCTATTACTACAAATGTTCTTGTGCTACTTAAGGTTTTGTGATTCAGGGTCACATATAATAATTCTACATTTACAGGCTTTTTTTTTTACATTCCCATCTAATTAATTTTAACCATCAAACGCTTCTTAAGCAACTTGGAAATAAATGTCACAGGTTCTGGTTTTTATTGTACGATAATAGGTAAATTATAAATGTATAGCCATTCAAAAACAACAACAATAGTAATGGTTCATTCTGTTTTTGTATAAAGTAAAGTAAACTGAAAACACTACTCTGTGTCCTGAGACCTTGGTAGATAAGTAATGAAGAGCAAATATTTGAAGTGTCCAACCAAACATTTTTCCTGAGTTCAATGGCTCTGGAGAATAGGCCTCCTCTGTAGGTGTGCTGCCACCTCCCCAGATCAAAATAAATATCAGTGGTGGGAATGTTTACATGCCGCTCGACCTGATGGGTGCTCTCCTGTTCATGCTCTGCTTTTAATGCATTGGTTACACGGCCAATTTGACCTACATGAGAGCTTGTGGTGAGTTTGTGTGCACAACATAGCTACACAAAATCAGAGCTCGGGGGATTAAGCAAACTCACTGCGTCCATTTATGGATGACTCCCTTTCTTTAAAAAATGCTTGTTAGGTAGGGCCATTACTCATGTGTTATGTAATGATAACCATGAACGTATGAGTGGCACATTTGTGTGATTCAGTTCAACAAATCAGCTCAATGAATCATATGAATGAACGACTCTATGACTTTCATTTTTCTAATTTGGGCTTTTCTCACTTGTAATTGCTAGAGACAGAAAGTAGGAAAGGAAAGAAATGGTATTATTGGGGAAAAATGGTAAATGATCACATGTGCTGTTGGGGCCACAAGTAAAAAGGTCTAACTTTTTAAGGAAAACTTTACATTAATCTGTTTGAAAGGGCCATTCACATTTCTTCTCTTTTGCGCACACAAGTTTGTTTTTAAAATGTAGACGCGCATGCAGTGTGACACGCTTCTTTTTTCTAGCCGTGACAGTGCCGCATCAGGATGAAAATATTTCAGAATGCTATTTTCAACTTTTCAGAATGCTGCAGGTCACATGACAAGAACCAACCAATCAGCTTCACCTTTTGTGGGTCAGATAGAAAAAAACTGGAGACACAGATGATCACAGCATCTAATAGTAGAGCTATTGCAAGGTATTTTTAGTGCAAATAATTCATATATTCTTTGTTAAATTAACTGTGATGAGCTCCGGCTTTCCCTGTGATCCTTAAAGGGACAGTGGTGTAAAGAATGGATGGCTTTTAATCTAGTTTATGATGTTTAAGTGAAATGAATAAAAAATTGAATGGCATTTGTGAAAAGAACGATCTGTTTCATTTTCAGATTAATTTAACTTATGCTGCAAAAAAATGGTATTTCATGTATAGAATAAAAACTAGATTTTTATATAAAAAGGTGAATTTATATACACAAACTGGCTTAAATGAACACTCCTGGGGGTTAAGCCTCACCTACTCCGAGAACACTGTCCTACAGACATACCCAATTACCAACAAAAAACCTTCCGTGAATGGACGGCAGTTGTCTGCTTGAGTGTGAGGCCAGTTCAAGCCAACAAGGCTACTGTATTTCATGCCGGAAATAGATATTAATATTCAGAGCCCAGCACAGTCTATCCTACTCTCAAGAGTCCCCCGTCAACACACACATACATACACATTCACACCAGGCCCTGCCCAGAAACCTGACATTGATTACCGGCCATCCACTCGGTTCCCTCTCTCCTGCTGCTAGGACTCGTGGGATGGGAAACTTTAGGAACTATTAGTGGTTTCTTAAGACCCGTGGTCTCTTATTAGAATTGGCGCCGCTTCTCGCGTCTTTCACTAGCAACCTTTCTCAGGTTCGCAGTAGCAGGCTGATCCTCCCTGGAGATGGCTGCTGCACGCTGGCTCAATCAAGCCGAGGCCTATAGATTTACATCAGATATGCTATACTGCTGTCTAATCTACAGGGAGGAGAGTTGGCTGACTTGTAAAATGCTGCACAATACCAGATTTATCAAATGAAAGTTTACTTACACTTATTACCGCACGTGTGCAACAACATTATTAATCATTATGAACCATCAAATCTTATGTTTGACAAGTTTGAGGAATTCACGAAGAACAAATAGTGCTGCTTATTTGCACGCAATGTGTTGCTTTATTGCCCCAATTCGCTATTGCGCATATCTGGTTCCAACTAAAACCACTAAAACAAAATCTGCATGGTGAAATTCACAATCACAGAAGTTTCTGAATTAAGGTTGTGGAGGATGCAGCGGCAGACTAGATTCCAAAAACTCCAGAAATGGGCTGGATTTAGAAGCATAAAAAATCCTTTCCAAAATATCTTAAAGAAAACAGTATTTAACCCATATATTTTTGTGTTGTGGCTCGACTCAGCTGGTGACGTGAAGTTTGTGGTCAGATTCTTATCTAGAGCTTAGCTGACATACAGTATTATGTCCACACAAGTTTAACGCTTGTCTTGATGTAATACTATATTGGTACAGGCCTATTAAAAATATATGTCAGTCTGAAGAGAAATAAATGGTTTGGGTGTTTTAAACCATTTTGCTTCTCTTTTTAAACAACACTGTAAAAACTGTAGTTATGCAACAGTTTGACAGTAATTTACTGTAGATTTATATCTATCTAATTTATTGGCAACAGTTTGTTCAATGATAAATGAACATTAATAAGTCTTTATATTTACAGAAAAAAACTATAAAATGACAGCCCCAAATATTCATCAGCTTTATTCAGTTTTTTTTTTTCAGATTTTTGGTTCCAAGAAATACTTGCACGAGGATGTTATTTTATCAGTTTGTTAATGTTTAATGTTCATTTATCTTTGAACAAACTGTGGCCAATAACTTAGCTAAATATAAATCTACAGTAAGTTACTGGCAAACTGCTGCCAGTAATACTGTAATTTCTACAGAATTTTTAAATAGAGAAGGTAATACTCCAAACATTCTCTAAGCGTCTTTTAAACGTCTCCACCTTATTTCCTCTCTTCTGTCCAATGAAAACCTACTGCCAATTCCGCATGACTCCACCATCAGTACCAGCAACAAATGTCCATTAAAATCTAATCAAAATGATTGATGGTGTGTAATACAGATCATTTGCAAATCCTGATATGTTTAACAGGTGCATGTTTTGTTTTCTCGTTCCTGAGCAAATGCACAAAGGGCCGTCGCCCCCTCTGTGTGTTTCTGGACATCATTGGTTTTTATCGTTCTTCTAGGATTTAGGATGACACTATGGCATCATTATAAGATCCACCCATACTGCCCAGTTACAGCCTGGCTATGGAATTGTTTATAAATAATAAATACAAAAACAGCTGTTAGTCATATAATACCTGATTTAATACATGGCATGGATTCAAGAGGCTGGTAAGGGGATTGTATTACAAAACTACTGTGGTCAATGTGTGTGTGGTGATTTAAGAGAGTATGCATCATCATTGGCAGGTAAGACATAAATCTACAAGCCACAGGAACATTCACTGAATAAGGGGAATCTTGGGTATAATAAGTTACCACAAGCAACACTTCGAACTATCCAGGGTGGCATTATTTTTCAGCTTGCTCAACTTACTGTAACTGTAAACAAAAACAAAAATCTTTGGAGCGGATGTTTTAAATAGCAGTACATGCCACATAACAGAAGGACCATGAACTAGTCAACTGTACAGTAAATTGGAATTTTACATAGAAACCTCATGTTCATGTACATATTTTTACATAGAAATGATTCAACAAGAACTTTAGCTTATCAGAATTCAGATTCATTTTTTGTCAAGTACCGTTGGTTTACCTGCGTGAGGAACTTGTTTTGGTGTATTGGTACTTCTAAAAGGTGCTTAAAATGTTTTTCACAGAGATGCTATAGAAGTACCATTTTTGTTTCCACAAAGATCCATTTAGTCAAAGGTTCTTCAAAGAACCATATCTTTTTTACCTTTTTATAATCCGAAGAACCTTTTTTCACCACAAAGAACCTTTTATGAGACAGAAAGGATCTTTGGATGCTTAAGGTTCTTTATGGAACTATTTAGAAAAAAGAGTTCTTCTATGGCATCGTGAAGCATCTTTATTTGTAAGATTCAGTGACAACAGATTACAAATTAATAAATAAGAAAATGTCCACATTTTACCGAAAGTATACACAGGCATACACATATTAAATGATAACAAAATATCAACTTATACTTTCTTTTTAGTAAGAAAATCCAAATGTACCAAAAATAATTTTGTTAATCTATACTATTGTAATATATTGAAAGCAAAGCAACCCTGTGTTTTTATGGCAGAGTGACAACAATAATATGCAGCTTGATCTATACAAAGGGTTTGGCACAACTAGTTTTGCTCGAAAATCAAAGTGCATCTTGCAAAACGCTGAAAGGCTTTGTGGAATGTCCTGTTATGGTGATGGATTGAGTATTTTGTTAATACCTAACTGCTCCTTTTGTTAATACCTAACTTCTCCCTTTATTTATCAACAGTCGAAACCAATTGCAGGAAGTTTTTCTCACTTGTTTCTGACATGCCCTAATCCTAACCTTACTGAGCCTGCAAAACTGATCAGCCTGACTAGGGCCATCTTGGATATCTGCACATGTTGTGTGAGAACTACTCAGTTATAAGTCATTGACCTATAATAAGATGATTGTTTGGTTGACCAGAAAACTGAATAGCAATTAAATTGGTATTTTAAGGATGCATACAATAAGGATATAACCAGTGCTTAGTGCTTAGTTACAAAACCATCTTTGGATCCTCTCGTCAATCATTCACTGACCTGAATCTTCACCTCAGAGTAAATTACGCCTGCAGGCAGGTAAGAGATTTCTGAAGATCTCTGCCAAGCCACAAAGAGGCCATGAAGTAGATGCTCTTGCGCCAAATGGCCCATATTGCAGCCTCTTGTATCTCTTTTATTTGAGAGCTGGAATCTAAATATCTTTCCTGATGATGCCTGGAAAATTAGGATCAGTTTAACCGTTATTTAAATGATCCACAAAATATCTCCTGTCTTGCAGATATTAGCTCAATCCTGGAGTTTGTTGAGCTTTTTTCCAAAATGTCTCTGTAACGTCTTTAAAGGACAAAATTCAAATAAAGTTTTTATGGATTGTCTTTTGAAGGATTTCATGTCTTTAAAAAGGTATTTTGTCATTTTATCTGTTCATGGTTGCTAAGTCCCAACATTTGGTGAGTCGTAGTGACATACGATATTTGAATGATTATTTTGTGAATCTCTCTGGAATGCAAAGAATTAACCTACTACATGTAACACCATGTACGTTTTCCAAATATATAAGGGTTTTGACAAAAAGTACGCCTTTGTTTCTTTATTTTAGCATCATAATGGAATATCAACACCAGCAAAACTGCAGGTTTGAACTAACCACCGATCCAAATGTATTTCATGGTATGGGATGCTGAGCACAGGCGGGAAGTGGATTTAGTGCCCAAGGGACAAGTCCATCTAAACACATTACAAGCTCTCCCTCCCCTGATGACTTCAGCAGCTGTAAACTGGGATTCCTATTAGAGAATTATTGAGGGGGCTCCAAAATTAAACAAAATCCCATATGAGCAAGTTACAGACAGGCTTAAGGGAAAATACTGCCTATGCAGAAATTTTTTAAAGAATGAATAAATAGACTTTAATTAATCTAACCTGTATCCTATTTTACCTCCTCCTGAATTATAACCTTTGCAAAAGTCAAAGGTTGTTTTGGGGCGGCACTTGGCTATTTTTATTATGGATATTTAAGGTTATAACTTTGTGCTGCATTAAAATGGTTCCTGAATGACAGAGGTATGATTGCTATAATGTGTATTGTTAATCCTGTCCCTTTAAAAGGGCAGAGCAGGAGAACTAAAGCATACTCATAACAGGTGCTTTCTGTCTGCTGCTTCTGGAACCTATAGTGACAATATTTCTAGTTCCTGTTATTACGCTATAGTACATAATTCTACTGTGTATGACTTTAAATCTCCCATTCCTATTAAACTTGATCCCATTAAAAACTTATAAGGGTTTAAAAAAAAAACAAATCTAGGTACAATTTCTTACCAACTGTTTCATTTAAAACAAAATTGGACTGACACAGTTGGTTGGCATCTTCACATTGAAAGAGTAAAGTAAAAAATGTTGTGGTGTTATTTTCAGACAATGTTTCTAATGTTGTGCATCAAAATGAGTTAAACGCTTTTAGCCCAGCTAGGACTGACTATTTTACCCGGAACCTGCAGACATTTAAATGACATTTAAATCATATTAAAAATAGACTTTTCCCATTGGACACATGCATTGATGTTTCTCCAGAATTCATGGTCTTTGTGCATTTCAATTTAACTTGTGTTATTTAGATCCTACATTGGCTTAAACTGACTTTGAAGTACTTTACGTTTTCAAAATCTTTTCAAATGTCAATGCATGTAACTCACAACAACAAGCTTTCAAAACCACATAAATGTTAACTCAGGAAACCCCAAATTTCTTGTCAAAAGAAAAAACAAAGGTTCGTCCAAGTCCCTCAGACACACTGAAATGATTTGACATTATTGATCTAGCCTGGGGAAAGTCTGAGAGATATTTTGACCTGTCGAATGCTGATGTGGGCTGGGTCATCTGAGATCAGTATCGTAGGCAGGTAATGAACGTTTGAGCTTTTTTAAAGACAAAGCCAAGAAAGCTAAAGTTGACAGCTGGGAGTGCGGTAGCATGAGTAACCCATTACCTTTCTGGATCTCTCTGTAGGAAGGCATGAGTTGCCGACCCCTGGGAGTCACAGTGCAAAGCTGGCTGGGCAACCCCAGGCATCTGGCCAGTGATTTTCCTTTCAGCTCTGTTGTAGTGACTCAGTCAATGACTAATCAGCCAGACCGCTATCGTTTGCATCTGTGGCATTAGATCCAATGGATGTCCGCCCCTTTGGCGGCATGCCGGTGTAGATTGGGAATAGACGTCTCCCCTCTTTGTTCAGATATTGAAATGAGGAGAGCCACAGCAGAAAAGTAAATCATGCCAGGGAGGCCCATTACATCTTAATAATGGTATATCTGCCTCCGGGGCCTCTGAGAAAAACAGTGAGTGAAAAGAAATTGGTTAAATAATGTAACAAGTGTTATGAAACAATCTGGAGCCAAGCATGTAATTGAGAATGCCTTTTCTTGGAGAAAAGTATTGATTGCATGGTTTGATATAAAACGTTTTGAAATGCATCTTATATTTTACAGCATTAGTGTTCAATCATATTACAGTAATATGGCATAATACACCATACTGAGTCTAATTTAGTTTTTATGAAACATTTTATTACGTAAAAAACCCCAGATCTAAACAGATCCAGATTAAAATTTTAGCAAAGAAACGTTCAATCTGCTGTCCTTCGACTCAGTTTATCTTGCGTAACACATTAGTTAGATTTTTTTAAATACATTTTCTGTAAAACAATGGCTACCTACAAGGTCAAATAAAAATATTGACCATGTTGCAATATTACAAACACAGATAGATTTCTGCCAATAGGACCAATTCCCATGTGACAGCCAATGACCCCACATTAAGCCTCTTACAGGGAATTCAACATGTTGTTTCTACAGTAGCTCTAAATGGACAAACTGCTCCACAGAACGCGTTTCTCTCCTTCTGCAAAGAAGTGAAAACCTGGCGAGATCTTTGTCCTCTGACAGCATCCACAGTGCTTCGAAAGGGAGGGGTGGAGTGGAGTGAGCCGTTGGTTGCAATTCACTACCTCACAGCTAGATGCCACTGAAAAAACACTTAAAAAATGAAATTGAAAGTATGGATGTGTGTAAAAATGCCTGCTAGACTTGAGGACCAAGTCATGCGACCATGAGTGTAAAAATGATGGGCACCTGGAAAAAAATCAGTTCTTGATTACAAAATGGAGATTACTAATTTAATAATAGATACACATGAATTAAGAAATTAAGGTATATAGCACAGGAGGGATAGCACTATCAATTGTGGCAGGGACCATCAACAACAAGCAATACCACTGGCAGTACAATCCTAAACTCAACCTAAACTCAACACTTAAACTCAACACTTAAACTCAACACTTAAACTGACACACTCCACACAATCACTCTTCGCCGTACTATACACCACAGTATCATGGACTAATGCAATAACCATCCATTAACAATCTGCACTATGTGCTGAACCATCACACATAAACTCCATGTGCATATCTGTATATTCTGTTATATTTTTTATATGTAATGTTTATAGACACTGTCCAATGTGTATATCTTGTGTATATAATGTGCATATGTGTAAATGTATATTGTCTTTTTTGTACAGCCCATCTGTTATAATTTGCACTGCTTGCCTGCACTACAAGGTTTTGTCAAACAGTTGTTTGTCTGTTCAACTGCATTATGCTTTGTACTGAGCATGCACCCAAGACTTTCACTCACCACTTGTGGTGATGTGACAATAAAGGTGATTTGATTTGATCCAATACAATCTCATTAAAATTGGTTATTTGACAACTATTTTACATGTCTGTATTTGTATGTAATTAATAAAGCTAATGTTTTACATTTACAATCTCATTACGTTTTTATTTCACCTGCTTTCGCCACAGTGACTTAATTTTTTCCAATAGTCGTCCACTCTTTGCATGATTCACATCGTACAGATTCATACAAAATGGATGGGAATTCAGGAGATTCAGGCTTTCGAAAGCATTGGGTGAGATTCTACGGCAGCCAGACAGGTTTCAGTGACTCATCATGCCATTTATAACATTTATGACAACATGTTTGCTTGTTTGTTTGCTGTATCTAATGTAATAACTTTTCCCAAATGACAGCCATTGATGACATTGGCAAAGCTCTCAGACAAGGTCTGGAATTAAGCACTTCACCCACTGACGCCCTAATCAGAAAACAGTAACGCGGCCCAATTAGTGGTGCAGTTTTCCTGTCACAAAGATTGTGGTTCTGACCCATAGTGGAGACAGTCTAATTCAGTAATGTGCAGTTACGAAGAGCCGTAATTTCAAAACTGCGGGGAAATCAATGCTTTGATCGGATTTCTTTTACTGTGGGAACTGTCAGCATCCTCACGACCAACTCACTAAAATGTAATTTGGCGCCAGGGAAATGTATGCTATCTACATTTACAATTAGTAGTTGGAGTTACTTGCAGTCAATTTCAATATGCAACATAATATTTGTGGATTTTTTTTCTTCTCTACTAAAAACAGAGCATCTGTGTGTTTGTAGCCATTAGCTAGCAACCAGTGCACTGTTAGAAAATCTCCCGTGACCTTCAGTGGGCAAGAAACAGTTAACAATTGTAATAACAATGGTAATAAATATGTTATATAGCACCATCGGCTGTTTGAGTGTTGGTGACAGCTTTGACTCTGGCTGCAATTGGGTTTATTAATGAACGTAGACTGAAGCACAGCTGGCTAGCGGCCCACAGTCGCTAACCTTTCACTCCCTCTGCCATACGGCCAGCATCTCTACCAATTATAAGCAATTGGTACGACTTGTTTTCTCAGGGAGTGAAATTGCTGGTCCGTGAAAAAAGGCCGGCAATAAAATGTAAATGCTTCCATTTGGACATCAGTGAGGGCACATGCAGCCAGATTTACGTGTACAAGATACGCTTTGGTAGGTATGGATGAGGCTTAGATACACACGCACTCCAAACTAGCAAGCACAAGCGAGCTACAAGGATGTATGCTGAATTAAATTAGCATGGTAAAATGTTGCAGGATGGGATGCAACGGTACACTTCAATCTGACATACTGTAAGATTGTATGGAACATGCCAGAAGTACCTGACTATACTGCAAGTGGTTGGTCAAAAGATTTTGGCACTAAAAAACTGCAAAAGGCAGGCAAGCTTGCCCCTTTAATTTCTGGAAGTTCTTGTATTAAAGACTTAAACAAATCTTAAACTTCTCAAAACAAAAATTTCTAAAATTCCCCAGAGCCACAAACACCCTTGCATACAGTATGCAAGCAATGAAGAGTACGTGCCTCATGCAGTGAATCATACAGTACGTGCAAGACAGCAGAATCCTCCCTCAGTCTGTGTCCCGCTGGCATGTTTTGCATTTGAAGAAGAACTGCCATATTATACAACTGCAAAAATATAAGGGAGCTCCATTACGCATGACATAATTAATCCGTTGTTTGTGGGTCTGTTTGTTTGTTTTTGCTGGTTTTGGCTGATTCAGACTCATTACGCTCTAATCTTCGGTTTATATGTTGGAGTTTTTCACTGCCTCACAGTGCTGGACACTCTACATGTTGGGAGCCGAGCCATGATGCCATTTATGCAACAGGCATTTCATCGCTGTTTGTGTGAGTGATGGAAGAAGCAAGGTATTAGCACTGATCTTAGTCCAGCTCTAAGCTTTCAGTTTAGCATCTGGATTAGGATCGGTCTGGATCAGAAGTTCTGCTTACTCAGATTTTGCGTACGGCATCTGACGCATAGGAAAAAGCTTGCGTTATTGCATTTAGAGTTAAATGCTTGTTTTCGTTGCCTTCATTTTTACATGGGAAAATGACTTTATTGCAGTTACCGAGCCTGACACAACTACCTGCCATCACCGTACAATGAATGTGTGTCAGTCAGAGAAAATAAAGGTTTTTTAAGCTATTTGCGTTTTGTGAGGCCATTTTTGTCAACTTTTATGTCCACAGTGATTTTAAAACATTTCAAACTAAATGATATGAATAATAATGTTGATTCATATATTGACATAATTGATATTACTCGGCCACACAATTATTTATAATTAAAAGATTTATTTTTATTAGTTTATTGGTTGATTTAAAAAAAAAGGCATGTGGCTTTAAGCACACTGACATGAGCTGTATAAGAAAAATATTTATATTTCATGTTTTTTACAGGTATTTATTTAACATATTTTAAGAATAGTGTGTGCTCTCTCCATTCATCGAAACATATTTTCAATGTGCTTTTTTCATACTAAGGAAATCTAAAATGCTTAACACAACTATAGTGTTCTCGTTTAATGTATTTAAGTATCCATGGATACTGTGTTTTTGATCGAATGTGTACAGTTTGGCAGACAAGTGTGGAGACTGAACTTGGAGTGAGGTGCCAATCAAAATACGGGTTCTAACCGCCATGTTACCATTCTCATGCCACTCTGCCTAACTCCATCATATCTTATTGGCAAGACAGAACCAAAAAAAGTAGCAAAAAAAGAGACAGAAAGGGAGCTCATTTTCATTTCAAGAAAAACAAAAAAGCTATAATTTAACCTACTTGTACCACTTTGACTAGAATGAAGTAATACAGTAATACAAATTTTTAAGAAAACTGTTTTGTCTATAAATATTTAGCTTAACTTATTTGATATTCCATTTTGCTCTGTAATTAAAGGAATCAATGTTCTCAGGATCAGAGCATTATGGAACTTCATAGGGCGTTGCTAAGCAATGACTTCATCTATTATTGGTACAAAACACGCACATTTGAATATGCCACATTTTACCACAAATAAACTTTAAGTTTTCTTTAGATCTTTCTTAATAGTTAGCGGGTAGAAGTAGTCAGACTCTATTAAGTGGAAAGTTTCACCAATGGGCACTGGGAGCAGAGACAGTGGTTAGCACACAAATATAAAGGTCCCTAGATGAGCTGTTCCTTTTCTTCATAGTGAATCAGCAATGATGCCTGCTTCCACAGCGCACGTTTCTACACCCTGAATACCTCATACGTTTTTCTATAAGACTCTTTACGATAGATGTGCAGTAGTATTTTGTGGAAATTACTTGGAAACTATAGTTTGCTTCTTTTTTATACTTTTTCTTATTATTGCTCGGCAGTAAGGCTACACTGTAAAAACAAATGATCATTTTTTTGTTATTTTCTTTTAGAGATTTTCCACGTATAATAAAATCCCTGTCATTTTACGGAATTGTACTGTTTTTTTTTTACAGATTTTTCATGTAATTTAAAAAATAAATGAAAACAGCATTACATTTACAAGAAAAATGCAGAAACATTTAATTTTACAGGGAAAACTGTTATTTTATGGGTTAGTTCTGGCACACCAGCTGCCGGAAAATTTAATTTTTTTACGGGCTGTTTTTCAGTTTATTTTTAAAATGTGGTCAAAAAACTTAAATTACAGAAAAAGACCACAAATTTACAAGAAAAACAGAGAAAACATGTAGTTTTTCAGGAAAAAAATGTATGAATGTTTTCTGACAGTTTATTACACATTTTTTGGCCTGTTACTGGACAAGTTACTTGTTACATTTACAAAAACAGCTAAGCTACTGCCATGCTAATGCAGAAGTTGAGCAAAAGTTGGGGGTTTGAACCCCAAGGAACACATATACTGATAAAATGCACAGCTTGAATGCATTGTAAGTTGCTTTGGATAAAAGCATCTGCCAAATACCGTATGTACATGTAAAGAAAAACATTTGGTTAGCGTTGATGAAGGTTCTCCAGCACTGCATATGCTACATATTTAAATCTTGTTTTTAAAGATCTGGCAATTTTGACTGAACAGTAAAGTCAACTTTGAGCCGTTTGAGTATAATTGCTTTAAAAAAGAAAGTTTCAGTTTTCACCGACACATGCAAAGCAAAACATGATTTCATTATTCATCTGTGTGTAGTGATCTCACATTCTTGCTATTTATTTTCACAGCAGCGATCTGTGTGTTTTCCTTTGGGAGGCATGTTTGAGCGGCTCATTACAATAATCCACGAGGACCAATTCATTATCCTCATTAGGCCAAAGAAAATCAAATGGGAATTGTTGTAGAAGGAACAGAAGCTGGTCATTCTGGAAGACTGAAGGGGTGAAAAAGGAGAGGGGTTATTTACACATAGTCACTTCATCAGAAGCACCCACAAACAGGTTTGTTTTGGTATTTTGCTTTGTTTAGGCATGGACTTTCTATAGACTTCTATTGTTTTACACCGACCTAATGGTATTTTCTATCACTAACCAATAACCCTAACCCTTACAGAAACCTTTTTGCATTTTAAATAAGCACCATTTAGTTTGTTTATTAGTCAGTTTCTTTCTTTGGGATCACTGGGGTGCCCTGGAGTCCCCGTGTAGGTGGATCTCAAGTTATGCTGTCCTTATGGGGACATTTGGTCTATAGTGGATGCTAAACTTGTACGCACGCACGCACACACACACTGTATTAACAAATCCACAGTGTATTTTTAAATTGTCCCTGCACCCTCCAACCAGCAGTTCCAGCCATTGCTTATTTTTTTGTTATACAGTATTTACAGCTGTTTTCTCACAGTCTGCCAAGTGCCTTTGTGCACGATTTATCAAATTCTACTTACTATGTCTTTGCAAATAAAACGCTGGGTGAAATTTGTCTGGTAAATTAGCTGTTGTAAAACTCATTGCAAGAACGTGAAGGTGGTCGTGTGGCACAGACTCCCAAATGATCCTGGCATGCTTACCGCGGTACGTCATGCACTTCAACTCAGGCAGCACTAATCAATCACAGAAGCGTGTTTTGACTGGCACGGTGGTTAGTTTTGACCTGATAGCATGTGATGTATAAATGCAATGTCATGGCTGCTTACGTGCAAGTCAAGCATGGTGAAAAAGACACCAGTGACTGGATGCAAATCAGAACTGAATACATGAGAAAACTGGCTGGGTGTCAGCCACTGAAAACACAAAATGCTGACAAAACATTGGCCACTTGCAGTCTGCCAATGTACGTGGATTGTGTTTTACTTTGCATTATGTATAAAGCAGGGAATATGGACACCATGTGGGTCAAAATATACAAAATGCATGAATGCATGGGATGTAGTGTTACACTGATGCAGAAAGTGTGCTTTTTTTGTGTGCTTTTTATGGCAACCCTCAAACCTTGCCAATGGTTCCAACAATGGCCCCCTCTTGTGGAAATAAAGGAGAACAACATGTCTAGTGCAATACCTGGCCACCAGCCAGCTTTATAATATCCACTAGAGCAGATGGACAATGCAAAAATAAATAATAAAAAAGCAGATAGTGGCAATATTCATTGTCAAGAAGCCTAAAAGTGCTTTCTCTTTATTGCTCAATGCATTGTAGTGATCTTGTACATGCTCTCATCTCACTGTCTGTTTTTCATCTCGAGAAGTTCTGGCGAGGAAGCGAGTGCAACCCTGGCATTTTCATTAGCCTCACCAAATTTCTCTGGTCTCAGTAAAGCCTGTTTTTCTTTCCCTCTTCGGAAAGGGGAAAAAATAAATGGACTTAATTGAACACAAAATTGAAAATGTATGACACAAGTGTTGACTTGGTCTCAGACAATATTTACCCTCAACTTTATTCAAACAACCAACTAGCGCCGACTCGGCCGCAAGGCTTAATGCCGGAGCCTAGCGAGAGTCGCAAAGGAACTCTAGGGTTGGGGGTGGTGCTGATATACAGCCCAAAACAAAGCAGCTCGTAGGGATTTGGGAGGCACCTGTGTCTAGCGTACGGGTGGCTGTGAACGTGACCTCCAGCTTCTGCAGAGAGGGATTAGGCCAATTACTCCCCACACGCCAGAGACGACCTGGGCCGAGTACCACACACGAGAGACTGCTCTGGATTAACCCAGTCAACATTACCACCCTGATCCAGTCAGCGCTTTTCCATCGCTCATCCTGCTAAAGCAGCATGACTCATTGGCATCTGCTTGCATAATTGCACCTCGGCTTTAATTGTGATTGGTACTAATTGCGCCGGGTAATTGTGGACTAATGCATTCTGCCATCATTCATGGTTTTGCAACAAAGCGAAGTGACTCTGTGCCATTTGAACCTGTCAGAATGGAAGAAGAATTGTGTGTGTTATTGAAGTTCTTGGTGGGTCTGCTTGGCGCTGATGGCCTATCCCACACAAGTGAACTGACGGTGACGATTTGAATCTGATTTGCAATGCCAAAATTCCATGTTCTGTTGGGTTCTGTTATAGCTAACAGATGCTTTGTTGCTGTGGGGCAGTGCTTCCCAATGCTTTTTGAAGGCCCAAGTACTGCTTCATTAACAGCAATCCAGAATTGGTTTCTTTTAATTTATATATTATATTGACATATTTTGAATGTTAAAGTGATAGTTCACCCAAAAATGAAAATCATAATTTACTCACTCTCTTATAATTTCGAACCTAATTTCGATTACTTTCTTTCTTCTGCAGAACGACAGTACCCATTGACTATAGAAGTAAATGTGTACCGTGGTTGTTCGGTTACCAACATTTTTAAAAATCTTCTTTTGTGTTCTGCAGAAGTTATACAGGTTTTAAATGACAAGAGGGTAAATAAATTATGACCAACATTTCATTTTTGGGTGAATAATCCAAAAAATGTCAATATTATCACATTTTTCATTTTTAAGTGAACAATCACTTTAACCTTTAGACGCCTCCCAATGTTTTTAAAGGGAAGTTCATAATGAAAATTCAGTCAGTATTATCTTACCCTTTTGTTGTTCCAAACTCATATGAGATTCTTTCTATGTGAAACACAGAAGAAATGGGTAACAGAGACTTAAGGATGGACCGCCTCAGTCCCCATTTGTTTTCACTGTAAGGAAAAAAGATGCAAATACAACAAATGGGGACTGAATCAGAATCCTTACAGTCTCTCTATCATTACATTTTGTGTATATAAAGAAAGTCATACAGGTTAGAAACAACATGAATATGCATTCATTTTCATTTTTGGGTGAACATTCCCTTAGCTTTTCTGTTTTAAACTCTTTTAATGTGGGAATCACTGCTCAAGTCTACACCCAGACCAGGGCACTAGGTGCATATATTCTGCCAACTCTGCTAAAGCCATGACTTCATATGATTTTTTTTCAACGTAGCATGGAGCAGGTGACAAACTGTAAAGCCGTGGTGCCAGGTCCCTGATGACGGCGTTAATGACACGAAAAGCAAACAAACTGCACTAATCTCTGGCAGTATTTACTGTTGAGCATCAGAGACGAGAGAAAAGTGGCAGAACTGGACACACCTCTTCCAAAAACCTGGCCACTGTGCTGTTTTGTTGTGCATATGTGTGTGACTGCGTATGTGTGCGGAGGGGGGTACCTTGTTCGTTTTAGCGCAAAAGAGCTGTCGAAATGGTGGGCACCCTTACTCCTGTGGAGCCCATCTGTTTGCCTAATTTCAAATTAATGGCAGTACTGAGGGAATTATAAAGTTGCTAATCAAACGGAGGCAATGGTAATGACGTCCCGGGGACCTCTCTCCCAGATGGAAACTGGAGCCAGGGATATGTAAATTGGAATTAATTGGAAGGTTACATTTCTGTTATTTTATTTTGAGTAAAAACAGTCTGACCCACGACGAAGCGCCTCTCGATTCCTCTGCCAGTTCCCAGAGGCAAAGGAACAATTTTTGCTCATTAGAGAGCAGGTAGACACAGAATTCTTTCCACCCACAATCTCTCCCTATTTGTCTTTTAAAAACACACCCGTTAACTCTCCGTGAGGGTTCCTGACAGGAGGTGGCCCTCAAATGGTAGCGCACCACCTTTCCATATCGCCTCCAACCTATTTACCCACAATCCTTTGCTGCTCTCTACTTTTACATTCATTCATCAGTCACCTATGTATCATGATTACTGTTTGCTTTCTCGGAGCACCACGATTTATAGGGTGCCTAATACGGTTTAGTATGTGTGCAGTGAACTGAACAAACCACGTCATGACAACTCACACACTGCCACATGCAGCGCACCCCAGCTAAAGATGTGTGCCAAAAACACTACCTATTCAGTTTTGAGGATCATAAATACAGAGGAATTAATATAGCAGAAATGCATTATGAACTGTTATAATACCTCTTAGAATATAATTTCATAAAAGAAATGCAAACAATAACAGTGCATGACCAATAATTGCTATTTTGGGTAATCATATCTTTGGCATGGCTGAAAAATATTAAAAGTATTTATAACTTGATATTCAGGTGGGCCGGATAATACTCTTAAATAAAAAAATTACAGTATTATCTGGGTTATTAACTGTCTAACTGATTCAAATCCAAAAAGAGCTAATAAATTTCAGGGGTAAATTGGAAAGTATAAATATCAGCAGCAGGAGTTTCCCTCGCTCTTCTTGGCAATAGCGTTCGTATTAGAGGTTCACTTTAGGATTATGGAAAAACGGGAGGCTTATGAGTGCCGATCTTTTTGCTGTTTGAAAGGAGCAGGCATATCTAAACTAAATTATCAAAGATCAAGTGTTATGAGTGTAAACAGCATGTATCATTTTTAAAGTGTATGCATTTCTTTTTTTTCTCAAGATTTACTTAAAGAATTATTAAAAATATACCCTTACTTTATATGAGAGGCAATGAAAGTCTGTGTGAGCTGGGCAATTTAGGTATACAGCGGGGGTCTTATAGTTTAAAAATGTATCTTACAGTACATTTAATACATTTAAAATACATTTTCCATTACAAATGACACTTTATTTTACAGGGCCCTTGTGTAATGATATATTTAAGTACTGAGTAATAATAATTACCTGCATTAATATAGGGTTAGGATTGGGGTTTGGTTAGGGATTTGTTATATGTAATAATGCATAATTCATAGTAAATACAATAGTAAATACATGTTACATGTTTAACAAGGACCCTGTAAAATAAAGTGTCACCGAAAAAGTCTAGAAATAAAATAAAAAATTCATTCATTAAAAAAAACATTGGAACAAGAGGGTCCATGTAAAAGACGTCTGGGAAGCTGGTGCTTCATAAAACGTTGCGCTAAAGTGCACTGAACATCTCATTAAATGTCACATTATCATTGTAAAAAACAAGAGGAAAATTGTATCAGGTCACATTTTATTCATAGCTTATACACGAAAAATACACAATTTCCTTAAAACTTAGATTGAATGGGTTTGACGTGTTCCTTGCAATATACGTCCCTCCCTGCTTTACTGTTTGCCCAGCAATGTGCCTTAATCTGCCTTAAAACTACATCAGCAAAATTTAAGTAATCATTTTCGTTAACCTTTCCCTCCCAGATGAATTCATATTTGCAGTTTCCGTAATGCCTGGCCCGACTTCATGTGCCTGTTCTGTTTCTTCAGCTTCACTGTCGACCTCAGCAAAAAGCTCCACGCTAAGAGCACTTAATTCTCAATTAAGGCAGAGCCACCCCTGAGTATTACTCAAACCATTAGGGCTGTTATTTTGCGTGATGTGAGGTGACAGATTTCAGTGGCCCTGGGCAAGGTGAACGATGCTGCTTTGGACTCTCATCCCTCGTTGGGGAGGAAAGCCATTACTTAGCGGCCAGAACCATTTCCGCTCTACAATCCGTTATATGTTTGCTGGCCACTGGAAAGGTACTGCCAAATCACACCAGTTTTAGAACCAGACAGAACCAGAGAGAGAAATGCTAGCGTGGGTAAAGTGTGGAAAGACTTGGCTGGGTTTAGTACTGGGCAGTAGACTACCTATCACCTTGAGAAACTCAAAGAAGGCCTGCTTTACCACAAAACATTTGTCTTCTCCAAATGTTCTGTTTTTAACTGACAGCTTCAACTTTTTTTATTTCTTCCTGGGAACTCAACACAGCTGTGATGGACGGGGTTAGAGACCTATCAAAACAAATAACAGAGCATGTGGTCTGTTGAAGGTGGCAACGTTTTTATAATAAACTTGGCGGCAGTGCATACGGGAGGTCCGTTACGATGCGGACCACGCTTGGCTTGTTTATTGCCACGGTAACCCTGCAACACAAGACACTACAAGTCAAGCAACCACTTACTTTATCAGTGCCAAAAACACAATCACAGAGATTATTGACTACTCATTGACATTACTCCCCATTTTGTCATGGTTAAAATTAATTATTCTATTCTTTTCTATTAGAAGGTCAGCAAGGAACAATCTGTTCCCAGACGTTCCAGGAAAACCAAGGAGTAGTTCTGATGACAGCACAGGCCCACTTTGGATGATTCAGAAACCCCATCCGTGCATTGAGATTTAAAACAAAAAATCAGCAGAAACATCGACCTCCTTTCATCTAAGTTCAACGATTCGAGTCTGAACATTGAGTGCAAGTACGCGGCAATCAGGGTTTTCCTCCTATAATGGACCTAACTGGGTCATGTCCAACAGGGAATGAGGCGGTCTGTTTTGGAGGTTTGGTAGTTTGGCTTTTGGTGCGGAATGACCTCCATGGGACCAGACCGTGACCTGATTGCATAAGTCTGCGAGGGAGAAAACTTGCCCACCATCCCTTTTGTGTTGTGTGTGCAACAGAGAAAGGTTGCTTGGTCACTGAGCAGACAGCGCCAGAACAGGGTGGAGAGAGGGAGCTGTGCGCACACATACTGTACAGACTCATAAACTTTTATTGATCGAACTGTTTGACCAAAGATAAAGAGAAGAAAGCTCATTTTTATATAACTCTGTATAGCATCATCAAGATGGGACGTATGCGTACACATGAAATGTCACAGATTTCATAGTTGGGAAAGCATAACGAAACATCAATCTGTTTCCCCGTTTCCTAGTCGAGGCAAGACTTTTTAAAAACTATGACAATAAAGAAGAACACAAAGATATAATGATTTGAATCAATATGAATAAAAATATTAATTGGAACCTAAATATTTCTAGCACATGCAGCATTGATGGTCCAAGAGGTTATTATTATTGGTATGCGTAAAAGCATGAATCAATATACAAAGCAACGATCATGATATATCGGTCTATATCACAGACAGCACAGCAGTATTAGTGTCACACTTAATGTGCATTTCTGAAATGTTCATACTATTTTACATGCACTGCTGTTACCGAGGGGTTAGACAAAACTAACCATCTGCGCGCACATTCGGCTCTTGGTGAACACCCAAAGTTTTATGAGAAAAAAAGTGAGAAAGTGAGTGGGTGTTTTTTCTTTCTTGAACAGATTTCAAGATTATATAAATGGACTCTCTCGCTCCACTCTGGACTGTGTTAGCCAGATAAGTGCAGTAAACACATCATGGCAAAGTGTCAGAGAGAATAACGTTTCTTGGGCCTGCATGTAGGTATGCTTATTTATGAAGAGTGGTTTCAAATTGAATTAAAGGGACACTTGAGACCTGGAGCCCCTGAAATGGGATTGGTCAGGCATTCTCTGTTTACAGTGACACGAGCATTAACCTGTATGTCAGTCTTCAGCGTCTGGCTATTAGCTGACAACCTCTAATGTACTTCAGAATAAAGTGCTCTAAATGTAAAGTGGAGTAATAGCTACAGCCCAGATAATCAGATTTCAAACCCAAAAAGCAGTTTATCAGCGCAAGGATCTGCATTACTGCAGAACTGCCAGGTGACGCACAATTTTTTTTTTTTTTTTTAAAAACATTTTATTGTAAGTTTGTATGTTTAAATGTAAAATATACTGCAGTGCCAGCACGTGGACTTTGCCCTGGTTTGCTCTCCATCTCCTCCAACCTTGTTCAGCACTCGGCATCAGACGGTATGCCACAGACCGCCCACAGTCCCTGCACTGACCATCTAAGGTATATTGCTCACAAAAATCGTAAGCACATTCTTGATTTGGCAAACACCAATGTGATTGGTTGACTTTTACACAACTCATAACACATAACATATTCATACATTACATTTAGGTTTATTCATTTGGCAGACGCTTCTATCCAAAGCGACTTACAAGTAGGAGAGCATAAAACATTTTGTCAACACACTAAGCAGTACTGATAGTTATAACAAGGAGTTCTGTCTTGGAAAGGTTGAGTTGGAGGTGATGTTCTTTCATCCATGATGAGATGTCCAGAAGGCAGGCAGAGATACAAGCAGAGATGGTGGGGTCGTCTGACTTAAAAGATAGGTAAAGCATACAGGGTTTACATTACATGCATATATGTTTTTTAAAGCATGCCTGCTTAAAGATAAAGTTAATGTAGGTTGTTCCAATAAGTATAAAACTGCACAATTTCTGTAAAATGTCTGGACTGATATCTTATGTATATGTCTTATTTGGAAACATATAAAGTTGGAATGTCGACCGGCATTTCTTTCTATTACTGTAACTGTTTGACTTCCGGTTCATTATTAAACTTCTTTATGCCAGTCTGTTTTATGTTATTACATTATATTAGATATATTATTATATAAACCCACTCCAAAACAGCGTGTGTCATCGACCATTTCAAATGCCAGTCAGACAGTCTTTTCCTGTCTAAAAGGTTGTTCTTGGCCAAAATAAGCTTCAATCTGGACCAAACCTTAAGCAGTTTAGTCAAAGCCTAATCTGGCCAGACTTTTCTTCAAACCTTCAACTGCAACAACACAAAAAGTCGGCCTGTGTGGCAAGGATTTTGTCAAATTTCACAAGAAGCAGTATGTTTGTAAAACTGACAGCCAAATTCAAGCAAGCGCGCACACACTCGTGTGGGGGTAAAGTCTGTAGGTAAACAAGACTTGTAATTACTGCCTGGGTTTGCTCATTAAGAGACCAGAGAGACCTGAGCAGTATCAGCTTTTAATTGATTTTGTCTCTCTAAACTAGAGGAGGAAACCTAGACAAGAACATTTCATTTAGCAGATCTAATTTGATGCTGTAAAAAAGAGTCTCTGTTATTTGATACAGTGTAAACGTTGGGGATCCGATGAAACTGAAGATCGTGGGGTTCTTCAGAAAAAAGTGAAGGCTTGTGTGGTCTTGCATAGCCAGACCTTGGCTTGAAGGATTGGTCCACATTTCACCTTATTTTGACCTAGAATCACACTGTAAACCTGAATAAGTTGGGAAACTCAAAAAAATTGATGTAATCAGATACATCAAATGGTTTGAGTTATGATAAATTTCAAGTAAGCAGAACTATCAAGTTTTAAGTTTGTTGTACTCATGCATGTTAATTCCTTTTAATTTTGAAAATATAATAGTTAACTCCTTTTTTTTGTTACAGTTAAACAAAAAAAGGTCTTATTATGACAACCTAAACATTTCTGCTACATCAACATTTAACAAACATCCTATACAGCAAGTAATGCTTTCCTGTAGCTCAGTGATTAGAACATGGCACTAGCAATGTCAAGGTCATGGGTTCGATCCAGATTTTTAGAAATAAATAGGTCTACACCCACAGACAGACATGTCTCACACAAACACATTTTTTCCACAGTGAAAGTGAATGGGGAAGTGTTAGACATTGTGATCAGAAATGTAGAAATGCACCATGCAAACAAATAAAACTCAAGTTTGTATTCCACCAATTGTCATTGAATATCTTAAGATTTTATGCGACTTTTTAAAAATAATTTATCCCCAAATGTGTTTTGTACCTTGTGTTAGTTAAAGACAAATTGTTCACCTTTACAGCCTGAATCAGATCAAAGTTCTTTCCAATTTTGTAAGAAATGCATCAATATGTAAGAAATGAGTCAATATGCGGAGTGTTAACACGCTGTCTGCAGGCTGAAACTAGTTAGGGTGTGAGATTAGTGTGGCGCAACTTGGAAATGTGTTTTAAACAAAAATCAAAGGTCATGGTTTACAGCCAAAAGAGACATAAACATTCATTAGAGTGGCAAGTAAAACAATAGTTCTGCACCATTACTGAATTTTGCCTTGGGCATTTATACATTAATTGCAGGATTATTTGCCATGCTGCTAGTGCAATAAATCATATGACTCACAAATAGCTAATCTTACATAAATGTGTATTTTAAGCAAAATAACTAATTAGTAACTTTGCAGCTGAAGGAGTGAGTCACTTCTCTCACACCGAGACCTTTGCTTCGAAAGGAATTGTGGATTCTGGTAGTGGGTCAGCAAAACGCAGTGAAACGAAACGCGGGGCATTATTTCAGAGCTATCAGGGGAAATGAAACAGCACGTCGACATGGCTTTGGGTCGACTTTATTGGGATGGCATAATGCACTGCTTACACCCGCTGAGAGGAGAGACTATGAATAAGCTTTGAATTTATAACTCCCTGATCCACTTTTAAATACGTCGAATTTGCGTTGACTTGATGGTTCAGGTTTTTGTCACGGTGGGTCTGTTTTGTGTCTATAAATCTCACAGCCAAGTTTTTTCTCCTTTTTTATTCCTAAAATTCACCTCGGTCGTAATTGGATCAAGACTGCTTAATACAAAATTGATCTGAGCATTTCTGCGCCAAAATCATCGTTTTATATGCTATAAATTATTAGGAAAAACAAATCTACAAGAAGTGCTGAAAAGCAATAATGTTTTGTATTAGTGATCAAAATTAAACTCTATATATGTTAGTATTGGCTTTTTAAAACTGGCTTGCATATCTCCACAAGTTTGAGTTTTATTTTTGTTTTGTTTCTCTATATTATTTATTCTATAACAGAACTGTTTCCAGGAGTAAATAAATCAATCTTTTGGAACTCACTGTAACCCTAAAAGTATGTAAACGGAAACACAACATGCATGATGCCCAAACAATAATTTGAAGTGCTTTAAGAACTAAACAGAAATAAACTCATCCATTCTAACATTATATATTTCCAACGGTGTTTGCTAAATGTTGCATGACGTTGCCCAGCAGCATTCATTTCTCATGTAACAAAGTAATAGCATTTTAAGGCAATGTATCCATTAAGGTTATGTAATGTATCCAGAACTTGTACCTCGACTTTAAATAGTCCAAATGATCAATATTCCCTGGCATTTATTGATGAATCCTGTTCTTTTAGTCCATTTACGCTTGTTCCTCGTCCCTGCTCAAGGGCTTTCAAAAACACACCTTGCTTTCTTTCTCCTCTGCTCCTTTTCTGTCCATCATGCTTCTGTTGATTTTGTGGTTACCAAAATTGGGCCTTGGCTCCAGTAGGGTATGTTGCCACGGCAACCCCAGAGCTTATCTGCTACCAGCTTTTTGGAAACCAAACAACACAGCCTTTCAAATGTGTTTGACTTTCCAACAGCCTGTCGTTGCCGGCCAAGAAGCAATAAATACACACGCTCCATGCATAAACATATTTCATATACATTCAAACACGGCCGGGTCCATTACTGGACATGTTCTTTGAGTGCATGCTAATGTATGTCTTTCCGTGTGGTACCTTGTAATCACGCCCTGATTACAGACATATTTATAAATACAAACAATCTTGCATTCCTCAAGCTAAAGTCACTATGAACTACAGTAATACATTCAAATCTTATTTCAGCATGGGGTATCCTCTAGTATTTATAAAGGCACCTACAAACCACCCTGTGACATGGAGGGTCTGCGATATTTAGAGAAATATCCCTCAGAGCATTTAAAGGCTGTTTATTTTCTTTGGATGGACTTCCACCCCTCCAGGGAGAAAAAGAAAATCGACAAAACAAATTAAAATGTTCTTATTGACTGGAATCGATCGTTAATGGCATCAGGATCCTGCAATAATAAACTATGGAATGAAGAGTTTGTTGTAAACTTAGACTATATCTTTAAATGTCGGTTTATTTTACATGTATCCTAACACTAAGAAAGAGCTTTTTATTTAAAGAAAGTGTGCTGTATGTTTGTGTATTGTTTAAATGATAAGTAAAACGGTGCTGGTGTTCGCTTGGGATATATCAGCCATCGCATTACTCAACTTAATATTTACTCTAGTAATTATAAAGTTCAAGAGGTTTAGTTTTCTTTCTTCTCAGTTTAGCTAGAGTAAGATCAGGTTAAGATAGAATACTGTCACATTTTTATTAGATGTTTTTGGAAACATCACGTTGGTAATCCCTTTGACAGATGATCTCTTTGGAAGTAGTATTTTAGGATTTTATTAACATGAGCACATTTTGCAATCAAACGTATACATAATTGCAATAATGCATTTTAAGAAAAACAAGAGATCTGACTATATTTTATTCTATACATAAATTTTTATATATAATTAACCACAACTCAGCAGGCCGAGAGGTTTAGGGAGTGTTGTTTGTTACATTTTAAATGGTGAACATTGACAGAAATATACCGTAAAATAAAAGATATTCCTATAAAATTGCAGGATATAAGGATATATAATAAATAGTTTTCCCCAATTTGCTGTCTTCTGTAATTTTACAGTTTTTGACAATATTGCAAAAATAAATTGTAAAAAAAATCTTGTTAAAAAAAAGCAATTTTCCGGGGTGCAGCTGGGGCCCCAGAAATAATATATATATATATATACATAATATATATAAATAATAAAATAATAACAGTTTTTTCCTGGTTGTTGACCATATTTCAAAAATACATGAAAAATCTGATTTTACATGTAAAGACACCTCTACAGGTACAAAAAGGGAACAATTGAATTCAATTTTATTTTATTTATGTAGCGCTTTTCACAATGAGCATTGTTGCAAAGCAGCTTCACATGAGAAAGAAACAGAGAAACATAACAAGGGTAAAATGACCAAACCTATAAGTTAAAATAAAATAACTATAAAATAAATAAAAGTAGTCTCCCGGTGAGCAAGCCGGCTCAGTCGGGAGGGCCAGTTCTCCTATGACGTGTCACAGCTGCACTTAGTGACTTTGATTAACGGTTATTGAGTAAATGATTAAGATTATCAGACAGATCTTATTAAATGTTATAAGGAAATAGATTTTGTTAAATCTGTTATAAGGAATGTTACGCAGGAAACGGAACTGTGATGGCATAATGTAACTGAATGCAGCTGTGACTTCAAACTGCTGTCATGTGATGTAAGTTTAGCATTTAATATTAAGTATTGTAAATACTGTTAGCATTAATATGGCAACAATTAGTCCATCTTTGATCTTGGTTGGTGATGGGGTTGCATGAGCTGGAGCTGGGATGGTCAGTCAGGCAGAAGGTTATCGCAGGAGGGTGGTATCGGATGTTTGCCTGGAGCTGCTGTAGCCTCTAGTTAGGGATGACATAAGACGTTCATCCGGAATCTCTCCTCACCTCGGGATGACATCCGTCTGGACCTGGCGTAATCTCTCCCTCCCTCGGGATGCCCATCGGGATGGGGAGAGAAGAGACTCAATTAGCGTAGCTGGTGTTTTTAATATTTTATTTGTTTTACAATTCATGCATAATGTGAATGCTTGGCTGAAAAAATATGTCTTTAATCTTGATTTAAATTGGGAGACTGTGTCAGACTCCCGAACAGTAACAGGAAGGCTATTCCAGAGTTTAGGCGCAACGTATGAAGAGGCTCTACTCCCTTTGGTAGATTTATTTATCCTAGGTGTTATTAAAAGTCTGAAGTTTTGAGATCTTAAAGAGCGATCTGGGTTGTAGCATGATAGAAGTTCTGTTATGTAGGTAGTAGCTAAACCGTTTAAGGCTTTATAAGTAATTAAAAGAACCTTAAAGTCAATACAATACTTAATGGGTAGC